>JAYWIR010000033.1:99140-1299140 GCA_036172245.1 Raillietiella orientalis | reverse complement strand
GGAATCACCTGCATCTTACACAGGCTGTGGAGAAGGAGAGTACAAAGCTACAGATACCCATCCGTCCCTTTTCTTCCCATCTTCATTTATTTATTGTCCTCCGCTTCCCGTTTCGGATTCTCCTCTTGCCCGCCGACCTATGCGTCGGCGAACCCTCGCCGCAGACTTTTAGTTGTTCCCCTTGGGAAGTCGCTTCCCGGTTGTTTATTTTTCTAAGAGATAAACGCCCCGGCAAACGATCGGTAGCGGATCGAGGACGCAGTGACCGCAAGGGAGCAAGAGAAAGGCTCGTCCACGTGTTTCGTGCAGCTGCTCTGACGGCCACGACTCTCGTGATGAAATCAGCTCGCGTATGTCAGGTGGGCATCGAAGAGGGGGAAGGGAGAAGGAGGAGGAGGATTCCCGTAGATATTTTCTCCAGAGTTGCCTGAGGGTTCCAGGCGTTTGTGAGAAGAGTGGAAGGCCACCAAGAGTCCGAAGAATTACCGGTCCAGAGAGGAAAAAGCCGTTTCGCGTCCATCCACTGCACGTCCAAGGATAGCGCACGCTGCAGCCCAAGAAACTGCATCACGGAGGCTGCAGCAGAGGTGTTTCCCTGCGAATCATGGAAGTTCCTGCGTCTGGTTACCTAGAGCGCTTCGATCTACCCCTTCTGTCGGTTTGGGTGCACCGCGCCGATGGAAAAAGGGAGGAGACGAGAGCTTCCGGCTTCCAGGCAACCCTTCGGAAAGGCCAGCTTCGACTCGGTCGCAGGTATGTCGTCTGCACGTGTCTCTCACGATACAGGCGGACTTCGGGATCGTTCGAGACGTCCTGCAAGGGAGTCTAGGGTCTCGTGGACTCCGCCTTCCCCTTGGGCGGCATAGAACCAGCGGGAGATGCTTGCCCGCCTCGTCCAGAGATGATGTATCCTAACAGGATAGCCGGTAAGGCTCCAGAAGATCGGCAACAACAACGCTCGGGGAAGATGCCGCAGCCACTTCCGTAGAACCCGACTCTTCTTGTTTTCTGCCTCTTTTCTTGACCCACGCGAAGAGCCATCAACTCGAAATTCCACAAGATGGAGATGCCGAGAAATAGGACAGTGCGTGGAACGTAATACGGATGTCGCCATGGATACTGGTAGTCCCTCGGAAGCTGGAAAGCACAAGCGGAGAATGCGCCGCGGCTTGGAATTTTTAACTTTTCTGATGCTTGGAGGACACTGCGGAGCAGGTCATTTTCTTAATTCCCTTTTTGCTTGCAAAGATGAAAATGCTTATCTTCTAAAAGATGCCAGTCCATGACCACCGTAAATTCCCAGCTGACTTGATCGAAGACGCGCTTGGAGAACCGCAGGCGTCAGAGAAAGTTCAGAAGGGTGGAGGTGAGGCCTGGAAGAAAGCAACCTCCATCCAGGAAGTCTGACGAGGCAAGGAGTCTGGAACAGCGAGAAGGCGGGTGAAACCTTCCTGGTTGGATGGCTCTTTGCACGAAGGAAGATTGAGAGGCCCGAACCTAAGTCTTCACAGTGTGAGCCGATGGAGTGGGACAAGCGAGCGGCGGGCGGATGGATAATACGTAGGGGTCGGGGATTGCTCGATGGAGGACGCAAGCAGAGCAAATGTATTCTTGGGACTGGGAATCGTCCATCGGCGCACGTTCCGGGAAACCGAGGATAACGTCCAGGAAACCGAATGGAGCACCACTGTTGTTCACCTCGTGCTTCTTCTCTTTTCCTAGTGTACATTGCCACTCTAAATGACTTGTTTTCGGAGTTCTTTGAAGATGGCGTTTCGCAACGCCTCGGTCTGAATTTTGCACTCAGTTTCTACCCCTTAACCCTTCGGTTACCGACCGGACGGACTTCTGAGCGGCCGAAGGCAGCTTTGTGATAGTGAGGCTGGGTTGTTGAAGGTCCAGCCCTTCGGATCCATTTAGTTGGGAGGGGAGGGAGCGCTGGAACTCCGTGCTCCCGGAAACAAGGTCTCAGATTAAGATGTAGCTCTCGAGAAACTGAAATCTGGAGGTAATGTCATCTCCATCTTCTCTGCCTACTGGCAGTGTAGGCAGAGAAGTGGGATGGTTTCGTGATTTTCCATCGACTCTTGCTGTTCCTACACTGCCTCGGACTACCATCATTCCAAGAGACCATGGACGTCTCTTACGAGTCTTCAGCAAAGTTTCGGCGCTCCGTGAAGCGGAAACTCTTGGAAATCTACGACCGTCGTCTAACATCAATGGATCTTTGATTACTTCTTTCCAGAATCGAGCAGAACGTGGGTAAGACAAATGGTGACTACGGCTTGAGGAAACCAAGTAAATCTGAGATCTTTCCAGAACACGCTTCACGGACGCTCGGCCGAAAAGCATTTCCCAGGATCTATTCCTGATCGGAAGAGAGCTGGCACGCATCCCACCGGAATCCTCGCTGTAATTGCGATGACAGTGAATACGAAAATCACAGCGGTACATCTGAAGGCAAACTCAGCAGCCAATGGAAGACGGAGGATGGAAAAAAGCATCCTGCGTTCTCCCATCTCCTAAGATATCAAAATGGTTTGGATGAATAGCGAGTCAGCAACAAAAAGCAAGTGGAAGAAATCCGCTCCCAGTGCTGAAAAGTACCTTTCGGTGGAAATTTGTAATCACCCACGGGGAAAGCCGTCTTTCTGAAGACCCTGGCACGGTGTGATTATGCCAAGAGACGAAGGACACAGCAGCTCGTAATGCTGTTCCCGGAGTATTCACGGGATCAACGACATCAGAATCCTGTGCGAATGGAAGAAGTCTTTATCCTTAAAACCTGGAAAAGAAATGAGCAAGGATGCTTGCCAAAGGTTCCGTTCTTTCCTAAATGGATTCCACGAGATCCCCTACCCGGTTCACGCGTGGCGTTTCCTGGGGTGGAGTTTCCCTTAAAATTTCTCTACGCTTTCGAAATACGCACTCTGCAAGATGTTGGCCTGTTGCTGTGATACTTCACGGCTGCACGACCACGGCAGCGGCCGAAAAGATTCAACAGTCATTAGCCCGGGCGCCCATTTGTGGAAGTAAACATACATCCTAGAAAACTCGCTTCTGTGAGAAAGTGAAAGTGCAAGG
Source organism: Raillietiella orientalis (assembly GCA_036172245.1). NCBI lineage: Eukaryota > Metazoa > Arthropoda > Ichthyostraca > Raillietiellida > Raillietiellidae > Raillietiella > Raillietiella orientalis. The sequence goes on along the minus strand of JAYWIR010000033.1, from coordinate 1,296,056 downwards.
AGATGGCATGGACGGCTCCTCTGCATTCCTCATTTTCCTTCACGCGTTCCACCGACTCGCCACACTTCCTCCTCACACAGGAGAGGGAAAAGAAGTTCGGGCATTTCTGAACATCTGCGACGTGTACGGGACGGCCGTGAGCAGCAGCGCTGCTGCAGCTACTAGGACGTTCCTTCAGGATCGGGCAGCGATGGCATGGGATTTTGCAACTGCTGAAGGGTCAGAAGGGAACATGCTGAAGGGAACGTGGGTCAGAAGAACGTTTCGCTTCTTCCTCTCTTGGCACATCTTGGAGAGGTTCCAGAGTTCGCTGACGGGAAAGTTTAGTGCACGAACGGGGAACTGCATGCGGTCACTCGAGGGAGAGTAATGGACCGTCCAGATGTGCGGGTTGCAGGATCAGGAGTCTAATGGTTTGGTTATTGCTGCAAAAGGGTGAGAAGCCTCCCACTCCATTGTCTCCAGAAGAAGAGAAACTGCTCAAGAAGAACAGAGTCTTCGTGGAAGCTGCCATTCGGACGGCAGCTTGGTTTATCACCCGGTCGGACGTTTATGATGAAAAGTAAACATACATGCGTAGGGTAATCGGCCCTGAATTGTTCGAAAATGCTCGGAAATTGCCGAGTGACCGGCACGCAGATCAGCAGGTTCACCTCGGCAGCGGAGAGAGGGCATACACAATGAAAATAAAGCAAAAAAATATATCTAAAAAAATTGGGAGGGTTAGGGAAGGGATCACTGGGTGCTGATGGGCGTCCTCTGCATCCTTTCCAGGATGCCGGCAAGTCTATGCGAGTATGCCCCAGGTAGAGCCATCTGGCTGCCGTCCGCAGGAAGCGCACGGCGAGGCAGATGGCGTCCCTATCGTGCCGTCCTCCTCTCGCGTAGCTCCAGGCCGCCACAATCCCGTGTAGACAGCAGCAGAGAGCTGCTGGATATGCTCCGGGAGAAAGGGCATCGCGCACAAAGAGGCGCTTCATCACGTACCTGTGATTGTCCGTCGGTGCACCAAGGGCCGTTGCGTAACGCAACTACAAGTTGCGTTAACGCAAGGGGTCGGAGGGCAACACAGCCCACAAGCAGATGCAGGAGGGATTCCCGTTCCACGCACCTGCAGCAGTTGTAGTCCACAGCTCCCCGGATCCCGTGAGACCGGAAGACGTTGCACAGGAGACCCCAATGCAGCAGCGCAAGTGTCGACTTTTGACACTTCAGGGGGGCAAGACTGGTGTTGTTCAGCGCTGGGGGCCACTCGAGATCTTTCTGTGGTATTCCCAGCAGCTCACCCCAGCGCATTAGTCCTTTCAATGGGGTACTTGGGATCGAAGCGCCCGTGAGCTGGTCCGTGGTCCACCCACCTAATTCCTTCGTCCGGAGACCTAGTTCGCAACTGACCTCCCGTTTGACCGACTGGTTATTGAGCAAGTGCTCCCTGAGGGAGGGCAGTGTCGCGGCTAGGGAGCTTCTTTGCGTCCGCGCACGCGTGGTGGGCTGAACGATGACGTCCTGCAGCGAGAGGTTGTCTTAGAAGGAGTGTAGCATTTGCTGCCGCATCTCCAGGCTCGCTCCGTTGTTCTTGGCCCACGTGCGGACGGTTCCCTGCAACCAGAAGCTACCGTTCGCGGGTCTCAGGAAGATATCGTTGTTGGTCCTGGTCAGCTTGACCACTCACCGGAGCTCCGGTCCGCAGCTGGACACGTCGCGTCTGCGTCGTCGCTCCAGGAACGAAGACAATCCCGCGTAGCAGGAACCGTCTGCAGTTTGGAATCAGTGAAAAACGTGGTTACCGGGAACTGGCACACCAGAATACCCAGAACGCATTTTCACGGTGTCTTCTTTTGTGTCCAAGGTCAAGATAGGTTTGCTAGGGATCTGCATAGGGGACGTAGTTCTACTGGGAATCGGGTCCGGAATGAGATATGGATTCTGACTTGGAAACCAGTTGCAGTCCGAGGAGCGTCATCACGCAACTTTGCCATGCAAGTTTGGGTCGGTTCCTCTAGCGGAAAGCTAGGGCTACTAACCTTTAGGTCATGAAAGGAGTCATCTGAGGAAACCTGAAGCCATACTTTTCTAGCCTGCCAACTACTTGGGGTCACTCCCATTATGATGAAAAATCTGTAAAATACAAGATGCCCCTTCCGTGCATCATAAGGAGGCATTACAGCAGTTTCTCTAGGAATAAATCGTCTTTGGGTTTGAGCTGGAGTCTGATTACTCTACGATCACACAGCTCAGGTACCTTCCCGTGGCATTGCCACCTCTTTGGCGCAATGTCTCGGGCACTCTTCCCTCCGGGAAAGTAAGGATGATCACGAAGCTAATGAGGAAATAAAGAGCGGAGACCATTATAAAACTCGGAGGACTTTTATCGGCATGCAATGGTGAAATCTTCTTCCAGGTGGAGGAAAGCATCGGAACGGGGAAGCGGCTGTTTGGGATTACGATGCTTGTAAAAAAGACATGCGACCAATAGTACACGGAGCTTCCACTTTTTTTGCGACCGTGTTTGACTCATGGATCGACTCTCGTGACAGCACCTGTCGTAAATCAGAAAGGAAGTTTTCGTACAGTCATCGTATGCACACTGACAATGGCTCGCGTGATTCCCGTGAAGAAGTCATTACTTTCATCAGTAGTTTAGTCATTTCAGAGTCGTCACACACGGAAACGTCAAGCAGGCTGGGCGATCTCATTTCTCTTCCGAATGGGGTGGTGATTCAACCACTGCTCCGGATCGAGCCGAATCCTATTTTCGGTCCAGATCAAGCGCCGAAAATGGCTCGACGTCGAAACCGGTGCTGTGCGAACGAGCGGAAGAATGGATGCCCTGCATCTCAATTGCGATCTTCATTTGGTGGCAGGAGGAAGCAAAACAACAACAGGAGGACGGCACATCCTTGAACTGTTTGCTTGGAAAACGAATTCGTTTCCTGTTGACCTCGGTGATCAGGGGCGAAAGGATGCAGGGCGACCCGGAAGTCTGTTCCCGCGTCTGAGATTTCCTCACGTCCCACTCCTTGGCCTGGATAGGATGAGAGAAGAAGAAGCTCTGGGTAAATAAATACCAACTGGCTGGGTAAACCCAGCCACTTGTAATATGAAAGGAGGAAGAAAAAAAAAAAAAAAAAGAATCGCGATGAGTACTTCGGAAATATTTACCTGACTGCAAGATGGGCCGACGAGTCTTAGTATTCTGTGGTTGATGTGCCGCAGGAAACGCATGCTCGGCAAACTCAGTGTGCCCATTGTGCGTAGGTGCGCGTTTGCATCAGAGTTCCCACTGGGGAACTCATGCTGCTGGATAAAGCAGAACTCATGCTCAATCACGAAACACGAGGCTTGAGGATTAAGATGTCAATGAATCTTTGAAGATCTCAGTTAGCGGAGAAACCTAATTGAAATCTCGTGTTCTTAAACAAAACATCATGTATTCAATTTTGCCAAACCCCTCTAAATCTTTAATCTTGATCTTTTATTCCATCAATTTTCGAAGTCCTCCAAACAAGCGCTCACATTTAAACTCCTGCTCGGCGGTCGGAGATTGAATATTTATTCCGTGGGAAGGGATTGGCTGCGAGTTCCTGTTTAAGGATCTTTGTTCAGCTGGAGAAACGTTCCTTTGATTCGAATATAAATTGGGGTCGGTTAAAATGTAATCATTAGTCGGTACTGGAAGATTTAGAGGGAGGCATCTGACAAAAGTGGCCCTGCTATTGGATGGGGGCTTATTCTGGCACTGCTCTAAGTGAAGGATCCATAAGAAGCTGGCAGTGTAGGAAGGCTCGTGTATGGCACAGAGCCTGTACGGAAATGTCTGTACGGGAGATCCGTGCATGACGCAGAATTGAAAGGTCAAACGTTAAAAGATCAAGAGATCAAAGGTGAGGATTGTTCCATCGTTAATTCACACGGGTCGAAAGGCACGTGAGCAGCGCAGGAATGCTGCCTCTATCCCATTTATGCCTTGGAAGCCTTCCACAGCATGGAGAAACCGAACGAGCATCATGGCAGGTGCTAATGCTCCAGCGTGGGTGCTGTTCGTCCCAGCGAAGCTTTTCATGGCTGTTGAATTTTTTATACGCATCGACCTACCGGGGCTATTTCTCCTTTCCTCCGTTAAGAGAACATGATGGCAGACTTGTCCACTCTAATGTCCTCGGTAACAGAGTGAAGTCTATGAGAGCGTTGCTTAAGGTTTGTCCCAGGCTGCAGCTCTGAAGCACTGCAATCCAAGTACCTTTTTCCCGCGCCAGCTAACTTCCTCCAAACAAGTCTTCCTCAGATAGTGGTTCAGCAGATACGTAACATGAAAGAGAAGTTCTCGGAGCACTTTTGCATTCAGTAAATACAGGATGTATCTTGGAAACGTGATGAGGAGCATAGAGCGAAAATGGTGTCTTTTTTTTTTTTTTTTTTTTTTGTCTTTTTTACCATTCCCTTGCACTGACCATCCTGACGAGTCATGGAAGTTTCTGACGCAGCTTTGCAAAATCTCGTCAGAAAACTTATTCTCCTCCCATACCAGTCCGGCATTCGTCTTTGCTTCTTTTCCTCTCTTTCCTCCGCTCTTTGGTCGTGTGGAACATCACCTTGGACGAGCAGCGAAAGCGGAAACAACCATCTTCTCCGCCAGTTGCGTTTGGTTTGCATCCGAGCATCGCCTCTTTCCGAACCTTCAGCTGGTTGAACCGGGTCGAAGAGGTGGTGGCTGTGTGCTTTTCTGCAACGGATCTCCCACAGCCTGAATTCTTCCTGAGGGATGCCTGGAAAAGCGACCGGCACCACGGCAGATTCGGTGGAATTGCAGGGATCTCTCGTAGAGAGCCGAAATGGTGGTGCAGCGAGTAAATCGAACCGGTGCGCTGCAATTATCCCTGCCAGATTTGATGCACCGTTTGTTCATTCTGCCCGAGCTGCTGGACGATTTCCCTAATTCCAGATGGAATTTGTTTGGCTGTGATTCAAGCCGAAGGAAGGAGTGGAGGCTATCGATTTGCTCTCCAGAACTTCGAGGGTCCCCATCCAAATGAATTTTCTCGCTTTCCAGGATGCATGTAGAATTTCTGAAGTGATTCCTGGGAAAGGGAGCGCGAGACGTTGCGGCTAAAAGTGGTCCATGAATGTTGCATCCGAACTTTCATTGATAACGTTTAGCATTGTCTTTCAGAAACGGTGGCCGCCATGTGTGAGTGTCTTGAAAGGAGGAAGAAAAGTTCCAATAAATTCATTTTTTCCATGATTTCAAGAACAGATGTCAGATACCTTCTTAGTTCGTAGTTGGTACTTTCGCAGTTCTTCTTCAGATGCTGAAATCCCGCTTGCCATCACTTTGTAGGAGGCAGGAAGGAATTCTGGTTGTGCCACCTGACTCCAGGAAGGGAAGTGGCTTCAACTTGCATCTTCGGCGCAAAAGAATGTTCTCAACCAACTGCCAAGCTGCAGTCATCTTCGTGGATTCACAAAGAGTGAAAGACCACAGCTTCGGAGATGATTCGAGAATCGCCCTCCTCGTATATATCGTTCGTTTGGATAACTCTACAAGGTTTGGCCGTCTGCTATCAAGAGAATCTTGCTTACTCATGTGCTCTGGACCTCCAGGAAAAAAATCAACATTTTCCACGTTGAGGTTTCCGCTTTGATCAGTTTGCACGTTCCATTTTCGAAAGAGCTTGATTTGGATTTTACGAAGGGAAGGAAATTCGACACCCCTTCTCCAAATCCTCAACCCCACCAACGTGAATACCCTAATGGATGCGCGGGTGTTAGTAAAGGACTCTCTGGGAATGCTGGTAAAATTTTCACATCACGCATGCTGGAAAGCGAATTGTGAATTTGTAGATCGGTTTTGCCAAGAAGGTGATGAAGAATGTTCATTTCCTCACCTCTTGTTCAATCGAACAAGAGTTGCCACGCAATTTCTCTTGGAGCTGATTTTCACAAGTCGGCAAAAGGCGGCACAGATGGCGTACACCACAGCGATCGCACACCTGCATTAGTACTGTACGAATGGATGTGCAGCTTCAGATCCCTTTCGATCCTTCCAAACAATTTGTCATTTTAGCATAAATTTGAAGTGTTTTATTCAGCTCTAGTGCAAGCATTGGATGTTGAAGGCAGCGCTCCGGAGTTGTTGCCGAGCCAACAAGACGGTGAGAGTGGAATCGGCTGGAAGCGGGGCAGATGGAAAACCTCGGATCACTTCTCCCAGGGCGTGTTCTCTCTGAGCGCATGGTTCAATCCGAAATTCCAATAGAAAGCTGTCAACCTGATCTTTGAATATCTTCCCCTGAAAAGGAACCGTTTCGCTCTCTCTCTTGACCTGCAGCTTCGTGAACGTTTACCGAGTAATTTTCCCAACATGGCGAGGTGTCATCATTGGTGGTGGATCGGGCGAGGAGCAAGGCGGTGCCATTCCTGACGCAGGAGACAGTTTCCTGAGAAGCCAAAGAAAAACCGCCACTGCGAATTCAGCACGTAAATACTTTGGTAAGCCCGGACTTCGGGTTATTGGTATTTATGTGGTGCAACAACCTTCTGGGAATGCTTCCTTTGAAGCACAAGAAAGAGCATAAGGAACGCTTAATCAAAACTCTGTAATTGCAATTGAAAATCGCTGGCGCCAAATGATAACCTATGCGTTTTGGAAAAATTACGAACCGTTTTAAATGAACAGCCACATTTACTGGTAGGTTACATGTGTGGCCTTTGTAGTGTGGATGAGTCATTCTGTGACCTGGCAGTTTATTTTATCATGATAATAAGCAAAAAAATCCTCATCAATGAATGCATTGAGTGAAACAAATGAATGAAGAGACTTCCAGATACGTTCCACAATCATGAGTGGGCGCGTGTGAGCTGCAGTCTGGGAATCACAATCACTTCTACAACTTGCCAGCCACAGTGAAGGAGCCATGAGCTCTGCCGGGTTGGGTGGTGGACACCTAAGCGGCAAACAGTTCCTCTTAATCAACACTGAATTAGAGCTCTTAGGGTCCAGATGATGTTCCCCATAAGACACAATGAGAATCTTCATGGGGCTCATTGGTGCTCGCTAAACTCCACCCATCCGCTGCGGGTTCATCGAAAGGAGACGTGCGCTCTAAGAAAATCTGGGAAGAGAGTCTTCTGAAAACGCTTCATCCACTATATTCAGACAGCGGTATGCCCTGCGTCTGTGGGACAAGCCAATCCTCTGCATCCAAGGATCTTTCGTTTCAAATTGATTTGGCATTTTGAATTTCAGCTTACTTGGGTTTCATTGGAGGGAACCAATTTTCAGTGGGGGGTTTTTTTTTGTGTGTGTGTGCTGCGAGCCAGCAAAGGAAGGAAAGCGGAGGACAGATTGTTCACTTCTTTCAGCACACGATAGGAAACACGCTGCTGTTAAGAGGTAGAACTGCTATCTAGCCTGAGGCTGCAAAACTCGAGGATTTGCATACGTGACTTACTAATGGAGCAATGGAGACGAAAACTCTCCACAGCTTCTTCTTTTTTTGGCTGTCGCGAAGAAATTTGAAATGGCGAAGACGAGAACGCTTCTGCAAGATTCAGAGCATGGAAAACAATTCAGACAAATTGCAGTTTTCCTTTCGCATCGAAATATGGCACACAGCCACGAATGCTTTCCAGTAGACCGAACTCGAGAGTGACTTCGACTCTCCCTACCCTTTACATTTCGAATCCCTCCATCGGTCCAGAGTTCAGCGGAAGACCTGCTCCGTGGTACTCACTGAAGTCGATGATTAGCGAAAGGGATGTCGCACAGCCACTTCAGAACCGCAACCCTCTTCCCCGCATCAAACTCTTGTTGCTGTTGGATAGAAGAGAGCCAATGTGCGATATGCAAATTGCTCTTGGAATCTCTATACTGCCATCTCTCTGAGTCAGAGTGCCCTCAAATCCTGAAATCTCCATAATCTGACTGCAGTCGAGGTCGCAAACGTCATCTACCTACAAACACACACACACACACAGAAGATCATTATCTTTAGTCCAGTAAATTTCTTTCGCTGCTTTTTAATTTGTGCTCCTATTTTTTTTTCTTTTTGAAAGCACGCAAACTTTGCTGGAGATTCTTTGAAAATTTCAGAACTGCCTCATTCTGGGTCTGGGCTTTCACGCAGTGTGGAATCAAGAAAATCGGTATTACTGGGAGCATCTGAACTTCCGAGAAAACTTGGCTGACCATGCGCTGCGCTCATTGAGTTAAAGTCTTGTAGTTTCTTGCTTGATTACCAACAGCATCTCTTCCCTAACTGCGCGCCTGCCTCTCTTTGCCCAGAAGGGACCACTGAGAACGGGAACCGGAAGAAGTCTGGAAGGATTTGTTACCCGAAACAAGCAGAGCGAATATCTTAGATGTCCCCTTTCGGGAGACCTCGACACGAGCCACGCGCCCCCTGTCGGGCAGGTGCCGATTGCAGTTCAGGCCGGGCAACTTCAAACCTCTCACCGTGGAGGAATCTTTTGATCACCAGCTCACGAATCTGGCACCCTTGGGGACAGAGCAAATTCTTCCTTTACATTGTCTCATCGAAAAGCAGATCATCGAAGAGATGGACACCAGAGACACCAGACGGCTCGGATGTTGTCGACAGCAATCTAACCAGTCAACAGGAAAGAAATCGCTTCGCATCGCACTAGTGTTTTTTTTTTTTTTTTCCTAGATGCCATCACTGAGCTCATTTTTCGCCTTCTCTCAATCGAACTTAGAAGCGGGAAGCTTCTCACAACGGAAATTCCGAGACACTCGGAGATGCAAGAGTTCTTCTGACGAGACGAACCGGAGGAATGCTGCGTGGCAGCTTCCTTTCCTCTTGATTCCCTGCTGCTTCTAGGAACAAAGCTCCATCTTTATCTTGCATCCGTGCATCATGCTTCGATCCCAAGATCCTGAAAATTCCGGCCGCTCAAGGAGACAAACGAACACATGTCCACCTTCTTAATTGCGGAAACACCAGAGCATCGCTGAAGTTCACGTCGCCTACCAGCGGTGTCCTCGGCCCCTAGGCATGCCATTCGAGATGGATTGTCTTCTCGGAAGTGATAGTAGACGATCTGCGAGAGCAGTTCCGAGTGGTCCACAGCTGCATCTACGAGGACACCCGCATTCACCGTAATGCTAGTGCAGCAGGCTCGTTTCATTTCCGTACAGTATTTTACAATGGCAAAGTTTCGTTGACACGATTTTGCAGTTTTGCATTTGTTCTCCTCTCAGCACCTCCACTGAAATATCCACTCCCTCCATGGCAGGAAGTCCCGACCCCCATTCTCCGATTCCACGATTCTTGAGCGAACGCACATCGTTATCAACGACCGCAATTGGAGCCAACACACTGACCTAACGTTGCGTTCGTCCACCGTCTGCCTACATCGCCACCCAGTATCAAAGGGTGGAAGATTCTCCTCCTGCCACGAGGGATCAGTTGATCAAAACGTCGAGCCGAACGTTCAAATTCGGCACTGCCAAGCGAAAAATCCTCCACCTGGATTCCTTCGCAGCATCCACAGAGGTGACCACCGCGCTGTTGGCTGCTGCACAGATTCACGATTCGTCGGCGACGTGCACTACGAAGGGAAACGCCAATCTCGTGGGAGCACATCCTGGAGGCTACAGCGAGGTAGACGCCATCTGGGATAACGCAAGAGGACTTAGCGGGAATTTCCGGTCCCCTAACCACCAGGCGGGAGGAATCAAAGGGAGCGAGGTCTCCAAGGTACACCCCTGTCCTTTTCAGGCTGGCTCCTCCCCACCCATCCGTCCTTCTCGAGCATTCCTTCAGGATCGCACGACCCACATATCTCGTTCCAGGAACAGGTACGCAGGGCATCCGCTCCTCGGATGACCGCCAGGGTTACTCGGATGCGCAACCTCCTGCTACTACTTGTCGACTCCCGACCGTCGCCCAGACGGAAAATCGGGGCTCCGGACACGGAAAGCGCCACATCCCGTAAGTGCTGGACCATTTCCTCGAGATCAACAGAAGAAAATTCTCAGAGTGAAGGGACGGTCGTCTGCCGGTGTAGAACGATACGGAGGGGCCGAGAGCTGCTTAGGAGCGAACCCGGAAGGGAGTGGAAGACGTCCAAAGAAGGATCAACAAGCCGTTCTCATGGTGACGACCACGACATCCGAGGACCCTCTTTTTCAGCTCGCGGTCCCCCTTAGGCGACCCAGTCATCACCTTACCCCGGGTGATCCGAGCCGACTCTCTCTCTCCTGCTGGAACTCGGAAGGCCGGGAAGCGGAAGGAGATGTCGCCTCGCCTCTCTGGAAATCACCGTACGAGTCCGAATCAGCGGGAAAAAGGAACGCGCCACCCCTACCGGGCTCCGCTACAGAGGCAGGCAGTCCTCACGCAGGAGCTGCGCACCATCGAACTTGGGGCAGGGACTGGGACCGCGTACCTACTTGCGCGGCGACCCACCTCCTCGAGCCGCACGCGCGTCTGGGGACGTCAAATGACCCGCCGACGCGCCGCGGCCGCGAGCGCTCCCTCGGGTGGGAACGCTTCGCAACCCTGGTAACGCGACTCGACCGCCTCCATCACGACGGACGTGCGCGTTCTGCTCGGTTGAGGATGGGCGGAGTCGCTCCGGAGGGATCGTCTGCAGACCAGTGCCCACTTGCCAGCAGGAAGCTTCCACTTCCGTCAGATGCAGCCCCTTGCGTCCGGAGATGAAGGGCAGAGCATCAGAGCTGAGGGACCTGGGATGACCGGCTCTGCCCACGGTCCGCCTCCCCCGACAGGCGCCGGCGTCCGTGGGTGGGCCGCTAAGGATGATTGCGGTCCAGGGTGCTTCCTCGCGGAGGAGACGAGACTCTTGCCGCCCGGGCGTCTTTAGTCTCGATGCTCCCCAGAATGCGGGCGTCGAACTGCCGTGCCTGGTGCGCAGCGCACGCGCAAACCAAGTGGCGCTGTTCCTGGCTGGCCCTGAGCGGGCCCATGCGGATCCGCGTCGAGCCAAGGATGCAAATGCGCCCAACGCCCACGCCTGCTCGCAACTGAGCCGGGTGGACTTCACGGCTGCCTTCCGGAAACAGCGTGCGCTGGCGGGACGACACCCAGAAAAGATCACTGGCCGCCCGGGTCGACCGCCCGGAATCGGTCGCTCGGGGGCTGCGTCGATCGCGAAATCCTTCCCCGACTCAGCTCCTCGGCCACCCGCGCCCTTCATTGCGTGGGGCACAGCTTCCCACAGCCCGGAGCGACCGCGCGCGGCGAACACTTCCGCATCAAAGGGAGGCGGATAGTCTTGCGGCGTGGGAGACCAGCCCGTGTGGCTCCTGTCGGTGTCCATCGGCCAGTTGGAAGTGTCTCGGCTGCGGGACGGGTCTCTGTCAGTGAGGATGCGGTGGGCCGGGTTTGCCGGTATCCTCCGTGGCCGCTGCAAGGTCTTGAGCTCCTTCATCGACGCCTCCGCCCTCCCTCAGCGCTGACGTCTTGCTGGCGCACGAGACTTTCCCGAGCGTGATGGGAAACGCGACCACTCCTGTGCCGGGAGGGCGCCTAAGGGGTGCGCGCACATCGAAGCATGGTGGGAACCCCTGCCGCGTTTGCTGACGTACTTAGGGTTCCGAGGCAGGGAGGTTTGTGAGTGGTGGGAACTCTCCCCTCCGATTCGGGATGCTGCTGCTACCCGGAAACCGGTCTCAGGGATGGCATGCGCGCTTTCGCGGACTCATTGGGTGCTTCGACACCGGTGATTGGCTGTCGCGTGCGTGCGGCGGTGATCTCGGAAATGAAAGAAGGATGTTGCTGTCCTCGTCTCGCTGAGCGAGCAGGGCGACAAGGTGGCTTTCGTGGGGTTGCGAGCTCGATATCGGTGAACCCGCCACCCCCATCCGCCACCCTTCCCCGGTCAACTCTGGACGTTGTGATCTGGTGCATCTCATTTCCCAGTTTTCCTTTTATTAATTGGTCCTTACTCTCCCGTTTCCATCCCTGGCTTTCCGTGAGATTAGTCCCCTTGGTTGCGCTCACATGTCTGCCCTTCTCGAACGCCATTGATTTTATTTACTGACTTCAAAGGACTGGTGAGGTCATAATTCGTGAAAAGTTCAAGCAGATTTAGTCTATGGTGTGGGTTCGGAAGCAATGTGGCGATTGCGGATTGATTGCTTCTTCGCCACGGTTGCACTGGTGCATCGGCAATAGCCAACGACGTGCTTGCATGGTAACCACAGGCTTGTGTTTTGAGTATTACTGTTGCTTTTCCAGTTGGCAAGTGGTGAGCTTGTTGAAGTGGTGAGCGTTTTTCTCTGCGGGCTCTTTTCGATTCATCATCGTATAGCTGAAGTCATCCTGCGATGATGGTCAGCCCTACCATAGGGGGAGGAAAAGGGGCATTCCAGATGTACTTTCCTTGGATGGTGATTTCCTGTACCTAGGATTGATATCAGTACACCAGCACTCGGGTAACTAATCTGCTAAGGATGTGGTAAGGTGTCTCGTCCCTTGGAATGCCCGGGATCTCTGAATGTTCTTGTATAAGCCCAAGGAAGTGTTTCTGCATTTTTCAGTCCACGGCAGATTTCTCCAGGAACACGTTCACGGATCGAATACCTCTTTCCCTGGACTGAGGTGGACTTGGCAGCCGTCTGGATCCATGCCCAGAGGGGTGAAAGAGGAAGGAACAGGTGGCTCTTTCTTCCTCCATGGATGTTGTAAGGGACACATAGCATTTTGAAAGGCCTGTCGAAGCGCCCTATGAAGCAGTTTGCATTGACCAGGATCTCTGCTGGGAGAGACGAGGTCTCAAGAAGTGAAGGCTTCGAATGCAGAAGAGCATTTGATGGAATCCGGAACTTGCAGAGTTTCCCCTGATCTTGTCGTGGCTCACGGACATGAGCATGCAGTCCAGAAAACAGTTCCATCAGATGTCTTGGGAAGCGACGAAACGAGTGCCGACCGAAGAGGTGGCTTCTCGGCGCTTACTCTAGAGCCTTTACCGAGTCGGGCTCTTGAGCTCAAGAGCAAAACTAGGATCTTTTCAGGATGAGCAGACCAGGTGCAGCGTTCGGATGTGGACTTTTCGATGGAGTGCCTTTGCTGGAATGGAATATTCGAGATGCGTTTTCATTTCAATTCGCAAAAAGATTCTTGTCAAATCTGCACCTTTTTCAGCGACCTTTTTTCGTAGAACATCCGTGCTCTACCATGTATGGGACAGACTGTAGGGCTAGTTGAATAGCGAGGATCATGGGTCCTCGGAGATGATTTTAAAAAAGCCATGCTTGACCTATCGCACCGCTGGCAAGCAGCCTCAAGAGCTTCCGATCGCAACTGAAGTGTACCTGCACACTGGAGGAATCGCGCGATTCACGGAAAATGAAGGTGGACTGCATTTTCTTGCTTTGGGCAGCTGGAACAAGACGGGGTTATTATCTTTAATCCCAATGTTCCCTGGGACTATGGAAGCGCTTCCGACTTCCGTTGACGGAGACGAACTGCGTCAGCGTTGCTGAAGGTTGTGGTGACTCGAAACTCTTGTGTCCTGCCTGGACTCTTAAAAACTATTTTTCAGTCACGGCGGGGGTCTTTTTCCTATCTACGAGGGAAGCATTCGTGTCAGTGCATACCCTCTACAATTCCCGATTCCAATGAGATTCGATAGTACGCTCTTGCGTGCTTTCATTTGGCTGCAAGCGAAGTTCAATAGAAGGTGCGTTTCCTGATTCCCGATAAGTCCCGTAATTCAGAATTGTGTCGCGTGCATTAAGGGAAACTTTCCCTCAGGTCCAGCATTGGCGGAAATCACTTCGACGGTTTTCCTGTTATGGGAAACGTCCTCGGGATGTGTTCCATAGCCATGGGATTCCCTCAGGACCTTAAGAAAAAACCTTTGGGTTGCGGTGGTACGGTTCTGAGATCACTGCAGCTTTTTGGATATGAAACAGAAAGTTATCTGTGAGATCTCTGTGCTGCTCGATGCGGTTAATGGGAACCCACCACTTCAAGGTTTAGTTCTGTGGATGAATGGGGTATCTGCCACTTTAAGTGAAACAGACTGCAACTTCAAGGAAAATCTCTCAGCCGTTTGGAGACACCTCCTTTAATCTCTTGGAGAACTCCATGATTTGTAGCATTAGAAACTTTGATGTTCATCCGTGACTGGGAGAAATACCACTCCTTGGTCGACGGCGGCTGGAAGTACGGGATATTTGTGTTTGCTTTTGTGTACATAAGGGTTTGATTTACTAGGAGCACGCGTCGCAGCCTACACCGAATTGTAGCGCACGTACCTTCGTCCATAACACGAAATACGTGAAAAACAGGCAGCAGATGAATTGGAACCCGTATCCATAGGGATGTTTCTAGTAGGACTTGGCGTATTCCATAAGCTACCCCAGGCAATCGGAAAGCCTCTTTCACAAGAAGTCTTCTCATCGAGGACAACGTGGAAATGTTTGCAGCTTTGGTGACACGCCGATACATCTGCGGTGTTTGAGGTTCCAGGAATCGGAGGAGGGATAGAAAACGAGCCCCGCTGCGATTCGTATCAGATCGTTCCTCAAGTGATAGGCCGGCAGTTTCACTTTTCGAGCAATCCGTGGTCATCGTGACGACTCCTGATTCCCCTGCAACCGTTTTTCCGTTGCCACGCTGCTAAAAAGCCATCACCGAAGTCACGCTGACGATTCGGCGGAAAGATGGATTCGAGTGCGCAGCCGAGAGAGAGCTTCGGAAGGTTTCGGCGTCCGCGCGGCAGTTTCGGAACCACAGGAGAGTCGGATCCTCATCTCCAAGGAAGCTGGGGAAGCTCGCACGGGCGAGAGCGCGATGGAAGCTTCGAGAACGATCTCACCCAAAAGGCGAGATCGCTCTCGTGCAATGAACCTCTCTGCACTTGCATTCACGGAGTGCCTTCTCTCGATTTGCAGCTGGGAGCGCCGGACGAGAGAGACGCCGCCGCTGCCGGGACCACTCTTATCGGCGGCGCTTGGTTCTACTCGAATGCCCTCTGACCTTGGGCTGTAGGCTGTTCGCACCACTCCCTTGGATGTTCAGGAAGAACTGAGTTTCGAGAAACTGCAGACGGAAAATTCCATTAAGGGCGAGCGACGTCGTTCGCAGAAATTTCGACTTCATCAGGCCTTCCTCGTTGAATATCAGTTATGTGAACTCGACTGAAGGGACTCCTCCGAGCTACCCCTATCTGCACCAGCTTTCATGAACAGAATGACAGTGTATTATGTGCCGTGGCACGAGCTTCCCGGAATACGGGAGATGGTGGGAAATGATGACGCGAGCGACGTGAGGCAGCAGCCATCCTTAAACGAACTAGGGATCCTTCCCATAACACTTTCTTTGTCTTCTCCCCCTTCGCGCTGCACTGAATCTTGGAGCAGCATGGACATCCCGACGAAATGTCGCATCCATCAAGTGCAAATCACGGATCCTTAAGCGACGCAACTCCCAAAGTTACAGTGTCAGCTTTTCTCTTCCTGCGAAACGTGTAAAAATGGTTTCCTCGTCTGCCAAATGGAAAAGGCAAAAAAAAAAAAAAAAAAAGGAGAGAAAGAAAGGATGAAAGAAGGAGCCTCTCGACCGGAAAGTGCGCTTTTGAGATCGGCTTTGTCCTTTCTCATCAAGAGTAGCCAGCCTGGTTCTAGGGGATTTGCGTCTGGGAGAAATCCAGCACGGCGTGTTGACTCCTGGAGATTCGGGAGCAGAGTGGAATCGCTAGAGGTGAATCTCTCACTCAAGTGCATCCTTAATATCTTAACAAGGTGCTGCAAACGCATGCCAGTAGGTTCCGCCTTGCCTCGACAGTTTATCTCTGCAATCTAAAGACGTTCGTGGTTTTCTTTCCTTTTTTTTCATTTTTTTTTTTTTTTTTTTGCCTTTTCCCCAGTGATAATCGAATAGGCTCAACGTGAAACTCTCCCGGGTTTCGAGGTGGATGTGCATGAGCTTCCACGTGGACTTGCCTCCTTGAAAAAGACCGATCGCCTGGCAACGCAGGGAGATTATGGACCTTCGGAAACCAACTGCCAAGTTAAAATGCAAAGATTGAGTGCCCGAGAAGGAGGAAAGACACCAACACAAATGTGGGAGTCAGCATATGTAATGTGCTTCCGTTTGGGAGGATGCTGGCCTAAACATAGTTGGCCGCTGGCCATGGCATGCATACGAGTGGAGTCATCGTAATTTACGAATAGCCTAGGTATACTCACTGTAGATAGACCAGCAGTGGCATGTGTACAATAAAGTGTTCTTAATTTGCAGTCACTTTGAGCTCACCCACCCACCATATGCAGGCTAGCAGAGATGTGCACGCAGATAAGTGTTCACAATCCACAAGAACTTTGTGCACGCTGCCGATGCTTTGCTAGCAATAGCCCGCAGGCGATTTTCGGCTGATTACTCCTTCAGGCACGTACATTTTAATCCACAGTATACAGATGGAGGCAAGCCTTGATGGCAAGTACGAGTGCTGGGGGGCGGAGAAGAGGAGAGAGATCGCGAGGAAACCTTGGAAACGATTCTTAGCGACGGAAGCTGGGTTCGAGGCTTCGCGATTTTCAACTCTCGCGTGGAATCTGGCTGAAACGAAATCTGACACGGCCAAATCTCATTTGGTTGCGTCAGATTCCAGGGATTAAAATTTTAAATACGGAGTACGCGATTTTCGCAAGGGTTTCCATCGACACTTTCAAGTTGGAGAAGCGTCTAATTGGGCTGCGGATGCACAAACAATCTCGGGAAGACTTGGGAGATGCACCGTCTTACTTCCGTGTGAGCGGATGAGGGAATGCCTTCCCCGCCAGGATATGTTTTATTGGGGCAAAAGTTGGATATCTCTTGAGCGGAGGGACAGTCTCCTGAAGCAACAAGGGTGAAATTTTCGACCGAAATCAGTTCGTGTTCATCAGAGGTTTCCTGGGCGTGTTCGATCTCCTCCATGAACAAAGGAGACGAAAATCCATTCTCAGCGATCTTTAGTAGATACAAAGAACCGGAAGAAAAAGAAGAAGAAGAAGAAGAAGAAGAAGAAAAAAACTCTTTCTGCAGAGATGATTTCGTTCTTATCTTCATTCAAGTTTTCGTTTCCAGACATTGCTTGCAGCGGAACCAAATGAATTAGGAGCACCACATCCATCCACGAAATCCACGATCGATGACCAGGTAAAACCGCGCTGCCATAATCTCGCAACCGCTCGATCCAGGCGGCATCTGAGAATTCCACTCATCCCAGGTTCATGCTTCCTTACTCTCTCCTTTTGCCACTCATTCTTTGTAAATTATGTACTCCCTTCAAATGAGTGAGTCAGGCGATCCAGCCGGCAACTGGTTGGAAGGAACATAGCAAAGAGCAGGGATGACTTTGGCTCCCCTCCGTGGAGGTGGGTGGCTTCCTGAGGGAGACAGTACAAGTTCGTCGCAAGAGCGGATTCTCAAAGAGTGGTACTGCAAAAGCAAGTCTTCGGTGCATGTGAACTGGGAGTAAGATGAATAGAAACGAAGTAGCATCTCAATCATTTGTTTGCCTTGGAGGCCCACTTGTCTAATGGATTGTTTTCTGCGGAGGCGACCACAGTGACCCGTAAAACTTGACCACGACCACTTTGATCGCACACATGCTGATTGAAGCAGAGCGTTGCCATGCGATGGTTTCCATCGCGATGGGCACCGCTCGAAACGAAACGAAAGGTTCCAGGAGACACTGCTAGAACCCGTTCGTGTTCATCTGCTGGAACTTCGGAAACTCTACACTTCCAAAAAAAAAGAGAAACACCAAAATAAACACTGAGCGACCGTTGCACATCACCCAATGTACACAAATTGCGTGTGCCAGTGCTGATGCGCGAAAATGCATCCTAGACGTGTACATGCGGTTCCAAACGCAGAAAACACACCTAATTGGCAGGTTGAAGAATTTCCCTCGATCTTCCTTTTATCTCAAGGGCGAAGAAATTCCGAGGGTGTTTGCAGGCTCTGTCTGATGATCTCTTGTAACCGAGAGAGGGAGAGAGAGATTCTGTCTCTTGGCTACGCGCCGTGTCATCAAACAACTGAACTCCTCTTTGATACCCACCAAACTCCAAGACGTTTCTCATTATCGAAAAATGCTGAGGAAAGCGAATTGCGAGAAAACGTCTTAGGAAAAAGGAAGACACCATGCGATGTCGCAAGTGAGAAATCATCAGCTCAGTCTCCTAACAAATGGAGTTCTGTGAAAGAAGAAAACGACTGCTACAACAAATGTGTGCGCCTTCTCATAAACGTCTATTACAAGGAGAAATTCGGAATGCAAGCGGAAGGATGTTTGATGTCATCTGGAAAGTAATTTGGAGATAGGCTGGAAAGTCCTTTCTGTAAATTTGGTCCTTTCTGAGAGTGAACTGATAGGGAGAACCAACGTCTACAAAGAAAAAAGAAAAAAATCAGCAACCACAGCTCTATAGAAAATGTGAAATCACCTGATTCCAGGCGTAGCCTCCAAATGGATTCCATTGCATCCCATCTTCCTGGTTTGCCGCTTGCAGCCTGCCTCCTTGGCTGCAAGTAAGGCCGCAAGAGTATCTGCGGCATAGACGTGGGAGGAAGTGGGAGCGGAAATGCTGAGCCTCTCCGAACGATGGCTCCATTGACATGCCACCGGAGATACCGAAAAGAGCGCCCATCGGCAGAGCGGGGAATCCACGGCTGGCGGCTCACATAAAGTGGCTGCTTGCAAGAGTTGTGGCTGTTCCGTGGAAGGCGGAGCTCAAGTGCTGCACACGGCGGATACCGAAATGCTGAATCAAAAGCAGGATGATGAGAAGCACGGTTTTCTTCCTCCTGAAGGTAACCTGGATTGCCAAAAAGAGAGGGTGACAATGGAGAAGTAACTCTCGAGGAAGAGTATCGATGGACGGCTCCATCTGCACAACCGGAGGGGAACAACGAAAGACTCTTTGACTCCTGGAAGGACCTCAGAGGGTCAGCTTCCACCAGTGCCGCGCTCTCGGCCTTCAGGCCAACCAGAGTCATCCGGGCGGGGGGCACTCAAAATGCACGAAACACCCATTTTTCGGCGTGGAAGCTTTAGAGTCGTAGAAAGGAGATTTGCCTCACTTGTTTTCTGGTACATTTTTTGAATCCAGTTTTGCTCACGACCAAAAGCAGCAGCACCGCGCACTCGAATGAATGCTTTCAGGTGTGTCATCTGCTTCGTTCTACGACCTAGAGTGGGAATCGATATTTTACATTCGGGAGGGGTGACACGGGCGGTTCCTCGATTAAGACAGCCTTCCCAGCACTTATACCTGCACTGAGTCATACTGAAGGGGACGGTGGGATCTGCGAGTGAAAGGCAGAGGAGCTGAAAGAACAGTGAAATAAGGGATAATAGGGACGTGGCTTCTTGTGATCTGGAGATGTCATGTCATCAAGGGCTGAAGGACCAGGATACAGACCAAAAGAGAACTGAGTAGATTAAGTTTTTTGTTTTTTGTTTAATCTGCACTCATTTGTCATGATAGAACTGCATATGGAGGCACATCCAGTCAGCATTTAATGAAAGAACCAGACGCATTGAACTAAGTCTTCATCCTAAGAGGATGACCTAGACGATGAACCAATACAGAGAGCTTATTGCAGCGAGCGTTTCTTCAGATCCGCTTAAGTAAAAAGGAATTGGTCTCTTCCTTTCGATCGATTCAGTAATTGATAGAATTATTCTACGCAGTGGCTGCGCAATTCAGCCCGGTATGTCGGGAGTAACGACGAACCTGTGTACTGTGAAATAAATAAGGCAAAGAAATGCCGTTTCGGGGGACTCAATGAAGCTTTGAAGGTCGTTGCCATGGGACCCAGCGTGGAAAATCGTAAGGGAGTCAAACTCCGCACGCTAGACCAGAGTTGTTTTTTCCTCCTCGAAGCTGCTGGAACCGGATTGCTTTTCGTGGTGGCACCTTCCGAAATTCCGACGTCGCAAGCGGGCGGCAGCAGCGCTGCTCTGCACGACCACTGGGATGCGATCTCTCGCAAGCAGATTCTTCCAAGTTGTCACTGCGGTCCAGATTTATGGCGCTCAAGTGAACGAAAAGATAAAATTTTTCTCGTCTTTTTCCCGTCACGCACCAATCAGGAGAGGATTTTTGCACGTTTGCGAAGAGCACACGAATGTGTGTTTCGCAGAGGACGTGGACCTTTTTGGCCCAGAAGGTTCACCTTTTGCAGCCATAGAAATTCGAGTCAAAGGACGCCGGCAGTGTGACATCACTGGTAGAAGTGGCGAAGCGAAGCAGCAGAAGGGAGAAGACAGCTGCAAGGTCGATGAAGAGGAGGAACACAAGGGAGACGATGGAGACGAGGAAAACGAGAAGGGAGATGCCAGCAAATGAGGTGCCAGCAGGTGCGCTGGAGGTTGGAGCTGGCTCCACGGTGGGAAAAGCTCGAATTCGAGAGGAGCCGCCGTACGCGTAGACGAGAGCACAACCAGAGGAGGATGTCACATTGTCCAGGACCGTCTCCTGAATCTCCAGGTGGGGAAGAGAATTCTCGGGAAACTTCCTCCCTCTCGAGAACGTTCCGCAGGTGCCGTTTCAGCATCATTTTCCAAGTGGAGCAGACGTGCCACATCAGCACGCGGTTGTGCTTCCTCCTGCGGCACGTAGATGGCGCCCATTCGCCGGACGCGAAACTGTGCTTCTTATTCGGAGTACTGACCGGAGAGCCATCTGAGCACTTTCAGAGCCTCCACCTAACGACCTCTGGTTATCAGCCCCGAGACCTCAGGCTTTCACCACAGGACGATTCGCTGACAGATAGGACTCTCCAGGGAAGTGGGTGAAAGTTCCTCCTCATTTCCCGGTGAAGTGGGTGAATGACTGCGAGCAGGCCAACACGGAAAGGGCTTTGGAAAAGCAAACCCCAAGAATGGGTTCCGTGGAACCGTCCGATGGAATTCGAGATGCACGGAGTCATTGATGAGCTCTGAAGACGGCTCTCAACAGAATCGTTCAAGAAACCTCTCCAAGTGCAGGCGGTTCACGAATTCCTCCCAC
This sequence comes from Raillietiella orientalis, assembly GCA_036172245.1. Classification (NCBI taxonomy): domain Eukaryota; kingdom Metazoa; phylum Arthropoda; class Ichthyostraca; order Raillietiellida; family Raillietiellidae; genus Raillietiella; species Raillietiella orientalis. Next base: position 1,275,055 of record JAYWIR010000033.1, on the reverse strand, counting down.
TCTCCTCACCCCAAACAAGTTTCTTTTCCATGTCAGCTCATCCAGCAGTTTCCGCGCGAGATGCCAGACTGATCGTGCATTTCCGGCGGGAGGACTACGCCAGCGGGAAGACGTGGCTCCGGTGGAGGAAGGCGCTCCAGAAGGAGAAGTGAGGCACCTCCCGCGGGGCACGCGTGCGGTTCCCCAAAACACGCCGTCCAGCGCGGGCGAAGGGCGCGTCCTCCGTTCGCTCCTCGCGGCACGACTGTGGGCGAAGGAGGAGCAGGGCGCTTCGATCGAGCAGCACCCTCCGAGTGCAGCGCCCGTCCCGCCTCTCAAGCGTTCCCGTCACTCCTGGACCGGCTGCGCGGCTGCATCCTTCGCGCCGGGCGTTTCGGAGAGTCTGAAAAGCCCGGCGCGAGGATGGCGAGCGCCGAAGGCGGCGGTGGATGAAGAACAGGGAAAAAAGAGCAACGGATGAGACACCCTTGCGATTCTTCACCTCCCCTCCTTCTTTCCCCATCCTTACCCTCGTTCTTTCCTCCTTCATCTCCTCTGTCGCCTCTCCCTTTTCTTATCCTCATTTCCTCCTCCTCCTCCGTTGCTGCTCGCTATCCTTATCCTCAATTCCTTCTCCTCGACCTTCCTTGTGGCCTACCATCAGCTTCATCTCGACCTCCGTTCACTTTAAGCAATGGCCTTCTCCCGAAGGGGAACAAATCCCTGGTAGGCAAAGGAAGAAGGAAGGAAAAAAATGAAGATGCCAAAGCATGAAGGTTGATTAGGAGCAACGAAATAGGTAAAGGAGGGGGAAGGAATGAGGATAAGGATGGGGAGAAGAGACGGAGAAGGGGAAAGAAGGAGGGGAGGTGAAGAATCGCAAGGGTGTCTTATCCGTTGCTCTTTTTTCCCTGTTCTTCATCCACCGCCGCCTTCGGCGCTCGCCATCCTCGCGCCGGGCTTTTCAGACTCTCCGAAACGCCCGGCGCGAAGGATGCAGCCGCGCAGCCGGTCCAGGAGTGACGGGAACGCTTGAGAGGCGGGACGGGCGCTGCACTCTGAGGGTGCTGCTCGATCGAAGCGCCCTGCTCCTCCTTCGCCCACAGTCGTGCCGCGAGGAGCGAACGGAGGACGCTCCCTTCGCCCGCGCTGGACGGCGTGTTTTGGGGAACCGCACGCGTGCCCCGCGGGAGGTGCCCCACTTCTCCTTCTGGAGCGCCTTCCTCCACCAGAGCCACGTCCTTCCGCCAGCTCGATGGAATCGGCGGTGACTGCAGCGCCTCGGATGCCTGCCCTGCTTGCTGTCCATTCTGTAGGCGTACGGGTGGGCGCCGGCAGGTGCCCATCCCGACCGCTCTCTTTCTTGCTCCAGGCTGCAAGAGCGGGAAGTTCCTGCTGCTTCTCAGCCTCTGCTGCAGTCTCTCCCTCACTTGCAGGGGCACGGTTGGGATTCCTATTGACACACTCCTTGTATGGATGGCATACCACTGGCTTTCCTTTTTTCCTTCTCCCCGACGGAATCGCGTCGGGACGCGCACTTGAGATGCTCCCGGAAAATCGGATCTCCGCTGCCGTTTCGCGGAAGCTGCGCATCTGCAGCCGGGTAAGAGAAAGCCGTGCTCGCGCAGCGCTCCGGAAGACTGGAAGCTCTCGGGCATGACGTCCCCGAGGATGCTTTCTTGTTTCGGGAACCGAGAAAAAAAAAGAAAAAAGAGTAGGGAAGTTCTTCGCATCGATCGATCAGGAGAAGCGCCGGAAGGAAGCGCTCCCGTCGTTCGGGAAAGTTTTCCCGGAGGAGAGACGAGAGACGATTTCCACTTCCTCCCCCCTCCTTCCCTTCCCTTCCCGCCGGCGCAGAGTTCCCGGGAGAGGCTCTGCCGGCTACCCGGAGCAAAAAATCCAGGATAGGCGTGGTCCAAGGAAGTCGGAAGAGGGACCGCAGTCCCTCGTCCTGCGATCTATCCCGAGCAGCGCTCTCTGCCTTCCTCTCTCCGTCCTCCTGGAGGGAAAAAGCCGCTCCGCGTGCCCTTCCGATCGATACGAGGAGGAAGGAAAGGTCTCTGTGGTCCCTTTGGAGACTCCTTCGCAGTACTGCGGCAGCGATATCTCGCGAGTTCCACCGCGCACTGCCGTCCGACGAGGCCCCGATCAGGAGCGCCTGGAACCATTGCAAGGAGAAGACGCCTTTTGTTTTCTTGTTTTTTTCTTGCGCATCCCTTTTCCTTGTTGTTGTCAAGGAAACAGGGTTGGTAGGGAAAAAGGAAGGGAGAAAGGAAGGATAGTGGAGGGAAGGTCGTTCCACCTGTCCCCTGTGATCCTGCATTTCCATCAGGCCTTTCTCAGTGGCTACCAGCTGACCTGTCAAGCTGCTGACTGGTTTCTCCTCCACAGAATTCTTTCCTCGGGCTCAGAAGTAGGGAGGAGTGAAGTGAGCGTGACTCGCTTTTGGTCCATAGGGGAGCTGTGGTCGCGACTCTTGCCCTTGCCCCCTATCCGGGAAGGTCAGGAAGTTTTGACCTTCCTCCTTCCTGTGGTCAGTCGAAAGACGCACGTCACTTTGAGAAGACGGGAAAATGCGCTGGCCCACCTAGACCCGCTGCTGCATTCCGATGCTGGGGAGGAGCCTGGGTCCGTTTTGAGAGGACGACGCTCAGAGCAGCACGAGAAAGACCACGGGAATGAAAAAGCAAAAGGGAAGGTGGAAAGAAGGAGCAGGAGAAGAAGAGGGGAAGGGGAATTCCTGCATCTCCCGACTCCTGCGCGGAGGGCGGTCGGCTGTCCCCATGGTAACTCTCCCACCTCCGACACTCGCAGCAGCACCTTCTCCCCTTTCGTCATTAAAACGGAAGTTCGGAACCCGACCACATCTCCTTCCTGGAGTGTCCCGAATGAGACGGAGACGGAGGGTGGAAGGAGAAGCAAGGATTCGGGAGAGGAGCGTGGAGTCTGGACCCTCGCGAAGGCGTGCAGAGCAAATGCTATCGGGGATGTGAGCGGAGTGGCGAGGTCCATGAGCGACTTTCCTGCTGAGAACCTTCCGGTACAGATGCAAGAGATAAATTGCGATCCTACTTGCAGTGTTGCGCATCTTTCGTTCCCCTCGGTTCTCCAGCAGGATCCGGAGGACATCTGGGTGCCAATTGAATCCTCCTGGAGAAAATATCGGAGGGCTTCCCGAGAAGCGAGCGGAGGCTCCTCTCATCTTTTCCGCGGATGGGGCTGGATGCTCATCATGCGATCTCCGGGCCGAAGACAGCAGCTGCCTCCTTGACGCAGTCTTCTTCTGCCAGTGTCTCCTTTGCTGCTCCCAGAAGGACTCTGCCACAGCTTGCGCGTGTGCGGCAGCACTTTTCCTATTTCCAGATGCTATCATTTTTCCTCCCGCACTGCCTCCTGGAAAGAGAGGAAAGGCCGTTATACGAACGAATCAACTTCCTCATTCTCACCCACCGCTTCCCTTCAAAAAGTCGACGTTCCGCTGTCCCAGGAGTCCGTACAAGCAATTCCCTGGGGAGGTCCCTCTTCCTGAGCGACCGATTCTTCCTCCCTTCCCGGAGGCAGCCTTCGAGGTCTACAGGTTGATCCCAGAATCCAATGCTTTCCCTTCCGTCTCCCGCTTCTGGAAGTGCGCGGGATTCGTTTTTGCTCCAGGGAGTGTTCAAAAGAGAAGAAAACCTTTGTCGGACCTCAGTGCGATCGGCAGTCGGCGGTTCCCTGATCAGAAGCTCGCTGTGCCTGCACCAAAAGACATGCAGTATTTTTCCTTTTTTCTCATTCTGCGTTTCGAAGGAACCCCGAAGCCTGCTGAAGATGTGGGTGCTCACGTCTCGGTTCCTGTTTTCGCTCTGGAGGTAAGGAAGTCGTCTGAAGATTCTGCCTTGCCGATCGAAGTTTCCTGCAGCAGAAACGACTTATCTGGATACCTTCCGATGCCAGAGATGAGATCAGAGAGAATACAGGTTCAGCATCCACTTTCGAGGACTTCTCTATGTGCCCTCCGAACCGTCCTCTGATCCCTTACCAAAGACCAAAGGCCTCTTCCAAAGGACTTCTTTTCTGAACTGCTCTCTTCAGCATTCCAGCCGGTGAGCTGGAGGTGGCCTCAGTGGCGACCGACAGGTCCCCCCTTTACCTCAAGTGGCAGCATTCGACGCTGCTGAAGTTGCATGGGAAGCTCCCGTGTTGCGCGCGCTACAGGAGCCACGTGGGTGGCACTGAGCTGCCCTCTGGGGATTGTGGGAACGTTTCTTCACGGTCCCTCTCGCATCCCCGTGGACAACCCCAGCGTTGCTCTGGATTCCTTCTTTGTGTGGAGTGCCATGCCGCCAGCTGCGCCCACAACCGCAGAGCTCTGCAGCCTGCGCGTTGTCATCGCTGCTGGTTCAGAGTCCAAGAGAGGACGTAACGGCATGAAAGCCGTTCACTTGGCAACCTGCCTCCTGCGGATTCGCGGCGAGATAGTCCCACCTGGAACGCCATTTGGGGGGATTGTGGGCACCTTGCCTTGGATGTAAATGATTCAACAGATCCAGCAGTGGTTCTCCCGTTGCCTCTCATCCATAAGAACAATCGCCCTTGTCTATTCCCTTTTTTTTTCTTTCATTTTCTTGTCATCTTCGCCTACTCTCCTCTGCTCCGTCTATGAACCTCGTCAGCACTCCACCAAGGATTGTTCAACTCGGTGGGATGCAATATCCTGCCGTTTTTTGGGTGCTTATTTTTAGAACGGACACCCCTGGCGTGACCTTCTCATCCCGGATGACTGGAGTGTTTATTTCAAATAAATAAATAAACCGAAACAAAACATCCGGAGACCGACATACGTCTTCCCGAAACCAAAAGGGTTGAACTCTCGCAGAAAACACGACGAGGGAGGAGCGGAGAAAGAAAAGCGAGGAGCAATAAATAGGTAAATACAATGGGGTGCATTGGCCTCAGAGTGCCCCATCTGATTCCCTAGACCCTGCATCGTGAAGGGAAGGGAGTGAACGGCTCACCAGTTTGGGGTCAGTCTGCCCACAAACGTTGGAAGGCTCTCCCGTGCCTCGCCTCCCACATTGGACCGTTCCACCACACTTCGCATGCAAGGCGATGGTGATGGCAAGCGACTCACCAGGGTATCGGCAGCATTCCTCATCCACTCTCACAGTCCTCGCGGCTCGCACGTGGCAGATGATGCGACCGGCAGACCACTTTAGAGAGACGTCCACTTCTCTCTAAAGTGGTCTTCTGGGGAGGCGATCGTTGAACCGTAACGCCTCAGCCGACGCAGCATCCTGCATTCCAGCAGCACATGCGGGGGTGTCTCCGCCTTCTCGAGTGAGGACATCCCTTGGACACTCTCCCCGCTGAGGAGTGGCGGCTTCCTCAAGTGCACCAGCAAGATGGTGTTCTTCTGGTTCTGGTGAAGGACGACAGAGGCATCGACTAGAGAGCACGGGATTGAACGAAAACGTGATGTCTCTCAGGAGTATTGGTGTGATGAATTACACATTCCCTGCACGTGTGTTCGCCTTTCTTCAAATATGAAAAGTTCTTGAGAATTCTTCAACAGCGACAAGGCCGAGACCACAGGACAGAGGATCAGAAGATCCTTTTACTGAGCACTCACCGTGATTTTTCTTCAAGATGAGTTCGTCTATAAAGAGGCTGTACTTGGACAGCCGACAACAGTAGCGATCTTTCGTGTTACCTGAGGCACTAAAGAGTCTCACGGAGACGTTGGTCCATCCTCCACTTAAACCGCTGGCATTGCAACAGACAGAAGCAGCTCGAGCAAACAGCCCGAAGTTGTGCAGAGATCCCACGCCAACAGAACAAACACAGGTCCTGAATCACGTTATGACCTTGAACCGAGATTGCGCTTTCGTTCTCGCATCGCCGGTCTGTACAGCTTCCTCGCCGCAGGTTGGCTTCGCAGAGGGGTGCTCGGGAGTGCGGGAGCTTCTTGTTGAGGTGGTGCCTTCGTTCCACCTCTTTAATTCGAATCCCGAACCTTTCCTGAGGCAAGGGAGCTTCCCTTCCCTCTATCTCACTGGGTCTCCTTGCTCGGCTTTTGGCGTCGTCTACCACCTGGTTGCGCCTGGGCGTTTATCCAAAAAGATGAGCAAACTATCAGGGAACGAAGTTCCCAGACAAAGAGAAAAGCAGTTCGAGAGGAGGATTCTTCGGCACTCAGGTAGGACACCCTAAAAGTCGAGAACGGGAGGGCGGGGACCATCAACATATGAAAAAATACAAAAAGAAGACATGGGGAAGGACAGAGGTGTTTGGCTTCAGCCGTTCCTTCTTCTCAGAACCTGCGTTGAATACCAGCGATCTCCTTCCTGACTTCTTCCCTGAGCCGAGGTAACGTGGCAGCTATCCTCCTGTTGGAGGCCGCAATCCCTGTAACCTCGTGACTCCAACACGTGGTGCGCCATGACGACGGCTCAGATGCATCAGATCTTTGCGATGACCTCACCTAGCGAGAGGCCACCGCGCGTCCACTGATGGCGATGTCTACCTGGTGCAGGAGCTCTGAAGACAGCCTCTGCCACAGTTCTTGGAGAGCATCGCAGTCGAAGAGTATGTGCGAGAGAGATTCCGCTGCTCCGCACCTTCCACAGCTCGGGGAGGCAACTCCCCCGGAAGCGAGGTGCGCGCGCTGATTGCAATGGGAACGCCAACGCAACAGCAAAAGCACATCCTTCTTCCGCGGAAGGGGAAACACAGAAGTGTCTACTCACGAGGGTGGGACTACAAGCTCTTTGAGGGCACGCTGAGTGAGCAGTTGGCTCCACCACAACAGTCCCTTCGCACAATCACCAGCTGTGGCGGCGTCTGTCAGCTCGCTCGTCTTCCAGCCGCCCAGTGGCCTCGTTTCTCCAGCGGTGGCGGCAGCTTCCGGCGTCATGCGCGCAGCTGATGGCGGCGCGCGTTGTCTTCCGGTCCTTCGGCCGTGCCGGTCCTTTCGGGGGTGGGCGCTTCCATCTGGTGGCTGTCCCCGCCCGTGCCGAATGTAGGCCGATGAGCACCACCAGCTTCACGAGATGGTGTGTGGGAATCCCCCCGCTCTTGGAAAACATCGCCGCTCTCGGCGATGCAGGGCCTCAGCCAGCCGAAGAGAAACGCACAAAGCCGCGCTCGGATTCCCCTAGAAGGTGAAAGGGCGGAACGCATGGTCTTCCATGTTCGCCCACTTCTCCTTCGTTCGCCTCCGTGAACGCTGTGCCGGCGTGCTTTGGAATGGACGGGATGCGCCCGGTTGTAATGCGGCGGCTCTTTTTTCCTAGGGAGAGGTCAAGTTTTAGAGGCCAGTCTGCGCCCAGCTCCCGTTGGTTGCCCATCTTGCATGTGCCGCCTTCTCTGCTTAGTGGATCGAGGAGTTGTGCCTTTCGATTTGGGACTGAAGACTCCTCACTCAACGGTTGGAAAACCGCGTTCGTCCCACTCCCGGAGTCGACGTTGCTGGAAATGGGACGCTGTATTTTCCAGGAGTTTACGGTGACCTTCCTATATTTTCCAGTGAGCTCTAGGATAAACAGGAGATGGAGAGAATGCAGAGCTTGCGCTTTGCGAATGGCACGTAGTCCTCTCTAGTATGGAGATGTCCGGAGTCACCTATCGACCCGAAGAGGCATATAATGTATCCCCTGATCATCATGTTCCTCTATCAGGAGTTGCTACACTTCGCTTTGCTGTATGGTTCTTTACAACGGGTCATACCGCGGGTCACATGGAGTTTCTTGGCATCCTTCCTGGCAACTGTAAGATCTCGAGCTTCTTCGTGGAAGCTTCCATCCTCCCTCAGCGTTGCCGTCTTGCTTATGCACTCGGCTCCCACGCGCGTGATGGGAACGCGACCACGCCGGGAGGGCGCCCAAGAGGTGCGCGTGCGCACTGCAGGATGGTAGGAACCATGCCGCGTATGCTGACGTAATGAGGGAAGGAGGTTTGTTGAGTGGTGGGAGCGCTTTCCTCGCATTCGGAATGCTGCTGTTACCCTGAAACCGGTCTCAGGGAAGACTGGCACGCATCTGCAAGCTGCAACCGGGTGCTTCGGTACTGGCACTGGCTGCCACGTGCGTGCAGCTGTGATCTTCTAAATGAAAGAAGAGTACGGCCGTCCTCACCTGGTAGAGCCAAAATGCATGCTGACCTTCTGGAATGGAATTCATCATCGTGGGGTTGTCGTTGGCTCAATCGATCCCATTCCCCATTTCTTTATTTATTAATGGGTCCTTTTCTTTCTCCCCTTACTCCTCTCTACTCCTATCTCCAGCTAAGGTGGCGTGGCTTGCACGTGTTGATCCTTCCCTAGCTGTATAAATTTTATTTACTTTTTTTAAATAAGTGACCTATCAATCCTGGATGGAAAGGTCACGCCGAAACAATTCTTCGTGAGAGTGAACAATAAGCACGCAACAAGTGAACCCGGTTCCTGCCGGAAGGAGGTGGTGCTTGCCTGGGGGGTAGAATGCAGCTGACATTGCCATGGAAGATGACACTGCCATCTCTTCCGCAGGTCGCACTGGGCACGGCGCGAAGTGACGCTCAGCTCCTTGAAGGATGGTATGAAATCTCACGAAATCTCCGAGGTATCTGGACCAACCAACGCTTCCCCTGAACGCAGTTCAGGTTCGCAGGTCGGTGGCGCTACTGGCGCTGAGACGAGGGGAGGATTTCCGCTGCAGAGAAGGCAGCGAAACTCTTTGATCGCCTCAGGAAGGGTAGATGCGAACAGTGAGCCTCAGAGGCTTTTGGCCCCCTAAAAAAGTCTCACACGGATTCTATTTCCTGGATACGAAAGCTGCTGGGAGGCAACGCGTTCAGTGAGCCTCCCGCCTCCCTGAAGAATCAGTTTGAAAGTTTGAAGGCAACGAGGAGTTTTTTTACTGCTGAGTTCTTGTCACTAGTGGGAATCACCAACATATCTTCAGGCAGAGGAGGGAAGATGTCCCTCTCAGTTCTGACTGCGAGGCCGAGCGATGGATTTGTTTTTGTTCAAGAGTGAGCTGCAAAGAAGAGGGAGAGATTGCTAGCTTCTGGCTTCATCCTTACCAATGGAGGATACCTGAGGTTCCAGGACTACAGATTCATCCACGCAGCCTGACCAAACGTTCTACCAGTAAGGGTCTGAGCCCAGGATGAAGCCTGAAGAATCCGAGCATCGGCATTGCCGGACGGAAGACAAAACGCTTTCTCGCATATAAAACAGGTGCAGAAGGCACTTTCATCTGTCATTGCGCGACACAACGCGACTCAAGAGATGATCCTCAAGGCCGCAGCTAATGAAAGAAAGTGGTGTCTGGTATTCACTAACCAGAGAGCTCCAGGGACACATTCTCTCTGAAATCGGACCTAGTTATGCAGAAAGGACATCGAACAATAGTGCTGGACATCTGCTGACCGTTAGAGGCTGGAGGAGAGGCGTTCATCGTAGCTACGAGGAGGAAACAGGAAAAGTACAAGGAAGTGGCCCTCCAGCCAAGCAGAGAAAGGAAGCAATGCGGAGTTCATTCTCTCGTCGTTGGCTCTTTGGGAGCCTGGGATACGGGTAACAAAGTGCTACAGGATCTTGGAATTCCTAAGAAGCCCTCGAAGAAGATGAGTAGATACCGGATGGTGGTTTCGTCCATCCGGTATTCCAGCGAGATCTACTCATCCCACATCACACGAGGGACCGACAGTCACATATAGCCGGACAATCCCAGCAGTCTGATCTCACGAGAAGGGGGACAAATAGACGAGGAAGCAACAGGCTGAGGGGGCGACGAGCTCCCCGGATGGACAAATGAGGAATCGCGGAAGAATGCGAAGAGTTCCCCCTTCCTGTAACGTGTTGTAAAATTGCAAATCTTAAGCAATGGCGCGTCTTTCTCCCACGGGTGCTCCGGTCGAAGGAAACTTTGGACTTTGGAGTACGGCAAGGGGCAGCCGTGATCACAGACCACTGAGCCACGGCGGTTCCCGTGACAGCCATGGGACGCGATCGGCTCCTCTCCAAAGGACCACTGCAAGGATTGCCGGAGCTCGGAGGCTGGTGCTCGGATTCACCCGGCAGCGAAGGGAAGTTGCAGTTTCTTCAGTTCCTCACGGTTTCAGAATTCACGTAAGGGAAGCTACCGGTGACCTCAGAAGATGTTCCTTTGCGGACGCCGATGAGACTGGGGAATCCTCCGGCACGGGCTCCGCAACGGCTACGTCCGCCTGCCACCGACAAATTCCTCGACCACTCTTCGGGTCTACCTCGAGGACGGCCGCAGCACACTGACGACTTAGAATGGAACCGAACGCCGTTTTGTTGCCGGGAGAGAGAGAGAACAGCTGGAAATTCATCGTCCACGGGAACGGTGGGAACGGTTTCACGCGTGACCTCCTGGAACAGAAGTGCCATCAGTCCGGTATCGCTTCGTGAGCGCATCGTCGAGAAAACCTCCTCACCGTCTTCTCTCAGGCGAACGGCGCCATCCGCGGGTGAAAGACGTCCCGGAGCTTAGAAGCCCCTCGCCTGGAGAGCGCATTCCAGAGATCTCGATCGACCAGAGTTTCTGAGAAAATGAGAATCCCACGCTTGCGCCTTCAGCTTGTCCACTGCGCCCGCAACAAGGAGGTGGTTGCCCCTGACAATCCCGCTCTCGCTTTTCTCCCTCCGAGAAGCGTGCTTGGGAGATGGAGAGGTTCTTCCGAGCTTTGTGACTTACTGTACCTGCGATGCACGCCGATTCCACCGCCCGCATGTGGTAGCACGAATGGGGGATGGGGGGGTGGGGTGGATATAGACCTTCTCGCCCCGGATTGACGGGACGTTTATTTAAAGCGAAGAGACAAACAGTTTCATAGTCACAGAGGACCACCCTCGCTGGGAAGAACCCTGAAAGAGGAGTGGACTGGAGGGAGAGCAGGGAAGGACAGTAAATAGGGAACGGGATGGATGGGCCTCACTTTGATGAATACGACTCCCTGGGAGCTGCCCGACGCGCGCCTCCACGAGAGCTGCAGAGTCAGTTCCGTCACTTAAGCGGACTTTCCAGCACGACGGCGGCGAGAAGTGATGCATCGAGATGGGGACCACTGAGGAGAACGGCGAGCTATAAACAGGACAGTCGGACAGAGGAGATCTGACTCAAAGCGGAATAGAAATTTGAAGAAAGGGATAGGGGAGGGGGGAAGTAGCGAGATTCCAAAAGCTTCGGAGCCATCTCTGCGCAGCCCCATCTCGTCGAGCAGGTCGCAGAGGACGGCGGCCGTTTGCGGACTGAAGCTCCAGCTTGCATATTGCAAGAGATTGCGAGGAAGATCGAGCTTCTGCCGGTGCATCCGCGCGCGTACACCCAGCGTACTCCTCCTGCACCGAGCCGGGGAGGGCGTTTCCTTTTTGCCTCCAGGCGGGCGGGAAACGAGAACCCCTTCCAGGGATGCGTCTCTCTTCGACGACTGCTTCGTTGCGGAGGGGACCGCTGGTGTCTCCTTGGCATCCTCGGACTCGGATGGGAGTCCTCGATCTTTGCCAGCGATTTTTTCGTCTTGCAGGAAATGAAAAAGAAAAAAAAGAAAAAAACGAAGAAACAAACGCTTGCCAAACATGCGGCTTCTAGTGTCCATGGCAATTCAAAATATATTTTTAAATTCGCTGGTTATATCTCATAAAAAAGGGTTTCTTCCTTTTTTGTTTTTCTCCCCACGTTTTTTTTTTTTTCACAGCCAAAGCAAAACACCAGACGTTCTCCGTTCCAGACCTGTGGCCCGCACGTCGCGGTGTCGTCGAAATCGTCCCAGAGTACTCCGGTAGGCAACGGTGTCACGAGATGCAACGAAGGCGCGAGCTGTGGAGGAAGGAGCTACAGATCTTTCATGAGGATCATGTCTTCCTCCACGTCGTCGCTAATGTACAAGTACACGATCCAGTACATGAGGTTGAAGCACACGAAGAAAACGGGGAAAACCACGCGGGAGTATCTGTCCACGTCGGAAGGTGTCAGGCCGCAGATGCGGTTCGTGTCGTTTTTGATGGGGGGAAGAATGATGGGCTCGAGCTCGAAGGAGACGCCGGCCTCCCTCGCCCTGCTGTTGACGGTGTTCTCCAGCTTCCCGCCTTTGGAGTGCGCCTTGGGGTCGTTCACCCTGTACCGGACTTCCTGAGGCGGAAGGAGAGGAGCTGCAGCCAGGAGCGCGCCCGCCTTACCGTCTGTTTGGGGAGGAACTCCGTCTCGGCGACGTTGAACATGGAGAAGTCGTGCGGCGCGACTACGAACCTGGTGCTTGCGAACCGGTCCGCGCCCTTGGCGTAGCTGGGGTTGCGCCCCTCCTGCTCGAAGAACCGGCTGGGGTGATCCATGGTTCTCGAGCTGAATTCGAAAATGTGAGAGTCTCCCTCAGCCTCCTGGTACGGCATCTCGCTATACAGTTTGTCGATCATCATCCGGGACTTCTTCTGCTCCGCCAGCTTCTGCATGGCTAGCAATCTCGTTTTCTTCATCTGGATGCGCTTTCCCATGTATCCGACCGCCGCGTACTCTAGGTAACGGAAAGAGACGCCAGTGACGCCGCAAGAGCCTGATTAAAGAGGGACCTCAGCAAGGTGTAGACAGCCGCGCCCAGCAAGAGATCCGCGGCAATTGCCGAAAGCACCCGAGCAGGTGCGCGCGCGCGTACACGTCTCATGCGTGTTCGCGCGTGTCGTATGGGAGACGCTTTTGTGCACGGACGGTTGCACGTGTCTGCTCGGAAGTGTCTGCATGTTCATCGGGCCATGGACTCGGATGAGGTGTCTTTCATCAAAGAGGACGCACGACTCGCATTTCGGTCATCTATTCTAGATTTCTTGTCCAATGGTGGCTGTCAAGAAGGAGCCAATAAAGGGGCACAAGAACTTATAAGAGAAGGCTGCTGAGTTTTCCGTAGGAAAACCCTGCTCCTGGGAAGTCTTCATGCTACCAAAGCCCCATCATAGTAAAAGCACACTGCCATAGGGCTGCTGTGTGCTGTTTCTCCCAAAGGAAATGCCACGCGCTATTGCTGAGGCTCCTCAACTGACCGTGACGTTGCCCTGACAACGACGACGCGGGGACGAGAGAGAAGGTCAGGTTTCCATTCCCACTCAAAATGCCCAACGAACCCATTCCCTAGAAAGTGAACTTTGACCCCAAGCCGATTCTCTTCGAGAGGCTCCGCGCGCAGCACGCCCAATGCTAGAGGCTATTCCTCTCGCTTCGTGTGGCAGCGGCGGAAGAATTTGTTCTGGCGGTGTTGCGGGAGTTCCGTCGGCGAAGAGCGCACCGGTTCGCGAGCGTTTTCTAGGAGGGGAGGAGGAGCAAGGACGGTTACCTGCTGCGGAGACTTACCGAGAAGAGAAGCGAACACCATCAGGAAGCAGATGCCCAGGAACACGTCGATGGACTTGACGTACGAGATTTTCGGAAGCGCAGCGTTGGTTGAAGTCATCAGGGTGGTCATGGTGAGCACCGTGGTGACTCCTAAGGAAACGCGGGCCGGAGTCGCATTCCTGTTCAGCCAGAAGGACACCCATGATATGACGACAATGAGGGAGGAAGGGATGTACATCTGGATGAGGTAGTATCCCATGGATCTTTCGAAGCGTATCTGGCATATCAGCCTCGAGTAATTTCCTGAAATAAGCAGTTTCCCTTTTGGCACCCTCGTTTTCTTGCAGGGCGTGGCTCCAAGCGGCCTTGGGGCTTTTGCTCTTGCTCTCACCTGTCGTCAGGTTTTCTATCTTTGCTTTCTGCTTGAAACCAAGGACCTTAAACTGAGGCAGGGATACTTCGCTGGATATTTCCACAGAGGCCTTTCCATAGTGCCATTTATAACGTATGTCTCTCATGGTGTATCCGACTAATGCAAACACACAGATGCAGTTAGCTGGAGAAAGCAGGTACATCATCAAGAGAAGATGTGCGTGTTGCACCTGAAGGTGGTCAACGGGCTGCGTTGTGTTTCGCCCAGAGGCGCAGAACAGAGAAAGGAAGGGGAATAGCCGGTCCCCACACCTGAGGAGCCGAGGTCAGGAACGCTCGCGCATATGGCCGATGGGCTTCGGTTCGAATTTTCGGCTGGTATGATGAACTCTGGCGAGCATCGCCGCCGGTGCCAGCTCGCTCATGTCTGGCGAGGCTCAGCGTTTCCTCTCTCTGGTGTTGTCGTTTTTGTTTTCGCTTTTCCGTGAACACCGACCCGCTTCTTACAACACGCATGAATTCCGGAAGCAATGAAGACGGAGTCAGCTCGCCTTTGCCGCTTCTGCTGCAAAGAACGCCTAGAGGTCGAGTCGCGGGTGCGAGGACAAGAAGCCTTTTTCAGGGTCGCGCGATGTCAGCGCGGGAGCGCCAGTGTCCTTCCTTATTTTTCCCAGTTTTCCACCGGAAAAGCCTTGTCCTCGGAAATGCCTACTCGAATCGCTCCAAGACGCAAAGTTGAAACAGGAATTCGAAAGCAGCAGCAGCTACCTTAGAGTAACAACAACTGCACAAAGCAAACATTTTACCGTACGCATGACCTGGCTGAGGAGCGCCTGTATTCGGCTGAGAAGTGTTCAAAACAAACAGAGCGTTAGCTGCACGAGGCAATCGCCTGCGGATATTCGAGTACGGCTCCCGCAGAGATAAAGGGAAAAAACCCATTCGCTGAGGTCTTGCAAAGAGCTTCCTGCACGTGAGGTCAGAAGTTTTCACCTTTCAGATGGGTCTCCCCTTTGCTGCTGGTGGATGCGTCCTTCTCTCTTGAAGGCATCGTGATTGAACTCAACGGTCTTCTGAATTCCCTGATGGAGCCGAATTCTAAGAATCCTGGAAATTCGTCCCTGGCGCTTGCCTTTCGGGGGGTTTTCAAGCTTCAGCACTCCTTCGCTGCTTTGAGGAGAGTCTGAGGAGAGACTCTTCGCAAACCTCGAAGTCATCGACATCTCGAAAGCGTTGGTTCCACGCGATTACTACAAGCAGCATTCAATCTCCAGCAGCACTTTCATTTTTTATTTTTCTTTTCCGGATCGCCAAGATGATTTTGGAGACGTTTGGAAAGAACTTAGTGGGAGCGGTAGAAAGGTCGATTCCCATCACCCATCTGGTGAATGACGTTAATCTTCACTCTCGAGAGCAAAAGCCGGGAGGAGAGTTCAGAGCGAGGGAGCCACTTCGAAAAATACAACAGCGGAACGGAGAAATAGCAACCCTTTTCAGACTGATCAAATTTAGGTTTTCTTCCTCAACATCTCCCGATGCAGTGTAATTACGTATAGCTTGCAGCACTCATAACAGTTTGTCAACACAAGACGTCTAACAGCAGCTGCAGCATCGGTTTATCAAGAAGACGGATATTTGTGACTTCCACGCTCCAGAAAAAATCGCTGTTGAAAGTTTTCGGAGAAACTTCTGCTTTGGTGTAAGTGTCTCAGCAGAGACAATTGCAAAATCTTTAGTTCATCAGAAAACCTGGTGCGCGCAGCCCTATGCTGTGAAGAATGGGACTGCAGATGCAACTAATTTTGACATTCTGCCCATTAAAAGGAATCATCTGGGATTGTTTCCGGGAAGGCCAAATGGTTGTTCATCTGCAAGGTTTCAACTGTTTGATACTTTTTGTTCCCAGCAGAGTAGGCAATGTCGCTGAGCTTTACACACACAAAGACTGCTTGCTGACTTGGTATTTATAGTAGGCACATGTATTACTGCACATCGTGTACGTTGCATAGGACATGAGTCCTATAGCTTCCAAGTCATTTTATTGGCAGCATACCGAAGCTTCATCTCCTATACTGAAAGCAGGTGGAGGAAAGTGTGTTCAGCAGCTTTTTGGCCACTGACTTCTTACTCCAAAGAGAGGTTCAGGTGAGCTACAATTTGACGGCTCCATGTGGGCAAGCAAGAGAAAAACCACCTCCTTCGAGATGTGATGCCTGCTGCCACGCGAGGTCCTTCTGCAAGCTGTGATGTCACTTCCCCTCCATTGTGGAATTTTGAATGCAATTCTATGGTGATCATTTGGTGGCTGCTCAGAGCTCAGAAAGCACCTTCGCGCATTTGCCGTGAGGTCTTAGCTAGCTGCAGAACTTCGAAGGAGGAATGGTGGATTCTTCGTGGGTGCATTCCGAAGGAAGTTTATTTCTAGAAGGGAACCTGATCCCGGGGTTCAATCCTAGCCAAATACCTGCTCGACATTTCAAAACATTTCCATGATGAGTACGATCTACTCTTGAGCCTTGTGGAACCGCATTAGAAAGTGAAAAGATATGGGAAGAGTACGATCAGGATGATATCCTGAAGGTATATAGGGGTGCTTCTGCGTAAGGTTGGGCGAAAGGTGAGTTTTCGAGGTGGGCTGTCCATGTGTTTGCTCTCAGGGGATTCATTTTTCCGATAGGAGTCGGTGGTTCCGTCGGGATTCTTTGGGATTTGTGTGATGCCCTGCCGGACATGTGACTCCCACAAGAAACTCATTTCATTTATTCCGCTTGGAAATCTCCGGGGAAAACGTTCCCAACGAATTAGTTCGCCTCCAAGTAGTCGAAACTTCCTTGTAGGAAGTTTCCAGCGGAAAGGCCCTCGACTGAAGCGGTGAGCAAAACTTCCGCGGGGCAAGTCGGCACACAGGAAACGCTGAGCGGGATGAGTGCAGCACAGGGATCGACTGACCCCTGTGCTGCCCATCGTGGAAGCATAGAGGCGATCCACGTGCAGGGCGTTCAAAACTCTCGAGAGTCCGAGATCATAAGAGCATTGGAAGCTTCCCGTTTGAACCCGAGCCTCATCCCGGATGCGGTTAGCGTGAGGAAGTTCGTGCTGGCAGCCTGGAGTGCAAACCAGGAATCCCTCATTCGCTCGACCCGCCCGACCAAGTCCGACTGATGCACCCATCAGAAGAGCACACGCAGAAGCAGCTGTAGACTTCTGTTAGAGAGAACTGCCTTCCCTCTGATGGAATGAGTTCTTCGGAAGACCTAGCCGATTCTCTTGTGAATGATCCATGAAAGTGTGTACATTCTAGATGAGGGTTCCCCAAGTGTTTAACGCACACACAAAAGGCGGTCTGCTCAAAAACGAGCGTGCATTGACCGACACCATGCCTTCTTTTGCTTCGCTCTAATGTTAACATGCTGTGAAACATTGGGCTCGCAGGAGTGTTCCATGACTGATTAGGAAATGATTCCAAAATCGCACTTATGCACTGATAGGAAGACAAATTCTTCCTGAATCCACAAGGAGAAGCTTTTAGAAGTCACGGTCATCCCTTTTGAGGAACTTCAGGCTAAGTAGATGCTGGTTCTATCGCTTTTAGGTAAGATTGTGCGCAGATGCTAAGCAACGTCCGTTCACTGCACTCCTCGTGTACAGTCAGAGTCGTGTTCTAAGTTCTCTGCTCATGGCTGAAAGTCATAGGAAGGACAGTACTATTTGTCTGAACGTTTGAAATCTTGGGAGGGGTGATTCATCTCGACTGAGTGCCATCAAAAAACAAGGAAAATCAACTCAGGAGGCGCAAGCGAAGTGGGGGGGAAGGAGGATGGAATAGAAAATTTGAAACAAAACAGCTTACAGCTCTCGATTTCTATAGTGCACTGCTGCCGGTCCATGGGAAAATACTGGAGATTCATGGGGCAGTCAGCAGTTATGGTTAGCCTGAAGGGGTGAAAAAATCTATTAATCCTTCATGCTTCTAAGTTCAACTCAACAGACAGACACTTTTACAAAGCGGGTTTTAGAACAGTGACTTCTCATCCTAACGGGAAACTTTGGAAAACTGAGGCGAGGCGCTGCCTCGAGCTGGTCACTCACCAAAAGACAGCCCAAGGATAAGGTTTAGAAGGCGGGCAAAGTGAAGAAGTAACGCAGTGGACGTTCGAGTGCCCTGCACACCGCCGGGTTTCGGTTAAGAGTTCGCGAAATGGGAATAAAGTATGATTTGCATCCAAGAGGAAGGGTGTAATGATTTAACAGAGAAGAAAGCTGCCGAATCGAAGGCCGATCTGCGGGATTTCCGGCCTCGCCAGAACTCGTGGGCTTCCGTCCACCTTCACGCTTGGTAGATTTGGATTATGCATGGATGGGAAATCGGAAAAGTCCTCCAGACTCCGCGACAGTGTCTTTCCAGCTTCCAGTGGATTTCCAATCATCTGTGCGTGCGGGGCGTGCATTCGAAAGGGGACGTGCGTTCAAGAATGTGAACCGCGGAAGAGGATGAACGTCTTGATTCGGATGCTGAATTTTCCGGCTCTTGGTGCCAGATTAGATTAAGATCCAAAGCAAGTCGTTCTTTTACTGACGGACCGCTCGTTCTCAACGGATGCATTTCGAAGAACTCTTCCGAAGAAGCGAAGTTCTCTCACGCGCGTTTCGCCTTCGCGAGCAGTAGCCAATTGACCGCTGCTTCCATAAACACTCACAGGCGGCACTTGCAAGAGCAGAGTGTCAAGCCCGGAAGCACAACATGGGGTCACCGGCTAAACTGACCTCGTCCTTCCAGTGGATTTCCAGTTTCTGTTCAGACGTACGAAGCAAATGTTACAAATGCGGAATGGCAATCCAAGCGGGTGCTGCAAACACGGGAAACAAGCAGAAAACTTCTCTTGGGACGGGATTTGGTCACCCGTGCCAGAGGATGGTCCAAATGACCCTCTTGGAGCTGTGAAGGATTGCACCCTGACATATCAACCGCTCCAAGACATGGGTGCCGAGTTGTACGGAAGCCATCTTGAGGCTCCAGACGTACTCGGGCAGTTTCATAAGAAGGATGCAATGAGTGAACTTTCCAGAAAAAAGGCAGTGCATCTACGATCCACTAACGTTGCATCCCAGCCACAGCTAATCAATGGAATGATGCGATTTTTTCCAGAGAGACGGAACGACAGTCCCACATATAGGTGTGTCTGGATTTAGCCCAGGAAAAACCCAACTCGTAGACGGTGGGCTCGTTCGTGATATTTGATGGCTGAGAAAGAAAAGTATGGGACAAACGAGGTGATCCTGATCGGTAAATGGGAAGAATGGAGAAATGGAGTAGGAAGAACGAAGTATTTGGGTAGATGGACACTGGGCGCAGATGATCTTGCGCACTGTCAAGGTTCTCAGATTCATGGGGTCTGTCAACAGCAATCCACTCCTGGGTGATGACATTATGGGAGATACCCGACGGGAAACCAGTAGAAAGTGATGATGATGATTTTCCTTCTTGTCAGCCACTCATCCAAGACTGAATGCAGGTTTCAGGAAAGGAAGGAAAAAAAAAAAAAAAACCTTCAAAAGGTAAACTGGATGCCTCGTTCTTTTAGCTGTTTCCTTCAAGATGAAATAATTTCGTTTTCCACAAAGTACTGAGCCATTCGGACGAAGCTACTTGCTGTCGTGGAGATGTCGTCTTAAAGAAATCGAATGCAGGCAATCACTAGTAGCTCACATGAGTCGCACAGCTTCAAATGAATTTATGCTCATGTGAGCAGTCTTATCCCAGACTCACTAGGACTTTTATCCTTCCCTGTGTCTGAACTTCATTACCGACTCTTCTAGCGCCGTCTCCTCTGTACCATCAGGGTTTCCTCTGCCGGGAGTGAATTGCAGTTCATGACGTGCCCAACTTGTGGTCAGCCATTAGCAGATAGCTGTCGCAAAAAAATTCATGATGGACGGAAGTTCTCTTCTTTGCGCTTTTAATTTATGCCATCTTCGAACCAGGCTTCCGACCTTTGTGTACTTGGCTTTGCAGAATCCCACCACGACGCCGCGTCTTCTCGTTGGAGAAAAGTGACCTCTTTCCCGAAAGCCCCATCGAGGACTCTCAGCAGCCGTGTCAGCGCGCCCTGCACCCCCTAGAGAACTCTCGGTTTCTTCCAATGAATTCAACCTTTCCTGGTATCCATTTCAGATCTCACGGGGATCGAAGAGGAGAGAACTGTTTTCCAAAGTTTTTTTTTTTTTTTTCTTTCTCTCTTCCGTTGCAAATCGTCATCCTTTGCAAATCGTCTGAACGGGGCCTTCAGCCGTTTCCGACGGCTGCTTTATGCAGCTGATTTTGAAAATGACGGCAGCGTTCGAGCGGCAAATCTTAGCGAAAGCACAGAAATCTCCACGGGGGATTTTGCCTCACGTGACCACCGAGGCGTTCCTGATCCCCGGTGAAAGTACCGACGCGCACGCTGTTCTCGTGAAAGAGCATCCGAGCGAAAAGGAATTAATACACTTGGACAACAGCATGCAGCTTTGCTGAAAGCTGCGAGTACCATTTTCACAGATGGGCTGAGTTATGTGCTCTCTGCATAGCTCGAATTGACCCATTCCTGATGAAATTTCTCCATTTCGAATTTCCTATTGGCGTTTGGCCGAAGGAGGAAACCGAAATCTTCCGGTTCCGCGTTTGCAGAGTTGCAAGTTTGCCTTCTTCCAAGGAGCTTCTGAAATTCCGCGATTAAAATCCTTAGCCCCCTGACTTCATGGACGTGCGTGAATGCGACTTCCATGGAAACGCCGAAGGCATCCGTATCCGAAATGAAGGACACCTCGTGAGTTGAAGCCCTGGAATGCCATCCACTCTGGTTAAATTCACCCGCGAACCCAAAGACAGGAGGACCAGCGACTGCCGGCTGAATATCCCTGAGGTGAGCGCGGCAGGAGTGGTGTGACCGGCAGCTCAAAAATCCCTTCCCGGTGTGTGGGGGAGCGAACGGACGCGAGACGGAGCTGGCAGCTGTGCGGTCCAGGAGCGCGTGATGTGCCGAAGAGGCATCTAGCCTCTTCGCGCGTTGCCGCGGTTTCCGGATGTGCGAGCGTCACGAATGCTCGGCATCCTTGGGAGAGCCGGGAACACTTTCTGAGGTTTTGTCGGTCAGCGCACTGCGGAAAAAGATGTCCTCCCATCCAGCAAAGAGAAGATCTTCGAGTCCCGTTATGCCTTGACGAACGTGCGTGGGATCCACCAGGAGGAAGCTGTGTTGTGAATCCCTAGCGTGCAGAGCGCTGCAGTGCGGTAACAAGGTTCCACCCCATCCACAGCAGCAATGCATCAGAAGTGAATAGCGTTTTTGACTCTGAACCGGAAAAGATGACCAAAAATTCTCAGGGGGCGTTTCTTTTGTGTTTCAAAGAGTCACGCTTGCAAACACCGCGAAATTTTCGTGGTCTTTTCAGACTCGAGATGGACTTCGAAGGAACTGTTTTTCCACACGCTTATCTATTGTGCCGGGACTCGTTTTGCCTCGAGGGTGAGGATGAACGCTGCATCACGGTATCCGCGAACGCGATGCCGAAATCAAAGGCTCGTCAGAGGAGCAGGCACGGAAGAGTGGTCGAACTCGGGTCACTTTGCCTTCAAGAAATTTTCGGAGAGCGCAGTCTCAAAATTATCTTAAATTCCCAAGGACCGAAAAAGTTCCTTCCAAAGGAAGCCACTGCTTGCTGGATGCTGCAAATCGGGAAGTTCGAGCTATCTCGGGATGATCAGCTTGCCCGTCGTACGCAGGAAGATTTCGACTGCGGAGAGTGCAAACCGAGCAGGCGGAGGAGGAGAGGAAATCATAAAAGAATTACCTCATGCTTCTAACCACGTGGCCATCCTTAAGGATACGTATGAACTCGTTGTTTGTAGTGGCTGTGTGGAAATAGGATTTCTTCTCGTTGGCGAAGAAGGTGTCAGGTACCCACAACTTGTCAATAAATTCCGACCCAACAGATAGCATATCAATTCCATGGGATGGCCCGTATTCCAGGCGCGGATCCTTCCAGAATTGGCGGAAATAAAAATCGAGCGTGAAATCCTTTCGTGCCGATTATCGGGACCGGTTAGAAGGAAAAGCAAAAAAAAAAAACACAAAAAATGCGAATTAGTTAGACAAACACTGACAACATGGTTGAGATGGCAAATTTTCTTTCATGTTTTACAAGTGACGCCAAAATCGATTATCTTTTCTCGAAATGCTGGTTTATTGGTAGAAGCGTAAAAGGAGATAAGGAAGGTCAAATGATGACAGGTGGCTGCCGTAAGCCTTTCTTCCTCCAATGAACTCCATCGCTCTTCGCACCAAAGACAAGGAGCCATTCGAAAATTTCCGCCAAGCATGTTTTTCTTCTTCTTCTCCTTCCTTTTGATGCACGTGTGCAGGAGAGGTCTGTGTCGCAGCTTCCGATGTTCAGAGGATCGGCAATGAACCATCTCCAAATCACGCAGTCAGTCGGGTCAAGTTCATCATTGGAATGGAGAGGAGCAGAAAACGATTCCTGGAGGCAGCTCATGGGCGCTCTGGCCATGCAGCCGGCATCCTTGCGGCAACTGGTTGGTCACGAACCTCCATCTTGGCTTCTCCTGGCGTTTCTGAAGACGAGCACAGCATTGCTGGTGCCATCGGAACACATTCGAGAACACGTGGATGATTTCCAAATGCCACACTCCGCGCCACACGTTGAAACACAAATATTTAGGAAGCGGTATTTCATGCTTATAGCACATTTGACGCCCCTGTTCATATTTTTCTAGCGTCACTCCAGGCACATCCGATACTATAAATTTTAGACAGCTGGCCGTATGTAATCATTGAATTTCTACGATACCTGGAAACAGAAAACACCGAGAAATTAAACGAACGCGCCCTGTGTGCTCTACAAATTACAGGCCCTTCGCTATTTCTCTTCAGTTCGATCGGTCCCCTCCACAAGTAATAGAAGAATCATTGCAAATCCTGAAAACCTAACTAAGCAGGATGATGATCAAAGGGCATTTCTTAGCCCATCGAAACGGAGGTAACCAATGGAGGTGTGTGCAAACACCAAATCGGGTTTGACCTGAAATTGACCTGTCGTGATTCGGACCTGTTGTGAAATCACTATGAGTTTTCCATTTCTCATCTTCTCTTTCATTCCTCAGCTTCATCTCTCGTATCCTCAGCTCCAGATGCAGCGAAATTCCGTAATTGTAAGGCATAGGAGGGAGGTCGATGCTGCAGCGAGTATCATCATCATTTGGGAAAGCACTTTGTAGTAACAGCAGCCAAAGTGAGGGAGAAATTTGCTCAGGTGGGCTCTGGAGATTGCAAAGGGAGGAGGCCACGAGCTTGCAGCCCACAAAATCGATGCGAGCAAACGCTTGCGGGGATGCTGCAAAAACGTGTTCCGGGTATTTTTTCGGGAGATATTCAAAGCTCCTTAGCAACTCTGATACACGGAATGGCACCGACAGTCCTGAAGCCTCTGGAGCCGTGGCTGCTAAGCATGAAGAAAGTCCCGTCGCAGTCAGTGTGTTCGGAAGCATTGCCTTCGTGAAATCCAGAAGAATGTTCCCGAAGTTTCTTGCCAGGGGAGGACCTTCGCAGCTGGAGAACCGTGCAAAGGATTCTTCACGGCTGCAGCTTTGATGCTATTGATCTGCTTGCTCTTGAGCGTTTCGTGGTGTACCGTAAGATGTTCTTCCGGACTTATGGAGTTCGTGCGGAAAAGACATGCACTCCACTGCTCGGGGCCTCTGCCGAGCAGACCCTCATTTCTGCGTGTATTTTGAGGGGATCCGTGAAGCGAAACACTGAATAAGCAATGAACAAGCGCCATGACATTCATCTCAAGAAATTGATATCAATTCAAGAAACTGCAACAGACTTACCATTTGCACTTCTGACACATCACTTATGCTTAGGACGTGCATGGTAATCCCGACATCGACAGCATCTCCTGAAACAAATGAAGTCTTTCCAGGAAATTGAGCATCTCATTTCAACCCTTAATAAATTGACAAATGTATGACAAAACGCAAGCATCGCATTGCCTTCTCAGCTCTGAGGCATTTCGAACTCACGGGAGAACTTTTGAAAGTCTGGAAGTGTCATGAGGCTGGAGGTGGGAAGGAAGAGGTGATTTTTTGGGTACCTAACCATCCAAGGATCGCATATCCTAACCGAATAAAGTGATCAGGTTTCATTGTCAGCTTATTCGGCATCTTACGGAATGATTGCAGCGTGTTTGCAAAGTGAAATTGCAGTGTGTGATGCCGTTTCAGGTCTTCTGTACCATTTTATGTACTCGCACTTTTGGCATGAGGAATATTTGCGTAAAAGGAACTTGAAGGTGAGGAATCATTTTAGGGATGCAAGCTCAGGTTTCGAGACTACATTACTGATGTCCATAAGAGAAAGGTGATGACTGTTTCCAATGCACGATGCAGAGCAAGAAAGCATGGAAACCCCTTGTTATAAAACCCTACTAGATCAAGGAAAAGATCAAGGGAACTCAAACTGAGGATCAAGGGAAGGACCTCAGTATGAACGGGGCAGCACAGCATCGTGCTTCAAGGCAGTTACTATACGGTGTAACATACCTTAGGATTGCCGACAGATTTACACATGCAGCTTTTCCTCTTATCTGTGCGAGCATCACCTACCAGGGGTGGAGTTGACTGAATGCTTCAAAGGTGTGGAACACAGTAGGAGTCTCTACACCTCATCCTCAACTACCCTACCCTACCTGCAGCCAGCAAACAAGGGTCGCCGACTCTCAGAATGAAATTTTGTAACAGCTGAAGATGGCTGTCTTCAAAAGATGGGGTTTGGTGGCTTCCAAACATCTCTTTCCAGAAATAGACTTGAAGGTGATATCAGATTTAATGCAGAAAGAAGAAGGATAAGCCATCGAATGGACGTTGTGCACCCATTAGAACACTCTGTCAAGGCTATGGACGAAGCAAGGCAGAAAAGGAGGAGAGAAATACAAAGGACTGGTCTTCCGGGTCTTTTCGAAAGTAGGACATCGTCATGAAATGCTTTCGACCATGGATCCTGCGGACGACGATGTATCAGTGAACAATGAAGATCCAGAAGCAGAAGAAAGACGAAGGTCCGCACTAGTCCCCAGCACTGAAAGCGCAGAATGGGCCACCGACCAAAGTAACCGATCCTTCGAATAAACTCCCTCTAAAGATGCGTGGAGTCGAGTCTTTCAAGTGCGATGTTCAAATACACCTCTGTCTTCCTTCTTGCAAATAGCAAGCAGCTAAGCTATTGGTATGCAAATCAACTACGATGTAACACGTCTGTTCCTCCCAGTTGCACACTTTAACATAGCACAGAATGGAACATGGCCGTCTATGCCGAGGTCATCGCACTATGTAATCCTTGCGCTGGTTTTTCGGTGGCAAGTACGGTTAACCTACTCGCCTGAATCCCACCCAATGCACATGGATGCAGAGAAGGGGACCTCAGTGTAGAATTCAACCCGCCACCTCTCCTGCTTTCAACCAAGAAGTAGCAATTCGTACCATCTAGTCGTTGGAAAAATCCACCCTCGGGGGTGCGACGTGTTGCTTGGGTTGCATCCGCTCAGCTGAGCGGCACGAGGGACCACAGATAAGAGACCACGCAAGAAATTTCGCGTAACTGTTCATGGGTGTGACTAACGTGCAAAACCTGAAGCGAAAGTGGCCCCATGCAAGTAGCTGGCACTGCGATCCAACTCTGATTATTATACTGTTCGTGATCTTCTCAAAAACGACCATTTGCAAGCCGATAGCTCCCAGTATTCGCCGTTCGTGTTGAAGTGGCTTGGGACTTGATGGAGCCCAAGGCAGCGCATGGCTTTCCCTTGATCAGGGTGCTTATTTACTAGAGAAAGCAATTCTGCCTCCCGCTGGAGATCCCGGATCGTCGAAGCCACTTTCCTTCTCTGAGTGGCTTCGATCGTTACCCCAGAGACGAAGATCTTGGGGTCACCGATAACCCAGTTCCAAGTTGCGGAGAGCCTCTTCGAGGCTTTCCTTCCGACCGTCCAAAGGCTTTTGATATCTCCAGTTGACTTCTCGTCTCCCGCATTTTTCCAACCAAAAAGTTCTCTTGAAAGCCCATCTTCGAGGCAAAAAGTCAAAGGTCGGTCATTCGCTTCGCTTCGTGACGTCAACAGTAGCGCCAATGGTTGCTCGAATCTTCGTACAGAATTTTCTCTTATATTGCTGGCACCAACCAGTGGACTCCAGGAAGGTTTCCTTTATCATTTTCGAAGACGGTCAGCGGCTTTTGCCGCTGCTGCATAAACTGCTGTCGGGCTAAACAGATGGTCAGGGGCGTCCTCACCAGTTGCCTGCACCTTCGCGTCAGTTAAAAGAATGTCACCCCTTTTCCGGTGCTGCTTTCAAAACATTAGCGGCATTTCAATAACCGCAAAAAGGTTAGAATTCCTTTGGGTACTCATATGGCAGTGTTTTCGGTGTTTCGGAAACGCAGTTCATTTCTGACGTGTGTATACAAGCCATGACGAGGGATGTGTACTCTTCCCACTAAATCATCTACCTCTATAGGCAAACCCCTTTTCCTGGGATAGTGTGAGCAAAATTTCGACCAGACGAACTCGCATGACGTGGATGGCACAAGAAAAAGCATCGGCTAATGAAGATGACAGCCCGAGTTCCCAAAGACATCAAGTGGGAATCGCTCGCGAGTGTGTGCGGTGTGCACAGAGAAGAATCTTTCAGTATGTTGAGTGGTAGGCGCCGAGATGCCAACACGACTTCAGTCTGCTCCCATTCCGATTGGAATACTCCAGGACAAACACCAGGGCAGACCCTCAATCAGTCCAGAAACATTTTCTTCTCTGAATCGTCAAACGAATCAGATGGCGAATGGGAACCCTGGTTTCTCACCGCGGGTGCTTCTTCGTGAGACTGTTCCTTTATTTCGCCGGCAGCGGCCTGGGTGGACCTCACGAGGTGCGACCGTAATCGTCAGAAGCTTTCGAGATTGCCGTATCTCGATGAATTCCTCCTCTCTTGGCATCTTGCGTTTGAAATTTGCTTTGCTTCCAAGGAGCTAAGTGATCTGGAATCAGCATCTCGAGCTACCACTTATTGGGATGCATGCCCGCTGTCTTTTGTGCAGACGGTCCAATACCAGGTTACAGCAGCAGCAGACTGATTCATATTTCTGGCGCTCAACGAGCCAGAAACGCGTGGAAACTTTGGACCAGTCGGATCTGCAGTAGCAAAAGGCGTTGTGTAAACACTGGCAAAGTTTGGCAATAGATCAGGAGCCAGCCTAGCTTTCCTGAGAGATGATAACTGATTATGACAATCCAGGGGGGAAGGGCATCAGTTTCGATGACAGCTGCTATAGGACTGAAAGAGGAAATGACGGCGAGAAAGCCACAATAAGAGAGATGCTCAATGGAGGAGCATTCTACTGTGACGAAAACAATGGTGAATGGACCGCAGTAGAATTTCCACAGCTTCGTAAAGAGAAGATGGGAAAAAGAAAAGTTCCCATATGATAGCACGGTGCATTTCAAGAAAAACCACATTCAAGGAGGAAAGTCATGTGGTTCACCGTTAAATTTAAGCCACGCTAAAGTAGGGCTGAATGAATTGTGTAATGCAGCACCTTGTATCCATTCAGAGTTAAAAAATCACAGCTCTCAGGGGCTGAGTTGTGACCATGGGAACGGATGCTGCACTAAAGAAGGTAATGAGGACTGTGCGCCTAGTATAAAGCTATGAGGTCTAAAAAAGTATGTTGTATGCACGTATGATATGTATGCGTGAACTTAAAAGAGGTTGAAGATAAGCTTAAGGACATTGAAGGAAGTAGAGGCAACACTGACCTTACATACACTAAAGAGATTCAACACACTAAGGACGTTTTGCTGGGGTGAAGCTCTTATTGCAAATGTTGGCAGTCTTGATGAACAAAATACCGCTTTAGGCACCCAATGCCTTCCAGATGATGAAATAGATGCAAGAAAGGATAAC
This sequence comes from Raillietiella orientalis, assembly GCA_036172245.1. NCBI lineage: Eukaryota > Metazoa > Arthropoda > Ichthyostraca > Raillietiellida > Raillietiellidae > Raillietiella > Raillietiella orientalis. The sequence continues at coordinate 1,247,386 of JAYWIR010000033.1, read as the reverse complement.
GACTGTACAACGAGCAACCGAGACAGAGGCAGAAATAGAAAACGTGTGAGATCTGATAGCAGTCTGATGCCTGCCCGCCACTGCAAGTGATGGCAGTTATTGTCTTCGCGTATCTTCATACCTGCAAGTATTACTGACTGTGATTACTGTCTTCATGTATGGAGGTAGTAGTTGTAGAAATCAAGGGAATAGCGTGTTTCATCGCAGTGTTGCAATAGCGGTGTTTGAGGCTGTCGTCCCACAATCCCTCCCTGAGAAATGAAGGTGTTGCACGATGTCAGATCGAGATGTCCCGTTAGACGAGGGTCTTCTTTGGGCGGATAAGTTCGGAGCTTGCAGGTGGTGGGAGCGAGGATCGCAGGATCGCGTCTTTCGCGCGATTTCCGGGAGAACCCGAACGACTGAACGGGCAGCACCTTATCATTCCAAGTGCACGTCTCGCAGCATCTCCGCATTCAGAGATAAAAAAAGGAAAAATTCCCTTCAAGGGGTGTGGAACCAACGAACTCGTTGAAGGTTGTTCTCTTAGCTTTCATTCGAAACCCTGCGGGGAAGCAGATAAACACCCTACCTCCATAATTGGGGCGCACTCTTTTGTCGTACCCTCTCTGGAGTTCGTTCAGTATGGAGGTGATGTTGACTTCCTTGATGCCTGACCTGGAAACACAAGCAAATGCAGAATTCTTCTCCCGAGGAATGTTTTCTTCGAGGTGGAAATTGCGGCATCCAGAAAGGGAAAGCGCGAGCAGCAGTTGTGACGTGAGGTCACTCTTTTGTCTTCGTTCGCGACAGAGCTAATTCCCTCGGTGACAGATGCAGGGAAAAGTGAAAGTCTGGAGCATAAACCCAGAGGAAACGCGCGATCTCCCGGCCATAGGAACACGTTGCCACCAGTCAGCCCTTCCGCTGCTCGCTCGCTCACGTACGCACGCACGTCCATTTTCGAATGAAAATCAACCGAGATCATCAAGACACACACACACACGCACACAAAGAAAAGAAAAAGCGAGCCGAATACGGATGCTCATTTCTCTTAATGGGTACGCAGATTTGCATTTGAGTGACACGACCCCAAAAGCGGAGCGAGCTCGGATCTCTCCTTCACAGTCTGTGAGATTCCACTGTGTCCTCCGCCTCTGCCGGTCCATTCTGAGCTCCCCACTGCGGCGGTTGGTGTTCGCTTCGAGCTTCGCCCTTTGGTATATTGCGTTCGAATCGCAGTTGAAACGGAATTGCACATGGCATGTACATAATACGGCGGAACGGGATGCCGAATTCTGTGCAAGATTGCTTTTCTCAAAAGGACGAGCCATCCAAGGCATAAAACGCGTCATGATGATGAAGTGCACTTCCATTCATTGAGGGATTGGATAAACAGGTTTGCCCAAAATAGAAAGGAATCCACTTTCACAGCGATCCCTCACAAAAGTCCGGGAGGAAATTATTGATTCGAGCGCTGGCTGCTAAACTGTACCGAAAGAAGCTCGGGAAAACTCCTCCGAAAGCTAAAGGAATGCAATGACGCCACGCAATCACTTGCATTGGGGAATGGGGAGAGAGTTTGAGACGGCGAATAAACACGTGGGATTCCCGTGGCGCAGAAGAGCCGAGGTGTTCCTTTCCTCCGAGTGCGCGAGTCGGAAGGCCCCCGCGTCCAGGACCGGGAGGAGGGGACTTCCAGAGAGCTGTCCTGATCCACAGGGTCCACGGGTGGAAGTCGCGATTTGTGTGCCACACCCCCACGAGAAGGGTGGGGGGGGAAGGCGCCAAACGTGCTGCACCCAACGTACGTTGTAAACCTCCACAAGTGTGGAACGCTTCCTGCTACTCCCCTCAGCACGCGAAAGCCCTTTCGTCGTCGGCAGTTTTCCTTCTTTTTTTTTTTTTTTTGAGCGGCGTCCGTTCAGATGAAGTGTCAATTAACGAGTTTAAGGCATAGAAACATTCGGTGAGTGTGACTCATAGCGTAGGTCTCCAGCGAGCCTGGAAACTCCCAATCATGATTCCACGCTCGGGGGCTTCGCGGAAGGCCCCAGTTGCTACTTTTCACAAGTCGATCTCGTCGCTCCGAGATCGTGGACGCCGTGACGGACGTCCAGCGCAGTAACCGAGGTGGAGAATGAACGGAAGAACATCTCGGCCATGACCGTATACCCCCGGAGGAGCTTCAGAAGCAAATCTTCGCCGGGATCACGGAGGGAAACGTGAATTCCATCCACGGCCAGTGGCTGTTGTGGAAAGTCCCACACCCTTTTCGGACAGGCGATTTCCACTTTGCGCTGGACCCGGGATGATTCGTTGTAGTTTGGGGACCGTGGCGAGTTGATGGTAAGAACGAATCGTCGTGGAGAACGAGCGGACGGTGCGGTGATGGGATTCGGAGTACCGGAGGGAAGACCAGGGAGTCGATCCATAAAGATAGGCGTAGACAAAAGGCGGGAATCAGCTGAAATCCTATTGAAGTCATCATGCTGGTTAATTATGGGTGCCTCAAGAATATTTACGGAGCACGCCGTGAATGATACGAGGATGTACACAGTGAAAATCCTGAAGAATGCCAAATCGATCCTCACGAGGCAACTCTTACATGGATTTCAATGGTGCAAAAGCATCAGAAAAAGGGCGTGAGCTCGAAAACTGCGAGCGAAATGCCAGAGCTTTCTGTTTTGTTTTGTTTTGTGTTTTTTTCAAGAGCGAGCTGCTTTGCGAATTCGAAAATGGCGAGCCCATTCGTAATTAAGTGCTATCTGCTCTTCGTCTTTGGTGGGCAGCCACGTTTCCACAACCACGGGATTTTTGCAAGTGTCGTGAGCCACATGAATCGCAGGCGATTCTTACATGTCCACTCAACTAAGGCGTTGAGAAAAAGATGAGGAATTCAGTTTCCGGAAGAATCTCTAGCAGTTTCGCTCTCCACACTGGTGACTCACTGCTATTACCTCTCGCTATTCTCTGAAGGATCACGGAATATAGTAGGATTTGAGCTTCCTTCCAACATCGTATCCACTCCTTCTTCGTGATGATCGCCAGCGTTTCTCAAGGACCACTGAGCAAAACATCACTGCGCTACGATAATAGCTCGAAATCGGTCCTCAAAAGCCACCGGTCAGCAGACGACACTCGGACCTATCGCCTCTCAGCGAAAGTCGAATGGTCATACTGGATGTTGAGTGCCCACGTGAGAACGCAGCAACAGCATCGGAAGAACTGTTGCCAAAAAAAAAAAAAAGGGCAAATACAAGAAGCTCGGCTCCCCTCTTCACCGAAGAGCAGTACTGACTTTGGTAAGAACGCTAGTGAGGACACTGCAAGCCCACGACCGGAGAAACGACGATGCCCTCGGGGAGCTTGGAATCTCTCGAGCATAGGCGGCAAACGTGAGCAGCTTGACGTACGCAGCAGAGCTGGCACGTGTACCGGAGGCACACATCCAGGGTCGCTGGCCAGGATGAGCAGCTGTTAGAGATCAGATCATCAGATGGTGAAAATCACGGACGATCCCACGAACAACTTAAGTATGTGTGCTTGATTTGAATCAGGTGACCTTGCTACTATAACGGCATTGTTCAGGATCAAGAATATTCCAAGAATGCACGCAACGAAGAATCTCAAGAGATACAAGGAACACATGAAGCATCAGGTAGTTTCCACGGGCGCACAACGGAAGCATCGATTAACTGAAACTACCTTTGAGGTCCACAGCTCATCCTGAAGGAGGGTTGCAGCGTTCCCAAGCATTCTTCCCGAAGGCGCAAGCTTTCCATCCTGTAATCCTCAGCATGCATAGTTCAGAGTTTGCTCCTCACGACAAGGAGTTTGGGCTGCTGCGCAAGACGAAGAATGGAAGCTTCCCTCAGTATCCACATTCAACAAGGTTTGAGACACAGAAGGAGACATTTCTGGGAATTTCCTCACACCGCTTCTGCCTCGCTAGAGGATTTGCAGCAGTGGAAACGGCGGTAACGTTTCACCGGTTCTCCTAATTGCCGGTTCTTCTTTTTCTTCTGGAAGGGCCAACAAGAACTTCAGTAAAGCCGTTGGCCTCGAGCCTGAATCTTGAAGACTGCCGATACGTTCTCAATCGCTTCCGAAAACCCGCAGCAGCCCCGCTGGTCTCGAGGGACCCGTGGGTCTTGAGCCACCAAGACTTCTCGCATAAAATAGTTGTGAACGGATAATTCTATTAATTAGCCGCGCTTTGGCACAAAACTTCCAATTATGTGCTAACACTGGAGATAGAAATAGAGTTATGAAGGAGCTCCGCACTCTTTCTCTAAAAAGCAGCGCACCTTTCCTGTTTTCCTCCTTCCTCCAACAAACACTTCAAGAAGGCTTCACCCTTGGAGATCGGGACCGACGGAAGGGGATTCTGGACATTAATAGGAACATTTCCCAATCGTGTGCTTCAGGCTCCCTTTCAGCACCAGAGAGATTCATGAAACCCTTGTGGTAGAACCGCAAAAAGGCTACCCGCTGTTGTGTGCAAAAGGTACGGTGGTGGTTGCGGTGAAGGCCGATGCAGACGCTCGTGCACAGATCTCAGTCAACATCAGAAGAACGGATTGCAACCGTGGATCATGGGACCTGACGCTGAGGTCACAGCACCAGGATCCATTGAGAACGCACCGGTTTGTGGCAGTTCAAGTAATCAAGGGAGAAAGAAGAGTGCCCAGGTTCCTCTACAGGCAGTAACAGCGAAACCGGTGCTTCGTGATTGTAGGCCGCTTTTCATAGGCGGCATCTGAAAGAGAGCACCCACTTCAGATAGAAGGAGCTCTTCAGTGATTCTATTTCTGTAGACTATGCTACCCCCTCAGAGCCCAGACATACACCAGTGTTGCTTTGCCTGTTGTCTTCAGGAGCAGCCATTAATCTCTCTTAATAATTTAATCGGATCCATGCATGACTGCGCAGTTCCTTCGTTCCAAATATCGCTCCAAGAATCCGGAAACGTCTGCTCGCATAAGAGCTCTTTCCGTGTTCCTTCCAAGCGTTTCTTCCTGTCTTCTGGCTCTTCGAGCAAAATTCTCATCTTGCCACAATCACTAAAGCTGAACGATGCCGTCTGAGACAAAGGAACTGCATCAATCTTGATGTATCTTAGCACATCTTGAGCCACTTTCAGATTTCGAGTTCTTCTCCATCTGTTACCCTCCGGCAATTGTTTTAAGGACAACTTCACCACGTAATTGCTTCAGAAATGTCAGCAATTCATCTAAAATTGATGGAAAGGAGGAAACGTCATTCCTACTGTACGTTCTATAGGCAGCAAAGTGTATCCGAAACCCTTGAGAAACGTACACAAGAGTCAACAAACAATAATTTCAAAGGCTCATCATGATACGAAAGCATCATTTGCTTTCTGTACCATTTGAATAAACTAAGATCACCTGTCTGCATACCCAAAGACAAGCCGTTTGCCTGAGAAGGCGATTGTGGTCCCACTGCCCAAGCGTAATGGAAGCTGCCCAAAAATCATTTCTCCTCCCCCCCCCCCCCCAAGCACACAAATTGTTTTTGTCCGTTTCACTGTACAGTCTAGTGAGACAAGTGGGAAAACATCTGGAACACACAGCAGTTGTTCTTCATTAGTGTTTGATTTGGGTTTCTTTCCTCTCGGAATGCATTTTCAGGCTCACAAAATGAACCTCTAAATAACTAAGAAGCCGTTCCAGCAGTCATCTCGTTAATAGTGAGCCCACTAAGGTGATTCGTGTACCGATCGTCGGCCACGGTGAGCCCGTCCTGTTTTCTTCCACCAACCATCACCAGGAAGAATTTCCAGCGAGGGGTTTCTCTGAGCACTTCGTAGCTCAGGTACGTGCTGCAAGTTCTTGTCTGTTCAGAGCACCATGTGGCCGCGGTGGTGCCAGCTTCAGGTGGAGGGGAGCCAACTGCGCCAAGATCGAGCGCAAAGAGCGGCACGCTACATGTTCGTTCGTGGGAAAAAAAATATCCATCTGGATCTGGGAGAACGGTGATCACCGCATGCTCAGGGATTGCCGACTGGATGTCGTGCGAAACGCAGAGGCATTTCCAGATGAGAGCCGTAACGTTTATGTTGTTTCGGATGTTCGTTTATACATTTTTTTGCCCGAGATTCCGTGCCGCAAAGTTTAGAGGAGGCACGCTTAATCAACTCGTGTCTTCCGCGGGCCGAGATCCAGAGAGCCGAGATCCTACGGAGCAGTCTGGTCATCATCGCACCGCGTGATGGGCAGCTTTCCTCAGTACGCCCGAAAACACAGCGATCTCTGGATGCTGACTTGAAGTGAGTGCAGATTTCTGGTCAAAGTTCTTAGCTGCTTTGCTCTGAGCGCGGCAGTCCGTGGCCGTAATGGAATTCCTCAAGCAGTCCCGTTCTTAGCGACCTGTCATCAGCTTTAATCGTTTTTTTCAAGGTAAGTATCACACGAAGCGATGCCCAGCATCTTAGCTCCCTCATGAGACGCGAAACGAAGCCGAACTGAGAGCTCCGGACTTTCAGTTTCCAGCGTCTCATAAAGAGTGGAATCGAACTTACGTCTCAAGTAATTTCGGAACACCTCGTGCATCATTTACCTCTCTAGGTCAGTACCAACCTTCGAGGGAACAGGGTCCAAATACCGTGCTCAGCATCGGCGCAAAGTGTGTGAGGATAAATCCGGAAGCCATCCATGAGAAGGTTGTCACTTCTGTTTCCGTCTCCGCGTTCCTTCATATAAGGACGAGGGCGGCTGACCGACCCTCTCAGGAATGCTTCCTCTCAAATTCAAGCGCTTTCGCTTTATTTTCAGATGCTGCGAATTCGCTGCCGTGATTTTTTGTGACCAGGCAACCCTGACGAAGCAGCTCTCCAGCGCGCGCTCACCTCCCTGGACCAGTTCTTCTCGAAGACGCTGCTGCGGGAAGGCCTTTCTGTCCGCGCGCAGATCGGAAAGCGAACGACGTCGCCCACAAGATTTCTGCCGGTCACCATGGACACGCGCGCCGTGCAGATTTCGGGAAGATGGAGTAGGGTTGGAAGGAAGCAGAGGATGATGCTGGAGGGATCGAAATCAGCAGGTTCCAAGATTTGCGGAAGGATTCACATCCTGGCTCAGTTCCATGCTCGAAAGAAATAAGGAGTCGAGGCGTTCCGCCCCCACCAGACGAGATGTTTGGCTTTTTAGGCGTTTTCGTATGAAAAGGGCACTCTCTCCGCATGGAAGCCAGGAAGGAGCATCCTGTCATGAAGCCCTTTTCCGCTATCCGGGATTAAAAAAAAAAAAAGGGAAGAAGAAAGGAACCTTTCAAAGCATCCTTTCTCTGGAACGGATCGTTGCCATGCCGTCGAGAGAACTCCGAAAATAAAGCGCTGCCGCGAAGCGGTCACTCCGCCACTCAACTCGAAAATCTTAATATCTGCGCTTGCGTCATCCCTGGTTTCGCCATGGCTGGAAGTTCCCCCCCCCCCTCCCCCGTGCATTTCGAGTTCGTGACCACTAATGCCCACTCGAGTGTGGATCCTCCTCTTGCTCGCTGCCTTCCCGGGTTGCGAGGCGAAAGGACCATTTGGGGAACCTGGTGAATTCGATCACACGCCAGCACGGAATCGGGACGAGCATAAACGTCCCCTATTTGCAGGTTCCCTGGAGCAAGAGGTGAATATGCAGGCCCCCGTTTGGCTTCCCCAGCCAGATGAAGACGGGGTTGGCACCTAATGATGCCATCGATTTTTCCAAGGGGCGGAGAGAATCTCCGGACGATCCTCCTGAGCTGCTTTCATAGGCCGGCGTTTCGGAGGGAGCTCCCACTGCACCTTCACCAGAGATAAGACCAGAGCCTTACAACTCGGATCAGAGTCCGCGTCTATTGAACTTCCGGATTTCCGCTGATGCGCTCTTGCGGAGCAGACGCCGTTTCCATGAATGCGACCTCGAGCTACCCGCTGAACAGGAGAATCTCTCGATGGATCAGTTGCTGGCGGCTTCCCTTGCCGGAGATCTCGTCTGAGCTCCAGCTCGAGACAACTCATCCCATTGCGTTTGCATCCGTCTGGCTTGTCCGCTTTCACTCCCGGTTCCTGCGTGGTCTAAGGAATTCCCATTCGGTATTTTTATGAATATCATGCTAGTTGAGTGTCGAGTTTATTTGCGTATTTTTTTTTTTTTTTTTTTTTTCCTTCTTGCAGAGCTGATCTGTCGAACCTGCACTTTCCCAACGGTTTCATTCCTCATTTCTCATTCCCCTCCCTTCCTGGTCTTGTTGCTCTATCTTTTTGTACAGGTGCCATTCCTGCCTCGAAAATGGAAATCTTACTCGAAGATCTTTCCTTGATAGCCGGTGGGATGTCTGAAATTTCCGAATGATCTTGATTTCTCCTCAAGATGGATGTCTCGGGAGTTCTTCGGGATCTGTCTGAATCAGGAGTTTCCGACTGCATCACAGTGATTGCGAGAGGAAGGGCCCCAACAGCTGCTTCCTCGTATGGGAAAGCAGTAGACTTCAGCTTGTTTACTCCTGTGAAGATGCCTGGTAGATCGAGCAGCTTCTTGGTTTCCTCGTGTCAGATCAACGATCTCTCGAGAGTGTTTCCCCGATTCACATGCAAAAAGTACTCGGAGGAACAGGGAGACCTGAGGCGAAATTGATCCGCGGAAAAACGCCGTTTCCATGGATGCGTCCTCAGGCTATCCACTGAACAGGAGAGTTTCGCGATGCGCCAGCTGCTGGAGGTTTCCCTTGCCAGATCTCCTCAGCTGGATGGCGCTCGGCTATCTGAGCTTCCATGGAAAATTCGAGATTCATTACTCGTCCATTTTTCATACGGATTGCAAAAGATAAGAGACCGTATCAATGAAGTGCCATTTGCGGACATCCGAGGATGTGGGCCAAGTATCCAGGTGCTGTCTTTCTTCCTAAATCTGCTATCACTGCCCTGAGAAGCTGGAGCAGGTGCGTCTCGACTCGACTGCTGCTGCTGGATAAACTTTGCACGCGCACAGAGAAAAACCATCGTAGGTCTCTGCGCGGTGATGATTAGGTTGAAGGTGCAGCAGTGCTTGCAGCTCTTGTGTCTTGGCCGTTGAACTCGGAGTGAGCTATTCTGTGATGCTGTGCCGAGAAATAATCGTCATAGGAACGCTGCCTCGAATGCCTACAGCAAGGAAGCATCACACGGAGCATCATGGTACGTTGGACCTATTCTACGTTTGCTGACGGGCTGAGAGCGATTAATTATCGGATGGAGCGACAACTGAGAGACCAACGATGGCTCACATCGCAAACTGCTGCAAGAAGAGCAGCTTTCATTTGAATGAAAGAGCATGGTCTTCAAGGTCATAACACAGAGAGAAAATGCTAAAGCTGAGTGTGGCTCAAGGAAGTCTCCACGTCCTTACAATGTCAACATCTTTCACGTATTGGATCTAATAAAAAAAAAAAAAAAACGAAGAAAAAATTCCTTGTCGAATGGATGAGAAAAGAAATCAGATTTGGAGAAGCAAGGAGCCAGCTCGTAGCCTCCTGTTCTTTTGCGGAAGAACAGGATGGGGGGTGCCATGCTTAAGTTTTCAGGTCGCGTTACTGACTTTATCTGTGCGGAAAGACAGTCGATACGCTCTTCGCAGAGCGACATCTTCATCTGGAATCCTGAGAATCCATCTGGACGTGGATGCGATCAAATTCCTCCATATTTTCGAACCTCTTTGGAGGAAGATCAAATGGAATCATCTACTGCGCCGAGGTTTGACGAGATCCTTGAAGCATCCAGGTAGTAAGCACGCTGTCGCTGGCGTTGCGTGAGCCACGTCCCCGTTCGCAGGAACAGAGCGCCGGCGGGGTTTCGACTCCGTTGCATTCTGCCTACCACCGGCACTCCCTAGACATTCCGATTCACAGCTATCTGGGTCCAGAAGAGAGCACTTGCAGCTTCTGCACTCTGCAAATTTTCTGTCCTTCTCCTGGAGCTACGAGGCCGACGGCCTCTCTTCAGCCCTGAGGTCAGAAAAAGATTCAGCATTTCGACCATCCTGAAGCGCTGAGGAGAGGAACTCGGTGGGAAGTGACGCCGGGAGAGAGAAGCCTGCAGGGAATGACTGCCGACAGCAAGACAGTGCCACGTTCCCATTTCCGGAATAACGGGTGCTGGTCCAACCTTGCAATCTTGCAGGAAGCTGTGCCAAACGTTTAAAGCTCGGTGTTCTGGAAGGCGGCGGGCTTCATGCCACGATGGTGCCAGGTACTCGTCAGTGAAAGCTGTCGCCGCGATGGTGACTGGGGGGCGAGTGGTCAAGGAAACGGAAGGGCATCATCTCTGCCGGGAACAAGTTTGCGGTTCCCTAGGTGATGGTCGATCATGAGAATGGGGACCGTACAATCATCAGCGTACGCAGGAAGACGTGAAAACAGCAAACCGGATGCGAGTTGCCCCTCGCTTTGCAAAGGCTCTCGCCCCGAGGATTCACCTAGGCAACTCGAAAAATCGATCGCAACAAGGCGGATCGAGACCACAGAAGATACGAACTGAATCTCTGCAGCTTTCGCTGCACTTCCGTAATTCCATCTTCGCATAAGATCAAGCGTTCTCCAGGAGTTCCTGCAGCAGCCTCCCGGAGAAGCGATAAAAATCCTGGGAATTCCTTGATTGATCCTACCGAAATCGAATGTTTCCAGAAGATGGGAACACGAAAAGAGGAGAGTTAAACTTCGGTGCCACTGAAGAGCTTTGAACACAACTGAACCTCCCCACCCAACACGGAGACAGAGTGTGCAGGTCATGTAAAATTCAGGGTTAGGTACGCGAGGTTTCCGTGACAACGGTCACGAACGCCAAACAGCCATCCCGGCGTACGCGTTATGCACGGCTGCTTTGGATCTCTGTGGCTTTGCAAGTAACACGAATGAGCGCTCAGGGATCGCAGCTTCCCAAGCAGAATCTTCGCGCTCACTCCCTCGGCCCTCCCCCCGAGGTAACGCTCCCGTGTGCGTGTTCCCTCCTGTTAGGGAAAAGGGATTTCGCACTCTCTCCGACCTGACTCCCCGACCTCTTCTTCCGTGAGGCACCGCCGACAGCTGGCATCACGGAAGAACCTATCATCCCTCGTCCCAAGGTGACCCCTGCAAGCAGGGGATCTTAGCGGCGCTGACTCTCAAGGAACCGTCTTCTCTCTGGTTCAGAGGCTGGGTGAGTGACCTCCCAAGGACCAGAAACGCGTTTCAGAAAGCGAGGGATCGCCTGCCGCACGTTTGATGCCTTTCCCGATATCCGGTCGCAGCATCTGTTCTCACATTGCGAGTCTCACCGAATGCCGATCCGGCGTGATGATCTGCTCGGAAATTCACCGCAGGGAGAGATAGGGAGACTTTCCCGCGAGAAGACGAGTCTCCCTTTCTCCCGCTTTGGTTCCATGAGATTAAGGGAGCCGACTCTTGCTCCCCTCTTCCCGAATTTTGAATCCCTGCTTCCCGGAAATCGAAAATCGCAATCCGGAAACCTATCTACGCCACGATATCCAACAAATACCTTCCAGGAAAAAAAAAATCCCCTTGTTTGTACGGACGGGGAGTGTTTCAAGAAGGAGCGACCCCTCCAAGGGACATTTGTTGTGGAAGAAACCGTGCAAAGTGGACATCCTGGATTGCTACTCGTTACTCTCGATGCCAGCCTCCCGATGTTCATCAAAATGTCTTTCTTCGGTGGCTTCCGATGCTCGGGATTAGCCAGAGGCGGTTGGTAACACTCGTGGCCTTCTGCCGCGCACTCCCGGCTCTAAGAAGCCGCAGCAACGGCAGCACGACACCTCTTTGCGTGCCGAGGGGATACAGAGAGAGGAAGACGGCAAGCCGCATTACCAGCGAGGTTGTATCAGGAGACGTCGGGGGACAGGTCGGGTGGCTTGTGGATCTCTTCGGATTAGCGAAAGAAGCAGCGTCCACTCTTCTACTTCCTGCCAGCCTCTGATCTCCCAGCTCCCGATGAGCATCGTGCAGAGAAGAGAAGGATAGAAGCATCCAGAATATGTGAATGTCTTCGCGGTTAGCAGGAGGCTGATCGGATTTCCCGATTTGCAGCCGTTGGTCCAGCTCTACAGTCTTGCGGCAGGAGTTGTGTAAATGCATCTCGGTACTTCGGCTGTGGGAGCGCCATAAAAGGGGCAGGAAAGAGGCGCAACGCGATTTCAGCCATCATCCAAGGGTGAAGCTTTCTGACAGTTGGGTTGGACCAAAACGTCCCAAGGTGACCTCGCCCTCAATAGCTGACTAGCATCCGAGGCAGAAAGGTAGACCAACTCTCGGGACATGCAGACTCATGGGTGTGATTCTTGTGCTTGAAGGCGGACCAGGAATGAGCGTGGAAAGGTGGTGGCGGGTCGGATGCACGAATCGGGAAAGAGGCCGGCAGAGAAGGGAATGGGAGTAAGCAATAAGTGAGGAGAGCAGGTAAACAAAAAGACCATGCGTGGAAGAGCAAGGAGAATCTAAAGGATGGCTGAACCCCTTCTGCCACGAATTTCCCATCACCTGAATTCAAAATGGCGATTCTGTATGCCCTGAGACCCCAAGTTGTCGGAAGAAGGAACAACTGCAGGAACACGTGATGGTCTGGGCTGGCCTTCTTCCTCTCCTCTTGTTGGTAGCATTTTGTCAGGAAAGTTGGCTCTCTTTCGAGGCTTCAGGGACACTCTCCAGAACGTCCACTTCTTTGGCAATGCTGCCTCTCCAGCAACGGCCTTCCAGAAGTTCGGTACGGAGATCTTCGGTTACTGATTTCTCTCGTTTCGGTAGTGCTCTGCGGTCTCCACCGGAGAATGCTTCCTTTTCTGTGAGCTGCCGTTGAGCTGCCTCAGCAACCAACGCGAGGGCTTTCCCATCATGGGATCTTTCTCTTTCAGCCGCGAGAGTCAAGTGAGCTCCTCTGGAAGAAAGCCTTCTGTGGTAGGATTCTCTCTCTGGAACTTTTCAGGTGCTTCCGGCCTTTAGCTTGAAGGAGGCAGGGCCTCTGTGCTAGAGCACGCCCCCTCAGTGACGAAGAACCCTCCTGGGCTCCTCCATTCGGTTTCTTCCTTGTTGCCCAAGTAACCGTATCTTCATACAAGGTCACTGCTTGTCACCTTCTGCATGCGCCTTGGATGAGAGATTCCCGTGGATGAGCTGTCGGCACTGCACCTTCCACGGAGGAAGGAAGGCTTTCCTTTCTGGGTTTCCCTTCCATGGCTTTGTTTGTGGGAGTGCTGAGGTCTTCCGCCCCCAGGGCAAAGACGCAATAGTTTCTGTGCCGTCCCAAGAAACCAGAAGCGGAGCAGAGATCCGAGAACATCGAAAGAACAGATCCCATCTGACAGGCAGGCGCTCGCTCCCTCGGTGGAACCGCACACGTCAATTCCCGTAACGAGGGAACTGACGGGAGCGGGTGAGCTTCTGGGAACGTTTCTGGAGGCGGCGGAAGAAGGAGCTTTCCAGCTTCCGTGAATCCTCTTCTCCTCTCTCCCTCCCTCCTATGGAGTGGATTCTCCGGAGGATGCTCGAGGCTACTCCACGGTTCCTTCTGAACCACGGAGATGATCCTCACCCGGACTTCGCAACCGCCTTCCCTGCTGAGGTCCGCCTCTCTGCTGAAGACCTGCCTCAGGCGAGCTGCCTAGAGAGATGCACCACCTAGGCTCTCAATGGAGGCAGGGACCTCCTTCTGAGAAGGTCTTCCAGGAAGACCCCGCAGGGAGGTCGTCCCTTCAGGAAAGCTTCCAGGAAGGTCTTCCTTTCGAGAAGGCCTCTTAGCAGGAAGGAAGACCTTCCCGGGAGGTACCCCTCTCATAAAGTTTGCTGGGAAGGCTTCTGAAACCACGTGGGTAAGAAGAACGGACCCCTTGCAATGAAGCTGTTGTCCGCGGCCCCGGCCCTTCTTCGGGGCAAAGGATCATGGTATCCAGGTGCTGGTAACGTACCCCAGGGGCTTATCCGGGAGGACTTTTGGGGTTGTGGGCGTGGTGAGGTTGGTCTGCGGACGTTGGGTTGCTCTCCCTGAGGGGAGCCGCTGCCTGGCTTCCCCTCCGGAGAGCCTGCGCGCTCCGTCGCATCCATCCCGAGGGCGCGAGCGTGCCCTCGGGATGGAACACGTCGTCCCTGCAACCCTTGCCATGGGTGTCCCCTTGCTCCCATTCCCGCATTCCCCATCCCCCCCCCCCCACCCCCGCCGCCGCCGCCGCTGCCCGTCTTCCGGTCGAGTCCCTCGTTCCGGAACCCGGAAGGGAGAGCAGGCTGCCCGCTCGGCGCTGTGGCTTACCTGCTGCCGTGGGTCCGGATCCCCTCCGCGAGGAAGCTGGCTAGGACCACCCACGCCGTCGCCACCGCGTAGGGTCTAGTCATGCCTGGCGCGGCGGCGTCCCGGATCGGAGCGAAGGGTGGGGGAGGCGTCCAGGTCCCGTGGAGGCGATCATGGGCCCTCCTCCTCCTCCTCCTCCTCCTCCTGCTCCTCCTCCTCCTGCTCCTTATCCTCTTCCGCGTTCGGTCGTTCTTCCCAGAGGACTCGCGGAAGAGTTGGCGGGACGGAAGGGAGGATAAAGGGGGCAGTAGGGGGGCGTAGGGCCGCGAGGAGGAGGAGGAGAGCAACGGGGGAAGGCGGTGGAAAGCACGAGGGACGCGAGGGGGAGGAGGAGGAGGAGGAGGAGAAGGAGCAGCGGGGGAGGGGAGGAGAACCGATGCGGCCTTCCCGCGACGTTCCTATCGATCCTCCGGGAGCGGGCTGGGAGCGACGTCGCTCCGTGCGGCTCGCACGCTCAGAAAGAGGGATACTGGCGGAGCGGAGAGCCGCCTCCCGCCTCGCCCTGCGCGGCGAGCGCCCTCGCGCGGCGGGCGGACGGGGAACGCCGCCGCGCGAGGACGGCCCCTGGGTCGGGGAGGTCGCGCGAGAAGGAGCCGCAGGTGGCGAGCCCCGAGAGCCACTCCCGCTAGACGGGAAGCACGCTACGGTCCCGGTGTCCCCGAGAGAACGGGGGTCCTCCCACCGTTTCGACTTATCCCCGCCCCTGGCCGTCGCAGGGGATGCTTTCGGGGAAGAGGGGTGGCGGGCGTAGGTGGGAGGGGGAAGGGGAGAGGGAATTTGGAAGGGCGGGGAAACGGTAATCAGAGGGAGGGAGCATCCGCTGCAAGGATCGCAGGGATGACGTGTTCCAGCGGTGACGTCACGAAAATCCATGGAATCGCTCGCGCGCGGTTCCTCGAGCTCCCGAGAGTCCTGGTCCCCGCTGCCGATCGAAGCTGCCGGATTCCCCCATCGGAAATTCGGAAATTTTTCGATCGCGAGACTTCGGCCTGGAGGCGAGCAAAGGGTCCTCAGAGAAGCAACCAGAGCAAAAGCCAGGAATGGCGGCCCTTCGTTCCTGGCGCCGCTTCAGCTCCCATTCCTCTTTCTGGCAGTACTACGGATGGAGCCCCACCCTCCTTTTTTGTCGCCATCTTCCTTCTTCCTCTTTCCTTTTTTTTTTTTTTTGTGTCGGTACAGGCAAGACTGGAAAGGCTGCTTCCTGCGCCCATCCCTGGATGACTCCTTCACCCCACTGATTGAACTCCGGACGATCCCTAGTTATCCCTTTTCTAGTTCTCGGCGCCTGGATGGGCGCGGAGTGGACGGCCATCCACTGGATTGCAAAGGGAGCAGCCTGCTATCGCGACGGTCTCCCGGACAACCGGAGAAGAATCCGTCCTTCCCGCCCCCGCAGGCGTTACTCTGAAACGACCGCTCTCGGAACCTCGATGGCCGCTCGCGTGGACGTCCATCCGCTGGACCGCAAGGGAGCAGCCCGCTCTCGCTACGGTTGCTCGGGCAACCTTTTCTTCCGCTGCAGTGAGCCAAGTGGATAACCCCATACAGAAGGAACTGCACGCTTCACTCCCTGCCCTCCCATCGAACCTCTGTGTGGAGAAAGACCCCTGCACGAACGGAGACGCAGCAGCCGGCGAAGGATGGGATCCTGTAGGATCCTGCGATCCGGCGGAAGGTCATGATTTCTGAGGCGCATGGCAGGCGCAGGACCGCTCTCAGAACGATGAGTCCTCCGCGGTGACCTTCCTCAGTCTCCCGTAGGGGTTTGCCTTCCGCTTCGCCGGAAGCGCGCGTTTCGAACTCCCCCTTTTCCCCTCTTCCGACGCCATCCTCAGCGACGAAATGCCAAAAGGGGGGAAGCAAAACAAAACACAACTTTTTAGGGGCGTCGGTTCCATCCAGGCTGGAAAAGCAGGGCACGCAGAGGGTGCCAAACACGTCAGGTGTCAGACAGGGTTGCCTCGGCACGAACGGCTGCGGAGACGCTGCATGCGTGACCTCGCGCCTCCGTCCAAGAGCTGACCCATGCGTTGGCACCTGGTAGGGAGAAAGCAGCATCAGCGGTCTCACATCGCCTCACGCATCGCCCCACCGAATTATCCATTACTCGGAAATTTCGCATCTCCTGACATTTCGGAGGGACAGGAATTTTTCCTCGTCGCTGGAGTACACTCGGCTGCGGCGAGCTGCTTTGAAAATTACCGCGATCCCGGTCCGCCCATCCCTCGAAATGCAGCGACAGGAGGAATATTGAGCTTCTATGAAAACGGATGCGGGGGACTCGTTTCCTTTCTCCCTCTCCCGGAACCCTCTTTTTTTCATCCTGCAGAGTTTTTTTTCACGACCCTTCCTTGGGCTGGTTCGTGCGGTCACGTCACTCTCTGTCGTGACCTTCTCCAGCATTTGGCGATCGCTGGGCTGCCAACACGTGGCAAAGCTCATCGGGAACATCCCGAGGACTCCATCAACAGAAGGAAGCAGGTCAAATCTCCCCTCCGGCTTCCAGGCAAGGAAGGAGGAGTTTTGAGCTCCTTCGAGCTAGCCGGACCGGCGTTTGTAAATCTCCTCTTCTTCCTCGCATCCACACTGTTCAGCTAGAAGACCGCCTTTCTGACTGAGGGAAGCTTCGGAATGGAATGTGAGAGAAAATCGAATGCTGCCGACCGCTTCCCGTGAAAGCGTCTGCAAGCCTCCAAGCAGGAAACCAGGCTTCGATGGCCAAGGATTTCTCCGGAAACCTAGGATCGACCGGAACGTGCTCAAAGGCTTCTGTCGTGCCACCTTGCTCCGCGCCAATCCTCCAGGGATGCTGCCGGTGCATTCGCTATCTCCTAACAATATCTGCCAAATTATTCTGCAGTTAAATCCTTCCTCCGTGGTGATCCTGCTCCACCTCAGAACCAGAGGAATCTGCTGTCTTCCTACTAAGGAACGCCCAAAGTCGGGAACGGCTCTGTTCAGAGGTTCGGTCGGCAATCGATTGACTGAGCTCTCTTTGGTTGCATCTGTGACTGAGTGACGCTGCTCACACCTTAGAGGATTCAGACTTGCGTGGTTCCCACCGTCACACAGTTCATAGCAACCAACACCTTCCACGGGATGTGATGAGCGTTGCACCAAACGTTCGTTCATCCACGGGGTCAACGCTACCTGAGAAGATGAATCCTCTGGGTCCTCTTTGCAGAGACGGCAGTCGGTGTGGTCGCGTTGCAGCAAGCCGGACTTCCCAACCACTCCGAATGTGAGGTCATTTCACCGCAAAAGCCCCTTCAACGGATGAGGCTCTGCTCTCCGCCGGCTACTCCTAGGGAATCTTCGGAGGGAACCAGATGCAAGAGTCGCTGCGGGAATCCACCAAAGTTTCATCCGCTTTCGGAGAATCGGTGGGCGTGCTGCGGATGGGCATGCTCAGGACTGCACTTGATGGGCCAGGAGCGATTCCACGTCATGGAGTCTTCCTTGCGACCTGACCTCGTCCTGAGGATAGAACAGCCGCCGCATTACAACCGGGCGCATCCCGTCCATTCCAAAGCACGCCGGCACAGCGTTCACGGAGGCGAACGAAGGAGAAGTGGGCGAACATGGAAGACCATGCGTTCCGCCCTTTCACCTTCTAGGGGAATCCGAGCGCGGATTTGTGCGTTTCTCTTCGGCTGGCTGAGGCCCTGCATCGCCGAGAGCGGCGATGTTTTCCAAGAGCGGGGGGATTCCCACACACCATCTCGTGAAGCTGGTGGTGCTCATCGGCCTACATTCGGCACGGGCGGGGACAGCCACCAGATGGGAGCGCCCACCCCCGAAAGGACCGGCACGGCCGAAGGACCGGAAGACAACGCGCGCCGCCATCAGCTGCGCGCATGACGCCGGAAGCTGCCGCCACCGCTGGAGAAACGAGGCCACTGGGCGGCTGGAAGACGAGCGAGCTGACAGACGCCGCCACAGCTGGTGATTGTGCGAAGGGACTGTTGTGGTGGAGCCAACTGCTCACTCAGCGTGCCCTCAAAGAGCTTGTAGTCCCACCCTCGTGAGTAGACACTTCTGTGTTTCCCCTTCCGCGGAAGAAGGATGTGCTTTTGCTGTTGCGTTGGCGTTCCCATTGCAATCAGCGCGCGCACCTCGCTTCCGGGGGAGTTGCCTCCCCGAGCTGTGGAAGGTGCGGAGCAGCGGAATCTCTCTCGCACATACTCTTCGACTGCGATGCTCTCCAAGAACTGTGGCAGAGGCTGTCTTCAGAGCTCCTGCACCAGGTAGACATCGCCATCAGTGGACGCGCGGTGGCCTCTCGCTAGGTGAGGTCATCGCAAAGATCTGATGCATCTGAGCCGTCGTCATGGCGCACCACGTGTTGGAGTCACGAGGTTACAGGGATTGCGGCCTCCAACAAGAGGATAGCTGCCACGTTACCTCGGCTCAGGGAAGAAGTCAGGAAGGAGATCGCTGGTATTCAACGCAGGTTCTGAGAAGAAGGAACGGCTGAAGCCAAACACCTCTGTCCTTCCCCATGTCTTCTTTTTGTATTTTTTCATATGTTTATGGTCCCCGCCCTCCCGTTCTCGACTTTTAGGGTGTCCTACCTGAGTGCCGAAGAATCCTCCTCTCGAACTGCTTTTCTCTTTGTCTGGGAACTTCGTTCCCTGATAGTTTGCTCATCTTTTTGGATAAACGCCCAGGCGCAACCAGGTGGTAGACGACGCCAAAAGCCGAGCAAGGAGACCCAGTGAGATAGAGGGAAGGGAAGCTCCCTTGCCTCAGGAAAGGTTCGGGATTCGAATTAAAGAGGTGGAACGAAGGCACCACCTCAACAAGAAGCTCCCGCACTCCCCAGCACCCCTCTGCGAAGCCAACCTGCGGCGAGGAAGCTGTACAGACCGGCGATGCGAGAACGAACGAGCGATCTCGGTTCAAGTCGCCTCTTTTTTTTCTTTGATTTGCAAAAGTGCTGAAGAACCGTTCGTCTCAAAGCTCTTTCAGCACTGTCCAATTTACTCGAGAGCGCGTGTTACTCTTCAAGTTAAGGGGTAAGCTGAGGGGGACCACCCTTTGAATCCAGGAGGGCTCCGGAGGAAAGAGTCCGTTCCTCTTACGTTTGGGATGGATCCCCCAATGCAAGGCCACTCCTCATTTCTTGCGCGGAGGGAACCCGCAAGGGAACCGCTCTTTGTTTATTCCTCTGAAGAGAACCCTAAAGGGACACTTCCCGATTTCTCTGAAGGTGCCCCTCGAAGGGAGCAGCGCGCCCCTTACACGCTGGAGAGAGAACGCCCTGACGGAGATGTCAACCAGCTCTATTGAACGCGATGGACGGCTGTATTTACACAACCAGAGTGGAACCTCGAGGCTCCTTCATCGCTGGAAGGACCCCGGAAGGCCGACTCCCAGCTCCGGCCAGTGAACAGGAGGCATCCGGCTTCCCCTAGTGCCGTACTTGAAGCCCACAGGCCAACCAGAGTCATCCTGCGGAGGGAGATGGAAACCCACGACCGCATTCATTTCTCTGCCGTCGATCCTCCACGGGGGGAATCGAACCCACGACTCTTGGCATCGAACTGGCATCGCGCGCGCAGACCGCAGCCTCACGTTTCGCCTTTCAAGAGGCTGCTAAGGGAAATTTGATTTCTGGTAGGGAAAGTTTCTGCCTCCTCTTTCAGGAGGATCTTCATCGGTAATTGTCTTCTGAAGTGCGCGGAACAGCGCCCTGATAATCGATCGCCTGCAAATGACCTCAAATGTGTTGGGCGAACTTTGGTTTCTCCCGCTTGTTTACTTATCTTCGCAGCACGGGACACTCGATTGGGACTCGGCTGCAAATGACTTTTTGGGGGGGAGAATCCGTGATGCAATGTGACAGCGGAACAGAGTGAGGTGAATTAATTTTTCTGCGATCACGGAGAGGCCTTTTCGGAGCCTTTTGGTGGTGTTCGCGAAGAAGTGGTTCATTCTACGTAGGCGGCAAATTAGTGACCGCCAGCATGAGTCCCCCTCGGCGGCGAATTGAAACGGGAAGGGGGCCTGAGCTTTCTGTGTGCTTCCCTTTCGCCACGCACCCATCGTATTTCTTCGGGAAGATGCGTACCAGAAGCAGGTCATCGGAGCTGAATCGGCGCCCTCAGCAATCGGAGAACAACAGAAACTCTTCCAGGAAAAACAACCACCAAAGCCTTCACCTTTTTGCAATGTGCTTGACACAAGTTTGCATGCTTCCAGTGATCTTGAAGAGGGATGCTGGATCATTCAGACCACTGTTTGCGCATTACAGCTTAGATGACGTTCTTGTTATCAATAGTCATTTAGCATGACTGAATGTTCAGACGGCTGCACCACACACACTCAGGGATTCTCTACGAAGAAAACAAGCACAAGTTCCCGTTCTTCTTGGAAAGTGACGTCACAAAGACAAAAAAAGTCATTCCTCGTGCGGGTTCCTATATTTTTCGAAACGATTTCCGCCGAATTGAGGGATTAGTCGGAAGGATGAAGACTGCGAAGATGAAGGATTAGACGTTTTTTTATCCTACAGATTTTTTTTCACGACCCTTCCTTGAGTTGGTTCGTGAGGTCACGCCACTTCCTTTCTTGAGCTTCTCCAGAATTTTGCGATCGCTGGGCTGCCAACACGTAGGAAAGCTCATCGCGAACATCCCGAGGACTCCATCAACAGAAGGAAGCAGGTCAAATCTCCCCTCCGGCTTCCAGGCACGGGAGGAGGAGTTTTGGGCTCCTTCGAGCTAGCCGGACCGGTGTTTGTAAATCTCCTCTTCTTCCTTGCATCCCCACTGCTGAGCTAGAAGACCCCTTTTCTGACTAAAGGAAACTCTTCTTTGCAAGGGAACAAAGGTCATCTGGAAGAGCGACGGTTTAGTCTGTGTGCTATAGATGTCGTCGTTGTATGTGACGTTGGTGCCTTCCAGCGAGCGACCCTGGAGACACGCTCGCTACGAAGGAACACCGTGCAGGGCTTCCGCACTCAAAAAGAACTGCTGCCAACCAATGCGGATGCAGACGGAAAATTCTTGGAAATGATATACCATTACTTCATGTGGACAGGAAATGAAGATGGTGAGGACTGTGGGGATCTTTTCTTCCAAGTGATCCCCCCGCTCGCCCAGTAACCAAAACAGGTTCGCTTACGTCCTTGGAATACCTGGCTCTTTCGGAGCATCATCCTCGAGTTCATCGATCTGCCATCCTGAGAGCAAGGTTCCACCTATTTACGGAACTTTAGAGCGTCCACAAGTTTACGGCAAGGAAAAAAGATGAAGCAAGCTCTTTGACTGTAAAATTCAAGGTTGCCACTTGCCACTTCACAAAAGGAGGAGCAGGGACTTTGGTCTTAGCCAAGGCATTTTGTTCCTGGTAGCTGGTCGCTCCTTTTAGATTGGCAGTTAAAATGAAGCCACAAACATCTTTTTATTGATTAAGACAAAGAGAATAAACAGTGGGTCATGACCAGGCAATCGGCATGCAAATGAGATACATCGAGTTTCTGCTTGCGACCGGTAGCCTCTAGCGTAAACAAGAACCCAAGTGCTGCGCAAAGAGGAATATTGTCACCCTTGAGGAATCAACAGCCACGGTTTCCTTGACTTCTAACAGTGGACCGTCTCAAGAAGTTTCCTCGATCATCGTCTGCAAGCCTACCGTTCGTTTTTTTTTTTTTTTTTCACAAAGGGGTCGGTAGCTCCTCTTGAAAAACCTGTCTCTGTAGCAAAGTACTTCTGCAAGAATGTAAAGATGTGTGCTTGTTTATCAGACTCACTTTGCCGGCTGAGAGGATTCCTCTGGAAGCTTTGGTTCGTTTTGAAAAATGGAATGGGAGGCTCGAGTTTTGGCACTTCGCTGATTTAGTCGGTGGGTATTATCCGTAGATCTTTCAAGTAAATCCGCTGCATCATTCCAGTAATCTGGACACACCTTTACGTGACACCTAGTACTCTAAACGATGTGCTTTTCTAAGGACTGCACTTATTGCCAGCGCGATGCTCTCCATTTAAGTCTCGTGCTAAAGAGGCTGGAAGCACTATGACAGAATGCAACATCTGTGACCGTCTGGCAACTAACGGCAACGGCGCCAAGGAAAGCGCAAATCCTTGAAGATCGACCGAGGCTGAGAATGGCCACGGCAAACGAACCCTTCTTCTTGCAAAGTTGGCATCGCAAGAAGAATCTCTCGAGAGAAGACAGCAAGATGGTCTTGGACCTGTGTTTCGTTGATGAAAGTTTCCTTGTACCTTTGCTTCTCAAACTGGAATTCTTCTCGCCTCGCTTTGTTTCTTAAATTTCTACTGTTTCTTTCATTACCTTCAGAGTTGCTGTTGATTGCATTTTTTCAACGAATTTTTAACAAAATCGAAAAGTCTTTCGGTTCTTTGAACGCAACTGACAAAAAAACAAAAACAAATGCTGAGGATTGCAGTCCACGCGTAGGGGTGTGCACTCAACGTACAAGGAACTTGTACAATGGAGTCTAGTCTGTGCAGTATTCTAAAAGAAACCAAAGTGGTCCTTGCCAGTGCACGGATCAAGGCGCCCATCCACAGAGTGGACGTGGACGTCAAACGAAAATGCACCTGAGAAACTCTCTGCCACGCTGACTAAACACTTTGAATTGGACCTAATTGGTGGTGATGCGAAACAGGGATGCCACGATCCTAGGAATTCTATACTGATTTTTTTTTTCTGTAAGTTGAGTTTAAAGAACCGAAAGACACCTCAATAAACTTTGGGATGGATGAGCTCAACGAATTAAAGGACCATTGCATCATTTTAAAAATTTATCTTGATTCGAAAAGTTTTGAATCTCATTTCAGTGAGAACTGTGGATTTGCACAAACCCTTGTCGACTCTCGTCTTCACAGAAACTTCTCACCACCAAAATCACTGCATAGATTTTCAACATTTTACAAGAGCTCGTTTCTTTCTCTTGCAGGGAGGTCAGTCCACGGTCTTCTTTTCCTTCTAGGAGGATGAATTCGGGATCATCATTTCGAAAAAGGAACAGCATGGGAATTGGCGAATCCATTATGGATTCCTGCACACATAAAGTTCCAGTATCACTCGCAGTGGCACAGAGTGACCTCGTGGCCAAAATCTCCGCTGGTCCACAAAACTTCCAGCCCCGATTAAGACAGTCCTCAGTTGACAGTTTTCTCTGAGGGCAGTGCTTATAATAAAACTCGTAGAGTTTTAGAAACAAAGTTCCAAGGAAAGACCGATTGTGCATCACCAGGATCAAGATTTCATTAAATGGCAGCTTCGAGTTCGCTCTGGAGCTCGGATGCTGAGATCAGAGGTGGCATTTCTGACAAGGCGAAACCTGTAGCGTGCCCCCGTAAGAAACGCAGGTGGTCCCATTGACCAGGCAGGCAGGTAAAGAGCACGAGCGCTTGTGCCACATAAACACTCTGCAGCGTTGCGAAATATCCTGATGGACACTTTCGGGAACACAGGATCTCATGCTTGCGATCTCATGGTGCAAAACTGACACCTTTGATCTGAAGTCCAGAGCGACGCTCGATGTTCGCCCCATGCAATCGGCATTCCCACAAGCCATGACGCATCGAATTAAGATAAATGGAATTCAAGATCGAATCTCTCTGATTTTATGAAAAAGAAAAAAAAAACTTGTAAGATAATCATCAAAGTCATTAGCTAAAATGGAGAAACATCGAAAATCGGCTTTCGTTTCCAGACACAACGAGGATTTTTGATACCAAAGCAAACGACAGATCTCTGACACTCACCAAGTGAAGATGTAGAATTTCAGCAGGAAAAGCGCCGGAGTTCTCCGAAGCCTCTAAGAAAGGACGGTGGTTCAGCAGCCGCACAAGGATCGTTTCCGACGTCGCATCCTCCAGGCAGAGAAGGATGGTACTGCTCCCTTTCACTCGCAGGCAAAGATGCTGCCGTCGAAGTCCGCAAGGAGGGCGGATGCCGCCGTGGCTGCGAGTTTGGTTTCCGGCTTCCCGGAGTGCGTAGCAGGGAATCACACGTAAGTCCCACCAGCTCCAGGTTTCGGAGCAGCCCGCGGGTGGCTTTCACCTTGGTCACTGTTCTGGAGCTCGCAAGAGAAGCAGGCTCCGTGTCAAGTCGAGAGAAGAGCAGCTATCGGCGCACCCACGAGAGCGATGCGGAGCTCTCGTGAGGATTTACCAGCTTCCAGGATGAGTGCATGCCAGCTTCTGTCTCGTGTCCTGACTCCAACACCTGTGGCATAGGAGAGCTGCATGTTTATTATTACTGAAATCGCATTCGGCTCAACCGCTGTGTGGGTTGAAAAGACTCGGGATGCATGATGTCATCCTCGATTCGGCCACGGGCTGGAGCTAATCGTTCGAGACACGCACAAACGAGATCCCATTCTCCGGTGCTCGACTCCCTATTTTTCTTTTTTTTCAATCATCCAGTGACATGTCTTCAGGTGTATAAATCTGTTAATTTGTTTCAGTTAATTGCCATCAGTCCGTGGGTTATCGTTAGGCAGCTGCGCTCGCCGGAAGCTCACGCGATCGTCGTGGGCCAAACGCTTGTGAAACAGAAAATTTCCGTGAGTTATGGGCGTCCTTGTCCCAGAACGACGTGCCTTAATAGAAGGAAGGAGATTTATGAATGGGAATCCTTTCAAATTAACAGAAACACGGTGTGCTCGCTTCCTCAGGGTACAATGCTCCTGGCGATTCACTAGAAATTTCTCGGGGAAGTCATCGATGCGCACAGTCAGGCGAAAACGTCCTTCGACGAGATTGGGAAAGCCGACAGGAGTTTCTGTTCTGAGGTCTCGGAGTTCGAGTCCCGGAGTTTCGTCTGGAGCATACTGTTTCGTGTTAGCCTGCCTACACCTACAATGTTTCATTTACACGATTGGGTACACGATACATGTGTTGAGAGAGATCTTTAACATTTCAACCGTCTGGTCGCCCGGTCCCTACCAGGTTACTCCGGGACCTTTATTTTGAAAAGAGCAAGCTAACTTACTTTGAAAAGCAAAGAGGGAAAAAGAACCCCTCAAAAACAAGAAATGCCAAAAAAAGAGAAAATTCATTTGGTGTAACCACCGGCGCTCAGACCGGCTTTTAAAAAGTAGGGAATGGAGGAGGAAGGGGACAAAAAATAAATGAAAAAAGAAGGGAAGGTGACTACAGGAGTCCTTGGTTAAAGACCGAAGAGTTGGAAGGGCCGCCCCCCGTGTTTATAGACAGAAAGCTGCTTCCCCTCAAGTGGCAGCAATCGGCGCTGCTGATACAGCACTGGGGTCTCCCTTGCAACGCGCGCCAGCATCACTGGACCAGGGGGAGCTCATCGCCGAACTGTGCCAGATGTGGAAAGAAGGAGACCTTCCCCTACCCCTTGCTGCAGTGAGTCTCGCCCCCCGGGACTTGTGGAAACGTTTCTCTGCGTCTCCTTCCTCACCCGTGGTCGAACCCAGAAACTCTTTGAGGCCCCTCTTCGTGAGGGACGCCCGCAGCCGCAATGGCAGAGATGTGCTGCGTGCTCCGTGTCGTCGCGGCGAAGAGCGGCGTCGAGAGGGTCCGGAGAGACGGGGGGGGCTGCCCTGCACGCCATCCGCTTTCAGCAGATAGCTTGGAAGTGGCCGGACCTCGAAAGGGAGAAGGAGGAGCTCTCTGGCATCCTTCAACGGATGCAGAGGTCTCACCCACCACGCGATCTGATCCTTTCCCTTCCCCTCAATTATTATTGTTCTTGTTTAGTTGTTGTTGTTATTGTTGTTTTGTTAATCTCTATTGTTTTTTATAGTTTGTTTTCCGTATGTTCTAATTTTGCTTCGTCCCCCTTCCGTTTCGTATCCGTGATGGACCTCTCTGGCTCTCTCCCTTTTTTCCTAATGTAATAATTGGATCGATGAGCCTTTTGGCTCCATCGATTCCTGCAAGAGGAACAAGCGACCCGGCGCACCCGGGTGTGAAGTCTCCCTAGAGACTTCTGTCTCATGAAGCCACCTTGCTGCTGTCCTCATGAGGGCTGCTGCTACCATGCTGGCGGCCTCCTTTCGCTGCGAATATGACTCCAGCACATGGAGTCCAGCACTCTCACTATGGCACGGATCGCAGTTGTCTTCTTCAGCCCGCCTCCGATGAAGAAGCATCGCGGCAAGTCCAAAATGGTGTCCTGCGGTTGTCGGAGCTTCGAAGGGAGTCTCCGCTGCCTCCAGGGCACCACATCCCAACAGGAGGTGCGGGAGCGACTCCATCGCCCCGCTCCTCGAACAGATCGGGGAAGTAACTCCCTCGGAAACCAGCTGTCTGCGCTGATTGCACTGGAATCCCCAGTGTGGAAGCAGCAGGACATCCTGTTTTCATCGTAGCGGGAACACAAAGGTGTTCACATGCAGGGGAAGGACCACGAATTCTTAGGGGGGTACACCAAGCAGTTCGGCTTGGAGCTACGCGAGAGGAGAACGGCGCGACAGGGACGCTATGTGCTTCGCCCTACGCTTCCTGGGGACGGCAACAAGATGACCCCACCCGGTACATACACAGATGCAACTTGACAGCAACCTGGAAAGGATGCAGAGGACGCCCCCCAGTGGACAGTGATCCCTTCTCCTGCTCTTCAGAGTTGTTTCTTTTTATTATTGATTTTCATGTGTTTTTATTTTTGTTTACCCCTACCCCCTTCGCTGCCGAGGCAAACCTCGTCGGTCTGCCTACCGGTTACTCGGCAGGTTCCCAACATTTTCAGACAATATATAGCCGATGGCCCTGCACACACGTATGTTTATTATTTTTTATAATAAACCTCCCGGCGTGAAAGGGTGATAAACCAAGGAGAGCTGACTCCACTGAAGTAGTCCCTTTGCCAGGAAACGAGGAGTGGCAGCGTTTACCAACTTCCTCCTCGTCCTCAGCAGTCCGGGAGTTTCTGAACTCCTGCAATGCTGCAAGAGAACTCCACTCCGCAGGTTGGCCGCTGTCATTTCTCGCCCTGAGAGCAGACAGTGCTGTGGCAAAGGGTGTGACGGCTATCCGGGATTATTGCCTCCAATCCTGCGGGAGATCTTCCAGCAGTAGGAGACTCTGCAGCGATAGCAGTTTCTCTTGGCGCACTTTCCAAGTTGCAGCCCAGGACTCCTGCGCCTCTTGCCGCCAGGCGTTCTAGTTAATGGGATGGCAGGAGATCCACGGGCGGGCTTCCATTAGAGAAGACAGATGCTTCAGGAGGTAGCCAGCTCCGATCCTACGGCATTGGTTGCGCGGCAGCAGCGAAAGAAGTCCTGAACTTCCAGCGCATTGCAGGAGGATGTGATGTGCCGGAGTACACCAATGGAAGGACCACAATTTCCCACACAGGGAAAGAAGTTGGAACTGCACCTGCAGTCCGATCTTCTCAATGGTCAGGATACCCAAGTCTGGAAGTCAGGTCGTTCGGAAGGGGAATAGCTGATGTTCGGTCATCTTGGCTGGCGCTCCAGAATGCGTTGCCAGTACATGACCCCGGCCGCGCTGCTTTCGGGCGTGCTTTCGTGCTTACCTCCATGTTTCTTACCTGGGTGACATACGTACTCAGGAGCAGCTCACCCTCAAGGGAAGTGGGGGGTATCTCAGTGACTCGGCAGTGCCGCCACAGGTGCTCACAAGTCTCTATTAAACAGTGTTGCACGTCACCCGAGGATGCGTGTAACTCAGTCTGAGGAGAAAATCGGAAGGGATCACCCTGGTAAGCCATGGGTTGTCTTCGAAGGTAACCCGAGAAGCAACTGCTCCTTCTTTAATCCTCTGAAGAGATCCCAACATACCAGCGTTAAACCCTCTGGAATGGGTTCGATTCCATGGAACAAACCAGACTGAAATATTGAAGTTCCGTGATTCCTGGAAGGGTTCCGGAGGGTCGGTTCCTAATTCCGGATAGTCAGTGGCGGTCATTCGGTCTCCAGATCGCACAAGAGTCATTTTAGTTCTACATTTAAAGTCCGCAAGCGAACCATAGTTCTGAATGGAGACTTGGAAACCTCAACGTTTGATGTAATACAAGAAAACCATGTCTGTGGGCAAAGGGTTTCACGTTCTCTGGGTGCCAGTTATTCCTGTAGTCCCAGACTACCAGAGGATTGTCATTCCAACGCTTCCACCAGAGTCGGCAGTCCTCCGTCGACGCAAGGGAGAGACCACTTTTGGTCTTTGGTCTCTCTTCTTTGTCACACCATAACAAAAAAGAGAGATGCTGGCCATTCGTGGCCTTAGGCACCACTTCGAAGAAGAGTCTTGGATCAGCTGGCAAGACCATCTCGTTCGAGTCCACGAGTTCCCCCTGCAGCTCCTCTGAAACTTTTATGTTCAGATGGTCGTGCCACTTCGCGATGAATTTGGAGCTCCTCTCTTAGAGAGCGGGAATTCGACGGACTCTCCCCACATCCAGCAAACTTCCGCGCACTCGCTACTTCTTGCATTCATAGGGGGAATCCGTCCGTGTGCGAAGTGGCAGGCCATCTCTAGCACACAAGAATCGGCTTATGTTACTCAGTTCAGAACGTGACCTTTCCTCGACCTTGGAGCTTTCCGATGCAACGATCAAATCTTTTCCTACGATGGAGCACGCGCACTGCAGAGGTGAATTTGTGTCCTCACTCTGAAAGCTGAAAGAAGTCTCATAAGCTCCACCTGAGTACTCATTCAGTACGAAAGGAAAAGCTTAAAATAACTTCTCGCATGGGGGTTCTGGCTGGCAGAACGGGATCCCATGCTCCCTATTCGATGCCTCCGCCGCCTTCTCCGGTATCAGAAGAACACCATCTTGCTGGTGCACTTGTGGAAGCCGCCACTCCTCAGCGGGGAGAGTGTCCAAGGGATGTCCTCACTCGAGAAGGCGGAGACACCCCCGCATGTGCTGCTGGAATGCAGGATGCTGCGTCGGCTGAGGCGTTACGGTTCAACGATCGCCTCCCCAGAAGACCACTTTAGAGAGACGTGGACGTCTCTCTAAAGTGGTCTGCCGGTCGCATCATCTGCCACGTGCGAGCAGCGAGGACTGTGAGAGTGGATGAGGAATGCTGCCGATACCCTGGTGAGTCGCTTGCCATCACCATCGCCTTGCATGCGAAGTGTGGTGGAACGGTCCAATGTGGGAGGCGAGGCACGGGAGAGCCTTCCAACGTTTGTGGGCAGACTGACCCCAAACTGGTGAGCCGTTCACTCCCTTCCCTTGACGATGTAGGGTCTCGGGAATCAGATGGGGCACTCTGAGGCCAATGTACCCCATTGTATTTACCTATTTATTGCTCCTCCCTTTTCTTTCTTCGCTCCTCCCTCGTCGTGTTTTCTGCGAGAGTTCAATCCTTTTGGTTTCGGGAAGACGCATGTCGGTCTCCGGATGTTTTGTTTCGGCTTATTTATTTATTTGAAGCAAATAGTCCAGCCATTTGGGATGAGTAGGTCATTCAGGGACGTTTGCTTCTTTGAAAGTGAACTAGCAAACACGCGGGAAGGAGGCTCCCAAGTGAAGCAAGCGAAGGTTCTCAGGGAGGGTTCACCGACATGCAGGTCGGACAAGCGGAGAGTCCAGAGCGAAAGGGAGGGGACAATAAATTAAAAGAGATGGGAAAGGCGATGACAGCAATCTTCGGTAGGGACGATTCCTCCTCCCCTGCTGCCTTCCCAGGATGTGGGTAAGCTCTCTGGTGACCTC
Source organism: Raillietiella orientalis (assembly GCA_036172245.1). Taxonomy (NCBI): domain Eukaryota; kingdom Metazoa; phylum Arthropoda; class Ichthyostraca; order Raillietiellida; family Raillietiellidae; genus Raillietiella; species Raillietiella orientalis. The sequence continues at coordinate 1,217,469 of JAYWIR010000033.1, read as the reverse complement.
TAGAGGCAAGTGGGTCCACCTCGCTGCAGTCCTCAGGAAGGTGGTTGCTGTTAGCGGTAGCTCCGGTGCGGGGGGGGCCGCCAAGATGGCGCGCACCCAACCCCCAGCATTGCGTCCACCACGCGACGCAAAATGTCCGTGGAGTGCGAGGAAGCGTCGCAAGAAGTTCCATGCCGCGTCTTCCGGGAGCAACGGCTCCGAAGCCAGCTGTCGCTCCGGTTCCTGGGGGAGACGGTGTGGGAGGGAGGGAACACGTGACGGCAGACTTCGTAAAACAAGTAAGGGTAATTGCCTGACGGAAACCCTCTGAACTTTGGAAGGAACCATCGGGAATTCTATGGGAAACCATTCGATGCATATGGTGGTCGACTCGTCCCTCTGGGAGCACTTCCTGGTTACTCGCAGCTTCGTTCGTGGATTCAGCCAGCTCCATTGTGTCAGTTTTAAACCTTCCGACCCATTGCTCCCAATTCCTCTCTTGTTCATACACTTCCCATAATACGAAGCTTTTCTTTTCGAATTGTTTGCGCTGCCCCACCAGGGAACCTTCCAGCTTGATGCATCACGGAACGGGACTTTTGACTGACTCCCACTTGATTTCTCCTCCAAGACACACCTGTGTCCAGCTGTGCTCTGATTCCCTGAGAGGCCAAGTTCAGCTCCTCCACCAGAACGCGGTGAAAATCCACACTTCCTGTTTGGATATTTCTGGTGACTTCTGGAGGAGGCTCTTCCAACTACTGCACTTATGGGATGAACCTCAAATTAGCAGCATCCTCGGAGCCTGCTGCAGAATGCATTACCACCTTCCAGATACTTTTATAGGGACATGGAGGGCTTGAGAACTGTGTGCTTATTGCGCACAGAACGAATTCGATCTACCGTTTGAGGATGAGAAACGTTTGGGAATCGTAGCATTAGACCGAGCGATCGGTCCTGAAGCATCCACGTTTAAGAACAAAAGGGAATGTCGCCATTCGGAAAATCGTATTGCCTATCAGTTCAGCAATTTGGAATTAGACTGATGTCCTCTTTCGTCTAAGAAGGCTCTCCTCGCGCTGGATTTACAGAAACTTATCTAAATGATTCTCTCAAGGACTTCTCCTTGATGTCACTGCGAACCGAATTCATCCTGTTAGCATCAAAGTCCACTCTGTCGTGTATTGCTGTTTCCCGGATGCTGAGAGCGAAAAATTAATGCTGGAGTCTATTTTTAGCGATTTAAATTCAATCTGAGCGTTCTGAAAAATGAGCCCGTGCCATCGAATTCATTATGGTAATGATGGATGAAGTTTCCGGAAGAGGAATTCCTGTGCAAGTTCCAATGCATTCGTTTCCTCTGGAATCTCTGGCTAATTTTTCTCTGGGATGCATCTGTACGCCGGGAAGGTGCATTCGATCATTGAATTCGAACGATAAAAAGCGCCTGCAAAAACTGAAGTGATCGATCTTTGCACGGAAGAACACGCAGTGTTTACACGAACCGAGGATGCTGAAAAGTCCGCACGCACACACGAGAACCGACGAACGTCGAACTCCGAGCATTACTGACGAGGTTCTGAGGATATCTTCATTTCCTTGTGAAGCAGACGTCGGAATAGCAAAAGACATGCCAAACTGAGCTTTTCTTAATTACAGGAAAGTCTTGGGAAACCTCAAGGAAACACTGGCCAGAATAGATTTAGCCTGAAATTCCTCTTACTCTGTGTGTGTGTGTTTTCCGGTCAGTTTGCTGGTTGGCCCAGGCCTTCTTTGCAACTTCTTCGCAAGTGCTGGCAGTTGGCCATAATCGATAAGCGCCCTTATCAAACTCAAGCCTTAATAGACAGGGCAAATGGTGCTTAATCTTTCTTGCTACAGTCCTCATTGAATTCAGTGGATGGAACAGAATGCATCAGCAGAGATGTTTTTCGTTTTGCTCTCTTCGCTCTTCGTTGTGCCCGGTGAATAGCACTGGTTGAAGGCTTTATATATACTACTACTACTTTTGGATCTCATCAATTTACTCAACCAGGTGGATTACCGCATGCTATCCGACTACTCCAGCTAACTCGCAAGAGAATCCGTCTCACAGTTACGAAGATCTCAGCACTAATAGCTTTGCCTATAGGAACACTCCGAGGAATTCATCCTTCCTGCCGCTGTCGTCTGATAGATATTCGGCGCACACGAACGACGCAGCAGCCCTAGAAGTGAGCACCACGCCTCTCCACTTTCCCAGTTGGGCGCTCTTGGCAAGACTTTTGCTGGTGCTGACTTTTTTAACATTGGAAGGCGTTCGAGTTTTCCGAGCTAGAACTTCAGATTTGTAGAGTTTTCCAAAAGGACACTCCGATCCACGCCAAGTTTCAAAGAGGCAGCCATTCCACGTGCGTCCGCAATCATCTAAAACAACCGAAGTGGTTGATAAAAGTGCAGGGACTCTGTGATTCGGTGACTAACTCAGCCGTTTCCTTCGCTTCGGGCCATTTCAAGCACATCTGCACCCTTTTCTCACTCTTCTTTTCGACGGAAAACTGCCCGCTCAGCCTGCAAGGCTTGCTCTTTCCAAACTTGAAATAGACGGACAGTCATCCTGCCTGCACTCTGGAGCCCTGACTTCCGCCTTTGAAAGCGTCTTCTGTCGTCTTCCGGAGGGTCCCATGCTGGTAGGCAGTACTGCCGCCGTGGAGTGAATCCCAAGTAGGGTGCGACGCTCTTCTCGTCCCATGGAAAGTGTCGACTGCTATGGCATGCAGGACTGTGCCAACCACGGAAGGCGGAACCCTCTAGGGCTCTCTTCGAAGCAAGGGGCTTCGAAGAGAGCTCACATGTCTACCAAACCTCCGGACAGAGTGCGGCTGCATCGTTAGGAGACGGCACGTTCCTCTTGCTCTGAGGTGTAGCAGGGTCGTCGCAGCAAGAGACGCAGCAGCGGGAGCGCTTGGGGAAGCTCGCCTGGGGCGATGTCGGCTCAGATCTCGGTCGCGGCAGCGAATGCACCATCGAGGCCCTTGGAAGAGCAAGGTTTGGAGAGCCGGTGCTGAGCGGCATGCCATGATGTGTTTGAGCATGCTGCACTGTGTCTTGAGTATCTGAAAAGCTTTTAAAAAAAGTAGAGCAGAGTCTCACCCGATGATTAAACTGTAGGATGGTCGTTCTCATCTCACCTTGGGGAACGAAATAACCTCAACCCATTCTCAAAATGCAGACGAGTGAGAAGTCAGGCTTCCTTAAACGCTAAAGCTTTGACTGCCGAATCCATGAGCTCCCAGTGGGCCGACTTTGGTAATCAGAAGTGGCACCGTAGGATGAATCAAATGCGACGCTTATCAGATACCATGAAAGATGTTTGTTGCTATGCATAGCAGGATGGTGGCCACAGAAGTCGATGTCTTCTGAGAAGTGAGCAACGACTTGCAAGCCGAAGCAACCTGCTCCGAGGGCGCTCAAGCGCCAAGTCCGCATCCAACGGCCGAAACAAGATCGTTCTCGTCTTCCGAATTTCCGCTTCCGAAGAATGGCGAGTTCCGGCAAGTGGTAGAGTTGCGAAGGTGCGCGCAGAAGGGTTTGGGGTCGTGATCATCTGGAGCCGCCCCCGGCGCGCATCTTGGTAGTAATAGCGAATACTCCAGCGAGATCTTGGGGGTCCGATGCGGAACGGAGTGCCATGGCAACAGCCTTTCATCAGGTAGCCACAGGATGATTTCAGGGTGTGAGATTTGCTGAAGAGTAACCAACACTTGGACATCTAGCAGCCCGTGTTTTGAACCTCTTGCTTTCACTTTCCATCTCCAGCTGTATCGGACCAACCACCTCAGGCAGCATAGGCAATGTGGTCCTCCCCTTGCGGTCTTTTTGCGTCTTTTGGAAATGAACACGTGTACGAGTGAAACGAAGGTCGAGATTTCTATCCACCCAGCATGACAACTTGAGATCTCAGGTTGGCTGAAAAGAGAAGATAAAAGTCGGAAATCCGGAAAGGCTGTCTAACATCACAGAATGAACGCTGCCATTGCTGAGCAGAGTGAGCGGCATCTTCGAGTCACTTAGTCCGATGCCTCCTTTACGGAGGTTCACCCGTAAAGGATCGACGCTGGGATGCTGGTCTGCGCGTCAACCGGCTGACACATGTACCCTCGCCGCCGCCTCCCCCGAAGGGATTCGTCGCTGGGTGGAACTCGAAGACATTCCTCCTGAAGGGATTCCTCCAGTGTTTGTGGACAGCCCCACGCTTTCCCTGGAGTGGCAGGATTCGGCATTGCGGTTGCTGCGCTGAGCCATCTCGTGCGTTGCACGAGTCCACCTCTGGACGAGGGGAGTGCGGTCCCAGACTGCGCCAGGTGCGGGGAACGGGAAACCTTCCCGCACCTGCTGTTGGATTGCGTTGCCCTCCTGAACGTCTGGGGACGCTTCGCTGCAACCCTTCCTACTTCCGATGGGCAACGGCAGAGAGATCTTGCGGTGCCTCTTCGCGCGCGACTCGATGTCTCCTGCAGCTTCCTCCCCTTCAGCCTCGTGCTGCCCTCATGGGGTCATGGCGACGAGAGGACGCTCCCCAAGAAGCCAGTCGAACGGTGAGATCAACGCGATTGCCTGCTCCTTCGTGAGGAAGGCGACAGGATTGCCACCTCTCCGCCAACAAAAGGAGGATGTTGCCCACGTCCTCCAGAGGATGCTGTGGACGCCAGGAAGGAATCTGCAATCCCTTCCCATGGCCTTCCCCCCTTTTTAAACTGAACTTTTCAGTCTTTGTTTGGTTTGTTTGTTTTTGCTCACCCCCTCTTGCACGCCCCCCCCCTGTGCAGATCTCATCGCAGAGCTGCTCTGAGACATCTTCCTTCGCAGTGGTGACGTGAATTCACTACGAAGGAAAGCATTTTTTTTCATAATAAACGCCTCGGCGTGACCAAGTGGAAATAAGGGATCAACACCAAAGAAATGGGTGCGTCGCGGGTTCCGAGTTTGCCCCGAGGGACGACGCTTGTTGGCATGGAGGCTTCAGGTGCGGCACTGGTGGAGGTTAGAAAGCGGATACCTCCGTTTACTGACCTTCTGGGTCCTATTAGGAATGAAGGAGTCGCGGTTCCCTTCGTGGACCCCCTCCGGTTGTGCAAACGTCCCTCGAAGAAACCATCTCCATCTCGTACCATGGAGTTGGTGGATTCATATCTCTCTAGAGTGCAAGAAGTGTGCTGCTCCCTTCAGGGAGTGCCCTCCGCAGTTCTCTCCAGGGGAGTAACCAGGGCTCCCACTCCGAAGGAGAAATTCAAAGAGCGATTCCTTTCCGGATTTTCTCCGGAGAAGAAATAATGAAGAGGCTCCATCCAGGGAATCCCTCCGGATAGAATAAGGAAGAGGAGATTCCCCTCCGGAGTTGCCTCCTAAGAGTAAGAGAGGAATGTACACATGATGTAGTCCCGTCCCAGGATACCCCCTGACTTGAAGAGTGACTACACGCACCCTCGGATGGCGTGGACAGCGTTGGAGAGATCCGTGAGTCCCTCCTGAGGAAGCGAGCGGTTCTTCAGCGCTTGGCACAACTATGAGTGGGCTCTCGTACTAAGCACTTTCGTCTTTTTCCGAGACAGGTTTCAGGAGATGTGAAGCTGCGAACATGGAGCTCTTGTGCTACATGAAGTTGTGTGAGCGTTCCAGCGTTTGAGAGTGACAAGCTTCGCTGAGATCACTGTTTCAGTGCCTCAGATGTTCGGCGCCTAGGAAGCCATCAAGACCTCAGCATCGGAAAACCGTGATGGCTGGAGCTCCGATCGTTCACTGCCAATTTCCAGATCTCAGATGAAGCATCTCTGGAGGTTCCATACGACCGAGTTTTCACAACGTCATTCAATATTTTCACCGATGATTTTGCCTGAGGTGAATGCGGCCAAAACGATCGATGGGGAAGACTTTCTTCTAGACACATCCAGCCGAAGCGCTTCTGGAACGGAGGTCGCACTTGGTTTTGCTCTTTCCATGGTTTCCCATATATATTTTTTTTTTTTCTGTCTAGACAACTGAGATTTTCTATCATCAGATCTCCTGGAAGCAAAGTTTCTCTCCCATCACACGGCATACCGACCACTTCCACACGCTTTCCCCGGAAATTTCACCATTCAAAGGAGAAAAACAAACTGGCAGCATGGACCTGTAATCCACCGTCACATGAGAAATCCAGAAAAGGCAAAGAAAAAGAGAGAAAACCACCGACTTTCAGGTCAGCTACACCAAAGGACAAAGAGGGTGAAAGGAAGAAAAACGCAAACAAACAAATAGAAGAGGGAATAAACAAGTCAGTGGTCACACCCTCTGCGCCCTTCTGAAACCTGCGTGCAACGCAGACGGCGTCTTCTTTCACTCTCCAAAGGCCAATTTTGCCACGTTCCTCCTTGCTGCCGAGTTGAAGCGTGCGCTCCTCCTTCCTTGCTGGAGCGCCTCCTGCGTGTTCCGGGGTGCCGCAGTCCTCCTCACGCAGCACAGGATGGGGAGGTCGGGGAAGCAGGCGGAAGCCCACCACGAGTGACCCAGCGCCGAGGAAGCGCTTCCGGCGTGTCCCCGGGTCGAAGGAGGGCAGCCGGGAGGCGGCTCCACGCGCTCGGAAGGCCACCGCAGGTCGGCAGCAGGTGCGTGGGAGTTCCCACCCGCCCGTGGACTGAACGGTTCGGGGAGACGCAAATCTGGTTTCGAGGGACGCCCTCATGCCGCCATCGGAGAGAGGAGGGAGCGCATAGCTCTCCAGACAGAGGGCAGCGGCGACAACCTCCAGGTATACCGACCAGCGCCGCGGCCCTGTAGCGCTGGCACCGGGTGAGGGACCGCGTCAGACAATCAGCCGGCGTCCACTGACGCATCAATTTCGTAACACGAGGTCACAGGTCGGCAGCTGCCGTTTCTTTTTCGTAGGAAAGATGGAGTAGTAACTGGCAGTGGTTCAGATTCCTGTGGTCCATTGCCACCAGGAAGACGGGCCTCAGTTCGCTGATGAGAAGCACGGGCGTGGCTTAGGACGCGTGATGGGGATTCAGATTCGCAGTGATCTGCCTCCTGCCGCCAAGCATTGTGGTGTGCCGCTTCGGCAGGAGATCCATTGGTGTTCTTCCTCGAGGGCAGCCATCTGCCTCAGTGGGAGTTCGAGCGACTTGACGCGGCCTCGGTTGCGAGGTAGCAACGGCGTCATTCCCACTTGACAACAGGTCGTGCACCTCAGGATTTCGTGCGCAGGCAGGCGCCAAAGCTGCACCCGGTACTCGGCCATCACAGCCACCGTCCTGACCTGGAGCTGGAGCTACATCTTCTTTGAGATGGGGATGCTGAGTTCTGCATCCCTTCGTGGTACAAGCAGGTCCCTGGAGCGAATTTTCGACCTTGCCGAGCCCACACCCTCAGTAGAGAGCCAACGCCTACCTACTTTTCTTGATGTTGCTTCGGCTTTTACAAATAAAATCATCTCTAATCAGCTTAATATCTGATGCGTCACCCCATCTGGCGGCCAGTTCATGAAACTACTTTTCGGAAGTGGATGGGATGCTTGAAGCTTGCTTTTCTGTAGCGTAGATAGGGTCACCTCTCTTGTACTGCCTGAAACTCTTTCTATTCTTCCCATTTTGCGAAGGATGAGTAATCTTCTGCGAAACGAACTAGAGGTTTCTCCATTGAGACACGTCCAGACAGAGCGAGGCATCAGCACCCACGGAAGCAAAAGCAGTGGGCGGCCTCGTTGCAGTACACTTCATCTTAAAAGGGTTTGAAACCAAACCTAATATTGAATTATCTAAAAGAAGTCATCTCGATGAAAACCGTCGAAACTCTCCTCCGCATTCTTTGGCTACCAGCTAATTTCTAAGAAACCGTCTGTTATGCTAACACTTAGACTTGTGTCATTCTTCTATTAGATTCGTGCGACGCCTTCGTCGTGAGATGTATCATGCATATCAGGAAGCATTAGCTGCTGGCTGGTGACGTGGCTGGTGACATGCACACCAAGCGCAGTACGACACAGGGCGGCTGCTGACGTCTCTGCGTTTGGTGTGCATCTGCTATTTACAAACAATCCCATCAAAGAGTACAGAATAGGGCTGGCGAAGATTTTTTTTACTTTTTCCGCGATCACTCTGCTCTCTCCATTTCCTCCTCCCTACGAGGCTGTGGTCCTTCATTCCAGCCGGCGGTCCGACTTGCGCTTCCAGGATTATCTCCTCGGAGAACTGTGCGTTCGAGGGCTCCATTTCTCACCTGATGCGCTCCGCCCCTTCTCTAAGCATTGTGGGCTGCGTCATGACGTTTCTTTTCTTGAGGGGTCCTACGGCCGATCGTTCGTGCTTGTCTTTAAGAGAGTAGGGGAGAGCCGATCCCCAGTACTTTTTGTCATTGCGTCGGCTTGCCTCTGGGCCTGCCGCAGACCATTCGTAGGAACAAGGAAGGCCCAGAGTGATAGCACGTTTGTCTCCCTGGAGCATCAAGAGAGGTCGTAGTTTGGCACCTATTGCCGGGATGGGCCGTCTTCAAGCCTCCATATTTCCTGGATAACCTGGCAATCGGTCCATTATGCCACTTGGAAACCGTATGCGAGTTTCCAGTAAAGTGGCCGAGTATGTGGCTGTTGGGATTCTTACCAAACATTCAGCTCCTGAACGTGCGATCATTGCCGATTCTGGTGGGCCCTTCCCGCACAGATGGAAAATCTCAGGTGTTCTCCATTAAGCACGGAGTGTGTTTAGTGTGCTGCTACGCGATGCTGTCGTGACATGGCCTTCCCTTGATTTTTCACTACGGGTTGTTCATTCAAAATAAAAATAAACAAACAAACTGGTGACTCAGTTCTCATGGGAAACAACAAGGTCGTGGGAAGAGATCACTGGCACGCAGGTCGGTTACTCAGCGAGTCCTAAAGAAAAAGGAAGAGACGATGAATAAATAAATAAAGGGAGGGTGGAGGTAGGTTTCCTTAGCACTGGCTCAGTACCGGAGTGGAATGTCGGCGGTCTCCGACTCGACATCGTTTTGCAAGTGAGGCCACCTCTCAGCCGTCCTCATGCAGGCTGCATCATTCAGGTGACCTCCCTCCTCCGCGTCCCTGACTCCAGCACACGGCGGGATGTGGCGATGGAACGGATGCAACACATTGTCATGACTCCCCCTCTCGTAAGGAATCTTCACAGCAAGTCTTTGGCGGTGTACTCCAGCTGCAGGAGCGCTGATGCTGGTCTCCTACAGCTGCTGCAAGACCCCGCAGGGAACCACTCGATCCTTCCTCAACTTAAACAGTTTCAGGACGCAACTCCCCGGAAACCAGTTGCCCACGCTGGCTGCACTGGAAGTCCCAATGCAGAAATGGCACCACCTCGCCAAGTAAGGGCATCATACTTGTTGATTGAACTTTCCTTCGATGAACTCTGACGTCATCCGCCGGTCTTCTTTACAGGGAAGCGCAACGCTTTTCGAGGCGAATTCCGTGCTGCTGGACCCGCGGAGGTTTGAGGTTTGGGTGCCAATGTCTTCAAGCAGCTTTGGACCTCGCCCGTTGAATAGGAGAGGCCGCGTAGTCTCTTAGGAAAATCAGCACAGACACGTGTGTGTTTGCATCCTTTCTTTGTTCCTTTCAAAACTTCCCTAAGAGTTGCCGGTTCTTGTTGGTCAGGAGCGTCCATGCCTATTTCTGAGTGTCACCAGCCGCTGGTGATGTACAAGTTTTAAGGATCAAGGAAACCATGAGCCAAAATGGCGATTCTACGTTGCTCACCCATTGTATCCGAAAAATTCCTTTACAGCAATACAGAAAACGTGGGATGCTTCCCGTCTGGCTTGACTCTGAGATTCCCGAATTTTCCCGAAGAACATGCCTCCGAGCTCCTTCCGAGCTTGCTGTCGCAGTTGCGGCTGTTTACTCCCCGCATCAAGTAACGGTAATTTGGCAACGAAGATCCACAGCTCGGACTAGCCGACGAGTTTTTAGCAGCGGCTCCACGAAGAAATATGCTTTCCTTCCTCGACTAAGGGGAAACGACCCCTGATCCCGGTATCGGTTCCATCAGCTTCCAATTTATCAGCTGCCAAGTTTTCCCTTCACTCGTCTGGCGCACCCGCTCGTCCAGACATTACGCATTTTTTTTCCCCGTCAGCTTCTGCTGGCCTTGATTGCAAGCAGCCGCGGAACACTTCCGGCAGAAGCGTTCCCGCTCCAGGAGTCACTCTGTCGATTGGCCAGCTGAGCTAAGAAGTGGATGCCGAGTTCGTCCTCCCAGAATTCTCGTCCCAGCCTCCGTCCCGCCTCGAAACCCTGGGGCTGAAGCCAATGATCGAACACAAGTGCCAAGACTGCCTGAACCATTCCTCTGGGCAGGGTGAAGACAGGGGAAGATCGGGTGGACGTCCGTAGCGGAAGGAAGACCTGGGTGTAGGGGCGGAAGGCGGATCGAACCATCGGGTGGCGCTGGCTTCCTTGGAAATTTTACTAGGGGTAGCCGGAGGTCCTCGAAGCGAAGGGAAAAGGGGGCTCTTCATGCGATAGAGCGAATGATCGGAGTCCTCCGTGCTGGAATGACCCCCGACCTATTGCCAAACTTGAGATGGGAGCGAAGTTTAGCGTGCCTGAACGCTGAAGCTGGGATCCACGAGCACCCAGTGGGCCCATTTCCGTAAGCAGAGGTGAAGTGCAATGTGTCTCAGCTGCAGAAACAACTGGCACCGAAGAGAACCCCACCCGTCAACGAAACCTCCCGACAGATGAGACCGTTTCCCGCCTTCCGGCATCCCCTCGTTGGAAGAAGACGGGTTCCTCTGGTTCTGAGGTGTAGCAGGGTCTCCACAGCAAAGGTCGCGGTCGCGAAAGAGTTCGGAGGAGCTCGCTTGGGGAGCTGTCGGCTCAGATCTCGGTGGCGGCAGCGAGTGCACGAGCAAGATCCTGGACACTTGGTGCCGAGAAGGATGCCACGACGTGTTTGAGCATGTTGCAGTGTATATTAGGTACCTAAAAGTCTCCCTTAAAAGTAGGGCATCCGGGAAAGTGTCCTGACGCAGATGACTATCGTTCAACTTGCTCGATGGGGAGTGACCGATGGTGAAACGTGCCACTTCACCTTAGCAGGGAACTTCCTTGGATACCATCCGTGAAGAACGGTGTGTCGTCCTTCTCTGTCCTGGGAAACAGATCTCGTCATCGAAGGCGAAGGACAGAGACGCAGACGCATTGGTTGCAGGTGGAAGACGCATGCGTAGGGGGCTCCAACCTTCGTGCACTGCTCCCCGCAGCGTAAAGAGCTCCCTGCAACCAACTATGTAATTGCACACATTAACAACGATAAAGCTGCTTGTCAAATCATCTTCGCTCTTCTTTTCTTCGTCCGTACCTATGAAGACTCTAATAGCATCTTCGACTGGTTCTAGTGCAGAAGCAGGAAACCATTCGGAATGTCTTTCGGTTTGCGTTTCCTTTGCTTTGCTTTTCTGACGATGGCGTCGACCGGAGTAATCGCCTTGCTCTCATGGCGAGAAGCACAGAGCTTTTTTTGACCCCTGACCCTGCTTAGATGCACTTTGAGGCTCGGATGCGGCTCCCTCATCCGAGCCTCAAAGTCCATCTGGGTTTTTCGGAATCCAAGTGGGAGTCTGGGGGAAAAGCCGCTCTTTCTTAAATGAACTGCTCTCCAGGAGGGACCACGAAAACACTCTCAGATGGTGGCGAAGATGATAATCAAAACCCTTTCGAACCGTTGGCATGCTTCATGGTGCAACCCTTCAATCTCGCCCTGCCGTGGAGAACAAGGGAGGAAAGACTCGTAGGTGAATGAAGCAGGATGACTGAATTTCCGTTTCGAAAACAGGAAGAGGGATTTTCTGGTAATTTGTGAGCGCTTTTGTTTTCTTTTTTTTTTTTTTTTTTTCCTCGTTCACTTTTGTTCCTAATTAAGGATTCCCGATAAATGAATTTTCCGTGAGAGCTCACGTTAATCACTTCAGGAAAGAGCGGAAGGAATTGCTCCTCAAGTAGGACTGCTTTAGATCAGGCTGGACCGGGGTAAAGTGGACCCGGTTCACTCAGGTTTGATGGACCTATTAGTAGAGGTGTCGCAAGGGCTACGATGGATGCGTCGGACAGGTTGGTTCTGTCATGGCGAGACCCACTTAGCCCTACCCTTAGTTAGTGGGGCACGTTTTATTTAAAGATCTTTCACTACTATGGCCTTGCTAAAGAGTAACTAACTGCAGGAAAGTTATTCTAAGCTAGGTGAGAAAGCTTAGGTTACTATAGGTCCGAGCCCGGTTACGCCGGGACGTTTGCTTTTTTCAAAGAAAAACAAAAAAGGAAACTGCAAGGAAGAGGGTAAAAGAATCCCTGAAAAACCAGAAGTGCCAAGAAGAAAGAAGCTCCTGCTTAGCCCTTCCCTGTGGATTTTGTGATAAGGACGGTTGAATCTTTCCGCAGCAGCTGTGTATCCGAGAACCGTCGCGGGAAAAGTTGGGAGAATGTCCTCCTAGAGGACTTGATTTCATTAAAGAAAAATTGGCACTCGACTGAAGGAGATGACTATTTCTTTGGCCTTCGGATGCTTCTCTGAAGTGCGTGAAAACATTTCAGCGCCTTTTCCATGGCAGCAGACGCTGCTTCGGGTTGAAAGGAAAAAAATGGACGGACTGTCCCATCATGTGATTTGTTGGTCGAAAGCGAAATTGCGCTTCTAAGAAATATCGTGGCTTTTTCTCACGTGAGACCAACTTCCCTCTAGGCATTTCTTTGGTCCAGAAGTCGAGTGAGCATTTTGAATTGCCTGCCATCCTTAGAGCTCAGGGATTGGGAGGAACGCGTTCCATCCGAGAATCCTCCAATGCTTTCCTAAGGAGTGACCAACTCTCTGTGGAATTGCTGTTTTATTGATTCGATGCTGACTCACTTTGCCAACAGCTGGTTTGGTGAATCAAAGTGCTTTCCGATGAAATCGTACTCTAAATCCGTGCCTCAATTTAGAAGCAGTGAAGTTTAGTGTGCGGTTTATTTCAACTCCGAATGGAGCTGCACGGCGCCTAAGCTCCTATCCGAGAAGATAGGGAGAATCCGCTGGTGAAATGTGGCAGCGGCACAAAGGAACTTTCCCTCAGCTTGGGCGGAGCAAGCATTCTTCAGCTCTCTGCTGCTCTGTATGGACTGGTCGGGCTTCCTGGAAGCTGAGCTCATCGCGAAGACGTCTGCATCGTGTAGATCTTGACTCCATCTACAGGAGAGCTGCCCCGGCTTCCTATAGTGGTTTCCCTGGTTGTGGATCACCCCGGCAACCACCGCAGATTGAAATGTTTGATTTCGAATCATTCCGTGTGTTCCCCCACCCCACCCGTTCAAGTCCAGGGATCTTCTAGAAGTCACAAGTCGCTCCGTAGCTCATGATTCATGAAAAGACGGAATGCTGAACGCACTTTGGCAGGATTTAACGGAAGTGCATCACCACGTGTGTCTTGTACTCGTTGGAGGAAACACGAATACACGGGGAAGAGTTCCGCCGTCTCTGAAGACATGAGGCTGGTGATTATCCGGCCTAACGAAGTGCCACGAACCTTCTCACGGAATCTGCCAATGGATTTTCGCCGGCTTAGAAACGCCTGGGATCCTTCCGCTCGAACAAGACAGCAGCAGATCAAGAGATGGGCGAACTACTCCAGGATAAGTGGTCCTTGTCCAGAACTTTGCGTGATCTCCTGCCGAGGGCAGATTGCTGGGCAAAGAGCTCCTCTCGCGTGATTTCATGCCTGCAACCTGCCGGCCGGTAGGCTGTGACGTCATCTGACGATCTCCTCTTCGTGTTCGAGTGAGCATCCACGGTCGCGATGGAGATTGCTGATGGAGCCAGATGCAGGTGATTTTAAACGATCGTTCGCATCCGTTCGGAACGACATTGATGCATTTGATTTCAGATTCCACTTACTTGAAAACCTACGTGTCGGGAAGGGAAGCCTTTCTGCATCCATCCCATGGAAACGTCCCGTGTTCCCGGACCGCTCTGTGTCCCGCCAGTGCCAGCTCCAGAGCTCTTGCTAGCAACCGCCTCTTGGAGGCCATCAGCTCAGGTGAAGATGGTGCGGCGGGGTCGAGTTGCACGTTTGCATGGTCGGCTGGCATTTTGCTGAGAAAGGCCCCACGTTTGCCGCAAAAGTAGGGGAGGGAGGGATGAGGATGGTTTTCCGGAAGCGATCCCACTTAGTCACGTAGAAACGGTGCTCATCGAAATCCCGAACGACGAAACTGTGGAAGATCATAAAAAATAAGCGTATATGCTTATTATATAGATTAATATATATTATAAAGATCATAAAAACAGATTTGTATGCTCATTATGTATATTTAGATATATATATATTTACTTATAGATTAATATACTAATTTATTTCAACACCATATCTACTGATATTTCTTGACATGCATATTGTTAATATGATGATCAGTATTTAATGTAATCGGTAATATGGATTGATGTATTCTCAATACATATGAAGCATTACGGAAATTAAATATATGTGCTTATTATGTGTAATGCATATTTCTATGTAGGCATGCAAATTTATTTAACCACGCATTTATTCAATATTCATGACTATACATATTGTTGATAAAATTAATGATATAAATTCAAGATTATGAAACATGGATATATGCTTTCATTATATATGTATTATGAGCGCATATCAATAGACCCAACAAATATAGATTGAACGAATATGGAATTATGGAAAATAAAAAGGAATGGTGGCAATTAAAAAGGGTGGCAAGAATTTAAAAACAAATGAAAGAAACAAAAAAGGAATTTTGCATTGCGTTTTCCTTTCAAACACCCGCCAAATGATGCTTTCCTCAGGAAATGACGAATTCCATTAACGGGATTTCGGTGTTTGGGATTTCCAGCCCGGCCCATAGCATTCTGGAATCCCTCTCGGTAAGGGCCCAAGTTTCCTGCATTCGAACCCTTGGCCATAAAATCAAAGCTTGTTCATTTAATACACATATGTGCATACGCAGCTGTTAGCAAACGGCTATATAATCCCTACTGCGCATCCAAAACGAAGATCATCAAAAAGCAGATCTATGAAATGTTGGTCAGGGAAGAGTTCGTCTCGGAATGAACCGAAGAGCTGCTGCTCCCCAAGAGGATTCCACGTGATTTCTTTGTGTGACCGAGAGAAGCCCAGCCAGTTCCAAGCACAGACGTCTGTACAGACGTATACAGACTGTAGCGGCTCTCGTTTCTCGCTCAAACCTTATGACTGCCATGAGATCAGTTTCGAGTCTTTTCAGGATGCCAGGCACTTCGGTCGACCACGGTTCACTCGAGATTTGACGTCCCATTCGGCAGTGTGGGATGATGGCGTCGATCCAAGGGGCATGGATTCCTTCCGGAGCCACGGTCGGGTCGCTTTTTATTCCGACGTCCAGGGATACACCTTCCTCCGGTTGCTATTGGACGCAGGGGCACAGAGCTCGGGGAGCTTCCCACTCGTTGCATCATCGGTGACGCCGCCTAAGGAGGAGTCCAAAGCAGCCATGGGAACAGCCTCACACAATCTGTCAAGCGTTGGAGTTCTCAGGAAGGTTCGCAGTTCCGGCCGTCGTGTTCTTGCAGTCGAATTTCCTTATCTCCAGATGCATCTTCTGTCCCGGAGACTTCTCGATGAGCTCCGAGTCGAAACTCTTGCCAAGTTTCGAGTACGGTGGCCTCATTGACCGGTGGCTTTTTTGCGATGAATGGCGCTCTCCAGTGTGAGTCGAAAACCAATCACATTGGAAGAGGAGAACCCGTGGGGTCGATGACTGTTTTCATGGGACCGTCGCGCATTTGTTAATGGACCAGAACTGACTGTCCAGCGGGGAGAGGAATATTTTTTTTTTTTTTTTTGGCGACAGACGAGATTACCTTCTTCATTCTTCTATAACAGCGATGCTCGTTGGAAATCAATGAGTAATTACTGGCAGACTGTAGCCGATCCTTCAGGACTTCATGCAGGATGCTGTTTGCTGTTCCTTGCGTAACTGCAGTTCACGCTAAGCCTAAAGAACCGGAAGCTGCAAACTGCCTACCGACGAGGCATACGCACTGAAGTCCAGGAGAGACGCACTTCAAAGCAGCCATACCAGGATTCCGGTCAAGAAGGAGGCTGTCAAAATCATTTTCGGAATCATTTTCTTGCAGGTCCCTTGGAACGCCTCAATACGCCAAGAACCATCGGTGTGCAGTTGGAAAAATCCGTTCCCAGAGACTGTCATGCTGCTGACTTTTCCTTCAGATAGCACTGGACCATCTTCTCATTCTGAAATTTATCCTCTGAATTTCGAAACACAGATATTTTGCTTTCGCTTCTCATATCGGAAACAGTTTGAAGAGACTGATGGCATCCGAAGATGATCGGATTCAGCTGCCACGTGAACAAGACTGAAACTCCAGATGGCAATCATTCAGCGGCCTAATTTCCCTCTCAGGGCTTTCTCGATGTACCTCGAAACAAAGTTATTAGACACGCCCTCCCACTGAAGTGACAGGAGTCGGCGTTGATGCTGTTGCACTGGGATCTCCCGTGCAATGCCCGCCGGCATCACTGGACACGGGAATGTGTGGACCCTGACTGCCTCGAGTGAGGGGAGCGGGAATTTCTCCCGCACCTCCTAGTGGACTATGTTGCCCTCCGGTCCCTCTGAGAACGCTTTGCTGCGACCCTTGGAACCCTTACGGCAAATACAGGGACGCTCTTGAACCCCTCTTCATCCGTGACGCACTTCGGCCGGCAGCCTCGCCAGCAGCTCCTTGCTGCCTACGCCGGATTGTCGCTGCATGGAGCGACACAAGAGGAGGACCTAGCGATAGGGATGCCATCCATTTCGCCCGTTCGATTGGACAGCAACGAGATAACCCCACCTGGACGGCAGTATTCAGAAAGACCTTGCTGGCATCCTTCAAAGAATGCAGAGGACCGCCTCCAGCAGACGGTGATCCCTTCGCGCGCCTCCCCCCTCCTTTTCCCCCAAATTTGTTTGCATATTTTTCTTGTTTCTTTTTCTTTTCGTTTGCTTCCTCCCCTCTGCTGTTGTGGAGGAGCTCAGCGGTCTGCGAACCGGTGACGTGGCAGGTCAGATCTAACAAGGACGGGGTTGGACCACTGTTTCAGCCACATTAATTATAAATGTTTCTTTTATTTATAAATAAACGGCTTACCCGAGTGAGAATGTAAACAAAGTTATCTCCGAAGTATAGTGGTGCCGTATGATGCTGATCGAAGGCCCAGGATGGGGACACGAGCTTGGATTTGCAAGAACAGACACTCTCTCCGTGAAGAGATTCTAGTAGTGGGGCCACTCGGAAGAGTACAAATCTAAATCGGAAGAATCCAGGATTCTCTCACGAAGACGGAAGGAAGAAAGTGAAAAGGGTTGCCCTCGTCCGAAGCAACAGTTGATATCACGAACGGGAAGACGTGGGGACAGAAGAACAGCCGTACAATTAGCTGACCCATTCGACAAATCCAACCCCACAGAGCCTACCTGATGAACCCTTTGAGCTGAAGTTTTGGTCTGCGATGCGGGGCATCGTCTCCAGCTTTTTGGAGTGTCTCTAGGAACAGAAGTCTTTTTGTTCCTCCTGAGCGCTACCGGGACCATATTTGCAACAGAAAGAACGCAAGAGAGGCATTGGAGGGAGGAGGCATCATTGGACATAAAGCAGTCTCTTCGAGATCCTCCCTCATCTCTGTTTTGGCTTTGCCCCTCCGAATCCACTGGATAAGTGGAGCGTTGCGATGCGTGGCCAGATTGCAGACGGTATTTGCACTTCCTCGTGCAGAGAATGGAAACCAACAAGAGCTCAGAGTCAGACGAGTCTCGAGTTTGTCATAGGGACGACACTGTTTAACAACGATCAAACCAAAAATGACCTTTCCCACTTGGTGCGGCGCGGCGTGAGGCAGGGATACATCCTGAGACCTTTGCCCTTCGACACCTGCGTTGGGCTGGTGCTGAGGACACACAGGGCGTCCAGGGACACCTCACAGAGCTCGTGCCCCAGTATGTTTGCTGCATCGGCTCATGCAGACGATCTTCTGCCTCTGTTGACTATGCCAGCCTCGGAGGCACTTCCCGAGGAATCCAAGTTGACCCGTTGAGGAGCTAGCATGAGCGTCAACAGGGACGAGTCATTCATGTGTCCTTTTGGTTAGGCATGGAACGGACAGCCACACCGGATGGGCTTGGGGTTCCCCATGGACAGGTGCTTTGAGTACCTAGGCATCTTCCTGGGGCAATTCCATCTTGAGAAGGCGTGGTCGAGCTGTCTCCAAGAGACAGTCTTGTTCTACAGTAGCAGGTTTTCATTGCTGAAACGGGCTGTTGTGTGGCACACCCTCGTGACCTGCCCCCTTTCTCAGGCCCTTAATTTTTATTTGTCCTGCCTCCAGTCCGGTGATACGGTGGACCGAGATCATCTTCAAAAAAGTCCTTTAGGACTTTCTTGAGGCACAGGGAAGTCACGAGTTCAACCGAAAGACTCGTTGGCTCCGGGTCTAGACTAAGGACTGGCCTCCAGACTCTGGAGAGCCTGGAGCGATAGCTCCATTCCAAGAGACTGGTCTTGATGGCCAATTATTGGACCACCCACTGGTGCGTCCCTAAAGAGCTGCTTCTCTTCTCATTCTTCTTTATTCTCCACTGCCAAACCGAGCAGCCCACTGCGTCGGACTAGCGGCGTTGTTTCCGGGCCACCTCCAGAGCCTGACTGCCTGAGACTTCCTGCTGTGTCACATAACCACTTTGGGGAGCAAGCATCCATGATACTGTGGATTCCCTACTGCCCCACGGACAATGAAGGTCTGGAGGCAGGGGAAAGTGAGGGCGTAACCCGAGATCACCCAGAGCACGTCGGAAGCCGTGTATTTCATAGGAATAGTAGTAGGGGAGGAGGATTCGAGATGGTTCATCTATCCATCGCCGCGACGGCGTCTTCCCACCTTGTCAAGGAAGGAGATCGGGGTGGTGGGAAATTCTTCGGTGGCTCGCATCAGCACCAACGACTTTTCCCAGTGGACTTCTTTCCTGGGACGAGCTCTGAGGAATCCAGACAAACATTCTGGAGGTGCCTCCGATGATGACAAACAGCTCTTTCCTTCTCCTGAAGCGGCAGCCGTCGGCACTGCTGATGCTGCACTGAGGGCTCCTTCGCAACGCACGCTGCCATCACTGGACGATCGAGAGTGCAGAGGAGCACTCTTCAGGTGTAGGGAGAATGAAAATTCTCCTTCATCGCCCTCGTTGCTCTCAAAGGCATTGTGGGAGCGTTCCTCCGCTTCCCTAGCCATCCCGGTGGACGACCCAGAAACGTCATCAAGTTCCTCTCCTCTCGGGATGACGTGCCACTGAACCGCCCGGAGAAGTTCCTACGACCCGGGATCTCGCAGATCCCCTGGCTTGGCCAGGTGGTAAGACGCCACTGCGACGAAGGGCAGGCCAACGATCCCAGGCCCACTACCCAATGCCAAACCGTTGCGATGGCAGCCGTCTCCACGGCCGCCATCGCAGCGGTTTGCTGCGCGCGCATCTGCGTCTCAGCGAGGTGGAAGGCAGGGAGAGGATGCAACGAGAAGGAGAGGCGTCTTCTTCGCCATATGGTTTCTCGAGATTGCGTCGAGATGGTCCCACCTGGGCTGCTACATGCAGGGGTTCTCCAGCATCCTGTGAAGGAGGCAGAGTAAGCAACGTCACGGGATGTGATTCTTTCACTTTCACTTTTTTTAAAACTGTTAGCAGTCCTTTTTGCTTTCGTTTTTGTTTTTATTTTGGCCTTTCCCATTCCCCTTGTGCTCGTCATGGACATCGCTGGCTCGAGTCTGTCGAAGGAATGACACTATCCGAATCAAACTGCTCCTTCCTTCCAGTCGCCTCGTCATGGCAAATGCAATCCGCTCCTGCGCATAGCCGACATCTTGAAGACCTCTAGACATCCGAATTCTATCATTCCAGCTGCAAGGTCTCCAGGTTATGCAAACCCAATGCAGCTTCCATCAGTAGCTTCAAGATAAGCAGCGTGTGCATTGAGCTGGTTGGTTTTGCCGACGGCACTTTTTTCTGTTGGATGCCTCAGACATATCACCACTTTTTTCCAGAATGAAGAAAAACTCGAAGCAAGCACGGGTAATGTGCTCCTTGCTGTGGAAGAACTCCCTCTTCACATCCATTCCATCGTGAATCGCTAGTCCTGTGCTATATTTTGTTTCCCTCAGTAACGCAGCATTCTGTGTTGACCATCCTATTCAAGCACGCACACATGAGGAACT
The DNA here is from genome assembly GCA_036172245.1 of Raillietiella orientalis. Classification (NCBI taxonomy): domain Eukaryota; kingdom Metazoa; phylum Arthropoda; class Ichthyostraca; order Raillietiellida; family Raillietiellidae; genus Raillietiella; species Raillietiella orientalis. Next base: position 1,197,201 of record JAYWIR010000033.1, on the reverse strand, counting down.
GAGTGCACAGTCTGAAAGGCACACTTGCGCTCAGCACAGCCACAGAATCAGTGCGAGTTATCGAAAGCAGGGGAGCATCTCGAACACTCAAGAAAGCATCCCAACTCCGAAATCTAAATCCTGCTCCATAAGCCTTCTTCTAAAGCACTCGTGCGTTGAGAGCCGAAGGATGCATAGCTTGCGAGCTTTTTCCATTTTCCGGTACACTCGTGCAGCCTCTGAATCTTGGATTGGAAGAAAGATTCTGTCGGCATTTTCCACCAGGCCGAAGAAAGGTGAGCGATGCTGGATGGAGGCAGGTTTGTGAGAAGTTAATGTGAGGGAAGGGGGGGAGGATGTCGTTTTGATGCGCTTTCTGCTGTCATCATTCGGATGAATGATGCAACAGTAAAAGATGGCAGCGGAAGTCCCTACGTGACGAGTCACGTTTCTGCTCCCTTTAGCAGAACTCTGTATTCTGTTGGATCCATTCTTTTTTCATAAGATTCATGCTCCCCCATTGAAATGACCTTGAGTGGGTTTCCGGATATTCCTGAAAGGAAATTTCAAGTGCTGTAGGTCCTGGCAACAGTGCAGACATTGACCATTCCTTCATTTAAGGCTTTAGCATATGCTTTGCCGTTGCCCAGTGCTCCTTCTTAAAGAAACTGCTGACATGGGGATGAAACTCTTGCAGGAAGCATGTGCCTCTCGAAACTGATCAGTCTAGATTGATTCTTCGATCTGGGGCAAGGGAAACTGTATGCCGAAAGGCAGAAATCCAGACTCCTGGCATAGGTAGCTGCGGCGTTCGAGACCACAACGGACGTTGCGCGATTTCCCGGTAAGGAAAAAGCTGGAAATACCAGAGGCATCCGTGCGAATACTTCTGTTCGTTGATGAGTCTGTCCTTAGGCTCCTTAAAGAATTCGGTTTCTGGAAATGTGTGCCCCACTATAAGACAACCAATCGTGAGACACATATGCTTAGAGCTTCCTGGAAACGGATTCCATAAGACAGTCAAAACAGTTGTAGCATACAAATTGCTCAGGATTTTCTTAACACTCTCAGGTCATATAATCGCTGCGATCCGCGTGACCAGTGATTCAATAAATCTCTATGGGCCCATTAACCTTGCTTTAAAAGTAAATAAAAATAAAAGTGAAAACTTGTTCCTTTGTGGTTAGTGCATGGAGCTTCCTGATCAGTTTTGCTAATTACAAGGAAGAACAGCTTGTCGAGAATGGTGCACAGCATCTCGCTTCCGTCTCGGTTAGAGCGCCCAGGATCCAAAAAGGTTCGCCAAGGCAGCATCCTCAGTGGACTGCGGAGACTGCACTGTCTCATCGAGCTTTGAGATGCAAATATTCCTCTGAGGCTCCACCTCTACCTACCTAAATTCCGTGATTCCAACTACGAAGCCCCCATCACTGTCTTCGAGATGAGTAGCATGTTCAATAAGCGCACTGCACAGCACGGCCGTTACGCAGTGATTCCAAGCGGGCAAATGAGTGTTTCATCTACTGCTACTCACGTTCGGTAATAACCGAATGAGACAACCAAAGTCACAGCTGTCTGACCGATTGCATGTAGAAGCGAATCTCTCCAAGAATTTGACCAGACAGAATACAAGTGACCCCGGAGAACTTTCATGGTGCTGGCTGAATGGACATCATGGCTTCAGCTCCTCCTGTAACGAATGTTTCCTGTTTGTACTTTTGCTGACCATACTGACCCACTGCTAAGAGCGGCCCCTGTTCGTGGCTCGATGTGACCAGCTCGAAGATCTAAACCACTGTTCATTGCCCGCGTCGGAGGCCGTGTGGTTACGGTGGTCTCCACGCGTGGCACCATGCGTTGTGGATTCGAATACTCCGAAAGGAATCCACGCAGTGCGTCGTGGATTCGGAGTTCACCCCAAAAGATGACGCTGGTTGGCCTTCATCCGGGTGCGGCACTGGTAGCGGTTCAAACCGGATGCCCCCGAAGAGGGCCGGGACAAATGGGAGTCGAGCTCTCCCCTCCGGTTGAGAAGGAGAGGACCCCTCTTCCCGGGGAAACCCTCCGCGTCGTACTGATAGAGTAGGTGTGTCGCCACCACCTCTCCAGAGAATGCAGAGAAGCGAGCCGACCCTTTCGGGGAAGCTGCGTCCTTTTGAATTTCGGAAGCGTCCCTTCTGGGTTCTCTTCAGAGGAGTAAAAACAGGAGCGGATCCCTTGCGGGGGATCCCTCGGGAGAGGAAATTCCAGGAGCGGATCCTTACCAGGTTCCCTTCAGAGAAGAAAGAATGGAGCAGATCCCCCGGGGGGTCCCTCCGGAGAGAATAAGGAAAGAGGATTCCCTTCTGGATTTCTCTTCGGAGACAACCAGGGTGGAGGTGATCTCCATTTCCGGGGATCCCTTCCCAGGCGCTAGAGGAGCGGACTCCGAGTCCTTCCTGGATTCATTGGGTGGACCCCTCCCGGGGTACTTCCTATCTTGAAGAACTACCCACCCTCGGGTGGCGTGGAACCGTGTCGAAGAACTGCGAAGACAGAAAAGAAGGATTTCCATCATCTGAGGAAACTCTATGCAAGAGCGAGATGGAAATAAAGATGAACCATGAGCAGCAGCTGCTCAAGCACACGAGAATTCGCGTGAAACTGCAGCCAATCAGTCCGCTTGGACTTGCTGGGTTCTGTCCGAATGCAGTTGCAAGACGTTCAACTTCAATCACCGTTCGCAAAGACAGTCAACTTATTGCACATGCTACCCATCTCTAAGACAGTGATGGGGGCTTCGTAGTTGGAATCACGGAATTTAGGTAGGTAGAGGTGGAGCCTCAGAGGAACATTTGCATCTCAAAGCTCGATGAGACAGTGCAGTCTCCGCAGTCCACTGAGGATGCTGCCTTGGCGAACCTTTTTGGATCCTGGGCGCTCTAACCGAGACGGAAGCGAGATGCTGTGCACCATTCTCGACAAGCTGTTCTTCCTTGTAATTAGCAAAACTGATTTTGGAAAACATATCAGTGTTGCACATATGGAAAGAATGTTCCAAAGGTGTGCGTGCATTCTCACACATTTTCACAGCTGTGTTTCTGATGGTGCCGATGTGTAACTGTCGAGATAAACCACTCGAAGATGCTTGCGATTCGCTCGCCCCAAAGAGAACACCGATCGGTTACAAACAACACGAGATTGTAAACACCAAGCGGAAACCAATAAAGCAAAACAAAACAAAAAACACAGGAAAGGAATGGTTAAAAGACAAACGGTTGACTGGTCCACAAACCAAATTCGTCAGCTGACGCAGCTCTTACTTCTGGAGACGATTCCTGAGGTTTCATCTTCTTTTCGGCTGCGTCACGCTGGCACCTTCACGTCTGCTTGGAATCGGCAAGCTGCGTTGCGGAGGAAGCGCAGGAGAGATGATTTCTCTGATCAGAAACGGGGTCTTTTCGCCTGCGTGCTTCAGGAAGTGCGTCGAAGCCAAGAGGTGGCTGGAACACGATGTCACTTTTTCCTGCCTCCTTCCTCCTGCCCAGAATGAAGCTCGGTAAGCCTACGAGGTGAGAGGGCTGAAGTGTCACCTACAACTGGCAGACTGCTCCAGTTCTCATACGCATAGTAACTTTGAGAGGCAAACACTGTTAACAGATGGCGGAAAGTGCTCTTTCGCCTCAGCTTTTTATTAGCATTGGGACCATCCATTTCCCACTTTGATGATGCTTATCGAAGAGTTCATTATCGCCGCTAACGATTGATGGAATGACTGGTCTTCGGTAAAGATCGCTCTCATTTCGCCGGTACAAATCACGCAAACGGAAATCGTCTTCGTGGTCAGTAGCTGCTTTCTAGTCGAGTGCCGTGTGCTACTATTGCAGAAGGCTTCGTTTTCAGCACCTCATTCAAGACGTCGAAGGTCCCGAAACGAGGGCTGCTTACACATTATCCTTCGCACCATAACACCAGGAAGAAGAATTTTTTGCTTCCCTAGGAGCGAGCTATTTGTATCTGGAACACTGGACCACATTTCGTCCATGCGGCGGCTCTAAAGGGCCCTCACGGTCTCCCGGAAGCAACAGGAGGAAGAAGTTACGTCTTTAGGAGAGAAGATTGAGGTCATCCTTAAAGACTTCCGGTTCATTTCGGCGGCAGAGATCCTCACTGCAATCAAAAAGTTTGAGAATGCATGGCGCCAGGGGGATATCACTTCTGACGGGGTTTTACCAATACTTCACCACCGGCTCACGACAAGTCCTCAAGCGCGGTAGAACCAAGTCTTCCTCCACGACAGACAATACTTATAGACTTTATTATCTGACTTTGTAAAAAATTAGAATAATAAATGCCCCGGCATATCTGGGTGATAAATACCAATTCTTCACCGCGAAGTTGGTCACCACAGCCCACAGAATACCACAAAGTATAAGGCCAGGTGCTCTCATCCTTCCAGCCTGGAATAAGTGCACTCTCCAAGAGAGGAGAACCTACCGAAGACCTACTGAACACTCTAGAGAACATCAAAGTCTAGCTGCTGCTCAAACCATGGACTTTGGGCGGGTGACAGACTCCGTGGTTCAGTTCATAACAGACGTATATTGACCCGAGTCAGTAATACCAATCTGTTTCTCAAACAGATTTAATCTTGGTTGTCGACAAGACTCAACAAAGCAGGAGAGTTCTTCGGATGTCCTCACAAACCCAATAGATCTATAGAAAACTTCTGAAAGCATGAACTGGGAACTCCATCTGGAAGCTTTGAAAGCCCTTCGCCCTCTGTCCATCTTGCTGTCCTATCTGCAGTTACTTTGTCTAACCAACATTTAGAGGTCTCCGCGCGTACATGGTGTCAGTGAAGGGGAAAAGTCAGGCAAGCGAATAACCCTTGTCCGATGCCGTTAGCATCCACTACGAGTTGGTACTGGAAGACTCTGCCGTTGGTCGATCCATGTGCTCCGACCGAGGAGATCTGTGCTATTAACCTGCTTTCCTTGTCATCCATGTTCACCCCACAGCATTGCTACAACCGATCTGTGAGTTGATCTACACAGGAGCTATTCATGTGAGTCAAAAAGAAGTCTTGGGCTTCTTCAGTAGTGATAAGGAAGAAAAAAAGGAAAGGCAGCCCAGATGGAGTCTGTCTGAGGATCCCCAGGAACGACACTTTCAGATGACTCGGCGCGCCTCACAAAAGATCTCTGAGCTGTCGAAGTATGGTGTAGCTTCTAGGGGTCGAATAGCCCGTGAAGGCCTTCTTAGATGACAAGTTCCTTTAGCCATAGCATGCTGTGGGTGACAACTTCCTTTCCTCCTTCATCCTTTCCTCCCATCCCTACTCTTTGTCTTCCTTTCTCCCACCCTACGTTGCAAAGTCTTCGATCCATGCCTTCTAATAAGAACATGGGAAGACTTTGGGAAACAAAAGCGGACGAATTACGAGGCCATCATTGCTTGCTCGGAAAGAAAATGCATTCTTGCAGAAGTGACCTTTGTGGAATGTGACTCAACGGCAAATATGGCTACCGGCTCGATCCTGCCGGCATGCTTCCATGGGAATCTGGCAGGAAATGGCATCGCGAACACCTCAAACGAGAAGCTGCATCCTATCGCTGCGCTTTTGCGAGTGGGGCACTTGTGCAGCATGCGAACTTCCGTGGAGTCGCATTAGGTCCAGCACCGACGGCCGCTGCGGCAGTGTCTGGTGCACATGGAAATCCTGACGCGCGTGGCCCTCCATGACCTGGGTCGTACAGCCAGCTTCCATCGGGAGGGCGAGCCATCACCGCGCCGCCAGCTGCGGACTGCGAACCACCGAGGAGAGAGCTCCTTCAGGCTCAGCTCGAGTCTCTCACCGTTCGTCTACCATCCCGTCAAACTGACGTGGGATGACCGGTAGTCACTTAATTTTGCAGGAAGCTGTGCTCTTTTCCGCATGTAGGTGAGGATCAACCCACCCTTCAGTGCCATCTTTCGCATAATTAAGACAACTGCAAGGGCGCCCCGCCAAAGCACGGAATTAGCTATTGGTCCCTTTGAGGTATCGAGACGGAGAAAACGGCTCCAAAGAGAAGCTGCGAAAAATCGGGAGGCTGGCAAGAGTATCTTTGAATGGCTCCAGTCAGAAGTCATACTTCCGAGTCTTTGAGCACCACGCCACATGGTCCAAATCCAGATTCCAAATTGGAAAAAAGGACACTCCCGAAAAATTTCCGTTTCCAAATAGGTTCCTCGCTTTTTCCGCCTGCCAAAATTGCAAGGGCAGCATGAGCCTGCGATGCCGCCCAGCCTGTGAATGAGTTCAATTTTCCTGCATCCGGTCATGAGAGTGCTCATCCGAACGAGATGAACGCGCGAGGCCATGACAACTTGGCCACAATGACGCTGGACAACGGCGCCGCTGTTTCGCAAACACGTGGATAGGGCAGAGCGGGAGCTCGGAAGACTGAAGGGTCAGCAAGGCAATGATGGGCGGAGAGTGCTGTTCCAAGAAAGCCATTTTTCGGTAGCGCTCTTAGAGGACAGTCTTAAGGGGGAGGAAGGTGCGGTGAAGGAAGGAAGCTTCCTTCATCGTACACCCGCCTCGTTTGAGCTGCAGCAGAGAGAGAGCTTAGCTCTTCTTACCTTATAACGGCCGTGCAATAGTAGAACCCAGGCAGGATGGAGAGTGAAACACATGGAGTTTCTCTCTGGAAGGAAACGAGTAGAAAAACACCAGGAAAGAGTTAGAAATTAACAGAACATATTACCGTAGAAGAATGGAGGACCTCCATCTGAACTTGCCATTTTCCCATCTCATTATACATCGAAGCACCCATGCCTTATTACGGAGTACCACTCTTAAGATCGACCTGCCTCGAACACGGCATCGCGACGTGGCTCCAGATGCACGATCACCATGGCGACCAACAATACGACCTAAAATTACAGAACCGGCGAATTAAAATCATCCCGCCTCGAGCCAGGCGTTGCCACGAGAAACAGAGCGCAGTGCATAATGTGAGGAAAAGAAAACAAGGAAGTGCTTTCCTGTTGCCCACCTTCGGGGCGGTTTTCGGTAGCTCACATCTCAAGACAGGGACCAGTGTAAAGTCCTGCAGCTAGCAAGGGACATTGTCCAAGAAGATGAGACCTGGAGGGCTCCGATTCAAACCTCGAAACCTTGATTAAGTATGTCTGATTTGCAGGCCATAGCATCGTATCTTCCTCACGTCTTAATCGCCTCTCCGTCCGGAAATGAAGCGCTGCTCTGCCACAGATTTGAAATCATTGAGCATGCAACTTTCACCTTTGCGCTATCAGGAAGAAGACTGAGAAATGGGTAAGAAAAAGAGAAAGAAACTAAAGAGGGAAAGCAAGCGCGGAGGAACACAAATCACGTACCTGCTTCTTAAGCTGACCACGTCTGAAGAAAGAGTCTCAGGGACTATGGCAGACCCACACCAGCGTCCAAGGGATACCCAGTTGCTGTTGAGAGCTCACTTCGTCCCGACCTCGCACACCATCCAAGCATCCAACAAGGTGCTCAAAAAGAAAAAAGAAGGGATGAGGTCCTCCCTCTCCATGAGAGGAATCCAAGCGGGGAGTCGAGTGATCATTTTGTTTCCTGGATCGCAGGATGGATCGTGCCCTCTTACTGGATCAGGAAATTCCAGGAAGGTACCTGAACCAACTCAGGAAGTTAATGGGGTCGTTCAATATCCAGCACATCTGGGACATCTTTCGGACGCACCCGCTAGGTATTTTCTCGAAGCTGTGGAGCTCTGGAAGATGTGAACTCGGTTGATCAGAATGACCTCTTTTTCGTGCAAGGACGACAACCAAGCGGTCCAGCTGCGAAAACTCCTCCCTCAAAAAGTGACTATGCCTTTTATTTCAACGTGCATTGGAAAGAGCTGTCCACAGCTTCCCAAGTGTCTGTGCTCCTTTACGCGGTGTATAGCGGTCAGCTGCCTCGAGTGTTGCATTTGGTGAAAGAGCAGTAGCAGCACCAGTTTGGGAGACCGACTTGACCTGCCCTTGGGTTGAGAACTTTGATTTCTGCACTGTGGTAAGTAGCATTGCTGCGCAGATTTCTCCCAGCATAAAACTCTCTTTGCATTTCTACTACTCCTTCTGTGTTGCTCTAGGAAAGATTGCACTCTTCCGCTGCTGACACGTAATCCAGAAGCTGATCAGAGTTATTCAAATCGGACTGTGTGCTCATCCGTTGTAGGAACAGTGTGAGCACTAAAGTCGTGTTCATGGCTTGAATTCCGGAGCCCCTGAACTTTCCAGCTCACTCGACAAACGTTCCTGGTTTGCCGTCCCTCGAAGTTCTCTTCCCATGCTCTTGAAACGCTTTTTTCACATCCGCTTCTTATTCTTCCATCCGGCATCTGTCCACAGCATCGAGTGAAATGAACGTGCCTGGCACGTGCGAAGTTCGCGCACTCGCGAGGAGCTGCTTTTGCCGCAGGCTGCTGTTTCAATTCCAAGCTTTCAGAGGAGCTGAGCAAGCGGCGAGATTCAAAGTAACGCTTGAAAAAAAAACAGTTTATGGGCTCTCCTGAAAGATTTCTTTCCCGAGTGCCTTCCAGTCCAGCATCTCGTTTTCTCACCCTTCTTGCCACTTGGCTTGTGATGGAAGGCATCATGTGCGTCATTGACACACACTTAAGAACTGAGAATCGGATTCACCAAACGAGAGGAAAGCGAGGTGTTCACTATCGAAGCAATGGGTCATGACCTGTCCAACTCACTTATAGCGGCCGCACTGATGCCTGATTACTTACTGATCAGAAATCAAGAGGACAAAAGCAGCGAAGCTTGCATTCAGTATCGACTTCGAAAAAACATCTGCACGGTCAAGCACACGCAGAAGGAACTCCTGTAAAGAGATGACCCCACCGTCAGATTCTGTATGACGCGCCTTCGCAATAGGTCCCTTTCACAAAAGGCTGCATAATGCCAGTTCTCTGAGAAGACTGAGTCCGTCTACGGTGAGAGCTGAGAATTGCCTGTTTTCTCTGCGTGCAGAGGACACTTTTGGGACTCCCGGCCGTGTCCTCGACGGCATCACTGACCCGCTGCTACGATCGTGGGCACCCCATTCCCCTCTCGTTTGAGAAAAAGGCGAATCCAATGCCCAGTTCTTAAGTGTGGGTTGGCACAGGAAGCTGACGCAGAACTCCGACCGCCCTGCCACCAGGAAGACACACAGAGGGGAAAACGTCTTCTGACCAGAATTTCATCCTTACAGGACTCGAAAAAGCACTCCCATCAGTATGTTATAGCTGATGATGGTAATGAGAGTGCGTTCATTCCGTGACAGCAAGCCGTGCCTGGTAAATGCTCCAGCAGATGGAGCAAATGAGAGGAGCAAGCCTGGTGATTAGCAAAAATGGGTGAAGGAGAACCCGAACAGAGAATAAAAAGGGGATTTGGAGAATTCCCTGTTCTCCGGAGCTTCAGAGCGGGACGGTGAATTTTGGTCGTAGCCGAATCCCTGATGTTACTGTACGAAAAGCCCAGTCTTTCCTCTAAGTTTCAGCAGACGACATGGATTTCACAGATCTGCCCGTTCCTCCTTTCTCGTCTGTCATATGCAAGCCTGATTAAATGGAACATGCATCTCGAGGAAGCGTTTACCATGGAAACGGATGCAATGACGGATCCTGCTTGAAATCTACTTTGGAGCTGAGAGAGGGATACGTTGAGGCGAACTTTGCGGTTCTGGGAAAAAGAGAAGTTTGAATACTGGAAGAAGTGGGCATGCCTTGAAGGGAGAAAAGAAGACCACTGACCACTGAGCATTCAGAGCTCAACGATTCTGAGCGTCTTTAGGATTTTGAGATCGATGGTCAACGGCTCTGACCGTTCTGAATTCAATCAGTGCTCTCACTCATCATAAGGGCGCACGGACGTATCCAGGTGTCGTTCGGGAAGGTCGGAGAAGCATTTGGAGAAGGCCGTTCCAAGGACCCAGGATCGACTGGACCACGCTCAAAGAATATCCTTACGGGATCCTCCTACGCATCAAGAATGGCAGCTGGATCAGACCTCCAGGGTCTCACTGGGGTGTTTGCTAATACCGCTAGGATCCACGCGGACGGCAGCTCCCAAGAACCTGGCTGCCTTCCAACGCCAGAAGGCTCTGCCCTGGAGCTTGAGTGTGGTGGACTCGAAGCTAAGTACTCAAGAGTCGTTCGCCTAGGGGCTCACGAAGCTCCTTCGTCGCTGCTCACGTCACCCGAGGGTGTGCGTGTTCACTCTTCAAGCTTTCTCATGGAGCCATGCCAGGTCATGCCGGAGACGTTTCTCTCATAAAAAACAAACCAGTCGAGAACGCGCAGGTTCCCACCCGGCGACAACGGAAGTTCGAGGAAAGCGTCCACCGACACGCAGGTCGGGACAACAGAAGGTCCGGGATACGGTAGGGACAAGAGAGAAACAGAAACAAAAAAAAGAATAAAGTCAGTGGAATGGGGCAGGTATCTTTGGATCGCTCCGTGTACATCAGGATGAAAACAAAGCACCGGGGAAGTTACAGAGCGAGAGAGGATGGGAAGAAAACAAATACAGGGTGGTAGGGGGGCAAGGGTTACCGGGGTCAGCCATTCCTAACTGTCCATCAGCCGGCGCTGGATGCCTGCGATCTCCTCCTTTGCTTCTTCTACAAGGTGAGGCCACTTTGCAGCTGTCCTGCTGTAAGCGGCTGACGTCCTGGTGACCTTCCTTTGCTGCATGGTCGTCTCGAACACCCGGTCGGGCGATGGCTCGGTTGCAACCCCAGGGTTGCGACCACCGCGCCCGGGAGTTCTCTCAGCGCGAGGAACCGTCTCAGCACATCTCGGGCGATGCCCTCTCGGTGCAGAAGTGCTGATGCCGGCCTCCGCGACAGTCCTTGGAGGGCACCGCAGTCCAAAAGCAGGTGCGGCTGGAACTCAGCACCGACCCACACCTAAAAAAACAACAGTACCGGGAAGCAACCCTTGCATAAATATCAGTTTCCCTCCGGTTCACTCTTCAGGTTAGGGAGCACCGTCCCATGAATCAGGAAGGGCTCCGGAGGAAGGAGTCCGTGCCTCCTACGCTTGGAAGAAAATCTCGGAGGGAACCTCTTCCTTATCCTCTCCGGAAGAAGCACTCCCCATTTCTTCTCCAAAGGGAACCCTCTAGGGGATCGATTCTGGTTTCCTCCTCTCGAGAGAACCCCGAAGGGACGCTTCCGGATTTCTGTGAAGGATTCCTTCTCGGGGAAAGCAGCCCACTTCTTGATACTCTGGAAAGATAACCCCAAGGAGGGATATCAACCAGCTCCATTGTATTTGATGGAGGCTCCCTTTTTATGACCAGAGGGGAACCTCGAAGAGAACCCGGAAATTTGATGATTTCCGGAAGGGCCCTGGAGGGTCAACTTCCAATCCCGGTCAGTCAACGAGGCATCCGGTTTTCGCTTCCACTGGTTTTGTCCCCGAAGACAGTAAAGGCCAACCAGCCTCATCCTGCGGGGAAGACTCGAAACCCACGACACACCCCCATTCCTCAGGGATTCGAACCCTCAGCTCTTGTGATGACCACAACGGAGACCGTATGGCTTGCCTGAATGGGATGACCGCCGTGCTCGACGCCTGACCCTTGAGCTGGCGTCTCTGGTGAGTCGTAGAGACGAAATGTGGCGACCTTCTGTGAGCTCCTGGTCACGACTAGGGAAAACCGATTCACGGCCGAACCTGAACGGCCCGAGGTTCAGGGCCAATCGCTCTCCCGACGCTACGAATTCGGTTTGCCTACATTCCCCATCCCCATTGCTCCCATCGCCTACTCTCCTTGGAGACAAGCAGAGGACGCAATCTGGAAGGAGGTTCGTGTTACTCGACTCGTATTCATAGCAGCCCAACGAGACCTCCTGGACGCCTCAAGAGCCTCTCTCCGGGTGTCCGCCTTTCCCTCCCTACGAGCCGATTCCAGGGTGCGAGGCGACTCCCTCCCGTGTAGAAAAGGATTGCCAAAGAGGAATCCCGATGAACCCATTGAACCGAGCTCCTCGTGAAAACGGCATTTTCGGCCTTCCATGTCATGTCTCGGTAAGCCGGGTGTCGCTGCCAGGGACAGTCGGCATTGCACCCTGGTCCAGTTCACGATCGTTTTTTTCCCAAGGAGCGCGCAATGCCCTAAGGAAGGATTATCAACAGAGTCGCGGTATGAAAGCCCGCGTAGGAGGCCACGTGGCTGCTGAAGTCTTCGTGCGTGGCACCAGGCGCCGCGGGTTTCAATACCTGGATAGAATTCACTCCAGAGAAATGGGGGTGCGTCATATGTTTGCGTTTCCCCCGCGAGATGGCGCTGGTTGGCCTCTATTCATTCGGCATTGGTGGCGGTCAAAACCGGATGCCTCCGATGAGTGCCCGGGATTGCAAGTCGACCATCGGGTTCTTCCAGAAATCGAGGAGTGGGAGTTCCCTCCGGTTGTGCAAAGGAGAGGACTTTCCCCTCCGAGAGAAACCCTCCGTCTCGTACCATGGAGCTGGTGGATTGATGATGCCTCTCCAGAGTGCGAAGAAGCGTGCCGCTCCCTTCGGGAGCGCCCTTTTGAGAAATTTTGGAAGTGCCCCTTCGTAGTTCTCTTCAGGGAAACAAACAGGAGCTGACCCCCTTCTGATATCCCTTCGGAAAGCGTAAGGAAGGAGGCTCCCTTGGTGATCCCTCCCCAGGCGTGAGAGGAACGGAACCCCCTTCTTCGGAGCTCTTCCTGAATTCATAGGATAGTCCCCTCCCGGGGTACCCTCATCTTGAAGAATTACACGCTTTCTCAGGTGACGTGGAACGTCGTCAAAGAGCTCCGTGAGTGTTCAGGCGCGCGACGGTTCTTGTGGTACCTGGAGAACCCAAAAAATGAAAACCTGAAAGGAAAAGCTGGTAAGAAAACAGCGAAGACAGGAAAGAACCCAAAAATGATCGCTATCCCATCTCGAGGGGCTCTTAAGAACATCCAAGCGGCAGCCATCCCAAGCGAAGGGACCGTCGTAGAAATGTATGGATTCCTGGATGTTTCTCCTTGTTTACTAGGGAAAAAAAAGAGACGAGGAATTTGATGCAAGCAAGGGATTTGTGCCAAGCAACGACGGGAATCCAATTCAGAAGGGCGAACAAATCGGAAACACGATTACATTAGATCCCAGTTCATCCAAATGGGATGGCATCCAGTCGAGGAAACAGGACCTTATGTCCAGCTTCTCATGAGGAATTCATTTCAGGAAAAGGAGCGAGATCACGTAAAGGAACGGAACGTCCTCCCGCTTCCCCGTTGCTGTTACCGAAGTGCTGGTCCACGACAGGTTCTGGAGAGCAGTGTTTCGTGCCAAGGTGTAGGGTTCATCGGGGAGGTTCGCTTTCACGGGACAGGTCTGCTTGCTTTCCTTTCTCCGTCTTCAGGTCATCTTCTGACAAACTCGACCATGGCACTCAGCGACTCCGAAGAGTGCCTAGCATGTGCGACCTATAGATGTCCCCCAGCTGTGCAGAGCCTGGACGAGATCAGGTCGCAATTGAGTTTTCTTGATGCCTCTCCGAAAGGCATCCCTCCAGCCAATTCTGCTAAATCCTCTTCTTGGTCTGCTCCCAACTATGCATGGGAAGTGTGCACGAGAGGGAGATGGTTGGGCAGAAGAAAGGTTTGAGGCAGCAAATGTGATCGTTAGATCTGCTCTGATGTTTGGGAATAGCAGAGCAAACAGATGAAGGATGAAATGGAAAGACTTCTGCTTAGGATTCGTTTCTCCTTACGAAGAAAACAAAAGGAAACCAATCGAGGAATGAATTCCACTATCTGGGGAACTGATTGGAGAGCTTTCGCTGCTGTGGACCACAGATCATGCCTGGCTTTCTCTACACACTAGGAAGACAAGGAGATGGAGATCGGTACTCCGGAATCCCTGCAAGACAACTGGAAACCTGTGTTGTTTTCTCCAGTTCTCGTCCATCAGGAGTCGATGCAGAAGCTGTCGAAACAAAAGGCACCCGAAGTGCTCTGGGAGTTGGCTAGAAAGGCAGATTCCGGGCTTTGGAGCAAAGAGACGGATTGAATGGATGCACATTACAAAAATGTTGTTGGAATCGACGTGCTAACCCTAGATGAAGCCCACTTGCACTCCTGCTGCATCTTGTCCAACCAATGCTTTTTTTTCTTCTTGCTCTTGTTCTTCCGCTTGCGATTCAAATTAGGAAGGAAAAAAGTTGCGAGTGAAATTTAGAGCAGGAAGAACTTTGCTCCGTGCGACACTCCCTCTTTATTTGGTCGTCATTTGGACAAAACTTATTGAACGAAGAGAGACATGGGACTAAAGACTCAGAATGTCACTTTTGCTTTTAAGCTTCTGATTGTGAAATGTGTCAAAAATTCATCTCCAGTGAATTTCTGACTCTGTCATTCTACGAGACGTGCCATGGCAATCCCTTCCTCTTCGTCATGCCACCGAAGCGTCCAACAAGGTGCGCAGAAGAGGGGAAATGCATGAGAACTGCGCATTTTTCCCTTTAATGTGAGGATCCCAGGTATGGATCAGATGATCAACGCTGGCTCATAGGGGTCCTGGAAACTCAGAAAAGACGATATTTACCAGGAGCTCAAAGTTCCAGGAAAGCACACCGAAGTAGCTCAGTTTATTGTAAAAACGGAGGGATCACACAGAATAGACGGACGGCATCTTTACCATGCTACCTCACTGTCGACTACAGGTATTCAGATGGCCACCCGAGACCTCACAGTTGGCTCTCTGCGGTCCTGAGAAGCCCAAATGGAGCGGCAGTGTGGAAAAGGGAGATCTATACGCCAACGTAATGGGGAGGCCTTATCTCGTTGTCTTTAGCATAGACGCGATAGGTATTGGACCTATATGCTGGAACATCCTCCCTATGAAGGAACCAGCCGGAACACTGACTCCAAGAAGAACTAGTACAAACTGATGCGGATGCGTGCGGAGGATTTCTTGAAATTATACTATTAAGCCATGCATACAGGGCACGAAGACAGTAAAGATTGTAAAGGTCTTTCCCCTTTATTCTATGTAATCCTTCTGATCATTTATTGAGCAGAGCTGGTTCGCGGACGTTCTGGAAATCTCCAGCTATTACGTCATCGTGATCCTTGGAATCTGACTGACTACCTGGTGACCTGAATGCAGTCACGTGAGATGACTTGCGTTTCTCCTGATAGTAAAAGGAGAACCTCCTGGTTCCGCTGTTTTTCCCTCATCGGAAAGCAAGTTATTTGGGATCGCCCAGCATCCAACACAGTAGCGGCATCCATCGAACTAAACTAAAGTGCCGACTAAACACTCTTTCCAGGCCACCGAGCTCAAACCTACGTGGTCGAGTTGCCAGTGAGACCTTAAGCTCCCACTCGCTACTCCGAGTCCAAACCAAACAGGCTCTGTCCAGCAACGAGATCTCCCAACTCCTGGTTGTCATCTGAGCTCTGGAATCACCTAGGTGATCCTATTTACAAGGAGCTTCCGAAATATTGGAAACGCAGCACTTCCGCTGAGCATCTGAACATCTGTGATCAGATCACTTCGGATGTAAGCACGCGTCGCGTGGCAAAGGATACAGAGAGAGAAGCGTCATTCAGTTTGAGTCACCCCGATTGTGGCAGTGGTCGTCAGGACAGGTGACAACGAGAGCGGAAATGCGTCCGCGGAACAAATGCTCCTACTACTTCTTCACTCTGCTTTACATGATTAAGGAAGAGCTCTTGATTTTTATGACCAGAATATCGGCTAAGAGAAGACATTTCGTTCCCTCAATCTCTCCTTTGGGTTGATCTGCTCGCTACCTCACTGCATTGGTGGGGCCACCGATGATTCCCAGGGCCCAATTGCATCTTCCTTGAAAGATTCGAAACTAGATAGGAAAATGCAAGGCAGGTACAGCTTTCATTGCTTCCTGCATCTACCCAGCTTCGCCCGTGGATTTCAGCGGGGAATTCTTTTGTCCTCTCGTCAGTCTCCATTTCGCTATTGTTCCCTTAGCGGCGTAAAAGTAAGTGCAAATGCAAAAAGATTGAAAATAAGCGCGATTGCAGAAGGTGAGCAGCGACTTAGAAGCGGCCGTCAACTCGCATGTTGTGCTTTCTCTTCAAAGTCAACCCAAAGGGAAGGGCGGTTTCCACTCGCTCACCGCTGTATTTTTGAATTGGCCACCATGTTGACAGCGACTGCTGGTGGCACGCCTCCAAGCAAGACTTGAGGCGTGCCGCTTTCGAGTCTTCGCCGTGTATTTTTAGCTCTCATTGTTGACCGGCGTGCTCATTGAGCACGCTGACGTCACGCATCGAAGTCTGACTCGAGGCGGTCCGTTTGCAAGTCTCCCTCACCCTGTGCGATCTAGGCATCAGTCTTCAGGCGTCTTCACCGTTTGCTTGGGATTCCAGTTGGATGTGCCCAGCATTCGAGCAAGACGTCCCGACCGCACATTCTAAGTGGGGAAGTTGCATATGTTTCGGCAGCTGAAGTACCGGAAGAACAGACGGGGACACAGCAAGAATAATAGTGACAGCGATGGCAGTTACCAAACGCGGGGAAGCTGTGGATTTCCAGGGTCTCACTGAAGCTCTGGGGGAGGGGCAGTTCAGCTTCCGGAAATCGTGGTCACATGGATTCGGGAACACAGGTCACCAAGTCGGCAGCAATTACCTGACCATGTAAACCGTGTGTAAATCAGACTTGATTGCCGGCCAAAATTACTATTCAATTTTTTTTTTCTTCTTCTTCTTTTCTTTCTGGGACAAGACAGACGTCACCTAATCGGAGACGATGAAACCAGCACGAGTCTCAAAAAAAGAAAAGTCGTGAGGACGGTTTCCACAAACTTGAGAGCATCGTTCAACGCCCAACTTGTAAACCTTCGTGGAATTCTTCCGCTCTGTGCAATTCTGAATGATTTTGGAAAACTGTATTTCCGTTTGCATTCTTGTCTTCCATCAGCATTTGATAAACCATTACACATTTGTTGTAAAAGCATGTGTGGCATTCATCAATTGCAGCACATCTTTGATTATACGTGTCACATTTTATTCCAGGAGTAATATGAGTGATTAGGATCTGATTAAATATAATTTTATATGTTGCACCATAAATGTTTATAACTATTTTTGATGAGAATGAATCAAATGTTTATGTAGTTTTATATACAGAAATAGAATAAATAAATGATAAAAATGATAAAAGCACTCAACTGCATCGTGTTCTTAATTTTATTTACTGAGACTAAAGTTTTTAAGAAATAGCCAATTTGGTTAAACAGTTTAACTGAAAACATTTACCTTGAAAATGAAATACTTTTGATGAGAGAACATGGAAGAGATAAAGAAGATCCTTTTTCAGAGCAAAGTGCCTAACCGTTGCCTTTCCCATGATGGTGGCAATGAACACTTCAGTGTAGCTTCATGCTTCCCGCTCTTCATCCGGTTGGCCTATTCTTTCACATCCTGCCTGGTAGGAACGTCACTTTAGGTGTTCGCAAGATTGCCTTCGGGCCGATTTCCCAGCAGAGCTGCACGGTGTGCACAGTGGTGGTGAGTGTATATTGCTGGTCCCGTGGATCTTTTGCCTCCTTCGTTACCCGTGCTACGACGGTCATTCGGGTGCCATCGGCACCGTCTGGAGGTTCCGAGTTCACCCGCAGGATGTCGCCTTCCCACCTGCTTGGAGCGCACACATCAGCTCGGTTTGAAGAACAGAAAATGATACAGCGGAGAGCCCACTGTATCGTTTGGCCATTGGGATGAAACGCGTCTTTACGAAAGCGTCCTCCATGATCCGGTTACAAAAACGCCCTCGTTTTGCCGCTCGGAGAAGCGCATTTTTTTTTATAAGAAGGGAGATGCTGCATCCGAGCCACGCCACCGCCGTGAAAATTCATCCCAACGTTTCCGGTTCGTTTTGCCCTGCTTCCCCGGAACGTGGTCTCTGAACCCAATGTGGAGTCCCACGTTCGCGATCTTCTTTCCCGTTCACGTCGTGACGAAAACGAAAGCAGATCGTGACGAACTTGCTCTTGCAACAGTTTGATTCCCTGGATACAAAGAGATGGGGTCTTAAGGCAAAGAGAGTTTCTTTCATCCGGTCTTGCAGAAAGAGTGCGAAGTTTCGGCTCTTAGCACTTCCTGCTTACGATCGTAGGGAAGAGGGAACCTCAGCGATGCCCACGTTCGGAAAAATTTGGAATTGTAAAGGCGCAGAAGTTTCGAACGCTTTTTAGCACTGGAAGGAAAAAAAAAAGCATATCTGAGTTTCGGGTAAGGAAAGCGTCAGGGTCACTGTGCTCCAGAGTTACTTCATGCAGGATTGAGCACTTCGGGTGATGCTACATTAGGATATTTGAGACAAAATTCATTGCAGATGCAATTCTTCCAGCTATGTAGCTGGAAAACAAATGTCTCGGTCCGAACTAAGCGGATGTGGTAAATGATGCTGCAAATCTTGATTTGGCCTTCTCGCGCCAAAATGCACCCATCGCTTCCAGCATCCCAAATGACATACACATTTAGAAATTTAGATGACCTAGGAATGAACAGTCATCCGTGTTGCCCTAGCAACTGATAAAGTGTTGCTGCTGTGCTGCAAGCAGGTTGCAGTTTTCATGTGTGTCCGGCAATCAAGGAGATTGTGCATGTTTAGAATAATTTGTGCTCTCTCAACCTCTGGGGTCACTCTTGCATTTGGATTGGTGTTTCATCTGATAATAAGGCTGTCTTATTCTTATCCATTTCTAGGAAGCTTGTGCAATGTTACTGATGAATGAAATGTCAACAGAACAAGACACACTAATACTTCAAGCAATACCTACTTCTTCATAATGGACAGAATAACATATTGCAGGGTAATGTATCGTAACAGCACAATATGACGTATCTTTCTCAAAGCGGCAATTAATAAAAGTCATGGTAGTTTTGCCTGTGACAGCCACCTTTGGTATCACCATGTGGTTCTAGGATCGAATCGTGGTACCTTGATAAAATCGTGACTCTGGAATGATGGTTTCCATCATTACACACGATCTTTTATTTAAAAGCGCGCACAAAAGCTTGCATACAGCATCGCGGAGGGCAGCAGAAGCTTCTGCAGTATGCTTTTTGGATATCTTTCTCAATGTTGCAGATGGAGATCAGGCTGGATCGTAAAAGCTCCGTCTTCAAACACGAGTGAACGCCGAAGAATGCGTTTCACGATTTTGGAGTTACTGAACTTCAAAAATTAGTCAACTGAGTCCACGTGGATAGGGGAAACGCCTAATTTCAGATCTGCGCGAAGTTGTCGGCTCCGATCTCAGGAAATCGAAAAGATACCCACTGATCTGAGATCAGTTCCTTCTCGGTCTTCGGGAAAAGCAAAGTTTTCTCGACAAAGCAGCTGCGTGCGGTTCGTCTAATCTGCTCCTTCGAAAGTTCCTATCGAGATGCTAAATCATCTGCTCCTTACAAATCGCAACCCATGGTGCGCTGCCGAGGAAGGAGGTTCCTGCAAAGACAGACCCGGAAGCATTAGCGCATTTCAGAATGGAATTACGAGCGAACGTGTGCTCGGTTTTCGATGATGGGACGTGGGATTTGGGAGGAGAGCTCATTTCGAGAGTTTGTATGTGGTTCATTCCGAAGGTCTAAACGTATCTCAGCAACGACAGTCACCGGGATCATTCGCTTGCTCTGAACGAATCTCCAAGCAATGGGAAAACCGAAGTTTAGTACTCGGAACAAGTTAAAGGAAACCATTTTTTCCTGAAGGAAGTAACCAACAGCGGGCTAAATGAAAGTTTGGTTATCAATCAGCAACTACTGAACGCAGCTGGATCTGTTCTTGATGATTGTGAATGGAACTCGCAAGATCCGCTGTGAGCTTTGATTCGATTTTCTATGGCAGTGTCCGCACGATTCACATTTGGGCCATCTACTGATGATGACGGAGGCTTGCAGCCAGAAAGGTGAGCGAGGCGAAAATAATTAGCATTATGAAAAGTCCTCAGTACCTGTTAGCAGCGACAGAATTCATCCAAAGAGATTCAGAACTCTTCCGCAACTGATTTCCATCAGGAGTTGACTTGTGAAAGATTACCAGGGATGCTAAGCTTATCCCTGCTGATCCCCCCCCCTTCCCCCCTCCCACTGGGGTGTAACGCAATTCTGCCGCTCCTCTTCACTGAATGGAAATCCTCTGTTTTGCATGCGGGCAAAAGAGCCGCCAGTTTCCTCTATTATCGAAAGGATCTTTTACTCTTGGTTTCCATCACAACCGATGAAGCGTTCAGTCGGCTAGGACGACAGGTATTCCTTGTGCAAAGTGTGATGCATTTCTTGGCTCCCCTCGGACATCCCGCCCCCAAAGCCGTGCTCTATTTTTCGATTTTTTTTGTTTGTTAGGTAGTCTTAAAAAACTAGAAAACATATCCTAATAATAAAGCAGGGATGAAGCATCAGCAGCAGTCAGATGAAGAAATTATGCACGATAGGAGTTTTCCCAAGCTCCCGAGAAGCCAATAAGCTGCCTAAAGAGTTCGCGAGAGAGCAGAAGGAAAGTTTTCAGGGACCGCACTTCGATCTTTGCTTTATTTCATCGTAGCAGAATGAACAGAACACAAAAAGGTCGGGAAACTCGCGAATTCCGTGATCGGAGTTGACGAAAATCTCCAAGAGCTTGGTGGATGTCAAGGTCAAGCAGCTTGCAGCCGGAGTGGCTCGAACGAAGAAAGTTTTCGGAAACGAGCCTGACTACCCAGGTAGCACGGACGGAATCGGGAACTTAGCGACGGGATGATCTTCGGACTGAAAAGCACAGTCCGTTTGCTGAGGACGTTTCTGAGCAGGAACGACTGTCTCCAGAATCAAAAATCTCTGCATTGTGAAAAAGACAAAGTCAAGAGTCTGCAAGCACGTGGTGCTTTCTTTTAGGTGTACCGACATTTGAAGGGAAACAAAGAAAAGGAAAGAATTGCATGTTCCACACAGCTTTTTGGGAAATTCGGCTTTTCGTCACCCGACGTCATTTTTTCTTCTTTAGCCAACCATCACCATGATTCCATGCTTGTCCACTTTTTAGAATTCCTCCCACTTGGAGAAAATGCTCAGAATTTAGTGCCTCAGTCGATATAGGAGTAGGAAAATTCGGTGCGTATCCGAACCCTGCGGCTGAAGAAACGGAACTCGAAAGAAGAAACTCTTCCGGACCTCGCAGACCACCTCAGACCACAAACGACGCATTTCCTGCTTGTCTCTTGTTCGGTTTGCTGGCGGTGCGGCGTTTTGCGCTCCCATCCGCTTCCGTTCCACCACCGGCAAGGCTTCTCCATTGGAAACACGGAGCCGGGTGCTTCCTCTCGGGTGCCCGAGCGGTCCCAGTGAGCCCTCGTTGCGGGGCCAGCTCCGAGGGACTTTCAAGGTTCGGCAGTAGGACAGGCGAGTACTGATGGGAGAGTTATTCTGTTTGTTGTAAAATGCAATTGCAGCCGACTTGTCGTGTTTGGAGGCATCTCTTGCAGCTTTCAGCAAATGCAATTCCTCTGCAAGAGTCCTGAGAGGGCATGCACACTCTGATCTCCGTGGAATTCGAAGGCCTGCAGGCATAGAATGATCATCACAAAACAATGATAGAATGCCAAATCAGAAGACCCGATGCTCTAACAGTTCCAGACGGAACCGAATGCTTGAACATCCAAAGTTTTTAGCAGCTACGAGTCTTCCTGGTGTTGAGATGATACCTCAACCCATCCATTATTATTTAGTTATTTTTTTTCGTAAAATTCTCACGGAAATCACGGATCCTAAGTATTTTTCAGTTCATGGGACTCTGTCTTCACTCTTACTCATGCATCGTGTACTCTTTCGCATCGGCACTCCTTTCCGCTGATCCCTTCAGAAAGTGCTGAAGCACTGCAAATTGCATCCTAGTTATCGACTGCTCCGCATCTTCTTCCTGGTAAGAGTCACGAGTTTTTGGTCCTCGAGGCTACAGCTACACGCGTCCTTCTTGACGAAACGCATGGAGATGTCTCTATGAATACAGGGGTGGGAAGGACCGGGATGCAAATGACCCAGCATGCGTAGAACCCGGCTCAGTCCAAGACCAGAGTGTCATTTCCTCTTCCCACCAGAAGAACTTGGCCATATACGCTCTTTGCAGCAACACCCCCCAGTTGACCCTGTGTCGCTGTATCGCCGCCAAATGCTACGCCTGGACAGGGAACTTCCAGGCCATCATATTGTGGCCTCTATGAGAGAACAAGCAATGAGCAATCTCAAACTCAGTTTTCAATGGATTCAAAAGTTTTCACGTAATATAATTTAGCAGACCAGGATACGCTTCATGATAAAAGATCAACACGAAATGCACCAATTGCTTCATTTGCTCTCTTGAATCTCTTAAGTGTGATATGAAGAATCATTATTTAAAAAACAAAGATGAAGTAAAGCATGAACTAGAATGAAGCATTTTTGTTCCCAGCAACTTGAGTGTAAAATCGCATCACATGCAATCTAGAAGATGAATAACTCGATCCTTTTCCCGAATTCGTTTTTTGAGGACACGGCATTTTTGGGTTCACTAAGAAATCTGAGCTGCTCTTCGTGAATTTCCTAGAATTCGGCCAAATAATCTGCGAAAGGAAAACCAACTGCGAGACAAGTGTTTCCCGCAAGAGTTCACTGAGCGGCGGCCAAGTGCTCATTCTGGTGTGCTGGATTGGAATTTGAGATAGCGTATGCGTGCAAAGAACTGAATCGACCTTCCCAAAATTTCTAATAGCGATTTAACTGATGCCCCCTCGAAGTGTTCAGTGCAATAAGAAGAGCTCATTGTGCCTGGACCCGTTCCATGAGCTCACCTGTTTCATGAGATCCGCGCGGAGAGCTCATCTATGAATTGCAGCTACGACTGTAATAAGAAAAATTAAAACAGTGGCATATCGGGAAGTGAAGTGAAAGCCAATGTCCTTCATTTTCGATTCGAGTTGTGGATGGAACCTACGCCCTGCTACTAAATTCTTGCCATTCTTTTCTCGGTTCCATCCCTGAATTTCTCGAGTTATTCGGAAATCAGACCTCTGCTAATGAGCATGCTGGTAGTCAATTCCGTTAGCTGTGATAAAATCTATTACTCTTTAAGTGCAGCTGCAAATGGACTCTTTGCGTGACAAGAGAATCTTTTGCGGTCATCGACACATTGTAGTTTTCTGGTTGGTTGTAAGACTACACTCTAATATCGAATTTCCTCCAGAATATTGCTGCTGAGGAAACTGAAACTTTGATGAAGAAAATTCCTTTCGACTGAACGGAGTATTTGCAACTTGCATAACAAGCGCATTCAGAGCGAGTGACCGCAGCAAAAGATTATCATGTTTAAATGCAAAGATTCGAATTTTCTGCACACTTATGATCTGGAAACGTACTTTTTTTGCAATGAAGGAGATGCAACAGAGTTTCCTTGGTTTGCAAAAGTGTTATGGCCATTTTTTAGGTGGGGATTCTT
Organism: Raillietiella orientalis; assembly: GCA_036172245.1. NCBI lineage: Eukaryota > Metazoa > Arthropoda > Ichthyostraca > Raillietiellida > Raillietiellidae > Raillietiella > Raillietiella orientalis. The sequence goes on along the minus strand of JAYWIR010000033.1, from coordinate 1,173,745 downwards.
CTCTTAAAGAGGAATCGAGTTGGATGAAAGTATCAGCTATTTCCCCAAACAAAAAATTCCAGCCATAGTATTCCCCCAAACACCTCCTCTTCTTAGAGGAAAAGTTGAATTTACGCTTACGATAAAAAACCTCACTACTGATCTTCAAGGACACTGCCTTCAATGATGATTATAATTGTTCTCACAACTGGAGAGCCCTTTCAGAGATGTGATGGAATGCAGGTTACCAAAGGCCTGCGCATTCCGAGACGCATCCAGGCACTTCCCTTCAGAAAACTTCTCACACGAGTTCACACAAAACCTACTTTGCCCAAATGTAGAAGAAATGAGACCTGAGTTCATCTTGCGTTAAATGTTCTAAATTTTCCCGGCACGAAATGAAAAGACTTTGTTTTTTGCGCACTGTGTGTTGATACAAAATTTTTCCTGTTTCAGAAAGGGAGCAGCATAAAAGCCGAGGAAGGAAAGAGAAACGCTTTCATTTTCATTTGATTCATGAAGAGACATCTCCCTAAGCATCCAGCGATGACAGTAGATTAACAGTTGTGCATTGAGCTCGGAGTTCTTACTGTAGGAGTAAGTTTTCCAGTTACGAAACAATCTATTGAGTGACAAATTCTCCCCTTTTAAATGTTTTGGGAGGAGAAACAAGTGGCAACTCTGATTAACAAATTCTTCTTCTAATGACACGTATTCTCATTATTCTAATGGCATCCAGTAGCATGAAATTTCTAATTTTTGCCTCTCTAGCCGTTGCTGCCTTGTGTACGGTTGGGATGGCGTGAAGACCTTCATCCTCCATCCTCAATAGTACTTAAGAGTTCCATGTTTCCCAAAAAGAATGAAAGCAGACGCTTCGGCTGTACCTTAGGATGCTTCTTTGCCCTCGTTTCGAGCCCCTGCATTGCTTTTCGCAATCAAAAACATTGAAACATTCTTCTAACAATGGCATTTCAAGAACGATTGTGTTCACAAATGACGATCAGGTGAAGTGTAACTTCGTCGATGACTCCTTGAGCTTCCATTTGTTGCTCGTTCCGCAGTATGGCAGCATTGGAAGATGACGCTTATTTACGTGAGGAGGGGCGGGTGACTTAAGTCACCGACTGACACCAAGCCTCGCTAGCTTACTGTGCAACGCCAGACTCGAACCGTGCCGCGTTCGAGTCGCTCACCGTGTATTTTTAGCTCTCATTGTTGCCCGCCGTGCCGATCGCGCACGCTGACGTCACGCCGCAAAGCCGGACAGGAGGAGAGCCGCTCTCAAGTCGCTCACCGTGTATTTTTAGCTCTCATTGTTGCCCGCCGTGCCGATCGCTCACGCTGACGTCACGCCGCAAAGCCGGACTTCAGGCAGACCGGTTTTAAGGTTCCAATACATTACTTTCCCTTTCGCCGCTGAGAGATCGGCCTGCTATCCGTTTTTCAGAAAGACCGTGGCAGTGAGGTGTACATAATGTGCTTCATCTTGAGAAGTCAAATGTTAGTGAATCATCGATATCAATGCGAATAAGCCGCACGTGGGTTTCCTGAAGCTCCTGGTATGTCCCTGGTATTCTCAGGCATGACGGCGGCAGAGGAAACTGGAACTTCTGTTACTATGCGTTCCTCTCTTTGTGGCTTGTGAATGAAGACTCTATTGTTCCTAAATATTCAAAACGATTCCTTTTAGGTTGCACACTTGCACGTCAAAAATGGTGTTTCTGCTGGAGCATAACCTAACGAGCTAACAAGTTCGATTAAGGAGTTCAGACTGCTTATTGATTTTTTTGAAATTTCAGATTGTAAGGATCATTTGCAAATAACACTAAGGAAATCTTCGAAATGTCTTCCCACGAACAGAGTAAAGGTTAAGGAAAATGAGAAGTGCGGACAACTTCGTTTCAGCAGGAATAGCACCACGAAAACTAAACGAATAAATGACTGAAAAGTCTGGAATGCTTCCTGATTTCAAAGTTCCTACAGAATATCAATATCATCCAATAGAGAAAAATGTGGTTCTCATTTTTTCCCCTTTAAGGACGAAAAACATTCTGGAGATCCGTGTCTTAGAGTATTCCCGATACCCATTTTGTTCCCTTGGAATCTAAAATATGAAGAGGCTTGACTGGGTGCAAAAAACCTCCGTAAGATGCCAGGCCATGGCAACCGTCGGGAAAAATGACGCTTGGGGACTATGAAAGAGTCAGCCGCTTCTTATCTACGTTTTCTTTAACCAGCTGTTGCAAATTGAGGGTCATTAGCGGATCGCAGAGTGCCTAGATTTTCGAAGAATCTGCATTGTGGACTGTTTGATGTTGGTTGAATTCATTTAAGCGGAATGAGAACCGTCGTGTGCCACGAGCCAACTTACAACAAGCAAATCCGGGGTTCCCGTATGGGTCTTTAAAGTAAGGCCGATGAGTTACCCAAAGTGTCATTGGTAGATTATATTTTGTTTACTTCAAGATTATCTTATGTCTGTGGTCTTACGAGTTTTCCTGCTGGACGGGGAATTCCCTCTATTGACAGAAAGCACCTTCCATGAGGAGTTCCTACTCCACAGCAGATGTTCCAGGTGATACTTCCAAAAGTTGCGGCATGAGAATTGGATCTTGAAACATACCAATCCTTTCCTGATATGTTCCGCGCAGTGACGCACAATCTTGAGCTCTCGTGACGCTGCATTTTTCCTTCTGGGTTTTAGAGTTTCACGAGTTCTGCCAACACGATTGTTCTTGTTGACACAGGAACTCTTTCGTCCTAGAATCGGAGCGCCCGTGTTTTGCAATTGGTTTCTTTTCTTTTCGTGGCCTCCTCGACAGTTGCTAGGCAGCTTTCGAAGGGCTACCCATTGGAGCACTGGCCTGAACAAAGAATCGACGCTCGGCTATGGGTTGCTTACCAGCTTTTCATTTCGTTGAGTGGCCTTTTGGATTCGTGCTAATGTCTCTTCGCGCCTCAGAGAAATTACGATTTGGCTGGATGCAGAATGCAATCGTTCGACATGGGTGCGAATGATTTCCTCCATTCCATGCATTTTCACACGATGATGATGGCATCCCCGAAGATATCAGTGCGATCACAGCCGTGCTCCTGTGTCTCCTCAGCAAATCAAATGATACGTTGAAAGCGTACAAATGAAACAAGATGCTACGGAAACGAATGCATTCATCCCACTCGGTTTCGCATTTCAGTATACGGAAATCACGGGAACCTTGCGTCATAGAAACCAAAATACTCGAGGGTAGAGAAAGGATCGGATACCTCTAGTTTCTGTAGAGTGTGGAAGTTTTCCACACTGTACAGAAATCTCTCCATAAGCAAGAAGGTATGTGGTAAGTTTTCTCAACTGTGCACTACACGTGGAGTGGTGTCTCGAAATGTGCGAACCTTTGGCAACGTGCATCCCATCTCATCTCTGAAACAGCTCTCTAGTTGCGGGAACAATTGTGACCATCGTTTGGAAGAAGTGTCCTTGAAGATCAATGATGAGGTCTTTATCTTCAGCGTAAAGTCAACCTTTCCTCTAAAAAGAAGAGATGCCTTGGAAAATACCATTGCTGTATTCAGCTGTCGAGCACAGCACCAAAAGCACATAGAAACGTCATGGTGCATGTATTTCTGGCATCTCTGTGGCGATGAATGCTGTGTTTTTTTTATTTACGGATGGATAAATCTCTTCAAGATCGTTGCTTGTTACTGATAGAAGACTGCTGAGCGTGTTGATTTTCCTTGAATATATCTTTTATCATTCTGCATTGGTGTTGTAGTTTCTTCATCGTTGATGCATAAATGGGCGGATGGCCGTTCCTCACTGTCGAGAGCCCTCTTGTAGCATGTGGTCTGGAATCTTGGAGAGCTGCTGCTCCGATATTTCCAAGTACCCATATTCTGGAGTACAGTATGCTTCACTGCATTGGAATCGAAGATCTGTCGTGGACACGCATCATTTCAAGGTGCGCCGGAGGACGGGGCTCGAAAGAGCATCCGACTCAAATTCTCGGCGTAACAAATAGTGCAATACCGGCTCCCTGATGCGTCTAAGAAATGAGAGAAACGCATGGAACCAGTTCAAACGGGAGGAGGGACACAAGTTTTCTATTCTTGTTTTATTGTCTTTTTCCGGAGATCACACTATGGATCTTTTTGTGCATGTGTTTTTTGTGAGGTGTTTCCGAGAACGGGCCGGTTGGGTTAAGGACCTCTACCAATAAAAATAAAATAAAATAGCAACGCCGCTTTGAAAACTCTGTGACAGAAGATCTGATCTGGGATGCCTGCTCCATCTTTTGATAAGTGCGTTTGTTGAAACTAGAAATCCTAGAGATGGTAAAGCATGGCGCATCTCCATAAAAGACTCTTCAACCATAAATAATGTTGCTTACTGAATTCTCTCAGAAAAAACCATTACGAAGGAAAAGAAAGAAGAAAAAAACACTTTTTAAAAAAAAAAAAAAAAAAAGGCATTTTTTTTCCTTAATGAAGCAGCACGGAATGTTCTTATTGGGCTTCAAAGATTCTGAGGAGCTCAACTTCGAGGGAAGGGGAATATCAGGAATTGATCCGAGCTCCCGAGAACTCCTCTTAGTTCCGCCGCGAAAACAAACTGACGAGATGAGAACCGAGCACGGTTTTCGCAAGACGTGGAGGCTGCAGATTCAGAGTTTTAACAGGAATCATCTTGTATGCAAGTCAGGGTATGGTTCCCCTTCCGTAAGAAGGGAAACACGCGGCAGGTGGAGAGCAGCCATTGCAAGGTCATAATCGGTTAGCAGCTAATCAAGTGTTCCAGAGACTGCGAACTGGGAAAAATTCAGAGGAGAAGACGGCTTTTATTCGAAATTGGTTAACTGTGTAAATGTTAAATGGGGACCAGAGCGGATGGGAGAGACGGCTTCCTTCATCCCCCTTGCCTGCCTTTCCTCTTCATCCATCTCTTCGTCGATCCTCGATCTTCCCCTACACGTAAAACTGGTTGCGACTTTTATTTGTACGAACTTCAAAGTAACCCTCTCTGGTAGCAACAAGAAAGATGATTCAGCAGGCTTTATTGAAACCAGTCTGCAAAAGGGGGGAAAAAAAATACATTGACATCATGAGCAGCATAATACAAGTGGGAAGCAAGCAGCTGAACGGCTTTTTTTTTTTTTTTGCTTTATTGCTTAGGTTGTCTTTTTCAAGTGTGACCAACTTGACTTTCCTCGCGAAGTTTTCAAGGGCTTTAGCAGGAAACACAGTCAGGTGGATTCCTGTTCAAGGTACCCGGCGGATTGCTTCTTTTCCCTGATGGCTGAACTGCTCCTGCTGCATTTTCAAGTTTCCTGGAAAACTCTCCCTGGTTCTTTCCTTCCTGATGTTTGCTCGCGTAGGATGAACAAAGGCGCAAAAAAAGTGTATCTGATGTGTGAACCCATGAGCATCCTCAACGTGAAGAGTGTGTGCAAGGGACTTGGATACAAAGGTCCAATATGGAAGTAAAGTGAATGAAAGAAAAGAGTAAACCTGCCTCTGGACAAAGTTTATTCAGCTGTTCTTGGAACTTCCAGAGACAACTTCCAGATCCAAAGCTTCGTGTCCCTTGCTCCGTCCATCCATCCATTAACTTCGCTGCCATCCGCATCAATGCCTCCATCTTACTGATGTACTCGCGTCCCTCTGACCACGAGGAACTTCACCACCCCTCAGGGAAGGAGGGAAAGATCTTAAGATCATCTGAGTTAAGCTCATGCGTTCCGCTGCTATTGGTGTGTACTCTTACAGCTCAAACCGCATACCTTTATTACCAAACTGTCTGCTACCGCCCTCAGCACTGCCATTGCTTCGCTCTGTATAAGCCGAAAAGACATCAAAATTTCTTTGTTCAAGAGGTAATTTCCAATTTTAGTTGATATGAAGTAGCGCTCGTAACAATCAGTTATTCACTTCCTTCACAACGTAACTTCAAACACTTCTAATCCTCGTCCAGTGGCCATTTTGTCCCTTCCTAGAAGTAATTTCGTTTCTCCTTCTTCCCTTTCAACTGATATCATCACTTCTTTCATCTCTCGTATTCACTACCAAGCCTACACTACCACTACCTTCACATCAAGGAATGTTGGCCCAACCCGAAGTGCAGCAGGAATGGCTGCGCATCTGAAGAGGACTTCAACTTCAGGATGGTAACCTCCCCAGCACCACCTATTCACACATATCCTCTCCATCTCAGCAGACATATCCATCGTGTTCTCTTCCGCGATCTCCTGCCGCGTGAGAGCAGCTGCACCGATCTTTCGAACAGAAGTGCAGTGCTCTTTCTCACCTCGTTGGACAACACCCTGGAGAGTCCTTGGCGATCACCACTGTCCCCATAAAAAGTTGCCACGACATGAAATGAACTCGCTGAGAGTTACAAGGGAACCTATGCAAGCAACGGCGATTATCCCAGAGTTCCATGGATAAGTGTTTCGCCCTCCTGCCGTCAGGTGTCAGGAAAGCTCAGATTCTGGACGCGTGGATCTTCCTCAAGTGACCGACCCTTCAATGCCATGTGCCGCTGGGAAAACTTAATCTTGGAGGATATGGCTACACCTCCAGCATCAGTAGAGGATGTAACGCATTCTCCTCTGCAGCCTAGTGACCATTTACTGCTGGGCAGCAGGGGTCACCAAGTGGTCCACCGCCTTCTATAGGTCCAGCACCGACGGCCGCTGCGGCAGTGTCTGGTGCACATGGAAATCCTGAGGCGCGTGGCCCTCCATGACCTGGGTCGTACAGCCAGCTTCCATCGGGAGGGCGAGCCATCACCGCGCCGCCAGCTGCGGACTGCGAACCACCGAGGAGAGAGCTCCTTCAGGCTCAGCTCGAGTCTCTCACCGTTCGTCTACCATCCCGTCAAACTGACGTGGGATGACCGGTAGTCACTTAATTTTGCAGGAAGCTGTGCTCTTTTCCGCATGTAGGTGAGGATCAACCCACCCTTCAGTGCCATCTTTCGCATAATTAAGACAACTGCAAGGGCGCCCCGCCAAAGCACGGAATTAGCTATTGGTCCCTTTGAGGTATCGAGACGGAGAAAACGGCTCCAAAGAGAAGCTGCGAAAAATCGGGAGGCTGGCAAGAGTATCTTTGAATGGCTCCAGCCAGAAGTCATACTTCCGAGTCTTTGAGCACCACGCCACATGGTCCAAATCCAGATTCCAAATTGGAAAAAAGGACACTCCCGAAAAATTTCCGTTTCCAAATAGGTTCCTCGCTTTTTCCGCCTGCCAAAATTGCAAGGGCAGCATGAGCCTGCGATGCCGCCCAGCCTGTGAATGAGTTCAATTTTCCTGCATCCGGTCATGAGAGTGCTCATCCGAACGAGATGAACGCGCGAGGCCATGACAACTTGGCCACAATGACGCTGGACAACGGCGCCGCTGTTTCGCAAACACGTGGATAGGGCAGAGCGGGAGCTCGGAAGACTGAAGGGTCAGCAAGGCAATGAAAGATGCTGCTTACCTTGCGATGTTGGGTTGGGTTTCCTCCGATTCCCAGAGGAATCTTCGAGATCCCGTGCTCGCTGCGCGACGCCTCCGTTCCCTCCCTGTTGCCACAGGCAGCACCACTTTGCTGCTGCTCTTGCTTTCCTTCTGAAAACCAAGAACGACGCCACACATCGACAGGGAGAGTATCCAGCGAATGCGCCAACTGCATTCGCTTTCGGAGTGCTCCAGAGGTTTTGGGAAGATGAGGACGTGCATCCCGGAGACACTGAGCGAGCTTTTCGAAGCCTGTTCAGGACGCTCTCCTCGAAGTCGCCAGGACGCGGCCGCCGCTATTCGACTTAGAAGGGAGCCGTTGCTTTGTGGAGATGCGATGAAACGACCCAAACGGGAGATGGGAGATGGAAGGAAATCTGCTTCTGATTGAACCCGCAAGAGAACTCCGAACTTCTGAAGAAAACCTAGAAGAGATGCCTCCGAATTCCTCTCGAGGGTGGCTCCCCGAAGGGATCAAGGCACTCCTTGATACTCTGGAGAGACAACCCAGAGGGGAGTATCAACCAGCTCCACTGTATTTCGTGGAGGCTCCATTTTCGCAACCGTATGGGAAACCGGAAGAGCTCTTCGACTCCTGGAAGCACCCCAGAGGGTCCACTTTCAATCCCGACCAGTCAACGGTGGCATCCGGCTTCGACCCACTAGCGCCGCACCCGAATAGGCCAATGAGCGTCATTCTGCGGGAAAGACTCGAAACCCACGGCGCGTCCATTTCTCGCCGTCGATCCATCACATGGAGATTTGAACCCACAACGCGTGGCAACCACACTGCCATCTTGCGCTGGATTCTTTGGCGCAACGATGGGAGGTCATTCCAGCACGATAGTCGCCTACATGAAGACGGCTAAGAGGTGGCCTCACTCGCAGAAAGAAGTCGAGTCGGAGATCGCCGGCATTCCGCGCCGCTACGGAGACAACGCCAAGGAAACCTGCCCCCGCCCTCCCTTTATTTATGTATTTATTGTCTCTTTCTTTCTCTTCCGGACTTGCTGAGTGAGCGACCTCCGAACTTGGTGCTGTTTCCCCTAGGAACGGGGTCCCCAGTTTGCTCGCTTATCCTTTTTTCGAATGAACATCCCAGCGCGACCGGGTGCAAAAGTGCTCACCCTCCTCTGCCTTTAAAATTTTCTACACGCAGGGATTTTGCAGCACCTCAAGATGAAACAGGAAGGCCACATGCTGCCTCTGTTATCTCTGAATTCTCCCTGCAGCCTTCCATCGTTACGGGAAGCTCAATCATTCAATGCCAAAATGGAAAGAGTCACACACCGCGTCGTGCCTCAAGGTCAGCCAGCTGCCGAGGTCGACGAGCGCATCGCTTTCTTACGATTCACCAGCTGCACGTTGATGGCGTGGAAAGTTCGCCGGCGCCTTCGCGGCACTCGAGCGCGCCAGATAGCAAAAGAGGCGACCGCCACCTCGGCAGAATCGAGCGGAGTGGCAGCGCGAAACCTCTGGGACGGATGCGACCGAGATCCGTGGGCTGCGAACGCGTGGTACGGAAGCTGCATCCACCACGCAGGTTCTGCGGGCGCTCAGTCGCGCGCGCACGTATCGGCGGCATTCCGCTCACGGAGCGAATGAGCTGCTTGAGTTTCAGTGATTGCCCGAGTGGAGGTCGTTCTCTCTGCGTAGGTTCGCTTTTCCTCGCGGTGTCACTGGAACCAACTCCTTCCATTCAAATCGCCTCGCGTTGTCTGCGTACTAGCGTAGTGGATGGAGGCGTTTATCTGATGAGACATCATCCGTCAGGGCGCTGGTGACGGCCATCTCTTTACGGTGAAGAAAGTAGCGGGACGCGCGCACCCGTATGAACCTTCCTTCCCGGACCCGGGAAGTATGGCGATTCTTTCGCGTGCAGTCTCTCTGACCTCAGGATGAGAGTTCCTGCTGCCGTTATTCATCCGGTGACGAGACTGGGAGTTCATCACGAGAGTCCAAGCGCGCGGAGGCGCCTGCGGATCCCGGCGCGCGCGGACTTCTTCTACTTCCTTCTTGCGACGAAGACGGAATGCGCACCCACCGATGACGCCTCTTCCGGAGTGCATAGCTGCAGCGCCGCTAGGACGCGCATTGGTTCCACGTCTCATGACTGCTGCTCTTGGGGACGGCGTCGAAAAAGGAAGAGGCTTGGAGTATGGCGCCATGGCTCTCGAACAGAGAAAAATGGCGCAGGACTGCCGCCGTTTCCATGCCACGAGCCCTCGCAACCTCTGCGAGCCGCTCAATCGAAGCCTTGAGGGAACGTAAGAAGACAAAGTTCGCTGCGTTCCCTCAGCACAGACACGGCACCTGGCAATGGTAGCATCATGCAGGGCTGCTCGCTAGGTATTATTCGAAAGGAGGAAGCCATGGTAGCTTGAAAGACAAAGGGGTTACTGTGCAGTTGGTGGATATGGGACCATTAGCAGTGGATGTATTTTCTTGGTGGTAGAGAATAGGATTGAAAAAGTGGTGGAAAATAGAGTCCATGACTAAACTTGGGTGTCAGAGTGATATCTTTGCCATCTTCGGTCGTCGCTGAGCGGCCAGAATCTCCCTGGCGTCCTTACGTCCACCTTCAGAAAAAGACAACAGGTCCATCGGGCTGGACATCGCTTTTTCATTCGAGAAAGGTGAAGAGGCAATCAGTGCTGCCCACCAAGAAAAAGAAGAGGAATACGCAAAAGTGTAGCGGCAACATTCTCAAGAGATACCCAGCCTGTGGTCCAGCTTTCACCTTTCTTTTTTCCCTTAGAAATGGATGTTTAGTGCTCGGGAATGAGCGAGTTAGAATTGGCGCTGTTTGTGGCATAGCATCCTCCAGTCTGATACGGTGTACTTTTGTGGTGTATCTCACAACCTGTGGTGCACTTCGCTCCGGATGGACATGCTTTACGAAAGTGCCAATTCCACCTGTGAATACCACAATTCATTGTAGGTTTAATGGCACTCCTAGTGGTCCAATCGATCAAATCGTAGAAGAGACGAAAAAATGACGCCTATTTCCAGCCCAGAATGGTGAAAACCACGCGTCTTTTCCCGAAAAGCAGGGAGTGCAAATTTTCGGGATGAAATCTCACGTCCGGATCGGGTTCGATGCTGTGATTTTGGAGCAACTCGAGTTCCGCTTCCTAGAGGTACGGAAGGAACTGGATTTGAGAGTGCGAGGACCCCAAGAGAATACGATTCCAGACGAAGTGTTCATCTCGCTGCGCCCAGCTGCACAAAGGCCAGCCGCATAATTAAACTGCACCTGCACACACACACACACAAATTAAAAAAACATTTAGGTTTTCGGATGCAGCTGAGGTCATTATCAGACGCAAACTACTTCACCACGCTCGGTGTAAGATTTCGTGGTGAATTTGAAGGCGCACGAAATGTGGAGGAGGAGAATTGAGGCAGCTCACGGCAGAGGTCAGCGGCGCGCGCTCTTCAGCAGAAGTGCGAATGAGAGACTGCCAGGAAGGACGGAGGAGGGAGGAAAGCATAACTGTCACAGCCAAGATCAAGCTAGCAAGCAGAGGGTCAAAACACTTCGACGTCTGAAATTTTCCAAACACTTTTACCGACGGAGCGTACCGATCTTTCTCTCTTTACAAAGTAACCAATGCTGCTGTGGACACCATTTTTGCTGTTCTGGTGCAGCACGGTGGCTGCGCAACGTACACTGAATGACGAGCAACATTCCTCGTTCTTGTTGTTTTTTTTTTTTTGGGGGGGGGGGAACCCATTCATCCCTGTCTCCCGCATCCGCATTCGCAAGGACGAACTCTCCCAACTGTTCGCAGTGACTTTGGTGATGCTCTGGAAAAAAGCTCATCTGAATTTTGGGAGCGCCGCCTTCCCATAAAAAATTCCAGAAGATTCCTCGCGTTGCTTCCCATCACGGTGACGACGCCACGGCACTCGTTTGACAGCAGCCGCCATAATGGGATTCCAAGGAGCAATCAGACAAGTGAGCTGATTCCAATCGAATGACTTTGGTGCACCGAATCTTCCCAGTGAATACTTCAGCACCGAAAGAGCGAATGCGGTCCAAAGAGCCGAAGGGTTGTTGGCGCGGCAAGAATTCGCGATGTGCCAAACGAAGGCGGCGGCATCGGTTGACCAGCCAGCGCCTTCCACGGAATTCTTACGCCCTGAAAGAAAGATTTCCCAACAGAGCCCTCGACCCTTTTTTGTTTTCGGATAGGCAAGCGGTGGGTAGCAAAATCCGGAGGCGGGGCATGACCTTGCGAGAGCATTTCCATTCCACGATTCATGAATGACCACGGATGGCGAATATTCGAGGGCACCCCTGCGCAACGAGGAGGAGGTTGGAAAGAGCCGGGAAGTCCGCCGCATCTTCCCGATCGCAAATTCCGTTTTCTTCCCGGATAACTGGATCGGAGCCGAACGAACACGAACTTCGCGCATGCTTCCATCTCGGGAACGCCCGCACATCGTTGCTTGCTGATCCTCGTCGGCACTGCCTCGGTGAAGATGGGGCCAAGTTGCATTCTGGACCACTCGGTTGGGTTTCGGAGCGCTCCCTGCCCTCCCCCCTCACATCACTCCGGGCTGTCGTTTCTTAGAAGTCTCCTTGGGATTCAAAGCTGCAGGCCTCTCGTCCTGGTCTCGTGTGACCACTCTGCTCGGTGCGCGACGAGCCGCACCCGCACCGCCTCACGGGATGACGGCCCACGATCCGTCTCATGGGCTTTTAAAACGTGGTAAATGGGAAACCGGAAAACGCGCGTGGTTCTTTCCTTCTTTCATAAGCTTTTTTCTTTTTTTCGGGTTTTTTTTTCCTTTTTTTTGAGGAATTTGCTAAGTGCTCAAGAACCGTTGCCCTCCTTGGGGAAGACTCACGAAGCTCTTTAACGTTTGCCGACGTCACCCGAGGTAATCCAAGAGGGAGCACCTATGAATCCAGGAAACATCTGCTCTTGAATTTCTTCTCCGGAGAGAACCTGCGAGGGAATCGCTCCTTGCTACTCTCCTGATAAGAGAAGCCCGGAGGGACGCTTCCGAACTTCGCTGAAGGGTGACAGCTTGGCAACTTGCTCCGGAGGGGGTTATCAACCAGCTCCATGGAACGCAGCGGACGGCTCTATTTTTACAGCCGGAAGGGAATCCCCGAAGAGCTGCTTGATGTCCTGGAAGGACCCCGGAGGGTCGACTTCTAATTCCATGGCCATTCAATGGAGGCATCCGGTTCCAGGCTTCGATAGGTGCCACACCCGAATAGGCCAGTCAGCGTCATCCTGCGGGGGGGGGGGGCTCCAAAGCCACGACGCACCCTTTTCTGTGGTGTCGATCCTTTATTCTCACCCGGTCACGTGGGTGAGCTCATTGCAAAAAAAAGACAGTCATATAAAATAGTGACAAAAAAAAAATGGCTCCTTTCGTAGTGACTTCACATCACCACTGCGAGGGGAGATGCCTTCAAGGCGCTGCAACTCGCGAGCAGCTCTGCGATGAGATCTGCAGGGGGGCGTGGAAGAGGGGGTGAGCAAAAACAAACAAACCAAACAAAGACTGAAAAGTTCGGTTTAAAAAGGGGGGAAGGCCATGGGGAGGGATTGCAGATTCCTTCCTGGCGTCCACAGCATCCTCTGGAGGACGTGGGCAACTTCCTCCTTTTGTTGGCGGAGAGGTGGCAATCCTGTCGCCTTCCTCACGAAGGAGCAGGCAATCGCGTTGATCTCACCGTTCGACTGGCTTCTTGGGGAGCGTCCTCTCGTCGCCATGACCCCATGAGGGCAGCACGGGGCTGAAGGGGAGGAAGCTGCAGGAGACATCGAGTCGCGCGCGAAGAGGCACCGCAAGATCTCTCTGCCGTTGCCCATCGGAAGTAGGAAGGGTTGCAGCGAAGCGTCCCCAGACGTTCAGGAGGGCAACGCAATCCAACAGCAGGTGAAGGAAGGTTTCCCGTTCCCCGCACCTGGCACAGTCTGGGACCGCACTCCCCTCGTCCAGAGGTGGACTCGTGCAACGCACGAGATGGCTCAGCGCAGCAACCGCAATGCCGAATCCTGCCACTCCAGGGAAAGCGTGGGGCTGTCCACAAACACTGGAGGAATCCCTTCAGGAGGAATGTCTTCGAGTTCCACCCAGCGACGAATCCCTTCGGGGGAGAAAGCGGCGAGGGTACATGCGTCATCCAGCTGACGCGCAGTCCAGCATCCCAGTCGCTTTTTTTCCCCGCGATTTTGCAGGGTACTTCTCATCTCTCAAGGCCAGCTCCATGCCCACTTTGTGGGATCATGTTGAGCGTGGCGGCGAGTGGGACGTTCCGCACTCAGGCGGTCCTTCTTGGGTAGTCCATGACTTCTGTAACGGGCAGCGAGCATCATCAGAGAATCGCAGGCATCGCGGTTGCTCTGGGCTTGTGCCGTTTCTTTCCTCCCACGCCTGATCCGTTTCCTGTTTCCAGACACTACTGTTGGTGGGGCGGCAGGACATTCCTATGTTCTCCTGAACCAAGGCAACCATTTGCCGGAGTGGGTACGTGCATCGGGACAACTCTCGGTGGCCATGCACGAGGAACGCACCGAGTCCCTCGACGGCGGCTGATGGCTTGGCCAGGAGCCTGGCTGGGACGCACCAGTGGCTGGTCGAGAACTTTGCCTGGGGATAATAGGGCTAATCTTCTACACGGGAGCTGGCGCTTCATCCTCCCCAGCGTCAGGTCACCGAGCCCAGAGTCTCCACGTGTCGCTCGCAAGTCCTTCGAGCGGACCCGGGACCTCTTCATTCCTTAGAAGGCTTTCGCGGAGGGTCCTCGGTCCGCCTTTTCACATCTCCGAGCAAGTGGCAGACAACAAGCAGGGGGGTCGGAGAAGGGGAGCCAAGAAAGCATTCTACAGGGCAGTTCGTGGGTCAAGAGGGATTTGCCATTGAATAGACTTGACCGGACTTCTGCTGCGCAGAAGTCCCCCAACGGGACTCCCAGGCACTTAAAGCGCCGATTCTTCACGGGTATTCGAACCAGCAACGCTCGGTACCACGCGCGGGAACTGGGGCCACATATGCGCCAGCGCGAGCCGTGTAGTCATTTCGGCAGCTGTGAATCTCAAAGATGCGGTTTCGCTCTCGTCTGTGCATCGATACGTGTTGCTATTCATTGGCGCGTGTTTTTTCGATAACTCTATCCCGCTGCTGACCTTCCACAAGCTCTTCGAAATACGAGCGGCTTCCCACTTCTATTCCTCCTCCTAATCCGCCTTGACAACCGGGCATATAAATCAAACAGGATAAGTCCATGCAGATGAAGCGAAACATTGGCAGTGCGTCGACCGTGAAGCCCGCGAAGAGAAATTACTAGAATCTAAGCGCAAGCTCTTCGCGCTGCGATTACTGCTCCACGGCGAAAAATCTTTAGATGATGAGAGTCACTGTCGATCCACAGCATTCTGGAGCTTCAGCTGCAGTTTCCGTAATCCCGTGGAAACGCGAAGCCTAACATTTGCGGAAGTCTCCAGCTCTCAGGAATAGATTTGCGGTAGAGGGGTCGAAAGGTCAGGACAGGATTCACCCCCCGAGGATGCGCCCAGTGCACACGGGAACCCCTCGCTTCACTCGGCTGTTCCTCCTCAGAGCCCAGCAAGGACGCGCGCAATCCCCGCCGCCTTCATGAGAGTGCGGCAGAATGGCGCGACCAGAAAGGGGAAGCGCCCCATCCTGATGCCGCACCCCCGGGATCTGTGACCTGCATCCCTCAGGCAATAGGGATTCATAGGGCGGACCCCTCCCGGGGTACCCCCTCTCCGTCCTTACCGTGAATTCTTTTTTTTCTTCTTCTTTTATTTATCCACCCACGCTCTTCACCGTCCACTTCTTTTCTGCTTCAGCCGGCTTCTTCTCGGAGGCTGGAAACTCTTCCACGAAGTCTTTCTCAAACCTTGATAGTGTTAATTTGTGTCGCGTGCATATGGTAAAAACATTTGCCAGACGCACAGATGCATCCGTAGCACTCAAAGGGTTAATATGGATCTATCACATATGATAAAAATACGCAATTTTTTTTTTCATAATTAGCAATATACACAGTTGTAATATACTGATGCACGTTCTTAATCACTTTAATAATGCGCATGTTAATGGATATTAATGAATGTGTATGTGAAAATGTAACCTACATACATATATTAATGCACTTAATGAGAATATGTGTTTATTTTTTAAATCATCTTTGATATATATTATATTAATCTATATATAAATATATGCATTAATCCATGCAAAAACGTATGTATTAACCTATAAATAAATACATATGTAAACTCAGTCAAGATCATAAAAGTCAATACGTTAATGAACCAATATGTAGATTAATTAATGTATTTTTTTTTAATGGTCTTTTGAGAGTTCTACATCCGGGATTTTGGTTCATCGGCGGTCCGAGGGACTCCGAGTCCTTCCGGGATTCATAGGGCGGACCCTCCCGGGATACCCCCTATCTTGAAGAATTACCTACCCTCAGGAGGCGTGGAACCGTGTCGAAGAACTGCGAAGAAAGAAAAGGAAGGATTTCCATCATCAGATTTTGATTCATCGGCGGTCCGAGGGAAAGAGAGAGATGAAGACGAACAAATGATGAAGCCCCTCACGTGCGGTTTTGTTTATTGGATTAATTCTTTTTACGTCTGCAGAATCACTCTCTCTGGCTCTGCCTGCTCTTCCAGCTCTTCCTATATGATTGATGATCTGCTGTTCAGTTGACAACGGACTGGGTCTTGGGTTGTCCTTCTTTCATTATGTATTGGATGGGGTCTCTGCATCGTCGGGTGCATCCCTCAGTCTGTGCGCCCAACGGATGTCCCTGATGGCCCTGATGCAGCAGGATATGGCCAGTTTTCTTAACTTTCTGGCGCCATTTTCTTTTATTCCCAGTAGTCTCAGCAATGCATCATCCTTGGGATCCCACGATCCTGAAGCTCCAACGATAAAGACCTGCACAATGGATGTTGTGCCGATCTGGTTAATGCTGTGGATCAGATTTTCATATTTTTCTTCCCTCTTTTGTCGTGCTTCAGTGAACGCGTTTTCCTTGCCTTCGAATGGGCAGTCAACGTCCACTATGATCCACTTTCCGTCTTCTCAAAGATGAGATCCGGCTTTAACGGAGAGTCCACTCCAGGTATCCGCTGATACGAGCTTGCATCCTCCTACCTTTGTGGCGACTGCTTGCAGTCTCAGCACCATTGCATTAATGTCGAGAGATGCACATCGGGAAATACATCACGCAATGGTTTAGTACGTGTGGTAATGTTTCATCCCGACAGTTGCATCTTCGGCATAGGCGATCCGCTGGTAATCTTCTTGCTGTTCCTCTTATTGGTAGGACGTGGATGAAGCGATAATCCGCCAATGTGGTCACCCGGAGTAAGGAATTATCTAAAATCCTTGTGTAGTCCAACACAGTGCATGGCTTTCCCTTGGTCCAGGTGATTTTCTATATTAATGTATTGTTTTTTTATGGTCTTTTGAGAGTTCTACATCCGGGATTTTGATTCATCGGCGGTCCGAGGGAAAGAGAGATATGAAGAATGAGCGAACAAATGATACAGCTCCTCGCGTGCCGCGACTCCTGAGGACCACGTTCAACTGGGACGAGAGACCCTACGCGGCTCATAGGGGCCTCCTTGAAACTCGGGAACAGGTCAGGTGGTATCGTATCATCGTTAGTGTCAGGAGCGGACCGATTTGGCCCCGGTCGCGCAGGGGCGTCTCTTTTAAAAATAAAAAATAAAGGCCATTCATTCGTAATGGGGAGTGGAAATCTCACTGCATCTTTCGGAGTTCAGGAGGCGCCTCCAGCCACGAGCGGGCTGCCAAGAGAGGCCGAACATGGGAAGGGAGGAGGGGAGTAAAAAAAGATAAAAACCAAAAAAAGAGGAGACTTTTTTTGTTTTGTTTTGTTTTTTATCGAACTTTAGAGGGACCCTCAGCACGCCATTGAAGCAGCAGAAAGTTTCGACCGCCGTGAGAGGCGACATTCCTCTCCGCTCGAAGAGGAACTTCGTAACGTCCTTTGGGTTGTTAACGAAGTTCCTCTTGGAGCGGAGAGGAATGTCGCCTCTCACGGCGGTCGAAACTTAGGAATTTGCAGGACCGCGGCAAGACGTTTCCACTCACTCCTGAGGACTATGCTCTCCACGGACAGGTGCGGGAAAGACTCCCCCGCAATTGGCACAGTTCAAAGGCGAGCCTGACAAGAGTGGTAAAACAGCAGCAGTTCTCTCCAAAAGCTCTGGAAGGCAGGACTGGTCCTGACGATTCCCTGCCGCAACACGGGCCACGAAGCAGGGGATCCCTGCCGATGCCCAAAACTCGGGATTGGGCGCCGTGGACCATTTCGCAGCGAGTATGGAAACACCACGAGATGCTGCCGTTTCCACACACCGAAAGAATTAGACCGCATGTGACCCACGGGACTCTGGAGGGAGAAAAGTGGCCACCTGTCCCTGATTAGGAGGCGAAATTTGAATAGAAGGTCATACTGCGAACGCGGTGCAGGTGATTGATACCAGTCAGCCCCACGTCAGCTGCAGAGCGACCGAGGAAGTCGAAACTGCCACCAGAAATTCAGCGCGACCTGCTACTGCTCTACCACGGAAGTCTCTTGTGCAGCACCGGGTCCGAACGGGGGAGTGTCACGGAAGAACGCCGCAAGCCATGCGAGGAGGGGAAACGCAGCTCGAGGTGTTCACCTGCCAGTCGTGGACCCAAGATTAAAAAGCGGACAGGCAGGTGAGACTTGCAGGACAAGATCAGGACTGAGGTCCTGAGAGGATCATTCTAAGGGTTGCAACGATCCCATGGTGCCTGCGACGGCAACACCCTCCATCACGAGCACCGTGGCAAGCAGGGGGGACCATCGTCGAGTGCAAAATGTGGCAGCCGCGGGAGCACTAAAACAACCTCTAACGAGGGAGATAAGGATCTGCAGGTTAGGAAAGGTGCATGCATAGAGACGCCAGCAGTTCTTGCAAAGGTTCTAGGTCACTGGATGGGCTGAGACAACCCCAATATCCCTGGGCGAGGAGATTGTAAAGTGTGCTGACTGAGGATAGGGCCACGAAGCCCCTGTGCGTACGGGGCACTGCCCATTTGTATCGTAAACTCGCTGTTCAAATGGACCACCAGCCATCCCGCTGCTGCTCCGACTGGGAGCGATGTTTGAAAAAGGAACTTTCTTGGCGGGCTTCCGGGCTCCCGATGCAACTTCTAAAGACCAAGCACTTTCTAAAAGAGATCCACTATTCAGTCGCATGGAGATTTCTACAAATGGTAGAACATTCGAAGATTAGCCATTCGATATCCTAAAAAGCTTTGCTCTGTGCTCACAAAGGCTCTCGTAGAACGTTTGAGATAATACAATGGACAATGCAAAGAGGTCTGTTTGTAGGTTTGCTTTCTAAATAGAAAGATCGAAGTGGAGAGCTTGATCCCTCTCTGTCTCATCCTAGTCGTTTTCCCGAATGCCCAGAAAGTTCCAGAAGGATGGCCTAAGCTCACCCGAACTGCTGCTCAGTCCGGAAATTCAAAAGGGGTTCATCGGAGCAATGGATGCCGGAGAAAGTGCTGCATGGGATGGAGATCACCAGCGAACATCCAGAACACCTTCAGACATAAAGGCGGTACTCTTGAAAATCGTGACCGGAATGTGTCTTTCCCACACTTCTCCCGCTCTCCACCTCACGGGCTGCTTCGGGAAGCATCAGCAGCGGTTTCTTCGGGCTGCTTCGTCGGTGCAGCCCACTTGTTGCTTGGAAACTCGAGCCTGCAGCAAGTGCCGTGGGCTCCAGTTGCTGCGGAATCTTTCGGTAGGCCCGGGTGATGAGACCGCTGCTCTCTCCACCAAAGGGTGGTCGTGCTGCGAGCAGGAGGCAGAGCGGGAAGGCGCACGAGCGTGTAGCGTGGAATTCTGTCCCCTGCGAATCCACACGCAGCATCATCGTTCTCGAGAGCCGCAGATCTCTGAGATGGATGGCACCGTGGGTGGCAAGGAGTGGACAGGACTCACCAGCCACAAACGTCGGCTCACTGTCGGCTCTCTCCAGGAGGAATCTCCTTCTGTCGATCTTATTCGGGATCCGTGGCATCGATCACAGATCCGTACCCTCTCCGACTCGGATCCATCAACTCCCGCATCTTCAGCTCCATAATCAAACACTGCAATCTGAGATTGCGAGCGACTTGTCAAGCTGTAATCACCCCGGAAAATTGCAGAACCGACCGATCCGACACGAGAAGACATTCCTCCGAGAGCGCCTCCGAGACGACGAGGGCCAGGACCGACGTCCGTTGTCCAGCATGTACGCAAAAAGCAAACCCCGGGAAGATTGAGCGACTGTGTACACGCGCCTGCCCAGGGGGGTTTGGCTCAAAAGTCCGAACGCCGAATTCCCCAAAGATCTTCAAAATCAATACACGCGTTTGCTATATATGCAGATATAAACTGTATATGCAGATATACAGTTTACACATAGATCAATAAATAGATCCATATTTATAATAAATAATGCACCCATTATATACATGAATACGTATACTTGCATACAGAGTAATGTATATGATTAAGATCATACAAAATAAGTAAGCACGCTTATTATATATATAAATATGCATATTCTTATTACATTTGCATATAGAGTAATATACATTCTAAAACTTTTACAGAATAAAGATATGTGCTCATTATGTATATTAATGTATATATTAATGTGCAGATTGATGTATAAATTTATTTTAAAATGCATATTTATTTATATTTGTTAAGATGCATATTACTAATGGTAATGTCATTTCAGCATACAAACATTTTATCATACGTATTACTATTGCAGTTTATAGTGTGTTGATCACACATAATAATGTACAAATTTGTATATAGAGTAATATATATTATAAAGATTGTAAAAATGAATGCATATATTTGTTAATATGTATCTCGATGTTAGTAGCGATATTATTACAACATATTATTACAGATATTATTTATTTTTGTAATCTTTACTACATATATTTATATTTCAGTGCATATTGTTAATTCTATTAACGGAGATGTGTGTGGCAATTCATTTGCATATTCATCTATGCAGTAATCCATGTCTAAATTTATGTATTGATACATAGAGTAAACATTCGTCCTTAAGATCCTTCGGGACTTTGATCGGCACGCTCGCTGAGGTTTTTCACCCGGGTGACCCGGGGCTTTTATTATTCAAACTTTTTACAATAAAAAATTCTATAATAAAGTCCTTTTCTTTTCACTGTTTTGTATGATTTTTTTCAGCCGTAACACACGTTCCGACTGTCTTGGGGCACTTGTCCTTACCGGCCCCCAGGCCGATAAGGTCCCCCACACTGGCGCAGGGGCGGGAAAAACAAAAAAAAAAACAAAAAAAGAAACACTCATGGGGGGGGCAATGTTTTTTGGGAGGGGGGGGGGAAGGGAGGGGATCACGGTACGCCGTGAGGAGGCCTCTGCATCCGGTTTCGGATGCGAACAAGTGCCGACAAATGTTTCTTAAGTCGGCGCCAACGGCAGGCCTTCTCCAAGGAGATGGCTGCCCAGTGAATGGCACTCCCACTGGTGCGGCCTCTTCTTGACGCGGTCCACTTATCCAGGATTCCGCGTATGCAACAGAGCACTGCTACACACCCGGAGGCTGGCATGGCGTCCTGCATCAGGAAGCGTCTAAAAATGTTCTTCGGGTCGCCCCCCGGAATGTTCAGGATCGACAAGAGTCAGTCCCACATCTGACGGAGGGCAACACACTCGATGATTCAGTGAGGGAAGGTCTCCCTTTCCCCGCACTCTGCGCAGTTGGCATCCACACTTCCCGATGTCCAGTGAGACGGGCGTGCTCTGCTTAAAAGTCCCCAGTGGAGCAGAAGCAACGCCGTCTCCTGCCACTGCAGGGGAAGGGTGCCGTTGTCCCAAGACGCTGGGGGCCACTTCACCTCCGCTTGCATCGGCGTTCAACCGCATTTGGCGCTCGGGAACTGCTGTGACGTCAGGACAGGGAGCAGGCTTTTGCCGAAACGGGAACGACCTGCGCCTCGACCGGGAAAGAAACGCCGCCGACCCGTGTCGACACTTTGCGCCCGGGACGCCCCCCATCGGACGACACCAATGCGATACCGCGCTCGGGCGGCGGCTCCCACCGAAGTCCCGAAGGACCGTGGAAAAAAAAAAAAAAAACACGCGTGCTCATTCTACATACGTTCACGAACACATTCACTTCCATATGCGTGGTTATTCGTACTGATTAACATACATACGGTTAACGGTAATATGACCGGAACAGATGTGTTTATTAAGATTCAGAGACATGCATTTCATTAGCAAAATTAATAAGTATGGTTTATGTATATACATATATATATATATATATATATATATATAGTAAAGATTATGGGAAGCAAATGTATGTGCTCATTCTATATATTCATATATGAATTGAAACGTCATGTATTTCGATCGCTCGGGAATTTCGCGTTCGGAGCTTCGAACCAGACCCAATCCCAGGAGGTCATCAGTGGACAAAAGACCAAACGCCCTCTGCTGGAGGACACTGCCTTAGGGGATGAAAACATACGGCGGATAAGGAAGCGGCAACTCAGAGTGATGGGAGGAACAAAATCATCCATCCCGACTGATCTCTGATTTGAATCATCCTCCTCGAAACCAAGGGTTGTCGTCTGGTTGGACCGGAAACGATGCTTCAGAGACCCGCTGGAACCTGTAGCTCCAAGCCTGCCCAACTGGATTTCCGCTGCTCCATGCCAAAGTCCGTTTGCCAGTGGTCCACGTCTTCATCAGATGAAATGGATCGAACCTCCGAATTCTGCTCCAATAGGCAGATGAAATCACTGCAGGTCGAATTTCTTCCGCCTTGTGAGCATGCCTGGATGATGCAGTCTCAGTACCAGTTGACTAAACACAGTACTTGCCATCCTAAGAGCTCCTCTTGCTAGTGAGCCTCGAGCACTTCTCTGACTGCCCACTGTCATAAGAGCCCGCGTTGCCGCGGTCTCAGCGCGTAGTACCGAGCGTTGCGGGTTCGAATCCTGCCCGGGGGGGGAGGGAGTCTCGACGCTGAAAATAGGGGGGTTCGTCATGGGTTTCGAGTTTCTCCCCGGCAAGATGACACTGATTGGCCTTTTTATAGTCTTCGGGTGCGGTGATGGTTGACACCCGGTCACGCCGGGGCGTTTATTTATAAAACAAACCTACATGTCTGTGGCAGGACATTTGATCCTGCAACGTTACTTATGAATACGGAAAGGAGCCTGCCGGGATCTTGCACGCAGGCCAGCAGGGTGCGCCTCGGAAGCACAAGGGAAGGGAAGACAAACAGGAGGAAAAAAAGCAAAACAAAAAACTGCAGTCAAAAAAGATGAAGGGAGGGCGGGGGGGTTCGAGAAGGGATCACTGTGTGTTGGAGGGCGCCCGCTGCATCCTTGTAAGGATGCCGGCAAGTTCCTGTTTTATGGTTCTCGGATGGGGCCATCTTGACGCTGTCCTCAGGAAGAGGACAGCAAAATGGATGGTGTTCCCGTCGTTTTGGCTCCCTCTGGCGTTGCTATATGCAGCCACGATACCGCCGCATGGGTAGCAAAGTGCTGCTGGGGATGCATCAGGCGTGAGGCATTGCGCAGGAAGAGGTGCTTTACAACGTCTCTGGCGTTGAAGCCGCGGGTTCCAAGGGTCGTGGCCAAGCGTCCCCAAAGGAGCCGTAGGCAACACAGTCTACCAGGAGGTGCAGAAAGGATTCCCCTCTCCTCGCACCTTGCACAGTTTGTGTTCACACACACCCGTGCCCACAGATGCCGGCGGGCGTTGCCAGGGAGGCCCCAGTGCAGCAGCAGCAGAAGTGCCGATCCTTGCCACTTTAAAGGGAGGGTGCGGGTGTTCATGAGCACCGGGGGCCACTGCAGTTCTTCCTCCGGAATACTCAGTAGCATGCCCCAGTGCAAAAGCCCACGAGGTCGAGCAATCGGGGTCGCAGAGTCGGTGAGCGAACCCTTCGTCCACTCGCCCAGTCCTTTCCTCCTTACGGAGGTTTCCACAGTAACCTCCCACCTAGCCGTAGGGCTGCTATCCATGTGTTCCCTAAGGGAGGCAGCGCAGCGGCGACAGAGGTTCTGTTTGCCCCGCAGGGAATCGCTCTCGCTTGCTTCCTTGTGCACTCTGTGAAGAGGCGACGACTCGGAGGGACCCCCCAACAGGAGGGGGTTACTCCTTTGAACAACTGGAGAGGTGCCCGTGAGGGCTCTTGCTCCATCTTGAAACCGGAGGTGGTCCCTCGGTGACGGGGGTCCGCTCTCCGTTGCACGACCGGAGGGGGAACTCCCTACTCTTCTATTCATGGGAGGAACCGAAGGTCAACTCCCATTGTTCCGGCGAGAACCTAAGAGGGCACTCACAAAGATTCGCTCTTTTAGACGCTCCTGCCCACGGATTTCTTTAGTAAAAGGCGAAAGAAATAGACGCTTAGAGCAGGAGCCCGAGCACAACGCTTCGCGGGATCTTCCAGGATCTCCCGGAGCGTGCAGTTGTTGTTGAGCGCGTGCAGGAAAGACTTTTCCTGTAGCCCCTGTTCCGCGCTTGCCTCCTGGGTCCTCGTCCACAGGAGAGCGGTTTCCTGCCACCAGGCACTTCCTTTCTCGGACCGATGATGGTGGAAGCTGGAAACCCTCGAATGCTCCCCCACTGGCTAGCCGGGATTGAGAAGTTGGACCCTCCTGGGTCCTTCCAGGGCATCAAGGAACTGGTTCGCGTCCCATGGAGCTGGCTGATAGCTCTCCAGAGTGTAAGAAGCGCTCCCTTCCAGCGAAATTGGGAAGCATCTCCTTCTGGGTTCCCTTCAGTGGAGTAAAGAAAGAGCAGTTCCCTACGGGGTCCCCTTCGGAGAAGAAATGAAGAATGGTTCCCTCCAGGGGTCCCTCCGGAGAGAATAAGGAATAGAAGCTTCCCTTAGGGATTCCCTTCCAAAGAGTAAGAGGGGAAGGGACTCCTTTTCCGGAGCCTTCCTGATCCATAGGACAGTTCCCTCCCGAGATACCCCCTATAACTTGAAGACGCACCCTCGAGTGCCGTGGACAGTGCTGAAGGCTCTTCGCTCGCCCCCTAAGGAGGCGAGCGGTTTTTGGGCACTTATCATGAAAGCAGCTCAATTCATCGCTTTAGTTACCGGATAAAATTCGCTCATAAATCAAAAATCATCGTCACCTCGTATTTCGTTCCTAAAGACGGTGCATTATTCAACTGCGCTACAAATCTCTACAAATGGCGGAGTATTTCAAGAGGAGCCATCTTCATCATCTCTGAAAGTTCTGCTCTTCTCTCCCACTCGGTTGTAAAACACTCTCGCAGAGCATTCGAGAAAATGCAATGGGCGGCGCGGTGAGAGAGAGGATGGCGAGAGAGATGATGATTTCTTCTGTATCTGTTTGCTATGGATTGCTCCCCTTCCTCTGCCGCATCTGCATCGATGGCAGCACCGCATTTTCTTCAGGGGCTCTCCAAAAGTCTTCTTGTCGCAATTCACGGACAGCCTCTTTCAACCCTTCGCCATCGGAGTACAGGGCTGCCCCAATACGCAGGGATGTTTTATTTTTAAAAGGAACAAACAAACAAACAAACTACAAGGGAGAGGAACAAAGAACCCCTCAAAAACAAGATATGCCAATAAAAAAAAAAAGTTCAGCAGGCACGCAGGCCGGATTCCAAAAAGTAGGGAACGGAGGACATAAATAAGGGGAACAATAAATAAACAAAAAGAGACGAGAGGATGGCGACATAGGTCCTTGGTTAAAGACCTTTCTTCCATTCTAGAAGCGGCTCCCGATAGTAACGATCTCCCTGGCGACTTCTGGCACATGAAGTCACTTCGCTGCTGTCCTCATGAGTGCTGCTGCTGCCATGCTGGTGGCCTCCCTTGGCCGCGAACCTGACTACAACACCTGGCGGGCTGTCACCATGGCACGGATCGCAGCGCTCTTCTTCAGCCCGCTTTCTGTGAAGAAACGTCGCAGCAAGTCCAAACCGGGTGGGATATTGCGGTTGTCGGAGCGCCGAAGGGAGTCTCCACCATGTGTCCCCCAGTGCACCCTCCAGGGCCTCCAGGGTCCTATCCTTGGTCCACCAGTCCAACGGCAGGTGCGGGAGCGATTCCATCGTCCCACCACACCTGGAACAGTTCGGGGAGACAACTCCCCCGGAAAGCAGGTGCCTGCGCTGATTTCATTGGAATGCCCAGCGAAGAAACAGCAGAACATCCTGTTTCCAGCGTGACGGGAACATGGAGGTGTCCACGCAAAGGGAGAGGATCACGAGTTATTCGGGGGGCACACCCAGCAGGTCACTCCACCGAAGGAGTCCCCTCGCACAGAAACGAGGAGTGCAACTCCCTCCTCGTCTTCCAGCCGTCAAGGAACTTCTCGACTCCTGCAAGGCTGCAGACGAACTCACACTTCGCCGGTTGACTGTTGTCATTTCTTGCTCTGAGGGCAGGCAGTGCTGCAGCAAAGGGTGTGACGGCTCTCAGTGACCATTGCATCCAATCCTTCAGGAGATCTTCCAGCGGTTTGCGTAGGAGACCCGGAAGCGACCGCAGTACTTCTAAGCCAACTTCCAAAGTGGCAGCCCAGGACTCCAGAGCCCCCTGCCGCCAGGCATTCCAGCTCACGGGGGGGCAGGGGATCCACGGATGGGCTAACAGTAACGAGGACAGATGCCTCGAGGGGTAGCCAAATGCGATCCCACGGCGTAGGTTGCGCGGCGGAAGCGAAAGAAGCCCTGTACTGCTGAAATAACTTGCATGGCACATTCGCATCCGGGAGAAAGACAAACACATCGAAGAAGTATTTGCTTCCGTGTATGGGCAATCCCTGATTCCTGAATGGTAAGTCCTACGATGAAAACTTGCCCTACCTCCCATATCAGCAGCCTTCCTTGCCATGCTATTTAGAGGGGTGAGACGTCAGCCAGAGTTCGGATACACGAGTTTGTAGTGTCAAGTGGGCCCTCCAAAGCGACGGATCAGACAGAAACCCAGACCACTCCGCGGCAAGAGTTGTGGAGCGGTAAAGACATGGAAAAGCATGCCGCCCACACTTTATTCAGCCTGCATGATTTCGCAAACTTTGAAAGGACCTCTGGTTTTGTTTCCTTGTTTCTTGCATTCTTCCCTGAGATCATCTGCGATGACACTTGCCCTACAGAAAAAGGGTATTTTGGCTTCCTGAAAGAGTAGAGTTCAAAGAGATGCTCATTCTGGACCTCAGTCATTCTTACGTAAATTTCTGCTCCACTATCGTAAACGAATACAGTTTGGTACTGCGTTCCCTCTCTCATTGCATCGGCCAATGCTTCACAAAAGGTCTTTGAACATTCTTCGTCTCTTTGTCATAAAGTCCTACTGTAAAGTTAATGATCCCAGCTCGAAGTTCTGATATGCTGTTTCATCAACCGCCATGCTCCTCTTTTGTTTGCAATCATTTCGGCATTTTCGTTTTCTTGGAGCCTTGGATTTTCACATGTCTGTTAGTCTTTGTGGGACACTTTGGGTTCTCCTGTACTTATTCTTGTGTTGCTGTCTTTTCATCTTTCTGGAGGAGCCCTTGTGAATCGTGTTCTCTCGAAGTAGGCCAGCTTTTTTTTTTTTGGCTCTCTTCGTGGAAATCAGCCTGCAGGGGAAAATGCTTTTCATTCCCGTTGATCTGAAGGAAATGCTCCTTTCTGCAGTATGAGATGTTCTCTTTGTCATTTGCCTGCTTCCAGTCAGGGTGCCTGACAGCCCCACCTCTTTCTGAAACAGAGCAGACTCGAACATTTCTTTGGCATCTTCTGCTTCACACAGTTCTGCCTCGAACGGATAAACCCCTAATATCCGGGGAGTACATCAGCTTAACCGAACGTCCCTCCAGGAATGGTTGCACAGGCAGTACTGAAAAAGGAGTTCCTGGTTGGGACAGATGTTCCTTGAGAGCTTCCAAAACCAGAAGTCCGTAATGATGATTTGATATGACAAACCCTGAAGACAAAGGGAAATGCTTTCGTGATCGCAATTTCTCAGAGAATATGAAGAACCGAGTCCTGCAGAAAAATCGTTAGGTCTCTGAAAAGTTGCTGGATCAAGGAACTCTCCCGGAGAGCGAACACTCGGATCGCAAGAAAATCGACGACTAACAGCAAAGATTAGGTGGTTGTGACGCCTATTCTGCTACAAATCTTCCAGACTTCCAAGTGAGCGTAGTCACGCCTCTTTCAAAAGCTGGAGGGTACTTTCTAAAAGGGACGACCCAGAAGGCATCATAGGCAGAAGATGGAGACGCGCATAGTTCCCCTTGCACGCTCTGATTTGCAGCCCACACGAGCAGCTCCCCCGAGGGAGCATGAAGATCGTACGCACAGAGGATGCCTCGTGGCAGATGAGATGACGCAGCGTAATGTCCAATCGCTACGACCGACATCCTAACCTCGTCGTCTGGTGGAAGAGCAAGCTGAAACGAAGAGAGGCGAGGGGTGTAGGTGCAGCTCTAAGAGTTAGCCGTGTGCTCCCTGGGTGTGATGGATCCAAAGAGCGAGGGCAGATGGACTGTAGCAGGACTAGTCGCACGTAGACAAAGCGTTCCCATATTCAGCACAGTCCACACGATTGCAAGGGCACTGGACGTTCGAGTATTGGATGCATTGTGTGAGTCATCAGCCAGACAAAGCAGCTGGACGAGGTCCGTGACAGCAGCTCTCTTAGGGAGCTAAAAAGACCAGTAGCGACCTCTCGGGGAGAGCATTGCTATTGGCTTAGGATGATTATCACCCGGTAATGCCGGGGCATTTATTACATAAAGCAATAAAAATTTATTGGTGTGGTAGAACACTTGGTTCTACCATGTGCTTGGAACCTGTCCAAGACCGGTGAGCAAACCGGAGGTCCGTTTCGGCGGCGTGGGGGAGAGTAAAACAAAAAATAAAAATAAACACACAAAAACAGGGGAGGGGAAATTGTACACGTGGAGGGGGGGACGAGGAAGGGATCACAGCACGCTGCCAGGCATGCTCTGCGTCCTGTTCACGATGCCGGCAAATTCCGTCCGTATAACGCCCAGGTACAGCCATCCCGAGGCGGTCTTCAGGAAGATCCGCTCCCAGTGGATGGCGTCCCTGTCTTTCGGTCTTTTCTTCTGGCGTTCCTCTTCTGTTCCAGGCCGCTGTGATCCCGCGAACACAGCAGAGATCTGCGAGGGACGCGGCTGGCGGCACGCTCTAAGAGGCGTTTGAAAATGTCCCTGGTGCTGCACGCCGGGATACCTAGGATCGTCGCGAGGTAATCCCAAAGGTGTCGGAGGGAAGCACAGTCCAGCAGCAAGTGCGGGAGGGTGTCCTTCTTCCCGCACCTGACTCACTGAGCGTCCACGCTGCCCGTGTCCAGTGGTGAAGGCGAGCTTTGCACGGAATTCCCCATGCAGCACCAGCAATGCCGACTCCTGCTACTCGAGGGGGATGGCGCCACTGTCCCAACACAGTAAGGCCACTTCACCTCCTCCGTACGGATGTTGAGCAGCTCTCCTCGGCGTACAAGTCCGTGGGGAGGGACATCCGGGATCGCAGTGTCGAGTTGTCCACCTGCCCAGAAGTTTTGTCTTTGTTCCTATGTAGCGTGTCGCTTCCCACCTTTTCGGGATTACACTGCCCCTTGCGTCCCTCAGGCAGGGCAACACTAGAACGAGAGAAGGGGGGAAGGGGGTAAACGAGGCCCACCGCATCTTCTGCGGACGATCTCCTGGAACAACTTGCGAGTGTTGATGCCTGGGATGATGGAAATAGTTCCTCTGTTCTCTTTAGTTCTGTTTTCGCTGCTTCCCTTCCAACTTTTTTTTTTTTTTTAAGGCTTTCTTTTTGTTAGCTCTCTGATTGCTGAAGACCCGTCCGCTTCTTTAGGAAGGGGGACTCACGCAGCTCCTTGACACTGTCGACGCCACCCGAGGGTGCTTGTGCCAACTCTTCAATTTATAGGGAGAATCACGAAAGGACCCGGGAAGGATCCGGAGGAAGGAGTCCGTTCCTTGGGAGGGAAACTCGAAGGTGATCTCTTCCTTATTCTCTCTGGTGGAACCTCGGTTCGTGGGATTGCTTTTCATTTCTTCTCCGGTGGGAACCAGCAAGAGAACAGCTCTTTGTTTACTCCTCTGAAGAGAATCCTGGAAAGATACTTCTCGATTTTTCTGAAAGGCGCTCCTCGAAAGGAGCAGTGCGATTCTTGAACTCTGGAGAGGCGGCCTCCTGAAAGGGGCATCAACAACATGCTGCATGGTACTTGACGGACGGTTCCATTTTCACAACCGGAGAGGAACCTCGATGAGCTCCTTGATGCCTGTAGGGACTCCAGAGGTCGACTCCCACCCCCAATCAGTCCATGGGGGCATCATGAGGTTTCCGGCTTCCACCAGCGCCGCATATGAAGTCTGCTGTCTTCTTTATGAGGACAACGTCAAGATGACCCCATTTGGGAGTCTTGAAACAGAAACTTGCCAGCATCCTTACAGGGATCCAGAGGATGCCCTCCAGCACACAGTAATCCTTTCCTGACCTCCCTCCCCGTTCTTTGGCCTACGTGCCAGTTCCCAGCAGATTTCTTCTCGTAGTTATAAGTAACGTGGCAGGATCAAACGTCCTGCCACAGGCGTGTTCGTTTACTTTTTTTATAAACAAATGCCCCGGCGTGGCTGCGTGTCAACCAGCGCCGCATGTGAAGCCTACAGGTGTCATCCTACGGAGGCAACTGGAAACTCACGACGCACCCATTACCCTGGAGTCTATCCTTCCCCGGGAGGGACTCGAACCCGCGACGCTTGTGCACGACCGCGCGCGGAGGAGCCATCCTCCAAGTTGGCGGGCATTCAGGAAACGCAACACCATCCTTCAGGAGCGTATACTGGCAGCAGTCACAGCATCCAGCCCGATCACCGATGAGAAGGAATCTCGGAATGCAGATGGAAGTCGTTCTATCGCTTTAGCTACAATTAAAGAGATGAAGCTGTGGAAATCCCGAGATGCAGCGGGACCCCGTGTAACCGTTCGAATGGCGAAGAAGCTTTTGAATGGTGACACTCGTGGATCACCCGCCTGTGTCTGGGCCTTTGGCGGCAGTTTCTCCTTCTCGTGAGGACTCCTCAAGGAGTGCACACGCTGTGCAGCTAGGCAACCTGCGTGCCTCCACAGCCTTCGTTCCTGGATCGTACGCGGCCCTCAACGTTCTCCTGTGTGGCCCACGGTAATTTTTCGAAATTGTAATTTGCCTCCCCGATGTGAGATGGCTGGTTGAAATCCACTATTTTACCTAATAGTTGGACCTATGTAATTGGAGGAGACATTCGTGTAACGAAAAAAGGGAAGAGGAGGAGGGAGGGGGGGGGATGACTTTTGAATTTTAGGAAATTGGCATTCGCTGTACGAAGGAAATCGTTGCCTGAGGCGCATTTCCTAAACAGGCATGCTGTCGAGCAATCTGCAGTCCAGAGGAAATGGTCTGCCTTCTGGCGCATAATAACTGGTTTGCGAAAACTCCTCTCTGGCGGGTTCGAATTCTTTATTTTTATTTCATTTAACTTTGTTTTTGTTGTTGTTGTTGTTCCCGAGTCCACATCAATCCTTTATCCACACTCCCTGAACCCGGCCTGGGAGAGCTCTACTGGTTGCGTCTTAAGAAGCAGTGTCTCAGACAATGACAGCCCGCCTTCCACCAGGGAAGCATTCAGGAAGCACACCGCGCTTAGGAACAAGCAAACCTCGATCCCCTTATCCAGTTGTTAGCACGAAGGGATACGTGGGAGTCCCTGAACCGTAACGCGTGTATGTACAGGAAGTACCTTCTCAAACTCCAAAAAATTGAGTTGAGGTTTTGCTGCTCCAAATAGAAGCTTCTCCGAATGCTGATACGTGTTTCATGGGACCTCTAAAGGAGACCTATTAAATGTACTTGATCGTTACATAATTATGTAAGGCCCCCCTTGAAAATTTTCCAGAATCCTCATAGTCCAGGTGCGAGCTGAGGCTGAGAGCTCCTTGAATAATTTTACTGAATCTTTACCTGATGCTACCATCCCAGTGGGATTCGAGCAGCGTGTCACATCATCTTGGATACAAACTATCCCTGCAAATTCCCGAATTTCTAAATCCTTCTAGAAATTCGGATTACTCTATGGAAACTGTACCTGAAGACGGATCCTCCTAAAAGCAGCCCGACCACCTCAGCATGGATGAATCTTGAAAGTATTACCGAACCGGAAAGCAGCAGAGGAATTTGCAGAAGTGCCTCCTCAGGGACTCTGCGAAGAGTCTCAATTTCGGATTTGGAGGTCACCACATGGCAGCCTCCTCTCCTCTGTATAAATCCCTGGATGGAAAGTCGCGACTCTCTTGAAATTAAAGGTGAATTTTGAAACGTTTCACGTTTCCCGCATTGTAACTGGTGCTCCTTACCATCCTTTCCTCATCTCTCTCCAGCTATGGGAGTCGAATGTGGAGCCAACGAAAGCTCAAATGGTAAAACAAACAAAAAAAAAAGACATCCCTTTCGTCACTCTTGCCTTCTCAAACTTGAGAAAGCTCATGGTCCACTATTTGCCTGTGTAACTGATGGCTTCGGCAACAGATAGGCTAGAGTTGTCACCAGCATCTGCATCTGCAGATAACATCATCAGCAGAGCGCTTTCCATTGCATTCCTTCCTTACAGAGTTTTCTTTGTCCCTTTCACAGTGCTGCAATCCAGCACGAGTTGGTTTCTTGTCACGCTGATATCGTCATTCATGGGCTGTGGTAGGTACCTGTCTAGGAGTTTCTTCGAGTGTCAGCAACGCACATTCTTTGAGGAGACCTGTTATGTATTTATTTTTTACTGTCCTGAGGAAGATGCAATGCCGTATTCGTCTCTGCTGCGTCGCAAGTCCGTCCGTCCAGCCGTTTCCCCTTCTTCGGTTTGCAGAGTACACGGCAACCGATGCTTTCACGCCACGAGGAATCGCTGCTGCTTGGCAACGTCGCCACACGAGGACCCATGGGCTCTCCTGCTCTCACGGGCTGCGCGCGTGAAGCACAGGGGACGGAAAACTCCAAAGACACAGCTCTACCAGCTTCTGGTTGGAACACAGAAATTCACGGACGCATCCAAATGTGAGAAGAGTACAACCACCTCACCGCGTTCCAGATAGCAGTCACACACCCTTTGCCGCAGCACTGCCTGACCTCAGGGCAAACGATGACAGCAGCCAGCCGCAGGGATAGGACTTTTGCAGAATTGCGAAAGTCGAGAAACTCCTCGGCGGCTGCAAGACGAGAGATTGGTGGACGGTGTTACTCCTCGTTTCCAGGCGAAGGAACTCCTTCAATGGAGTGACCTGCTTTGTGTGTGCCTCCTGAAGAACACGCGATCCCTCCCCCGCGTGTGGTCACTACGGTGCTACCCCTACGGTGGCAACCGGACGTTCTGCTGTTCCCCCACTGGCGCTTTCGGTGCAAGCAGTCCATGCGCCTTCTCTCCGGGGAATTTGCCTCCTCCAACTGTTCCAGGCTGGACTGCGCTACTCTGGAGGACATGTGGTGGAGATTCCCTTCGACACTCCGTCGACCGCAGGACTCCCCCCGCTTCGCACTTGCTGCAGCGCCTCTTCACTCTAGGCGGACTGACGACGGGCGCTGCGATCGCAACGGTCTGTTGCATCCGCACCATGGTGACGGTCCCTTCATTCGGTGTTGTGTTGGAGTCTCTTTTGCACAGAAGGGAGCCCATTAGCATGGCAGACGCCTTAGCGAGACTGGCTGCAAGGTGACCTCACCGGCCAGAAGAGGTCATCAGTGAGATAACCACCACACAGAGCTGGTTTCAAGAACCACGGAACGTGTCACACCAAAGACCCCTGTCCCCACTCTCCCGTCTCTTGCTCCTCCTTCATCTCTTGTCCTCTCCCTCCCGGACTTCCATAAAAGCTGGCCTACGTGCCGGTGGTCATCCCCAATGAACTGTTTTTGCCTTTGGCACACTTTTATATTTAGAGGATATTGGTCTCCTGATCAGGGGCTCATTCATTTTTGGAACAAGCGTCTGAGTGTGTCCTCCAACCAGTGAACACGGTTTGTGCCACCTCACCATCATCATGCTGGAACTCGGGAACCGCGAAGCGTCCGACACGGAATCATACTTATTCCATCCCGCGCTACTACGTTTCGCGCAGCTTATGTGCACCAGATCAAGGCAGCTCTCGGATCTCGAACTGCCTCACCTACCGGAAGCGGTGGGAGTCAGCAACCACGTCGCGAAGACCGACCCAGCCTCGGCTCTCCCAGTTCGCAATCCAGAAACGGGCCGCGGTACCCTTGAAGCACGTGAGAGAGGACCCGGAAAAGTGGACCTTCGGGGCCACCTCCACCTTCTGAGACACATCGCCGCCCTCCTTCATCCGAATGGATAACCATGGACGTCCACTGGTGGGCTGGAGATCCTCGCATCTTGGCCGTACGCGCGCTTGGGGCCCGTTCCCGTGCAACCTGTGCCGGCATCTGGCACTCAAACAGAAGCTCTCCAGATGCGGGGAATTAGGAACGATCCCGCATCTGCTTTCGGCACGCAGTGTCCTTCGGATTGCTTGGAACCTACCTGGGGCTGCCCTGCTCCGACCCGAAAACTTTCCGAAGGAGCTGCTGCGTCGCTTCTTCACCCGTTGCGGACCTCAGCCTGCCGGACAGGTGTCAATCCCTCATCGAGTCCCAGTACACGCGGGATGCGTCAGGAAAGGCATTTAGGAGGCGTCAGAGCCGTTGAGGAGCTCCAGAATTTTAGCTTAGGTTAGGTAAGATAAATTGAGGTTAGGTAAGGCAAGGTTAGCTTAGGTGGAGGAGGTTCCTCAACGATGAGGAGTGTCGCCGAAGGGCCTACTCTGCTGCAGTGAAGAAAGGAGGTTGCCTGCTGAATCTCAGGGAGGCTACAGAGGGCTCAGCCAATGTAAGCTGTGATTCCTTCCCTTCCCTCATTATTTATTCATTTTTTTGATTGTTCGCTTGCCTTAGTGTTTCCTGTTTTCCTGTGTAGGCGACTTAGAAGTCGGCGTACGAGGAAAGTTCCTTAGGACTGATGTTTACTTTGGACGTTCATTTTCCTGTCTGGAAGCACCCCGCGTGGACTAATGACAATGATTGCATCTCTCTAGAAGCCAGCAGATGCACAGATGCTCAGCTGCCGGAGTCACTCGCTCTGCTCTCTCCTTCCCAGCTTCAGGGTGCACCATGATGAGCGTGGTCGCTTAGATACTGCACGGAAGATCAGCTCCTCACAGAATGGCGGGATACTCCCATCTCCCAATAGCGAACACACAAAAGTTGATTAGCACGGAGCGAAGGAATGCAAGGCAAGCAGGAGATGTCCCAGGCTTCTTTTTTGATTTTGAGCTGGTGGGTTTAAATCGAGTCCATGCCGTTCCGTGCGGAGCGCATGACAAAACGAAACGGCGAACGGAAATGCGCTCCTCCGCACGCCATTCGCTTCTTCCCAATGTTGAAGATTTCTCAGAAGGAGAAATCAAACAGAACGGAGGAGGACAACAGCAAAAGAATTCCAAGCCGCAGCCTTTTCCGACAAGAGCAGCCTACAAATGGAGAAGTGGTGAAGCGCCTCTTTTGTCCTGCGAAGGCAACGGGAGTAGGCTTCAGCAAGAGAGAAGTCGGGGAAGACCCAAGGCTCTTGAAGGTACATCCCATAGAGAGGAACAGACGGACACAATGTGGCTGTCCTCCGCCACCACCCTCGCAGATGAGCCCACCCGTCCAACAGCACAATCTTTCATCTAAAGTGGCAGGAGTCGGCGACCCTGCTGTTGCATTGGGGCCTCCCGTGCGACGCCTGCCGACACCACTTGACCCGAGAGGGTGCAAGTCCCAACTGCAGCAGGTGCGGAGAAACAGAGTCCCTCCCCATAGAGTCCCACATAGATTGTGTTGCCCTCCGTCCTTTGTGGAAACGTCTTGTCGCGTCCCTGAGGAACCCCGAGGGCAACTCCAGTGACATTCTGAAGCACCTTCTCCAGCACAACGCCATCACGCCGGCTCCATGCCCGTTCGGGATCGTGGCTGCATGCAGCAACTCCAGAGAATGTCAGAACGACAGGGTCGTCATCCATTTTGCCGTCTTCTTCATGAGAATACCCTTCTGGGAACCTTAAAACAGGAACTTGGCCGCAGCCTGCAAAGGATGCAGAGGACGCCCTCCAGCACACGGTGATCCCTTCCCGAACCCTCCCCATGTTTTTTTTGATATGCTCTTTGTTTTATTTTTCTTTTTTGTTGTCTCCCTTTCCCATATGCTTCCGGACCACGCCGGCCTGCGTGCCGGTTCTCGGCAGGGTCCTTTTCGTATGTATGCAACGAGGCAGCACCAAGCGTACTGCCACTGACTTGTATGTTTATTTCCATGTAAATAAATGCCCCGACGCAACCGAGTGCCAACCCAACCAAGGTTTCCTTGCATTTGTCTCCGGTGATCCATGCGTCGCTCCGCAACACCGCAGAAGAACTCTTCCAGCTAAGCCTCC
This sequence comes from Raillietiella orientalis, assembly GCA_036172245.1. Classification (NCBI taxonomy): domain Eukaryota; kingdom Metazoa; phylum Arthropoda; class Ichthyostraca; order Raillietiellida; family Raillietiellidae; genus Raillietiella; species Raillietiella orientalis. Next base: position 1,137,676 of record JAYWIR010000033.1, on the reverse strand, counting down.
GGAGAGGATAGGAATAGCGGGAGATGGAAGTCGTTTACGTAGGCCGTCACTGCCAGCGGGCAGGGTCATCGCGCTGGCAGATCGGCCAACGCTCACCTACAGCTACTCGGAACCAGTCTGCAACAAGCTGCTGGATGCAGGGTTTACGATTTAGCGCCATCCGTTCCCAAGACCGGTCGCGTCGCATGCTCTTCAGCGAATTCCCAATTCCGGAGTCTCCAAAGAGAGGAGCTGAACTTCTCCTTCGCTATTGGAACCACTTCGTTCCTACCAGTGGGCTGAAAGGGATAGGGAGAGTGCGAGTCAGTGAAAACTGGATAGACGGACCAGGGTTCAGCATTCAGTAGGGGCGGTTCTGTCACGGGAGACGGATGTAGGCTAGGCTCTTGCGCGCGCCACCTTTTTTCGGGACCAGTGACTTACTCCTTCAGGTGAGTCACGCTGCACACGTCTTAGCGGTTTCGGGAAGAAACTCCCAGATAACTGCTGCAGTTTTGCAGCACTTCGGCCATCACGAAGCGATCTCCTCAGAACCGTCACGTACAAGGGTAATCGAACGCTTCATTTTTGGAGAACTAAGTCTGTACCACATCTTGTGATGATGCTGACCTCTGCGTAGCAAGTGCAAAGGTGTGATATCAAGGATGTGGAGAAAGAAAAAACGCGACCACATTGTGTCGTATCCACCGATGCATAAGGGCTTGATGACTTGCACCTTGGATGATCAGTGCAAGAGACAGCGATACAGCTGTTGATTTTACCCTTGAGAGAGGAGTGGACGAGCTACGTGGGATGCCAAATCGTGTGGATCCGAGTTCCTTATCCATGGTGGACTTGCTTTCCGCCCATACAGGAGGACACCCTTTCTCATTGTATCCCAAGTAGATGCTAGTAAATGGGAAGGTGAATTTAAAAGATGCAGCTTCATGGAAAGCACGACCGATCCCCTATCTGTCCGTAAGTGGCTGTTGCATTACCTCAGCTGCAGCGAGTCAAAAATCTCCACCTACTGGAAGACATTTCTTCCATCTCATCAAGGAATTCTTAGAATTCTGCTGCTAAGACATTCGTCAACGATAGTCGGTAGCACGGTCCACTCCTCCGGAAGTTCGGTCTCGGAGAAATTTCTGTGAAGCAGTAATCCTTACCATCCATCTCTCCAGGCAGCATGCATGCATTTCTGTGGGGCTGAAGCGATGATTGATCGCCGCTGTGCTCAGCCGCCGTCCTTGAAGCGAGGAGAACTGCGCGTTTTTTCTTCTTCTTCTTCTTCCTCTTCTTCACATACCAAGCTCAAATTCTACGAATTCTTCCGCTGGAACCTCCTGGTTTGATATTCAGATTCTCCCCTTTTCCCGCTAGATTGCCCTGAAGGAACGCAGTCACCGCGTGGTCACAAACCCGCTGAAGAGTCGACTGTCGGGTTGACGTTCGTTGCAGTGGACTGGCGAAGACATCACTGCTGCAATCGCATCTTCCCACCACAAGGAACTGCGTTTGTCTACGTTTTGGAAGTCCACTTGTAGGTCAGAGGCTGAGACTGTAAGACCGGTGCTGTCGCCAATAGCCTAGCGATGGTGACCAGGGAGAGGGCTGCTCTTGGTTTCCAACTGATCATCATGAGGAAGCAAACAAGCGAGAAACTCCAGAGGCGTAGCCAACCAAGCTCCTAAACGCAGCGCTGTGATGAGGTCACTGTAGGGTGTCTGAAAGACAGACGGGGTCACCGATCACCTGATTGCTGCCCGGAGGCTCTATGAGAGAGATGAGAAGGATTTTGTTCTTGGCTTCCTGGGTCAGATGAGATCATTTCCGTTTCAATCCTTTCGAGCATTCTTCCGCAACTACGGCCGAGTGAATGAGGGGCTTCCTGCAGCAACGTGTCAGTCAAGCAAGCAATGAGAAGTCTCTGAGCCGAAAATTCCCGCACGCTGCGACACCACGTGATCGCTTACAAGGGATAGTCTGGCGAGCAGGCACCCTTGGGCAGCCTGTTGGATGATTAGCAGTGCCCACCGTTCCCCCAATATTTGTATTAGGGATTCCGCCCTGAATGTAGCACGTGGCAACGCTGCCCTTGCACTGGGAATCACCGTGCAACCAACGCCGCGGCCATCTTCACCCAGTTTCTCCGAAAGAATCAGCAGACAGTGTGGATTAAGGAATCCAATGGTCCATGAAAAATCCAGCGAGAGACAAGGAAAAACAGAGAAAAGGCAGTGCAGCTACATAGATGAGCAGGAAGAGGGCAGGAGAGGGGACACGTCATGGATAAATAAGGGAAGGGACAGAGATACTCGCTACTTCTTCGGAAAGTTGCTGGCATCTTCCTTGACTCTGGAGTCCTTCAGAGGCAAATTTTGCCACGTTCCTCCTTGCTGCCGAGCTGGAGCGTGTGGTCCTCCTTCCTTGCTGGCGCGCCTCCTGCGTGTTCCGGGATGCCGCAGTCCTCCTCACGCAGCACAGGATGGGGAGGTCGGGGAAGCAAGCGGAAGCCCGCCACGAGTGACCCAGCGCCGAGGAAGCGCTTCCGGCGTGTCCCCGGGTCGAAGGAGGGCAGCCGGGAGGCGGCTCCACGCGCTCGGAAGGCCACCGCAGGTCGGCAGCAGGTGCGTGGGAGTTCCCACCCGCCCGTGGACTGAACGGTTCGGGGAGACGCAAAGCTGGTTTCGAGGGACGCCCTCGTGCCGCCATCGGAGAGAGGAGGGAGCGCATAGCTCTCCAGACAGAGGGCAGCGGCGACAACCTCCAGGTATACCGACCAGCGCCGCGGCCCTGTAGCGCTGGCACCGGGTGAGGGACCGCGTCAGACAATCGGCCGGCGTCCACTGACGCATCAATTTCGTAACACGAGGTCGCCGGTCGGCAGCTGCCGTTTCTTTTTCGTAGGAAAGATGGAGTAGTAACTGGCAGTGGTTCAGATTCCTGTGGTCCATTGCCACCAGGAAGACGGGCCTCAGTTCGCGGATGAGAAGCACGGGCGTGGCTTAGGACGCGTGATGGGGATGCGCACTGCCTCCTGCCGCCAAGCGTTGTGGTATGCCGCTCCAGCAGGAGATCCATTGGTGTTCTTCCTCGAGGGCAGCCATCTGCCTCAGTGGGAGTTCGAGCGACTTGACGCGGCCTCGGTTGCGAGGTAGCAACGGCGTCATTCCCACTTGACAACAGGTCGTGCGCCTCAGGATTTCGTGCGCAGGCAGGCGCCGAAGCTGCACCCGGTTCTCGGCCATCACAGCCACCGTCCTGACCTGGAGCTGGAGCTACATCTTCTTTGAGATGGGGACGCTGATTTTTGCATTTCTTCGTGGTGCAACTAGGTTTCTGAGGCGACCCTTTGGCCTCGCGGCGAGCCACAGTGCTTTCTGCAAGAGGCCATCAGTCTTGCGCCTCATCCCTCATGGCGGGAGCGGAGCAAAAAGAGGAGGGCTGGAGAAGGGGACAAGGAAGAGATTACAAATAGAGTCCCGTTCCCAGAAGCCAACCTTGCCATCTTGGTACCGCCCCAGCGGCAATTCTGTTTTCCGAAGAGAACTGCAGCCAAAACCTCTACGGAACAGAAGTCAACTAAGGGCGTACCATGGTATTTCATGGTGCTGCCCTCGGAAATCTTCAAGTGGAGCCAGTCCGGCTGCGCTTGCCATCCCGCGTCTGCAGGAGCGACCTTTGACCTCGTCCTGCTTCGCTCCCACGCATGTTCGACGACGTGGCAGCTAGACGAATTCCTCGACAGACCCCGCTGGTGAGCAGGAGACGGAGGTTTTTCACCCGATCGCGCCGGGGCGTTTATTAAAAATAAACCGTTTGGGAACAAAAGCTCCCAACCGAAGACTACAAGAAACAAGGGGGGTGGGGGTATAACGGCACCCAGGCTGGGACAATAGAGAGTCCGAACGGGGAAGGAATAAGGGGACAACAAAAACAAACAAAGTGGATGGGAAAGGGCAGGGATATTTGCCTTTGCTCCGCGTTTACCAGGTTGAAAATAGAAAGCATCAGGGAACTCACGGAGCCAACGGGGATGGAAAATAATCAAAAAAATATATATATAAAGAGAGAATGGTGACGAGGATTCTGGGGTCCGCCTTTCCAAACCGTCCATCAACCGGCGGTGGATGCCGGTGATCTCCTCCTTGGCATCGTCTTCCAGGTGAGGCCCCCTTGCAGCCGCCCTCATGTACGTGGCTGCCATCCTGGTGACCTCCCTTCGCTGAGCGGCGGTTTCCAGCATCTGTCGAACCTCAACGACGGCGCGGATGCAACCCTTGGCTGCGATTGCAGCGCCCGTCGAGAGGCCTCTCGGCGCGTAGGACCGCCGCAGTCCATCTCGAGCGGTGTCCCCTTAGTGCAGGAGTGCTGCTGCCAGCCTCCGCCACAGTCCTTGGAGGGCAGCGCAGTCCAGAAGCACCTGCGGCGGGATCGACTCCGTCTACCCGCACCCGGAACAGTTCGGAGGTGCAACCCCTCCGGAAACTCGGCGCCGTCTGCTTCCAGGGAAGGGGGAACAACGAACCGTCCACACAATGGGGAAGGATTACAAGTTCTTCGGGGGCAACACCCAAAAGTTCCCCCCACCGAAGGAGTCCTTTCCCCAAAGCACGCGGAGTGGCAGCTTCCACTCACTCACGCGTCTTCCAGACACCGAGAAGTCTGTTTTTTCCCGCGATGGTGCTGGAAAACTCCCACCTCGTCGGTAGGCTGCTGTCATCTCTTGCCCTGAGGACAGGCAGCGCTGCGGCGAGGGGCGTAGCGTCCAGGGTCGACCACTTTGCCGAGTCCTGCTTCGCCACTTCCAAAGGTGGAGGCAACAAAGTGTCGCAGGGGGGCAAAGATCTTCAGGGCACATTCCTTGAAATGCGCTCAGGACTCAACATCGTCCTGCCGCCAGGCATTGAAGTTCGTCGGGCGGCAGGGGATGCACGGTGGGCGTTCACTAGGGAGGCGAATTGCCTGAGTGGGAAGCCGAATCCCTTCATCCTCTTGTGTGTGCTCGGCAGCAGCGAGAACGGTCCTTTGCTTCCGGCGCGTCTCCCCAAGATGATGCGTGCTGGGGCACACAACGGGAATGTCCACAGCTTGGCACAGAGTGTCAGCATTCGGGAATGCACTTGCAGCCGATTCATTCCAGAGTCGGGATGCCCGAACGGGCATTCCGCCGCGGAACCACCAAGTCTTTGAGGCGGATCAGGAGACGGAGGTCGTCGGCGTGCGGCGGCGCCAACACGGCAGTCGTACAGGGGACGCCGGTGGTCACTGCACGGGAAGGGGCGCGGCTTCGAACAGCGGAGGCTACCCTGCGTCCCTGGGTACCTCCCGCTTCTCTTGCAGGCTTGCCAGCTCCTCCGCAGCTCATTAAGCAGGGGAAAGCTGCTGGTGCCGGAGGACCGCTTCCCAGGCGGCGGTTTTTGCGACCTCCAGGTCGCTGGAGGACGCCCCTGCGCCTCATCCAAGCAAAGGCAGAACTTCGCTCCTCCCTCGATTTTGGGAAAGGGAGGGGGGGCAGGAGGACCATTCCTGAGTCGACAATGGGGAGGTCGGACATCGCAGGCAGGGCTCAAGGAAGATGTGGCTCCGGAGAGTGCGGTGCTGGTGGACTCTCCGCACTCCCAGGCTCCTTTTTCCTCTTCTCTTGATATTTATTGATTCTCAGCCACATGGTCGCCAACGCGGGCCATGTGGTCACGTTGTGCGCACACCATGGAGCTGGTTGATGCCTCTCCAGAGATGCCTCCAGAAGTGCGCTGTTCCCTTCGGGGAGCGCCCTTCAGGAATAATTGGAAAGCGTCCCTTCGGGGTTCTCTTCGGAGAAGAAATCTCGGTCCCGGGAGTGACGCTAGGGCTCGCCTCGCTGCGTCTCGCAGTAAGACGGGTTGAGGCCACTTGGTCGTATCCTGCCGAAGAGAAAGGCCTCTCTCTCAGGGACGGAGCCAGCAGGATGGCTCTCCTGAACGCTGTCGATCCGACGGGCGAGAAACGACGCTCTTTGCCTCAGCCTGTGCAGTTTGCTTTTCGTAACGAACCCGTCCGAGGAGGCAACGAAAGGGTAGAGCGGGGGTTTCAAGCAAACAGCGGAAAGCGGCGCATCGCGGAGCGGCTCCATTTAATGGTTTGTTTGTTTGTCTTTTAGCAAAGCTCTCATCCGAGTGGATGAGACGTGCGCCTCCCTCCCCACCGCAGGCACTGTGTGGAAACCGACGGAGGGGAAGCCTCCATTAGGTCATTCGGGAGAAAAAGCCAGGCTCGAAAGCCCCCACCCCACCCCCGCGAGTTTTGTGACTTCCTCTTCCTTTCCCTGATATTTTCTCAGCTTTCCGTTGTTCTTCTCGCGGCTCGAGTTTGTTCGCGGTGACCTGCAGGGACTCCTGGCCCTCCCTCTAAGGATGCTCGGTGCAAGTTGCACGCAGCGGTCGGGAAAAGCATGCAGCATGAGGCTTGTCTTGGGCTGAGACGTGCTGAGGTGCTGGCCGCCCAGGACCCCTTCGCAGACGCTCGCTCCCCCTCCATTTCCCTCTCGAAGGTCCACTCCCGAGCTACGATTCAACAAGGGGCTGCCTGGCGACTTCCGTTTCCGAATGCGCACGTGCTCCACTCCAGGTCCGCTCTCCCAAAGTGCCTGGCCAAGTGCCATTCTTCCATTTCGCACAAGAGATGCACGGGAAACCATTTGAGAAGTTGCCATCGGCGCAAGCAGCTTCCTCGATTCGCAAAGCCACTGTAACCAAGGACCAGACAGCTTTGCTCCGGGTCCTCGGAGGAACGTTTACTTGGCTCTTCCTGCGGGAAGGATGCAGTTTGACAGGTTCCTCACCGCGAAGATCTCACAGTGGATTTGTTCAAATTCGGTGTATGGGTTTCATAGATTTTGCTCTACTTTGTTGCACCGCCAGAGGCTCTTTGGCGGTTGTCTATGATGTCTCTCCGGTTCGTGCCCCAGCTCTGCTCAATGTCCACTCACACCATCCTCATCAGGCACCCTGAGCGAGTCACCTTTCTTTTCTGTTTTTTTCATCTGCAGCAGCAGCGCTATATTGGCCAAGAGGATCGTCAGCTCATCTTCGTGTAGAGACACGGTGTCTTCGGCTTATCTACGTCATTAATGGCTTACCATCATATCGGCTCATCTACGTCACCATAAGCTAACCATCGTGTCTTCGGCTCATCTCCGGCGCTTCTCTTGCAGCTCGAGGAGTCGTGACGGGCTGATGGGGACTGGGCTGGCTGTCCCGTCGAGGCGTTTTTGCTCTGACGCTGACCTTGCCTGTGGTCCTTAAGTTCACTATCGCCCCTCCCGAAAACGCTCCCTTCACTTTCCGCCGAGCAGCACTCGCTGACGTATCCTCATCGGGTTCAACCACGCAACCGAGTCCCGTTCCTCATCTTTTCGGCGCGCTCCGCATTCCCGGTCCCGCTGAGCTGCTGCCCTTGCGAACGGGCTCTTCTTTCGGTCTTAGGAAAAGGATACGAGCCATCCGATCACCGGGAGACTCTCGTCCCTGCATTCCAGCCGACGAGCGAACGCGAGCGAGGGACGTCCATCTCCTCGGGAATGAACACTCACCAGCCTAGGGACCCCCGTCCCCGGCGTGATGGAAAAAGAAAAAAAAAAAAGTTATTGCGCGGATTTCACAGCAACGCGACTCCAACGGGTCCGCGCAGGCGCTCCCGATCGAGCGAAGTCCCGCAGTGGTCCTGCGGCAGCTGCTCGGCAGTCCCTTGCTGGCGAGCTGGACGGACAGCCTCCTATGTTTGGGCTCCGTTCTATGTGTCATCTTGCCTCTTCCAGTGCTGCTGCCGCGTTCCCACGGGGATAACTTCTCACCCGGCCGCTCCCCGGGACGAATCCTCATAAAAAGTACTGAAAAACAAAAAACTTCGTTCTTCCTCGGGAATCAACAAGGAAAGGAGGGAAAAAACACAGACATGAAAAAAGTACCGAGTTCAGTCCGGAGGTTCGCCGACTCGCTTGACTTCGTTCGGACTTGTTCCTAGCAGTGGTAGGGAGGGAGGATGGACAGAACAGAGAAGGACAGAGGGTGGAGGCAGAGTTGAGGGGTTGACGACCTCCTTGAAAACTTCCTCTTTCAAGTGGGACCACGTGCGAGCCTCCTTCACGGAAGGGACAGCGTTGGCAGATGGCTTCCAGCTCCAGCTCGAGAAGAGGGCTTTCAGGTTGCCACGGATGCGGCATTGCATCGCAGCCACGGCGGCGATGCCGAAAGAAGGACGGCGGCGTATCTTGAGGAATTCTGTGGCCTCTCCCGCAACCAATGGAGGGTACCGCAGTTCTTAGACAGGTGCGGGAGCGGTCTCATCATCCCACACCCGCCATGCTCCGGAGAGGCGCTCCCCTGGGTGCGAGGGAGATCCCAGTGGAAGAGGAGCCCCCATGCCTTGTCGCCACCTGAGAGAATCGCAGGCACATGGGAGGGACGAACAGTTCTTCAGGAGGCGAGCTCAAAATTTCGGTCCTTTGCCTGGGTACAGGTGTCGTCCAGCACTTTGGAGGGGCCTCCGCCGCCGAATGGCCGACGTTGGACATGACCACTGTAAGGGGTCTTAAGCTGCCTTCTGGGTAGGACTGGTTCGAAGCCACGAACTCTCATTTTCCATCCGTCCTTCACCTTGGTCGGCTTGATCGAATGGTCACGCCTCTTCGCCGCCACGAATTTGGAGTGCCGCATGCAGAGGTCCATCGTGGATCCTTCCTGCACACTCGCTCCTTGTTGGCTCCTCCCTCTCGAGCAAGAGGCTCAGTCGAGCAGCGGCGTGCGTGAAGTGGCAGAGAGATAGCAGGAGATGAATCCCGGCATGCAAGTGGCCGCACTCGGCACAGAGCGGACTGGATGCTTTCTGATTGAGGTAGCGCCCGAGGTTTCCTCTTGCTGTCGTCGCAGAAGTCGCCCATGGATCCTCGAGATCAAAAGTTTCGGTACTTCTGATTTTTTCCCGCCGAAATACGGAAGTCCATGGCAACTCGGATCGAAATCAGAAACGATGAGACCGGAAGTTGTACTCAGTTGGTGTTCCCTTTTTTTTTTTTTGAGGGGGAAGGGTCTCTAAGTATTGAAGAACAAGTTCGCCTAGGGGCCCACGAAGTCCTTTCACATAGCTCCACGTTGCCCGAGGGTGTGTGCTGACTATTCGAGTTAGGGAGCACTCCTGGAGGAAACTAGTCTACGAATCCAGGAAAGGCTCCGGTGGAACCTTTCCTAGATTCATATTTCTTGGATCCTGGACTCCGGGAAGCTCGCCATTTCTTCATCCGAAGGGAACCCAGAAAGCATCTGCTCCTGAATTTCTTCTCCGAAGTGAACCTGCAAAGGAACTGCTCCTGGTTTCCTCCTCTGACGAGAACCCCGCAAAGACGCTTCCAGATTTCTCTGATAGACGCTCCCCGAGGGGAGCAGAGCTCATCTCGCACTCTGGAGAAGCGATTTACGAAGGGTCTGCGTATCAACCAGCTCCATGGTACTCGATAGACGTCTCCATTTTCACAACCGAAGGGGATGATGCCTGGAAGTATCCCAAAGGGTCAACTTCCAATCCTGGTCGGTCAACGGAAACATTCAGCAGTGACGCACCCGAAGCACGTGGACCGACTGGTGTCATCCTGCTTGCCCTCCGCCCCTGTGGGAACGTTTTGCAGAGTCCCTGAGTGTCACCGAGGGCAGCCCCAGAGACGTTATGAAGGGCCTCTTCCAGCGCGACCCCATCACGCCGGCCGCATCCCTAGCAGCACTTTGCTGCCTACACGGCGGGACCGTGGCTGCATGGGGCAACGCCAGAGGAGTCTGGGACGATAGGAATGCCATCTATTTTGCCGTCCTCCTCATGAGGATTGCGTCAAGATGGACCCATCCGGAAACCTTAAAACAGAAACTTGCCGATCTGCAAAGGATGTAGAGGACGCCCTCCAGCATCCAGTGACTCCTTCTCGAACCCTCCCAGTTTTTTCGTGTATTTTTTTTCTGTTTCAGTTTTCTTTTCTGTTGTTTCCCCTCCCTTTCTGCAAACCTCGTCGGCCTGCGTGCCAGTCCTCGGCTGGTTTCCATGGTTACATTTGTAAAGTGGGAAGACCGAGCGTCCTGGCACTGACCATTGTGTTTCTCTTTTTACATAAATAAACGCCCCGGCAAGACGAAGTGTCAAACCAGCGTCACCCTGGGAGGAAGGACTCGAAACTTACGACACACACACCCCTCCCATTTCTCGGGTGTGTGTCCACTGTTATCTCGGCGCTGGTCCTCCACGCAGGGATTCGACGACGCGCGTAGACCGCAGCCTCAAGGCCGCCAACAGGGGTCATGTGACCAAGGTCTGCATTGGCAGTGCTCAAGTGTGGACAGGCCTGTTGAAATTTCTCTTTTTCTCATGGGGTGAGGACTTCGGGTGCGCGCCATTGACACCTCACTTCCCGCTGGTGCTGCATGCACCGTGCAAAAAAAAATCCCATGCGTTTGATTCGAGCGGGCTTCGATGCTGGATGGTCCAGAGTAGGATGCTCTCTGGGAAGGAGCAAGGCTCACAGGGCTCAGCCCAGCTCATCTGGTTATCGATCTCCTGCAGATTAAGGATCATTAGGGATTTCAGCTTCATAATGAGGAAGCGGAGGTGTCGATGCGATTCGGCTGCACGTGCACGCGCCAGTTAAGCACGTGATATTTTGCAACAGAAGCGTGAAGGAGAGCCCGAGGAGGAGAAAATGTATGCATTCCTGTTTCCTTGACAGCTGAGCGCTTCGAGTGATTCGCGATAGTGTTTAGTTAGCATAACTGTGGCGCCCTTTAGAGGAAGGTGGCCTTCCAGGGTGGAATGGTTCGAGATCTTCAGTCTGTTTTGTGATCTTCTGATTTTCGTCCCGACAGATCCATCAAGCGGCGATGTCGAAACGTGCAGAACTTACTGCGTGTTTCTGGAATTTGTTTAGGAGGCTGCCACAATCTTCCGATAATGAAATGCAAGGCAAGATGGGGCCTTCTTTCTTGAGGGAGCCGCCTGAAACGGGTGTGGCGCCTGATATTTCTGTCTTGTGAAACAGCGTTTCCACCCCCACAATGAAATCCTCCCATCCCTGCAACTCACTGCAACGTACAATCCATTGCTCGACTCATCCTTGGAACCGTTTCCTCTTCACTCCACATCCAGCGTAGGAGCAGACATACTTTCCATCTTTTCTCATTTCTCTTACAAAGTTTCTTGCTTGACAGAGTCAAAGGCGCTTTTCCTGCTCAATGCTTTTCTGCTGTTGAGAGACTCCCTGAAATCGGCCTCTTCCTGCCTGCAGACGAAAAAATCTCGATTTTTCCTCCCTTCCTGCAACTGAAGGCGAAATCTCGTCATCTCACTGTGACGTTACTGAAGGGCTGACAGGCTGCTAATGGTCCGGGATGGACGAAACTTTCAGAGACTGCTTCGCTCCTCCGCCTTTTCCCTGAGCTCTTGCAGACAACCCAGCCAAGAAATTGGCAGGAAATTGGAAATTATTTCCAAAGAAACTAGGGGATTTGTGTCTGCAAACAAACCCTCCACCATCTCCGAATCTCACTTATCATGATGTTGTTGCTACTGGACTCTTCCTCGCTGTAACTCTTGATGTCTTGTCCACTGCCTGTCTCCTCACGAGGAATAAACTCCACTTCTGGGAAAGTTTTCGGAATGATGCATGTAATCCAAGTTGCTTCCGGTATACCAGTAAATTTCGTGTGTTTCCGTCCACTGCGATCTCTTGAACGAACGATCCGGGAAGACTCTTGGTCCCTTTACACTAATAATCATCCTCTCGTTGCCAGGGATTTATCTTTCCGCAAGGAAAATTCATTCTCCTTCCTCGGAACACATGAGGAAGGCGCTCTGACCTCAAATGCCCTTCTGTTTCCGGGGAATTGCATCTTTTCCGTTTTTCGTTTATGCGATCAGTCCTTCCCGTCTACGGAGATGAGCGAATGCTTTCCGAAATGGTCCGCCCCCGGTCACGTGTTAATGGAGGAAGTGATACAAGCTGAGCCCTTGAAGACGTCGGAATTCCACAGCCGTTTCCATGACTCCGCGGATGAACATCTTACTACTGTTGGGCGCACGAATTCATTGCAGCTCGGTGTATTTATTTCTATTCCGTTGTTTTCAGCCTCGTCTTAAAAAGAAGGAGCGTACAGGAATGAACAGCGACCATCTTCCTGGTCCGGCTGTTTTCCGCAGCCCTTCTTCATGGCGAAGCCTTCATTTTTGATGGTGCCTTTGGCATGGCCAGTGACCCTGTGGTTCTCCTGATTTATGTTACGGAAACGCCGAGTGCTTGAGCACGGCGGTTTCCTTTTGGTGAGCTCCACCTGTCTGTTCGAAATCTTCACGTCGTTTTCCCGAATCCCAGAATTCCAAGGATAGAAGGATACGAAATTCCAGTCCTCAACACCTGCTCTCATTTTGTCCTGGTTCTTCTGAGGCTACCAACACCCAATTCTCCAGAGAAGCATTTGGGCTCGTTCGTCGCGTTCGTCTTCGTCTTCAGGTTGTTGTGTCTTTCAGCAAAAAAGAAAAAAAAAAACATCCCTTGCTAAGATACACACATCCGTTTGAGTTTCATTGACATTTTAAAGGACCACGTCACAGATTCAAAAAGAATTCAAATGGAGAGATGGGAAGTGAAATCACGAGGGTTTTGCCTTGGAGCGACCCTCTCGCCATTCCTTTTCTGGTGTTCCTTGATCTTAAATCTGGAGACGGATGCGATGGCCGTGAAGATGCTTGGGTCAGCTTCTAAACCGCCGGGCCTTCATTAAAGGTGCGAAAAGCGCATCGACCACAAGGGCAAACACGTTGTTTCCGTTTAGATAGCACATGTCAGAGCTTCGTGAGCATTCGATTGGCTCTCCCGTCTGCATCAACTAACTCTTGCAGCAGCTCCGGAAAAGGCTGCAGCATTTGAGAAGCAGCAAGGAAGCTACGCCTTTGGGCAGAAGCAGAAACTTCGCCTGGTGCAAATTAGAGGGTTCAGTTCTTGTGCAGCAAAGATCAGAGACAGGAAGCATGCCGAGGCGCAAAATCCTGCACACATACATGGGTGGCATCTCCTTCGTCTCAGTCACTGCTGCTATTTCAAATGATGAAATCGATTCCCATGGATTCATCGTTTTCCTCTGATCACTGCTGACTGTTCGGCTGCAGCATTTCCGACACAAAACTCGGCCAAGAAGCGAACTCGTGACAACGAACGGAGCAGTGACATCACTTGGCAGAGCACTTTTATATGAGTGCAATCTGCCTCCGAACCCTTGCAACCATCCCAGCATCACACGATGTAGATGCACCAAAGGTAGATGCTATGAGAACAGAGTGACTTGCCTGTTGTGTGGCGGGACTTTCTGAGGTCATGGGAAGCTTTTAGAAGCGTCGCATGGCAATTTTAGCTCCCTGAAATTTACGGATCATTTCCTGAGTTCATTTCTTTTTCAATTAGAAGCAAACATTTTGGTTGTTCCAGCAATGTCGATTCATATTAGTAGGTTGGGGTAGGTGATGAGTATGGAGGTAGCGGGAACAAGTTCAAATGTGATCTACTAGTTGACCCATCAAGCTACAAATCTTGCAATTCTCGGACGGCCGATTTCTCCAAGACAAAGGCCGCAGCGAACCCTGGAATTACATGGAAGGAACAAACGAAATTTCTGGAGAAAGTGGGAATGGAAACAAGGAGGCTGAGATTCCTACTGATGAAATTATGCACAGTTGCTCACGCGGCTTTCTGAAGCTCTGGAAGCAAGGGTGAATCAATTTGCTCGTGGGATGAAATCTTCTAAAACCCCATCTCAAGAAAACGGAAGGTAAAATCACTGTTCTCAAGACAGAAGAAATGCACAAACTCGCGATTTTTCTTGAATCTGTATAGCATGAAGCAAAAGAAGAAGGCCTTTTTTTCATCTTAAATTCTTTTAGGAAACCTTTCCGGATGCATCTACCAGCTGCACTTGCCTGGACCACCGCGAACTCTTAAGATTGAGAACACGTAACTCAGAGCTCAAATACAGAGGTGCCATGACTAATCTGAGATTAACGATTGTGCTTCAAAGAATACGAGGAGGATATGACGTCACTGAAGACTCCATGCTTCAGGGAGTCTTCAGTGACGTCATATCTGATTTTATTCTTCCTGGCACACTAGAAGAAACAAAGTTGGTAAGATAAAACGGAAGGAGGTCAGATTTTTGTGCAAAAGCAGAAATTAGATAAAACTGGAAAAAGGGGTGGGGAGGAGGAATCCTCAAGCTTTTACTGAGCTGCATTAGCGAAAACAGTTTGTTCTTTGTAAGGAGAATCGAAACAATCTCTTTGAATGCTGGTCCTCTCGTTTGTGAGAATCGATGTGCTTCCATAGGAAAAAACGTCAAAGCGATTTCTAGAAAATGGTTTCTTAGAGGAGGAATTTTTTGCATTTTAATACTGGGATCTCTTGGAAGTAGACCAGGAAGCATCCTACGCAACTGTTCCCAAGTCAGGATACAACTTGAGCCTTCTATAAAAATGTACGACAATCTGGAAAGAGTTAGAAAACGTTATGCGCTTTTCTCGTTTCTACTGAAATCTACTCATCTCAAATGAGATCGGGAACTCAATGGAATCACAAGTGCTTCTATTACGGGACTGCAAAAGACCCACCACGCACGTTGCGATGAGGAACAGAGTCGGTTCTCTTCGTCCCAACTCGCAGCATTCTTCAGGTTGCTACCTCTTGCACACCCTTTTCATAATCCGGCAAACTCCTGCAGGCACGAAAGCACACAGAACGAAGATACATTCGGTTTGCACATTTTCAGCTTCAGTGTTGAAAGTGTAGGAAGAAAGACTTTTGTCGAAGCTTGGAAAGAATCGAGAGTAAACAGTTTTTTTTTTTTTTTTTTCATAATCCTAGTCTCAGCACGGTTCCTGAGGTTCATCCTGCACCTCTACTGAAGTACACCTCATAATTGGACTTGCTAGTTATGCAACTGCCCAACCATTCTACGTGCATTGGAGGCAGTCTGATTGGATGTTTCGTCCACCTGGATGCTGGCGAGATCCATGCTGTCCATGCGATTCGTGCAACGGTGATGCTGGCCAGAGAACCATGAATGGGCTTCTTGCTCTCCTGCTTTCAGGTGTCGACGAAGCTCAGATCCAAAGACCTTGCTTACCTCGCAAAGGTGGGTTGAGTTTCTTCCGATTCCCAGAGGAATCTTCGAGATCCCGCGCTCGCTGCGCGACGCCTCCGTTCCCTCCCTGTTGCCACAGACAGCACCACTTTGCTGCTGCTCTTGCTTTCCTTCTGAAAACCAAGAACGACGCCACACATCGACAGGGAGAGTATCCAGCGAATGCGCCAACTGCATTCGCTTTCGGAGTGCTCCAGAGGTTTTGGGAAGATGAGGACGTGCATCCCGGAGACACTGAGCGAGCTTTTCGAAGCCTGTTCAGGACGCTCTCCTCGAAGTCGCCAGGACGCGGCCGCCGCTATTCGACTTGAAAGGGAACCGTTCCTTTGTGGAGATGCGATGAAACGACCCAAACGGGAGATGGGAGATGGAAGGAAACCGCGGAGCTACTGTGGTCAGACTAGCTCTAAATCAACGACAGCATCCCATTCTCCTGTGTTTCTTTCTTCCTATTCCTTCCTGACATGAACCCTCGGGAACCATGGAGCATGGCTATGAACGCTCGGTCCACCTCACTCCTACTGATGTCTTTATTCACTCACCTTGCCCGTAAACCTCCATTCCCTGTCTGGTTCCATCCCAGTGTGAGGTCTGCACCTTTCCATTTGGAGCCAGAACACATCTAGCCCTTTCTTATTGTAGATACCCTCCCCCCCCCTTCCCTATTTCTTCTCGTGTATTCCCAAACTTCGTCAACACATTCGTTGTGAATCAATGGCTTGGCATGTTGAATGAGGAGGTTTGAAGCTCAGGAAACTGCACAGATGTGTTCCTCAGACACCACCTCAACTCCAATTTCTGGTCCGGATCTAAAGCGGCGTGCACTCTCTCAGGAATAGGTAGTTGACGGGCCATTTTGGCTGATCTGCATATTTGGCTTTGGTTTCATTTCTTCGGGTGAGGTTTTCCAAGGCATTCGTTCAAGCCAACTCATCCAGCATCCAGCCTTGCTGCTGTATCTATCGTTTGGCTCTGAAGATAGTGGCACTCAAACGGCACCCTCAGGGAACCCGTGTGGTGGTCTGCCCGTTCATGGTGGACTTTTTCCGTCCACGTAAGCAGGCATCATGTTGTTCTGCACTCGTGGCAGCAAGAGGTCGCAGCCAACTTCACGCTACGGGAAGCGGCTAGCTGGTCTCACAGGACTCCAGCAGCGAGGAAGCGCATCTTCCATTTCGAGCTAGGACTTAGGGTCGGCAGATCTGAAGCCTGGTAACTCTGAGGCCTTTCCCTGATAATGTATTTTCGTTTATTCAATGCCCCTTCCTTTTAGCACTCCAGACCTCCTTCCCCGGACCGATTGCGCTCTCAACAGAAGCTCCTTCCACGATTGCATAATGTACCCCGTGCTAATGTTTGTGTACGTCAAACGTACCAGCCTCCGCAGATGGAGAGCCATTGCATTCTTGGACCTTGTGGGATTCTTCTAACTGTGTGGAAATGACTGCGGTTTCGATTGGTTGTTTGAGAATGAAGCCTGGAATTGAAAATGAGGATGGGGATGAAGGCAAGAGAACAAGCTGAAAGTTAGAAGGCGGAGGGTTCGGTGAAGTGGGAATTCATGCTTCAGTGGCGTTCCGATTGAAACGCCAGAGGTCCTGATCGGTCTCGGAAAGTTTCCTCTGGAGAACGGGGAAGGACTTCCTGACCTTGCGTTTCGAGAGAAGGATTAGATGTCGGCAACCGCGGACGATGGAAAGCCGCCCAGGATCCACAGCATCTCGAGCAGCCAGTCAGAAGCGCGGTCGGGAACAAGTGGATCCTGGAATCACCACAGTTCTAACAGAACTTCAAGTGAACCAAAATGAGTCGTCGGTCAGCCTCTGTTGAGACGAGACGTGGCCATCCTCGCCAAAGTTGCGTAGTCGTCCTCCGCATGCGAGGCTGCAATCCCGCCAGACCGACCAATCAGAGATACGCAACCTGCAAGGATGTTCGGAGCGACAATCGTAAAGTTGATTCTTTCCGGGAGGTTCCTGACGTAGGCCAGTGAGACAGGACTCTGCGGACGTGGCCTCTGTTCAGACAAACTTAGAGATGTTAGGAGCAAGCAAACAGATCAACAAAAAAAAAAAAAGGACGGATATTCTGCTCCAATGTGACAAAAGGCGAGTATCTTTCGGTGCTTCTCGGCAAACGAAGCAAGAGGAACTGAAAGTGGGCTCATGGACAACAGAATTCGCTTTTGCTCGAAAGGGCAGCCATCACCAGAGAAACCTCATTTGCGGGAACGGGCAGGCCGTCCTCCCATGGAAGAAGCCCTCCAGAGTGGAACGTTGCGATCGATCTTTCGCTTAGGAATGGGAGTGTGCTGTTTCCAGCTCCCCCTGCATTCAATCGGAGATGTGCGAAAGGGGAGCTCTGAATTGGTGGGCAGTTGACTGGCACGCCTGCACGAAGTAGGGAAGTAGCTGCGCTTCGGAGAAATTGCGGAATCTTCCTCAGATTCATCCATGGAAGCGTGAAGCGAACCTCGAGAACAATGGACCAGGGAGGACCACTCCGAAATCTGGAAGCGATCGAGCCACGGAGAGCAAGTCAATCTCCGTTTCTTCTGAGGGTCTTCTGCACGGGGAGCACAAAAACTGGAGACTCCCTGCACTGCGACTCCTGACTCGAGGTAGTCATGGAAATGGAAAGCCGGCCTGGAGGAGAGCGGTCCATACAAAGGAGAGGAATGCATTCATTGAATAACGTGTTCAGCTTCCAGGTTTTCGACGCGTCGCTGCGTCCAGGCCGAAACCCTCCTCCAGAAGAGTCCCCGAACGTTCAGCAGGACACCGGTACATCCGTGCAAGTTCGGCGCGGGACACGAGAAAGGATCTGCCCGGAAGGTGGCTGCTTTCCGGTGAGCTAAGAGGCTTCCGACGCACAGTGGAGCACGAGATGAACGAACTCGAAGTTGATGCTCTCCGGCACGAGGATCCCTCCAGGAATGCCTCTGGGCACCAACTGCAAGTTCAGACGGGCGAACACGAGGAACAGTCTCGAAGGCAAAACAGCGGGCGCATAGCAGATTCCACTCCTCCAACTCCTCTTACTCCCCTTAGCAAGCGGTTTCTTCCTTTTTGGTTCCCAAAAGCTGAAGAGCCGTCCGTCTGCTTGAGGGACGCTCACGAACTCTCACAGCACCGTCCACGCCACTTGAGGGTGCATGCAGCCCTTGAAGCTAGAGAGCAACCCGGGAGGGAAACACCCCATGAATTGAGAAAGGGCTCTGGAGGAAGCAGTTCTCTCCTCTCGTGCTTGGTAGGGAACTTCGAATGGAATCCGGGAAGAATCCACTCCTGGAATTTCTTCCTCGGAGGGATTCCGCAAGGGAACCCCGGACTTCTGAAGAGAACCCCCGAGAAACGCTTTCCAGTCTCTCTGAAGAGCGCTCCTCAAAGCGAGCAGAGCTCTTTTTGGCACTCCGGAGAGGCGACCCCGATGTGGGTATCAACCAGGGCTCCTCAATGCCCTGGAAGGACCTCGGACAGTCGATTCACAATCCGGGCCAGTCAGAGAGAACACCTGGCTTCAACTGGTGCCGCACTAGGAGTCCATAGGCCAGCCAGCTTATTCCTGCGGGGAGGAGAATTGAAACTCACGACGCATTCATTCCGCTGGCGTCGATCCTCCACGGCTGGAATCGAACCCGCAACTCTTGGCACCATGCGCGAAGATCGCAACCGCGCGGCTGCCAACGAGAGGGCAATCTGAACCTGCGATGCAAGGAGCCGACACCTTTGCTGGTGGCTGCCGTATCTCTCTTCGTCGTTAGTGACCATTGCTGCTTTGGAGAACCTCCTTCTCTAATCCGTCGAGGGCGAAAGTCCACGTGGTCACTGGTGCAGGCGAATGCCTTGAAACTTGGTGTCAGGAGCCTGGGATCATTCTGTGCAACAAAGGGCCGACTCCACCGGATAGGTGGATCCATCCGCCCTCTCACGCAGCAACGATGACTCTTTCTGATGCCTGAGGTAGAGATGCTGCAGACCAGCTTAGAAATTCCACTCAGAACGCGCAGGGTTCACCCCTTTGAGTTACAAGCAGGATCTGTCGCTGCTCAACATTCACATAGCACAGTCGGTGTCGTCAAACAAGCTGTCTCATAAGACAGCAGAGCTGAGAGAAACAAAAGAAAGGGAGGGAAAGAGAAATCGGAGGAAGCAAGCAATTGTAAACGGCATGAAAAAACAAAAAGCAAAAATTCAGATGCGGATGACGTCACACACTTGTGATTTAGCCAAGTGAACGATTTATAGAGGAAGAAATTCACTTCTCTTGCAGCCATGTCCCTTTGTGGCAACCGCGGAAAACAGACAATTTGCAGCATCCGATGGTTGCCCAGACATCAAAACGAAAGTTCCGGAAAGAAGAGGAAATTCTGAGAAGGAAAACATCCTTTCCCAAAAGTCGTTCCTTTTACGATCATTAGAGGCTTCGATTTTCCGTTTGCTCACTGACCCTGTGCAAGGTGAGCGTGATCTTCCACTTGCATGACGAGCCCTACTGTCATTGCATAGAGCCCAGGGTTTCCACAGCGTTCTCAACAAGATCATTCCAGATTCAGCTCAAAGGGAGAAAAAGGAAGCATCGAAAATTCTGGAGGTTTGAAGGGCAGACTCGAGACAAAACACGGTGGATGATGATCGGTCTGTGGGCTCTTTGTCAGAAGGATTGGTTCAGCTACAAGAATAAAAGTGGAAGAAGCATAACATTCTACATATGAACGCACGAAAACACACGAGTCTCAAGCACGAAATCTCGGCTTCTTGGACCAATGATGCCGGCTCATGGCCGCAATCGATGTGAGGAAGCATGAAGAACCGCAGGCAACTAACTGACCACCAGAGACTAATGGCAGCAACATTCAGCGCTGTGGAAGAAGCAACATCTCGTCACGCAACTGGCGATTTTCACGGAGGAGCAGAAGAGTCTGCATGTTGCCAAGGTGAAGAGTCAACTTTTCCCAAGTTCTCTTTCTTTCTCAGTAAAGAAATGAGCTAATCAGCAAATGGAAAGGCAGAAACGTCGATCTCTCTGAGAATCAGCAAATGTTGGTGTGCGTCCTGCAGCAGTTTCGTTCCCCAAGGGGAGGAAGACTTCAATGTACAAAGTTCCAGAGGATTCAAACAAGCATTTAACGTTGACAGATGCTGATTCCTAAAGGTCTGGGAAGTCACTGAAGCATGAAGATGGAAGCTGCTTACGGAGCGAACGTCGTCAAAGCTGGCAAGTGAGCTGAAACATCTAAGTCGATTGCTGGCCATGTCGTGCTGGTAGGAAAAAAGGGCAGAAAGCATTCCGATGTACAAAGAGAGAGGATTCCTGAGGTGCGAGGATACAGTGGGATTTGCAGTGGGATTGAGTACGCCTTCCAAGACCCCAAAAAAAAGGATGCATACATATACACATAACTCTGGAAGGTATGTGATGCGTCTATATGCATCACTGGTCATCCGCTTGCGACCTCTGCATCCGCATTCATCCTTGTTCTCAGGTGGAATCATTGTCCTTCTTCCAAAACCCTTGTTTCAGTGCTGCAGCAGTGGAAACCTGATGCTGTCATCTCTGCAGCAGAGGGCGACCCCTCACATGTAAACAGAGGCCTCAGAAAGTTCCTGGGGATGTCCTTTGAGCGCCTAGGTGGACCACTGCTAGGCAGATCCGTCTCCGACGTAAAGACACCACCATTCACCACCTCGTGTGCAATGGTGGGTGACGCCGTTCGCTCAGTGGCGCATATGCCGCTGCAAGAGCTTCGTTGCTGTTGACTACCATCTCATGAGGAACAAGGAACTGTTGCACGTCACTGTGGCTGCCATAGATCTTCTGGGGAGATCACCTGATGAGCTACCTATGAGCCACGTATGCGTTTAGTGGTTTCCTCTGCCATCCAAGGAAACTTCGATCTCGCCCGTAAGGAATTTGGCTTCCCTCTGAGGCAGCTCGTCTCCTGTCTAGAAGCCCATCCGAAAATCTCCTGTCGCCCTATGAAGTCTGCTGCTCGACGGCAGGGAGTGATCATGTCCTGGGTCATGTTCCGAGGAATGCGCTCTACCGAACTTCGTCTCTTCCCTGCGACTCTTCCTCAGCCGTAAAGAGGTGCTGCAGGACCCGAAGAAGTTAAGGATCCTGGACGCCACACCTCCTGCCACAGCGCTGTCTGCACGCAGGGCAAACGACGACAGCTGTCTACTGGCGGGATGGGGGTTTCCTGCAGGAATGACAAAATTCTTTGGTGTCTGGAAGACCCGCGAGTTGACGAATGCCGTCACTCAGCGTACCATGGCGAAGGGCTCACGTCTGTGGACTCAGCTGTTGACTGAGGACCCCCCCGTTGTCATTATGGTTAATAAGCTGTTGATCGATATTGTTGATATGTACGTATTAAAGAATATAAAAAATAAATAGATATGCTCAACATGCATATATTTCTGTAAAGATTAATATATGGTGCGACGATTATAAAAATAAATAAATATATGTTCATATTATATATATATATATATATATATATATATATATATATATATATATATATTAACCTATATATATATATATATATATATATATATATAGGTTAATAATCAACAGCTTCTTAATTTTATTGATAGAATGTATGTCGATCAATCTTAACAAATGTATCTGTTTCAGTAATATTACTGTTAATAATATGCATGCTAATAAATATGAGTGGCATGTATATTGAAATAACTTTGTATATCAATCTACGCAGAATACGCAAACGTATTTATGTTTTATCGTCCTTAGGGATTGTGACCGCTCTGGATCTCGGAGTTGGGATCTCGGTCTGCATCAATGACGTGAAGAAGCTTTCCGAATTGAGTTCTCTTTCTCCGCCATCCTTCAGCGCATGATAACCTTTTGCTGCCTGTTCTCCATCTGCTTCCTCTTGTCTCCATCGTTGCACTGTGCTGTTCATCCCATTTCTTCCCCTGAAACGTCTTCTCCCGAGCAGGTTGGATGGCACGTCCGAGTCCTCGTAACCTCAGATGAGCATGACCTGCGCACTTCGAGATTCTCCCTTTCTGTCTCCAAGGTTTCTCTCGGTGCATTCACTCGACCACTTGATTTTCTGATGATGCACTCCTCGCATGATGGCAATCTGAGGTGGGAGCCATGAGATCATCCAGGGACTCTGAATGGAAAGAAAGTCGAATGCTGCCAAAGAAACAGTGTGCAGACTGGGTGGATTGTGATAGGTAAATAGGTTCCTAACTTCCTCAGAATTCAATTTTTCGAATGGGGACACGCTGACTGCTGAGAGGAAAAGGAAAAAGTAAAAACTGAAGGACTGAATGGGAGTGAATCAGCAACTACAATGCATCAGTCAGCAATCAGAGTGAATCATCGAGGAGGAAAGGTGGAAGATCCAGCCAGCAGCCCAGAGATGCTTGGTGTGGGATCGCTGCCAAGATCTGACCTCGTTCTGAAAAGAGCATACCGAGTCGGCAGCATTCAAAAAGGAGCAAGGAAGAAGAGAGAGGGAGAGAAGAACTGGAGCCACGCTCCACAAGAAAAGGAAAGAAGGGGGGGTTGAGGAGAACGTGCACCGCGCTCTCCCTCTTCCGCTCTCAGGAGGAAACCAAGCTCCAGTTCGCGCGATTGGGGGCCGGCTCGTCAGCATCCTGGCATCTCAAGAACCACTGGATCTTGAAAAACCTGCGAATTCCAAGAAGGCACGTGAACTGGCTCGCTTTATTGAGTGAAGGGGAGGAATCAGCAGGACCTCGATTTGTTTACTTTCTTAGGCACGTTCTTGTCCGTAGTCACGGTTTCGTTTCCAAAAATACCCTCCCCTCTTTCCGCTCCGTATCAGTGGGCACCACTTCTTGCTGTGGGCGTCGATGTTCTCACCTCCTCCTCCTTCGTGGGCAAAACCTTTCAGCCCATGCGTCTATTTTTAGAAGCGACCATGCTGAAGGCAACCACAAGGAGTCCCATTTTGCCGAGGCATAGCCGCAGCATCTCCAGCTCTCGCATCGCCTCTTCATTTTGAGGATCGGCCTTGTTGTTGGCCGGCGTGCTGATCGCGCACGCTGACGTCATGCCGCGGAGCCGGACTCGAGGCTGGCCGGTTACAGGTTTCATCACCTCTTCATTTGAGATTATTGGGACTTTGACGTCACCTGTGAGCATTCGTGTTCAACAGGGGGACGGCAGGCATAGTGTGTGTCGGATCTCATTTCCTCCTCAAGCACTTCTGAACGCATTCAAAGGTGTCCCGAAAAGAGCAGACAACGTCCAGGACGACCACTCTTCTCCCCTGGAGCAGCACCAGATCCGGACGAAGACCACAGTCCACTGCAGGAACAAGTTCATTGCAGGACACCGTTTCTCCTTTGCCGTCCTCAACCGGTGAAGCAATGCACCGTGCACCGCATCTCTGGGCTGCTGGCTGGATCTTCCACCTTTCCTCCTCGATGATTCACTCTGATTGCTGACTGATGCATTGTAGTTGCTGATTCACTCCCATTCAGTCCTTCAGTTTTTACTTTTTCCTTTTCCCCTCAGCAGTCAGCGTGTCCCCATTCGAAAAGTGCCACAGGAGAGAGTGCCACAAGCGACGATTTAATGCGTGAGGCAGCATCTCATCCCAGTCTTCGCATCTTCTGCATCTGGTCTTTTTTGCGACAAGCGATTCCCTGATCAGTGAGCACGAGTAAATAGGTAACGCGCTTCAGATTCACTTCTCTCTGAACTGAGGAAGTGGCTCCCCCTTCAAGTTCAGTGCACGGCATGGTTTTTTCCCTGGTCCCTTGGTTTCACAGCGGGAGATGACACGGCTGACTGCTCCAGATTACAAGCACTTGATCAGAGCATCTTCCCCATGGATGGATGAAGAGCAGTGTCCATGAAGACTAGCTTCTGATCTTCATCTGCAAAGGTCCATCTTGCGTCCACGAGGGGTGATGTTGCCACGCTGATGTTCAACGCTCCGCAGATCCTCTGTGTTTCTTCGAAATTTCCTTGAAATTTCTACAGGTGGCAATTCACCAAACTCAACATCCTCAGGTTCGAGGCGGCAGTCTTTCATTTATTTTTTCCACTTCTAACAGAGTTGAGCGAGGGAACGTGGGCGCTGCTATATCCAAGGAGGTGAACGCCTCCTCGTCATCTGGAAGGTTTGTAGCAAGGTGATGGTGTCATCAAACACATTCTGGATAGGAAGGTGGCTAAACTCACAAGTCAACGGAGGCAACACGCCGTCGTGATCGTTGCACCAACCGAGAGTCCGCAACGCGCGAAGAACCGCCTTAGCAGGTCACGGGTAGTGTCTTCCGGGTGCAAGAGCTCTGGTGCCAGTCTCCGCCACAGTTCCTGGAGACCGCCACAGTCTAATGGCAGGTACGGGATCGATCCTCCCAATCCGTGCCAGAGACGAGGTGATAGCGCTCATTGCACTGGGTTCCCCAATGCAGAAACACTAGCATCTCGTCAGCCTTTCACTTCAACGGAAACACTGAGGTGTTCCAGCTCAAGAGAAGGACCACAAATTCAATAGATGACTCTACCGTAGGCGGAGTGCGCGGAGTGGCGTGGGAGAGGTCAAGCAGTTTCCACGTGGCGCCTCCCAGGGATGCTGTTCTTCGTTCTGGAACAGCAGCAACCCCACGGGCAGATCACCACAGGCCAGTGCCTGAGGAAGACGCAATACCTCATTCGTCTTTACTGTTTCGCACGTTCGTCACTCGAGCTGCTTCTCCTTCTTCGCTTCGCAGAGCACACGTCAACCGTTGCTTCACGCCACGGGGAAATCAAAGTGGCTGATCAAAGCCTCCAGCGATGACCCACGGGCTCTCCCGCTTTTACGGGCTGCGCACGTGAAGCAGGGGAAGGGAAGCTATAAAGACACCGCTCTTTCAACATCTGGAGGGAACACCGGAAGGTGCGCTCGCGATTCCCGGCTGCTAGTCAACGAGCGGCGTTCTGGCGCGCCGACGCGGACGCAGTATCACCGTTGGAGACTTCATCACTATTCCAGCCCACTATTCAAATGTCTGCGAGGGAGTGACCGTTCTGAAACGAGCGGATGCTGAGTCTTGAAAATGGATCGCGGGCTGCCGGAGCGAACGCACGGTTCCGCCTTCCCCGTCTCCAGTCCAGGGGAAGCTCGTCCGGAAGCCAAACGGTCGTCAAGCAGCTCCCTGACACCTCTTCGGGTATCGTCTCCCACCGCAGTCGCACGTCACTCGACGCGCCCCTCTTCATGGTGCCTTTGCCTCTCTCCTGACCGTCCGCATTCCATCCTTTTGTGGACCAGTTCGAAGCACCTCTCGGAGCCGCCCCACGAACCTGAGGCGTCAGGAGTCTGCATCCGCGTCTCATTATGTTAGGCTGGGTCGGTCTCGATGACCAACCCAGCCTCGGCTCGACTAACCCGCAATCCAAGAACAGGCCGCGGTACCCTCGAAGGACGCGAGACGGGACCCGGAAAAGTAGACTTTCGGCCGCCTCCACCTTCTCAGCCACGTCGCCGTCCTCTTCCTTCCGGGAGAACAACCGTGATCATCCACCGGTGGGCTAGGAATCCTCGCGCACCATCGAGCGAGCGACGAGACGACCCGGCGAGTGGTCCTCTGCCTGCGCGAAAGCGCTGCTCCGACCGGTGGAGCTAGCTCCGGTCCACCTACGGAAGTAGAGGAGACTCCGCCCTCCCTATTGGGGTGGCAGCACGCGATTTGGCCGTACGCGCGCTTGGGGCCCGTTCCCGTGCAACCTGTGCCGGCATCTGGCACTCAAACAGAAGCTCTCCAGATGCGGGGAATTAGGAACGATCCCGCATCTGCTTTCGGCACGCAGTGTCCTTCGGATTGCTTGGAACCTACCTGGGGCTGCCCTGCTCCGACCCGAAAACTTTCCGAAGGAGCTGCTGCGTCGCTTCTTCACCCGTTGCGGACCTCAGCCTGCCGGACAGGTGTCAATCCCTCATCGAGTCCCAGTACACGCGGGATGCGTCAGGAAAGGCATTTAGGAGGCGTCAGAGCCGTTGAGGAGCTCCAGAATTTTAGCTTAGGTTAGGTAAGATAAATTGAGGTTAGGTAAGGCAAGGTTAGCTTAGGTGGAGGAGGTTCCTCAACGATGAGGAGTGTCGCCGAAGGGCCTACTCTGCTGCAGTGAAGAAAGGAGGTTGCCTGCTGAATCTCAGGGAGGCTACAGAGGGCTCAGCCAATGTAAGCTGTGATTCCTTCCCTTCCCTCATTATTTATTCATTTTTTTGATTGTTCGCTTGCCTCAGTGTTTCCTGTTTTCCTGTGTAGGCGACTTAGAAGTCGGCGTACGAGGAAAGTTCCTTAGGACTGATGTTTACTTTGGACGTTCATTTTCCTGTCTGGAAGCACCCCGCGTGGACTAATGACAATGATTGCATCTCTCTAGAAGCCAGCAGATGCACAGATGCTCAGCTGCCGGAGTCACTCGCTCTGCTCTCTCCTTCCCAGCTTCAGGGTGCACCATGATGAGCGTGGTCGCTTAGATACTGCACGGAAGATCAGCTCCTCACAGAATGGCGGGATACTCCCATCTCCCAATAGCGAACACACAAAAGTTGATTAGCACGGAGCGAAGGAATGCAAGGCAAGCAGGAGATGTCCCAGGCTTCTTTTTTGATTTTGAGCTGGTGGGTTTAAATCGAGTCCATGCCGTTCCGTGCGGAGCGCATGACAAAACGAAACGGCGAACGGAAATGCGCTCCTCCGCACGCCATTCGCTTCTTCCCAATGTTGAAGATTTCTCAGAAGGAGAAATCAAACAGAACGGAGGAGGACAACAGCAAAAGAATTCCAAGCCGCAGCCTTTTCCGACAAGAGCAGCCTACAAATGGAGAAGTGGTGAAGCGCCTCTTTTGTCCTGCGAAGGCAACGGGAGTAGGCTTCAGCAAGAGAGAAGTCGGGGAAGACCCAAGGCTCTTGAAGGTACATCCCATAGAGAGGAACAGACGGACACAATGTGGCTGTCCTCCGCCACCACCCTCGCAGATGAGCCCACCCGTCCAACAGCACAATCTTTCATCTAAAGTGGCAGGAGTCGGCGACCCTGCTGTTGCATTGGGGCCTCCCGTGCGACGCCTGCCGACACCACTTGACCCGAGAGGGTGCAAGTCCCAACTGCAGCAGGTGCGGAGAAACAGAGTCCCTCCCCATAGAGTCCCACATAGATTGTGTTGCCCTCCGTCCTTTGTGGAAACGTCTTGTCGCGTCCCTGAGGAACCCCGAGGGCAACTCCAGTGACATTCTGAAGCACCTTCTCCAGCACAACGCCATCACGCCGGCTCCATGCCCGTTCGGGATCGTGGCTGCATGCAGCAACTCCAGAGAATGTCAGAACGACAGGGTCGTCATCCATTTTGCCGTCTTCTTCATGAGAATACCCTTCTGGGAACCTTAAAACAGGAACTTGGCCGCAGCCTGCAAAGGATGCAGAGGACGCCCTCCAGCACACGGTGATCCCTTCCCGAACCCTCCCCATGTTTTTTTTGATATGCTCTTTGTTTTATTTTTCTTTTTTGTTGTCTCCCTTTCCCATATGCTTCCGGACCACGCCGGCCTGCGTGCCGGTTCTCGGCAGGGTCCTTTTCGTATGTATGCAACGAGGCAGCACCAAGCGTACTGCCACTGACTTGTATGTTTATTTCCATGTAAATAAACGCCCCGACGCAACCGAATGCCAACCCAAATGAGGCTACCTCGCAGCTACCTTGCAATGAGGCACACCAACAGAGGCATAATGTTGGTGTCAATGCATTATTCAAATTCGTCTGAAGTGAACCACATCACAAGAAGTATCCTTCCAGCATTGCCGCACGTCTTACAAACGTCACCAAACTTGAAAAGGCCATTCCTCAGCACATCGCGTGGTAAGTGATGTTCTTTCATCTCTCAGCATCGGCTCTGTCTGCCTGGATGGGCGCACCGGGACATCTTGCGGAGCCGGCGGCCGGCGATTCGGCGTGCAGGCAAACGAACTTTCCGCTCGTTTGAAGGTTCAGAACGGGTCGGTGGTCATTTCGCTCCGAAGACCGCTTCACCAGATGAGTCTTCTTCCCTCTTTTTCCGCTCCGACAAGCTCCAGCTCCCCCTAAGGAAACGGGCAGCTGGTTGGATCCGTCTTCCTCCCTCGCACCCAGCTCTTAGGGCGAAGGGGTGGTTGCTGATCTTCGCCAGAGTTTCCTCTGGATTTGTTCTGCCCAGGCAAAGTTCACCATCTGCCACCAGCACATGCGACAGACCCGGATCGAATCTTCTATAAAAGCATTCTCATCTCTCCCACGTGCTTCGATCCGACTGAACCGCTTCTTACACATCGAGAAAGGATTTCGGATTTTGCTTTCTTGCAAAGTAGAAATCCGGAAGCAGCATTGATGGAATGCACGTAAGGTTTGGCCTCCTCTGACAGCAGCTCTAGAAAGTGAGACTGCCATGAGAGCAATGCACCGCCGCTTCGACTAAAGTCAGAAGCCAATGTCTTCGCCCCTCAACTGCTACCATAATACGGCCCAGCTTCTAATTGGCAAGCTGCTTTCGTAGTTACGTTGCGTTTTACGTGTTCCGTGGTGCACTCTCCGAGGTTCTGATTTTCATCTGGTCATCTCCGTAGTGATTGCTGTGAAAGAAGATATGGGCAGCTAAACTGGCGACACAATGAAGTCATTTTTCCGTAGTTGAGACTGCCATTTCACTACGTCGGTAGGAGTTCCAGAAGCGATTGCTGCTCGCGAGCAGCTTGCCCACAGGGGTCTGCAGGCAAGTTCCTCCATGAGATGCGCGACGTGATGCCATCCTATCGCCCTCCTCGGGAAAGAGGAGACAGTGGCGATGGCGTCTCCGTCATTCCGGGCTTCATTTGCCGCAGCTTCTTGCCCGCCACGTCTCCACGGAAGCGGAGCGAAGATGCGATCGCCGGCGCAGGCGACGTGGAGCCACGCGCGCGAAGAGACGTTACGGGGCTGCAGCCACTGTTCATCCCGAGGATCAGGAATACGTGGTGAGTTCCGGCGCTCCTCGTGTTCCGACCGGCTTCGCCGCGATAAGTGGGGTGCCACGCGGGAGGCAAGAGAAGCAGCGCGAACCGCTCCGATGCCGACCGACACGGAGGCGCGAGATCTACGTGATCTCTCAGAGATGCTGGTTCGCGGAAAGTCTGCAAAGAGCTCCCGCTGCCGCGGAAGGGTTCTCCTCCAGCCGGTATCCAGGGATGAGCTCGCCCTTCCGAAACTGCGCCCTCGAGGGATTCCGCCCACAGCTGAGACGCAGCTGACGTTGCCCACAAGCTGGGGCGGCATTCTCAGGCAGGTCTTCCAGAAGGAGGAGGACAGGAAGAGGGCGCAGTCCTCGTGCGCGGAATCACACGCTGCCTCTGTGAGCAGTCCTCTTGCTCCTGCCGCTCGCACCGGAACTGGATGACGGAAATCGCCCCGCAGGATGGCTGGGCAATGCAGCTCCCCCGAGGCCCTGCCAGTATTTTCCATCGGGTTCCACGGGAGCACACGCGCAGAAGCATACCCAGGAACTGCACTGAGAGGGATACGCTGCCGGCTGCTCTAGGGATCTGTGCGGATGCTGAGAGTGACGGCGTCCGTCGCCACGAGGCAACGGTTCGTCCAGTTGGTGAGGAGCGGAGTGTTGCAGAGGTTTCTACTCTTCGTCAGGCATCCTCGCCGCCACCTTCCGGACGTAGTCTCCGCGGATGCGGATCTAGTGGACAATCTGCTCCCCTCCAGGATCCCTTGTTGAACCCCGAAGTTTCTTTTCCGTCCTCGAGGGCGCCCGAGGCGTTCCGGGCTGCTCTCCCGCCTTCCCTGTCGACGGCGGACAACGCGGCAGCATGACACCGAAGCGTGGCTGTGGATTCCGCTCCTCCATGGCTGATGGATGCAGCAACGAATGTCATCCGATGCAGGCGCCACGACCGCAGCGTGCATTTGGTGCCTCCCTAGGAACCGCTTGCGCGCCGTCCCAGACACCGCTGAAGACGCACCTTCCAGGCAGGCGATCTCTCCACACCGCGGCTCCCGATGATCTTTTCTGGCTCCCCTGTTCCGCTGCTTCCTTTCCAGCTTTTCTTATTATTATTGTCAGGTTTTCTTCTTTTTGATTCGCCAGGTGTTGAAGGACCACTTATCTCCTTAGGACGGAGCTCACGGAGCTCTTTGACACCTTCCACGCCACCTGAGGGTGCATGCAGCTTTTAGAGTTAGAGGGCACCCCGGGAAGGTATCGCTTCATGAATTCAGGAAGGGTTCCGGAGGAATGAGTGCATTCCTCTCTCATTCTTAAGAGGGAATCCCGAAGAGAATTCTTATTCCCTCCTGCGGGACCCTCCTGTCTGTAGGACCGCTCTCCTTTTCTCCGTAGGGAATCTGGAAAGGATCCACTCCTGGTCTCCTCCTCTGAAGAAAACCCCAAAGGGACGCTTCCCAATTTGTCTAAAGGGTGAGCTTGCCTGAAGGGAGCAGAGCTCTTCTTGACACTCTGGAGAGGCAACGCCCCGGAGGGAGTATCAACCATCTCCATGGTAGCGGCTGCATTTTCTCAACAGAGGAGAACCCCGGAGAGCTCCTCGATGTCTTGGAAGGACCCCGGAGGGTCGACTCCCAATCCCAGCCACTCAGCGGGGACATCTGGCGCCCGCCGGTACGGCATCCGAAGCCTTCAGGTCAACCAGAGTCATCCCGCGGGGAGGACTCGAAACTCACCACGCGCCCATTTCTCTGGCGTCGATTCTTTACGGTGCGCATCACTGGAGCTTTCGTTTTTTATTCAGTCGGATCCAGCCGAAAATTTTACAGGAATGTTTGCTTCTCCAGGCTCATCAGCCGCCTTCTTCTTGCTGATGATCCCTCCTCTCCCTACCTCCCACCCCTCTTCCGGATGCGAGCAGCGGCGATCCCCGAAACGGAGGAAGTAGAAAGCGGACGTCGTCGTCCCGGGGATCCGTTGGAGATTGCCATCTCCCGCATGAGGGAGGGCGAGGAAACGGCCCAATCGGGGATGTGGGGCGCAGGGATGGTGGTGGTCGCGCCAGCAGCGAACCGACGGGCGCGTCCATCCCTCACCTGGGGAATCGGACAGAGCGCCGTAAGACGGGGCCACTACCTCACTCCCTATCTGTTCACCTATTTGCTGGCTCTCCTTCCTCCCCGGATCGCCCCCCAGCGTGGGTGAGTCTTCTGGTTTCGGGCCCGCGTGCTGGTTCTCCTCCAAGCGCGCAAATTTCATTTATTTATTTATTTAATTCACGGCCGGTATATCCGCTATAAAAGGGTCACTCCGACCCTTTTATATGAATATAAAAACAAACATGCAGGAAATGTAAAAAATGCAGTCACGCCGTCTCGCAGGTCGATGAATGACACCAGGAAAAAAGAGGAACCTGCCCTTGCGCCGGGTCTACCAGCAGCACACTCTCCGGAGCCGCACTGCCTGCGACGCGCGACCCCCCACCCCACCCCCACTGTCGACTTGGGGGAGCCACCCCCCTCCCCACCCTCACATCGAGGGAAGAGCGAGGTTCTGCCGCCACTGCCCGGGTGAGGCGCCGGAACTCCCGCCAGCGTCCTGGAGGTCGCAAGAGCCACCACCTCGGAAGCTGCCACGTCGCGTAGGGGGCCGACGGGAGGCGCGGGAGCTGCCCGGTGCGAGAAGAGCACCGCCACGTGCTGCCATTACAGGAGAAGCAAGAAGTGCTGCTACCCCGGAGAATGGCGGGCACTGGGGCTCCATACCGCCAGCGAGAGATCCTTGGCGCCGGCCACGCGGGCGTCGCGGGACGCGTAAGCTCGCGCGAGAGTCACCTATCGACGCATGCTGTCCCAAGCAGCGGTCGGAAGAGCGACTTTCTGTAAGACTGAATTCCAAGGTCCACTCCTGAGTGGCGCCAGATGGGATCGACCGAAAAGAGTAACGTCTCAGGTAATGCCAAGATGATCCCCCCGTCATCATGCATTCGCATTCGGAGATCCTGATGGCCCAGCAACGCACCGATATGGTTCGAGGGTATCTCTCTCCTTCCTGACCAGAAACGACGCAGGCAGCTGCTGAGGCGCGGAAGAAAGGAGTAGGAGATGATGGCAAATCCAGGGGCATTTCGACAGACCCTTCCCAGGCTGAACTGGGAAGAGTGCACTTTCCGAGACGGGATGTGGGATCCGTTCTTTCCGCCTCGTGGGTCGGCAGCTGCTTGGCAGAACCAACTGATGTACGGCAACAGATACGGGACTGTACGGTGGTGGCCGTAAGATCCGATGATCTCGCAAACCGGGACGGTAACCAAAGAGGAAAAAAAAAAGTAACATCGAAGATGCAAACGTTTCAACGTCCAGCTTCCGTGCTCGGTTCGGTGCTCCCTACTTGCTGAGCTGCAGGCGTCATGCGGATCTAATCCGAATGAGAAGAGCGGGTCTATCCTGATTTCAGCTCTGGGGTTGCTGCCGGAGGCGCTTTCCGATCTCTGACCGCCCGATTCAGAGGAACTGATGATGAGCAAACACGGCCTCGATTCCATAGAATAGAAAGGACAGCTTATAGAAGTTTGTAATGATTAGCCTTCTCTAATTATTTCCGTGAACTTTTGCTTTTCTTGATGGCCAAGCTATTCCCGCTGTCCATCTTATCGTGTGTGTTCCACGCGTATATGACATTCTTCCTTCCATAAGAGCGTGTTCGTACGTCCAGAGGGGAAAGGACTGCGTGGACACATTGGGAGCCCTACTTCGCCGCTCTCTTCTCCATGGAAAAAAACGCAAATCCATACCCTCCATACCATCCTAGGGGAAGGCCACTTTTCTTCTTTGTTCAGCAATTTTCCAGCTACCTCCTTTTTTTCGTTTTCAGCTGACTCGTATTTCTTTTTTTTTTTTTCGAGGCTGGGGAGGGGAGGAGGAGGGAGAAAGTTTGCTCCCTGAACAAACTGATAAGGCACAGCTTCATTTGAACCCTTGTGGAACTTTCAACTTTGTTTCAGAACCCTTCCGCGGAGAGCGTGCGGAAAAGTTTCCCGAGGTCGGACTCTCTGCCGCTTCCAAACTGCTCTTGTAATTCCTCCAAGTGCTCCGCACATGAGACCACAACCTTGGGGCTAGACCGTATTTTATCCGACACCATTCCCCCGTCATCCCGTTCCTCTTTGGCGAAACTTTCGGCCACCCGTCGCGTGCAGAGATCCAAACTCGCTGATGCGTTCCGTGTCCACTGCGTGCAGGGAGTGCACCTTTGCGTCTCACCTTGGCAGAGCTGAGCTGCGAGTAAGCGTTTGCCGGAGTTGGCCGACCAGCGTCCCTCCAAGACTTAAATGCCATTTTCCCGCGAAGGGGGGGGGGGGTGCTTGCTTCCGCAGGGAAAGAAGAAAAATGCGAAAATCTGATCCACAAACCAGACCGCCCGGGCAGACATCAAGCAGGTCCTCATCGTGGGGGCATTAGGATCCTGAGATCCTCAGAATGACGCTTTGCTACGAGTATTGGGAATCTACGAAAAAACGACGCCAAAAAGACTAAGGAAAACGGGCTGTACCTTGCTGCATAGGGTCCAGCAAGGGCATCTACTGGACGCATAGACTACGGAAGCCTACCGGACGATGCGAGCCACCCCACCGAGTACATCATGAAGACAGGGCAAACTCTCCAGCCAGCCTCTCTGTCCTTTCCTTGATTTTTGACAAGTCCCAATTCAAGGATACGGGATGATTGAATGAGAAATTCCGTATCGTCTGAGGTCCGGCTTGGCGGCGTGGCGCCGGCGTGACCGGCCCGCGATGGAGTCCAAACGCACGGGGCGAGCGACTTGAAACCCCAAGCCCTCTCCCTACGTATCAGGCCGGCCTCATCCTATTCCACCTCGTGCATTTGCGAAACGGAGCATTTTGATTCTGCATTATGCAGCGTGAGCACTCAATGAATCAATCATTCGATCGACTGTGCTATCGCGTCGGAGCCCTAATACGACACTTTTGCTCTGTGATGCGGAGGTGATGTTTGGAGATTCGTTTTCAAACTGTCGTAGAAGTTGTGGAAGCAAAGTTCGGATGCCTTTTCCAGGAAGATGCGTTTTTTCCCTCTCTCTGTCTCCCCCCGTGCTGGGAGACAGTAGTGATGCCGTTTCCACCTGTTGGCCTTTGCTGGGTTCGGTGCCGTGGGGAAGTCGCGTGAGCACATTTCCGAAGCCTTGCGGTCAGACACGCGTCCCTAAATCGATGGCAATTTTGAAAACTCTAAATGACGAATGCATTCTGTCGGGCACACGTCGCCGCAGAGGAAAATCATTCACGCCAGGTAACTCAATTCTCAATAAAAGTTTGACTGGCGCGGAAAAAAAAACTCCCTGAGCGATTTGATTACCGGGAAAACCATCCCAAGCACCAACTTCCTCTGAAAGCAGGTGAGCTCCCCTGTTCCAAGCGTTCTGCCTGGAGAGCCCCCAAGAGGGGACGTGAGTTTCATCCTCGGTTCATTCGGTGCTCATGTTGCATAATCCGTCTTGACGGCAGTTTCCAATGAACCCAGAATCAAAATGCTTGCTCCGTTTCGCAAGTGCACGAAGTGGAATAGGATGAGGCCGGCCTGATACGTAGGGAGAGGGCTGGAAACCTGGAAACCTGAGGCACCTGGAAACGCCGAAAGGACTTCTTCCGAGACCTTCTTCTTGTTGACCAGCACCTGAACGTAAGCACGTAAATAACAGGAGCCGCCTTGAGAATGGGCGGCATCATTTCGCGATGGGGATCCACACCTCTGCAACCAGACAAAGGGGAGAGACACGGAGAGAAATCCCCTCCTGCGTGCCTCCCGGGATCCCAGGTCCGTTCCGGAGTTTGTCCGTACTGAGTTCCGGGTGTCCTCCCCCACTTCCTCCTGCGTCGCCTCCCGAAGTCGATTTTCCCATCCGAAAGAGAAAGTTCTGACTCACGGGATGGGTTGCCGCTGCTGGCGTATTCCTTGTCGTTCCTGGTTCCCGTGCGCGGACAGGCAAGAAGGTGGGAAGAACCAAAGGCTCTCTCTCCACACCTTCAAAGGACGTTGCGGCGCGACGACACGCGGAGGTGAGTAAAGTGTGACACTTGGAAACGCAAAGCTTTCCGCGTGCACGCTTTACGCAAAAGCTACCGACCTTCGTTCTTTGGGGGCGAGGATTTTTTTTCAGCGCACTTTGCTTGGCAGATACCTTTTGACTGTGTATCTTTTTCTCGAACCTTCCGAATCTTTTTTTCTTCCCTTTTCTTTTCCTCGCAATCTCTTTTTATAGGATTTTTAAGAAAAAAAGATAATTTTAACGGTGTGTGAAGATCATGGCTTCTCCGCAGGAAAGCGACAGCTTCCACGCTGGCAAAGTCCGTTCTTTCCGTAATGGTAGGAAATCCATCTCTTCGACTCAGGAAGCTGCTTCGCGGAGCCATAAATTCGTACTTCCTTTCAGAGAGAGAAGGTCTTGATTTGAGAAGGGAACGTAATAGCGGAGGACCAATCTTTCACGTAACGAATGGAAGATAGAAGACGTCCACTCCGGTTTATCAATGACGAAACGTCGGACAGCCACACGGTGCAGCGTTTCCGAACCGAGAAATAGAGCTTGCGATCGCAGATGATGTGATAAATCAAACATGGATGTGATTGATGTTTGATTTACGAGGGCCGCATGGAAAGATTGCCTCCGGGGCAGCGCTTGCAAGGCCCGTGATTTCCG
Organism: Raillietiella orientalis; assembly: GCA_036172245.1. Lineage (NCBI taxonomy): Eukaryota > Metazoa > Arthropoda > Ichthyostraca > Raillietiellida > Raillietiellidae > Raillietiella > Raillietiella orientalis. The sequence continues at coordinate 1,101,813 of JAYWIR010000033.1, read as the reverse complement.
TTCGTGCAAGAAGCACGTTTCGGTTCAAGCGGGAAGAGAGAGAGAGAGAGAGAGAGAGAGGGTGGGGGGAGGGCACGTCCTGGCTACAGTGGCTGCTGCCATGTGGTGAGTAAAGCCGGGCGGACTTTTCCCGAGGAAGTTGCGACGATCTCGGCGAGCCGCCGCCGACCTCAGCACAAAACCAACACGCAGCGATGGAGGCCTTCTGGCACTCACCTTCTTCCACTTTGGCTCCGAATTTCCTGAAACCCGAAATGGCAATTTTTGAATTTCCTAAAGATTCCTCTCCGTGGCACAGACGTAATCGTGGGTGGAAATCCAAGCTCATAAATCATCAGAAAGTGAAACTTAACCGGGTGTATTCGCGAAGATGAGTTTAAATTGCTCTAGGACATGGGAAAAAAAAAAAAATTTTTTTTTGTCTTTTAGTCATGTTCTACTTGAGAATCAAAGATGAGAATCTTTGGTGGGATGTGGGGAAAGATGATGGGTTGTAATCTTTCACTTAAAATCCAACTACGCAACCAGCTGCAACCGCATAATTTTTCAAACATAAAACTGTTGGTGCACTTTGCCTCCCAGAGGCTGTGACTGCGCTTCTGACGGCAGAAGAATCTCCGCGGTGTCAGAGCCCACAGTCTGGAAGGTTTGGAAGATTCCGTTTCCAGTTTCCGAGAGCAATCCAGGATGCGAACGTGCTGGATGTTTCCATCGGATGAGCAGCAAACCGGGCGCCCTTATAACCTTACAGGTTTCCAGGAATTTTCGGAAATTTGAGGGATTCATCCTTTGGAAACCGCGCGTGACGCGCGGGCAGGAATCACGTAACAGCTGCATATTGAGCGTTAAGCCCAAGCAGTGGGAGAACGACCTTCGGATTTGGAAAGCTGCAAAAGCCAACATCCAAAGTAGAGTTTCTTCCTTCGGTAGGTTTTCCAAAAGGATCCACAGCTCCGCATGCTTGCTGGATGCGGGGGCTCCCGTGATCGCCATTCCAATGGGAAGAAAATCATCGTCGCAGCTCTGGGATGCTTCACATCTGCCACTGGGGCCGTCAGATTGGCGCATTCGCATCTGCCGTCAAGACGTGGACGTTGGGCGATCCTGACGCTCAATCTGGTGTGAAGTCGTTGTTGCGACCTGACCTGGTCCTTCCCACACCCGGTCACGGCCAGGCACTTGTTTCCTAAAAAGTGAGTCGGCAAGCACTTCAGAAGAAGGGAGTTCCTCAGGGAAGCAAGCGAACGTCCGCAGGGAAGGTTCACCGACACGCAGGTCGGACAAGCAGGGAGTCCGGAGCGGAAGGGAGAGGGCAATAAATCAAAAGAGATGGGCGAGGAGGTGGCAGGAGTCTTCAGTAGGGACCGTTCCTCTGACCATACAGTGTTCCCGAGACGTGGGCCAAGCTCGCTAGCGGCTTCTTGGGGCGAGTGGATCCGTCTCGCTCCGGTCCTCACGAAGGCGGCTGCCAGGGCGGGTGGCTTTCCATTGCTGCGAGCGTAGCTCTGGGGCGACGCGGACCATCAAGATGGTGGTCCAGCGCTGCGATAACCACGGGACGCGAAAGGCCCGTCGCGTGCGAGGAAGTGTTGCCGTGTGTCTTCCAGACGCAACAGCTCCGAAGCCGACTGTTGCCTCAGTTCCTGGAAGGCACCGCAGTCTCGTCTCCCAAATGAGGACACCTCGCTGCAGCCCCCACGAAGGCGGATGTTAGGCGGGTGATTTCCCGTCCCTACAAGGGTAGCTCCAGGATGAGGCGTGCGGGTGCACATGGCGGGATGCCCCTACGCAACCTGGCACAGAGGGACGGAGTTCTGCACTGCACTCGCAGTCCCACCGTCCCGAGAGTCAGCGTGTCTGGTCCACCCAGCATCAGCAGGACTTTCCTCAGGAGACATTGTACCCCCACTTCGTCGCGGTGAACGAAAACTGCGCATTACCGGACTCGGCTACTGGAAAAGCACTCTGGCAGGATTGAATGAGGGGGAAGAAAGAAGGAACAGATGGACAAAGCGAAGTCAAAACCGCGAGCTCTCGCTCACGGGAACCCAAGCGCTGCTTCTCGCCATTGAGATGTCACCTCACCGGAGTCCCGATGTCCCGAGAACTGCATTCTGTCCACGTTGGCGGCCGTCTGGCTGCGTTCTCCGCTCGCGTGGTAGCAGGGGTTGCGGATTCGAGTCCCGGAGTGGAGGATCGGCGGCCGAGAAATGAGCGGCGCGTCGTGGGTTTCGAGTTCCCCTCCCCCCTGCACGATGACGCTGGTTGGCCACGGGGTACGTCATTGGTGGAAACGAAACCGGATGACCCCGCTGACTGACCGAAGTTGGAAGTTGACCCTCCGGGTCCTTCCAGAAATCAAGGAATTGCTTCCCTCCGGAAGGTCCCCTTCCGGTTGTGAAGGCAGCTCCATGGTATAGCTTGTACCATGGAGCTGGTTGATGCCTCTCCAGAGCATCAAGAAGTGCGCTGCTCCCTTCGGGGAGAGCCCTTCAGAGAAATCTGGAAGCATCCCTTTCGAGTTCTCTTCAGTGGACTAACGAGGAGCGGTTTTCTTCTGGTTGCCTCCGGAGAAGAAATGAGGGACACCCCGAAAGAGTGGTCTCCTCCGGGAATCCCTTCAGGGAGAATAAAAAAGAGGTTGGATCCCTTCGGAGACAACCAGAGCAAGAGTTCTCTTCGAGCCTCCCTGCCAAACTCAGAGGAACGGATTCCTAACTCCAGAGTCCTTCCTGAATTCATAGGGTAATCCCCTCCCGGGGTACCCCCTAACTCGAAGAGCTAACACGCATCCCCGAGTGAAGTGGACAGAGTCAAAGCACCCAAGGGAGTCGAACGGTTCTTCAGCACTCAGCGAACCAAGAAAAAGAGCTGCCATGTTGCGCAGGAGCCGGGAATTCATGAGAACCAGCTTGGCGAGATTAATGTTGCTGTGCAACAGCATCCATCACCCGGGTCTCCTCCGGATGCAGCGGTGCAAGATTCATCCCGATGGATCGTGCAGATCGGGAGCTGCGTTCGGTGGTGGAAACAAAAGTGGGATCGAGCGCGATCCCGAAAGGAGAGTGATCGTCGAAAACAGGAGCGAACCCGGCGGGGACGTCAGAAACTTTCGGACGATGGAAAGATCAGCGACCGGAAGAATTCTCATAATCTGGACGTCTGGGGAAGCAGGCAAGATCGCATCCGGGTACTAGACTGACGCTCATGTTTTCCAGCTAGTTTTGCCGGTGGGCATTGATGATTAAACAAAATAAAAGTGAAATACAAATGTTCAAGTGTGGTGAAATACGTGTTTGCGCCACGTGCTCAGAAGTTGTCACGACCGGTACGTAGACCGAAGAGATCCGTTTCCACAGCGATAGGGAGGGGAACACCGGAGAAAAAAAAAAAAAGGAAACACACAAAAAGGAGAAAAACAGGAGGAAAAGTCTCACTAGGGAAGGGACAGGAACCCGAGATGGGGTCGCACTTTCCTGGGAGAGTGAGCAGCACGGTGGCGCCACCGAGCCTTCTGCCTACGCGGATCTCTCCCACTAGCGACAGCACCGATCGCTTGTGCAGAAAGAAGGTGAGGAAGGCGCATGCTCTGAACACATGCATCAGCAACCAGACGATGGATCACGGAGGACCATGGCGAAATGACGACCGAGGTCGGGAGGGCTGCCGTCAAGCAGCGGGAGCCGGTAGTCGCCAGCCAGAATGTTCGGAAAAACAGACTCGAGGCTCGAGCCAGTCCTGGAGCTCAGGGACGATGGGAAGGCGGCGGTGGACGTCGCTCGCCCCTATGAATCTTCCACCAGCGGAGCAAGACAAAATAAAAGCAACCACAGGGAAGAGTGGATCTCCGCTTCCTCTCCGAAGGACCACCTGCTTTTGTAAGGGCAGGAGCAGTTGGACCTCTGATGCGTTGGTATCGGTGGAACTGAAAGTCTCCAAGGAGCACACCTTTGGAATAAAAACGATGTTCTCGAACGTGCAGCATTCTTGGGACGTGCCCTGGAGGCGTCGGATGGGTCACCGACCTTTCAGCCTCGCTCGAGACCAGCAGTCGAGCTAGCAGGTTTCAGTGCAGCAGCGAAACCTCACTGGTTCAAATCCTGGAGGCGGCAAAACTGTCTCTCCTCGAGAATACTCCAGCCTCGCGCAGGACAGCTCAGCCCCAGTCGAAAGTTCGCGAAGCAGAACGCGTGGCTGTGAGTTCGAATCCTCGTGGTGCATTCTTGCTGGTCTTTCATCCAGCAAGAAGCTCCCCAGCTCTGCCCGTTGAGGAACAACCGTGGTCTGCCAGTGACGATGCTGGACACATTGAGTGCGGATGCGTGGAAAATTCCTCCTTTGCACTGTTTTTCCAACGTAATCCTAAATCCAATATAGAGAATAACCTTTAATAATGTTGCAAGGAGACCCTGGAAAGGAGTGAGAAAAAGACTGGATGTCTCAACAGAATCACGTCACGGGAGTGAAAGCATCTCTCAACCACACGCGCTTGGTCACCTTGACCAACTCTCGCCTCGTGCTCCTCAGCAGATTGAAGTTCACGTGCTATGTCAGCTATGGCGTTCGTTCACGGACTCCAGGGACCATCTTCCTCCATTTCCTCTCAAGATGTACCTGTCCTCTTCGTGTTTCGACTTCTGCAATCTGCTACATCTGAAAATAATGACCTCTGAATGCTCTCTTGAGAATCTTCCAGCACCTGAAAGTCCATTAAAGTGAGAAAACAGTGGCGTTTCCAAATGACATACCACCTCATCAATAGATAAGCTTGATGATGGTAATCGGACAACAAGACTGCACTCTTGGTTAATGCCCCACATTGTTCTCCGGTATCATGCTAGAAATTTCTAGGATGATAGTATTCCTACTATTATCCTAGAAATTCTTAATCCGTTAGAGAGCAAGGCAACAACATTCAGGATGTTCAAGAAGGGAAGGAGAAGGAATATGCACAGATAGCTGCTAGAAGAACAGAGGCAGACATGCCGAGTCCTGCATCCACGAAGAGATGCAGAACTCGGAATCCCCATCTCAAAGAAGATGTAGCTCCAGCTCCAGGTCAGGACGGTGGCTGTGATGGCCGAGTACCGGGTGCAGCTTTGGCGCCTGCCTGCGCACGAAATCCTGAGGTGCACGACCTGTTGTCAAGTGGGAATGACGCCGTTGCTACCTCGCAACCGAGGCCGCGTCAAGTCGCTCGAACTCCCACTGAGGCAGATGGCTGCCCTCGAGGAAGAACACCAATGGATCTCCTGCTGGAGCGGCATATCACAACGCTTGGCGGCAGGAGGCAGATCACTGCGAATCTGAATCCCCATCACGCGTCCTAAGCCACGCCCGTGCTTCTCATCCGCGAACTGAGGCCCGTCTTCCTGGTGGCAATGGACCACAGGAATCTGAACCACTGCCAGTTACTACTCCATCTTTCCTACGAAAAAGAAACGGCAGCTGCCGACCTGTGACCTCGTGTTACGAAATTGATGCGTCAGTGGACGCCGGCTGATTGTCTGACGCGGTCCCTCACCCGGTGCCAGCGCTACAGGGCCGCGGCGCTGGTCGGTATACCTGGAGGTTGTCGCCGCTGCCCTCTGTCTGGAGAGCTATGCGCTCCCTCCTCTCTCCGATGGCGGCACGAGGGCGTCCCTCGAAACCAGCTTTGCGTCTCCCCGAACCGTTCAGTCCACGGGCGGGTGGGAACTCCCACGCACCTGCTGCCGACCTGCGGTGGCCTTCCGAGCGCGTGGAGCCGCCTCCCGGCTGCCCTCCTTCGACCCGGGGACACGCCGGAAGCGCTTCCTCGGCGCTGGGTCACTCGTGGTGGGCTTCCGCCTGCTTCCCCGACCTCCCCATCCTGTGCTGCGTGAGGAGGACTGCGGCATCCCGGAACACGCAGGAGGCGCGCCAGCAAGGAAGGAGGACCACACGCTCCAGCTCGGCAGCAAGGAGGAACGTGGCAAAATTGGCCTCTGAAGGACTGCAGGCTTAAGGAAGATGCCAGCAAATTTCGGAAGACGCGGCAGGTGTGACCGATGACCTCTGTCCCTTCCCCTCTTTATTTGTTTATCTATGTTTTTCTTCCTTTGACCCTCCCTGTCCTTCCTGGCAGCTAACTTTTTTTGGTTCCTCTTCTGAAGTTTTCATGTGCCGGTGGATTCACTGATCCACTCTGCCTGTTTATTTATTTTTCATTCTTGTATTCTCAGAAATGAAATGCCCAGGAGCAACCGCTTGAAAATGGAGAGTGAGGTTTCCCAAGCGACATGCTGAGCTGTTACAGAATACCTGGTAGGGGTCCATCTCTTCAAGAGGTGGATCAGATGAAAATTTCCCTGATCCAATACGAAGACCGAAGTGATGACTTCGGGGCAGGATGATGGGTTTTAGCGAATAACCTGAAAGAAGCTGAAGATCGCGAATATTCGCGAAGTGACAGGGATTTCCCTTGTGAACTTTGTTCCTTATCAGCTTAATCCAAGATGTTCCAGTGATCAGTGGATCGAAGCACTTGCGAAGGAGCTACGACCCTGATGGACCATGGATCCTCCTCCTGGAAGATTCTGGATGTTCGATACTCAGAACTCCATATGTCAGGTACTCATAACCAGTGCATCTCCATCTTCAGTATGGAGCCCTTCCCAAAGGGCGTTGGAAGTACACGGACAGAGAAATCAGAATGATGGTCGATGAACGTCCAAATCACTTTAGCGGGATCTCAAGTCAGAGTTCGCGCTGGGGGCGGACTAAGTAATACTTGTTACCAAGCAACGACCCAGCTGAACGACGGCACCCACATCTTCCCTGTAGACGGCTGCTTCGAGTTGATCACGTCGCATGACCCGTCCCCCGAGGAACTTCACGAGACGAGCTCAAGAAGATACTTTTGTCAGCACCACGAAGTGTGGTCACAAGGAACTTCGTTTTCGGGATGCCGTGGGGAAAAATTGCTCAACTCCTCAGAGACACTGGAGGTGTGAGAGGAGTCCTCGTAAGGCAGGGACGTATGCAGGTTAGGTAAGGTTAGATGAGGTTAGTTGAGGTCAGGTGAGGTCAGGTGAGATTAGGTTGAGTGAGGTGCTAGGTGGGGTGAAGTTAGGTTAGGTTAGTTGAGTTGCGGTGAGGTTGGGTGAATTTCGATTAAGTTGGGTAGGCAGGCAGTTATTTGGTAGACAGACAGGTAGAAATGATTAGGCGAGATGGGGTGTAGTGGTTAAGTGAGGTGAGGTGGTCAAGTAGATAGGAAAGGTGGTCAGGTAAAATAGATAGGGTTAGGTTAGATTTAGGTAAGGTGTGGTAATTGAGGTGAGGTGAAGTAAAGTTAGGTTAGGTAAGGATGAAGTGAGGTTAAGAAAGTTATATTAGGTGAGATGGTCAGGTAGGCAGGTTAGGTCGACTCGAAATTTACCTATAGGAGACAATGTTAGCAGCTTTTCAGAGCATCCTGGAAAGTTCACATGAAACGCCTGCTGAAAATCTGGGCACTGTGAGTGCCAGGATACGCCCAAGAGAAATCAGAAGGGTCTAGTAGCGACTCCAAGGGCACCTGCACAGTGGGCTCGCCAAAGTCCGCCTCGGAAAGGGTGACCTGAATCAATGGAAGAGAGCGAGCCGAAGATCCCATTTGAAGATGCGGAGGAATTGTGAATGGCAGCCAGCAGACGATCGAGACTCGAGGAATTTCCATCATTCCGAAGCATCCTGATCAAGGGATGACCATGTCCTGGTCCGGACGTCTTGCCCCCTGCGTCAACACTGTTTATGCTAAATAGGTAACACTTGAAACTCACAGATTCATGCACGAGGGTTTAAACGTACCGCCTGCGCAAGCAACACCCAATGGACTCTGTGACGACTGCATGTGCAGGATGGGCAAGGGATACGAGGAGTCCCTCAACCACATCCTTAGCCACTTCACCGGCAACTCGAATACAGCTGTCGAGTGGTATGGTGGGCTCGTTGCCAGGGTCAGGAAGGTTACCCAGGAAAACCTGGAGGCTGGTGGCTTGGAACCAGCCGATCCCGCCAGCAGATTCCGAACCACGACCACACCCGATGCTCCGGGGAGACGGAAACTGCGATCTCTCTGGGGGCTGCTTGCGAATGGTCCGCGGCAGCTCCCGTGCGAGTCATCTCAAGGAGCAGGAAGTGCCGGCTCTCCCTTTTGTTACTAAGCGAGCGTCTCCACCGATGGGGATGACTTCAGTGGGATCGTACGGAAGGCGACTTGACGGAGATCCCTACAAGGCGGCGGAGCTCACCAGGAGAGAAACGTTGCGTTGTCATGTGCAACACTCTCCCAAGCGAGACTGGCACCCACCCACGGGATGAAGTTCCCCTCTGGAACTGTGCTCCTCCTGCTGGCTGGAGGAGACAAATGGGTCGAGATTGATGGCGGACGGGGTGAAGAGAATTCCCCCCGCCATAGGCGAACTGGATTTTGTTGGTGCATCACGACAAGCTCACTGTTGGAAGTTCGCTCGTGGTTCTCCTGCCTGCCAAAAAATTGGGACGCCTGGAGGCAGGAGGCACTGGAGTCCTGGATTGCCGCTCTGGAAGTGCGCCCAGAGGAAGAAGCTCCTATGCAATCCTGCAGGAACCCACACATTGCTCTCGGATTGCTGTCGCACCCCTCGCCGCAGTACTGTCCTCCCTCAGGGCAAACGACGACAGCAGCCAGCCGCAGGGATAGGACTTTTGCAGAATTGCGAGAGTCGAGAAACTCCTCGGCGGCTGCAAGACGAGAGATTGGTGGACGGTGTTACTCCTCGTTTCCAGGCGAAGGAACTCCTTCAATGGAGTGACCTGCTTTGTGTGTGCCTCCTGAAGAACACGCGATCCCTCCCCCGCGTGTGGTCACTACGGTGCTACCCCTACGGTGGCAACCGGACGTTCTGCTGTTCCCCCACTGGCGCTTTCGGTGCAAGCAGTCCATGCGCCTTCTCTCCGGGGAATTTGCCTCCTCCAACTGTTCCAGGCTGGACTGCGCTACTCTGGAGGACATGTGGTGGAGATTCCCTTCGACACTCCGTCGACCGCAGGACTCCCCCCGCTTCGCACTTGCTGCAGCGCCTCTTCACTCTAGGCGGACTGACGACGGGCGCTGCGATCGCAACGGTCTGTTGCATCCGCACCATGGTGACGGTCCCTTCATTCGGTGTTGTGTTGGAGTCTCTTTTGCACAGAAGGGAGCCCATTAGCATGGCAGACGCCTTAGCGAGACTGGCTGCAAGGTGACCTCACCGGCCAGAAGAGGTCATCAGTGAGATAACCACCACACAGAGCTGGTTTCAAGAACCACGGAACGTGTCACACCAAAGACCCCTGTCCCCACTCTCCCGTCTCTTGCTCCTCCTTCATCTCTTGTCCTCTCCCTCCCGGACTTCCATAAAAGCCGGCCTACGTGCCGGTGGTCATCCCCAATGAACTGTTTTTGCCTTTGGAACATTTTTATATTTGGGGGACACTGGTCTCCTGATATGGAGTTTATTTACATAATCGTCGTCGTCCTGACAACGGTTTTCTAAATAAAAAACGAAATAAACATCCCGGCGCGACCGGGAGCGAATCAGTCGTTTCAAGATCCGAAAGGTGAAGGTGAAAGCGGTAGGAACAACAGCCTGGAGCAGCGACCTGCCACCGAATAGTCAGGACGACCTCCTTATGTTTTGCCAAGGAGGAGTCCTGAGTGGATCGAGGGATTGACTACTGGACTGAGAACATTCAAGATGAATTCTGTAAGAAACCCTGCTTCACGTGTTTACCCGCACAGCCCTAAGCCGAGACTGGAGAGCGCTTGAAGGCGGCGGCGGGTCAGCACAAGGACGGAAATCTTCACGAGGTCGCCTCTGAGGGACGGTCGCGTAGGTTCCCCATGGTGAAGAGAGCAGTTGTCCTCTTCATCACGAGCGTCGTGACAAGAAAGGCCAAACCGAAGCAACAGAAAAATCCAGCGACAGTCTCCAAATCCTGAAGGGGATGGTTTAGAAGGAGTTGGGCGTGAAGAACTGTGGGAGAACGTATCGCCACATCCTGAATAGGACAGACGTTGCTGATCAGATGTGAGGGAGGCCTAGTCAGCCTCTAATTACGGAGCCCAAAAGGCGGTGGTCCCTACTAAAGGCACAAAAGTGGAGATGGTTACAGTGACGTCATCAGCACATGGAAGAGAATCTTCCTTTCTTGTTCTGTGCCTGCCTGTAAGGGTTGCCGTTGAAACAAATATACGCCATCTGTTGTCTGACCTGGAAAAAGTGGATGGTTTGACCAAATGGCACAAGAAAGGACAGAAATGTCCAATCCCCCTCCCTTCACTTTTCTTTCAAACGGCATGAAGTGGCATGAAGTCGAGGCTATTTTCTACAGCTTTCAGCTTGAAACACGAACCATTTCCCCACGTGTGTTGCGGTCGATAAGCGTGTGCTGCACATTCACCTTTATTTGTATACATTTCGTGTATACGCACGCCTTTTACATGCGCCCCGCAGATCTGCGAAGCCCTCAGGTTTGCAAATGTGCACGCCACCTTCAGGGGTACGCACGTGACGCGAACACTCACTCATTCATGGAAGATGCCATCTTGTAAACACATAGATGTGTACGTATCTGCGTGTCGGTAACTCCGCGCGCAATTTGCGGGCGCAGGTATGAGTGCACGACCACGTGTGTTCGCACAGTGCTCACGCGCATGCGCATACCCGGAGGGGGGATGGACGCTCTGCTGCTTCCGGCTTTTCAGGTGGAACAGATTTCAACGCGATCGCTTCTCGGGAGAGTGCATTCACCTGGATGCGTGCGTGCTCTCCTGCACATAGGACCAGCCCGACGACAGACTCTCCAAGGAGCTGAAGTCCCTCCTTGCCCAGGGGACGCGCCTGGATTGCCCGTGGAGGGAAACGGTCTATGGCCATACCCGGAGACGCTCCCACCTGATGCACTGGGAGCATCGGGTGGGCCACCTCCCGCATTGAAAGCATCCTGAACATGTGTCCTCACCGTTCCGTGGCAGGAGAACGCTGAAGAGAAATTTGCTCAAAGACCCACTCTCCCAGCAAAACCCGACTTCAAATGACGAGATGTGGATAAGAGATGCTTCAAGGACAAAATGGAAGCTGTTGGGAAGCGGGACTGAGAACGAGGGTTGAAGCTCAGAGCCGCCGTGGCGTCACCCCTTTGACGCCTCTTCCTCAGCAAATCGATGCACTGAATTTGAGATGGAACAGGCAGCTGATCTCTGAGAAAATCTCCAAGAAAAAGTACTGAATTTTGTTGTTGTTGCTGCTGCTGTTGTCTGACCTCTTCTTGCGTTCGTGTGGGAAGGCCTTTGAGTCTTTGAGAGGGTGAACAGCCAGAAAACTGTCCACACCGTCCCATCAGGAAAAGAGATCCCCGGTGGCTGGATGCTGTGGCTTGAAGCCAGAAGCAACGGTTGATCTTTCCTTTTCGTTTCCCGCAGGCAATTGTCTGTTCGTGTAGACGGCGAAGCGCTCCGAAAACGATAATCTCTAGGCTGTGCTGCAGCCCGGGAGGCCTGCAGCTCGCTGGACTTGGTCCCCATCTACCGTCTGGTTGCTCAACTACTGATCCTCGCGGCACGCCTTCTTCGTGAGCGACTTCCCTGCGTACGGTGCGAAAGCAACAGAAGGGCTGCCCCTCGAGCATCACTGCTCCCCCAGACCACCCTGTTCCGCGGGAGCAGTGCTTCCCGCCCGCGACCATCTCCTGCTGGACCACGCCACTCCCATGCAGCCGCACGGCCCGCCTCGGACGTTTTTTTGGCGATCGATAATGTCCCTCTTGCTCGAAACTGAATTCGAAATCTCTTCCAGAGATGGCAGCTTCCGTTATCTGTGGATCGCACAAGCCACCAGAGCATGAGAGGATCACCAGCAGAAGGGGTGGGATTTTTTTTTTTTTTTTCCCAGACGGAACGCACCAGGTGCCACGCCAGCACACGAGGTGCGCCAGCCTCGGATGATCCCTGGCATGGTCAAGGGAGGGCTCCCTTCGAAATTGGTACGGACGGGTCGAGAAGTCTTTCTCGGGCCAGACCGCATCTCTGTCTGCCAGCAAACCTCCGATGCCCTTCAAACACTCTGCAGAGGACTCTTCCGCTTCACCGAATGCCGACGTGCTTGCCACTGCGCGGAGGATCATTCGTTTCCTCAAGCCCTGAGGCAGCGACGAAAGCGCCACCTGTAGAGGCCACTCTCCCTAGCCAGCTTCCTTTCGAGACCTCTGGGTCAGTGTGATCGATCCATTTGGAGGACCCGGCGGTCCCCAAGAGGCGATGCCTGTAGGTAGTGCTCTCTCTTGGTCACGTAGAACGCCCTGACTGACCCCTTTGTTTGCAACATCCCTCGCGCTCGCAGCCCACCCTCCCCGATGGAAAGGGTCTGTGACCCTATGGCTCCAGATCGATACTGCTGCCTAAGGAAACCTCCCGCATTGTTGCTGACGTCTGGTTCTCGTCCTTGTAGAGGAGGACGGGGATCAGACTGCGAAGATGCGAAGAAAGGGAAGAGAAAATCAGGACCAAGAAGGACAGAGCGGCTCTTTAGTCAGGCAGGGTTTGTTATCGCTCTTTCCCCCGTTCTTCGGGGGCCGTCGCACGAAAGGACTTTCCAGTCCACTCGACCTCGCCGGCTCCGCAATACTTTATCCCAGGGAAGACCGCAAATCAGCGCATCCCTTCCCAAGGTCTTGGAGGAGTCCGAGCAGCTGGATGGTTTCCGCCTCCCGTGACTCCAGAAAACCCCGGAACTGCCAACTTGAAACACCTTCCTTCTCCCCTCGTCTTCTTTCCTCTGGTGCCTCCGGAATACTGATGTCCGAAACTTTCCAGGAACGGAGCCGAGGGACAGCCTGGATCCTGCAAGTTGAGGGACTACGTGACAAGAATTAGAAGAGGGGTTGGTTGGTCCCAAGCCATCCTCGCTTCTTGCCGGGCCTCCTGCTCCTTCAGAAGGGGGGCGCACCTTCCCGTGGAGAGAGCGGCTGGTCATGTCCGAGGGGCTTTGGCATCGAGTCGGCTGGACATCGGGATGGCAGCGGCGACCAGTGAGAGGGCTGAAGGGCACCCGGCACCCGGAAGCCCGTCCGGACCGCTCGGCTTCGGAGGGAAAGCAGAGCGCAGCTCTTCGCCGTTGCAGGCGCGTCCCGCACAGTGATTCCTTTCCTTCTTCCTCCCCCGCTTGCCCCCTACGTGCTTCGGCGCCCCTCCGTAACCTCGTATCCAAGAGCCGCTTTTCCATGAACACGCACGGCGTCCAATCCCTGGAACTTGCATCTCATTTCCTTGGAAGTACCATGACGTAAGAGAAGGGGGGGTTACATCTCTCCGGAAACCGCATCCGTCTGACGGCCTCGGGGACCTCCGTCAAAGTGACTTCGAGGAGGCGGCTGCCTGGCTTCTCCGGACGCGCGCGATCCGGGCTTTGCAAAGACAAGTTTCCTTGCGCTCCTCCACCCTTTCGAGGGCTCGCCCTCCCACAACCGGCCGCCCCTCCACCCTTTCTTGAGCAGCACGGGAACCGAGAGCCTGAGAAGCCTGCAGGAGGGAGAGGAAGGTCACGTGCGAGAGGATTGCACGAGTTCGCGCGCGCAGGGAAGGTGGAGGATGCGAACGGCGTTCGGCAAGAGTCCAAAGCGAATTCCTTGGCCCAACGACCCCGTGCTTCCGGCACGCTTGCACGCGAGAGTGGTCCACTCCCATGTGCTTTTCGTCTTCGGGTTCCATGTCTTGTGATCCAGAGACCAACACGCGCTCCGGACCGCTTGCATGTGAAAGTTTTCCCTTCAGCCTTTTTTTTTTTTTTTTTTACACCAGGACGCCCTCGACGCCTTGCGTCTCCCTGGCAACTCTTCCAGATCTGAGGTGAGGCTCCGACGTCACAGCCAGCCACCACCTGCCTGTGCTTGCGTACAGAGTCTGACCAGTTTGAAAAGCGTCTCCATGGCAGCGAAGGGAAGGGGAGGGGGAAAGTACTCTGTTCGGCAGATGGAACTCCCTGACTTCCGGATTTCTCATCCCGAGAACGGGAGAGATTTCTTTTGGACGGAGCGCACGAGGCACGCCCGTGTCGTAAGGCTCCTCGCATGGTCAACGGAAACCCCTCTTCGAAATTCTTACTAATTGGTACATTTCTAAGCGCGGACGTAACACTGTTACGTACACGTTTTAGAAATGCAAGGCATCCGTTGCACGGTTACGGCTGGTTGCATACGCACGCATGCATAGCTGCACGATTGCAGCGTCTTGGATATGCATGGCTGCACCCTGCGCGTGCGCACCGACGTGGTTTGAAGTCGTGAACGCGCGTGATTCCACGTATCGATCGAACTCAGCACGGATCCCACGTGCGCCTTCCCTCTGGATGATGCGGGAAACACGTCTGTGCACGATTGTCACGCGTGGCCTCATGCAATAACTCCGCGGCAGGGAAAGTGCAGCGCAGCACCGTGTGTGCAGGCAGGGTTGCCATGCACACAACTCTGCCTCGTGTTCTCGTGCGATGGTTCCACATATTGCTTTTTTTTTTTTTTTTTTCTTCGTACGAGACCGTACGACCACACCGTCGAGCCTCCCGGAGGATGCGTTCCTTTGAGCAAGGAAACGCCGCGTCGCATCCTCTGCGAAAGATCCATCGCTAGGAATGGGGGACTCTCGTCAACGTTACTTCCTGGCTCGTGTGCGTCTGGTCACCTGTCGCCTCAACTGTATCGGCGGTGCCTCGATGGCGAGCAGCGAGTTTTTTCTGGGTCCTCACCTTTACGAGACTTTGCGCGGCGGACCACTCAGCTGTCTTTTCAAAGGCTCTGCTGCTCCGCGGTAAACTGAGGTTCGAAGAGCGCGGCTCCGTCTTTGTGATCAGTGAGCAGTCCCGGATAAGAATCTCAGGAGCAAAAAGCAGCGGCGCAGCTCGGTTTCTTTCCGTACTTTCTTGCTGCCTTTGAGACCTGACCTGTCAGACCCCTTTCCTTACCGTGGTCTCGCTCCTGTTGGTCTGGAAACGGACCGTTTACCCAGAATTCATGAAGCCCTACTCCAGCACCAGATTCTTGCCCAAATCGAAAAGGGCCGATGGCTTGCTAGCCGAGTATCTCACCCACGAGAAGAACACCCACACATGACGGCAGCACAGAGCTGTCTCCCAGAGCGGCAGCAGCCGCAGGCAGAGCAAAGCAGCAATCGTCCGAATCGCGCGAACTATGAACTGGGAGAGAGTTATGCAGAGAAGGGCATCGGCGCGCGCGCGTTCTTCCTGCTTCCGATGAAACTGCATCCGGGTGAAGAGAAAAAGCCCAGCTGGGGCTTCGGAATTCTGCCAGGAAAAGAACCTGCGACAAGGGCAGCGACCTGGAGAATTCCATCGCACCACCTGAGCGAGGTGGCGCGTCGGAAAGTTGCGGGAAGTTTCGCCGAGTTTCTTGAAGGGGTTCCCTCTTTTTGGTTGGCTTCGTTCCTAGCCCCTTCGGAAACGCAGCAGCCATCGAGGCGGCTCTTCGGGGGGGGGGGGGGGGAGAGAGCCCTCACACAGATGCTGTCTCCTGCCGAACGCTCCTAGCGACTGGCTCAGGGTGAAGCGGAGGAGGAAACACCTTCCCCTCGCTATCAAGGGAGAGAGGAGAACCACCCAGAGACTCCGAAGTTCGGAACTTTGTCCGTTCCGCAACGAGCCTGCAGCCAGAGCTCTTTCCGGAAGACGTTTGAAACTCGTTTGGAGTCGACAGCGAGTCCAGCGAGCAGAGATGCAGATTTCTTGGATCTCTTCGGAGGAGCAAGAAGCCATTCGACCTGAGGTTTTGAGGACTCCGCCCCCACTCGGCGAATGGCAGAACCCCATCTCCCTCTACTCTTTCTCTTGAGACGGCTTGCGGCGTGAAGTGGCAGCAAAAGAACAGAAGAGTTAAGTGGCGGGGAACTCGGAGATTGCTCGACCACTTCAGAAGCATGGAGGCCGAGCACGCAGCAGCTGGAGGTCAGAAAGGGTTAGAAGACTCGCCTCAAGTAGGCAGCTTCCAATCCACCTCACCGGAAATCGGGAACTTGAGGGAGGATGCACGCAAGTATGGCGTCCCCCATTTCCCATTCCGGTTTGCGTCTTACTGAAACCCCAGGGATGCGAGCCTTTCAAGCGTCCACTCCGCGACCAGCAAACCGTACCATCACAGCAGGAGCCTGCATCTCGACGCTAAGCCACGCAGGCGGCGCCGATAGCCCATAACGAGGACGTCGAGTGATCACGTGTCGTGTAGGCCTGGAGGGCTGGATGGATTTCCGCGGCCGGGTAGGGGGCGCACCCCTTTTGGAGGGGTGGAGAAGATACCCACGGTTTCAGCCAGCCGCGGGCCCCGGGAGGCGTTGGATTCACTGCCGCGGACTTTCTCCTGCGCAATGTGCGCACGTTGGGCGTTGGGAGGAAGCATTTTCGCAAGCCGCGGGAGGAGTCGCGTGTGTTTTCCGAAAGCGGAAGCACCCCACACACCCACACGAACGTTTCCTTTGAGGAGAAAGCAGTCGCCCGGGAACGGCTGATATGATTTGTTGAGCAGCACCACCGATCTTCCTGATGTTCAGGGGTGGTCTGAAATGTGTCATCCAGACTACGAGCGCGAACTCCACCAGTTCGGATTGGTCGGCGGCCATTGGTCTCCTTCCCTCGTACCATTTGTTTGTGTGTGCGTGTGTGTCGGTTTATTCGGCTTCCTTACGTGTCGGCATTGGGTAGCCACCTTTTCGATCCCAGCGGCGGCGATCGAAGGCCCCTGTTGCACCAAACCCACGTCCCAAAATTGGCACTGCGCCTCCGCAGCATGGAAAGCCCCTTCGCCGTGGAAAGCGTGGTTCTTCGACGTTAATCACTTAGCAACCATTCTGTTTGGACCTCCCAAGCACATGCCACAATCTGATCCGGCCCCCTCGGATGATAACATCCTTTGTCATCTGTACCTTGCTGAAGAGGTCTGCGGACGACGTGCACGATTCCCCTGAGAACAGCCTTCGCCGTTCATTTCTAGTTGCTCTTCCTTCCTCTTAGTGCACTCCTCACTCATTCCAGAGGATTGCGATCTTCGTCGTAGCCTTCATCCATGCTGCGACGTTCTCGGTCCAGTCTTTTCTAACCGTCCTTTCACTCAGACTTCTGGTTTCCTTCCCCTGGCGTCTGTTCGATGACCTGTTTTTGACAATGATGACGCTTTCCTTTTAGCCCGTATGAGTTGGGGTAGGGAGGAGTGTTCCCTGCAGCTGCTTGTGTCGATGCCTAATCTTTCTGACTGCTTGTGTTGATGGCTTCTGGAACCCTTCGCTGACCAGCCATCTTTGGGTATTTCCCTTGGCGTTGGTAGATCCCGAGTGCAACGTCCTCAAGTCAGAAAAGACTCTCTTGATGATGGAGGATCTTTGATGATGAAACCTGGACTGCATTGCTCATCTTTGAATTTAGGTGTCCTCTCTTCGTGTGAATGAGTGCTTCTGGTGCCGCACTGGATTGGAATGTCTTTGGTTTGGAATGCACAGCTGTATCTGAAGCTTTCTTGTCATGGGTTGGTTTTTCTAATGGAGTCATAGTCTTTTGAAGCCACTTTTTGGTTCCTCTGTACGCATTCTTTCCTCTGGCTGGAAGGTGCAAATATTCCTCTGTCTTTTTTTCGTTTTTTAATGTTTCTCCAATATTTTTTTTTTCTTTCGTGACTGTTCCAATAGTCCCTCTGAATAACTCGGAATCTACGGCAGAGAAGATCGACACTGTCTTGGAATTTTTTTTTTTTTTTTTTTTCCCCCATGTGGGGAATTACCATGGGATGAATATCAATGTTTCTGATCCACAACATCCCCAGTATCAATTTTTGTTGTTGTTTTGGCTTTCTTGCTTCACCGTGCGTGTATTTCCTTGGCCACAGGCCAGCGGTGTTTCCAAAGTTCAAGTTTGAAACAATAAACACCGCAGGTAATGAGCTTTGCATCGGCGGTGAGTACGCGGTGTGTACCACGGAGTGTTTTCCTTCGCCGTCCGTTGGGCATCTCGGCTGGAGAGGCGCCCTGCATGCACCCTCCTCGTCGTCCGGACGACGACCAGGTTCATGAGGAAGGTGCGCGACCCACGTCTCTCCCCATCGGTCACTCTCGAATATGGTCACTTGGTGGGGATGGATCGAAGCCAACACCCCGTCCACCGCGGTTCCATCGCGCGCAGAAAGCTTACCACCACAGAGCAGCTTACCACTTATATCCTTCCTTTCTGCTCGCGCCCGCGGACCCATTCGGGCGCTGTGGCCAGCATGCCAAGCGCCCTCAAGTCAGCTCTCCCGTTCGACCTACCACGGCACTCGTTCCTGCGTCGCGAATATGGTCAGTTCCAAGCAAATCATCTCACGCTTCCGAAAAACACTCTTGCATTTTTTTTTTCTTTCTGGAAACTGTGTTTGAAATTTTTCCCCCCTCTCTTGGTGCCCACTAAATTTCCGCATCTCGCATTTTCACCTTCCACCGAATCAATCCACATTCGAGATTTTTTTTTTTTTTCTTCTTGCATCCCAGACGAATGCACGCTGCAGCGCGTACTGAGCACGGTACAGTCATAAACCATCTGGCGTGTACACACGCCGGTCATTAGCATATATATATATATATATATATATATATATATATATTTTTTTTTCTGCTGCTGCTGCCGTACATTTAGTTCTGTGTACGTGACGTGACGTGATTTGCGCGCGTGTATCCTCCCCCCCTCACGCACGCAAATACAAAGTACTCGTGATGGCATTTCCTCGATTTTCCAGAACGATTTTTGCTCGAGAGGCTGCATCTTTTCGCTCGAGAGATGGGTAAACGCCTCACCGCGCTTGAAAACGGGGGAGCAGCGTTCCCCCATCAGGTCCGAGGGAGTCGAAGGAAGTCGGAGAAAATCTTCTGAGCCTTCGCAATCCCGCCCAGTCGCATCCAGTACCGAACTCGCGGAAACTGCAGGAGAGCGCTTCCCCGTAGCGCAAGTGAGAATCCGCAGCGGCGGCGATTCGAATCCGAGAGCGGAGAGGAAAAAAAAATTTCTTTGGCCGTTCCTTCCCAATTTCCTGTCAAACCAAAAATTCCTTAATTCAAGCATCTTCGCTTTTTTATGCCCCAAACCGGTTTCCAGCTAGCAGGCTCTTGACACTGATCACGACCGACGGCAGCTTCCGAAGGGAGGCGCTCGCGCTGGAAGTTTTTCACCCGGTCACGCCGAGGCGTTTCTTTCATAAAAGATAAACCAGTTGGGAACAAACTTCCCAACCGAAGGCAGCAAGAAACAAAGGGGGGGTTCATCGGCACGCAGGTCGGGACAACAGAGAGTCCGGAACGGCAGCAGAAAACAAACAAAATGGGGGGGAAGGGGGAGGGACCTTTGGTCTCGCTCCGTATTCACTAGGATAAAAACGAAAAGCGCCAGGAAAGTCGTGGAGCGAAAGGGGGTGGGGAATATGAAAAAAGAAACAATAAAGGGAGGGGACAGAGGTCACCAGAACCGGCCGTTCCGAACGACCCACCGACCGGCGCTGTATGCCGGTGATCTCCTCCTTGGCATCGTCTTCCAGGTGAGGCCCCCTTGCAGCCGCCCTCATGTACGTGGCTGCCATCCTGGTGACCTCCCTTCGCTGAGCGGCGGTTTCCAGCATCTGTCGAACCTCAACGACGGCGCGGATGCAACCCTTGGCTGCGATTGCAGCGCCCGTCGAGAGGCCTCTCGGCGCGTAGGACCGCCGCAGTCCATCTCGAGCGGTGTCCCCTTAGTGCAGGAGTGCTGCTGCCAGCCTCCGCCACAGTCCTTGGAGGGCAGCGCAGTCCAGAAGCACCTGCGGCGGGATCGACTCCGTCTACCCGCACCCGGAACAGTTCGGAGGTGCAACCCCTCCGGAAACTCGGCGCCGTCTGCTTCCAGGGAAGGGGGAACAACGAACCGTCCACACAATGGGGAAGGATTACAAGTTCTTCGGGGGCAACACCCAAAAGTTCCCCCCACCGAAGGAGTCCTTTCCCCAAAGCACGCGGAGTGGCAGCTTCCACTCACTCACGCGTCTTCCAGACACCGAGAAGTCTGTTTTTTCCCGCGATGGTGCTGGAAAACTCCCACCTCGTCGGTAGGCTGCTGTCATCTCTTGCCCTGAGGACAGGCAGCGCTGCGGCGAGGGGCGTAGCGTCCAGGGTCGACCACTTTGCCGAGTCCTGCTTCGCCACTTCCAAAGGTGGAGGCAACAAAGTGTCGCAGGGGGGCAAAGATCTTCAGGGCACATTCCTTGAAATGCGCTCAGGACTCAACATCGTCCTGCCGCCAGGCATTGAAGTTCGTCGGGCGGCAGGGGATGCACGGTGGGCGTTCACTAGGGAGGCGAATTGCCTGAGTGGGAAGCCGAATCCCTTCATCCTCTTGTGTGTGCTCGGCAGCAGCGAGAACGGTCCTTTGCTTCCGGCGCGTCTCCCCAAGATGATGCGTGCTGGGGCACACAACGGGAATGTCCACAGCTTGGCACAGAGTGTCAGCATTCGGGAATGCACTTGCAGCCGATTCATTCCAGAGTCGGGATGCCCGAACGGGCATTCCGCCGCGGAACCACCAAGTCTTTGAGGCGGATCCTGGACCTCGCAGGTCCCCAGAGAGCGTTCCTCAGCAGGAGCTGAGCCCGCTGCTTTGCCTCGTAGGGAAGCTCACACACAAAAAACAGGAGTTGGAGGAGAGGGATGACAAAGGTGTTTCAGATTACTGCCCGTTTCGGCAAGGTGAACTTGCCATGAAGGAACGGGCTAACGGCCAACCCTGCCTTCTGAAGGCAGTCCGACCACGCTTCGGCGGCGCCAAAGACGCCCAACGAAACGCCGAGGTACTTAAAGTACCTTCCCGTGAGGATCCCCAGGTGGATCTAGTCGCATTACCCTCCCTTCATGACGCACCCACTGGAACGACCACGCTCTTGCTCCTGTTGACACTCACACCGACGAATCAGCCCGAAGAAATCCTCGAGGTTGGACGCTGGGGTGGACATGGGTAAAAGGAGAAGCAGGTCTTCAGCACAGGAGGCCACGGCTGGCGCTCCTGGGCAGGAGCTTTTCAGGTCAGCCAGCATCAGCCTGTACGCTCTCAGCACCAACTCGAAGAAGATGCTGAAGAGTAGCGGGCTTAAGCTGTCGCCCTGCCTGATGCCCCTGCGCAAGGGAATACCGTACATGTGGCAGCCTCTAAAGGAAGCGCAGGTTAGCGCGTGGCGCCAGCAAGAGCGCAGGTAAGCTAAGAGTTGCGACGGGAGACCGAGGCGTTCCAAAAGCTTCAAAAGAAGCTCCTGGTTGACACAGTCGAACGCCGTGTGGAGATCCACCGCGACCTCCAAGGCACCCGTGGTTTCCTCTTACCGTCTACATCACGCACGTCCACGCACGCTGGAAGTCGTCGTCTCCATGGAGGCGGCTCCGTAAGATCTCAAGGTGCCGAGCGAAGGTGGCCGCACCTGCTCGAGGCGTATCTCCCGCCCCAGTGGTGGTGGATCCGAGTCGGATGGAAGCCTCATGTCACGGGAAGACGACGCCTCTCCCTTTCAACTAGAGCTGAGCTCGGGGTCACGAGAACCCGCTCAAACGCCCCGCAAGAACGGCGGGGTCGAAACACCGACCTCGGAGGCAACCAAAAGAAACTTTGGAATTGCGGAGCGAACCAGACTCTCTCCTCTTCCTCTTCACCCCCAGGCGCGCGCGGGTACCCTGCGAGGCTGCTCCAGGTTTCGCAGAAGCCTGGAAATTTTTATTTTTTTATTCGGAAGGAGCGAATTCCTCATAGGACGGATCCGCGTGCCGCCGAGAGCAGCCGGAGATCTCTTCGCCTCGAACTCTCTCTCGTATGCTCGATCCCCGCGCCAGACGAGAACGCGTGCCAGGAAGCGTGCCAACAACTGATGGTCCCGTTCGCGGCGCGGAATGGGGAGTAACTGAGCAGCGGCCGAAGATGCTGGAAGTGCAGTGGAAAATGCCGTTCCTCGGTCGTAGCGCACGCGCACGGGCGAGCGGCCGCCGGCGAATTTCCTTCCGGGAAGGGAAGGGACTCCTCTTCGTGGGAACCCTCTCTTCGGAGCCGCGTTTCTTCGTGGGCTCAGCCTGGTCCACACCTCCCTCTGATGAAGACGGAGGGTTCCCTTTCGAGACTATCCAGGCAGGGCTGCCATCTACCGGAAATCCGTGCCAGCGTCTCCACTTTTAAAGTCCTTCCGTCGCAGATGCTTGGAACCGTAGGTCCCGGTCCCGGGCCCGAGTGCTCGGGCTTCATTTGCAGATGCAGTCTCAGCAGCCTTTCCGGAGTAGAAGACGAATTTCTCAGTTCCCATAAAGGATAACAAAATCTTTTGTCCTGCGCCGATAAGCTTCATTGGATCAGTGGATCCAAAACTACATGGCGAGCGTTTTCAAATCGATTTTCCCCGCGAGTTTACACTTGAGGAGGACCGGGTCACCGTGTAGATGTGGTCAGCGTCGCTGTGGACACGACAGCAGCCAAACACGTCCACCAGAAGAGGAGGGTTCACCTCAGCGCTTCGGTCGCAGAATCCTCTTTATCTGCGACCCCTGCGACCGATGCCCTGGGGTGAACCCTCGTCTTCTGGCAGGGGCGCAAGCACCCGTGACGTTTACGGAGGTTCCAGAAACAGCTTCTTTTCTCATCACGCGAGGCTTCACTAGCCGCTTCCGGGCATCCCCGGAGAGGCCTCGCTGGAACTCAAAGACGAACCGGAAATTTCCATCATTTTTCCTGTCAAACAGACATCTGCCTCCTCCTCTATGCCCATGTCCTTTCACCCTCCCCTTAGCAAAGATCCATGGGGCAGATCCATGCTCGCCCTTTTTCGGGGGAACCGGGAGAGCTGAGGCGAGCACAGCTTCCGGGACTCTTTCACCGATCCTAGGACGGGTCGCAAGGAAGGGGGAGAGTTCACCTCATCGCAGGTCACACCCCGAGCACACCACACGCGCATGGTTCCTTGAGGCTCGCCTGATCCTGGGCACAAGCTAACCCGATCCACTGTATGGAACTTCCGAAGATGCTGCGCATCCAGCTTGGAGTCCCACATCTGTTTTGCTTTTTGGTTCTCTGAATGCACGTTCGCCTCCCTTGGTCCTCGAAAGCTCTTCAGGACTGTTCACAACACACGAGGGCAACTCTTTAGTTATGCTGGGTAGCACCCTATAACTTGAAAGTGGATTCGCAGGGCGGATTCACAGGGTGGATTCATTGGGTGGTTCTCTATGGAACCACCCTATGAATCCAGGAAGGCTACGGAGGAAGGAGTGCGTCCCCTCACGATTTGGGAGAGAACTCGGAAGTGAAGCCACTCCTTCCTTGTTCCCTCCGGAGAAACCTCCCGGTTTGTGAGAGCCGCTCCTCGTTCCTTCTCAGGAGGGAACCGGCTCTCCTTGATTCCTGGAAGGATCGCGGAGGGTAAACTTCCAACCTCGGCCAGTCAAGGGGAGCATCCGGCTGCTTCCATTAGTGCCATGCCCGAAGACCGTAGGCCAGCCAGCGCCATCCTGCGTGGGGGATCCGATTCTCAATTCTCACCCGGGTGCTCCGGAGACTTTATTTCAATGAGAAAGAAATACCAACAGAGAACTGTGGTTAGACCGGCGGTCCAACCACGCGCTTTTTGCTATGAGCCTGCCGGGTTGCCAGTTCGCAAAGCGGTGAGGTCATGTCCTGCTGGTGGCGATGCTGTGCATCCTCTGCAGGATGCCGGCAGGCTTTTGCTTTATTGGGATGTGCAAGTGGAGCCATCGCGTTGCCATCTTCACTAAGCGGACGGCGAAATGGATGTGGCACCCCTGTCGCTATGTCTTTTTCCAGTGCCGCTCCAAGAGGCAACGATCCTGCGTAGGCGGCACAGAACTGCGAGGGAGGCTGCCGGCCGAAGTGCTTCGAGGGTGAAGAGGTGAAGAGGGGTCTGAAAGCGTCGCTTGAGTTGCCGCCGGGGGGCTGCTAGGGTCACGGCAAGGCGTTCCCAGAGGGGCCGGGGGGCAGCACGATCCACAAGCAGATGCGGGAGGGTTTCCCTCCTTGCGCACCCGGAGCAGTTCAGATCCACACACACACACCATGTCCCGTGCGTGGGAGACTCGGCACCCATTTCCCTCGTGGGATTCGAACCCGTGGCGCTTGGCACCGCGTGCAGATCGCGCCGCAGCCGCACGGCTGCCCGCGCGGGCTCAGAGTCCTCGTCCTCGTTCAGGGAACGCCTCCGTCCGCGAGTCTCAAGCCAACAGCGCTTCTTCCTTCTTTCTGAAGGAACGGGCCAAGCGAAGGGCGAGGAAGAGCCCGTGGGCGGCAGTGACGACTCCAGGACGTCGTTCGCCTTCCGGGGAGGCGCCACGCGACAACGGAAACGGCCGGGATCCGAAGCGGTGTCGGGGCGTGGGTGAGCGACCAGGCTAAACGGGAGGACCCCGAGGGCGTCTTCGAATGTGCCGAAGAAGAGTGGTCCACGACACGGTCGGGACAGGCAAGGAAGAGGGACCAGGGAGGAACTGCAGGTTTCCCCTGCCGACTTTTTCTTTTCCCTCGTCTTCGGTGTCCGACCGCCGGGCAGCCGCCCTGTTCCATTCCCGACCGGCGCAGGGGCGGCGGGCACGAGACGTGGCCTCACGCACAGGAACGGGAGAACCACGTTTCCCGCCTGATGGCGTACGACGACGCACCGGGAAGTTTCGCCGCCGCGCGAACTGAAGAGCGGACCGCCCGCTGGCGCCGGCGCGCGCCCGCGGAAACGCCACCCGAGAGAGCAGGTCCAAGATTTCAGTTTCTCCTTTTCGGTTTCCGTTTGTTTGTTTTGCTCTCCGCCTGCCAAGCGGGAATCCGCTGACCACCCTTGCGGGCGCGCACGCGCGCTGGAAAACGCGCGAGAATAGAAAAGGTGGATCTCGATAAAAAAAAAAGAAAAAAGAAAAGAAAAGAAGGAAGGGCAGTATTTCACCCGTCGTCGTGACGTCACCACGACTGTAAGGGGAGGACGGGGGAGGCCTTTTAATTGAAACTCGCGACGACAGTTCCACGCATTGCTCCCTGAGATCGGGCAGGGTCAGCAGCGGCGCTCTCGGGAAACGAGAACTCGCAGCTTCGCTGCAACTTGGCGAGGAGGAAGTTCGATAACATTTGGAAGGCAACTACGCATTCATCTTTGTCCTCAGAGAGAGACGCCCGAGATGGGCGCGGGCAGCAGCTCCGAAGAGAATTTTTCCCCGTTGCACGGCAACGTTCCGTCAGGAATCCTTGTTTATCAGGGAGGGGGGGAAGGGAGGGTCCCCCTTCCTGACGGAAGACGGGGAAGACGACATTGGCGCAGCCTCCTGGGAAGAGCGGGTGCGCCACCGTGGCTCCGGTCCGGACGACGGAAGGCAGCACTGGACGTCCTTCTCGTCTTCGAAGGGGTGGCACCGCCGTGGGGGACGGCCGGTCGCGGCGAAACGGCACGCCAGAGATAGTGCAGCGCCCGTGGACCACAACTTCGCAACCGAAACGCTCCCACCTACCGACGCACCTGAACTGATTTACAGCCACGTCGCGGATCCGCGGAGTCTTTCGAAGGCCCAGCTCTTGACCCAGGGATGAGGAGATGCGTAGTTGAGGTAGCTCGACGGCTCTGCAATAAAAAACAAAAAAAAAAGAGAGGGGGGGAAGAGAGAGGCGCTCTTGCTTCCCGGCAGTTTCCCCCGTGGTTGAATAAACTGTTGCAATCATAACATCGAGGATGCTGCAGAAGAAGAACGCGTTCGGCTTGCGGTTTTCTCTTTTTCCTTCGTTTCCCTCTTTCGGCTTTCAGCAGCTTTCGAGTTGGCGTTTTTTCGGAGTCGAAGATTCACTCTTCCACACAATAAAATAGGAAGCCGATTTGCAGCTCTCTTGCAATTTTCGTTTTTTGGCTTCCCCCCCCCCCCCTTAAAACACACGCAGATTTTGGAAGCACAGAAGAAGAAATGCAAAACGGACAGACGGATGTGACTGAAAATTATGAAACCCACTTGTATGTGAATAGGGGGGGGGCAGGGATCCGTGTCGCATGAAGGATTCCCGGCCGACCGTCTTATTTTCTTCATGGCTTTTTTTTTTATTTTTATTTTGTTATTACGGTCTGAAGGAGGAGGGGAACTTCCCCCTGGCTTGTCGTCTTGATACTTCTTTGCCCCCTTTATGAGCGAAATTTGTTAAGCGGGCTCTGTGAGCGCTTCGAGATTGGCTGCTCAGGAAAACGGGAAGAACGGAAGAGTGGATTCGCCGAAAGCTTCCTACTCCCGATTCCCAGTCGGGTAACGAGCAAACAAGGTCCTCGAGTCAAAGACCTTACCAATACAAATATTTAGAT
This sequence comes from Raillietiella orientalis, assembly GCA_036172245.1. NCBI lineage: Eukaryota > Metazoa > Arthropoda > Ichthyostraca > Raillietiellida > Raillietiellidae > Raillietiella > Raillietiella orientalis. Next base: position 1,075,452 of record JAYWIR010000033.1, on the reverse strand, counting down.
TTTTTTTTTTTTCTCTGTACGTGCGTGCGTGTGTTCCCCCATCTCCCATGCCTGGGTCTTTGTGTGTGTTTCCAGCGGGACTCCTTGCAAGAACGCTTCCTCACTGCAAACAAGGCGTTTCTCACGATGCGGGTGAACTTCTTCTTCAGCTCCTGGTGCTACCGATGCTGCCTTGAAAACCGAAACTGGACCGATGGATCCAAGATGTCACTGCTCCACACTTCCCTCCACCCTTTCGGGGGGAAGGGGAAGAAGGGTACGGTCCGTTTTTCCCCCTGCCATCTTGAATCCCCCGCGCGGTGCGTCGTTTCGTTGCAAAGGATGCCAACAGCTCCAAGGAATTCCGTGGCCGTCGCTTTTGAGAACGGCCAAAGCACAGCGCACGTCATGACGCACGGCAGCACAGGGCGCGCGTTCCATCTCGGGCTGTTCGCTCCGGGCCTCCTCGTGACGACACACGTCAGCCGTGCGCGCTTCGTCACACGTGGGAACCTCGCGTTGCGGTGGCAGCCGTGACTTTTTTCCTGAATGCGGCGAGTAACGTCACTCGGAAAAGGCTGGCGAACTTTTCGTGAGGACCCGCGGTGCTCCGAGTTTGTGATCCCATTCTTCGGCAGGTGGTTTCGATTTCTTTTCCCGCGCCGCGAGATTCCCTGGATGGTTTCCGTGGTCCATCCGCATCCGAAACCAAAGTGCTCCGACGCTTGGAGGGTTTCCAGAAGCTTCACGTGCGTCGTCTCCGCGAGTTGCATTTCAGATGAGGAAAGGCCAGCCCTTTGGCATGTGATCGGTATGTGATGCAATGAGTCTCCCTCGAACGTACAGCAATGTCACACTCCTCTCGAGTCGCAGCTTCATGTGACGTATCGCCTGTACCTCTTTCAGTTCGAACACCGCACGTTCGTAAAGGCAGAGAGTTCCGTGGCACCTGTATTCGGTCCAGCAGCCGGAAGAGCAGACCTGCGGAAAATTTTGATAGACTGGCAAGCGGCAGAATTCTTTTTCTTTCTTTCTTTTTTCCTAGCAGGTTTCAGATGTCTTGGACTTCATCTTTATCCGCAGATGTAAGGTAAATCTCATCCGTTGTCTCGCGAATTTGATCTCACCTTTGCCGCATCATTTGCGCAGCCGCAACGGACCCGGCACGCTCGCGGAGACATCCAGAGGTGCAGCCCTCATTCTTATACCACTAATACCTTGCCTGAGTTGGTTCCTGAAGATGTATGGTTAGGAACACGCTCACTATATTGTGGTGTTATCTGCATCATGCCTTTTCTCGGACAGAGATGCTGGTGACCTCAGCAGAGAACTCAGCGAAGACTGTTATTATCTTCAGCTATCCTCTGGACCTTCCGGGTATTATTAGAAAGGGATCGATCTTTTTTCCTTGCGCCGCTGCTGCGTAGATGCCAGCAGACGCACGCTGCTCCCTCATTCCCCTTTCGGACGTCTTCTTCACTCTTGTGCGGTTAGGGTTTGTGCGCGTTCCAACTTCCAGCAGCGTCCAACTCCGTTCCTCCGCAGTTTCGTGCTTTCTCACGTATGTAGGCAAAGATCTCGAATGTGAGTAGTATGATTCCTCCATCTGAATATCTCCAGGGAGACCGGAAAGTTGAAAAGCGACTCGCTTCGCAGCAGATCACGGGAGCGCAAGAGGGAGGGAGCAAAGTTTGGTGAGGTTTGGTGCGTGGACCAAAGCTAACATAAAAGAAGTCATCTGGAAGAAGCATCAAGACTGCGACGCTCTCGATGCAGCTTCCAGTCGCCACGGACTTGCACACGCAAGCGTCGGGTCTTCTGCACTCCGGAGGGGTGACCTTCTCACTCAGGATGACTTCCTGCTGTCCTATCATGGAGGCATCCTAAGTGGTTCCAGGATGCGACGCTGGACCGGGAACGACCAGGATGGACTGCAAGGCGTGTGGAGCCCAGGAGACGCAGCTTTGTGTGTTCACCACCGGACTGGCAAGCGACAAAGGCAGCGACTGACCTACGGGACAAAACTGAACTGGGAATTCTGTCGGGATCGGTTCAGGGGGATGGGAAACGTACCTCTGTACAACCCGACGGTACGAACCACACTCGTCCACTGCAGTTGTGGCAAGAGCGAAACTGCAAAACACCCAGCGAGGAACACCAGCAACGGAAGTCCTCAGAGATTATTACGGAAGGTTAATAGGGATTGGGAACTGTGGCAGAATTCCGGCCTGGACGTACCGATAGATACATTTTGAAGAAAATCGAAGGGTGCGTCCAAACAGTTGAAACCATCTCTGGCCCCCCACTAAAGAAGATGCGAACAGCATCTGGAAGTGTTCTGAGCTGTTAAAGTGTAAGGGGTGAATTTGCTAACCCCTCCGCTGGTCGGGCTGGGGACAGTGTTGGGGGTGAGCTCGGAAAAAAGGTTGCGTCACAGTCGTGGAAAACTCAGCGCGCGCGCATCGTCGAGAAAGAACCATATTGGGAAGAAGGTACGGAACGTAGGCGGCTACTGCCTCTCGTCATCTCAACTGAACTTCTCCACTGAAGATCACCGCATCCATAATAAATCTAGGGGGGGCGGGGGCAAAAAGAAGAAAAGGAAAACGTCTGGTTTTAGAGCTGCTCATGCGTCCCCAATCGGACAAATCGTCCGCCGGGCCTCTCTGCGTGTGCGCACCGCCACGGATTCACGGCGGTTCTTCCTGCGCACTCTTCCACGTTCCTCTTGGGCGATGCACTTTCCCTGCTGATGCATGGTCAGACCGCCACCGTCAGCGTTTCAGGGAACCAAGATGGATTCCCAAGGGCGCATTTCGATAATTATCAAGGTTGCCAATAATATATTCCCGGCACAAAAAGCCATTCATATTTATGAGCGGCACTGTCATGGGCAACCGTCAGCGAGAGTTTCCAACGGGAGGCAGAGATGGTGAGGTGGCTCGGGAAGATCGCTGCGAAAACCCTTCAGCGCTGCCTACCGGCCGCGCGAAAACCGACGACCGCTCGCCGGTCAGTTTGTCCACTCCGACCGAAGCGCTCAGGCAGGAGTCGCCGCTGCCGCCGCGACGAGCTGCAATGGGGGGAAGGGTAAGCGTGAATATTCATTGGGTGCTACCTACGACCTCCTCATCCCTCTAATCAGCTTCGCTCCTTCCGGCAGCATGCTGCTTTCGTACCACGCCTCTGGAGGTGGCCCTGCCACCACTTGCCGCGCGCCTCTTTCGGACGCTTCCTCCCAAGTCCGAAGGCGCTCTTGGGATGTCGCCTTTCTCGTTAAATTAATGTATGGGGTTTCGGTGGCACTCGGGAGTGGGTCGGATGGAAAAACGCACCGGGCAGGGGGAACCTTCGCAACGCTTTTCGGAGAGCCGAGCCCTCTCCTCCGATCACTTCTACTGCACCCTTCCCCCCCCCCCCCCACACACTCACACACACCTCCTCCCCCTTCTGAAAATTCCACTGAGAAACGTCAAAAGTCGACAAGGAAAGATCTCGAGAGTAATTTACGCCAGTTCCCGAAAGTCCGCTTCCATAGGCGTCACGATAGAAGAGATCAAAGAGCGAGCAACTCGTAAAAAAAAAAAAAAAAAAAAAAAAAAAAAAGGAGCCAACCAATTAGTGGAAAATGTGGAAAATGAATACCTTAATAGATGCGATCTCGGACCCCACGATCCTTGACTGCCCGCTCGCAGAAGAAAATGATCAAAAGAAAAAAAAAAAAAAAAAAATCTCCATAGATTTCGGGCCAGGAAGCGGAAGAAATCACTACCGCAGCAAAGGGCGCAGTTACCAAGAGACAGCACTCCGGGGCTTAAAGTCACTGCTTGGCGTCGTCCCCGGTTCGCCGTTTCCGAGGAAACGAACTCCGCACCACACCACCGCGCCGGACTGGACCAGCAACATGGCGTGCAACAGTTCCTCGTCCCCCGCTCACGCACTCGGCTTCCCGAAAGTCCACACGCACGTGGGGCAGCCGGCCGCAGCAAAATCACGCGACCACGCCGGTCGCCGTGACAACGCAGGCGCCCGTTTCCCTGGAGAAGCCGAGCAGGAACGCGCGCACCTCACCTTCCTGCTCACGCGCACCGCACTGCAGCCAAAAGAGCCGCACTTACCGAACCAGGCGGCGGCGCTTCCCTCGCCTGCTGCGCCAGTACCGAACCGTGACCTTGCGCCGAGCCTCTCCCTCGACCTTGGTACCAAGCGTCGTGGCCCGCATGCCTGACGTCCTCGCGAGCAGCTGCGCGTTCGAATCCGGGGAACGATTCTCGCCCCGAAATGGGGGTGCGTCCCTGCGTTTCCGACAGTCCTCCCTGCCCATCGAATGACCTGGTTGGCCCATCGAACCCGCGTGCCCCCGCTGACCGGCCGAGCTGACCATCAGCCGTCCTTCCCGGAAGCCACGACGAGCTCTTCCGGGTTCCTTTTCGGGTTCTGGAAACGCAGCCGTCCACCGCGTACCATGCAGCTGCTTGGCAACCACGCTGCCTCTCCCCAGAGAAGCGCTCCGCTCCCTTCGGCGAGCGCCCTCCAGAGAAAGTGCGAGGCGTCCCTTCGGGATTCTCTTCAGAGGAGGAAACCAGCAGTGGATCTTTTCCGGGTTCCAAAAGTAGGAGAGCAACGCATTGCTTCTACGGAGCTTTCCTCGATTCATGGGGTGCCGACCCCCTACAACTTGAACAAGAGTTACGCGCGCCCTCGGGCTGCATGGGCAGTGCGAAAGAGAACTTTGCGGTCCCCCCCCCCCTCCTAGCGAAGGCGAACGGTTCTTCAGCGCTTGCTGGACCTTGGTCGCCGGAGCAGAGTCCTCCAGGGTCCCGGAGCCGCTGCGAGCGGGACAGAGGGCACTGAAGCCAAGCCTGGAATCCCTGCGTTTCGCGTGACGCCCCGGGAGATGCGATCCCATCAACAGACTGCGGAAGACACAGCAAGATGGGGCCAGAGAAAGACTTTGGTGGTCCCGGGACACGAGCGCGGAGATGGCAGCGAGCCCGGGGGGTCGGGGAGGGGATCGAAGCTGGCAAGAGCGAAAGAGGCGCCGCCTCCATCTCGAGGAGCGTCATTTGTCTCGCAGCCACGCTCGGGGAAGCCCTTTCCGAGTCGGAGGTGGCGACGGCGGCTGAGCGCAAGCCGCGCGCAAGAGCACGAGCGGCATGGCGCCGGGCAGGAGGAAGTCAGCGTGCAAAATAGGCGCGCGCAAGGGCGCTCCATCTCCGCGGGGGAGGGAGTCGGGGGGGGGGGGCTTCAAGAAGTCCGGTGGCTGCAGACTGCGTTCGGCAGCTCTACGAAGGATTCGCCGCCTTTGCGTTGTCTGAGGCGGCCGAGGCACGGAGAGCAGGAAGAAGCGAAGATGACGTCTTCTCTACGAAGCCGGGCAGACTGCTCCGTTGACGGAATGGCTGGATGCTGAAGATGAAGCAAGAGAATCCAGTTCTCGAGAGACACCCTCCTCCCGCCAAATCCTCGAAGGTTTCCCCAAGCGTCTGCGTACGTGTTTTTTCTTACTTTCTGCTCCCAAAAGTGACGCCTGAAGCTAAGAAATCACCGCGGTGCTTCATTAATGGCCGGGAAGTTCCCCTAAAAGACGTCTGCCGGCTTCAGTCAGTTTCGTGCTTCGTGAAGACTTTTCGTGTGATGGCCCGGATTGGGGCTCTCCGATTTTTATGAACGATCTCGCCGAGCATCCCTGCTGACTCACCAATGAAAGTGAAATTTTCCTTGGCTTAAGCAAAGAGCACTAATGAAACTCCTTTTCCAGTAAGGTGCGCACCAATTTGGAATTGGCTTTCCTCAGTTAGGACTCCCTCAGAAAGCTGGAATGGCGCAAGAAATGCTTTCTTTACGTCACAGAGCTTCGCGCACGTGCTTTCACAACTGTGAAGCTTAATGAAGCTTTTGATTGCTGTGCGGTTGAGGCACGATGTGATCCAGGTGGTGAAGAGTGCCGTTTTCAGTCGAGTGGGGAACCTAAAGGAGGGATTCCTTAGTGTGATGATGTTCCCCGATTCCTGCACTGTCCCGAAAACATTCGCAGGCCGAGCGAGTGATCCCACCACAGTCCTTCCTTCCTTCTTTCTCGGATGCTCAACTCTCCATTAGATTCGGGAACCCGGCGATCTTTTCAACAGGTTGGGCCACCCTCGAAATTCGTTTCCAAATGGCGGTTGGGGTCGCAGGTGCCCAGAACGAAAATCTCGTACCTTCCTCGCGCAGGGTCGAGTCGATCGTGACGTCATCTCCCTGTTTCTGACGTGGCCTCTGTGAGGAGCATGAATGAACTCGTAGCAGGCTTGTAAAAGGGATTTAGAGAGAGTTTAGAATCAGTAGCTCAGCAGTAGCTGCGTATTACTATGACGCGAGCCTCTGATCTCCAGATTCAAATTAACTAAATACTGCTAAGTTGCTGGCGGAGAGGAAGCCGCGAAATCGAAATTCCAGAATGCTTCAGGCAATTTTCCAATTTTTTGACCTGCATTTCTTAACCCATCCCCCAACTAATTCGACGGGTGGCCGAACTCTAAGAGGGCAACTGCCAAATCAAATGCACACCATCCCTCACCCTCCAGTCTGCCAACCATCTGACAGACATATTACTTTTTGCCATCAAAGGCTGAGTGGTGATCCTCACCTAACTGACTTTCAGCTTCCAACGAGATGCAGTCGTAGTTTATTTCTCATTTCAAGAGGAAGGCCAATGCAGCTTCTGAATGGAGGCAGCCACACCTCAGTCTCGTGGCTCGTCCAAGTTGCCGAGTGATGCGTCCTGCAGGACTTATCATTCGCCAGCCTCTGTAGTCCCTAAGGGCAGGCCCTCACTACTCGTTCCAGCAGCAACAGATCCGAATCCTCGCAAACGCTTGCCCGTTTCGGATGTTGCTGTCATCAACCTGCAACGAAATTTGTGGGGACTCTCACGGACGTTTCGGACTGAACGAGGCAGCCGGAATAGGATCTTGCAGACCAACAACCAGGAATCTCTCCTCGGACTTGATGATGACCTCGTGCTAAGTTTAGTGCCTCCGTGTGAGGAACACGCAAAATAAAACCCTGGATGGGATTACTGAAAACGCTCACGGTGCGGACAAGCTCATACTGTTATTTGATCCAGTGGCTCAATGCTGAGGCAGGCTTTCGGTATCTGTTCCTGATCTTGATTTGTCCTCGTCTCTCCACGTCCATGGTACACAGAATTCTCGAAGGTTCGAAGGTTGTGAATGCCTAAACAGTACTCGGGGGCACGCGGCGTGGCTGACTTCAAACACGTTGTCCTGGGAGCATGGACGGCAAGCATCCTCTAGCCATCTTCTGTGTGGCGTCGCTGGCACGTGTTGCAAGCAGCGACCGCCTCCTCGCCACACAGACCCGCTTTTAAGGAACCAGCAGCAGCATCAATCAATCCCTGGCGCCTCCTTACAATGTAGAGGAAAAGGGCCGACCGTGTTTCATGAATGCGAGTAAGCGAAGGTTCCAAAAGCACGGCTGAAAAAAGTGGACATCCAGAACGGCGGGCAGAGAGGCTCCTGAAGTCTCCGAGTCCGCAAAATGTCAAAGTTCCAGTTTAGAGTGACTTTTTTTTTTTTTTTTTGGCTCGTGTTTGATACACAGACACTCTTTTTGTAATCGGGAAGAATGAGCATTTTTTCGTTCATGCTGAGCACGTCCCATGACTTGCATTTTTATGAGTCTTCGAGAAGATCGAAAAAAACCTTCAGAGATTGCAGCGTTGCTAAGGTAGCAACCTCGTGACGGTCACCTGTGAGCACTGCTGCAGGATTCAACAGCCAGGGAGCCGGCTTTGAAACTCGAACAAGGATGACCTGCGTGAGCTTCTAGGGCCAGTCTTTTAGCGAGGTGAAGTGGAAGTTCACTTTTCCAAGCAGCGAAACTTCCGTTTGAACCTGTCGTCCACGGCTCTCCAAGCAGCATGGCCTCAATGTCAAGCCTCAATCTGTTTCTAGTTTGATCCCGGAATGGGAAAAGAAGGAACGAGCGCTTGCCAACCAATGCTCCACGAAATCTTCTCCAGTTGTTTATTGTTTTGATTTACAATTAGTTAACTGACATTCTTCTGGGTTCTTCCTGTATTCATCTGGGGAGCTCGTCGCCCCTCAGCACGTCGCTTCCTCAGCTTCCTCTTCTTCGTCTCGCGAGAGCTGACCACTGGGGTTCTGCTGCCGCATCCGTTTGTCGGTCTTCCGTGTGACCAATGGGCTGCATAGATGTCGCTGGAGTACCGGATGCACGAAGCCACATTCCGGTGCCTCATCGTCACCAGTCCGACTTCTTTCGCTACTGCCGCGCAACCTACGCCGTGAGATCGCATTTGGATACCCCTCGAGGCATCTGTCCTCGTTACTGTTAGCCCATCCGTGGATCCCCTGCCCCCCCGTGAGCTGGAATGCCTGGCGGCAGGGGGCTCTGGAGTCCTGGGCTGCCACTTTGGAAGTTGGCTTAGAAGTACTGCGGTCGCTTCCGGGTCTCCTACGCAAACCGCTGGAAGATCTCCTGAAGGATTGGATGCAATGGTCACTGAGAGCCGTCACACCCTTTGCTGCAGCACTGCCTGCCCTCAGAGCAAGAAATGACAACAGTCAACCGGCGAAGTGTGAGTTCGTCTGCAGCCTTGCAGGAGTCGAGAAGTTCCTTGACGGCTGGAAGACGAGGAGGGAGTTGCACTCCTCGTTTCTGTGCGAGGGGACTCCTTCGGTGGAGTGACCTGCTGGGTGTGCCCCCCGAATAACTCGTGATCCTCTCCCTTTGCGTGGACACCTCCATGTTCCCGTCACGCTGGAAACAGGATGTTCTGCTGTTTCTTCGCTGGGCATTCCAATGAAATCAGCGCAGGCACCTGCTTTCCGGGGGAGTTGTCTCCCCGAACTGTTCCAGGTGTGGTGGGACGATGGAATCGCTCCTGCACCTGCCGTTGGACTACAGTGCCCTGGAGGACACGTGGCGGAGATCGCTGCGGCACTCTGAAGACCGCAGGACACTGCAACAGACTTGCTGCGGCGACTTTCCACAGAAAAGGCGCGGACTGAAAAAAGGCACGGTGATGTCACATCCGGGTGCGCCGGGGCGTTTATTTCTCTTGGAGGGATAGATGGAGCCAAAGGGCTCACGGATTCCAATTATTACACTAAAACTAGGACGCCGGAGAGGTCCATCACGTCCATGAAGGGGAAGGAGGATGAAACAAAACTAGAAAAAAAAGAAAGAAACTATAACCAACAATAAAACCGAGCAAAAAAAAAAACAAAAATTAGTTGGAGGGAAGGGAAGGGATCGCATTTCGTGGTGGGTGAGACCTCTGCATCCGTCGAAGGATGCCGGCGAGCTTCTCCCTCCCCCTTTCCAAGTGGGGCCACCTCGAAGCTATCTGCAGGAAGCGGATGGCGTGCAGGACAGCCCCCCCGTCGCTCCGAAAAGCGCTGTGATCGCAACAGTCGGTTGCATCCGCGCCATCTTGACAGACCGCCACGTGCTGGAAGAGACTAGCTGTTCGTGGCGAAGAGACTCCACCAGCATGGCAACAGCGGCCCTCATGAGGACAGCAGCAGGGTAGCCTCATCTTCCAGAAGTCGCCAGGGAGATCGCCACCATCCACAGTCGCTTCTAGAATGGAAGGAACGTCTTTAACCGAAGACCCCTGTTCCCACCTTTCCTTCTTTTTTTTTCTTTATTTACTGCCCCTCCCCTGCGTTCCCTAGTTTTTGGAAGCCGACTTGCGCGACGGTGGTTATCCCGGGTGAACTTTTCTCCTTTTTGGCGTTTCGTGTTTCTGAGGGGATACTCTTCCCCTCCTCCTTGTAGGATATATTGTTCCTGTTTCAAAATAAACGTCACGGCGCAACCGGGTTTAAACATCCATTCCGAGTGCTTTTTAGGAATTCCAAGACCCTGGAGCACTTCCTCGTTACCTGGATCCCAGGCTTCCAGAGAGCGTGCACCCTGCATTGCTTCCTTTCTCTGCCTAGCTGGATGGCTGCTTCCTTGTACTTTTCCTGTTTTATCCTCCTAGCTGCTCTGAACGCCGCACCTCCACCCTCCTATGGGCATCAGACGTCCAGCGCTGTGAACCGGTTTCCTTTTTTCATCACAAAGTCTGGCTTTAAGGGGGAGTTCGTTCCTGGAGCTCCCTGGCTCGTGGACACCGGGGTCCACTTTGCTTCATGTGCTGCAGCCTTGATGATGACCTCTTGAATCGCCGTTCGTGTCGCGCAATGGGCAGATGAAAGTGCCTCCCACATCCCCTTTTAATGTGTGAGGCAGCGTTTCGTCTTCCCTCCGGCAGCTCCGACACGCGCGTTCTTCTGGTTTCGTCCTGGACCCAGCTCTGATTGGTGGGACGTTCATTCGGGCCGCGTGGATGAATCGATAGTCCTGGACTCTCAGGCAGAAACTGCTTCCTCCTTGGTTGGGACGAGATTTCCAGGATGACCTTGACCATGGTTCAGAAGAGCCTGTCCGGTTTTCGAAAGACGGGAACGTTTTTCGAATCCAGAGCTTGCTGCACTGTCTTATCGAGCTGTTCGGATGCTCCCACTTCTCATCTTTCACCTATTATTCGCAGCACTCAGCATGGAAGACACACACACAGGGCGATTCCTCGAAAAGCATACTTTTGCTGCAGGCTATTTTCGAGTTCCCTTTTCCACCTGCTCAACGAGTATGCACCCCGGTCTGCTCGAGGCCGGTTGCTGCTTTTTCCCAAAGTTTTCCCGCTCCCCTTCTCTTCCTCGTTTCCATCCCTCTCTAGCACTGTGAGGACGAACACGTGACTCCTCATTTCGACGGAAAGGAAGAAGAGTATGCTCTGGAAACGAATCACCCCTTTTTCCTCTTTCTCGACGAAATATTGGTGTCGCTCGTTCCTCCGGTTTCACCACAAGCAGAAAATGCCATCCACCGAAGATGCACGCTATCTAAGAGCACCACGTTTTGCTTCGTGCCTGCGTAATTCCCTATGTATCCTCCACAGACCGGAAAGCACGAAGGGACCACCTGCTTGTGGTCAGCACTTTGGCTACTCCTTGCATTCCATCACCCTGGACTGCTAACCAGCTTTTGGTGCGCCAAGGCGCGAAGAGTAGCGCGAGCGTTTCCGAAAGGCCTCTGAGATCCCAAACGGGATGTCCCCGCATCTCTTCCTTACCTCGACTCTGTGGTAGGTGTACGAACCACACTGGAAAAGGCTTAAGCGCAGCAGGGAGGGAAGAGTCACTTTTCCTCCGGCGCGACGGCACGAGTGATGGACGCGACCGGGTGACCTTTGCCTCTAAGAATGAAGAGGTTCCAGAAACTTTGCACTGCCTTCGGCTCGCAGAGATCGGAAGGTCAAAAAGATCGCGTCGTCTGCTTAACTGTCCGGTAACCTCCCCATCGTAGAAGGGACCCGCGGCTCGCTTGAATGGAAGTCTTCGTCAGGAGTCTGGTAGCAGCAGCGAGGAGACCAACTCCCCGACGCCCTGCAACTCTAAGGTCGCGAGAGTCACGGCTGGAAAAGGGAAGGCTTCCCATATGTCACGTGATGGCTGAAAGAGGATCGCATGACTCGTCAATGAAACGTAAGCTGGTCGCCGGGCGGTAGAGAGATGCTCGGGCGATTTCTGTCCTCCGTTCGCTGACGTGGTCCGGTCGGCTGCAACTGGAAGCGAATGGGGGGAGGGAGGCCTCCGTCTCCAACGCATTCGGATGATAAAGTGCCGTCACCAGGCAGGAGCACGGTCGGCGGCGAGGCTGAAGAATGGAACTTTTGCAGATCCTGACAACTCGAGGTATGCAACCCTGGAAACCTTAGGATCGGTTTGTCTCCGTGGCGAACCGGGGAAAAGTCCGCGGAATGCAGGGAAGATCGCGGCGTGGAGATCCGGAAGGCGTGGATGTCCGTGTCGGCCTCGCCCACGCGTGGGTTCGGCCACAAAATCCCCAACGATCCTAAAGATAAGGAGAGAGGCACACGCCCACTGTTTGTATTAATATGTAATTTCATGTGTAGATTGATATATGTTTTATAGAGGTTAAGAAAATTGAACGTACATGTTGGTTGTATATATTAATATGCATGCTGATATTTAAATAAACAAAATGTACAAATGTATTTGAACATACATTTTTATTGGTGTGGTTAATAACACGTATTAATATGTATAGTCAAAAGTATAAAGAGTAAACACGTGTTTATTACGTGCATTCAATTATATATGTAATACATATACATTGAACGAATTTGTACATTCGGAATTGCAAAGATGAAAATTAATGGTGGCCATCAAAAAGATATTGAGGAAAAAAAGCAAAACGGTAAACAAATTAAAAAAACGAAAAAGAAATTTCGTTCTGCATTTTCTTATAATTTCCGGCACTTAATAGATGAACCTTTCTCAGTAAATGACGAATTTCATTTTCGGCATTTTGATCGTTCCACGATACATACGTCCATAATTCGACACATTCATTCCTTACATATTTATTAGGTGTATAAATATGAATGCAAACATGTAATAAACATGTATTATGATCTTTATATATTAATACATATTACTGATTATATCAAGGAACATGCACATTAAAATAGATTTGCATATTTATCTATGCATAAATATATGTATCTTTATTATATAAAAGGCGCACACGTTTATTTTTTATAATAGAATATATATCAATCTATATGTTAGGTTACATATCAGTATACACATCAATATATATATGCATTTATATTTTACAATCTTTGTGATATATATTATTCTATATGCAAATGTATATAGATAGTAAACTATTAAGTATATTCAAATAAATAATGAACATATATATTTTTGATGATCTTTATAATGTACATTAATCCATATGCAAATATACGTAGCAACAAGTAATAAACATATGAACTTAATTAATAACATGCATGTCAATAAATATTAATAAGTATGCACATCAATATACATATATTTTGATTAATATGCGTTAATGTACTTATAAAGATTAATATGCAAATTTATACATAGATTAATATTCACATTTATGCATAATAAGCAATGTATCCATTTTCATGGTATGTATAATACATACTAATCTATATATAAATCTGTATATTGAGATAACAACTTATTTTTGAGTTTGTTCAGGGCTTTGATCATCAGCATCAGCATCCACTCATAGCAGGTGAGCTTCTTCTTCCATCAGGTTGGTGCGAAAGAAATTGCGGTTTCCACGCAACGAGTACAAAGACGCACGTATCCATTGAAAATCACATGTGGTAATAAGAAGGAAGGCCGTTGGCCTGCACGCGTTTCTCCCAACGGGAAACGGGTTTGTTTACTCCTGCAAGATCGAATCCCGGAGTCCTGGTATCAAACGGGTTCATCATCGAGCTGATGCTTTGATCACCTTGGGAACTGCTCGAGTGTTTAAAAAGATGACAATCTGTCAGAGACAGGTGCGGAGGATGGGATGGGCGAGGCGAGGTTTCCTTGTTTGAAGTCATTCGTGACACGGGTGGTCTGGCGTGTTGTCACGAAGAAGAGCTGGTCCTCTTCGATCGACTAATGCTGGCCGTAAGCGATGCAGCTCCTCGTGCATCCTTTCGGTTTCCTAGCAATATGTTTCCGCTGCTGTGGTTTCACCAGGATTTAACAAGTCGCGGCGAAGGATGCCACTCGCAGGGACCGCAATCTTTTTCGGTTTAGGAAACCGCTTCGCTGCTTCCCCCCGGTCCAGCCACTGTGGGGTAGGGAATCCGCCTTCCGTCACGTGGGGCAATGCCATCCAGGAAGGGGCCATCTTGGCCACGCAAAAGAAACGCAGAGCAGACTGCGTATGGCCGAATTGCTCGATTCGCTCATGCGGCGCCCATTGATCCATTGAGCTTTCTTGCTTTTCCAATTAGGCTCAAATGTCGGACAGCTGTTGCATGATCAACACGGAGTTCTTCTGCCTCCTCTCGAGTTGTTTTCTACGCAGCTTCATTAACGGTTCTTAAATCACCTTAAATCTGCAGCTGAAGGACGTCCACGACCCTCCTCATTTTCGCTTCCATCGCGAAGTGTTCGGAGTCGGTGGGGGTGAGCTCCCCACGTGCACTACGGACTGACTCTTCGCCAAAAGCAAATTCCATCTTCCGACCCACCTGAAACTCGTTCGACAAAATCGCGCGGATTTGCCTTTTCTCCATGGCGAATCTAAGAGGTCGTCTCCAACAGTACCAAAGAAGGAAAACGATGGACACGAGATGAAATCAGTGGTGCCAGCTTCATTGTTTGCTATGATGTGGATCACGTGACCAGCGCAAAAGACAACGGCAACTGGAAAAATCGGCGCAAAGCTTGAAATGATGGAAACCGCAGTTTTTTTGGCAGCACCAGCCTAATAGTTACCCTTCTTCCTGATCTTCGAAACCACAGCAGCCTTCAAGAACCATCAGGTTCCCAACAAAAAAGGCAGCTTTGGTATTCTCTACCCCCCCCCCCCTCAATCCATGGGGAGCCGTGGAGACGGAAGAGTTTCCAATCATGGAGTTTTCGATCCAGACCGTGGCTCAGAGCATCATCGGTCTTGCTCTTCGCCTTCCCGGGATGCAGCGCAAGCTCATGTAAGAGTTCAGCACCGGCATCTCTGACCACAATCGCACGGCGTACCGAAATTCACAGGCTGCTGGGGAACCACGGCGCCGCAAGTTCCAAAACTCCGACATATCAAACGTCCTCTCCGGGAACTCTCGTGTCGAAGGCAGGCACGCTTGCACCACCCTTTTTTGCTCTCTTCTGGATCGGATGGAGAGAGGAAACAAAACGATGTCTGCAGCTGCCGCAAACCCTTTTGCACGTTTCCTCAAGTTCCTCTGCTGCTTGGTGTCGATCCTGCTGACTCACTGCTGAGCCGATTCAATCACGTGGTTCGTCTTGGGCAGTTCCGGAAGACCCCTTCGGTGGAGTCTGCAAGGTCTGCCATCAAGGTATGGAGCCCTCAGACAAGGCAGCAAGTGACCACTGCGTTGAAAGAGATCTGTCTATGAGGGGCAACGACCAGCGAATGCTGCGAGCTTCGAGTCTTTGCAATGCAAAAAGACACGAAAACGAACACCGAGTTCACGTGGTTCCGGAGAGCGGAACACTTCTACGGTGTATAATCTTTCGTGAGGGACACCGATGAGGATCTCGCATTTGGAGCGGGCATCCGTTTCCAGCCGGTTTCGAACCCACCCAGCCAGCCGCTCGTGGGCTGGAAACATGGAATTTGTTGGGCCGTGAAGAGCGGATTTCAAGAACCTCTGGCAGCGTCAAGTTGCAAGCTCGCATGAGTGGAATTTAGGAAAGAACGAAGGGGTCTGCTGGATGCCACTCCCCGCACTTCCGGGTGCTGGTGGAGTTGTCTCTGACACACTCCGGATCTTTCTTCTCAAGTTTTTGAATGCAGGAACCCCTCCACGACTGAAACTTCCTCGTTTCTTGCTGTGGGCTGAAGGTAGCAAGGAAAGCTGGAAGCAATAAAAATTGGAGAGCTGGACCAGCACTCAGTCAGGAGACGGATGCAGGCTAGGCTCTTGCGGGCGCCACCTTTCTTCGGGACCAGTGACTTACTTCTTCAGGTGAGTCACGCTGCACACGTCTTAGAGGTTTCCGACTTCCGTGGTTGTCACCGCCGTGTTGTCCATAGTACACAACACCTTCCAATTTATTGTGCGATTGCTCAGAGACAGGCATGTTTATGCCTTTTGGAGGAAAGGGTTCCCTCGTTTACAAAAGTTTATCACATTCTTAACAGAGGCATAATGTTGGTGTCAATGCATTATTCAAATTCGTCTGAAGTGAACCACATCACAAGAAGTATCCTTCCAGCATTGCCGCACGTCTTACAAACGTCACCAAACTTGAAAAGGCCATTCCTCAGCACATCGCGTGGTAAGTGATGTTCTTTCATCTCTCAGCATCGGCTCTGTCTGCCTGGATGGGCGCACCGGGACATCTTGCGGAGCCGGCGGCCGGCGATTCGGCGTGCAGGCAAACGAACTTTCCGCTCGTTTGAAGGTTCAGAACGGGTCGGTGGTCATTTCGCTCCGAAGACCGCTTCACCAGATGAGTCTTCTTCCCTCTTTTTCCGCTCCGACAAGCTCCAGCTCCCCCTAAGGAAACGGGCAGCTGGTTGGATCCGTCTTCCTCCCTCGCACCCAGCTCTTAGGGCGAAGGGGTGGTTGCTGATCTTCGCCAGAGTTCCCTCTGGCTTGAGTTCTGGCCTCGATGGCCTCTCTTCGGGAACCAAGCGACCTGCAGCCTGTGCCTGCCAGTCGTCAAGGACATCATCACCTCGCAGAATCGGAACTGCATGAACGGAATTCCTCAACCGAAATGAAAGAAAAAATTACGGAAAAGGGAAAACTCATCCGCAGCGGAAAACGCGCGCCGACCCAGAGAGGAGAATTAAATGGCAAGCAGGGATGACTACTTGGTCATATCATTTTGTTTTCCTCCATTGACTGCTTCGTTCTGTGCGAGCGAGGAGAAAAGCCACGTACCAAAATCAATACTTACTTTCGCATTTCTTTCTCTTTCGGCTGATTTATGGGACCCTTTGAATCGAAAGCCCCGAGGCGAGATCGTCAGCTCCTCTCGTGCGGTGATTCAACCATTTGATGTTTCTGCCGACATTTCGACTTCCCGTGTTTTTCAAGGGACCAGGAGGTGCACGTGAAAACCAGAAACGCGGCAGTGGCCGAAAGAGGAGTTCAAGGGCTGAAGAAAAGGAGGCAGGATCAGTAGGGAAAAGGCGGTCGGTGGAAAATCGGGGTCCAGCAGGATGCGATGGGCGCGTGCGTCGAGAGGCAGGCAGAGCGTCCTCCCTGACGGTCCAGACGTGACGGAGGAAACTTTCCGTGCTGGTGCTCAGGAACTCAACCTCAAGAAAGTGTCGATGACAAAAATTGTTTTACGGCGGAATGTCGACAGTAATGGCGCGCAGCCGATTGGAAAGGAAAGCGGCCATCCAAGGTTGCGCTCCATAAAGTTATCCGCGAGATTGCGTCTGCATTTGGACCAGAAACCGATTGCTTTGTTATTCCCCATAACCATGCTGGCCTGAAGTAATTTCTGTCTACAAACAACGAAGAATAATGCACGTATATGTAGTGTCCGTGTGAGTGTCCATGTATGCCTACACATATGCATATGAATACAAACATGCATATATAGTACACATGCATAGTATGGACAATACACTGCATGTAGCATAGTTTGTATGGTGTAGCGCACGTTGTGCTTTATATAACGTGCTATAGTATACATATATAGTGCATATGGTGCAGTATATACAGTATATTACAGTGTTCGTGGTATGGCATAGCATACATGCATAGTGTAAAGTGTGTGTATTGCGTAGTGTGGTCCACTTCACTATACGTGTTGCAGTAGATTATACACAGTACATTATACCACATACTATGGAATATATATACTGTGCATTTTGACGCACATTCTACTGCGCTATGTGCGGTGCATAGTTCACAACATGCATCTATAATGTGAATGTACTTGCAGGCATATGCCCTAGACTGTACGAAGAATGTAGTGGACGTGGCATTGTTTGCACAGTGCGGTACACACTGTGTTCCACATCTATTGCATAATATAGTGTGCATAGAAGCCTTCACAGCAACTCGGTTCATGGAAGAGAGAGTTTACTACAGTGTGTACCATATTCTTCACGATGTACTCAATGCCACATGCATATATACATGGACGTGTGGGTCCATTACTATCATATTTCATGCACGCCAATTCCACGAAATCCCAACTAGGGCTTCAGGAAAGAGCTCCAAGTTCAGATGAGGGTCCTCCGTTGCCTCCTTCCCTCGCAAGGCAACACTTGGAGCATTCCCGGTCGAGTATTCGCGATCCTTCTGATCTTTCCGTGAGGTTCCTGTGGAGGTTTCCGGGATTCCTTTCACGCGCAACGCTCGGAACATTCCGGTCTGGCGGACTGATCCTGAAACTGCTGTGCTCTGGGACTCGCAAAGGAGCATCTCGTGGTGGTCTGCAAAGGTCGAGACCTTTGCAGACCAGGAGAGGCCTAAGAGCGGAGAGGCGCGGATTGGAAAAAAAGTTCGCCTTCGCGCACTTTACGGCCCCTTTCTGTCGACCCCCACGGCCTCCTCTGGACCGTGGTTGGCAACCGCGTGTGACGAATCCAGAAAGGATGTGACGTAAAGGAGGAGCCTCGCTTGCTCTCCCTTCCTATCTTCGCATCCCGGACCTTGATTTCTGCTTCTCGGGATGAACCGACCGTGTCCCTCCTATCGTTCTCGGGTCCGGCCGCATTCCGGGCTGGACCTCGCGATTTGTCCTTTTGCCTTCCCGGCTCCTCCAGAACACTCTTCGAGGTATCCGCCTCGACCTCTCGACTCTCGCGAAGATCCTGCGATCCACTCAACCCACTGATTTCTACTCCTCCGTCTCGGAACGGGTGCCGCAGGAGAGATCCAGGAGCGAATGAGTTGATAAGGAGAGATGTGCGGATTGCTTTCTGATGAATCCCTCGGGGACAATGTATGCGAACAAGAGTGACGAAGGAAAGGTTATTGATCCCAAAAGGAAATTATGTTTCAGAGAGAGAATAATCCGAACAGCATCTTTACGCCGAGATGGTCTGGAAATGCAGCTGCGTGTGGATCTGTAAAATGGGGAGGAAGGCAGCCCGTATCGATGCAATTAATTCGGAAAAAGAGTTGAAGTTGGGGGAGGAGGGCGGGGGAGGAGGGCCGATTAGCAAGCAGGGGGTTGTAAAGGAGAATGAGGGGATGGCGGAGAATGCGATCCTCTCGCGAAATGGCTGACCGGTTAGTCCGCAGCCGTCATCACCACAATGGATGGTTGACGCGTGGATCAGTAGACAAGGAACTCGCGATCCGCCGGAAAGGGCAGGTAACCGAAATGCCATGGGTCGCGGGCGTGGGGACACGAGCAGAGGTGCCTCTGCGGAGGGATGCGCCGGGGTCGCGATCATTCGATTTTCGCCGGGGAATCCTAGAGTCTCCCGGGAAACGAAATCAGCGAAGGGAGAGACGGCATCTCTCGTGTTGCTTCCTGGTCCTCGGGGAAACGAAGACATGGGCATCCCCGTGCAAGGAGGCGGAGTGAAGCTGTTTGCAATTCGTCAGCTTCCCTTCCCCGTTCTGGAAGCTGCCGGGCGCTGGACGATGGAGGGAGAGTGGTGAAGGTAGGGCGAGCGCGCGTGCATTCTCGAAGCCGAAAACCCATCACAGATGGAGCAAAAATGGAGGAAGAATTTTCGGCAAAGACGAGAGGAAAAGTGGAGTCCCAGAGGATCATCTGTTGGAAGCGGCAGAGGGACCGTCCTGCAAGTGCCGGAAGATATTTGCCGGGACTGAACAAGAGGGCACCTTTTCCACTGGGAACGCTTGGTGGGAACTGCTGGAATGACGGTGGCAGCGTTTCAACCACCCTAACCTGCTTTTTCTCTCAGCTCTCCATGTGGGTTTCGAAGGCTTTCCCATTACGGGAAGTGGCCCGATCGATGCCTCCAGGGCACGTCCCAAGAATGCTGTACGTTCGAGCACATCATTTCTTTTTCGGAGGTGTGCTCCTTGGAGACTTTCAGTTCCACCGATACCAACGCATCAGAGGTCCAACTGCTCCTGCCCTTACAAAAGCAGGTGGTCCTTCGGAGAGGAAGCGGAGATCCACTCTTCCCTGTGTTTGCTTTCCTTTTGTCTTGCTCCGCTGGTGGAAGATTCATAGGGGCGAGCGACGTCCACCGCCGCCTTCCCTTCGTCCCTGAGCGCCAGGACTGGCTCGAGCCTCGAGTCTGTTTTTCCGAACACTCTGGCTGGCGGCTGGCGGCTCCCGCTGCTTGACGGCAACCTTCTCGACCTCGGTCGTCACTTCGCCATGGTCCTCCGTGATTCATCGTCCGGTTGCTGACGTCACTGTTGAGGGCTGATGATCAGCTTGGGGTTGGATTGATGAACCAGTAGAAAGACTGGCCGATCTGTTCCATAAAAAGGCAGAGCAGGAGAGAGAAAACGATGCTCTCTGCATCATTGCCAAGTTCTCCCGGGAGATGCGCACTTGGCAACGAAATGAGAAAGTGGAGCGGCATCCACCTTCTCTCTGTGGTCGCTGAGTGGGGGGGACGCCGCATTGGGAACTCTCCGCTTTTTAAACCACCCCCCTGCGTCTCAGGAGCGAAAGAGCTCATTGCGCGCATTTTGCCAGCTCGCGAACCTTGGAGCGGTCGGAGAGACGCCAGCAGCGCGCTAACTCTCCGAGAATCGAAGTCGAAGACTCACGTAACCCTGCACAGACACACGGGTCCGCCCCCGACTTTCGGATCCTGACGGTTAGGGTGTATCCGCAAGGATTCCTGGACTAGGTCGTCGAGATCTGGCCGCCACCCGGTCACCCCAGCTGGGATATCCTCTCTCTCGAGGAGGCAGGAAGAGAGGATGATGATGCCCATGGGATTCGGGAACTTTGGAGGGACCATCGGGTCAACTTCCGAATAGGTTCGCAGCGTGAGATGCCTCCCCAGCCTTGCCGCCTTCGCCCTAGTTTGGTGAGGTGGCCGTTTCGGTGGCTCCGAGCCCGCAGCGCGAGGTCGGGAAACCCTGCGGCAAGTCGCAACCCCTCGGCGGCTAAAGAGAGCTGCAGCTCACGGTTAGGTGTGCAACTTGTCAGAGCATCCTCCATGTGGTCCGGTCGCGGCATCGGACGCCGCTCGGAAGATCCCAACATTGACAGGGTCGTTTCTGCTCTCTTTCCAACCCCGCATGTTGGATCCGCAGGCTCCGGGATCGAAGATCCCGGCTCGATTTCGCCGCAGCCCTCGTTCGGGTCGGCAAATGCGCCGCGGAACCTGGATCCAGGGGTAGAAGCCGATGCCGCGTGCAAAACGATGGACTGCGAATTTCGGAGGTGTCAGGAGGTCTTTGTCACACCGCAGGCACGGAGATCAAAGCATGGCTGATGATCCCTCTTCGCCATGACTGTGGACCTCGAGGCACTGTGAGTTATCAGGACCCTCCATGCCTCAGGAGAGATACGATGCCCGTGAAGGCCGCGGACGCCATGCGTGGGAGGCAGGCGCTCAGATGTCCTCCTTCCCGAATGCGTTTCGCTATCTCCGTTCCCGACTTTTCTACCCTTCTCAGTAGGCAAACTTGCCCACCCACACGGCGCGCAGAGTCCAGGGACTTCAGCTGATGGTGACGGCACTTCTATTCCTACGGAAGGGACGTGCGTGGAGGATTGAGGCAGCCGCTGCTCAATGCCGCAGGGTTCCCACCCTCCGCGAGCTTGGGACGATCCTCGTTCCGTCTCGCACGACTCTAAAGGGATTCTCAAGGTCTCCACAGACAACTCTTCAAGGACCGCTCTGACGAGAACAGGGAAATTCCTGAGTTTTCCTTCGTCAGGAGATGGACAGCACTTGACAGTGGATATAGACGTCTTCTCAATGGACGTTGTCTGTCCCTCCGAAAGCATCCCGACGCGTTTCAGAAGTGCTCCGGAAGGGAAGGAGACCAAATTCAAAGACCTCACTCTTCCCTGACGACCATTGATGTTCAAGAGCCTTCATGGTCGGCATTGTAGGTTCTTGAGATCCTTCAAACGAGGAGGCAATGCGAGAGCTGGAGATCGCGCAGCTCCTCCTCAGCAGAGAGAAGCGTCTAGTGATTGCCCCATCATCCAATATGGCCGCTATATGTGGCGTGCCGATATATTGTGACATCCTCTATGAAGGAAGCTTCCAGAGCATGGACGCACAAGAATAACTTCACTTAGAAGAATAACCTTGCTCACGTGGGCGGAGGACTGGAGGCGGCTTCACAACCTTGCACTAAAGGAAGCAGAGAACAGACAGGACACAGAGATGGAAGAGTTTGGAAAGATCCTGCCCCCTTTATTCTATGTTATCCCTCCGTTCACTCGCTGGACAGAAGGTCCATCCAAACCTTTGCGAGGCAAAGATCTCTGACCTTCAGATCGGATCTCTTCGTGCTGGGCATCGCGCGCGAAGAAGCCTCCGGGCTGGCGAGACCCGGCAGCCAATTCTCTCACTTCCATCTTCTTCCTTCTTCCAACCGCTTCCAGTTCCTGCCTCAGCCGAAAGAAAAAAATGGTGTTTCCCCTTTCTCTAGACTCGGAACATTTTCTAAATCATTCGTTCCCGGCTTTGCGGCGAGCTCTTCCACCTCCCCAATGAAACGGGAACCCCAAAGGGATGTTACAACCCTTAGATAGGCAGAGGAGAATCCGATGTCACAACCCAGCAGGTCTTGCGAGAGCAAGTGGCATCTCTGCTCTGACCCTTCACCATGTCCATGATCTCTGCATGTTCCGGACGTCTGCATCACATACCGGGAGCTCTGACTTCGCAACCTGCGTCCGAGACCCACTTGTCCTGCCTTCTGATCACTAGATAGGGTAGCGCATAAAACACGAAGCACCCGAACGTACGTCTTTCATTAAGTACCTGGGACGCTCTGCTTGCATCCTCAACGCTGCAGTTCTTTGGAGGCCACTGAAATCATCTTTGATGATCCAACAGTCGGCTAGCCTGGAAGCGTTCCCTCCTTAGGTGGAGACATGAGGAAATTCCGGAGAAACCGCCATCGTTCCCTCGGTCTAGGTTCAACCCATTTCTCCAAGAAGAAACTCTCCGTGCAGGAGTGAGATCGGAAGAGCGTCTCCAGAATCGTCCTGTTCGCAGCCGGATACTCTGAGATCAAACGGGGTCACCACACCTTCGCCTTCTCATCTTCGAGTGGAAGTTCGCTAGCAGACCGCCTTCTCTGCCTCGTCTGCTCGTTCCGGAGAGGTCTTCTGAGCGAGGCATGAAGCAGCGACCGCCACTACCCAGTAGCCTCGAGTTTCCAACGGGCTGAGAGGCTGATTGGCTGACCTTTATTTTTTTTTTTACCAGGGACCACGGGAGCGCATTTCGGGCAATGCTTTCCTGCTCCGTTTCTCCGGCAAGGAAATGCGCCCGGGGAAGGTGACCATTTCCACTCGAGGATCATGCTGCGTCGTCGTTGCCATCGAGGATCAGACCGAGGCGCAATTCGGTTGGACTGGCTAGCTTTGCTTGTCCAGTTTTTCACCTCGCCGTCGAGGTCAGCTGAGGTCGAGACTTGCTGCCGCCCTTTTTCGTAGCACGGAGTTGGCTGGACTCTTGCTGCCGTTGGTAGGGAGCCGCCTCTAGACGAGGCGCTCCGGTGCCGTGGATGCAGGACAAGATGGCACCTTCTTCTGCGGCAGGCGAAAGTTCACCTAGGACGCACAAATCCCGCGCACTTGACAACGCCAGAATCCCCTCCACCTGTTGCCACTCGTTTTCTGCTTTAACGAAGAGCATAGCGGTTTAGGAGAAGACGCCTATCCACGCCTCAAGATGGCCACATACCCTTTGCACGCGGTTCCTCCATGGCGACGACACCTATGATGCCCTCGTTCCCGGAGCAGAGGGTAATGCCGTCTGCATGCGGAGGCGAAGCACGGAGCTCGTGAGGCAGATGAGGAAGACCAAAGGTCCGACAGGTGTGCCCAGAGCCAAAGTTTTCGAGCTCGCGACCTTGGTGTGGTCGCGTCAGCCAGCTGGACTAGCTTCCACCAGCCGAGGACCTTGAAGACACTTGCCACAATGCAGCTGAACCCTCGCCCCCAGCAGCGTCATGTTAGCGAACAGCATGGCCAAGCTCAGCAAGGAAGTGGGTCCGAAAATGCACCACAGGCCGCGAGACACGACCCATGACACGGCTACTGGTCAAATCCCAAAAAGGTTTCATTGGTATGAAGGTCTCTGGATGGAGACATTGAAAGAACAGTGCAAGGACTTGACCCAAAAGCCTTTCTACAGTATGGACCCTGGCTTTGGGAAGGCACACCAGAGGAAAGACAGAGCTGCGGCTAGGGATGTGGCGGATGGATAAATGCGGTTCTTTGCGTCCTGCATTATCTCCTCGAATGGTGTTTTCCTGAGATGATTTACAAAATTCGTACCCTCCGGGCTTGTGCGCGTGATGTGCGCTCAGGTGTCTTCTGTCTCCTGCAACCGGAGACTTGTGTCGACAAGGGAAAGAAATGGAGAGGAAGGAGGTGATGTAACCGATGATTTCTCTTAAGCGCGTGGTCCATCCCTCCGGAGCTCCCTGTCGCATCATCGGCCAGCACTGCACCTCTCATGAGGGAGCTGCGGCGGTCACGAAGCGATTCACAGTCCGGGAGCGACACAGCTTTTCAATCCTCGCTTCTGCGGCCGCCGCATCGGAGAAGCAGCTGGTGGATCTCAGCTGGTGGATCCCGTGGAGCATCGGGATGGGGGGGAGGGAGCACTTGAGCTCATAGGCATGCAAAGAGCGTGATGTTTCATCCCTGTGATCTCATTCTAATTATGATTCTCGCGGAAAATGATGCTCAAGACGAATGATGCTCACGAACGTGTTTCAACGAACACCCAGGAATCCACGGATCCACGTGCTGCTTGCACGCGTGCACGTGCAAACACGCTGCTCCGCTACTATGCACCAGCTCTCTCCTGCAAAAAAGGCACCTGCAAGATGGCAGCGCGCAGTCACTGCAGGAGGAGGAGGATGCAAGCGCAAGCCCCGGGCTTCTTCGAAGGCTCCTTTAGGACATTCCAAGAAAGTCTTGCCATCGTTTCAGAAGCTGCGCAGAGCGGACGCTGGTTGCATTTCGGAGAAACCCATGCAAAATGCATTCCCGAGCTTTCGCTCTCTCGTTCCAGACTTCTGCAAGACATTTTCACCGGCAGCTCTCGCGGGTCCCGTCTGCATGTTCCAACCTGATTTCTTAAACACCAGTTCCCACGGTGTTGATCTCGTGGCTTTCTGCTTTCGGAGGCTGCGGCGGAACGTTTGTTATTCAAAACTGGTGAACAAAATGCATGTTGGGGGATCGCTCCACGACTCCCACTAATCGTAGGCTCGCTGGCGCCTGTCCGTCCTGGCCACTGGATGGGAATGAGACCT
The DNA here is from genome assembly GCA_036172245.1 of Raillietiella orientalis. Classification (NCBI taxonomy): domain Eukaryota; kingdom Metazoa; phylum Arthropoda; class Ichthyostraca; order Raillietiellida; family Raillietiellidae; genus Raillietiella; species Raillietiella orientalis. The sequence continues at coordinate 1,050,479 of JAYWIR010000033.1, read as the reverse complement.
CAGTACGCGACCCATCCTTGCTGGACCACCCTCCCATTGTCGCTCTCCGCCTTTGCGCTGCGGATGTCAGCTTCTCGGTGCACCTCGTAGTTCCTCGGGACTCCTCCTCTCCTGGCGTACCCTGGCACTAATGGCTCCTGCCGAAAATCCGGAGCTCTTCCGCCGGCAGAAAGAAGAGTCGGTTTTCGCTGTTTGCTTTTGACGTGGTTCTCCCGTGCTTCTGCCGCATTCGCCACGAGGGCAGCGACCTCGGATGTCGAGAATGCGTTTCGAAGTCCTCCTGAGCATTCGATCCGCGCCGCTTCTTACATGCGCCGCCCACACGGGCGCAGCAGCTGCCAGTTGGCAGCGCGTAGGAAGGAACACTCGAGACGAGCGCGAACCACCGGGGCTTGGATGCGCATCTGATAGATGGATCCAGGAGAGATGCGAATGGTTTCTCCAGATGGAAGAAGATTGCGTGTGGAGAAGAAAGAGCTTAGTGTGAGACGGGTCCCTGAGGTGCTGGGAAGTCAACTCGCCAAGTCCTTGAATTGGTTTCTTCTGCGAGTTTCGTAGGAGGGGCGCGCGAACAACTTCTCGTCACTTCGGTTACATTATGGTTTCCTCATTGGAGATCATTGTCCTTCGGGTGTCTTAAACCTGCTTTGTTGGTAGTTGAAGGATGTGGCCTTCGTCCTTCCAGCACGTAATTCTCTTCAGTTGTTGAAGGTGAAAGGAACACCAAACGTGGTCTTCAATCTCGAATCATCATCAGTTCCGGAAAAAATCTTTTCCCTACAACCACATCTGCTGTTTAAGGAGAGTGGCAGCATGCTGCACGGCAGCCTTGTTGCTGCTACTTGCGAAAGACGACCAGTTGTTCGAATTAAACTGGTCAGGTAATCAAGCCTTGGTCTTCCAAGTTCCTTCTGCACGTTGACTTGTTAAGACGTTCCCATCCACTGGATTCTTCAGTGAAGAGGCAGAGGAAGGATGCGTTAGAACTCTGGTTTCCATCCCTGTGGGATGTCGCAAATTCCAGAATTTGCCGCTTCCCCTGAAAACGGGAAGATCGCACCTTCAGACGGTCTCTGCGCACGTGCGTGAACCACCGTGAAGAAAGATCTTAAATTCGCCAAGAAGCTGCATCCCTCGATGGAGCTTGCACTGAAATTAGAAACGATCAGATGTGGCTGCAGACACATCCTGTTTTTTTTTTTTTTTTCTTTATCAAATCTTCCCTCACATCCTAACGACCCTAGTGTTTCCTGCCCTGTTACTCAACTATTTGATAGACGGAGGCAAAAATTAAAAATGCATGCTGCTTTGATCTTCCTACAAAGACGCCTTGGCACAGATGGCTGAATCAACGGAGCTGATGGCACTCGGGCAGCTGAAACTTATATCGGTCTCAATGAAATCTCATCAATTGGAATCCTCAGTACGAGTTTATGGACATTTGACTTGGCAAGGTGTTTTGGATGGAGCTCTCGATACACGTACGATCCTTGTAAGAGACTTTTACGTACAAACAGCATGCTGCTTACGTAATGCGTTCCCATGACACAACCGAAACCCTGCTTTAAACACCCCTCATTGAAAGAAGAAAGACGTTTCTTTTTCTGCTTGCCATTTACTTGAACTTCAAGACGCCGAGAATACCGAATTCCCGCACTGATGACTAGTGATTACAAGCCATTTCACAACACCAATGAAATTAGTAAGAAGTCTTCCAGTGTCGGACTCCTGACGGCTTATCAACGAATTTTCGCTACTCTGTGCTCTCCCATCAACCTATCTGCAATCAGATGCGATGCACTATTTCCTTATCACACGATATCGAGTTCGGGCCAGTTTTTCTGACCAGAGTGAACGAGCTTCAAGAAGTAGTTGATCTAACCCTGGGCTGACCCGTGGTCCGCCGTGCATCCAGACGCACACCAACGTAAACTCGAGGAAAGATCTTTCACGGGGCGGCCATTTTCTCATGTTCCGCTCTCCTTACTCAGTGTCAAGCAGTCATCATCATATATCAGGGATGTCCTACCGTAATCAGAGCATCTTCTTCCTTTTTTTAAGGGCATGGCGGGGGGATCGTTTAAACTATAAAATGCAATTCACAAATTTCCAGCAGATGTTTCAGTGCCCACAGAAGACAACGTGTTCTCCTTCTGAACGAATATCCGAATGTACACACTAAAGTGCACTGAAGATGCGCATTCAGTCAGTTTGGACCGAAATACGAGTGACCATGATCCATTGGTATGAACTTTGTATTAAGCACTTGTACCTCTGTAGTATGGTCACACGTATTCCTCTTTACATGGGATATATCGACAAATAAGTTCTAGACATAGTACAGTGCAATACACAGATCCGTACACAGCTGTTACATGCGACATGCGTATATATATACATCTACGTTGAAATCATGCTTACGCATGTACTGTAGGCATCCATCTATTTGTCCACATCTATCTATCCATACAGATAGATAGATAAACAGATGTACTTTTAATGTATACCAGTATTTATATTTTGCATATATACCCATACGTAAATATCAGATGCATATGCCTGAATTATAGGTAAGCTTCACACGCATAGAGACGTGCATCCATGCACAAGCAAACACACAGAGGGATGCATTTGTGGATGCTCGCCGAATCCCCACTCTTGTGTCTTGAGTGTTTTCCAATATTATGCTTGGAATGAGATTAAATCCCGAAAACCACGTTTGTTTCGCACGCACAAAGTGTGTGCGCACGTCCGATGTTTGAATGGGGACGTCACGTGTGGATTTCCAAGCAGCATCCGCGTTGCTTGCTTAGGAACGCAGCATCCCGATTCGCAGCTCCAGGAGCTAATGGACCTCTGGACGTGCATTGCTACGTAGGCGCGCGGCCAGTTGTGCAGGGCAAAGGCGGCGGGAATGACCCCCCGCGAAAGTGAAATTTCCGCCTCCTGTGGTAAACATTTGGCTGCGGGGCGCGGACTGCTGGCGTTGGCCCGCGAAGACGGAGGCCCTCAGCAGCAGACGGACGACACGTGGAAGCACGCTGTGTGTTTCCGTTGAACCGAGGCGAAACGAAGCTGCTTGTCTTCTTGGACACGCAGTTCATTGCTCAAGATATGAATCGCCCAGGCGAGCAAGTGGAAGTGGTAAGGGGGAAATGAAGACTTTTCACACTTATGCCTGCGGGAAGGAAAGGAATCACACGTGCAGCTTATCGCGAGGAGCATCACATCGAAAATGTTCCTCCAATGCGGCGGCAGCTGAAGATCAGCTCGGAGTGCTCTTCTGCAATTCGAAAGAGGAAATTGCGCAAGCCGTTTGCCGGAGCAGCGTCAGCCTACAGCAGATGGAACCGCAGGAAGGAAGAATTCTCCAGAGTACCATAACTTTTGCTATCCCGGGATTATGCAATCGGAAGCAAGCGAAGGGCCATCCCAGATGTGTGTGACCAATGGGTATTTCGTTCTCTGAACAAAATTCATGGCCGGGCTTCCTGGTCGTGACCGAAGAATAGAAGACATTCCGGATTTTTTCGTAATGCATTAGTATGCAGTATAAGTAGCGCAAGTAATAGGAAGGAGTCGAGCTGCGTTTTCAGCTGCCTGCATGAAAGGCTTTCGGCGCTCCGGAAGGTTGAGGCAGAAAATGGGGGCTGTCCAGCAGCTCTGGGAACCTTACACTTCAGAATTGGGATTGCAAGAAGCCGCCACGCAACACCCGAGCACTTTTCTGGACCAGGTGGCCTTTCAGACTGGAGAAGGAGATCGTCAAAACATCGGTTTGTTTTTTTCCGATTCAGACTTTTCCATCTGCTGGTATCTTTCCCTGCATCTTGGAATTCGCTTGGGGTAAAAAAAAAAAAAAAAAAGAAAAAGAAAAAGAAAGAAAATGAAGAGCACGGGGAGGGGAGAAGATATCAGGGCAGCCTTTTCAGGTCCCGGAAAGGTGGGCATGCAACGAAGAGAGCACTTGGATTTCCGTTCTCATTGGAACGGTGCCCCGATGGCAGTTTCGGAGGAGCATCGTGGCTGACGTCCCCATGGCTTCAAGATGGCACACCGATCGGATGTCGGGTTGTTTCTCTGCAGCTGTCAGAAAACGCAAACATGTGGAAGCGCTGGCCTTCCCTGAATAGAAAGAGCTGCGATGTCATTGCCCGCTTTACACTGGTGATCCGGAACTTGCGGCTCATTGTGTGGAAGAAACAGTCAGTCGTTGTGGGTGGAACCGGAGGAGGCGCGTACGCGGTGCGGAAGCGCATTCTCTTCGGAGATGCTGCTGGCACGGGCTGCTGCGGAAGAAAATGGAAGCCGAAAGCGAATCCGGCCGCGAGCGCCAAGGACCGTGTGCTTCCTCCCCGCTCCACCTTCCGCGTATTCTTCCCTGCATCATTAGGATGACCGGTGCTCCCGAGAAATCCTCATAATCCGTTGCAACCGTGCAGCTGGGGAAGAAAAACCACGAGGGATGATGTGGTTGTACTCCAGCGACTGCCGACAAAAAGAAAAAGGGAAAGCATCGATGGTGCACCTCGATTCGTCCTACTGGCAGATGACGAAGGTCCTCACTCCTTGTCATTCGCTCATCTTTCACATGGTCCACTGCCTTGAAGCATGCATGAGAAACACGGTTGCCAGCAACCGCTCCTCGCGCCTCGGAACTTGGGCTGCACTGACCACTTCGCGATGTTGCGAAATGGTCCCTGGAGGAACCTGATTATTGGTTGCTCCACTCAGGAATCTGGGCTGTGCAGAACAATGAGTGAAACAAAAGATGCACTGAGACAAGAAGACGAGGAAAACATGCCATGGAGCTGCATGAAAGCATCACCAAATAACTCTGTCACAGGAACTCCGTTGCGTAGCGCTGTGAATGGTGCGCTCTTCAATGCAAGAGGCGGCGGCAGAATGCAAAACAACAACAACAAAAAAACGCTTTACCGTGTTGTTGCATCGTCTAAAGAACAGCGTGTAGGTGTGCAAGGATGAGGGGACTTGTGCGAGTCAGAGAATGCACGAATTTCGAGTTACTGAGGGCCTCGCGCATCAGAAATGCGTCCACCGACAAAGTTTCCATTTGAGTCATCTTCCAGTCCTCTCGTAATGGTTGACTTGATCGCATCGGTGCTCCCTATCAGATCCTCACAGTCTTCTAATAGAGACGTGATCCCGAGTGACGGAATGAGGTCCTCTGAGGAGGCAACGAAAATTCCCGGACCAAGGATGTGGCATCCTTGCACCAGCCACAAAGAAGTCTTCGGACGGCGCTGATGAGCGAAGCAGCCTGCACTCACTCTCGTGAACCAATTCGAAATGCACCAGCGAGGCTGCCGAACGAAATCAGGAGCTCGTCCTTCAAATGGGAAACGAAGTGCTTTCCAAAGGAGCTCTTCACGAGGTAGCCAACGCCCACGCCCGCTAAATGGACATCCATCCTCATGAACAAGAGAGCATTCACCGAAATACAGCACGTCCGGCCTTCAAGTCACTGCTTGGCGTTGTCCCCGGTTCGCCGTTTCCGAGGAAACGAACTCCGCACCACACCACCGCGCCGGACTGGACCAGCAACATGGCGTGCAACAGTTCCTCGTCCCCCGCTCACGCACTCGGCTTCCCGAAAGTCCACACGCACGTGGGGCAGCCAGCCGCAGCAAAATCACGCGACCACGCCGGTCGCCGTGACAACGCAGGCGCCCGTTTCCCTGGAGAAGCCGAGCAGGAACGCGCGCACCTCACCTTCCTGCTCACGCGCACCGCACTGCAGCCAAAAGAGCCGCACTTACCGAACCAGGCGGCGGCGCTTCCCTCGCCTGCTGCGCCAGTACCGAACCGTGACCTTGCGCCGAGCCTCTCCCTCGACCTTGGTACCAAGCGTCGTGGCCCGCATGCCTGACGTCCTCGCGAGCAGCTGCGCGTTCGAATCCGGGGAACGATTCTCGCCCCGAAATGGGGGTGCGTCCATGCGTTTCCGACAGTCCTCCCTGCCCATCGAATGACCTGGTTGGCCCATCGAACCCGCGTGCCCCCGTTGACCGGCCGAGCTGACCATCAGCCGTCCTTCCCGGAAGCCACGACGAGCTCTTCCGGGTTCCTTTTCGGGTTCTGGAAACGCAGCCGTCCACCGCGTACCATGCAGCTGCTTGGCAACCACGCTGCCTCTCCCCAGAGAAGCGCTCCGCTCCCTTCGGCGAGCGCCCTCCAGAGAAAGTGCGAGGCGTCCCTTCGGGATTCTCTTCAGAGGAGGAAACCAGCAGTGGATCTTTTCCGGGTTCCAAAAGTAGGAGAGCAACGCATTGCTTCTACGGAGCTTTCCTCGATTCATGGGGTGCCGACCCCCTACAACTTGAACAAGAGTTACGCGCGCCCTCGGGCTGCATGGGCAGTGCGAAAGAGAACTTTGCGGTCCCCCCCCCCCTCCTAGCGAAGGCGAACGGTTCTTCAGCGCTTGCTGGACCTTGGTCGCCGGAGCAGAGTCCTCCAGGGTCCCGGAGCCGCTGCGAGCGGGACAGAGGGCACTGAAGCCAGGCCTGGAATCCCTGCGTTTCGCGTGACGCCCCGGGAGATGCGATCCCATCAACAGACTGCGGAAGACACAGCAAGATGGGGCCAGAGAAAGACTTTGGTGGTCCCGGGACACGAGCGCGGAGATGGCAGCGAGCCCGGGGGGTCGGGGAGGGGATCGAAGCTGGCAAGAGCGAAAGAGGCGCCGCCTCCATCTCGAGGAGCGTCATTTGTCTCGCAGCCACGCTCGGGGAAGCCCTTTCCGAGTCGGAGGTGGCGACGGCGGCTGAGCGCAAGCCGCGCGCAAGAGCACGAGCGGCATGGCGCCGGGCAGGAGGAAGTCAGCGTGCAAAATAGGCGCGCGCAAGGGCGCTCCATCTCCGCGGGGGAGGGAGTCGGGGGGGGGGGCTTCAAGAAGTCCGGTGGCTGCAGACTGCGTTCGGCAGCTCTACGAAGGATTCGCCGCCTTTGCGTTGTCTGAGGCGGCCGAGGCACGGAGAGCAGGAAGAAGCGAAGATGACGTCTTCTCTACGAAGCCGGGCAGACTGCTCTGGGCAGGAGCCATTTGCAGGGAGAAGACTCTTCTTCTCGCGAATTTGAGAATGGGGAAATTGGCCGCGGTCTCCAAGATGAACTCGAGGAGCACCGGATGGCAACCCTTCTGCCGAAAGGGAATTCCCTACGGGAATCGATGGTATTTCAGGAGGTTGAGAACTTGGGACAGATCTCTGCTTCTGGTAGGTGCGAATATAGCACTTTTTGATGGAGATGCGTCAGCTGACACGGCGGTCCTCGCTGCTTCTGCAGATTCCCGACCTTCGAAAGAGTCCGATTCGTTGGTGTCGTTGGCAAAGTCCTCCTTTCCTCTTAGTCTCATGGGTTGGCTGCTTAGGAGAGGGAGCGTCACTGCTCCTAAGTGCACCTCGTGTCCTCCTTTCCTCTCCCGAAGACGCGTGCAGCTACGCGGCAAAGAGATGAACGCGGGAAGACTCCGGGATCAAGCGTCAAGAATAGGGAGCAAAGAAGGAAAAATGTCGGATGCGCGTGAAACAAAGCGTCACGGCCGGGATCAGCGGGAGCATCGCGCGGTTGGACGTTCGCACAAGCGGCATGTGGAATGTAACAGCAGCATATCACCGGCTGAGGAACTGGATGGGACGCAGGCTGCGGTTGCCTGGACGACGTAAACAGCGCGCTGTTCAATACACATCCGAGGTTTGCCGATGCTCGTGTAAGACTGAAAGGGAGTTCTGGCGAGCGAGGTTCCGGCAATGAAGAGGAGAAGGAGGAGGGACGGAGGAGAAAGGAAGAAGGAAGGGAGGAGAAGGAAAAGAGGAAAGGAGGAGGAGGAGAAAAAATGGAGGAAAAGAGGAGGAGAAGCGTATTTTCCCAATAGAGCAGCGGAACCTCCATAGAGCATGCGAGTTCCCACTTGGATCATACGTGTTTTTCATGTATGCTGCAAGGCAGTGTACCATGTGAAAGATGAGTCTCCTGAGCACACCTCACACAATGGTGCATTGACGAAAGGCGGAAAAACCTCATTGGCTCAAACGCCCGCTTGAATCAAACGACACCCACACATGAAGACTACCGCGCTCCTTGGGTTTGCGGGCGCAGCTTCCGTTCCGCATGCCATCCCAGCCGACCATCAGCTGGGCCGCTGCTTCCGGGTGCATCCTCAAGGAGGTCTGCGACCGGACGCAGCAAGCGGCCGAATTAGTCGTGGTCGTTTTCGGCCACCAACAACGGGCAGGAGCGGCTCACGCAGGAGCATTTCGAGGCCCTTGGGAACGGGTATCCAGGGGAAAGCAGGGATGCGTAGAGGATGGTGGGAACCTTGTAGCTCCCGGAGTCTCCCTTTTGCTCCTGAGCTTCAGACCACCCTGCGTCACGGTGGTCTCCATTGTGCTTCCCGACAGCCGAGTGTCTCCGGCGGGAAGGAGCGGCTGAATGTCCTGCTCTTCGAGGCGAGACCTCGGTTTCGTCCTTGGAAAGGGTCGTTCAGCCCACCGACCCCTTTGCCCCCAGGAGATTGCTCCGTGGCAGCAGATCCGTGGCCATGCCCGTGCTGCTGCATCCGAGTCCTCGTTCCCTCCTCCATCCCTGCCGCCCTCTTCCCAAGCAGCTTCGGGAGGAAATTCCAAGGGAAGAAAGAAGACGGAATTCCCTCTGTTGAATTCCAGAGGAGCGCCAACCGACCAGAACGCGAGGAAACGCGCCCTTTCTCCACCACGCGTGGCCGCACGCCCTCTCTTCGGCGCCGCTCCCTGAGGACACTCGTCTCCAGGGAGGTGCGCGGTCGGAGGAAGCGCTGTCGGCAAAAGAATGGCGCCATCCTTGGAGCGAAAGGGCCGCCGCTGCCCGACCGTGAACCCAGCGGGAAGAAGGAGGAGGAGCGAGGAAGAATAGGAACAGGGGGCGAGGGAGGCCAGGTGGGGCTGCTCCGACCCTTCGCTAGGAGGGTAGCTGGGAACGGAAGGAAGAGCTAGGCGCGGAGGCAAGAGGGTAGAAGAGGGCGTCTCAAGACAACTCTGTTCACGCCTGCCACCCTCTACAAGGCTGTCTTTCTGTAGGAAAGCAGGGGATTCCTGGTTCAGAAGACGCCCATCGCGCTGTCGGCTCCTGCTCCCCTTTCGGAGGAACCCATCCCTGTAGCAACGAGACCTCTTTTCCCTCCGATACCACGCTGGGGTTCTCGACTTCCATTCCTCCCTTTCCTCCTTGGCCTGCTGGAAGGGTCGCGGGTGGGTAACCGTGGCGCTACCTAGCAGAAGGGAGTCCGCCCCTGCCCGGCAGCACTCTCCCGGTCGCTCTCATCCCTGCAGCCAGTCTCGCTCCCTACGGCGCGTCGACCAAGGCAGTGGGCGGAATGGCGGCCTCGCCTGCCCAGCCGCAAAGGAACCCTCGCATCCTCCCAGCGATCCACATTCCACTTTCCCACGATGGGAAGAAGGGGAGGAAGGGAGACATCTCCTCGAAGCGAGCCAAGATTCCCCTCCTCTGAGGCCGGTCCGCGCGCGCGCACTCCCGGGACCCTCGTGACACTCCGCCACTGCGCGGGCGCGCGGCGCAGCCGACGCCACCACGTGCAGCTGCGGCGGCTCCATCGTGGCGAGGCCACCCACTTGAGGCGATCGGCTGGCGACGGTGGCGTCCACGCAAGGCGCCCCGACAACACACACGCAGCGCCCTGCGCGTCCATCGTGCGCATCCCCAACGAGTGGATGAGGCAGAGCACGTAAGGATGAGTGGATGAGATGGTGTCACGCGTCCCGAACGGATGGATGAGGCAGAGCGCATGACTGCGAGTGGACGAGGTGGTAATACGCGCTGTGATGACCGAACGCGCCTCACGGTGAGTAAACGAGCAAAAGCACGTAACGATGAGTGGAGGAAATGGTGGCACGCGTCCTGAATGAATAGATGAGGCATAGCGCGTGACGGTGAGTGGACGAGGAAAAACACGTGACAGTCAGGCGGAGTCCCGGCGGCTCGGAAGCCCACGTCACCGGCAGTAGACGGGAGTCAGGGATGGGCCTCCTGTACTCGACGAAAGGTGGTTGGAACGGTGGGCACCTGTTTGCGACGGGGAGCGATCCAGGGGCTAGCGCGGTACGGCGGGACCGCGGGGCCCCACACACGTCATGGGAGGTGCGCCGTGCAACAATGAAAAGGTCGCGACACGTGCGTGCCGCCAGAACGGCCGATTTGTGACGCCGGAATTCTTGGAGCTGGAGGACGGCAGAACGGGAGCGTCGTTCGCGCGGCGAACCCGAACGCTGAGGAGGGGGAGAGATGAGGAGGAGGAGGTTGGGCTTTGCTTTCCGTGGGCGTCGTGCCGGTAGTCGGAGGACAGCAGAGACGCGAAAGAGGTGCGGATGCAGCCGAGAGGCATTCCCGTGGACGCCCCAAGGCCCCTTCCTAAGGGTGCGTCGCTCGATGACCGGAAGAAGCTACGGAAGGGGGTAGGGTGCCCTCTGGCCACGCCTCCGGATCACCGCACGTGCTTTCCCATCCACCGCATAGAGGACTCGGGGGAGGAGGAGGGGGGGGGAAAGGGAGGGGAGGCGAGGGGGGAGAACAGAAAGGAAAAGAATGAGAGAAGAGAAAAGGGGTGGGAAGCGGAAGGTTGAGGGTCAGGGGGGACGAGGCGGAAAGCGCCCGAAACGGCAGAGGAGGAGGATCGCCAGCGGTGGAGGAAAAGGGAAAAGAGGAGCAGTGGACGAACAGTACTTTCGTGGAGAAAGCGAGCGGCCGGCTGTTGCTGGGTGGGCCGCAGCGAAAACCTGGACAGCTGAAGGGCAAAAAATTTAATTGAAAAATGGCCCGATAGCCTTAGGTGTACTTGGCGTACGGACGTTGACCTGCCTCGGAGAACGGGACTTTGCAGTCTCCGGTAACTTCACTCTCTACAATGTCCGGTGCGCGGAGGCAGTGCTGACGCCGAGCGTGGAGTGGTCGCTGGGTCCGGTCGTGGCTTCCGCGGAAAAGCTGCTGCCGCTTTGGACGCTTTCGCCGCCGCCGCCGCAGCAGCAGCAGCAGCCGCTCGCTCGATCTTTCCGGTAAGTCCACACCTCGCGCTCTTTGGTTTCTTGCCGGGCGTTTCCGGGAGGAGGGGGACGGTGGAAGAGAAGGGGAGGAGGAAGAAGGAGAGCGCGCGGGACCCCGCGCTCGCGCACGACTCCTTCCGTCTTCGGCGCTTAGGGATCGGAGTCCCTTGGGCGCGCGCGCGCGCGGCGGCCGCGGCAGCTCGCGAGCCACAAGGGAGGTGCTGCCGCGCGGGGGAGGGCGGGGAAAAAAGAAATTGAAATGGTAGCGAAGAGCGTGAGGTGAAAGTCCGCGCGGATGCTGAGGGAATCTGCTGGGTTTTTTTTTTTTCTTCTTCTTCTTTCTTCGCTTTTGGCCTGCGCGTGCGTGCGCGCACGTCCGGATCGGCGAGCGATCGGAAAGACGAGTGGAGAGGCGTGAGGGAAACCTTGCGAGGAAGGGCTGGAGAGGAGTGGCGCCTGCAGAGGCAGTGAGCCCCCCGTCCACGCGTGATGCCTGCTGCTGCTTGCTGCTGCTGCCGCCACCGCCGCGTGCTCCTTCCCCGAGGGAGGGGGGGGGGGGGAAGCGCGCGCCACTTGGCGTGTCCGCGTTACTGCTGCTCGAGCGAGCGCCTCCTTGCCCACCCTGCCGACCCCGTGAACGACGACGGTGACGTCGGCGCATCTCCGGCTGTCGTCGTCGGCGCCGTCGTCGTCGTCGTCGTCGTCGTCATGGCTCGCGTCACCGCCGCCGCCGCTCGCCCGCCAGGGAGAGCGCGAGAGGCGCGCGCGCGCTTGCGGCGGGACGAGCGTGAGCACACGCGCGTAACACCGCCGCTTCCCTTCGCGTCGTGGTCGCAAAGCAGCGCGGGCGACAGCGAAACGTTCCGTCCTGCTTGCTCGCAGGCCCCCTCACCACATGTTCCTCTTCTTCGCCTCCGCCAAAGGAAGCCGCCGCTACTGAGGTGCCAGCGGAACCTCCTCCTGTCTCCTGCTGCTCCGCCGCCGTGGTGATCTTCTGGAAGAAGAAGCCGAGGAGAAGAACGTTTTTCCCCTCCCTCCCTCCCTCTCCCCCCTTCCTTCGACCGGCGGCAAGCATGTGCTGCAGCATCCCCTGCCGCACCCTCTCGGTTCACCGCGGAAGACGGGCACCTCTCGCAAGCGATGGATGTCTTTAAGCTAGATCACAACCTCGCCCGCCTGGGCACCTCTCCGACCGACGCCGGCAAGCTGACCGCAGAAGTGAGCTTCGACACAACCTCGGACTTCGGCCTCAACTTCTTCGAGGACCCCACCTCTTCCCCCCCTCCTCCCCAGCAGCCCAAGAAGGAACACTTCTCCGGCCAGCCTCACTGCATATTCGAACCCATCTTCAATCCGGGCTCCGTGATCAGGGACAAGAGCGCCTACCCGGAAAAAGTTGAATTTGTCAAGTTCGAGTCCGTCATGGGGTACGCGAGTGACTGCCACAGCTCTAGCAACTCACCTACCAACACGGTCATCACACTCAGCTCTCCGGTGATATCCTCGGAGGATACCGACACCTCGACGTGTGACCTCCATCCGCTGATAGTCAATGAGGCTTCCTTGCTCTACGACAGATCGGCTCCTTCGCCTACGGAAACATCCTCTCCGGCGAGCCAGAAAAGCCTCAAGTCAGGTAGGACCATGGTACAGGCGCTCCCGCAAATGGGGGATAATGGGGAGGAGGGTGATTGGCGCTCCACGGTTGGGCTCCTTGCTCCCAAGCTCTCCAGTCTCTATCGAATGTAAATGGCAAGGACACTGGTGTAGTGTCTCAGAAACAAGTGGAAAAACAGATCGGCCTTCTAAGAGAGTCAAGGCGAAGGGAAGTGGGGGGACGCGGATCCTTCAGCAAGCGAGTACCCGCACCTCCTTACATGAAACGCGTTTTGACTGGGATTTGTGCCAGGTATGCCCCAAAGAGAGCGGGCGAAGTAGAGAAAAGTCTCTCGTAAACTTTTTAGCCATGCCTTCAGCAATGCGATCCCATCCCCCGACGATCCTGCTTTTCTCTAACGCGGTGAGATTCTCGTTTTTTTTTAAAAAAAGAAAAGATTGCTGAACATTGGAGTTGCATTGCCGTACAGGAGAGTGGCAGTAGATGTCTGCAGTTAATTGTCGCCATCTGGGTATTCGAGTTTGCATTGTCGTGCACGACATCTACATTGTTGCGCATTGGATTGGTGGCTTCCGCAATTAATTGTCGCCATCTGGGCATTCGAGTTTGCATTGTCGTGCACGACATCTACATTGTTGCGCATTGGATTGGTGGCTTCCGCAATTAATTCTTAATCACCGAACGTTCGAGTTGCATTGTTGGGGGCCTTTGAATGCTGCTCTTCCAAGTAAATCGATAGAGAACTTGTAGGCGCGCCATGCCGAGCCTTCCCCGTACTACTGATCATCCCAGTCTCAGTAAGTTCAAGGCGTTGCCCTCCTCCCTTCGCTGCTGCTGATCCGCTGCGCTTTTCCCATCCGGAATCCGGGGTGGACTCTAGTCCGCACTGGACGCGTCCTCGGGAAAGCCCGAGCATGCTGCTTGCGTATCCCCTTCATGCAGAAAGAGCGTTCTGGGCACGCGAACGCTTCTCGATCGGGCCTGGAAACCAGTCCGATCGAGAAATCTATGACAGCGCATCACGACGAGAGATGGCTCCTAACCTTGAACTTTGGGCCAGCCTGACGGCCACAGTGCTTCGCTAAAGGAGGGAAATTGTGCCAAGCGTGCGCAAGGCGCGAGCAAACGCGGGCGAACCCTGCTGAGGAAATAGCAGTTGTCCACAAAACCTTCTATTCGGGGAGAGGGTTGGAAGAACGATCCAAGAGCGCACGCGCGCACCCGGGGGTGCGGGGAAGGTCGATTACCTCCAATTTTTTTTTTTTTTTTTTCGCCTTTCCGGAATACACGCCTTTAAGGACCTGCTCGACGGCGATGACGGGGATGTCGGCGCTCGAGTGTGGTCTCCCACTCCTCTCTCTCTCCTCGCTGCCCCGTTTCCATCCCGCTCCGCCGCGGTCACCCGGGGAACTCGACGTTCCCGGAGGGGGAGGTCCGGGACTCCACTCGGCTTGGCACAGTCCCTCATTCCCCGCGAAGGGAAGGGGCAGAACGCTCGCTTCCCCGCTTCGCTTCGGGTGCGGAGCGGCCATTTCCAGGTGGCGCGCCTCCCTCGTTCCGCCCGCGGAGGCGCGACCTTCGCCGCGCGGGCGCACCGCGCGCGGTCGTTCGGAGAACTGCGGGACGGTCGCGCGCGCACCCGGAGCGGAAAACGGCAGCGGCGTCCTCGCGTTCCTGGTGTGCAGGACCCCTCTCTCTTCTTTCGCCACTCTCCTGCTCCCGGGACGCGCGCCTGCTCCCGTAGGTCCTGCCGTCCTCGCGGGTTGCGCGTGCGTAGCCTGCGACCAACCTGCCGAAGAGGAAGGAGGAAAGGAAGAGAGAGGCACGCTTGCGCGAACCCGAAACGCCGCCGCCGCTGCTTCTCGGGAAGAGCCCACCTCGCGTGCCATAAATCAAGTTGGTGGGCTCTCGCTCGACGCGCGCGCGTGAAGCGGAAGAGCGTGCGGTTTCTCGCCCGGAGGCGTCTTTTTCTCCAAGGTCGTTGACATCCGGTGGTTTTGTTGTGTCTCTCCGTTTGCGGCTGCGGGAACCGGCCGACCACCGGGGCCAGGGAGATGGAATGTGGGGGGGGGAGGGGGACTGCCGGAGGAAGAGGTGTTCCTGGAGCGAGCAAGAATCCTCCGTGCCTGCGGGAGAGCGGGAAGGATGGAGGGGTAGGAAAGGGAGGCGCTCGCGCGCGTTTCATCGTGCAGTGGGAGTACCTCCGTGAGAAGCCGCACGTCCATCCCGCTCCTGGGATAGTGGGGGCAGGAGTTTAGTCACCAGAGAGATTCCCCGAGTGATCCACGTCTTCTTTTCCTTCTCTCCGTATCCCTTTCCAGCCACGGACTCACCCTCGAAGGATGGGGAGGAAGGGAAGGTCCTCCGAACGAGGAGTCGAGGGCGAGCGGCTGGTTGCCACAGCAACCGCGAGGAGTCGACGGGGAGGATCGAGGAGTCCTCCTGGCGCTGATGGCTCCGTCTCCGTGCTCCTCAGACGGAACTTCCTGGACCCCTCTTCCCCTCCCCTCCTTTCCCCGGTTCGCGGCGCACGCGATGAGAGTTCGCGGAAGCCGTGACGTCGGCACACTACCGTTTGGACCGCCTCCTCCTCCCCTCCTCCAAGGACGTTCGTTGCGAGCAGGGGGGGGGGGGTGGAAGATATCCCCCCCCCCTCTTCTCCCGCTCTCCTTGCCTTCCTCTCGGCGCTCCCTCCGTCTTCCGCACGGCAGCAGCCGACCGCCAAAAATACCCGTTGGTCATGGCGGAGGCGCCGGCAAACGGTTCCTAACGGTCGCCGCCAGAGGTCGCTGAACCGCGGGCGACCGTAACGCGCGCGCGCGTCTCCTCAGCGAGCGAGCGAGCGGCTCCCGCGCCTCTCCGCCCGCGCGCGCGCGTGCGTTTCCTTCCCGGCCGGGCCAGGAAAAACAAGTGGAATTTGAATAAGTCGGTCGGTGACCTCCACGGTGTCGGGGCGGCGGCGGCGGCGGCGGCAGAGGAGGAGGAGGAGGAGAAAAAGAGGAACGCCGCGCGGGAGGAGGGGAGGAGATGCCGCCAGCCACTCGCGAGAGAGCTCGCTTCACGGGAGGAGCGCCGGCGCGCCTCCTTGCGGAGAGGGGAGCGGGCGGGGAACGGGAGTCGGGGGCGGAGGAAACCTTCTCCTCACCCCCGTCTTTCCTTCCTTTGGGGGGAGGGAGGGGAGGGCAAGGTGCGCGCATTCAGAAACGACCTATGCCGCCTCAGGGCGCTCGCTGCTTGACCGCCCTCTCCTGGGCGCGTCCTCGGGAGAAGCGGATCGTCCGGCGTCCAGCACCGAAGAGGAGCAAGAGCCGGGAGGAAAAGGGGGGGGGGGCATGCTGAGGCTGTCTCCAGGGGTTACGCGCGTTTGCGCAGCAGGGTCCATTTGCCTCGAGCCTCGGGGCGCTGGGAAGTGGAGAAAGGGTGAAGAGAAAGGACGAAATTCTCTTCCGCTCCCCCTCGCGCCTCCCGGGACCTCCTCCCGGCCCCCTCCCGCGGCGTGGGAAGGTCACTGACTCGCGCGGGAGAAACGATCGGAGTGAGCATCGCCTCCTCCCTGGTCGCGGTTTACCGTCGCTCCCGGGGACTTCTTCCCTAACGCGCCTCCTCCCGGTCCGCGTCGCTTTTTCGGAGAGGCCGTCGCGGCGTTAGTTCCTCGGGGCATCGTCCCCCTCCCTTCCGGTTTTCGCGCAAAGTCCCGTCTCGCCCGAGCACGAGGCGAGGAGGAGGAGGTGCCGCAGGTACGGGGTGGGATCTTCGGGGGAGGTCAGGTGACCACATCGGCCCCCGCTCGCCATCTTGGATTTCGATCACCTCCTTCCCGGAAGGGAGGAGGAGGAGGGAGCGCCCGCTCGCCTGTGCCCCACCCCCTCCTTGCCGCCGCCGCCACCACTTCCTCGCAACGTTCACAGTAGCCTCTTTGAGGCCCGGGAGGAGTCGCTCCCTCCGAGGAGGGCAGCGCAGCCTCCAGAAAGTTCCTGGAGTCGAGGACTGGTTCCTTGAGGAAAATGTCGCAGGCTGCTGCGGAACCTGCGCAGCTCGTACGCGTAAGTGGGCCTAAGCGGGAGGTAAAACGCCGCCGCCCTCGGCGCGGAACTCCTCGCCGCGTTGCGCGCACCATCTCTTGTCAGTTCGCCTCACTACGCCTCTCCCCTCATCGGACGAATGCTGTGGAGATGGCGCGCGCTCTCGAGAGAGCTCACCACTGGGAGACCGACCACCTTTCGGAATGGATGCCCACATGACGTTGACGGGAACAGAAAAGATTCTCAAAGCCCCGCGTCGCTGCCCGAATCAGTGGCACCTTCCCCTCAGGGAAGAATCTTTCTCGGTATCCTGCGTTCCATCCTCCTGCAGGAGGAACGGAACCCAGAAACAGAGGTGCAGGATCGCATCTCGGCGGAAGTTTTTTTTTTGCATGCACAGCGGGTTTCCCAGGTGTCAAAAGATGCTCACAGGCATCTCCAGGAAAACGGGAAGATTCACTTGGCCTACAGGAGCTCCCGTTTGGCGGCCCCTGCAGATCTCGGAGGGCGAGCAGACATTCCCTACCGAACTAGTGCACTGCATTCTACTCTTGCTGGAATTCGGATCTGAAATGGCTTATGCAAAAAGAGTGGTATGAGGGCAGCTTCCCCGATCTCCAGCAGGAAGGACAGAATCTCTGGGACAGACGCCGCCGTCTGGGGTTTTCCTCCACCAGTTTCGAAGTAGCGGTCCATCTATCTTGCACGCTTCCCCGGAATGACTCCTCAGTTACTTCCCTTCCTTGGTCTTCCGATTGCTTCGTGGACGTCCTGCTTTCCCTGCAGCCTTGCTTTCGTTTCGTTCCATGGCATCCATTTTCTGTGTTCATTAGATTTCGTGACATTTTAGAAGAGATGTTATGCAGTCCATCTTCCGTATTAATGGCATGAGCTAGCAAAACTCTCCCTACCTCAAAGCAGTGATGTGCCAGTCCAGGAAGATGCTCCTTCTTTGAGAGGAGACACGAGGACTCACGACACTAAGCTGTCCGTCTGGGACGCACACGGTCTCCAGTTTCTGGGCACTTGATACAGCGGCGAAGCTAAGATCCTCTTAAGCGGATCGAAAATTCTATCGGAACAGCTGTAGGGTTTGCTCTGATTTTTCACCTTCGTTTCGCTAGCAGCAAACAGGCACTTTGTGTGTGTGTGTGTGTGTATTTTTTTTTTCCATTATGTTGTCTGAGTGTTTTGTTAGAGTGAATTTTTTTTTTTTTTTTTTACATCATGAATTTACAGGAGATACGTAACGAGGAAAAAAGAAAAGTAAGGAAGATCTTACCTTTTGTCTGAGGCGATGATTCCTCTGACATTCCTCGAGACAACGAGTGGCCCTTGCAAAATATTCGGCTAACAGTCGCATGCATGCAGTAAATCTATTAATAGCCCCAGACTGCCGGCTATATATAGACGATCGCTAACAATGGCACGATTGATATAAGCGGCTCGTAGATCTATAAATAGCCACAGCGCATCGGCTGCGTGTGGACGATCGTTAACAATGCTGGGAGTGCAACAGTCACGATGTGCCAATGCCCCGACGGCATGTTTTCGGGCGCCAGCAGGTGACTACCAGTCCAGGTTTCATCGGTCGAGGGGTTTTGATTTGTCCTCCCGCAGCTGCTCCAATAAGTGAATCAGCGAGGAGACGCTTCGTTGCTTGTCTTGCATTGACCAGTCCGAAAATCGGGCGTAAGGAAGTCGGTCCTTAGGAGCTTCGCATGCGTCCCGCTCGCGGTGCCAGCGGAGTCCACAGAAGCCCCGTTGCAGCCATTCGCCCGAAACAGGTCTTTGCCCATCCTCGCTCGCCTGAACCCACCGCGGAGGTCTCTGCTGATCGACTGCTGGCGCCTGGAACTTTCTGATGGCCATGGTTGGCGCAGCACCGCCAAGAAAAGCAACTCTCACCCATATCCTTTTATGGGGGGAGGCAAAGAAAGGAAGCGGAGTGAAGAAAAGCTTTTCCCCTTTCCCTTCTGTTCCTCGTGGCATTTTTGTGAACGTATCCCCAGTCCTCGCCAAGCCAGTGAGGGGCTCACAGTACCACTGACTGTTTCCGCATTTCTCATGAACGAAGGACTCCAAGTGAGGACGAGGGCAGAAAGGAAGGGAAGTGATTCGCGGAACGAAGAGCAGGCGTAGTGTCATCTTTTTTTTCTTTTTTTTTTTTCAAATTCCGCTGGTGGGCATAGGGAGATCCCCCCGCCCACCTCCTCGGTTCGGCGTTGCTTGCCTCGTCACGACAGCCACCCATTCTTCATCTCGCCACGCGAGGAAGGATGGCTGTCAGTAGTTCACTGTGCACCGGGAAGAAGGGATTACATGAGCCAGTTCGGTGTACTCGAGAAAGACCAGGAAGGCTAAAAGCCACGTGAATCGGGGAAAGAGCTGGAATTGCTTGGAAGGCCCTTCCTCTCCTCAGGGTTTCTTCCACCACGGCATCCAGAAGTAGCAGATCGAGTACCGATGCCTGAGGCGATGATACTTCTGAGATTCCTTGAGACAACGACTGGTTCTTGCTGAATATTTGGCTAACAGTGGCGTGCATGCAGTAAATCTATTAACAGCCACAGACTACCAGCTATATATAGACGATTGCCAACAATGGCATGCATACAGTAAATCTATTAATAGCTGCAGACTACCAGCTATATATAGACGATCGCTAACAATGGCACGATTGATATAAGCGGCTCGTAGATCTATAAATAGCTGTAGCTCATCGGCACGAAAGATACCGCCGCGAGTGTGATGCTTCCCGTGTTTCCATCCCAAAAACCACTACAAAGCTCGTGCGAGCATCCTCCTGCCGACTGCCAGGACGCAGAAAACCCGTGACCCCCGTCGCTCGAAAGCGAAACCGTCCTTTCCGTGACGCCCGCTGCAGCCCAGCTGCTCCGCCGCGCTCGCCGAAGGGAGGCTGACCATCATCGCCTCTCCTATTCCAGAAGCCAGTTCCAACGCAGCCGACTCGAACACGGGTAACTGCGCCAACGGAAAGTCGTTCATCCCGTGCAAGGTGTGCGGGGACAAGGCTTCCGGCTACCACTACGGGGTCACCTCGTGCGAAGGGTGCAAGGTAAAGCCTCCTGGGCTGCCATCCCGCTCCCTTGCTCGACCCTACGCCTCCTTTAGGGATTCTTCCGCCGCAGCATCCAGAAGCAGATCGAGTACCGATGCCTGAGGGACGGGAAGTGTCTGGTCATCCGCCTCAACCGCAACCGCTGCCAGTACTGCCGCTTCAAAAAGTGCCTAGCCGTCGGCATGTCTCGAGATTGTAAGATGAGAACGGGGGGTGAGCCGAAACCGCAGGAGCCCCGCAGCAAACGCTTATGCAGCTGTGCGCTACGGACGGGTGCCGAAGAGGAACCGGGAGCAGACGGAAGACGCGACAGCGGTCATCGTTGCCGCCGCGCCTGTGGAAGGCCTCCCGAGAGAAGTTGCCTCACCCTCGGAGGAAGCCAACTCCCTGCGCCAGCAGCACCACCAACAGCAGCAGCAGCCATTATCTGTGTACGACTTCACCGCAGCTGTGCTGCAGGCTTACCTTGCCAACTGCGCCTACACGGAGGACAGGATCAGCGGCCTTTTGGCGAAGCCCGCGACATTCGTAAGCCGGCAGGGTGCCTTGGGGTCACCCTTTTTTCCTTCCCTTCTTCTTTCCCATCTCTCTTTACACCCCCTCCCCCTTCTCATCCCACGCATCTGTCCTCCTTCCTCCGGGACCAGGGTACCCCAAGCAACGTAGTGTGCCCCTGAGCCCACGGGCAACTCCCCTGGTAACGTGCGGCGGTCCCTTTGATTGGCCCTTCCTTCAACCCCGTCTGCGCCGGAAGATCAGACTTTGAAAAGGGAGGATCCGTCCTCGCTTTCCAGGAAGCAGATTCCACAGGCCTCAGGACCAGCGGGATTTCCTGGAAGGTGCGCCGCATCGCGAACGCGGGGGAAGGGAACCATCCTTCCCTCTCACCTCCAGATAGCTTGCCCGACGCGATTCCGAGACCCCATGAGGTGGAAGACGGAGGGGTCATCGTGCCTGGCTCAAACTTGAAATCTCCCGAGCTTTTTATCTCGGAAGTGCCTGCCTTCCGGAGCGCTCCATCTCAGGAGGAAGCGCTCTGGAGGATGGGGCGCTTTTGTGATTTTTTGTTCTCTCCCCATTGGGAATCGTGACTCACCCCTGCCCGCCGTTCCCATTAGGGACTAAGTGAACTGGCGGCCACCATCCCAGAAAGGAGTTCCCCCATCCCTGGCCTGTCACTTCCCTTCTTCCAGCTTGTGCTCGTTTCGATTGCTTGCTGAGGATAGAATGGACAAGAATGGGATCCTGGGAACCTGAATGAGAAGGGGAAAGAGGGAGAGGGTGCGTTGTGAGGGAACCCTGGCATCCTTCTTTTGCAGCCCCCGTGCGTAGTGGTCGACAGCCCTGAAGGAGCTTCCAGCACTATGGAAAGTCTAGAGAACCAGAAGCTCATCATGTGGCAGCAGCTTGCCATGTACATGACTCCCTGTATCCAGAGAATCGTGGAGTTTGCTAAGAGGGTACCAGGTAAGCAGATATCCCTCTTCCCTTTCCTACCCCTAGCCATACCTTTCCCTGTTTCCATGCCTACTCTTCCTCCATTCCTCCTCCTCTTCATTCTTCCTCTTCCTCCTTTCTTCGTCCTCGTCTTCCATTCCTCCTCCTCTTCCTTCATTCCTTGTGCTCTTTCTCCGTTCCTTCTCTCTTTCCTCTGCCCCTCCTTTTCTTCCTTCACTCTTCCTCCATTCCTTCTCTTCCTCACCCTCGTATTCCATTCGTCCTTCCTCCTTCTTTCGTCCTATTCCTACTCCTATCCTGGCAACATGCACGACAAGCCTATGGAAACAAGGAACCTGACCAAAAACATGACCTTATTCCCCTCTTCCTCATTCCCTACTCCACTGTGGAAAGTTTGGTACCATCGCTTGAAGCCGTAGCCTCTCCTCTTACTCCTCTGCTTCTCCATCGGGAAACACCCCAATCCCTCCGAGCCGCTCCCCTCAGCCTCTCCACTTCTGAGAGTGCCAGGTTGTGCATCCGGCCTCGCCAGAGATGGCTTCTCTGAACCCGGGATCATCGCAGAAGGGATGGGCGGCTGCCAAGGAGCACCGGCGCCACTTGCGATCCGATCCTCCTCCGCAACCCTCACGCGCGCGTTCGCAGCCTACTCGCCTCGTTCATTCGCTTCCTCCGTTCCCTTCCAGGGTTCCAGGAGCTGACTCAGGACGACCAGCTGATTCTCATCAAGGTGGGCTTCTTCGAGATGTGGCTAGCGAGGATGTCGAGGACCATCAGCTCTCTCGATGAGACGCTGACTTTTGCCGAAGGCGTCTTCTTCACCGGAGAGCAGCTCAATGTCGTCTTCAACGTGAGTGGCGGCCTCTTCCCCCCCCCTCCTCCTCCGTTCCCTCCCCTGCATCGCCGCCGTTCCCGCTCGAGTGCCCCTCTTCTCTCCTTCCGCAGCCCGAGTTCGTGGCGTCCCTGTTCCAATTCGCCTCCTCCTTCAACAGCCTGGCGCTCGGCGACGCCGAGCTGGCGCTCTTCTCGGCTGCCATTCTGCTGACGTCCGACAGGCCCGGCCTGTCCAACCCCAAGGTCATCGAGGGATGCCAGGAAAGGATCGCCGAGGCCCTCAAACTCCAGGTACCGCCCCCCTTCCGGGGGAGACGTCACCTTCCCCTCTTTCTCCATCCCTCCCTCAGGTCAGCAAGCGCGACCCGGGGGTGTCTCGGTTGTTCCCGACGCTCCTGACCAAGCTGGCGGAGCTGAGGAACCTCAGCGGCAAGCACGGGGACCACTTGCCCTGGTTCCGGGCTCAGTGGCAGCGCCTCAAGCTGCCACCCCTCTTTGCCGAGATATTCGACATCCCCAAGAACGAGGAGGACTCTCACTGACGCCCGTCCCATTTTCTCCCTCCTCCCTTTGGCTCCTCCGTGGGCCCAGACCACACCCGTTCCCCTTCCCAGCGGAGAAGCAGGCGGCGGCCTGAACATTCCCCTCGCTCTGGGAGCAGCCAGGAGGACGAGGGGGAAGGCTGCACATACACCCTCCCCTCTTCGCCCCTTCCTCGAATTGGGGAAGAGGAGGCTTCGTGGGCATTCCGGAGGAGGCTCTTTGGACTTCCCCGAACAGGGGCGGAAGGAGCAAGCAAAGGAGCGACCTCCCCTCCCCATTTCTCGTCCCATATCCATACCTTTCGAGGTCTCCTACGCTCTCCCACGCCGCTTCGCGGCCTCCCGTGCCGGGAGGGCGCGCCCATTTTTTTTTTTTTTTTGTTCTCTTGTCGGTCATTCTGTCTACCCCCTACCGCAGCGGAGAGCCCTACCTCGAAGTTCCTCACCATCAGCGAAGAGCTCCCTCCCTCTCCCCAGTCCTTCCCACGATCACACCTCCACCCTTATCCCCGTCCCCGCTCTCCTGAGAAGGAGGAAACTTGTACCGGTACTCATTGGAAATAAAGTTCTTTTTATGCGTCCGTCGGGTGATTGGCGCTCCCTTCCCGCTTCCCCTTTTGTTCCCCAAGGGGCGCAGGGAAGTGGGTCTCTCCCTCCTTCCCGGAACCTCGCCCCAGACTCAGCGCGCCTGCTGGTCAGGTGCGGAGGAAGAGGAAACCCCCCACACCTCCCGCACTGCTTACTGCGACTCCCACCGACTGATTTCCGACGGTGCTCCAGATCCCCGTGAGCGACCCTAGGGACGTGACGAAATCCCCCTTTCGTGAGCAATGCGCTGCCGCGGCTAGAGTTGCCCTCTACCCGGGAGAAAGATCACTAACGCGAGGATCGCCGAGAGGTGGCACCACCTGGGAAGCACTGGAAGCGAACTTGCTGGCGTTCTGCAGAGGTCGAACGGGACCTCGCGGTACTCACTGTGACGGCAGGTCCAGTGGAACTTCGTCGCGCCATATGGACGAGGGCCCTACCAAAGTTGCCAGTTTATTTTTAAGACTGACCCTCCGGTGTGACCAGGCGGCACAACCCGCGCGCGGAGCACGAATACTGTCGAAATGAGCACCACATGGCTTCCGTTGGATTGAAGCTGCAGTGGGGGCGCACACCGGGAGTCCTCGGGCATTGATGAGATCAGAACCGCGAGCGGGATGCACGCGAGGAAGGGTCCGTTCTTCTCGCTATCCTGGAGGCTGAGTGACAAGAGGCAGATAAGGCCATCCGAAAGGCAGGTTCCAGCAAAAAAAAGCGAGTTCCTCCCTCTATCCATCCGGCCTGAGTATGGAGCTGCCCCCGCAGCCGTCCAGACCCATCCATTGCACCGCAAGGGGGTGTTTCGTGGCCTGTGGTCAGCCTCCAGGAGGAAAGGGGAAGCCCGCAAGAAGTGGGCGCTCCTTTCCGCTCAGGAAGGGTCCCTAGAATCCTCAGCGGATGCAGCAGAAGCAGAGAAGACGGGGACTGCGTGAAGCTGGAGTGGTTCAGCTCCTCCTTCAACCACCCCAATCGGATGGCTTCCGTCATCAGGTGGAAAGTCCCTCGGATGGATGGGGAAAGAGAAAGGCGTCGGCAACCGGAAGAACCGGCATTGCCCGTGGCAGCGGTGCAGCAGTGAGACAGGGGGGGTCCACTTCCCTTCAGACTCATCCGGCATGCGCAGCTCTCAACTAGGAATTGGAGGCTGCGAAGGACTGATCGCTCCCTGTCAGCGGATCCGCGCGTCCCCGGGGTCATACGAACAGAAGAGGCACCAGGGTCTAGAGGAGGGCCACATGGCGACCCGAGTCTTTCGATCCCTCCAGTCTCGCGTTGCTCGTTCCCGTGCTAGGACGCAGATCGTTTTGAGGGTGTGTTGTGATGACCTCGGGGTGGTCGAAGCTCACCGTTCGGAGGCGGCTTGCGGAGGTGGCGTCGCCTAGGACTCCCAAGATCTCGCCGCATCCGAGGCAACGCGGCCCCAGGAAGATCCAGGCTTATCATCCAGAAGCTCAAAGCTCCCCAGCAGGCGTCAGCGCTGGAGGCGACCTTCCGTCGACATAGGGACCCCTTGAGGTTACGGAAGAAGGGAGACCACCTCAGTCTCCAGGGCTGATTTCCGTTGGAAGGAGAACATGAAACTCTCTGAGGTCGTTTCTTGGCAGTGTCCTCCGTCGTCAGGGCATCCCTCCGGCTCTCTGGAAGGGAAGCGAACAG
Source organism: Raillietiella orientalis (assembly GCA_036172245.1). NCBI lineage: Eukaryota > Metazoa > Arthropoda > Ichthyostraca > Raillietiellida > Raillietiellidae > Raillietiella > Raillietiella orientalis. The sequence goes on along the minus strand of JAYWIR010000033.1, from coordinate 1,025,628 downwards.
ACCAGAAGGGGACGGATCGCGGTTCTCCGTCCCCTCTCCCCTCCCAAGATGAAGGATGACAGAGCGCTCCTTCTTGAGGGAGAGAGAGTGCCACCCGAGTTCACTGCTGGGAGGCCTCCGTGCACCCCAAGGCTTCCTCCCACGTCGGTGGGAGCGACGGCTCTCCAGGTCTCTCGCCGTCCGCCTCCTCTTTCACGTTGCTGGTGGGTGGGTGGGCACATCGCCACCGACTCCAGGGGCCTCCGGGGAGCTTCGCATCACGCCGCTGGGAGGCGCACAGGTGCTCGCGGCGGTGGACCATTTTGCGTCGGCCTCCCGGTCCATGGCAGATCAGGTTGGTCAGAAGAGGTCTGAGGCACAGAAGGGAAGGCTGTTTGGGTCAGGTCGACGGACGTGGGACGATGCAACCTATTCGCGGGGCGTTAGGCGGAAAGATCCCTCGCTGCTTCCCCCTCCGAAAGTGAGAGCGGCTACTCCTGGTGGAGAAAACCCGGAAGGAATTAGATCATGTGGGAGCCTTGGCGGGGCAGCGAACTCGAATCTTCTCGGACGGGCCAGCGGCAGCTGAGGGAAACATAAAAGGCATTTCGGACTCTGAGATCTGACTTTGCACGGCTTGGACTCATCTTCCTGCCTCCCTTCACCCTCAGGAAGCGTTTTTCCTGGGAACGTTGGATTTTGGATATTCTTTCAGGTCTCTGCGCTCAAAAACCTTGTGAGTTCGATGGATCTCCGAAGTTTCCCGGGTGCTGGAGCGCCCACTGCTCAGCTTCACAGGGTTACCAAGCTCTTTCGGCCGTAAAGCTGCCATTTCGCTCGCAGTGTAATTTTTCCTCAAGAATGAATCGTGGGAATCCCGCAAAACGAATCAGGCTTACGGGTTGGCTGCCGCTACCCACAAAATGGCTGCCTCCTCGCGCACGTGGCGCGCGAAAGGGAGAAGGGAAAGGAAAGTGTGTGGGAGGAGGGGAGGGGCTGAACTTCCGGGTTTCTGGTAACTCGCGAAGCCGACAGTTAAAAAGCTTCCAGTTGAGCAAGCCTCGATTGAAGTGAAGTGTGCGAAATGTTTCGCGAAGACGAACACCGGCGACCAGTTGCTTGTTCAAGATGAAGTCTGAATCAACAAGCGAAAGTAGCAGTTGGTGATCTCCAAAGAGAAATCCTCTCCTTCACATCGGCCGAGGTAGCTTGGGCCTGGTCGACGAAGATCGTGCTGAACTCCTTTCTTAACGTTAAAGAATGACTGCAAGATCACACATCAGTAATCAGAACAAAATCCTTGCCTTTTTCGGGGGTAAGAGAGGTGATGATAACTTGGTGCGCCATCACGCAGGAGTATAGAAAAGGATTGATGCCACGGAGTGGGAACACTGTCCACCCTAACTAAAAATTACGTATGCAGCTGGCATTTCTGAGATCATTGGCACATGGAGAAAGACAACAGTGAATGCTCTTGTTGAATGTTGGTCTGCTGATATTCGCAAAATCATTAAGAAAAAATGTTCTGGTTACGGAAACGAAAGATGTTGGAGATATACGACCTTGCATCCGATTATGGCATCAAAAAACTGTCCTCTCTCTCCCTCTCTAAGAAACACTTCAGTCTCTTAAGGAAAGGGAAAGCAATGAGTTCTTGTTAAAGTACATCCAAGAACTACTTGCTTGTGATAAAAGCAAATTCTCAAAACACACTGTATCGATGTGGATTATGAAGGAAGCTCTTGCATATGCTGCCTGCAATCTTATGGGCTTTTAATGCAATTAGCGCGTTTTCAAATGAATATTCTCTCGTGTGGTTCGACGATGCCGTGTCTTCCTTTATAACATCATAACTAAGCTAAAAGCTGCAGATGTTCACTCTCGTCTTTGATCTTTTTCTAAATCTTCCATTATTCCCCCTTTTAAAGAATATGCCATTATTCTTCCTGTAGCATTCAAGACATCTCTTGTGGATTCTCACATTTTTGAGAGTCTGCACATCTTTCTTCTTTTTTATTACAATCAATCAAGCATTCAGTAGATATCTGGACCATATTGAGATATCTGCATGACTCAAAAAAACTTAAGAAATCTTTTGACGGCAAATAAGTGTTTTATCATTTATTCAAGAAACTTGGTTCTTTTGTGCACGCAACTGGTCCTCTTCGAGCAGCATTTGCTTCTGCATGCACATTCCCTCTTTCCTTTCCTATGAGTCAGAGACTCTTCAGAGTTTAATTCAAGTATTAATGAAAGGTTTTGACAGAGCAAATGTACGAATCCAAGCTGATGACAATCAAAATCAACAAACCGTTCGGGTCAGTTGTGTGGACAAACCTTTAAAACTTTTAGATTCGTTGGTTGGAGTTTTAAAACTTTCTTTAAGATAACCTACAGCTTTTCATGATCTTGATCGCCGAGGGCGATCAAATAGAACTTCATTGACATCACAGGGACAATGCAAAAACGTCCTACTGCTCCTTCGTTTAATGTTAGTAGACTGTTCGGTCCGATAATTGATGAATGACCAAGATCAACAACGTATACCTACTAAATGTTGCAAGTAGAAGAAAAGGAAAACAAAAGAAATACGTACAGACATAAAAAGGTCCCAATTTACTATGCAGTTTTCAGAATGCATCTTTGGATAATGTATGATAGCCGACCATATAATGCGCTTTTCATAGATGTTCAACTCTTTGTACCAGTACTTTGACTGAAAGCAGCTGCTGGAAACCACAGCAAGTAATCCATAAAAGTAAGGTAGTACCAAAGCAACATGATGCACACTTGAAGCATAATCTGATAATATTTGTATAAACTGGTTAGCCTTTTTCCTTGCTAGTATCATGGGATATGTGTGTGGTCAATCACCTTACGTGCGATCTAATAAATGCACATACACTAGTATAAAGATATGAAGAACACCCAGTTCTAAAAGTAGGAGACTCGAAATATCTTTATACTTTATCTACTTTTAGAACTGGGTGTTCTTCATGATATGATAATCTTGCTTCGATAGTATCAAATATGTGAGATGGACGTTTTTGTTAGGAACTGTTCGTTACTATATATCCATATTGCATTTGTTCGATTTATTTCGTAGGTGCACGTTGTATTTTCTGCACGAATCGCATAGAAAATCTGATTAGCCGAAAGGATTTTCAAGGTATGATCTGACGAAATTTTCCAAGCAGTGTCTCGGCTTGCATTTTGCATTTCACCGTTTAGGTCGAAAATAAATAATACGAGCATAATGGTAACGTTGAATGGCACAATTAAGCACGCCACGTGCGACGCGGTTCCGAGGAAGAAGAGTGTGCCAGAATTCGGCACCGATGGTCGCACATTGTACAATGTACATGGCTTGCAGGAACTTTGATGTAAATTTCCATCTCACAGTATTTATATCTGCAAATATCCCGTTGATCGCAACGTCAATAAGTTCTTTTTTTTTTGCATGGTACGGTGTTGAATACATTCCAAAAAATAAACGTCATAAAGGAACCACGTTTGATTGGATAAGATCCCCAAGCAAACATGGCAGCTGTCTACGTCTGTTAGAAAGCGTGTTTCTGTACCAGTGCCTGCCGATTGTCCGGTGAAATGGGTTCCTCTCTGACTGATCCCGTGCAGTTTGCAAAGGATTTCCTTGCTGGTGGGGTTTCTGCAGCCATCTCGAAAACTGCAGTTGCTCCAATTGAGCGGGTGAAGTTGTTGTTACAGGTCCAACATGCATCGAAACAAATATCTGCCGAAAAGCAATATCGAGGTAATTTGAGATTCCAGATAAAATGGCTGGGCTGTTTCTGGTGTTCTGAAAGCGCCGGGAAAAGCAGCCTTATTTGCTCTGCCTGTTGTGACCAAATAATTTGAAATAAATCTTCACCATATGAGTTTTTGCATTGACTCATTTGCTAAGTGTGTGTTTTTTTTTTTAATTTTGTTGCAGAAGTGGTTACTGTGTCAAAACGTCGGTGTAATGCAACCTCAAACTAATGATGGCTTTACGTTTCAGGCATTGTGGATTGTTTCATTCGTTTACCCAAAGAGCAGGGATTCCTTAGTTTTTGGAGAGGAAATTTAGCCAATGTTATTCGTTATTTTCCAACCCAGGCATTAAATTTCGCTTTCAAAGATAAATATAAGCAGCTTTTCCTTGGGAATGTTGATAAGAGAACTCAGTTTTGGAGGTATTTCGTAGGCAATCTTGCTTCTGGAGGAGCAGCAGGAGCAACGTCGCTATGTTTTGTGTACCCATTAGATTTTGCCAGAACACGGTATGTATTGCAAATGTGCCAATTTTCTATGTTACTCGTTTTTTTTCCAGCTTAGCTGCTGATATTGGTAAATCCACAACTGAGCGTCAGTTCACAGGCTTGGGTGACTGTCTTGTAAAAATTTTCAAAACGGATGGCATCGTTGGTCTCTATAGGGGATTTAATGTATCTGTTCAGGGAATTATCATATACAGAGCTGCTTACTTTGGATTTTTTGATACTACTAAAGGCATGTTGCCAGACCCCAAGAATACCCCAATTTTGTTATCTTGGTTGATTGCCCAGGTGAGAAAAGTGCATTATGACATGCATTACTCATGCGTTTTTTTACGTAGACTGTTACGACTGTGGCAGGAATTCTGTCCTATCCTTTGGATACTGTACGGAGACGTATGATGATGCAATCAGGACTGAAAGGCAAAGAAATTATGTACACCAGCACTATAGACTGCTGGCGCAAGATCTACCAAAGTGAAGGATCCAAAGCCTTTTTCAAAGGTGCATTTTCAAATATCCTTCGTGGTACAGGAGGTGCCTTGGTCCTAGTGTTGTATGATGAGATCAAGAATTTCGCAAATTAGTTCTTTCCTATAGGGGACCCAGTCGAAGTAGTCGGACAATAAAACACTCAGTACAAAAACAGTTTTATTGTATTATAAGTTAATTTAAAAAAAACTTTAGACATTATTTCTTGATGAGTGACCTGCTAATCGCTCCACCACCTAAACACATAAACAGTCTGTCAGTCAAAACCACACTGAACTTTATGTACCTTGTGCACTCCAGGCAAGCACAGTATTGTTCCAATGATGGGTAGCCGTTGCAAGAAAACAAGAGCTGATGGAAGAAATCCTCTAACCAACACAAGTGATCACAAATTTTTTTTGCATTTTCTACATACTTAAACAAATGGATAAATCCATATGATTCCACTACCATTCCTGCCAGGGGATAACCTAACAGAACTATGGAAATACCCCCAAAGAAACACAGTGTTCCTTTCCATTTGTGGGATTGAAAAAAGAAGCGAAATGTTTTTTCCAAACCAATTACGAATCCTAATCCTGTGAGGAATAAGATCTGCAGCCAGGGTCAGTATATAAGTGATGTACTCACATTTCCAATGGCTAGTAAGCCTCGATCAAAAAGAAGTAGTACTCCTAAGAAGATAAATGTCACACCAAAACTTGTCAAGCCTAAGCCAATTTCTAAAAATTTCATGATGGACAAACTGCTCAAGGACTCGGAGAAAACTTACTCTGAGTGTCACTTAGCTGAAACATTTTAATGAGATTCTTTCATCACAGTTTAAACTAGATTCATCCATGAGTTGTATTCATTCTTGTTTCCTGAAAGTTGTGCAACATATGAAACTTATACTTATTTTCACACTGCGCTTATTTTTAAAGTAATTCAATGATTATGCTTGATTCTGGAATAAGTCTTTTGTTAATGCATCTTTCTACACTGCATCCATCTTAATCATATGCAAAAGCCCCACACATATTTTCATGCAAGCATCTTTTTCGACCTACAACCTTGATTTTATTCTGCAGCATTACAGTATGAACAATTTCACCCTAACACCGAATATAAAAAAAAAAAAAAAAAGTCTGAAAATTTTAAATACCTCTTTATATAACGCTTGAAATGAAAACAAGCAGCCTATTTAAATTTGAACAGTTAGGCGGGCCCAAGCAGCTACTTCAATACAACGGATAAAAAGATGAACCGTGAAGAAACATAGTATATTTCTATAAATTATGGTTAATTATTCAAGGATCAGACTTCTGGAAGCCCGTTCGTCTTTTCATTCGTGGGCAACACACATAGCGAAGTGCAGCTTACGTGTCACTTGGTTATCCAATTGCATTTTTTCTTGTAACTTGAGCAAATAGATTCCATGTTTATTCATTCAAAAATGCTAGCAGAAATGATTTCCCCGCGCCCCTTCTGTATGCAAGTGGTATCGAATTGATAATGTGCTTCAGGGTGAAAAAAAAAAAAAGCAAAAAAAAAACAGTGGAAGGGACAAAAAAGCTCCTCCGAAGGATACACTTTGTTGTCCCTTATCGTAAACACGTCAAAGATTACCTTTCCCATGGGGAAATGCATGCGGGTGAAATGGACGTGGGCACCACATCGTCGTGCGTAGGCACAAGGGCCCCCCCTTTGTGCCCCCTCCGATTTCCAATTAATTGCAACCCGTTCGAAATAGGAATGGAAACATTCGTCCGCCCATCCACCGAGGCCGATCCCTCAAGAAAACACAAACCACGAACTCGTGGAAGGATTTTTTTTTTTTCTCCTCTTACGATGCGTTCCGTTTTTAGCTGCTAAATAATAATTAATTGTTTCCGACGACCATAATCACTTCCGCCACCTCGATCGCCTGCACCTACGGGATGCTTGTTATGATCTATTATACCTGATTACATTGTATGGCTGCCTCAATTATTCGTGATTTCTCATGCCACCAGTTCGTTTGTAGAATGCTGTTTTTACTTTTGAGGGGATTGCACATGCTTGTGCACCCTAACTTTGAACCACCACAAAGCGAATGAAATCATCATTTGTGCACTAATTTCACTGGCTGTGTTCGCGTAATGTCTCGGAATGTGTTCTTTGTGATGCTATGTTTATCATGCACCAGCTGGGTAAGCACCATCAGGAATAAAAAAAAAAAAGTACATTGGGTATAACGAATTCAAAAGAGGTTAAAATTTAATGAAGATTTCTATCAGTACGCTTATGGTAATCCCTATTTCCCATCTTAAGATACAAGAATGTTTTCTGTTTTCACAAAAAGAGCTATCTAGAATGCTCATCACAAATCACAACCTAAGGAAAATCGAAGCTCTCAGAGGGAACTGCTCATAAAAAGCCAATCGAGGGTCAAACGGACGAACTGTTGAAGAATGCCTCCTTAAACACTTGAGCATATTTAAGCAAAAGCAATGAAAACGCAGTGGGAGATCGATTGCAAGCACAGATACTTGGGTTGGGAGTAGAATTCATCAGTTCTCCTGTGTCTTGATATCACCAAGAAATTACGAAGATGAAAAGGCATTCTTCAAAAAGGAAACATGTAAACAGTAAAGAACATCCTTGTAGTCCATCAGATGAAGAAGATCTTAACGAAACAAATGAATCACGTATTATGCAATTTCTCTCCAATACCAAAAATAATCAATTTTGAAATTCTCAAGAGTGTTTGAAAGGTTTGAGGATCGGAAAGATTCCGTTTCAAGAGACTGAAAGATTTTAAATATGGTAATCTGACAGATTAATGAAAGACGAATCGATTTTGTTTTCAAATGTTCCGATACGACATGATACTTTGCTTGAATCATCACTTTTGCAAATTCGAAATTGAAGATGTGGTAACTCACGGTCACGCTCCCCGCACAGCAGAACGAACTTCACCAGCTCGAAAAAATGGCTCCAGAGGCTCCTCCGACGGAACGTGGTCATTCGATATCCCTTCATATATTTGTGTTGGGTGCGAACTAACCACAAGGCAGTGAAAATGTACGAAGCAGGTCAATGAAAAGTACAACAAAGTTCGATTTGTTTTTGGATTTACTTCAACCTTGGTATTCAATTTTCATTTCCGCCTCCACCCAGTGGTGGTGTGACCCACGAATGTGTGCACGCCCAAAGAGCATTGAGTCATTTCGAAACCCCGTGCTCAAGTGACTACTGTTGGGTCCACCACAACAATCGTGGGTCTGATATATATCACCCATGATGATAAGATATCGTGCCATTAGGGGTCGAAGACCCACTTCCTGTGTTACGTGCCATTGGACATTTAAAACAAACATGTCTGCTAGATTAAAAGTTTTTTCGCTATATATTTGAGCATTTTGTTTTCGTTTTTTATTGAAACGCAGCATTCCGTTTTGCATATGGTTACATCACAAAGTGTACTTCTCATCTTTGCTGCATGAAGGTGTGTATATGTACTGAAAAAATATACATATCCGATTCTAAGTATGCTTCTGATTACATTATTATCTTGTTGCTTTTTGTTTACCTCTTGGCCACTCTCACAACTTTGATTGGAGTCAAATTGATGCGCCTTTATTTTTTTTTCTTCTCCCTCTTTCGTTGCTGAGGATGGATAATTTTTTTGGACTCGATAATTAACATTTTGGTCCCTTTGTTTGGGATCGTAACCACCAGTCTTTGGAACCTCAAAGTAACTTGAGTGATCGATCTTTGGTAAGACGTTTTCGATAGCTTTCGAAAAGCGGAACAGGAAGGACCCCTTCCAAGGTCAAATTGGAACCAAAAATGCGTTTCGAAGACGACTTTTGGTGAAGCCTTTTTTTAAGATGGGTGCGTCGTGTGGTTGGGTATTCTTTGGAGCAAAAGGATGTTTTTTTGTGTGTGTTTTTTATTCAAACCTAATCTAAAAAATAAAACAGCGCTAATAAGGAAACTCGAAGTAGGAAATTCACGAGAAATTGCATTTCCTAATAGCAAACAAACTAAAAAAAGAAAAATCCAAAAGTGATTGAGAAGCGACGAGGGGAGCACCGTGAGTTTTTTTTTTTTTTTTTTTTTTCTGCGTGTGTTCCAGGAGATTGACACGGAACACTATGACCTACATAAAAGGCGGAGTGAATTGGATCTCGTAGGTCCGTGTTTTACGACCCCCTTCCCTTTACGATGGCTCGGAGCATCATCTTCCTCCTGATTACTTGAAAAGTATTTTGCAATTTCACTGTCTGGGATCGTCCCTTCTTTACAGCTTTTCTTTTCCTTTTCTCCTCCTTCCTTCCTTCCTTTCTTACTCTGCCTCTTCTTTTTGCTCCTTTCTTCTCTCTCTCGCTCTCCCTCTTCTTCGACATGTGTTCTCACACGCCTTCCTCGGGTGATGTCGTGACGTATGGAGCTCACATGGTTCCCTCCATCCAGGAGATACTGCTGGCAGACAGCCTCGTCTGGCTCGCTCTTCCTGTGCTGCTCCCCGGCACGGCGCTCCTCGGACTTCGCCTCCATTCCAGTGGGACCCTCCGTCTCCACGCGTAAAAATTCCCATCAACAAACAAAGATCGTGAAGCTGAGGAGGACCTCTGCCATGGGAACCGCGGGGTGCTTGTTCCACTTGCGAAAGCCCTTGCTACGCAGTTCTTAAAGCTGGGCACCACGCTGTGGCTTTCCTATTCCTCGACCCTCCGCACCGGTCAGAAGTGTACAGGGAATAGGCGCTCGGGTTGCTGATTGCCGAGGGCTGCGGTTGCATTCCTCTTCGGATCGCTCTCCCGTACGGTTGGTTCTGCGTGGCACATCGTACACGGGATTTCGCTCCACTTGTTCCACCAGGGATGCACTTGCACTTCCAGAAAGGTTGAAGAGGTCCTTATAATCTTCCGTGTACTGTAAATATGAAAAACCGTAGACTCATTCTTCGATTTTTTTTCTGCGGGTTCTCGCGGCAATTCACGCTTCCCTTCCCATATTATAGTGTATATGCATTTCTAGTATTCATGGAATTGTTTAAACTTCCTCGGGAAAATTGTTAGGGATATTGCATTCAGCTACCAAACGAAAAATGTTTCGTTGAATAACGATGAATTGATGAAAATTTTCTGTACGACGTTATGAATGTTCATAAATGCTTTTTATGGAATTGAATGTACAAACGAAACGGAATGGGAAAGATTTGGGGAAAGGGGGGCTACATCGGATATCGGAAAAGCTATCGCAACTCTTTTCCGAAGCACTCTCTCAAACACAATTCGAAGGAGTCGGGTCACCCCTTCGGGCACTCGAGCTCACGTGGCTCCACCAATTTTCCTGAGGAAAGATGGACAAACGGGCACTTCCGTTTCCGTCTCGCGGCGAGGAGAAGTCGAAGCAGTGCTGCAGGACAAAATTCCACGGCGTGAACTTACTTACTGAATCAGCGCCTTACTTCTAATGATGCTGATTCCCAGAAGAAATCATCTCGTGGCGCCTCAATCATGGTGAAATCCCATCCTTCCACTCCAGCGTTGGCTCGGACGGCTCTGATTATGTTAAGAGCGATATCAGGTTTCAAATTGAAAGTCGTTTATTTGTTTTCTTGACCTGTAGACATAGATGAGCAACTTGGAAAGGAATGTGCTCATCTTTCTAATTAACCGAAGAAGCAAAATGCCTCATGAGTTCCCCCCCCCCCCCCATTCCTCACGAGATCCGTTCACGTAGTCGCTCGTGAATGGAATCGGTGGGTTCTTAGATTTGGATGCTGATGTTCACGTTCCATTCCAAGAAGAAACGGCCATTGGAATCTTCTACTGGGTCGAATCCGGAGGATTTCTTGGAGTGTCCACTGCTTCCATTCTGCAGCTGGAAACAGAATCCGTCTTTTAGGGCACCATGGAAATAAAGAAGCAACCGAAGCAAATCTAAAGTTCGCAGACCGGGAATTTCCCGTTGAATCTGCTGCACCATTCTGTTCACTCTTTCGATGCAGAAAGCCATGTATTCTTATTTCTCTCTCTCTCTCTCTCTTTTTTTTAATAATCCTTGATACGAGGCATCGCATGTGTCTTCTTGGAAATAGAGGCATTCGAGGCCACAGAAGATTTGACCTTGCAAGGGCGCTCACTCTGTTAGATGCAAACGCCCTGTCCAGGAGAAAATTGTACTCCACAGGAGCAATATCAGGGTATTTTCACAAAGATTTTTGTTGCTGAGGGGCTCTAGAAGATAAGACGGCATTCTGATCGAGGAGTCTGTTGCTCGTGACTACTTATTACTGTTGCGACATCTATGTTTTGTTTTTCACCCGGCCATGTCGGGGAGTTTATTGTAAAAAAAAAAAAAAAATTCACATACACACACAAAAAACAGTCATATAAAATATTAAAAAAAAAATCCCCTTTCTCCGTAGTGGCTTCACATCACCGCTACGAGGGGAGATGCCTCGGGGGCGCTGTTTCTCGTGAGGAGCTCCTCGATGAGGTTCGCACGGGAGTGAGGGCAGGGGTAAACAAACAAAAAAAAAGACATACACACAGAAAAAATTCAGGTTATAAATGCTTGGGGACAGGGAAGGGAAGGGATCACAGATTTCTTCCTGGCGTCCTCAGCATCCCCTGGAGGATATCGGCAACTTCCTCCTTTTGTTGGCAGAGATGTGGCCGTCTTGTCGTCTCCCTCACGGAGGAGCAGACGAAGACCTTACCGTTCGACTGGCCTCTTTCTCGCATCTTCCACGAAGGGGAAGCTGCAGGCGACATCGGACCACGCGCGAAGGTGCAAAGCAAGACCGTTGCCCATAGGGAACGGGAGAACCGCAGCGAAGCGTTCCCGGACATTCCGGGAACAGCAACAAGGTGCGGGAAGATTTCCCGTTTTCCGCACCTGGCACAGTCTGGAGCTGCGCTCCCCCTTGTCCGGCGGTGGACCCGCGCGCTGCAGATGCGACATCTGCCTTACAGATATGGTCGTTTGCAACCCGTCAGCTACCGAGTCGTTCTTGCGGATCCGATTAGGGGCTTTTAGAACTGGGCTCGGTTCATCCGGTCGCCGTGGAAATGGCGTCGTTTCAAACGCCGGAGGCTGAGAAACCGTTTTTGGAAGAGGCTGCCGCAAGGCGAAATTCGGGGAGAATTCAAGGAGGACGAATGCAAGGGGGTGCTCGTTAGCTGGACTGGGCATCCACTCGTGCGCCCGCCCGCCCGCCCTCGAGGGCTCGTGCGTGTCGTCGCTGGGCTAGGGGCACCTGCGTCCGCACAATCTCTGAAGATGCCCTGGAGCGTGTTGGCAAGTTCATCCACTGCCATTCGAGAAGACCTGGTATCTACGTCGGTGGCGTGGTATCATTTTATTGACGGTACTTGTTTTTGGAAAAATTACCGAAAAACTCTAAACTGAAAGTGGCTTAACGAAAGTGGGCAAAAGCGCGCCGCAGCTGTCTACCGATTCTCACATCTTTATTCTTGAGCAATCAATGATTCTTTGAAAAGTTTCTTCCAGAGGAGAGATATCTGGTGTTGAGGAAGCAGTCTCAGAGGACCGAGATGAAGTACGAACAAGACGCTTGGAAAAGTTTCAGCCAAAAAAAAATTCCAATAAACGCAATCCCATCCTCCACTTCAACTACAGGATGATAAAATAAGTATTCCCAAGTGTCTCTCACAAAGGGGGATCCCGATTATTTGCTGCATAAGAGATTTTGACTGCAATGGTACCTCGGTGTAGGAACTCGTCAAGCTCAGTACTCGTCGCGTTTTGAAGAGAAAAAAAAAATGTTTCGACGCTCGGCGCATGCTCGGAACTCGAATCCCCACTCTCATGATGAAGAAAGTGGACGCTTTCGTCTCATGGTTGCTCGCGAACGGGGCCGAACACTTCCACAGAGTGACTCCCGAATCATGCCCGTTTTTTTGTGCCTCCTGTGCATTTTAAGCGTTAATCGTGGGTTCTGAAATAGTTAAAAATGATACCACGAAGCCCAGAAAGGAATTCACTCGGTACTCGTCGATTTCGGCTCTCGTCACAAGTTCCGGAACGAATTACCGACGAGTACCGAGGTACCACTGTGTTTGTCTCTTTGTTTTCTCTTTGCTTCTCATTATGCACCTGCATGTCTGATTCGATAGCTGGATGCAAAAGGATTGCGCCGGGAATCGTCCGTTCCATGCTGGAGCCGTTCTTGCAAAGCTTTCGTGCTCCAGTTCACAAGGATGCTGGACGGTCTTTCAAAGGCCATCACTGTGCTCCAATGTTTCGCGGAATACAACAGGAAACCTAAAAGCGAAGTGGACGGAGGAGCTGCAGCTCATCCGGACGACGGCGCGCTGACCGTTTCGAAACCGGTGGGTACATCCCCTCCTCCTCCCGTCCCTTCCCTACCCTACGCGGGCCCTCGGAAATCGAGTTGAACGCGGTGAGGTCGCTCCCTCCCATCCCCTATTTACTTACTTATTTGTTGTACCTCCCTCATCTCCACCTCTGTCCTCTGCGACAGCAGTCGGGTTCGGTCCGTGACTTTGCAATTAGATTTATCCATTTGAAATAAATGATCCGGCTCTCCGGTATGTTCGGTGGAAAGTCAAGGGTCACTGGGCTTCAGAACTCCTGGTGCAGGCGTTATCTTACCTTTCTTTTTGATTCAGCCAAGGATGGTCGCACTCTTCTTCTGGCGAAACTTTGCCACCAGACCAACTGCCTCGGCGCTGCAGATACAGCACAGGATCCTCGCTAAAGAGACCGACCAAAGTCCCCTCTGGTTGGGCAAATCGACCCCAGGGGTAAAGGCCTAACCGGGTCCAATTGGCGCAAGGATTCGTGAGCCCGTGCCTTCGGATTGGCCGTGTCGGTCAGCTGAGCTGCCGTCCACCTGCCGGGGAGTTTGCTCACATCTGCGGTGGTGCCTCGCTGGGGACCTGAGTTGGGTAGGGACGGGAAGTTTGGGGTTCCCTATTGGCTTCCAGGTCTTTCTGCCAATTCTTCAGCATCCTCCGAGACCATGCATCGGATCCCTTTCCCAGTGGGACCACAGCTCAAGTTCGATCCAGAGAAAATTCGACAAGATCGACCGGATTCCCGTACGCGAACGCAGGTGGTCGTCGAGGAACACGCATCCGATTCCGGGCTCTCCTGCCAACAGGCTCGCGGTCCGCATCGCAACACGCAATCCGCTGGCTTTCCAGCGCTGACTCTGGAGCTGCGCCTCATCCAGGAAACAGGAGGACGTCCAAGTCCCCTGCCATGAGATGAGTGGCCGTCGAGTGCAGCCAGCCAGGCGTCGAGCCCTCCAGAAAGTTCATCCTCCTTCAGTAAGGCTGGGAATTGCAGAAAGCGTGGACGTTCTGTGACAACAAGGTCGATCGAGTCAGGTCACTTGAATACGAGCTGGCCCACCCTACCACCCTCGTCGGAACGGACGCTCCGCACTGCCCGCAGAATGTGCGGCTCGAGGCGACACCGCAAGTGTGCGCGGAGCAGCACTCAATCTTCCCACATCTTCAAGAACAGCTGAATGGTCTGCAACTCCGCCAATTCTAGTGCATGGCTAGAAGAAACAGTTGGCACGTGGGCAAAGCTAAATGAACCGTCATCTGAGAGATGGACTGCCTGCAAATCGGCAACCACGCCCAGTATTTGCTTCGAAAGATTCTGGAGTGTCCCGGTAGGAGCACGTGGGCGGAGACGACCCCCCTTGCTGCAACACTGCCCATCATGAGGAGGGCACTTGGCAGCAGGCGAAACCTCGGTGGGAAGTCTCCTGCGAGATCGCAGGCAGGCGGAAGATGATGGGCATATGGACCATGGGCGAGCTGGCGGACGCCACGACCCCAAGCGTCCATCCGCGAGGACTACAGCGCTGGGGCGAGCTGCTCCGCATTCCACCCGAAGACCTAGAGTGGTCCCCAGTGCTGAAAGATACGAGCATCCTCCCCCTGAAATGGCAGGAGCCGGCGCTTCTGCTGTTGCACTGGGGGCTCCCCTGCAAGGCCCGCCGACACCACTGGACGCTGGGGAAGGTGCTCCCGGGATGTGGCAGGTGCGAGGAATCGGAATCCTTCCCGCACCTGCTCGTCGATTGTGTTGCCCTCCGACCCCTGTGGAAACGTTCCGGGGCCGGAGGGCAGCTCCCTAGGGACGTTTTTCGGCTCCTCTTCGTGCGGGACGCCCTGCAGCCAGACGCAGCCCTCTGCTGCATCCGCGGGATTGTGGAGGTCTGGAGCGAAGCCATGGAAGGAGGAAAAGATGAAAGGATGCCGTGGAATATGCAGTTCGCTTCCTGCGGATTGCTACCCGATGGTCTCACCTGAGGAGTGTGCAGAAGGACCTCGCTGACATCCTGCACAGGATGGACACTCCCTCCAGCGGGCAGTGATCCCTTCCTTTCCCTCCAAAGTGTGCTGGTTTATTTATTTTTGTTTTTTCCTCACCCCCCTCCGCTGCCGATGTGAGTCCAGTCCGTCTGCGTAACGGCGACCCGGCAGGTCTCATGTAAAACTGAATGTGGTGGGGCTTGTTGTCCCACCATTTAATTGGGTGATTTAGATTGTGTGGCAACACCCAATCCTCCTCTTGAGGTTTATTCCATCGTGCAGATTATATCCGCGAAGACTCTGGGTATCTCCTGTGGAATCAGCACGTCCGGCCTGTGATTTTATTCTCATGAATTCCGAGATCACAGGCGCAGACTCACCCTCTTTGGGTTTTGACTCTTTTTAAAAAAAATTTCCAGCTCTTCCTTTCCAGGAATTGTTCACTTCGTAGCCAACGCCCTTCGGGTGACCAGTGCATCCTATCGCTGATTCTTTCCCGAATGCATTGAGCTACTGGGAAAAAGAGCGGCTACAGTGGTGCGAGGGGGTGTTGCCAGTGAAGCTTTTGGAAGAACGTTTCTGCCTTTCAAGTAGCATCGGATTCAAGGAGTGGATTCAGTGGGTCGTCGTCCTTCAAAAAATTTCGAATCCACAGACCATCTTACACATACCGCACGCAGATTATAGTTGCGAACACCTTTGGTTTCTGTTGACTCCATTTATTAATAGATTTGGGACTCGCCGTTTAACTTTCTCCCTGGGGCTACTTTTCGAATTCCTTTACAGGTAATGTCGAACGGACCCGTATAACAAGCGATCTCATTGCAACTTGAGAAATTTGGTCCAATAAGCTACTTGTCGGTTGAAATCAGCAGTCTCTCTACACGAGCACGAGGTTACACCAAAATAAAATGTCCTCATCCCGAAGAAAGCTGATCTGAGAGCTGATCGGTTGCCCTGGTGAAAGATTCTACGCTTCTTTTTTCGGTAAGCCTCGTTGAGTTGCGGTTTGCTTGGGCCCTGCGCGTCGGACTTTGAAGCCGAAACCCGAATTTCGGTCATGTTCAATGCTCCCTGAATGAATTGTGAGTCCCACGGAAACGAGGCGGTGGTTTTTCACTACTCTGTGCGTAAACCGGTCTACCACTCACTCTCCGGTAACCCGACCGCTGTTGCACAAGATTCCAACCAAAAGGATTCCTTCACCCGTAATTCTGCTGCCGGTGCTCATCCTTTCTACAACTGAAGATTCGCTCCATCCAATCACAAATCCCCGTTTCAAAGTTTCTTTCGGAAATAGTTCTTGGAGCCAGCGTGAGTGACCAGTTTGCTTTTTTTTTCCCTTTCGCAATATACCTTCCTAGTGTACCGGAAAATGCGGATCAGCTATGCTCGTCGAAGTGACCACTCAGGAATGCTGCCTGTTCGTGTCGCGTATGACTACGGGCAGAGCATTGCTGTACACCAAGGTCGGTGTGAAATCGCAGACTTCAGCTACTCCGCGAACCTCGGTATGGCAGTGGACCACCATCACCACCTCGTTCAACCGGCTCTCGCAACCTGAGCGCGAGACAGCGACGCCACGGGCGAAGGTGGTCAGAGTGGCAAGGAGCTCAAGCGCAGCACGGTTTTCAAACTACATCCGGCCGCCGCAGAGCCATTCGCCACTCAACTCACCACGTCTCCGTGCCCACTTCCGCCACCAAACACGGATTCCAGGTAGCAGCCGGCTGAAGGAAATTCCCGGAGGTCGCTCCTCCTCGCTGGGTGACTGACGCCCCCGGCATCGGGTCGATCATTCCTTCCGTCACTCTGGAGCGTTGAAACCAGCATCGCCACCTGCACGTGGCTCCCCAAAGAACGGAGGAGTGCGTGCGTGGAAAACAGACGGGAGGAACGATCCGTTCCAGCTCGAAGCGGATCTGGAGAAATAATCGACACCGTGGAGCAAACTTAGGAAAGAGCATTTATTGAAAACATCAAAACGAAAAACGCGCATACATTTTCAAGGGTCTATACATGGTGCAATCCTAAATAAAACTCGAGTGGCACTTTATGATGCTTTATTTGCTAATGCAACTATGTACGTTCAACTTGATAACCTCTGAATATCTAAGACTTGATAGTTAACCACTGTGACAAAAGCATCTGGTGTGAAGAATAGAAACACAAGATAAATCTCAATTCATTAGAACATAACTGTATAATTAAGTGCTATCAGTATTTGTTAGCATTTCTTCTTGGACTTCTTCTCGTAATTCTAGTAATTCTGTGGACTCGACTTGTTGTGTTTCAACATACTCCTGCTGCTGGCACTCCTCTACATGCACTTCCATGCACTCGACTGGCTCAGGCTCAGGCTCAGGCTCTGGCCATGCTTCACAGTCTGGTTCAACAAGTTGCGGATCCACACAATTGTCTGTAGACTCCAACTTCTCCTTCTTTGCAACTGACACTGAACAGGGAATTTTTAGTTCTGCTTTCGAGGATGGATCTTTACCTTCCGACTTGTCCTTTACATCACCATCTGTCCCTTCTGCACTAACGTTGTCTTGATGGCGCTTGCGCTGAAAACGTAAACGCCCAAACTTCGGTGAAGGCAGAGGTTCCATTTCAAGAACTTTGTGGATCTGACGGAAAGCAATCAGGCGCAAAGCAGTCTGAGCGCTGGCTGTGATATTTTCTCTTTGTTGATTGGTTAGAAATCCCACAGCGTCTGTCAATTCTTTTTCACATGGATCTTGAAGACCAGGGCTGTTTGGTAACAGCACACCTGATGCTACTGCTTCAAATACCCGGCGGAGTGCATCCCCAGGACTAAGGGGTTGCCCTGCACTCGCAATAACACGTTCACAAAGAAGTTCCATAGCCCATGTGTTTAAAGGAAACCACACAGGACGCCTCTGGCAGAAATCTCTCAAGATGCGGACAATCATCACACAAGACTGCAGACCATTGGCTCTAGCCTTCAGAAAACATACCAAGAGAAACGTGAAAATCTGTGCGATAAGAGAAAACGAGCACGCACCTGGAACCACTTTGCATGCCTTAGTGCGGCAAGAGCTTCTAAACAACTGGTACGGTCTAAGACATCATCTGAGTCAGCCTCTGGGGTCTCACCATCTGTTCAGACAAGGTGTAACATAAATAGAAAAGCAACAAATTTCGGGAAGCACTTGCTCTCGCTAGTTAAGATCAAATAAAATACTCAAAAACACGGAAAAATAATGAAAAATGGAACGTGCAATATCGTTCACGAAAACTTGGGAGTGAAATGGAGGTATGGGCACATACCAGCTGAAAGCAGTTGCTCCCTCATAACTGGAGAGGTCAGAGTCACTGTAACAGTAATCTTTGGTTCAGAATGAGAGACCACGAGCACAGAAGCTTTCTCTACTTGCAATATCACATCATATCCTAGTTCAGGTGCTACTTCCTTCAAATAAATATGAATAAGATGGAAGTGAACAATGAGAATGCTTTCTAACCTTCAACTTTATAGGGAGATTGCTTGCTACTTGTTCTATAAGAGATCTGGTTGGTTTTTCTGAACACAGAACTACTAGCTGAACTTCAGTGTCACCATGTAGCAGAAGACCCTTGGCTAAGATGCCCACTCTCATCACACCCTTCAATATACGTAAGACTGATGGTTCTTTTTTGCTTCTAAACAAGATTATTAAAATTAAAACAACTTAAACGTTACTGACTCTTCCTCTGTGCCCTGCTGCTGCTCTTCATGGTCATCCATGTTGGCAATGTGGTCAGATACAAGTTTTAATGACTTCTCAGTATCAGATACAATTGTCTGGATTGCTGTTAAGTCTACGTCTTTAGGATAAATTTCTCCATGCTTAGCAATAACATGGCGGTCATCACTAGTATCAGGCCTTCGCACAGGTGGTGGCCCCAACAAAGGTGTAGGAGCAAATGGACGTGTAGGAGGTTGTGCTGGTCCAGGATAACGATTATACATTCTGATATACATTGATCCTTTGATAACTAATTAATTTACGAAGTTCACCTCCAAATTTCTTCTCGAAATGCCTGTCTTCTAAGCTTTTCCTCTTGTAGTTTTCGTTGGCGCAAAGATGGCTTGATTTCAACAACCAAATCTGGATTGACCTTCTTCTTGTACTGCAAACGGTGACGACGTCCTTTCATGTGCATTTCCTTTGCATTTGGATCATTGAAGCGACATTCACATAACTTGCAATTGAAGCTAACAATTTTTCCTGGAGCGATATACCAGTGAGTTTCCTGCACAAACATTCAAATACCATGCATACCGTCTTCATTGCGAATCTCATCAATGTAATCTTGGCCAACAGGTTGAATTTCTTTATCTTCAGCAGACTTGTTACCCTCCACCATTGCATTGGAAGATTTTTCTGTCAACAGCTTGGAATCTTCTACCTTCTCCTCTTTTTTAATCAGAGAGGCTTCAAGTGGTTCCATGATACAAGCATTAGCAGCAGGAACATCTTCAATCGATGCTGAAGAAGTAACTGGCGTACTCCCTGTCACGTTGGCTGAGATGGATGGCACATTCTCCGAGTCATGCTTAGCTGCTCCTGAGCACAGCATAATAGGCAAATCAAGAATTACATAGCTTACCTATAAAGTTAATTTTAGGGGCAGCAGTTATAATTTTATCTTCTGGTGAAGAAAGCTCCTGGTCATCGGTGGATTTCCCATTGGCTGGCACCACAATCGGTTCAGATGAAGGAATGGGCTTCCCAAGCTTCGTATGAAGTTTAACTACCTGATAAATTTAAGTGAGACATGTTGCTACTTATGGGACCATTCAGTAATGAATAGAAAATCAGATATTATTTTTGGGAACAAATGTTTCTTCATTGAACACTTAAAGCGAGCTGGAATTATCATCATAGTAACAGTCAAAGACAACTACAACTTGTAGCTGCAGTACCTTCTGATGCTTGGCACCTCTGATGTGGGCAGCATAAGCATCTGAACCAGTACATGTGACATCACACAATTCACAGCGCAATGAGCTCCCCCCTCTTGAAATATTCACAGATGTTCCTGCTTTCAATGCAGCTTCTTTTTTCTTATGCTTCTGGCCTTCAAGATGTTCCCGATATGTCTGATCAACCAATACACACATAGTTATGAGCAACAATACTGCATACCTGTGGTCCAGCACAGCTTATTTTGCAAATGTCACAATAATGTAACTGCTGTGGTTTGGGAGCAGGTTTTACTTTAGGTCGATTCTGCATCCCACCACGTCTAAACTGCCATCCACCTACTCCTGTCATTGGCTTTGACAAATTCGCATTCACATTACCATGTGAATTGAACACAGAAGATGCTACTAAATAACCAAATATTTCCTATTTGAATCAAGTGTATGCATATATTCTACCTGGATTTTTCATCATAGTTTTTGCAGGCATTGGATTAAAGGGGGAATAATTCTGACTAGCCTGAATGGGATATGTAGTGAATGCCTTTGTACCCATATTCCCACTTGCTCCTCTTCCTCCCACACCACCACCAAATACTGGATTGGCATTGAAAGTAGGTTTTGCAGCTAAAGTAAGGTGATCATAGTAATTACAAGAAAGAAACAAAACGGAAGAATGAGTGACTTCTCTGATTTACCTTGAAAATGACTTTCTGTGGAAGCATATGTTGGATTGACAGCAGTCTGCTGATAATAGGCTTTCGTTCCATCATATGCTCCAGCAGTTCTTGCATACGTATAGTCATAAGATGATGAATTAACTGAGCTTGCTGATGCGAAATTTGTAGGTTGCTGTGCTGCAGTTGAATGGTAAGTTGTATCAAAAGCTGGTCCTGCTCTCTGAGCTGCATATGTTCCAGGACCGGCTGAATAACTTGTTTGGCCAGTTTGATATGCAGTAGCTCCAGAGCTTCAAGTTAATAATTTAATTACAATGTGAAAGTGATTCACAAATGCGATGGTTTATAATACTTTTTTTCTTTTTTAAAATAAATGAAAAGTTTGAAAATTCCATGAGTCAAACAAGACATTCTTTTACCAGACAAATGCAGCATCCTGTTTTGGAATGTTGTCAAAACTGACATTATTCTATTGGTTTGGAAACCATATAAAAATGTTTTTGTTATTGTTATTTTTTTTTTTGATTCAGTTGATTCAACAAACAAGGTAAATCTTCAATAGTTAATCATCATTTTTTTTTACATTAATGACTCTTAGTACATATGCAAGACTTACATAGTACATAGGAAACAATGTTAAACATACACACATACACAACTCACATGAGCATTTTCGTCTACTTCCAAGAAAAGATTTCAAAACATTGTTTTCAAACAAGATACAAAAATTGGTTCCACATCTTAAGCAAGAATACATTTCTTACAACTTTCATTTATAATGTATGGATACTTATCAACAGTAAGGTATGGCTTGCCTTTCAAAATTTTATTTCTGTATTCAAAAAATACCAAATACATGGGGATAAATGTTTTATTTGTGCAATGTGATGACATGGAAAATAAATGGACAAAGAAAAAAACAAATATGCAAATTTGGTATGAAAGGTGTAAAATTCCTGACACCAAACAAATATATGAAAATGTAAACTATAATTTTAAGTGTAATGAAACCACTAATAATTTTTGGTACCTGATGGCACAGACTAAACTTCATCCATCAAATCAATAACAAAGTGAAAGTCAAAAGAACAAATAAATAATCCTGAATAACTAAAGTGATTCTGAACCATCATTATACCAAAAGCAACACACTTTCAGGAATGAGCAATACCTGATGTCAGCAAAAAAGCATTAATATGAACAATCAAATGAAAGTCATAAAGCTGTTTTTGCACAAGTTACTTTAAAATTTGTGATGCATTTATTTTATTTTGTTACAAGACTGACTTTCAGAAATCTACAATACACAAAACATGACAGCCCAATATGCTGTCACTTTAAATACAGAAATAATCCATACAATAAAAAATATGACTACAAAAAAAGCATTTCTTTTAGGTGAGTATAGAAAGGATTTGGTGAGACCACACCAAAATTAATTCAATAAAATCTCTTGTTTAAAGACTCAAAAGAGACAGAATTTTAAACACCAGAATCCATCCTGAGAAGACAAGCATCTCTCAAAAGCAATGCATCAATATTTCTATTTATTCGATTGAAATGCATTACTGCTTATTTTCATTTTCAAATGCCTGCAGCAACCATTGCATCTAAATGAGAACAAGCTGCCAAATACCAGAACTTTTGTAGATGGTTTTTCAGCTGGCTCCAAAATTACTGCATTAATTGAAGACACATTTATGATTCCAACCTAACCTCTTGTAGATTTATTAAATTTATTTTCGAAGATTATATTACAAGGCCTTTTAAGAACTGCTTTATGTTTCATGCTTATGTCTCTCAGTCAGAGTTAAATTAAAAAGAAAATACAGGGATAAAAAAAAAAATATATCAAGGCAATTGGAATCAAATTCAGACTAAATGCAAACTTAGAATTAGATTAAATATAAATTTTTATTAATAGATAGAAAACACCTGTAAGTTACATTTGGTTAAATTAAACCACAATACTGACTTCTAGTAGGACAAAAAGTTAAATTGGATGCATACTCTCTCAATGAAATGAAAATCTAAATATGCCTTCTATGCGCAATGTTACTTGTTTTGAGTGCCTTTCTTCACCGCTGATAACATTAATGCAAACCATATGAAATGTTCATGATTAGTATAACTGAATAAAAAATTTACATACAAGAGCTGACATTATGTTTTAAAAACATACCACAAAATGATGCACCTCACCTTTGAACAGACATATTCAGGGAACACAAAAACCTCATAACACATTTCACTGAATACTTAAAAGCCTAGTGGCAATGAAACAATGAAACCATACTTCTTACCATTAACAGCAAAAGGGTAAGATGAAATAGAACAGTCCAAGAAATTATTTCCACACCAACTTCAATTTAGAATATCAAGTGGATAGAACACTGGTGTCCATTTGTACCAATTTGGAATTAAATTGCTCTGAACAGTTCTTTTATTTCATAAAACGCAGGAACCGGCAAATTTTTCAATACATTTGAAACGTTCATGTTAAATTTGTGTTTAGGGTACGCATATATTTCTCCTTTGGCTAAACAAATACCTATATCTATATATATATTATATTTCAGGTTGATCGCAAATACAAAAAGGCTGATCGGGTATTACTTGTGAAACAAAATGAGAACTTGAATTTTCGTTTCATGAATGCATTCTAGCGTAAGGTCAATCCACTAGTAATTGTATAATGTTGTAAGTATTTAACACAAGCGTATGCAGCCCACAAAACATTAAAATTAACAATTAATTTTAATTGAAGTAACTATTAATAATGACCTCATTAGATCGAAGTAGCTTCCCGAACGACCAAGTACTTTCATATTATAACAAAAATTCTTACCCTCTACCAAACATTGCAAATGGTCTCCTTTGCATCTGGGAAAAGTAAATGATTCAGTATTCCGTTTATTCACCTTTCTAGGAATTTGAGGATTGCAATTAAAACATTTTATACAAAGCCACTTTCATAACTATAAATAGTTCAATCATTACAATCTAGAAACACTTCAACAAACTTATTAATGCCACAATGGTCGTATTTCATTATGAAAACATCAACGCAGCACTTAATTCTTATATACAATATATTACATTGTGCAAACATGTTGAACAAATTTCTTTAAGGTCTACTTTAGAAAAAACTTTCAATTCTTAAATGAGGTTGAAGCAACAGACACAAAAAAATATAGTAAGCTCTTAAACTGCAACTGACTTACAAACTTTGTATCCAGCAATTTTTCACAAATACCGACGACACTTAAAGATATTAATAACAACGTTTACTATCAAAGTACTGAAACTGTTTGAACAACCGCAAAGTACATAAGCATGCTTAAAATCATACACATTATGCACATAATAACAATTTGATTTGGATTAGCATTTCATGAATATGCCCACGCTTACCGCCATTTGCCGAAGCTAACAAGGAGGAAGTTCAACAAACACTTACAAGCTTACCGAGTTCGTATCCACTATTGGAAAATCTTGTGCGCGTCGTATTACTAATGGTTATTCCATTTCCTAAACAGGTTAATTTCCCATTTTTAGAATTGATGATAACATTGATTCGAATATTTTTTGATAATTTATTTCTAACAATAACTTTGGATAAGTTGGAGACCTAACGAAGAACTAAACAATAGCTCTTTTTCAATAGAGATGAAGTAAGTTCTATTGATAAATAAAAATTCAGTTCCCATTCATCAGTATGTTCGGAAAACAAAAAAACTGAGATGAGTATGATCATGAGAAATTCGATAGTGGGATTATAATTATCACTATAAAAAACTTCAATGACCTATATATTTACCAATCAATATAATTTACCAATCAATATCCCGATTAAGAAATCTTCCTTCTCTTTTGCACAGTAATATCATATAATTTTCATTTTATGACTTGATTTGCATGCTCAAATTTATAAACTACCTGTCATAAGATATAAGCAATGGCAAGGGAATGTAACCACAATTGCGTAACCCAGATGAAATGAATTTCACCTTCCATGAATCAATTCACCCAGTTCGTGGCAACTGAATGGAAGAACTGGAATAAGTGTTTTTGATTCTTCTGTCCAAATATGTATAATTCTCATTCTTTTTCTGATAGATGGCAATCCAACGAAAAGTCAACAATTCTTTCCATGATTAATGCAAACAAAGCTGTGTAGTGGATCCTGGAAACAGTGGAAAATAAATGTGGAACTGAGAATAGGAATATAAATCCAGCTTCGAAGAGGAGGGTGTGCATTCTTAGTAAATGAGAGAATTGAAGAACTGTGTCCATCAAAGCAATTATTTCTATGTAGTTAGGAAACTTGTGCATTGGTTGCTGGAAACAGATCTACTGTGAAAGCATGCAAAGAGAAGATGCTTCAAAATTATTTGTACTTGGCAGTTTTACAAATAGCTCATGAAACCCTTAGCATGGGTACTCCAAATTTCTATATTCTAGATTTTATAGTAAGCTATATTTGAGATAAAAATATATCGTCCCCACAAAAATCTTTATTAACAAATTGTGATAAACAAATAAATTATTGAATATTATAAAGCTGATTGTGATATTTACGAATGACACAATGTCAAAGTTATGGACAAAATTATCTAAGGTGTGTAAGGATGATAATGGTAGTACATTCGATAATTCTAAAACTGATGCAGTAATACGCAGAACACGAAAAGAATTTGCCCATTCGCAATAACTTCGATGGCCATCATGACAAATGTGTATTTGAGAATTCAGCTGCAGTTCCAAAATTGCAGTTCCACTTCAAGATAAATTATCTTAGTGATTGTTCTTTGATGGGTTTATATCTCAGACTCTGGGAATCCGAAAATTCTAAGTACTCTGAATTTTAAATCAGTGGTTATGAAATTCTGTAATCATTGCTCGCAACTACCCCACCAACCTTAATCGTTCCTTTTGGGCAGCATTTTCTTTTCCTCAGGTACCAGAGGCAGAAAGGAAATTTAAATCCGCAGTCAAAGCTTTGAATTTAGATGGTTCGAACTCGAGGTCTACGAGTGCGATTTCATGGTTCTCCATGGCAGAAAAGTAATGAACAAGTATCGAAGGCTCCAAGAACATGGCAGGTGAGACCTAGTTTCGAAATAACTGATGAGATTAAATCCTGAGAAGCAGTTGACAAAGATAAAACTTAATATAGTCAACCATACAAAGTATATAGTGTGCATACGATCTATGATCTAGTTTGAGCAATATCAAACAAAAGTAATCTGAGAATTCTGCTGCCTTGATGAATTCAGAAAAAGTTCTTTTTCCATCCTGCTTCCATGTGAGGACCTTTCGTTGCAATGGAGAGGTGTAGTCGATGACTAATCAAAAACTTTAAGTGTAGGTGGCATCAACAAGGACTTGATCCTCAGTGGTAGGACTAGAACATGGAACAATCCTAAAATTCTGTGTGTGTATGTGTATGTGTTTTTCTGGATATTAAAAACATTATGCAAAATGTCATTTACATACTGCAAGAAACAGAACTTCATAGCTGAATCAGGAACTTTGATGAACCGAGTCATGATTGATTGATCAGATAGAAACTTCTTTGATTAAAATGCTCCTCTCAGTGTTTTTTTTTTTTTTTTGAGAAAAAAACATTCAGTCGAAATACGCTGCTTATCGCGGCTTCTAAAGTGCTGAAATCGTTTTTAACTTATCCATCTGGGCGATTTAGTTTCTGAGCTAGGCTGCGTGTCAAATACGTATCGAATTTCTTGTTCTTCCTCACAGAAAGTTGCTGTTCAGAGTTCTCCATCCAAAAATGTGATAATAGAGTTCGATCGTACGTTCCAAAACACCATTTGCTGCAAAAGAGCGTTTGTGGCATTTGGCGTGAGCAGGAAAAATGTAACGGTTTAAATTTCTTATGCTACTCTATTCTCTTCCTCTCCAAGAAGCCTGAAAACAAGTTGATGGATGGCCGAGCTTTGGTGTGTGGAGTTTCCCTGATGCCACTGCGGAGGAAGTGCTTGGAGTTCACTCGGAAAGCATTTATCATCCGAGACCCTAAGGCCATCGAAAACCATCTGTTGTCATACATGCAACAGCAGTACTTTGCATCAAGTCCTGGAGGCATTTCTTGTAAAGACTCGGGACGTTCATCAACATTACTCTCCTCAACTTCCTACCTACGTGGGGAGTACCTGTGCACAAAGATGCGAACCCTACGTAAAAGAGGTGGATAGTGTGGGATGCGGCGGCACAGCATGTGCCTAACCATCTCGTGAGACACTCTGGTTTCGTCGTCAGGAGGAACGGCGATTTTCTCAACCAGGGTAAGGAAGCGGCGCAGAAGCCACGGGGGAAGTTTTCACCCGGGTTCGCCGGGGTGTTTGCTTAAAAAGAAAAATATTCACAGTTTGTGAGGATGGACCACTGGTCCAACCACCTCCTTTTTGTATATACCCTGCCGTTTTACCGGTTCGCAGACCGGTGAGGTCCACCAAAGCAGCAGAGGGGAGGGGACGAACAAGAAAAATAAACAAAATAAAAAGAAAGCAATTTTTTCTTTTGAGGGGGGACGAGGAGGGATCACAGTGTGCTAGGGGAGGTCCTCTGCATACTTTGGAGGATGCCGGCAATGTCTTGCTTGATACTGACGTCCAGGTGGGACCGTCTGACCGCTATCCATAGAAAGCGAAGAGCGAAGTGGATGTGGTACTCCTGTCGTTGGCGTCGCTCCACGTCGCCACAATCTCACGGAAGCAGCACAGTGCTGCTGTAGGGCGTCCCTTACAAAGAGGAGCCGCATCACATCTCTGGGGTTGCCGCCAGGGTTCTTAAGGGTCGCACCAAAGCGTCCCCAAAGTGACCGGAGGGCAACACATCCGTTAGCCACTCGGGAAATGATATGCTGCAATCAGCTGATCTCACGACTCGCCTCGAAGCTAGGGCGCACCCCCATACTTTAAAAGAAGGGTCAAATCACTCTCCATCGTGATCGCCTGCTGTCCCTTCGAAAGATTCGAGTCAGTTTTCCAGATAAAACGAACTGGTTCTTGCCCTATAGTGTATCTCAGGCTCGCCTTTGGCTCTTCACGAGTCTTGATCTCTCTGGATCCATAGGGACCCGAGAGCAATGGCTCCCAAGGGAGCCCTGGAATGAATAGTGAAGTCATCGAGTACCATCTCTCATCTCTGTTATCAGATTAGATCAGTCGTAGCATCGTAGATGTGCAGGAGTGTGTGAGCAGACAAGGGGGTGAGATTTGCAAGACGGAGAACTGTCTTGATATTGATAATCATGGACTGTTGCTGTGCTGAGTATGCAGTTATTTGTAGTAGATTGATTCAACGGTGATAAGGAATAGTACTGAATAAGAGGTGGTAAGTAGAGTAGGAGTACTAGGTATTCTTTTTGCGTGTGTCAGGGTAGAATGGATTGAAAACTGGCATCTATTGCTTGGATGTTAATGAACTAACTAGAATCGATGCTATATGTAGAAACTAGAGCCAATTTCTATTCACTGGTGATATGCTGGCAAATTAATACATCAGCATATCGCCAGTAAATGTTATAGATGTATACAAATTGATGTTTATAGTTATTAATCAATGAAAAAATGAGGATGAGCTAGTCTTTTTTGTGAATGTAAGGTGATGGGAAAATTTTTGAGCTTGGGGATGGCCATTCTAGGGTTTCGATACTACGTCTGGATTGATTTTTAAGGTATTGTACTCATACTCCATTAATAATGGATTGCGTGAAATAGCGTTTCAGTGAGTAGGAGTTAGAAAAGTAAGTTGTCACTCGGATACGCCGGGACGTTTATATCGGAAAAAAAGAAAAATAAATAAGGCACATTGAAACATCAAGTGTCAAGCGTACATACAAAGAAAAGTCGTGGAACTGCATGCACATCCGACGGTCTCGGGAACAGTGCCGGAGGCGAATACTGCTCGCGAGCAGTTGCTGACAAAGGTCCACACAAAGAAAATTAAAGGGGAGGAGTGAACAAGAAACAAAATAGACAACAACAAAAAAATTCCTTGTTTAGAAGGTTGGAGGCAAGGGAAGGGATCACATTGACCTCCTTGGTGTCCTCGGAATCTTTTCCAGGATACCGGCAAGTTCCTTCTCCAGACTCACGATGTGCAGCCATCTCATCTCATTCTGAGGTCCCGAGGAAAGAGAAGCCGATGGGAAATAACCTCCTTGCTTTGTGAAGACGCTTTCGGCGTAGCTTCTTGCAGCCAGTGAAGAGGAGTTCCGGCAGGCCTTTCGGGTTGTCTCCTGAGGAGTTCAGGGACGCGGCCAAACGTTCCCACATACTCTGGAGGGCAACACACTCGGTATGTGGCTTTGGGAAAGTTTCCCTCTCACCGCACCGGGCACGGGCCGGAGTCGCACTTTCCCTGGTCCAGCGGTAATGGCGCTCGTTGCAAAGTAGGGACCAATGCAACAGTTTCAATACCGAGTCTTGCCACTTCGGGAGAAGCACACAGCTGTCCAGAAACACCGCGGGGAAGATCTTTCGAGTAGGTAGCGGGGGTTGAAGCGTCAGCCAGCTGACGAGCCGTCCAACAACCTAGCATTCTGTTTCGTCTTGAGATCTCACAGGAAACCTACCAACTTGCCGTACTGTCGCTGCTTCCTCGGAGGGAGGATAGTACTATGGCGAGTGGGGTTCCTTCAACCCATCCGGGGTCTTTCGATGGTCTGCAGTGGGCAGCGAGTGAACAGGAGTCTCGCAAGCGCTGCGTGCAATCGCTCCGGGCCCGTGGCGTTAACCTTCGCTCACGTTCGAATTGTTTCCTGTTTCCAGACACTACGGATTTCGTGGGCGAGCAGGAGATTCGGGCGTGGTCCTGCACCAGGACAACCAGTAAGAGTGAGGAACGTGAGGGAGCGTGAGGTGGGCGCATGATGGAGAATTTGGCAGAAATTCAATTGACATTTTCTTATGATCTATACTTATTGCTTCGATGTTGATGACGTAAAGTAAGGTGAGCCATGCTCGGCGTGCTAGGAAACGACCACAGTACTTGGACTGTGCTGAGGTGAGGTGTTTGGGGAAGAGGATCCCCGAGCGGTTCCGGGTACAGGTATCGTTCCTGTATCCCCGTAGGTACACTGCGGCGCCCTCCAGGAAACCGTGGCGGAGGATGGCATCACCGCTGCTTCGCCGGCAGGACACCACCACAGACTTCGGCGCTGCCGCGACGGCGGACTTGCGTGCGGCGCCCCGATCGCCGCGTTGCTTTCGCGTTCGCGCCACCGTGGCGGCGACCCAATATGCGTTGGAGCTTCGGGCGTAGCGACGGGAGGCCACCCGCACGGCAGCTACCCTCGTGGGGCGGAAGGGGGGGGATGCAGCGAGGCGGCCCTATCTGAACGATGTTTCCAGGGAGATCTGCACTCTTGGGCCGGTTCCAGGAAGGAAGCAATGGCCCATACCGAAAGTCCTAGTCCCTGCGCTCCCTATCTTTTTTATTTATCATCCTCTTCCCTTCCGTTCCGATCTCCTTGAGACCAAGCTGCGTGTCGGAGATGCCTTCCTGCGAACTTGTTTCCCCGGTAACCGGGTTCCTAATTTCTCCGCGTGTTTATTGTTATGAAGTAAACGCTCTGGTGTAGCTGGATGAAAATGCAACCTGATAGACGTTCGTCCCCGTGCAGGAGCATCTGCGTGGCGTCCAGAAAACTGCACCTGGAGGTCTGACTGTGGAACCAGCACCGGTGTTTCTTCCGATACGCCCAGGATCCACGCCCCTACCTCAGCGGAGTATGAAGTAGAAGATGAAGCTTCTCAGCTTCATCCATCAGTGGCTTCATTCACAGCTTCCCCCTGAGACTGATGACCTCCCTGAAGGGAGCGAACGAATAGAACGCCCTGAACTTTGAAGAGGCCGGAGGCGTTCGGTACGTGGGGCGAAGTTGACATACTGATGTGACGCCGTCGTCTGTATCTACATGCACGCTCTCGAGTGAGAGCAAAAGATGCATGCAAAGATCTTTATTTGAGACCCCTTGGTTCAGTTCTCCTTTCTCCCCTTCTTTTCTTGGCTCTTCCAAACCGTCTCTTTCGCTCACTCCATGATGGTATCGGGGATCAGAGATGGACAGAGGTTCATGCAGGAACCTTAGCACTTCAGCATTCAACGGATGCGAAACAAGCAGGGCAACAAGAATGGCTGTGCATCCCTTCGTGGGAAGGAGGCGAAAGCCAGTCTCTGGAAGGAGTAAGAGTGGACACAACGCTCTCTGAAAGTGAAGACTCTGTGCATCCTCCTCCAACGTCCCTCGCTGACCACGCTGAAAGCTGTTGACCTGGAGGATTTGGAAAGGGATCGCCGACCATCGAGAAGGACAAGAAAAGGGATCGAGAAGCAAGAAGGCAGCTACAGCAGAACCATCTACTGGAGAGTCCCCGAAGCTACGACACACCTCGAGTTCTCTTTCTTTTGATTTTTTCGCTGCGACGGCTCAGTTAAAAACAGAAAAAGTATCCTTTTTATCCAGACGGTTCTGACTCCTTAAAGATTACGAACGATGAAGAGGCCCGCAAGAAACAACAGTGCGACTCTTTGCAAATCTACCGTAAAACAAAAAGGAGTCTTTTCTACATCCCATAGTGCTGTCTAAGGTTCTTTGCAACAGGCAAAACCGCACTCAGGCTCCACAATAATCATCCGGAGAATGGCAAAAACCACGATCTTCCTCTGGCAACAAATGAAAGAAAGAGGATAAGAAAGACTACAAGACAATAGGAACATTAGAGAAAAGCATACCCAACTTTTTGCAACTTTGTCAACCCATATTCCATTCTCTATATTTCTCAGCCAGCAGCCTTGAACCAAAGAGCACATTCCCTGCTCATTCCTCAAAGGAAGATAGAAACCTTCGACGCCTCAATACTGCAATCAATTCCCCAAAGTGCATATAATCTAGCCTCCCAAAGTTTGCCAAAAAAGAAAAGGATACCAATTGCAACTACCAAGATACTGATTGCCACTTGTGCGACCAACCCCTTCCACCACAAAAACACCTGCAAAACGGTCATCCAAACCAAACACCACTCAACCCAGCAACCTTCCACACTCATGACCAACACACCAACCAACAACACCACCAAGTGCACATTCTCCATCACTCCCATTCAGCCCGAACTCAACACATGCAGTAGGCACACAGCTCACCAATCAGGCAAGGCGTGGCTCGATCCTATCATCTCCTGCACACCACCTTCACCACTTTCCATGCCTCAACCACTTGCAGCTGTTCCATACCAAACACACGGGGAAATCACCAAGACCACTGCAAAGAATCAAAACTGTCCCTGCATACAAAAACAAAAACCCCATGCTCCTTCCACCAATTGCCAAGACATCACCGTATCATTTCAATCCCTGGCCTTTGTTATGCGCCCAATGCACTGGCCAAGCAACCTGACTTCCTGCTTCCTGGGAAAACTCCGAACCCACAACTCGGTGAATGACATCTTCGAAGACACCTGGACTTAGCAGATGTGTGCCCATGCAACCCCGATGGGGCTTCCACAACATCAACAAGCCTCTATCAATGAAACCACATGTGCAACCATCCTCAAGGAGAATTCGAAAAGGCGATCCGATGATGACATCCGATGTCAACTTTGCACCAAACACAACCTTCCCTCCTGCTTTTCTAGCAGAAAGAACACCCTGCAAACACATTCAGAAGCTTCACAATCAAGCCAAAGTGCCAAAAAACAAACACCCATGTTACAAGATCTAGGTACAAAGGAGGAAACAAAATTACAAAACATCATTTTGCTGAGAAACTGAGAAATCTTTAGCTGAGAAACCAAACGCTGGTGTGCCAGCATCACATGATAGCTTCAAACCATCCATACCATCATCCCGCAAAAGAGTAAGAATGCAAGAGTGTTACACAATCAACATTCAAACGATTCAGAACACTGCTGCTGGTATGCTTCCTTCCATCCATCATGGTTCACCCTTCATCCTTTACAAAACCACACTGTACCCACATGCACTCGTCTGCAACAAATTCCTATACAACCACACTTCTCCACCCATCTGACAACACTGCATGAACAAATGCAGCAACTAACCACACCTCAACCAAATCAAACAGCACATCCATCCCTCACAATTCAGTACCCTCACATAACAAAGCATACTATATCCTATAGTGCTACACTGGTGGAGACACCAAACATACTTGACCTCTCAATCCTAATGCAAAAACCATTTATTTGGTGAATACATAGCATCTCGAGTGTTTTCAATCCAAAGCCTTTACTCAACGTTCTACATAGACAATTGTGCATGCATTCAAGTCTCAAAGTGATCATCTGGATCTATGGGATAGAACAAGTAGTCAAAATCCATGATTCCTGAAAACAAAAACTGCAACAAAGCATGCACAGCTGACAGAGATTCTGCTCCACTTACCATTAACAGGGTGAATGTGAAGAAACTCGCTCCTCCAGCCAGCATTAAGTTATTAGTTTTCTGTCTCGCTTCATAGTGCTCCTTCCAAGATCCTGATGGAATGGGCAAATCATCATATGTTGGGAACTTCATCTCATCATCCTCTGCATGATACCCAGCCAACTGGACTTGGGAAATGATGCCAATTTCTGAATAACGGATCATCATAAGAAACCAGGGCAAACAAATGAACACTCATGCATCATCTATTCCAGATGTTCAACACTACAAGGGAAACCAATTTCAAGGTTTCCATACACTCCAAAGCATTGTACAATTCCACCAGAAAGCTAATGAGTCCAAGAAACAGCAATGGTCATCACCCCCCAGCAATTACATGAAAATCATGTCAACAGGAAAACATGAAAAACAAATCATTTCAACCAAACAGAGAGCACCCTTCAAACTACATCATGTTCTTTCGATTTCACAATTCCAATCATCATCCTGCTACCACATGGGACCATCAAAAATATCCTATCAATTAGCTTTCAACATTTGCTGCCTTCTTACAGAGAAATTCAGTAATTCAGTCCAATCTATAAAAACATATGTGGCAAACTTGGCAAATATCCTGATCTCATGTACATCTTCATCTTTATTGACTTACTGCATATGAATATGTCTGAGGTGTTCAACCTCAGGTGCTTATTCATGACATCCAAGTTGAACCATAAACCTAATCTGTGCTTCATGGAATGCATGGAGGATTTCAACACATTCCCTGTCAAGTTCATACTGTTTCTTCTTCTCAACCTTTTACCTCTCTCAACAAAAAATTGACTCTCGAATTCTGTTCTGCTGCTTTCTTCTCAGTCAACCTCTCCCAATGAAAACTGTTCCATCAGCCAACACATGCAAACAGCATGCTTACATGAGATTCAGTGCTGCAACCAAAACAGACTACCACCTTCATGTGACCACAACGAGTACGCATCCTTCAAGGACAGCTCCAACGGATCACATGCAACAAAACAAAGAGAGATACAAATCCTACAAAGACACCTCTGCAAGAGGAAACAAGCAAAAGGCATTCCATAGCCATGCAGGCTACCTCTGTTCATTTGGCTACAGGTTGGAAAGCTTCACACACCATTCCACTGGAAATCATCACATTGCAATCCAAATCCCGAACAAGCCTTTTTCGAGCCCTTCGAACTCCAGTTGCACTGTTTCACCACCTGTTTGCTAACCCGGAAACCAAAGTGCGCTGCGCTGTCATCAATCGTGCAACCCTTCCATTACAGCCACATTTGCCCTCCAAACTACCGATTCATCTCATGGAAAACGAGAAAACTCTTCCGCGATTCAGCCTGGGTCCTGGGAAGCAGGATTGCAGCGGGAATTCATGCCGTTCCATCCCTCAACGATCCTACGCGCGTCGGAACTCATGGAAACCAAGGTCCATCCTGGCCAGCAGTTTCACAAACACCCAAGAGCAAGAGCACCCAAAACACCGCACCCTCCACATGGCCACAACTCACTGTTTTGCTGCGCGAGCAAACGTGCACACAACACACTCCTGCTGAGAACACTTTTCGTCATTGCCATCGCTGATCACTCTGCGAATGCACTTCACGCCGCGTCGAGCTGCGCCACGCAGACTCCGCCGTTCCCCCAATCTTTGCCAATTCGGTTCTGAAACACCCCTTCGGCTCGATTTCACCCTCTATTCACCAGTCCACAAAAAAGGGATTGCGTCGCAGCCTGCACGGTCTCTCGCCCACTTACGAAAGCGGATCGCATAGCTGCATTCGCGTAATGCACTTCCGAACGAGTGGTAACCCTGCACCCTATGCGCTCGTTTCCTCGGTCAACACCAAGCAGCAGGCGATTCGCACGATTCGCGAACTCAGGAGCCGCGGCCCGTGCTGGCACTGCACCCATCTTCTCGCCTACTTTGCACCAGAGATCCGCATCTCCTCCAACACGGACGCATCACGCGCGGGCGAAGATTCTCGTCGGAAGCGGCCGGGCCTCCACAGAGTAGACGGGCGCCGGACGTCAGCCGACCCGTCCATGGGCACTGCACCCGCCCAAGCCATTGCCAGCCCCGCCAACGAATCACTTACTCAACCGCAAGAAGGCCGAGGTTGCCTGGCAACTGAAGAGGGGGAAAGGAGATTTCGATTCGCGGTTGCAGAGAGGAATGGAGAAAAGCAATCCCAACCACTGCAACCTGTCCTTTTGGCAGGCCGGCACTTCACACAGAAGGCCAACCCTTGCCAGGGTGCCCATGTGCAAAAGATGGGAGGGAAGACGGGAAGTGTGCCCCTTCTACCAGATGTTGAAGGCAGGCAGGAGAAGCGAGGAATGAGCGCCAGCACGGCGGCGGAAACTCGGAGCGAAGGATGCTGGCTGCCTCGACGACGTGAGTCGCACGATTCCTCCGTTCATACGGTTCCCGATTTTCTCCGCAAGCGCGGATACTGAACACGGTAACTGTCGTTTGCGCAACTTGCTCTGCTTGGCACCTCATCTTCACCTGGAGACGGTCAGAAAGCTTTCCGAGTAGGCGTTGCTCCGTTGTGTTGGTCGAGTGGCCCACCTTCCCGACGTGTGCCCCTGGGAACGCACTGCCGCAGACCGTTGCCTCTCTATGCCTTCCTCCCTCCCGTCCTTCGACGGATGCTGGGATGCAAGCACGAGAAGATGAAATTCTTGGCGAGAACTGATGCTCTCTCGACACACCTTCGAATGCAGGGGATGAGTCCGTGCGAGGGATAGGCGAGGAACTCGCGTGCCATCTGTGCACGCATCGCAAGTGGAAGAGTTCGAGCATACTGGATGTCGTTCCGGGACGGATGGACGGGATGAGAAAGTGCCCTCTCGCATGCTCGGACGCGACACGATTCGGGCAGAGGAACGAGGCGATTCCCGTCCGCAGAGTGCAAGAAAGTGCCGCCGCATGAGCGAGCGGGGGAAGCGCGAACCCTCAGGATTCCAGCCAGCCACCCTCCGGCGACCGGGATGCTCGCCGCGGACGCTTGCACCGTTTCGCATCCGCCGTGTTCGCTGGTCACACGCCCTGCCATCCGTGATGTCGAGCGTTTGGTAGCGGACCGGCGAGATGCAATGGTCGTGATTTTCCTTTTTCCCTCTTCGGACACCGTGGATGGAGCGTTGCACCTTTCTGTATAGCAACACCGCTCCGCTTTGTGGTCTGTCCGCTAGATGGCCCGGTTTATTTGTTCCCGGTTTCCTGTCGAAGTACTTAAAGCGCAGCTGCAAGCGATCGCGTGATCGATTCAAGGGACCCTTTGCTGCCTGACACGTTCTCAGGACTGTTACCTTTTATTGCAGCAACCAGCCACCCATTTCGGGGTGTGACTAGCCTGCGAAAGCCGCGGACACTCGGGATTCTGATTACTGGGCTGGTTGTGACGATGAACAGGACAACCGGGAGTGTGCCGCGATATCGAGGGGTCTTCCAGTACGAGTTCTCACGAGCGAAGTCGGGAGCACAGATCTCCAGTTCTGGTTGCGATAGCAGCAGCAATGAAGCAGGGTTGCCAGAAGGCACTGAAGAAGAATGGAAGAGAAGCGGCGGCAGGAGAAAAGCGAGCAGCAAAAGGCAGCAGCTGGTTGCTCTCAGGCACGTGTGCCTCGACGGGGTGCTGAGTACGGCTCAGACCCCTCGTGCTGAGGATCTGGTGCTTTCTTCGGTCAGCACTGCCGGAAACGCCGCTTGCGCTGTGATCTTCTTACTCTCCTTACGCGTTAGATAATCTGTGGGCACCTTTGACCGTCGTTCCCTTGCTCACGCCGCTGTTTCACTGGGTCTCTTGAGTAGAGTCACGCCGGTGTGACGTCACGTTTTCCCGGTGAACGAGGTTCATGGAAAACATCGGACACCCTCCTCGTTTGGGTCGCGAGGATCACTCCAGGTCGAGAGAGACACTCCTCCTCTCAGTGGCGCCAGTGGCAAGTACGCAGCCACCTTGGAGGAGAAAAGTAGGGGACGCCCCATACGATGGGGCAGCTGGGGAACAGGAAAAGACCGTCGAGCGTACGAGCCGCACGATCGACGGACGCGCAGGTGGAGCGAAAGCCGCAAAGTGCACGGCGTCTGCCCGTGACGCATGCGTCGAGCGTCAGCTTTCGCACGCGCGAGCGGAACGCTCGCGTTTCGCCGTCTGCCTCTGTATTGACGGCGGCGCACGGTGCGACCCGGGAGCGACCCGCAGGAACACTCCTCCTGGAGGCGGTGGCCCGAGACGCTTCCTCCAATCACAGCGTGCGAAGTACCTTCGTCTCTTCGTTCGCCCGTGTCCCAGCTGCTGCAGGGGCGCAGCTGGAGGAGGTAGCGCGTGCGCCTGGAACGACGGTCGGGCCGTCGCTCTGAACGAGATTTGCCCGCCCGAGAGCGGAGGACGAGGGGACCGCGCGCCGCCACGCAGCCGCCTCGCGCGGAGCAAGGACGCCTTCCGGATTCGCACGAGGAATCTCAACGAAACAATTCCCTTCCCCTCTTCTGCCGAGACCGCAGAATCTCGACCGCGTAGCCCCGGGCAACGGGATGGCTCTACTGCCCACGCGGCGAAACCGTGGCTGCATGGAGCAACTCCAGAAGAGACCAGGACGACAGGGACACCATTTACTTTGCTGTCCTCTTCATGAGGATAACGTCAAGATGGCACCATCTGGGAGTCTTGAAACAGAGATTGCTGGCATCCTTACAAGGATGCAGAGGACTCCCTCCAGCATCAGGTGATCCCTTCCCGAACCCTCCCATTTTTTTTTAAATATTTTTTTTGTTTCATTTTTCTTTTGTGTTCTTCCTCCTCCTCTGCGCTGCCGAGGCGAACCTCGTCGGTCTGCGTACCAGTCCCCGGAAGGTTCTTGCTCGTATTGATAAGTAACGTGGCAGGATCAAACGTCCTGTCACTGACCTGTGTGTTTATTTTTTTTTGTAAATAAATGCTCCGGCGTGACCGAGTGTCAAGACATGAACTCATCCGTGCCAGCAGGGACCGCCCGTCCCCCAGTCGGAGGATCGGCGCCAAACTGACGGGCGAAGTCTGGACTGCACGTCGCTTCGCAACCGCAGTCCAGACTTCGCAGGCTGCTCGGTGCGCTGGCAAATCCCCGTCGGTCGGGATTCCAAGGGAGCCGCAGCGCTCTTCGCTGTGTTCCTTCGTGAGGAGTTCCCTGCTCGCCTCCGGTTGTCCGGTCGCCCGGTTAGGTGGCTCGCGGAGCCAGCAGTGGAGGGTCACAGGGAGGCGTGCGCGCGTCTTCGCGTCATGAGCGTTGGCGGTTCACTCTGTTGGGTGCACGCGTGGAGGTTGCCTCCAGCGCCTCCACACCGCTTACCCAGGTGGGCTGTTGGCTCCTCGCCTGAGAGAAGGAGTCTGCATCTTCCAAGGAGGAAGATTAGCTTCTCAGTTGACCCGGTCCGGTCACGCCGGGGTGTTTCTTGTAGAAAACAGGAATTTTGCCAATTGGCCGTTCGGAATTTCCGCAGTGGCAGTGCAAGGCCACCGCTTCCGCGTGTTCCGGAGGAGTCCTGTGACAGGAGTAGTCTCCAGAAAGGGTCCGTGTAGGTGAGGGGACGGAGGACAAAGAGAAAACAGAGAAATGGGAAACGAAAAGGGGATGGATTAAAATGCATGGGGGAGGTGAGGGTAAGGATGGCATCTGCGTCTTC
The DNA here is from genome assembly GCA_036172245.1 of Raillietiella orientalis. Classification (NCBI taxonomy): domain Eukaryota; kingdom Metazoa; phylum Arthropoda; class Ichthyostraca; order Raillietiellida; family Raillietiellidae; genus Raillietiella; species Raillietiella orientalis. The sequence goes on along the minus strand of JAYWIR010000033.1, from coordinate 986,854 downwards.
CTAAGGGTGCCAGCAAGTTCCTCCTGGTTGTGCCCATCAAGTGCGGCCATCTCACCGCGACCCTGAAGAACGAGATGGCGAAGGAGATGATGGCCTCTCTGCTGTTTCGGTCTCTGTCATCGGGGCTTCCAGCCGCCACAGTCCCGCGGACTCAACACGAAGCTGCGGTCGTCGCGGAAGGCGTGAAGGGGAGTACGAAAAAGGCCCTCGGGTGGTCTTCTGGGTAGTTCAGGGACGTGATCAAACGTCCCCTCTCACACACACACCGGAGGGCAGCACACTCCAAAAGCAGATGAGGCAGGGTTTCCATTCCACTCTGGGACTACACGTCCCCTGGTCCAGTGGTGAAGGCGCGCGTTGCATGGGATGGCCTGGTAGCAGTCGCAACGCTGAGTTCCGCCCCTCCAGGGGAAGGAGGGAGCTGTCCAAGAACCGCAGGGGGGGTTCCGCTTCCTCTGACAGGATTCCGAGGGAATTCGTCCGCTTCAGCGCCTTTGAAGAGGACAGCGAGGGTGCACGCACCGTCTAGCATCCCAATTGGGGACTTTTTTTCCTGACAACTCGCAGTTCATTTCCCATCTGGCGGGATGGTGGCTGTCCTTGTCATCCAGCAGGGTAGACAGCGTCGCATTAGGAAGGGTGTTCTGGGTCCACGGGGTCTTCTTCAGGCAATCAGTCCATCATCTTCAGCGAGCAGCTGCCGTGGTTGGAAGATCGCAGACGTTGCGTTTCATCCAGTCTCATGCCGCTGATCTTCGCCCATGTCTCAAGTGTTTCCAGGCACTTTCCCGTCTCCAGACACTGCAGCTCGTCGGCAAGCAGGGGAACCGAGCGTGGTCCTGGGCCAAGGCAAGCAACCACCCACCGAAGGTGGCACCTATTGCGTGCTGCTTCCCGTTTCCTTTTTCATCGACCCGGGCGTTCAAGCAGTCGATGGAGCCAGCTTCTTAGGGAGAGGAATTCAAGCTCCAATGCTCCTGCGTACGCGTTCGCCCGGATCCGTGCCTTCTGCCAGAGCGAGTTCCTTCTGGAACGTTCGCTGCGTGGAACAGCGAGCGGTTCGTGAGGGGAAAACTCAAAGAAGTGGAAGATCCGTTCCCCAATGTGTCGCCCTCCTGGGATAGCCCAACGTTTCCTTAGGAATGGCCGAAATGCTGCGCGGTGCTTGCAGTTTGGAGGAGACGCAACCACCGTTGCCGCCGCCGGAACCGCTCGCTCCATCAGGGGCGGTCTGCCTTCGAATCCTGAAGGGTCTTCAGGCGACTTCCGAGCAGTAGAAGCGCGGTCCAGCTGCTTTCAAATGGGAATTTCCACCAGGGCACGACGGGACCCGCTCCCCCCGGATGTCAGCGTGTGACCACTGAGGACGCCTTGCGTCCGTTTCTCCATCTCTGGAATATGGCGGAAGAGGGTGCTCCTGTTGAGTGGGTGACGACCCAAGCGGCAGCGAGATTAAAATGACCTGCCGTCTCTCCGAGGTCGCTAAGCCATCGGACAGGAAAAACGAGTCACCTGGCGAATGAGTTCACTCCGGAACCGCTAAGCTGGACGCAATCTCTGGGAATTCCCCTGGAGGTCTACGAGATCCCGTGCTCGCTCCGCGAGATCCTGGAGGATCCAAAGAAGAGAGCGTGGGCAGGAAGAACCCCCCTCGCTGCTGCGCTGCCCTCCCTGATGGAAGATCTGGACAGCGATGTTGCGGCGAAGTGGGAGGTTACAGTTACAATCTCCGGGAAGGAGAAGAAGATAGGAGAGTGGAAGACGGGTCAGCTGACTGACGCTGCCACCCCGAGTACGCCTCCCCATGGACTTCTTCGCTGGGGCGCGCTGCTCGACGTTCCCATTGAACGTTTGAAGTGGCCTCCGGTACTGATGAACACCTCCACTCTCCCCTTAAAATGGCAGGAGTCGGCATTCCTGTTGCAGCACTGGGGACTCCCCTGCAACGCCCGCCGACACCACTGGACCTGGGGAGCGGTGGACCCCAATTGCGTCAGATGTGGGGAACGGGAGTCCCTTCCCCACCTGCTAGTGGATTGTGTTGCCCTTCGGCCCCTTTGGTTCCGCTATGCCGCGGCCATCGGTATCCCCTGCGGCAACCCCAGGGACGCATTGAAAGCCCTCTTCGTTGCCGACGCCCTTCGGCCAGCGGCCTCGTTAGCAGCCCTGTGCTGCCTACGCGGGATCGTCACCGCTTGGAGCAAGGCTACGGGAGGACAACGCGACCAGGGTGCCATCCAGCCAGCCTCCCAGTTCCTGAGGAGGGCGTCCCGATGGCCCCACCTGGATCCAGGAATACAGAAGGAGCTTGCCGGCATCCTGCAAAGGATGCAACGGCCCCACCAGCAACTGTGATCCCTTCCCTTACCCTCCCAACTTTTCTTTTCTTTTTTGTTTTGTTTTTTTTTTTGTTTTTCCCCCTTCCCCCTGCTGCCGTGGTGGACCGTACCGGTCTGCGAACCGGTGACCCGGCAGGCTCTGTGTTTCTTCGTGCGTGGCTGGAGCAATGGTCCAGCCACTGCACGTCTTTGTAAATGTTTATTAAACAATAAACGCCCCGGCGAAATCCGGGTGAAAAACGAGATCCCGTGCTTCCTGGTCGACGTCTCCGTCCTCTGTTTCCGGTACCCGAAGGCCACCATCAAGTTGGTGCACTTGAGGGAGCTACCACGCCTCAGCGGGGGAGCACCCAAGGAATGCCCCTACTGCCAGAGGGAAGAGACTTCCCCGTATGTGCAGCCGAAACGCGGAAGGCTGCGTCAGGCATCGCTGAGGCACTTCAGTTCCACGATTGCTGCTCAAGGAGACCTATTCGGAGAGATGCCCACGCCCTCAGGAATTCCGGTCGCCTCGTCACCAGCGATCCTCCGCTAGGCGCGAGAGAAGAGATGGCGGAAGCCAGAACGGTGGGAGAGCACGGCTGACACCTCTGAGAGCCGTTGACGACCGCCACTGCCTTCCGCAGGCGAAGTGCTGTGGAATGGTCCAAACTGGGGCGTGGAAGCACGAGGGAGCCTTCGAACGGTTGCAGGCAGACTGGCTACAAACTGGTGAGCTGTTCGGTTCCTTCCCTGCACAACTCAGGTCCTCGGAAATCACGTGGAAGACAGTGAGGCAGGCCCATCCCGTTTATTTACCTGTTTATTATCCTCTTCTCTTCTCCCTCTGCTCCTCTCCCTAGTTCCTGCGAGTTCCTCCGGGTTCGATCCATGACTACGTAATTGGATTCATCTATTTGAAATAGGTGGCCCATCTAGCCGGGATGGAAGGTCACGCCGGGTAGCTTTTTTAAGTCGAAAAAGAAAGAGGATGGGGGAAAAATAGGGGGCAGTGTTTCCTATGAATCAGGGAAGAAGACAAGGACGAAACTCGTCCAGAAGAGTGGGCAGCCGGACGAGGTCGGGAGTGCGGAGCGCGCAAGGAAGAAGAAGAGGAATTAGGGCGAGGCCGGATGGCTGAGCCGTTCCCGGGGGAAATGGGGGAGGGACTTCCTCAGGTTGGTGGTGGAGCCAGCAACAGAGTGGGAAAGTCCTGGCGAGCTGTCTGAGAGCTTGCGGCGCCCCCTTGGGCTGCGGGGATGCGCCGGAAGCGAGCCGTGAACCGAGCGGCGGCTCGAGAAGGAGTCACCCCGACCGAATACGACGCTGCTCCCTCTGAAAGAAGGATATAAATGGTAGCGTCCAGCCAGGAGGGCTCTCCGACTCACAAGCCAGCTCCAGGAATGATTGGGAGCCACAGCGGGATGCAGCAGCAGGTGAAGAAATAAATTCTCGTAGGGAAGAGGGACGGGGGTTGTCAGGTCTGCTGCTCCGCTCCTGTAGCCTTCGCGAGGTGTCCCCGATCTATGCGGCGGCTGCTTCCTTTCTTGCCCCTGGGGCCACCTGCGAACCTTCTGGATGAAGACAGCCGTCCCGTCACCCCTCCTCTGGTGCGCGTGGCGGGCCACACTGTGGGTGCGGCAAGATGCAGCGACCACGGCGGCAGAGGAGGGGCGGCCCTCGGGACGGAGCTGCGGCGGCAGCTGGCGCCCAGACACGAAGGGGTTCCTTACTGTGTCCGTAAGGTTGTCCACTGAGGAGGGAGGGCGAAACGTGGAGAAAGGTTCCCACGATGTTTTGGGGGCAACACGTTTTACTGGCAGGGAGGGAGGGGCGAGGTCTCTTCCTCCCGCACCTGGCGCAGTTGACACTGCCGCTCCCCCTCATCCAGTGATGGCAGCGCGCGTTGCAAAGGGAGCGCCCACAGAAGCAGCAGCGGCGACTTCCGCCAACCGAGGGGGAGGAGCCAGTTCTTCACCACCACCGGGGGGCCTCTCCAGCTCTTCCGGCGAGATCCCAAAGAGTTCACCCAGAGAACCAGTCCTCCGGTAGAGGGTCACTTTCTCTGCGGCATCAGCGAGCTGAGGAGCGCGGTCCAACCGCCCTGGGTTTTGCCCAGGATCTCGCAGGAAACCTCTCACCTCGGCAGTAGGAGGGCGCCGTGGATCCCGAAAGTGGAGGACGCCGCTGCGACGGCAGCAGACCGGGCACGAAGAGGTTCGTCAATATGGACCGTGGAGGTTCGTCCGTGGACTTCTCGATAGGCGAAGAGGAGCGAGCTCTCGCGATGCAGCCAGAGAAAAGACAAGAGAAAATCGAGTTAGCCGCGCTTACTGAGCACAGCATCAGCAGCAGCGTGCAGCCGGATCGAATGTCACTTGCAGCCAAGTGGCTCTCGGTCTGGCACCTCAAGGTCTCCATCCTGATCGGATATCCGGCTCGGCAGCATGCCATCTAAAGGAAGGATAAAAGGCGAAACGGGTCCGCGAAGGAGCCGAACTCAACGGTTACTTGGAAACGCAGGGAAGATGCATCTTCTCTTTCCAGCTCCCATCATTTGGCAGGTGCAGTTCTGCGGCGCTCTCTGAGCGCGAGGAGCGTCGCTAGCTGGAACCGGGAATTCGATGCTTCTGCGAGCGGGTAAACAAACAAACAAAAAAGTTTCTTCGTAATCAGGGGATACGTTTGTCCTTATCCAGATCGAGGGCAAAGTCTCTCATACGGGAGGGAGGGAGGCTGGGGGTGACCCAAAAAGCACGTCCGCACAGTCGCAGCCCGCCAGGACCACAGGAGGAGAGCGAACGCTTTCGCCTAGTCACGTTCCATAAAAGAACGAACAAACTGGGAACCGAGTTCCCAGGGGAAGAAACGAGAATTTGGTGGGAAAGGATCACATCGACAAGCAAGTCGACGGTCACCCAGCAAGTCCAGGAACAGGAAGGAAGGGACAACAAATAAATAGTGAAAGAAAAAAAAAAAAAAAAGAAGGAAGGAAGGTCTTTGGTTTGGACGGTTCCTTCCTTCCATAACTGGTGTAGGAAGCGTGCGATCTCCTTGGCGTCTTCGTTTAGATGGGGGCTACCTCCCATCCCGTCCTCGCGTAGGAGGCTGCCATGCAAGTGGCCTCCTTTCGCTACGGCCCGGGTCTCCTGCGCATGGCAGGCTGTCACGATGGTGCAGATGCAGCGCCACGATTCTACCCAGTCTCCTGACGAGCTGTAGCAGCGTCCCGTGGCTGCTCTGCTGCTCCTCTGCATCCGCCAAGCCCCGCCGATCTCCGAAGCAATGGCCCAACTCCGGTGCTTGAGTGGTTGCGGCACGAGGCGAAGGGTGCGCCATCTACACGCAGAGACTTTGTTTGTAAGGAGGGCAACTAGATGGCGGTCCCCTCTTGTAATCGAGGGTGGAACTCCCCAGAGCTTTGATTAGGTTGCAGAGGAACCCAGGGGACAAGCGGTGTGACTATCCCTTCTATACCTTCCTACCCCTCACATCTAACAAATCGTTTGTTTGTATAATTCTTTGGGCTCCTTCCTCCCTTCCCCAATGTGACCCTGCTGACAACGAAGCTGGCTTCTCGCCAACGCACCCGGAACCACTCGGACTCTCGTAGGTTCTAGTGGCCTACTTGGAAACAGACTTTCCTTTTGCCTATTTGCTGTAAATGTACAGTGAACTCCTGGAGAAAACAGACGTTTACTGTATCTCATCTAACGAAAAACATGCTGCAACATCGTCTACTGCCGTGTTTGTGCTTCTTTGGATCATCTTATCTTCCCTACAGTGTCCCCAGTCACGGTTGATAAATGACATATATAGTTTGTGAATGACATCTTTCGTTTGGTCCTTTCGTATCGACTTCTCACCTGTCCACCATTGTTGCTCTATTCATCATCATCAGTACTTCATTTTTTTTTCTTCTCATTTCTTTGTTTCAAAATGCCATCCTTTTGGACATCGGGCATTGCCTTTCATTGCCCCTATTTCTGAGAGCCATTACAGGAATATATATCCCGTTGTACTGTCAGATTGCAGCTGCAGGGGCACATACTGCTCCAGTAGTTGCAATACAGACCCTTGGAAATGCATCGTTCAATCTCGAGGGAAGAAAATATTTCTGCTTGAAGAGTAGAAATGACTTCCTTAATATCTTCAACGTGCATGTTCAACTTATCGGCATCTATCATCATCACACCCACGCAGACTACGCAGGTACACGCACACTGAGCAGCTTCTTCTCAGCGTAACTTTGCTTACTATTCGGGAAAAAATATGCAACTGGAAGCTACAAGAACAGGAGTGGAATGGACTGTCTGCTAATGAATCGTAGTAACTATTCTGATTTCAGAGAGAGTAATGGCTTGCCAATAGGACAGACGCATTTGATTCTGTAGGATACGGATAATGATATTCCCAAGGGATAGTTGGGTTGAGAAATGGCGAAAGGGATAAAGAAAGCATTTAACTATGTTAGGCAAAAAATTTATTGTCTGGAAAAGGGTTAGTTTGGATTGAGTGTAGAATCCTGCAATTCAAAGGTATCGCAATTGGAAGAGGAGAATAATAAGGAGATTAATCGACTCTATGATCAAGGATTTTCCTGCTCCATTGAACAGGAAGAAACCGAACGTCACAATTTTCTCCTATAAATGCCTTACTGGAAAGCTGGACTATGAACAAAATAAAGTAAATCACCACGTAACTACCAACACCCTTAATGATGTGACACAATCAGGAGGCATCCGCGCAAGACATTTTACTTTGTGATTTTCCCTTAAATAAGTACCATGAGATATTCCGTCCGTTAGAGGGATCATAACAGTGAAATCCGTGAAAATGAGAGCAAACAGCCTATCCGCTCACAAAAGAGAAAATAAACCAGCAGAGCCTGAGATAGGATTCCTGACCAAAGGAACGGAAGGGGAATCTGGAAGTACCTAGCTGATTTTTTAGAATCTCTCTACCTTTGGAACCAATCGGCAAAAAACTGGCTAGACTTTCAAAGTATCTTCCTTGCAGAATCCCTGATTCCTTCCAGCCTCTGACTTCTGCTTCCGTGCACCGTATCAAGTCTTCAGGTACTATCTCTGCTACAGTGAGTCGGTTTTCTTTGAGACTTTTTTGTTTATTAAGAAAAGGCCCCTGTACGGGCTCACTCGTCAGACATGAGACTGAAAGCATTTACCGAAGATCAGGAATGGGAAGGATCACTACGGCGCATCATCAACCACTGCACCTTTCATCAGATCATGAATGCGAGGTGGCCACGTGAGTCTGTAGACCTATTAAAGAGAGTTCAAGATCTGTAACCATTTAGCGTTCCCGGGACATTTACAGGACAAACACAAGATGGGTTGCCGTTAGACGATACGATGGGAATAACGGGAGAACAGATACTCATAGCAACTTGAAGAGGATCAGGAGTAGAGGATGGCCATACAGCGGCTGAGAGAACTTCCGTCTTCTATATCGGTATCTCATTTATTCGTCATGCTGCAAATTTATGCACCATGAGTATTTAGGGTATGCTTGTAAACTACCAAGGAGTGAAAGCGCATTCTTTTTTCGACTTTTGCGAAATATTTTCTTAAGTATTTGCGACCACTCCAATGTGAAAACTATATCAAAAATACCGTACAAACGTTCACTACCAGTAAGACATGAGAGTTTGGTTTCCTAATTCTATGTAGAGTTTATGATGAAATATGCATCTCTTTTGGTTTACACTCTTTATCGGATGTATTTTATTTATTTCCGAATAATTAATGAGGGCTAAGATTATTTTCAGGTTTCTTCTTATGCGAACATATTAAATGATTCCTTGCTCAATTGGGCGAGCTCAAGAGCACCTTTCATCCCTTTTTGTTCTGTTTGTCAGATTTTCTTTTCTCTTGTGAGTTTTTTTGAATTTCAATACGGCACATCCATTACTTCAGTTGTCCAATTATCAAAATGATTTTCAAAAGCAGACTGAGTACACAACTGTTAGTTTTGACGGCTACCCGTTCTTCAGTGGAACTGCTGCCTTAATGTCATCAGTTGTCTTCTGGTCTTTGAGAGGAGCACGGTATTTGTTTCTCTTGCTTTCTGTTCATAATTGCTCAGAAAATTCATAAAAATGCTCTTTAAGTCTTGAAGAATTGCTTTTTTGCTTGTCCTTTACTGCTTTTTTGCACTCAAACGGCATTTACGGGAACTGAGTAAAATATATTAAATGAACGTCTGTGGTGGCCGAGCAAGTTAGAATCCTTGTGTGCACATGTTCTGGCTTTGCAATGGTGTCTGGATAAGAACCGGATAAGAATCAAATGTTATGCATACGGAAACTTAGGCAAATTAGAGGAAAACAAAAATCTGACGAGAGTTTTGGTGAAAAAAAAAAAAGAAAAGAAAAGAAAAAAAGACATGAACAAAGTGTGGCTAGAGTTTTGTAGGGAACTGTTCCCCTGTTGGAACCACAATTACAGACACATCTTTTAAAGTTTGCTCTTTTAGACAGCAGATATGGTGTTAATTTTTGAGAGAAAATCTCTTCCTCCATTCCTTTAGGATTCAATTGTTCCTTCATTCACAAACTTTAGTGCCCTACTTAACAGATATTTTTCACTTCTGTCCGTTGCTAAGCTTACCACAAATTGAAAATCAAGTTTTAAATGTCCTCCCATTTATGGAGAGGTTATCCTCACTTTTCGAGATAGATTAATGTAATGCTTTTTCTATCCGTGCAATGTCAGCGTGTCTTTTCGTGTCAGCATTGATATGAAATCGTGAAGATTGATGAAGCTAATATTTGATTGTTTTATCTATGTTTCAAGTTGATATGGGTAAATTTCTTTTGTTTGTCGGAAGCATGCTGGATATGTTTTATTGAAAATATATAGTATAATAATGCTACTACCCGGCTTCCGTGAAAATCATAACCTCTAAGGACTATCAAAAGTATTGAACATAAATGGGGTTGTACAGTAACAATTCTTGATGGCAGTATGAGCACTTTGTAAGGAACTCAGGGTTCTGGATGGCGTAAGGCACATAAGAAATTCAAGAATTCCATCCGAACCAATTTTCATTTTTAAAGATTTGAAAATTTGTATGAGAACACGTGTTCGTGTTTGAGGGCATAAGAAAGTTCAGGGTACAGATTTCTTTATTGCCTCGATTTTCCCATTGCGGATGACTTCATGCTCTGTCGATGGTGCCTTACGTTGCCCAAAGCTGTTGGGTGAAACTTTCGAGTGCATCCTTAGAGGTGCTTGCATCGCAGATTCACTCCCCCCCCTCCCCAGTTCGCCCGGAGACCATTGTGATCTGGAAAGCATCTCACAGAGCATTTTGTCCCGCGCCTCGTAAGCCAGGGCTGTCTCTTCGAGTCTTCCCTCGGAGCCTCCCAATTTAAACGCGGCACAAGACTTGCCGTGTTATGCAATGCATACAGGGTCCGTGATTGCGTGTGTGTGTGTGCGGTGTGTACGTACGTCCGTTTTTGGTAAAGTACAGATAGCCGCAGTGCTCGTAACCGTGGTGTGGTGCCCGTTTTGGGGGGGAGGGGGGTCTTGCAATGCACGTGTTGTTTTCTCCTCGCCCGCTGCCCGACATTCCCTGTGGTCTTCCCTGAACGGCGGACTGTAAACAAAATGGCCCGACGGTGCCTTTCACCGCACGGCAGTGGGAACATCCGAACGGCGCTTTCTGTGCGGTCCGCGTACAGCTAATGTTCCCAGCGAGACTGTGTCGTGAAACGGTGCAACCTTAACTCGACGAAATGCTCTTTGAAAACTTCCGAAAGGAATCATTAGCATTATTAGTAATCGTATTATTTTTTGGACACCTTGTGGTTTTTTTCCCGCGTCGTGGGTTTGGAGCTTTGTGTGTGCAAAGATTGTGGAGGAGGGGTGTGTGCCCCCTCCAACAGTTTGACAGGGACACCCAGGAAAAATGCTCGTAATTCGTGAGGCAAAAACTTGAATTTCATTCCGCCTTGTCTTTTGTGGATTCTCGTCTCCATGAGGAGTTGGGATCTGCGTTTCTCCGGGGGAAAAAAAAAAAAAAAAAAAAAGGCAGAAAATTAGGCGCTTGGTATAGTGCCATTGGAAAGGTTATTTATATTTAACGATATGTATGATACACAAATCAGTATTGTGGATACTCTTTGTTCATGCAGACTAGAGAAAATCGGCCTTGTCGATCCCATTTGCCAAGATATTAAGGGCCTTGTTCGTGTTATTGAGATCTGCCTCAGTTTAAAAATCGCAAAATCAATAAAAACTATATTTCAATTGTTATTTCTGTTTTCATAATCAATAATACTGATTTCAGCAGATATCTGCATACAGTAGTTTGCATGCAAGGGAAATGTTTGTTTCCAATTTTTTTGACCGTTTGATAATCCCAGCTAGTAAAATCGTATGAGATTTTTCAAGTTTTCGATGACCCGAGGTACTGAATACCAATTGCTGTAAAATATCTAAAATCACCCGATTAAAAGGGTTTTAGGCAGAAAAGTGCTGATGCTAACCCTGTTTTTTTTTTTTTTTATGACATCTCAGGATAATAGTAATGCATGAATTACTCAAAAACGAACTTATGAAGCTGTTTTCCTTGAAAATGGAAAGTTTGGTGACATAAAAAAGTATTAATTTGTAAGGTGATTGTTGTAAGCACAATACACTGTTACTTGTTAAATGTGGATTTCCTTGGCGTAATTGCATTGAGAGTTTTATTTCCCTATATTATAATTGTTGGAATTCATATAGCCAAATTCATCCAAGGAATATACTTACAGAATGCAGTATATGCTGAAGTAAGAAATATGGACAAACTAATCATGTAAGTATGTGCATATAATGCAGAGCATTTCTGAAATAGAACATTGTTTTCGTATGCCTCATATATGAATAATCATTACGAAACTAATTGTTCAAGTTTTAGCTGGAGCAGTCTTCAAAAAAATGCATAATGTTTGGAAATGTGCATCATGCAATGAAGTCTTCATCTGCATTGCCATAAGAATACCAAACTGTGATGGGTAACTGTTTTACTTCTAACACAAGGAAAGGTAATTATTTTGTACCTTTAACTTTCAAGGCAGATATCAAGATTAACTGAGTACAGCTGATGTGAAGCAAATGCATTTTCTTACATCTGACAGCTTTTGAAACAGTAAACAGCCATTGGTTTCTCACTGTTAGATTTTGCATTTTGTGTTCTGATTTGATTATTCAGAACTTCATACTTTGTAAAGTCTGAGCTGGATGCAAAGTTTGATATTTGAAAAAAATTATCATTTTAAAAGGAGTTATCAAAAAATTCATCAATTTAAAAGGAAATCATGTGTTTACTTTAAAATAATACCAGTGATAAATCAGAGATCATAGACCAGCTTGTTCTGCTGTGTTGTACTGTTTCAGAATCCAAGTTATGAAATCAGGTGTATTCTGACATTACAGTTTGCTTTGGATGATTGAAAACAGATGAAAAATCAGCAAAGCTAACGTTTTTTTCAGTAGAAAATCATTTCCTTCATTGCATTATCGATAAATAAAAATTTTGATGCTAACCAGAAATTCGAGTTATTACCCATGAATCTTGTATTTGCACAAGGAAACATTCCTGCGTTTAAATTTCTTTTCAAAGTCAAAGATTGAAATCATTTTTGGATCCTGAGATGTGAAAATTGGGGTGTTGAGCTTTTTCATGCCTGTGTGTGTAAATTGTAAGAAACAAAGACCAGAAATTGTTTCTCTTTTCAACTTTAGGAGTCTCATTTATGTATTTGTAATTGTTGAGGTATGCATTGATTATTAGCACATACATATTTTACTTTTATATTTGTTAATGTAAAAAAGATTTCATTTTCCATTTATAAGGAAATATTTATTCTAAATGTCAATTAAGCAGGCTTCAGGTTATTGTTTACTGTTTATTTTGACTTATCTGTTTCCATGTTCATTATTTCAGTGTGTATGGAATTAGTTTGATTAGAAAGTTTTCTCAGACTCCTATTTCATTGTATGTTATCTGTCATAAGTTAATGTGTAATGACCCACTTTACCAATTGTAAATTATTCAGGCCATAATTATTAGATTCTTTAATTCTAGAGTACAGTATGCCTCCCTTTTAACCTTATAACTGTCATGTTGATATTGTGCAGCATATATCAAAATTAACGTAAAATGGGCGAGTATTTTTAGTTTGTGCACTTGATTCAAAAAACTGTTCTACTACAAAGATTGAATTATAATTGGGAACTACAGTTTCTTTCAAATAATGCATGTGTATATAAACATTTGATGGATTCTTGTGATTCTGATTTGATTAGTTTCTGATGAGTTTCTTTTGTTAATAAATCTTTTGAATGTTATCTTTTTGATGTATTTTTAGTTGAACATGTGTTTAAAATAAGTTCTGAGAATGAGGGAGCATTTGTAACTTTATAGTTTTACAACTAAAAGCGTTATCATCGATTTCCGTATAAATGCAGTTGTATAAAGAATTTAGTTGGAACGATCCACACACATGCCCAGTTATATTGAACTTTGTAAAAAAAGAAAAAAGTACAGGACATATTTTTCATTGTAAGCATTTTATGGAAAGTAAAAGAACATGGCATTATAAACATTTAATTGACTCAAAAGCGCCTTATTATGTTGCACATAATTGCACAGTTGTTGAGAAAACTTCTGTGAATTATTAGCAAATTTGCAATTAATTCTTAAATGTTTTTGAAAAATGTCAAAATGATTTTGTGAATTCCTATGTGAGGTTTGGATCTGGGGGCATCCACAGCCAATAAAAGAATGTTGCTGCCTTTTGGTACAAATATCCACACTGCTGACAGATATACTCCTGAACCATGGAATCAAGCAGTGCAGCTGAAGTGCTCAAAAATAGGAGCTGACATCATTCGAGCAAACAGTTGTCAGAGAACTCGTAAGTTTCATTGAGTGTGTTGACAAGTGTCCAATTTCATTTTTCATTTTTTTCTCTTTGTAGCTCTTATTACAAGGCATGATACAAATGCAGCTTGTCCTTCTAAACACCGGTTTCATTTTCCACAAGCATCTGCCCTAGATAATTGTTCAGGTGAGCAATTTTGGAGCACCTGGCTGTTAGTTATGACTGCTATTTTTTCACGATTGCGAGTTACAGTATTTTCCTAGATGCTATTGCAATAGCAAACAGAAAAATGGTGGTGGCTCTGTACAGCTACAGTGCTCGAACGTGTGGTGAAATCAGCTTTCTGAAAGGAGATCGTATGGAAGTATTAGATGATAAGAAGTATGCGTATGCTCTGGATTTCTGAATCTCATGTTTGTTTTCAGAGACTTAGATTGGTGGACTGTTAGGCACTTGAGTTCAGGCTGTGAAGGCTATATCCCTCGGAATTATGTGGCCCCTGAAAATACTTTTGAGAGTCAAGAGTGAGTGAACAAGTGTGCTTATCGGAAGAAGTCGACTCTTTAGGCTTATGTAATGAATGATTTTTTTTTTTTTTTCAGCTGGTTTTTTGGCTCTATCAATCGTAAGGAATCTGAGAAGTTATTAATGCAACCGCATAATCCTAGGGGAACCTTTTTGGTGCGCAATGCTGAAAAAAGTTCATGGCATTTGTCCTTAAGCATTAAGGACTTCACAGAAGAACGTGGTTTCCATATCAAGCATTATAAAATTAAACCTATGGACAGTGGTGGCTTCTATATTGCCACGTCACGGACTTTTTCTTCTTTGGAGGAATTGATCCACGCCTATTCTGGTGAATCATTTGTAAAAAATTGAGTCACAGTTCCTTCCAGAAAATTCCTTAGGGTTATGCTTTAGACTGGTGTATGTATGCCCAAGACCTCAGCCAGAAACATGGGATCTGTGTTCACAAACTAAAGATAAATGGGAAATTGATCGTCAAGAAATAGTTTTAATTAAAAAGCTAGGAAGTGGGAATTTTGGTGAAGTGTGGTATGGTAAGTGCACTCTTTGCAAATTACCCATTACTGGAAGACATTAGGAAAATGGAAAGGCAACATCGAAGTGGCTATTAAGACTTTGAAGTCTGGAACCATGTCCCCACAGGCGTTTTTAGAAGAGGCACGTATAATGAAGCAGTTCCGGCACAAGCAGCTTGTCCGCCTATATGCCATATGCTCTCAGGAAGAACCCGTCTATATTATCACAGAATATATGGCTAAAGGGAGCTTGCTGGCATATTTACGACATGGCGAGGGCAGGAACCTTGTATTCCTGGATCTCGTTGATATAGCTGCCCAAGTCAGTTCCGGTATGCGTTATTTGGAAGAAAAACAGCTTATTCACCGGGATTTGGCCGCGAGAAATATTCTCGTTGGAGAGAACAAACTAGTAAAAATTTGTGATTTTGGATTGGCAAGGATAATTGAAGACAATGAATATTGTCCAAAGCAAGGTTGCAAATTTCCTGTCAAATGGACTGCACCTGAGGCAATCCTATATGGAAAGTTCAGTATTAAGTCAGATGTCTGGTCATTCGGTATCTTCATTATGGAACTCTTTACCTATGGTCAGCTTCCTTATCCTGGTAATAAAAAGTTGGTTAATGTTTTTGTACTGAATTGTTATGTAGGTATGCAAAATCGTGAGGTGATTGAGCAGGTTGAACGTGGCTTCCGCATGCCTCAGCCTACCAATTATATGTTTCCCGATTCCTTATACCAGCTGGTGCTCAGTTGTTGGGACGCTGTTCCAGAGAGGCGGCCAACATTTGATTACTTATTTCATTTCCTTGATGATTACAGTGTGAGCTCAGAGCTTCCATACAGGGAGGTAGAGTAATGTGCTTACTCTGTGCCCAATTCACTGCCATCAAAAACTGAAATGCTCCCAAAAGTCCAACTGTACTCTAGTCATGAATATGGTATATAAATAGTTTTTATGTTTCTTTAGTTTGTTGATTTGTGTAATCACGTAACTGATTGCCAAGTTTATATGCATTGTGCTTGTTTTCAAGTGAAATGCATTTTTTTTTTTTTTTTTTTTTTTTTTTTTTTTTTTTAAACAAGCATGGTAGATTCTTTTTTCAACGTGAATTGAACATGAGTTGTTTCCGTTGACGATAATAGCCGTGTATCGTAAACATGGAAGTTTCTCGTTTTACCAGGCCAAGCTGGTTTGTCAAATGCCTGATTGTTCTGCTAAAGTTGTGACGCAGCACAGCTGGAGTTTTTAATTCCACGATAAGGATCCTGTCTGCTTCTTTGTATACGTGAATTTCAAACGTTGCAGTGCTCACCGAGTTGCCTCATTAATTTTTGATTACTTGGGATGACAGCGGTGAAATCCTCGAACGAAACTGAATCCAGCTCTTGCCATTAAAGGTGTTAGATGCGCTTATGTACAAAATGAAATATGCAAAACAGCCGCTGCGTCACGTTTTTATTATTAGGTCATCCGGCCAGCGAAGTTATTGATGGCAATCCTTTAATTGATGTGACGATGGTGATGTCGGGGATTAAAAAAAAACAAGAAGGAAAAATTTCGAATGTGATTCCCAGCTGAGGAGAGAAGCTGCGCAATTTTCGAAAAAAAAAAAAAAAAATTGTGAAAGATAATGGGAAATTTGAGTGATGCACACACATGCCAGAATAATTAAGAAACTATTCGTCAGCTTGTGAGATCTCATTAAGTTGTCTCAGGAAAAGGGTAAACCGCGATGCGAACCTCGCGGGTGTCCTCGTCATCTCTGCATTGAGCTTCGTTCCAAAGATACGTGCAGAAAGTGCCAGAAATCGGTGCTGGTAAGGATGATGAGGAAACACGGGCGATAAAAATCCCGAACCAAAAACGCGAAACGTGGAGGTGCTCCCCGACTCGTTCATCCGGCGCAGCGTCGGCAACGGAAAGATTCCAGCGCGCCATGAAGAATTGGGCATTCGCAAGAAGGATCGAGACCAGAGCAGGAAAGTTTGATCTTTGAGCGCATGGCTCAGTAAACGTAGAAAGTAAAGAGAATGCTGTTCTCTCATTCGAGAGATGCCTAACGTGAGGACGTAGTCTTCTACAAGGGACCGCAGCCCGGTGTGGCTAGTGATGCAGAGGTGATGCAACGGTGCAGTGTGTATCCAAGGCCCCCGAATAAAAATGGCTTTATCCGCAAGTGGCAAGGTTTTTCGCTGGAAGAAGAGATGAGGCTAGAATTTTCGGTCGCCTGAGAGGCAGGTGCTTTCTCTAGTCGACCGACTCCAGTTGACCTTGCCGCTGGAAAAACGGAACGTGAGGGGTAGTGTCGTGTTTTCCTGTGAATATGTCAGTTTGCGCAAACCTCTTAAGAATGCTTCTAATTCTGTCTAGGCGTGTCATGCTTCGCAGTCTTCAGAAACACCGGAAAGCAACTCGGTACGTGGAAGGAAGAAAAAGTTTTTCCTTCCTTCTGGCTCACACGGGCAAAGGTACGTTTTATGTAGAGCATAGTTTTTGCCTTTCCGTGCGTTTTGGAGGATGCCAAGTAGGACTTTAATGGAGATAGACGATGATGATCTAGAAGGGATGCCAAGATCGTGACACACATCAGATGTGAAGCCTGCGAGGTTTCCCGTTTCGAATCGTGGGGGTGTTTTTTTCACCTTCGTCCAAAAGCCGTCAAATCAAAGTTGGCACGTACGTGCTCTTGTTTTCTCACGGGTTTTCGTGCGATTCGTGATGTTTCGTGTTCTCTCCAGCTGCCTTTCTGTCTCTCTGCTCATCCCGGCGGATTTCAGCAGCAGCATGTCGTGTCGTATCTGGAAGCCACTGCTCGAAATGTCTTCGAGACTTTGTTCTCGCCTCGTGTTGTGCTCGCTTGAAACTTCCGCAAGTAATCTCGTTTCAAGGGATGATGTTTCTTCACAAGTGACACTCTCAGGGGATGTATCTCTCAGCTCGCAGCGTTGCGACTGTTGTTGTGGTAGGGAATTTCCGCTTCCCAGAGAAGCCATGTCGAACTTGCAAAAGCATCTCGTACGTCTCGCCTCGCTGCCCTCTTCCTCAGCCTTGTATCCATTGCTCTTATTGCAGAAGGATTCTTTCTATGCTTGCTAACCAGAGAATTCAGCGCCGCTGGCTGAAGGTAGTGCGTACGTGGTGCTCCAGGGACGTACGAGAGAGGTAGGGCATGAGGAAGCTGGAACAAGTCTGCTCGCCATCGAGGTCCGTTCTCCGTGAAGATCTTATCATAGTTTAGTTGCCAAAGCTGAAATGATCGATCCGGGCAGGTTCGGTATGGACTGCAACCGAGGAGGACAGTCTCGGTGTTTGAGTAAAGACTGGCTTCACTCCAGTCAGCTTTCCATGACATGAAGGGGCGTGGCCTTTTCCTCTCCGAATGACTGAAACGAAAAAGGTCATCCTCTCATGGAACTGGACCCTTTTTATCCGTTTCTTGCGCCAATGGCAAGCGGGATTCGAACAAGAGTGCGTGCGTGCAGTACGTGGGGGATGGTCAGCATCGTGGTGAGAGCGCCCCATCATGTTAACAAGTGTACGGCCGTAGAGAAAGTGGGCCAGCATGCGCAGAATCTCTGCATCGGCCATCAGAAGGTTACATCCAAGCCGGAGTTTGTTGGCAGTGGGTCAACAGCTGAGCGTAGACCTGCGAAGTTCTCGAGTTGCCGCTTTGCGTTTGCGGAAACCTTTCTCCCCGAGAATGAGGAAGCAACCTGCTCGCATCAAGGATGAAAGGCTTTCGGTAGTGAAAGATCGCCAGATGGCTGCATTTTTGTTGCTTCTCTTGAGGTCGGCGAAGGAGCATAGGAAGGTGAGCGGCTTCGTTTTAATGAATCGTGTGTCGAACCGAGCAGAGGATATGTTTAGGTGTCTAACACCGACCGAGACTGGCTGGAGTGACTCTCTGAGGAGCCATGCCGTTTCCCAAGAGCGCTGGAGAGATGGGAACGAGCTCTCGTTGCGAATGGGGAGGGAATGAAATGGGCAGAGAGACGGTTGAGTTTCGAAATCTGACCAGGAAGGTGAAACATCAAGAAGGACAACTCCCGTGGACCTTGATGGAGTAACTGTCCTTGGTAACAAAAGAGTCACTCGATAGTAAGAGGCGAAGATGTTAAGCGATTGCAGATCGTGTCGCTGTGATGGTGATGGTTGCATTCAACGTTGGTGGGTTAACCTCACTGTGCATCTTTGCTGACCGATGGCAGTCTTATGCAGAAGTTCTCCATCTCTGCCGCGTGTTTCGTGCGTTGCCATACTTTGCATCATCCTTTGCATCCTTGTGCGTCTTATTAGCAGCGCTCCCAGAGAAAGTCGTGACTACAGAGACCTCCATCGTCTTCCTCTAATCAAAATCTTCATTCAAAAGGACTCGTAGATTGATCGTGCAAACACTCTTGCAGCGGTCCGAAGTGACACCCACGCACGAAAATAGGCATCCCTTTGTTTGCCTCGTGTTCCTGCGCACGCTTCACCATTTGGTCTTTGCGATTCTTCTCTTCTTGAGAATCAAGAAAGGGAGAGTTTGGTCGTGCTTGACGATAAAAGCAAGCACCACGTCTTCTCCTAAGCACTTTCCCAAGTAACAGCATCGCAGCCGTGACATAACGAAGGACGCGAAAGGCAAGTGAACGGGTAGGGGCAAAAGATCAGAGAATAGGAAAAAGTCTCCTGCAAATCTTAGAGGGTCCGGAAACACTTTGGGACAGATAATGGGGAGGAAGGAACGACAAAGAGAAGAGGGATCGGACGAACGAATGCGGCGCGTGCATTGCCAGGGACCAGTAAAGTGCAACAAGCGACTCCCAGCCGGTACTCTCCCTCTGAAGCACCAAGCGGAAGGAGGAGCAGCAGAAGGCGGCGCCGGGTACAGCGGTGCAAGACGCGTGCTGCGCGGCGCCGCCCGGCAACGCTCCCAGCTCCCAGTGAGTTTGGTTTCTCCTGCTCCGCTGGGAACGTGTGAACACAACCCGATTTCGCGTGTCACTTCCCCGGGACTCCTCGCTGGCGCTACCTTGACCACCGTTGCGAAGAAAGGATGATTTCCTGCTCCCGAAGTCCAACGAGAGGCTGTTCGGTGCCTCACTGCACGGGAAGACCATGCCATCGCATGGCCCGGCTGAGATTGTGGCCTTCAACGTGGCGCGCATGCTCACGGAACGAGGTTTGCTCGGCACCGTTCTTCTTTTTTTTTTTTTTTTCCTGCTTCCCCAGAGCAGATCCTACGTTAAGATCTGCCGTGCCTGATTATCTTTCCATGGGTCCAGACGTTTTTGAGAAGGCTGTTGAAGAGTTTCCTATGATGTGTCGTGGGACCCCTTGTGACGTGTTTGTTTGCAATCCCATGTGATCTGCTCCCGTACCCCAGTGATGTGTTTGTAATCCCACATGATGTTCCAAGATTTCGTGTGGTGTAGTTTACAATCCCATATGTTGCGCGTGTGTGCCCATATGCGTGTTTCAAGATTCCATTTGATGTGCCCAATCCCATGTGATCCTGTCCCTCACCCCATGTGTTGTGTTTTTACAACCCCACGTGCTGTGTTTGTGACCCCCTTATGCTGTGTTCCCAGACCCGTAGTGGTGTGCTTTGCAATTCCACGTGTCTTCATAATTCTTCATGATGTGTTCCCAGACCCCATGTGATGTGTTTCCGATCCCAGTGGTGTTTCCCAATTCCATGTAATAGGTTCCCTTCCCCCCGTGACGTGCTTGAATCCCCTCCCCTCCCCCTCCCCCCTCCAGGTTCACAACCTCGTGCCAAGTGTTCCCCAGATCCCCGTGTGATGTGCTCTGCAATTCCGCGTCGCAGATTAGCAATTCCATGTGATGCGCCCCAAGACCTCGCTTGAAAACGTGTTTGCAGCAGAACACTACAGGTTCACAGAGCTGCTCGTGTTTACCCGTTGCTACTGACGAGGAGCCGGAGGAGCAGTGCTGATCACCGGAATCAAAAAGACCAAGAAGGAAGGAGGAATCGGTGTGGAGATGCAGAATCGATTGCCTCTTCTAATGAGCCTTCTAATGATCGTCTCTTCTTGCAACTGACCGAAAGCGAAGCTTTTCGCTCCTTCTCTCTCTCTTCCTCTAATGAGAAAAGAGAAACGTGAAAAGCTTCTGGAGGGATTCTGGAAGATTGTGGCGTTTATTAGCAATAGCATCGGAACGTAGAAACCGACGAACGCGCGGTGTTTGCTCTCCAGGGAACACTTCGTTGCGAGTGGTCGCCGGGCAACGGAGGTGTATCTAAAGGCTAAACTGGTGGTTGGCAAATCAGCACGGGGGTTTCCGAGCGTGCTGCGTTTTCTGCATCGGAAGGGATTTATTGCCTCTTCGAGACCTAAGAGGGAATGCTAGTTGCTATGGTTTGCGCTTGCTCTTCCATCAGGTATCTTTGAAACTTTGACAGGAAGGAAACGGATTCCGAAGGTGGTGGGCTTGTGGAACGTCAAAAAGCCGTTCCTGGTATCCACAGGGGATTTCACCGCCCCAAATAGTCTTCGAGAAAGCGGATTGCGCGTGCAGCTGCCGCGATGGCACTCCCCGTCCAAGAAATTGTTTGCTTTCGTGCCTCAGGTGACTCAGACCCAACATTCTGTGCCAGCTTTTTTTTGTTCCTTCTTTTTTCCTTTCGACCTGATCCTCCACGGGCTTTTGTGTGACGTGCGGGGTTACGGTGGCTTGCAGCAGTCTCGTGGAAATGAACCGTTTTCGGGGAAGTGTCCTCTCTTCGGGATTTCCCCCCCCCACCCTTCCTCCGTGCTCCCGCGAGGAGCGCGCGCGCGCGCGGATGCTCTCCTCGGCGAGGACCAGCGAAAATTTTTGCCTTTCCCTTCGTTCCCTCCGCGTCCTCGAAGCTTCAAACGTTCCGTCCTTCCTGCAATCAGCGCTTGCAGAAGTGGCAAATCAGTTTCAGGAGAAAGATCACGAGCTCTATCACGGAGATCAAACTGCCGCCCACTGTGGCGCTGAGCAGCCCGCCAATGCTCCCTGAAAAGAATATTTGTTACTTGTCGAAGTGGCAAAGAAGGGGTTTACGTGCGTGCGTGTGGGGGGGGGGAGGGGGGAATCCATTGGAGATGTTTTCGTCACGCGCAAGGCAGCTCCGCGGAAGTCTCCCCTCCCACAATCTCCTTCCCAATCGAGCTAATCTGCCCCTTCGAACCATTTAGCTTTTCGCACCAAAGGCTTTTTGGCTCTTCATCTGGTAAAGAGCAGAGCACCTCACGAGTTTTCAGGAAGAGAACCCGGCCGATCAAGCAACTGCTTAATCAACCCAGCGCTCTCCTGTTTCGTCTTTTCAAAAAAGGTGTCTTCCCCACGTGAAATTGGAGGCACCCAACTCATCAAAGTCTAAATGGGGGGGGAAAGTGGAAATTCCAAAGGAAGACTGCAATGCTTCCCATTGCCCATCGTGGTAATCTGAATGGAAAACTTCCCAGCGGACGAAAGGAAAGCCTTTCGCTTGGTTCGTGCTTCAGCGTTTCGTGCGTGTTTTCCCCCTGCAACACTAAAAAAAAAAAAAAAAAAAAAAAAAAAAGAAAAGAAAAGAAGAAAAAAAAAAAAAAACGCATTTTCAGTGCATTGCACCATAGTGCACCCCCCCACCTCTCTCTCTCTCTCTCTCTCAGAAGTAAACCCTGGTGACGACACGATTGCCAGGAATGGTGTGCTCCATCGGCGCGTCTTGGCTTCCGGAGTGTTTTGTTTTGCTTCTCCTGTGCACCACCAAAAAGCACACCCTTCCAAGACGTGTTTTGTTTTCTGAAGCGTATCTATGGCGGGTTTTCCTTTTCGTGTATCCCTTCCACGTTTCCTGAAGAGGGAGCAGAAACACTCACCTACGTACGTTGCATAGGAATATTCGAGGAAAGCTGTGGTCCGGACACGTTTGCTGGCCATACTGATCTCCAACTCCGCTATCATAGTGCTGCAACAGACAATGTCAACATTTACTTTTGACTCTCCATATGTCTTCTCTTTCACACGCACACACGAATGTTTTGAACAGAGACTTTCGGATAGCGCCAGCCTTCCTCAATCGTCAGCAGCAAGATCGGGAGCAGCCGACGAAACGTGGGAGGAAGGCGAAAGAAGGAAAAAAAAAAAAAATCGGCACCGTGCGGCAAGTGACCGAATTGTTTGGTGGTCATCTCGGACCTGATCCGGAAATCGCTCGAAGCGAGAACACACAGAACAACGTGCCACGAGCGGAGTGGGCGCGGGGACGTTCTGCTGCCCGTTCGCTGGTCTTCAGCACCTCGAAGAGCGCGCGCTATTTGGGCGTTCCCGCTCGCTGAAGGATCCGTGCCTTCCAGAACGCAGGCCTTCCCGCAACTTCACGTGTTGGCTGTTGGTTTGTGGAGAAAAAGATTGTGCTTTCCTGACGTTTCCCCCTCCCCCCTCCTCTCCCCTCATCCTTCAAGACGCATGAGCGATCGCTCGCAACAGCAAGCCTGGCGGCGGCCCGAAGCTGCACGCCGTGTGAACACGGGGCGACGCAGTGGGCTGTGACCGCGGACGGAGAGTGCGCAAGTCGTCTGGCACACAGCCTGGCAGTCCACGAAGATCTTGGTGAAAATGCGGGCGTCCTGCTGGAAACAGAATCAGTGGGAGCGCCGTTTCTCGCCATGGTGCAGCTTTCGGTCAGCAACCCTTCCAGACGCTCTTGTCGCCGTCTCCGGGGACACGCCGCGCTTTCCAGAAAGTTTTTCGAGAATTCCTTCGCTTCCGAAATAAAAGTGGGTTTTTTTTTATTTTGGAAAAACAAAACGAAACAAAAGAGGAAACGTTTTTCAAGCTGACGCGAGGTTTTCAGTGGGCATCCCTGGTCCTCGCGCACCGCCTGTGCATTTTTCCCCTTCCGTTACATTTACAGGTCGACTTTTTGAAGGCATCCTTAGGTGTCAGGAAAAGCGTCCTCAGAAAAAGCGCAGGCATCCCGCCTGCGTCGTCCGGCTTGCATTTTTGCGTGCTCTGGACGGACCCATCTTTTCCCTTCCCTCCGCCTACGTTTCTCCCCTTTCAAGCACCTACGAGGAGGATGCTTCGTGATCGCTCCGCTTGCCTTGCCTTGGCTTCCAGAAAACTTCCGTTATTCGCTAGCGCGAGAGAAAGAACTTTCGCGAGGCTCGGAAACAGCCTCAACAGGAAGCTGGACCAGGAGTGTAGTGGATCGAGACGCTAGGAGCGTGTAGAGCACCAGCTTGTCGCGGAAGCTTCCCATGGACCGGAAGACCAGAAAAAGGCGATCCCGTTCGGCCAGGAGCATCCCCGGTGTTTGCTTGAAGGAAACCGCGAGAGCAGATGCGGGTTGTTGGAGTGTTCTGGTGGAAGCTTCGTGTTTTGCAGCGATCTGCAGCGTGTGGATTTTATGGATGGCCGACCCACCGGTAAGTATGCACAATTCATCTGGCGGCAAAGGTGGATCGAAAACGTTCTTTTCCGATCAACTTCGCAGCATTCGCGCTCTCCGAAATAAGAGATCCGTTGCCTTTACAAGGTGTGCCGACATCCTCAGGCCAGCCAACATCGGCCGAAAATGGTCGTGACAAGAATCGAAGGCGTCCCAGAAAGGAGAGCAATTTTTATTTTTTTTTCTTTCTCAAGTAATCATTATTTTTTCTTCCTGCTTTTTTCCTCCCCCCCTTCCCCCCCCGAAATGAAACAGAGGGACTGTCGGAGATCGCGCCTCCTCATGCGCGCTTCAGTTTCCGTGCACCACGCCCGCGAAGGCGCGTGCTGCTCACATTTGCCGCAACGGTGGCTGACTTTCGGTGTGGCAGCTCGGAAGTTTTCGAAGCCAAAAGAAAAAGCCGTGTGGCTCCAGGCTGCGATCCTCCACCTGGCGGTGTAGTCCACTCCGGTTGCCGCGAGGCCACTCCTCCCCAAGGAAATCGCGGACGTTCCCGTTCTTCAGGACTTTTCCATGCGCTGCTTCCAGAGTGGAATATTCGGAAGATCAATCGAAAGTCCCGGATCGGATCAGTCGCACTTGGTACGCGTCATGAGTTTCATTAGAGGAGCCAAAGCAACTGTGAAGCGAAATGAAGACCTTGGATGAAGAAACGACTGTTCTTCTCTGAAACGAATTGGAATGGCTGGCAACGGAACCGCCAGACAGGAAGACACGGAAGGGCCGTTTGCGGCATGGGGGGGGAGGGAGGAGGGCGCCTCAATGATCGGTTCCGAAACAGGAGTCCTAGCCTCCGGAACAAGCTCGCGAAAGCACGCACCTCTTTGTCCAAACCGAACATTCACGCTTACGTAATTTCTGGAGCGCAAGGCCTCCAGCCAGGAAAATACTTACTCATTAGCAACTCCGTATGCTCTCACGAGGTTGCCCAGGTAGCTCTTTGTGAAGTTGCTGATGAAGAGCTGTTCCGAGTAAATCCGTGTGTAGCACTTGCGGCTGCAGAATTCTGCAGAGCCCAAACAGTCTAAAGTGCCACTGCAAGCGCAGGGACTTGCCTGGTACGTACCACATCGTGCCATTGGCGTACCTTAGGATGTCCACTATTTCGTCAGAGCTGCAGATGTTCCTTGGTTTCGTCGATCCATCTGCCTCGTAGAAACCTTAGAACAAAATGAAGAGCGGAAACTCCATGTTTTACCATAGGTGTAATTGCACACTGAAACTATGCCATGCCAATCACGACACAGGGATGTCCTTCTTCCCTTTGTAGAGAGAGAGAGAAAAAAAAAAGAGGAAACGAAAAATACCCAGCTCTTCTTTTGTATTAATGACGTGGTTCTGTTCCTATGAGGATGCAGATGATAACCGAGAAACTTTGTCGGTACATAGCGATAGGTATTTCCGGATTTTCCGCGGAGGGCGTGCCAAGGCGCGTGCGGAAGGACAACCCGATCGACTGCTCACGCGAACCTCCGTCGGCTTCTCTTCCTTCTCCGAAAAACTGGGGAGCTCTTACCTGCTGAAGTGAGGAAGAAAGGAACGCAGTTTTCCACGACTTTCCTCAGCTCCTCTCCCAGCCAAGTGCACAGGTCCGTTTCGAGAAGCCCTCGTTCGGAATCAGTACGTTTCTCTAAACAGGAAGAGTCGTTTCCATCAAGCAGGTGGTTCCTCAGCTGACTGTAATCGTACTGAAACCAAGCATTCGGAAGGGAGAAACTCTCGATGACGGCGGTCGAGGCGGGCCCCCGCAGCAGTAGGAGACAGAGGGAGACGTAAAAGAGCTCGAATCTTCCGTTTGCGGGGAAGAACACGCCGCTGAAGAGATCGGCAGCAAGGGCTCTGAGGAAATCGCCACGGAAGACGATGCACCGCAAGCAGTTCGGGGGATTCCCACGCAGAGAGTGCACCTCGCGCGCGCCTTTCATCTTCGGACAGCTGGAGACCCCATGCCGCGAAGCGGTAGGGCGCGGGTCCAAATGGCAGAAGCCGAACGCCAATCAAGACCTCCTTTCCGCAGCTGATGCTCCGGAAGAAATGTCACTTCGGCGAAATGATTTGCTTCCAAAGGTTCTGCGCAAATCAGAGACAGAGAGAGAGAGAGAGAGAGAGTTGGGGGGGGGAGTATAAAAAACACGAACAAAAATCCGATGCATCGTAATTCTTTGAAGCAAGCACGCTGTTTTTTTTTTCATATTAAGAAAAAAAAAGGTATGAACTTTTTGGCAAAGGTTGCAGCGTACGTTCAAAGGCTAAAGATGAACCAACGACCCCAATGCACCCGTTCAGCGCATGTGCTGCTCTGGCACACATCGACTCGTGTGCCTCTGGGACCGCACGACCCACACCGCTATCTGTGGCACGTGGAACCCTTTATCTTTGAGCTAATCCTCTCGGTGTATGCACCAAATGAGAGAAACCGGATGCTGTTCGTTTTCTGGATTCACGCGGACGGCAAGGAAAGCTAAGGAGCCAAGGGCTGCATGCTGCTCTTACGTCGTCCTGAACTATCTCTGCACGAACGTGGTAGCCAGGAGAAACTGCAAACTCGGAGGTCCACAGCAGGGGGAAGGAATCCAGGCTGCTCAGGAAGATGGGAATTTCCATCAGCTCGTTGAAATATGTGAGAATTTTCTCGCTAAGCACTGGACGGAATGGATATGCCTTCTCCGCTCGCTCGCACAAACCTGAGTTGGGGCGAAAAGAAAAAACCAGCGTCACGATGCTCCACTCTCTCACGTGCTTGCAATCGGCTAATATGTCCGTCGAGAGGAAGCATTTTCCATACGGAGTGTACAAAGTGGAGTTGAAGTACTGCGAGCAGCACTGTTTCCCTGGCAGCGGCTGGATGTGCCTCACGTCGCAAGCCAAGATGAGGTCTTCGCAGCTGCAAGTAAGTGGATTAAAACAGCCAAAGCTACTCTCGAGCCTCTCTGCGAACTTGAAGATCATGGTCGATCCATCCGAACAACCAAAGTTTTCGTGAACGCCACCTGTGGCTATTCCCATGCATGGTTCCTGACTTGGAGGACTGAAAAACCTCGCCCAAGACCCAAGCAAACAAATGGAACAACGAGCGACTTTCACGAGAATTCTCAAAGAAGCATAAATACGTCTTTTTTTTTTTTTATAAAAAACAAAACAAAACAAAAACAAAAACAAAGACAAAAAAAAAATGCCTCGGGATTTTAAAACATTTGGAACATTCGTTCTTGTAGTTGATGCCGTCACGCTGTGCCTAAGGATTTGAAAGTGTACTCATAAGTTTTCGGTTGCTACGGATCCAACTCGGCAACGTGATAAAGAGTTCTGTGCTCGTGTCCTCTCTTTCAGCCAATTAAAAGAAGACCACTTTCACAGTTTTATCGGAAAGAGTTATGGAGCGAACCCTCCCGTCATAATGACTGATAAGTAAAATATAGAAAGGACTACGTGGGCTCGAAGTTCGCAAATAAATAAAGCAGGGTCATATCCAAAACTCGGGCACACCGAAGCGCCGAAGTCAGATTTCGTCCACACAGAGCTTCTTTTGGACAATTCTGCATCGACCGTGCTCTTTGGATTGCCAAGGGAAAAACTTTGCTGTAACACTCTTCGTCGCAACCAAAAATAAATAAATAAATAAAAAAAAAAAGCTTTCACAGGAGAAGAAAAAAAAAAACAACTTTGCTGTCCTAGCTCTCCCGATCAGTCAGATCTTCAGTTCATTGCATCGTGTTCACCACTAGTCGGAGAACGAAACAGCCTCTCTTTCTGAGATTCCGCAACTGCTTGTGCTGTACTGTGCGGATCCCCTTACAGAATACATGTTGCCATTCTTTTTTATTTATGTAAAAAGATTGGTAACTTTATGGAAATTCCGTTCCAGAGAACAACGCAGTCACCCAATCGCTTGCTGAACTCAACAGTGGTAAATTGTGTCTTTCGCTGCTCTCGCATTGCCAGCCACAAGCAGCATCCGCAGCAGAAGGCATCGTGGTTAAACGAGCGATTTCTTCTTTCTCTAAAAACAGAGCCGAGCCGTGCGAACGCAGTAAGGCTCGGATCGAATACAGGAGATGACCAAACTGTTCCTTCTCTTAAAACACCAAATTCCAGCGAGGCGACACCACCTTTCCCTATAAGCAAAACAGGAAAAACAAATGTGATGCTTCCACCTAGATTTGACCCAAAGCCATTCGGACCACTCTTGAAGTCCCCAGGGCGCCTTCTCGACAAACGTTTCATCCATTTCAACAGGATGAACACGTCAACGCATTCCTCCCTCCAGCCACCCCCAAACCCAAAGGACACTGCGACGTAACAAACGACACCGTGGCGCACCAGCCGCACGCAACTGCCCCCGGAACTTGCAGAGACGCTCCCTAGATGGTGCTGGCTGGCATCCCAGCGGGACACCCACCCTTGCACCGTGCGTGACGCTCGCTCCGCGTGCTCTTGCGGGACGCGGCACCGACCGCGGACCCAACCGTTCGCTCGCTCGCTCGCTCGCTCGCTCGACCCGCGTTCCCAACCCACGAGCTGCACGAGCGAGCGCCAAGAACGACGCTCGCTCGCCTCCCCAGCAGCGACGACAGACACGGCGCGCGCGCCAACACGCCTCCGCACGAACGTGCCCGCATCCTCTTCGCCGTACTGCTGCTGCTGCTGCTCCTCTTCTTCTTCTTCTTCTTCTTCTTCTTCTTCTTCTTCTTCTTCTTCTTCCTCCTCCTCCTACTCCTCCTGCCCGGACGCAGCAGCACGGCTGTCGCAAAGCGGCCGCCTTGCTTCGCGCGGCCTTGGTGCCGCAGCGATTGCCAAACGCACGCGCGCAGTCGCCATCGCCTGGCCGTCACGCGCTCGCGCTGGCGCTGCGGGTCCGCCGAAAGGCGTCCCGTGACCGACAAACGCAAGGAAGGGGCGGACGTGCACGGGCGCGCGGAGGCCGGGCGACTCGTGGACCGCAATGTCGGCGCAAAGAGAGGAGGAGGAAGCGGGGCAGGCGAGCGCGCCTGGCGTCTCCGGAAGGACGACGTCGTCGCTCGCCGGTAGGCACGCGGCCGGTGCCAGCTGCTTCGCACCGCTGTTCCCCGGGGGGGCGGGGGCGCAAAGGCCGCCACCACGCCCGGACGCGCGGGCCGCACGCAAAGCAAGGCCGAGCGAGCTCGGCTCCGCCGCGCGGTTCGCTGCCGCGCACCGCCAGCGGACGACGCGCCTCGGTTTGCGCTTCCACGACCACTTCCACGACTCGGACGATCTCCATACGACTACGCTGGTCGCCTGGGATGGTTCGGAAAAACTTGGTGCGCGCGCATTCGCGTGGCAGGGAAAAGCACTTTTGAAACGGAGAAGAAGAGGAAACCTCAAGCGCGAACCCTAAGCCGTTCTTCGCGCTCGAAGATGGGACGGCGGCGCTGTCTCTGCGCGCGTGCCTAACCGTGCCTTCGGCAAAACGGCTCCCCGTCTCGGAGAGTGGGGGGTGGTCGCGAGGCGTGCCCAGCTGTGCTCGTTGCGTCGGCAACGAGCCTGAGGCGCAGCTCCAGCTTCTCTCCATCCGCATTCCCTGTTTTCTTCTTATCCACTTGCGCTGCGCACGAACGCATGCTCGTCTTGGTTCCGTTTCCTTCCTCTGGAAGTGGACGATCGTTTCGTTGGAGAACGAACGTCCGTTTGCACGCACGTTCGTTGCGAGTGAACCGTTCGTCTCGATTCTCCGATGACCGTTGCCACGTCGGGAGGAACCTTGCCGATCCCGAACCTTGCGTGCGAATGTCCACGTGAGTGACCATGTGGTGCGAGTAGGCTTTGGGTCGCGAATGGGGGGAGGAAACGGTTCTCCTGCCGTCGGGGACCATGGAAGCCGTCCGAGAAGGACTCGTTGTTCATCATCGTAAAAGATGGGCGGATGGATCCTGTTGAGGGAGCTGTATGAGACGATCCAGGCTTCGTTGAGATGCAGAGGAACCATTCATCCTTGGCAACGCATATGCGTTATTCTGCATTCTCAGTGACAGTTGTCGTTTCTGAATTTCGTAGATGGCACGTAGTGTACACGTCACGGATCTGTACATGACTCCTCTGAATAACGTTTTGTGTTCTCGTAGTCCGTTCTCTCACTTGACACTTGGCACCCCTGGCAATGATCCGAATTCCTAACAAACGCGCGTAGCCACACGTTTCGTGATTCGTTTCGTTCTCCTCAAGGGAGGACTCACAGATGACAGAGGAGCCGAGGGGAGCAGGGAAAGGGTCACGGCTTTTGGTTTGCGTGGTGGAATTGGCACCTGGAACCACGCTCGCGACCGCCGGTGCTGCGCGCCTGCATGTATTTCCACTGCTCTGCCGAGCTCCTGGTGACCCTCCAATGCGGAGGATGCGCGCTCGCGTGCCAGTTTCGAAAAGAAAAGAGCGGAGTGCCCAAGCAGGCCCTAAGGCGAAAGCTAGGGTCCTGATGGACACCTCTGTTACTAACGAGGGCACAAGAGAGATGATATTTTCGCGGGTCTCTCTGAACGGCAAGTCCATGGCGGTAAATCCGGAAGACATTAAGGGAAGAGAAGGACTCCGTCCCAGCAGCATGCGGTTCAGAGTGTGGGGACTTCCGTTCCCACATCCTGTACCTACCCAAGCTCTCGCGGCCGTGGGGTGGGAGGGACCGGCCAGCACACCCGCAGCACAGGGGCAACCTCGAACTCTACCAAAATGACCTCAGGCGTTGCCCCTGAGAGGTCGACCGCATCGCGCCGGCCGCGCACGTGGGGGACGAGTGGGGGCTCAGATGTGGGACTTCGGGGGATCTGATTTGAAATCCCTCACCGCCGTAATCCCGAATGATCGAAATCCCAAAAGATCATAAAAAAGTAAACGTATGTTCTTATTCTACATAGATTGATATGAAAATTCATTTCAACATAGATAATAAACATGCATTTATCTTGAGATACATGTATTTATTTATATTCTCCATAAATATTAATATTTTATGATAAGGATTTGCATTTATTTTTTTTTAATCCTTAATATACACATCGACAATATAATCAACAGCTTATTGATTACAGTAATAAAATGTATGTCGATAAATCTTAATAAATACATACGTTCAAATAACATTAATGGTAACGATGTGTGCGTTAATGAATATGAATGCGTTCCAAGAAATGTGAATATTAATCCATGTAGAAATAAGCACATATATTTATTTTTTATAATAGTCATGTATGCATTAATTCATTTATTAATCTTTATATCAATGCATATAGATATTATGGTGTTTAATACACATATCAATAATATAATGAACAACTTATTAATCATATTAATAAAATGTATTCCACTGAATCTCAATAAATACATCTGTTTCAATAATATGACTGGTAATAATATGTATGTTAATTAATATGAATAATTATGGATATTAAAATAAATTCGCACATTAATCCTTGAAGAATAAGCACTCGTGTTTATTTTTGGTGATCTTTCGGGATTCCGATCGGTGCTTCGGGAATACTCTCACTTTTCCCGAAGCTTCACCTCCAGGGAGAGATGACCAGGCAGAGAGGTCCTCGAAAGTAAACGGAGGAAAGGGGGGGGGGGGAGCTCCCTCCTCCGTTTTTTTTTTTTTTCCATTCCCCGTCTTGTTCTTTCGTCCGCCCGCTGCGGGCTCCACCCTGGAACGCGCGCGAGCTCGGGGCGGGTGGTTGCCAAGGTGCCGTCGCCGCCCCTCGCCGAAGAGCATGCTCTTCGGCGAGGGGATGCGATTAGCGGGAGGCTGGAGATTTCAGTAGGTTTCGAAGGCCGAGTGCGTCCCCTGTAGGACGGATCGAAAGCACTCGGGAAATTCCTCCTGCCCGGATACCGTGAGGGTGGCAGCCCTGAGCGAGCGGAAGCGCTGCTGCGGGAGCGACCCGGGAGGATACTTTCTTCTTGAAGGAGCGCGGGAAGGACGCGTGCGATTCCTCCTCCTCCTCCTTTTCCCCTCCCTGCCGCCTAACCGAGAGCGAAGCGCGCTTGCTCCACTTACTCGTCGCTCAGCTCTTCGAACAGCTCTTGCGGACTCTTGCGGACGTCCTGCAGGTACCTCCTGTACCATCTCGAGAGGTTGCTTTGCATCTCGGTGTCTCTCAGGAACTGCTGGTGAGTGAACATCCCCAGGCCCGCCACAGCCGCGTAGGTCAGCTGCTCCTCGCTTAGGCCGATGTCTGGAACAACCCCCGGGTTAGCGTGGAGGAACAGCCAGAAAGCTCCTGTTTCCTCGATGAGCGCGTCCCGCCCCGCGCTTGCGATCAGGAGGAGGTCCGCGACGGCCTCGCGGTCGCCACGGAAAGAAGTGGGACTCTCACCGCCTGCCGCTTTGGGGCCCGGTTCGATCGCCCTCGAGCTCCCGACGCCGTCCCAGTGTCCCCATCCAGAAGAACGCTCCCTCCTCCTCCGCCGTCATAGCACCCGTCTCCTCAAGGTCGGTTGCTGCTTCCTGTCCCTCTCCTCACGAGCCACGGTGCTCCAAAGCCGGCGATTCTCCCCCCCCCCCCCCGCACGCTTTGCCAGCATCGCTCCCTCCGGAAGGTGTGATCCCTCGCCAACACCCTCCTCAGGAAAGCCAGCGTCTTCCTTCGAGGCCAGAATCCCTCTTGAGCGCGACGAAAACAACCAGGGGGCCGGAATGTTCGTCAGGACACCACCGCACCTGATGCCCCTCGTCAAGGGGACGCCTGCAGGCGTTCCCGAAAGGCGCGGTGACCTGATTGCCAGCGCCGCGGCGGCCGCAGCAGAGGCTGAGTGTGCTGATGGTTTCCAGCAGCGTCGTCTTTCAGAGAGTCAGCGACCTTCGTTCCCGGCCTGAACTACCCCGGGGTCATTCCGGTGCACCCGTGGCGCCGGCGGCACGCCGACGCGGCCGAGGCAGTGCTCCCTCCGGGTGCGGTCGGAGAAGGGAGGATCGCCTCGTCGAGACCGTGGCGCGGCGAAGAGGGGACAGGAACGAGTACGTCCACAGGAAACGCGCGCCCCGCTACGCCTCGGAATTTGACTCTCCTGCCGGGAAGCTCTGGATCGGCCCGGAGGTCCCGCGCTAGTTGACCTCCCGCCGCAAGAGCTCGGTTCCCTTGAAGCTGTGGGACGTCTAGGGTGCCTACTCGTCACGCCCCACTACGAGCTGCTCGACAAATTCCGTGGTGCTCGCCGCGGACAGCTTCCGCCTCGGGAGGTTCTCTGGGAACGCCAGCGGCACCCTCGCGCACCACGCGGGGATGCGGCTCAGCACGGGGACAAACGTCGTCGCCAGCGGCACGCACTGCGCGCGATGCCACGTGGGCGGCCGTTGCAGGCTGGCCCTCATCTGGCACCACGTAAACTCGCACAGGTAGATGGCGAAGAAGAAAATCGGCCCCTTGTCGTCACCTACTCCGCCGGACAAGGGGCGTGGTCCCGTGCGGACGACGCTGGGCCGTCCGTCCCGCGATCCCAAGGTGGCGCTTGGGACCGTCTCCCGAGCGACGACCCGATGCCGTGATGCGGTGGTCGGATAAAAAAGAGAACAGAAAAAAAGGAAAAATAAAGGCGTGGTCAGCAGGTCCCGGACGGGTCCCTCGCTGCGCTCGCGGCGACGCGCGCGCCTCCCTTGGGCAACCAAAGCGCGCGTGAAGCCCTCCCCCTCTCTCCCCCTACGAACTCTTCCTTCCCAGGCTCCGGCTGGCGCACCTGTGGCGAAGCCGGAGGCCCATCTCGGGGGACGATCGGCCGGCCGACCGCCATCTTTGCCCGGCAGCGGTCGCCGTTGCGTCAGCGCGTGCCTTCGGACGAAAGCGAGGCAGGGCGTGTGAAGGTGCTCTTCCTCCGTGCCAAGCAAAAGATGGCGACGAATCCGCCTTCGCAGGTTGCGTCAGATCGCGGTCGACGGAGGGGGGGGATACGGCAGCAACGCCCACGCAAACGCGGAAGCCGCAGGAGCGAGGAATTCTGGTCCAGAGACTGTGCGATACGGCCTTGGATCTTTGGAAGTCGGGTGTCACGGCGAGTCGGGAAGGTCCAATGCGGCTCCAGCAGGAATGGTGAAAAAGTCCCCCTTCCCTTCTTTCCCTCCTCCGCCCCTTTGCAAAAGCGATCCTGTAGGTCCTCCCCCCGAATGGGATGGTCTCTGATGAGGAAGAGGGGGGGGGGGGGGTTTGAAAAGCGCGCTGCGTACTCGGGAGATTCTTTTCTTCCACGTCTCTTCTTTCGAAAAATTGGAAAATGCCCGAGACTCCGGATCAAGCCCCCCCATTCGCCATGGGTGTGGGGGATGGGGGGGTCTGCGTTGGACACATCCACCAGAGCGGCAGCCGTTCTGCCCACATCGACGCAGATCTCGGTGCTGGCCTCCGCGCTGGTTGAGCCGCCACTTGAGCAGGCGCGCGGCCTCCTCTCATACGGGCTGCCCAGCAGCCTGCGGACGATTTTCGCGGCGTCGGCTCCGCTGTTCCCGCACTCAACGGCACCCATCCGGAGGTCCAGAGCGCGTGCACCGTACCGTATTTTGATAGCTCTTCCTGCACGCCAGTTTTGGACATGCGGAGAGATACACCGGTGAGGTGCGTCACAATGGACCGATCCTCCGTTACCGTGAAGACCTTTCGGCCTTCCACCGTGATGGGAGTATTGAGCAGGCGCTGAGCCAGGCTTGCATCTTTGCAAGTCAGCTCCACCCGCTGACCATCTGCTCCTCGGAAACGCATCGGCAACCACCACCTGCCGAACCCGTTCCTGCGACTTCGTTTCGAAAGGAACGCGCGTTCCCTGACGCAAGGTCGAGTCCTAGAGACGTCACGCGGCGGTCTGAAAGACGCCAGATGCATCGTCTTCGGCTGCGTTGCTCCAGGTTCCTCTGATCCTTCGTGACCGACTGCAGCCAGAGGAACACCTCATGGAGGGGGGGGAGGTCAAGTGGATCATGCTAGATTGTCCTCTCAAAGACACGTGTTCGGCTAAGCGATGCCCTTTGACTCCACCGTTGGATCCTGATTCAGGGAGGTGTCCATGCGTGCTGGCAGTTGGCAGCAGTGCCAGCAGCGTGAGCCTGGAGCTTCCTCGCACGGACGAGGTTCATGCCCTCGTGGCTTGGGGGCAGCAGCAACAGCAGCGCACGCAAGTCCAAGTCTCCTTCCACCCTAGATTCCGATTCGCCTCCTGATGTGACTCCTCCGTGAGGTCAACTTTTCTGGAGGGACCTTTATATTTCTGAACCTTCCTCAGAAGCCCACGTATCGCAGCATCCGCAACTTGGAATGCCGCTGCCAAGTTCTCATCTCACTTTGTCACCTGCTGCCCTTCTCCCGGCAACGCTTCCTCGCTGACGGCCACGGAAGCGTCCTGGGCTTGGAAGTCTTGGCTCGACTCTTCGGAGCCTAACAACAAACAGTCGTTATGATCGATTGGATCCACGTGAAGGAAATCATCTGAATCGCCGGAGACTAAACTCCGTAGCGGGCAAGCGAGTCGTTGGTCGGTCGGAGAGACCACCCATCCCTACGGCATCTGCTGCAAAGCAGCTGCCAGCAGGATGTGACACCGAAAATGCCACGAATGGTTCCTCTGCATCGCAACGAAGCCTGGATCGTCTCATACAGCTCCCTCAACAGGATCCATCCGCCCATCTTTTACGATGATGAACAACGAGTCCTTCTCGGACGGCTTCCATGGTCCCCGACGGCAGGAGAACCGTTTCCTCCCCCCATTCGCGACCCAAAGCCTACTCGCACCACATGGTCACTCACGTGGACATTCGCACGCAAGGTTCGGGATCGGCAAGGTTCCTCCCGACGTGGCAACGGTCATCGGAGAATCGAGACGAACGGTTCACTCGCAAGGAACGTGCGTGCAAACGGACGTTCGTTCTCCAACGAAACGATCGTCCACTTCCAGAGGAAGGAAACGGAGCCAAGACGAGCATGCGTTCGTGCGCAGCGCAAGTGGATAAGAAGAAAACAGGGAATGCGGATGGAGAGAAGCTGGAGCTGCGCCTCAGGCTCGTTGCCGACGCAACGAGCACAGCTGGGCACGCCTCGCGACCACCCCCCACTCTCCGAGACGGGGAGCCGTTTTGCCGAAGGCACGGTTAGGCACGCGCGCAGAGACAGCGCCGCCGTCCCATCTTCGAGCGCGAAGAACGGCTTAGGGTTCGCGCTTGAGGTTTCCTCTTCTTCTCCGTTTCAAAAGTGCTTTTCCCTGCCACGCGAATGCGCGCGCACCAAGTTTTTCCGAACCATCCCAGGCGACCAGCGTAGTCGTATGGAGATCGTCCGAGTCGTGGAAGTGGTCGTGGAAGCGCAAACCGAGGCGCGTCGTCCGCTGGCGGTGCGCGGCAGCGAACCGCGCGGCGGAGCCGAGCTCGCTCGGCCTTGCTTTGCGTGCGGCCCGCGCGTCCGGGCGTGGTGGCGGCCTTTGCGCCCCCGCCCCCCCGGGGAACAGCGGTGCGAAGCAGCTGGCACCGGCCGCGTGCCTACCGGCGAGCGACGACGTCGTCCTTCCGGAGACGCCAGGCGCGCTCGCCTGCCCCGCTTCCTCCTCCTCTCTTTGCGCCAACATTGCGGTCCACGAGTCGCCCGGCCTCCGCGCGCCCGTGCACGTCCGCCCCTTCCTTGCGTTTGTCGGTCACGGGACGCCTTTCGGCGGACCCGCAGCACCAGCGCGAGCGCGTGACGGCCAGGCGATGGCGACTGCGCGCGTGCGTTTGGCAATCGCTGCGGCACCAAGGCCGCGCGAAGCAAGGCGGCCGCTTTGCGACAGCCGTGCTGCTGCGTCCGGGCAGGAGGAGTAGGAGGAGGAGGAAGAAGAAGAAGAAGAAGAAGAAGAAGAAGAAGAAGAAGAAGAGGAGCAGCAGCAGCAGCAGTACGGCGAAGAGGATGCGGGCACGTTCGTGCGGAGGCGTGTTGGCGCGCGCGCCGTGTCTGTCGTCGCTGCTGGGGAGGCGAGCGAGCGTCGTTCTTGGCGCTCGCTCGTGCAGCTCGTGGGTTGGGAACGCGGGTCGAGCGAGCGAACGGTTGGGTCCGCGGTCGGTGCCGCGTCCCGCAAGAGCACGCGGAGCGAGCGTCACGCACGGTGCAAGGGTGGGTGTCCCGCTGGGATGCCAGCCAGCACCATCTAGGGAGCGTCTCTGCAAGTTCCGGGGGCAGGGAAGGAGTAATCCGCATGTCGCTTCATGTGGGCTGCTGCTTTCTCCATTACGAGCATGGAAGCTTATCCGGAAGAGTTGGGGACTCCAGGTCACTCCACGGAGAGGGGAATGGGACATTTGCCAACCGAGATAGCCTTGTTGTGGATATCTTTCCATCCCATCGCGCTTTTTCTGCTCTGTGTACCCGAAAAGAGACAAATAAACGTCCAAGTCCGGGGTGAAAAGTGAGTTCTATGCGAACGTATCTCTTGAGTGCTCGGGACGTGATTCGGAAACATTTTGTTGGCGTGCAAAACCCACTTGCCTTTTGAAGCAGATGGGAAACACTGGCGTGAAGCCCAGGCATCGTATGTTGCTCTAGAGGAGACCCTATGAAGATGCCGTGGAATCATCCTTTCTTTATCGTCTGCGTGGTGGTACGTCGCTTGTTTGGCTCGTTGTGTCCAATAAGCGCCGCACATGGATGCAGAGATCCACGTGTGTTCTGCCTCATCCTTGCATACTCGAAGAATCGAATTACAATGGGTTGTGTATGTGTTTTTTTTTTTATGATGGTGCAGAGAACTCGTGAAAACGATGACGTCACACAGGTGATGGTTTTCGTGACAGGACTGTGCTTGTACCAAACGCTGCTTGCTGGCATTCGCCTCGAGCTTCTCTTACATTGGAGACCCGCGGTATTCTTTCGATGCAGATGGTTCTCCAGGCTTCTTGTTCTTGATTCTCAGGCGGAATCGAGTTCTGGGTTGTACAGCATACATGCAGCCCCGCGAAAGGGTTCAATGCAAAAGAGTTGGTTATTGTTCGCTGCTGCTTTTCCTCTTTTGTTCAGTGACATGCGGCCGACTACTCCGGAAAGGACGATTTGGTCCACACCCAACCATCGAGCCGGTAATCGCACAGGTCAGCACAGGCGTTTTCTTTTAAAGAAATCTCACGGCAAGTTTGATGTTCCTTGAAGGCGAAATCGCATCTGTAATGGAGCAGCCCTATTTCGCCTTTTACGCGGAGAGACACGCTTGCCTACTCTGAGTAGAAGTCCCTCGTTCCCGATGCACCACGGGCGAGCCGTCTCGTTTTTGTCATGGGGCGCTTTCATGTGCTACAGATGGAACAAACTCGAGAAGAGTGACCACAGAATAGATTTAAGCGGAAGCAGAAGTCAGTTTTCGAAATGATGAGGTGAAGATACTGCACAGACGTCAGACATCCTCTAATTTGATGATGCTCTTCTTTTGGTTCTCCATTTCTTCTGTGTCCTTCCCATATCCCCCCGAGGATGGACACGGTGTTTCGGAACTTGACTTTTGGGAACACTGGAGCTGCGGCTGGGTGATTCCGAATGCCGATGTCAAACGTTAGGACTTTCCGTACACTGGAGGAAGCCAGAATTTCCTCTCTTCGTCTGTCAGGAACTCTTGGATGGACGTGAAGAGCAAGAAGAATGTCTTTCGTAAGGAGAATGGTCGGGGAAACTGACTTCA
This sequence comes from Raillietiella orientalis, assembly GCA_036172245.1. NCBI lineage: Eukaryota > Metazoa > Arthropoda > Ichthyostraca > Raillietiellida > Raillietiellidae > Raillietiella > Raillietiella orientalis. The sequence continues at coordinate 948,564 of JAYWIR010000033.1, read as the reverse complement.
TGGGGGTATGGTTGAAGTTGCTTGTTGAGCTGACCCTCAACAGCTATGGAAGCCGTGTTTTCCAGGAATCACATATCTTTTTTGTGAACTGCAGGAATGCTTCATTCTCTCTTCGGTCCATTTCCTCCTCACTCGGTTTTGTTCTTTTCCTTGTCATGGCTTTTAGTCCTGTAGTAAATCATGTACCAGTATTCATCATACAGTCCTCTTGTTCTTCTGCTTAAGTATTTTGTTCACCTTATTTTCAATACGTCTTCAACAGGTGCGTGATTTCGAAAGCAACTCCATGGCATTTTGGATTTATTATTCTGCCGGTGTGCATCAAAGGGATGCTTACAATAACTGCCCGCGGAACGACGTTCCCATCTTTGTTTTCCTTTCAGAGAAGCAAATGATCTGATGAAGATGAAAACAGTTTGTACCAGAAGGTGGAAATATTATTAAAGTAGTAACTTGGAAGGAAGCAAGCACGAAATACTTGCAAGAGTCATGGTGTCATGAACCCCATCACCGTATGCACTTGGCGGGAACCGATGTAAATAAAATGGATGTGTATTTCTATATTTCAAGTGTCCTTTTCCCTAATCTTCTCCGAACTCGTCCTAGATCTTTTATCCTAAAAGCAGCTGGTGAGAAGTGATGCCTTGGAGATGCGTGGATTCTGATTCTAACGGAAAACTACCGTGGAAAGGTTTTTTTTTTTTTTTTTTTTGAATCTGGTTGCAGATTTTTTCTTGGTTGTTCGATCTACGACAAAGCGAAAAGTATCCCTAGAAGCAGTCACTGAACCAGAATCTCCCTGGCAACTGTGCGTGTATGCATTCGGAAATGCCAGTCGTATTCGAAGTTTCGAAATTCGTTCTTTGCAAGAGAGGAGGAGTTGCTTTCTTCGCCTGAGCAATGTGACGGGATGTGCATCTTCGAGCAAAAGGAGGCCAAGAAGCCGAGCCTGATCGAAATGGACGGAAGAAAAGACTGTGCCGCGCGGAAGTTAGAAAGTTGGCTTATCCCAGGAAAAACATTCATAAATTCATCGTTGGAATTCAAAGCTGAAAGGCACTTCCGTGTCCCGACTCTTCCTCGGGGGTGTACATTGCACCTCTCTCATCTTCCAGGCATCTCTCTCCACGACGCGTCGCCACACATTGCCAATCGTGCCCGCCACACCTCAGCACTTGGCACCAGCTTCATGCAAGGCACACCGCGGGTGTGCTCGCAGGTTCGAATGCCACTTTGGGGATCACTCCCTTTGTGTCCTTACACCTACACTTCATCCCGGTTGATTATCCCGTTGGATGCGCTGTGAGCTCGGAGACACGGGGCTTTCCAAGGGAAATCTTAGCATAGAGAGGCGTTGCCCAAACTCTCCCCATTGCGGAACATTTAACAGGAATCCTGGCATTTTAAAGGGATACCTTAATTTCATTTACTTACAGAATATGCATACATGCGCATATGTCTTCAAGACTGTATGAGTTTAGGGTAATCAATGTGCACACACACACACACACACACACACACACACACACACACACATATATATATATATATATATATGTATGTGTGCAGATTTATACATACAATCCTTCAGTTTGTTTTGTTTCTTGACGGCACCGGATTGAGTTTAATCTGTAAGTTGTGGTAATCTGAGAATCCTGAATAATAGATAAGTTTTTACGGAACACTTCGATCGACTTTACGCGGAACACCAGTGGCGTTCCGCGGAAGGTGGTTCGGGAAAGCGCTGGCATGGAGAACGAAAAAAATTCCATGTGGTCCAGTTTCCTGTTACATTGGCCCGTATGCGAGCACCCTTGGTGTTTGCTATGGTGTTTCCTCACAGGAGGCAATCAAATAAATAAGGCAATCGCGGATGCGACTGACGTGCTGATCACAAAAGCTCGGGAGAGGGGGGGAGAGGGAGGAAAGGAAAAAGAGATTGCCTGTCGGAACGGAGAGGACTTGGAAGACTCGGAAGATGCCACTGGTTCCACGAGAGAAGCGAGCAAACAAAAAGATTGTTCTCTGAAAGCAAATGGCAACACCTGCTTTTGTTTTCCTGCATCGTCTGTGATAAACGAATGGCTGCATGGAGCCGCGAAGCAAAACAAGATAACTCGTACCTGGCATTCCTGGGAGATCTCGCGCAGGAGATGGTTATTAACTTTTTTTTTTTTTTTTCTTCTTCCTTTTTTCCTTTTTTTCGCGCAGTGAATATTTAATTAAAAGTTTCGCGTCGAGTAGACACACACACACACACAAAGCCACGAGCACGAGCAAATACAATCGCGTCAGTAACACAATTCAATGAACGAGGGGGTGGTGGTGGTGGTGGCTCAAATGGAGGTGATTTTCAGCCAGCATTCCACAAACGATGGCTGTGCATGTCGTGAGGCTTCCCCCTATGTTTCCAGCTCCTTTCCCTACTCAAAATGGTCCTCTTCCCTATTGTGAATAATTAGGGATGCAATGCAGGGAGGATGAAGATACAAATGGCAGCGCGTGGAGCCAAACTTCGGTCACAATTTAACACATGTACCATGTTATGTAGCTCCTGCTCGCCCCAATACGTAAATTTTGGGTGCACGCTCGTTTCCTATTATGCTGCTAAACTCATACGGGTTCTAAAGTGCACGCGCACATAGGTAAGCGATTTTTGTGTGCGTGCTTTTCCGGAAATACCACCAAATGAGCTTACCCTTAAGAACGATATGGCTGAAAGGAGATGAAGAGCAAACCACGACAGTTGGGTAGTAGCTAGCATCAAAAATTTCTTCCTTGTACTCGATGGAAATCTCCCTGTCAAGAAGCAGGTTCTTCGTCGTTTCCGCCGTGTAGAACACAAGCACACATGTGAGGAAGCAGACGGTGGCAGCCAAAGCGAGTTTCAACCAAAAGATCTTCAAGCTCTTGATCAGAAGGATGGCATGGAACGATGTGTGATGTGCGAATTCATCGAGGATCTGCTTGAGGTGGGTGGGTGGCTGTTTCCCACTCGGAACGACAGGGTGCTCCGACCAGTGACGAACGCGATCGCTTATCAAAAACGGCTTTCCTTTCCTCTTCCTGTGCTTTTCTTGGTCCAGATGGAGAATGTCATAGACCTTATTTATCCTCCGCATGAGCAGTCCTCACCGGTCTTCCTTTTTCCTTTGTTGTTGTTGTTGTTGTTGTTGTTTCTGCTTCGGTCAGGAGGGATGACGTGTCGTTACCAGCCTTGCGCGCTGGAAGCAGCAGGCCCTGAGCAACAGGTCAAGTTAAAGTCACAGTCGTGTATCTCCTCCAGCCAAACTCGGAAAAAGCACTCGAGTGATGATGATTATGCGAAGAGCATCATGACAGGAGAGTTGATCCGTTTCCATGTAAGGCAACTGCCGAAGAGCACGAAATCTCTCATCTGCTGCCTTCGCTGTAACCATCAATCGGCGGATCCTCGAAGGCTGGACATTTGGAATCTCAGTGGGTCCTGTCGGCACTCCCGGGAACAAATCGAATCACAAGCTTTCGCAGAACCCGTTTAGAAAGGATGGCTGTTGTTCCTATTTTTCTTTTTTTCCTTCTTCCTCCTTCCCAGCTTAAATACTTCGGGGGAAATCGTTTGCAAGCTGGTAACCATGAGTAACCAGCCTACAACGACGGGGAAGTGAAGGGGGGGGGGGAGCTTTGGAACCATCAATTATGAGTTCATTATTTACGAAAGCACTGGAAAGAGGGGCCCTTCGAGGTAATAACAACAAAGATTTAAATTTTAATAGTAATTTAGCCTCAATGGAAGCCTAGCTGTTCGCTTTTTTTTTTTCTTTTTTTTTTTTACACAGGAGCGGGAGGCGGGACACGAACGGAAGGAACGAAAGAAAAGAGCCTCCTTAAACGCACATCTACTATGCAGACCTAACGATTGTTGGGATGGGTTTCCCCCCTTCGATTGTTGTGGAATAAAAACACACAAATGCAACGGGAGGAGCCCTATTCGTGTCGGTTTTTTTTTCCCCCCCCTTCCCCCTCCTTCCAGAAGCTCCGGGCAACACAAAATGCCACGACGGGAAACAGCTGGAAGGCGGAAGAAAAAGAGAATATTCGTCTGAATGAAATTCTGCGCTTCGGAAAGCAGCTGTATCCTTTATTTTGCCGAACCAAAGATACAAGCCGGTGGTGAGTGATGGAGAAGATAAGGATCCAAGACTATTTGTTTTCGGCATCCGGTGCCCTGTCTGGAGATCCGATCGCACAATGAGAAAACCTCTCGCTGCTGAAAGCATCGAAGAACAAAGCAGCGAGGGCAGGGCTCCTCCTGTTGCATTCGGATGACCAGCCGCTGTAGCATTTCCGAGATGGAACGTAAACTGGTACAAAGATCCAGGGAGATTCGTCCAATCCAGTCCCGGGAAGCCCTCAGCGCGAGGTGGAAGGGATGTTCCCGCCGGAGAGTTCTCCCGGTCGTCACCATCATTTGTTCCGTTGGCGATCATTTGTTCCCGTCTTCGGCTTCGAGAGAAGGGACCGCGCGTGCGAGATAAAGGCGCCCGAGAATCGGAATTTTCCGAAGAAAGAACTCGGAGGTTTTTTTTTTTTTTTTTCCTTTCTTTCTTTTCTTTCCAGCTGAACTGCGAAGCCTCACCGGTCGATGAGCTGAAAAAACAGCGAGGGACAAAAACAGCTGATCGCTTTCGACGGAATCACTCTGACAGGATGGCTGCAGGAGCGATGGTTCCAGCCGTCAGTGCAGAAACAAATCGTTCGCACGTCGCTCCAGAAAGGCAACCGTTTGGCCTCCCTCCCCCCTCCCCATCCCACGCGAATGACTTTCGGTCGTGATGGGCTCTCTCTGGCGCTCGAAAAGTGGTTACGGCCGGAGAGCACGAAGAGTGCAACAAAGAGGGGGGCGCAATTACGGCGTGTCTGACTCTTTGTGAACCCCGTCGACAAGGGAGTTCCACAGCGGAGGAAAGCTCGGATGAGCGGAAGACTCGCAATTTCGACACTTCTCGGCTCGAGAGCTACCCGGCTGCAGCCCGGCAGCGGTGGAGGCAGCGAGTGCGAATCTTCTTGCGAAGCACGAAGAAGGCTTTTTCGTTCTTTTTTTCTCTTCCTTCTTCGGTTCAGCGGGGAACAGCCCGGCTCCTGGGGAGGAAGAGAAGTTCCTATCTGGAACCAGGGGTCCCTTCCTCGCCATTCCACGGTCTACGTGAGAGTAGGGGCAGAACGTGCTGTTCGTGCTGAGGTGTGCCATGCGGATGCAAACCAACGAAATGGCTTCGATTGAGGTGCTTCATATCGGTCGACCGGCAATCGATGGTTTCATGAAGCGAACCGTCGGACGATGCTCCAGCTGCTGCGAGCCACATGAGTCTCGCTTGAGCGTCTGGCACGGAAGCTGTCCTTCGGCCGTGCTGCTTCCTGGTTTGGGGAAAAGGCAGCGTTTGACTGGAGTCGCGCAACGCGCGAGGGATTCTGCGACGATGGGCTCTTCCGACTACGATGATCAGCTGCACCGATCTGCTTATTCCAGGGCGAGGATGCTCATTTTGGCGCGAAAGTTGTTGGATGCTCTCATCTGCGTGCGAGACGTTCTTCAGAGTGGAGCCTGAAGAGGGTATCAGCAGTCCACCACGGACCAAACTGGGTAGGCAGAAATGGACTGGTGGCTGGCTGAATGAGGTCATTCTGGTTAGCCTCGAAGACGGGAGGTGTGTGCGACACGAGCCGCGGGCGCGTCCGGGGCAACGAGGCAGGCGAGTTTCCGTGCTCGATCCCTTCTCCTAGGGAGGGGATCTCATCCAGTCTTCCTCAGAAAAGCGCATCCCTCCTCGATGGCGGCAGCTAGGTGCAAAGAGTCCTCCGAAGGCTGGATTTTCCTTCCAGCTAAAGGATCACTCTAAGGGGTCGGTAGCTCTCCGTGTTGACAACGGTGGCCACCCCGCACATCCAGAAACCACACGCTTCGAATCCAACCACTCAGGACTTGTGACTTCGTCACTCTATGGCGAATAGCACCGCCTGCTTCATCCTGGCGCCTCGCTCACAGCTCGAAGGGCAGTCTTCTAGGTCAACCGGTAGCTGATTTGTGCCAGGGATAGTCCAACTGCTTCGGTCCTTCCTCCTGTCCACCTCTTCCTCTTGATCTTCTCTTTCCCTTGAGAGCGGATGAGGAGGATGGCGGAGTTTGAGGCGAGGGCATCTCCATCTTACCAAATCGGCTCATATGATTATTGTTGTTATTTTTTTTTCAACTGCAACTTCCAGCTCTGGGAGAAACTCCGCCCGCTGGACACTGGTTTCCGAGGCGACAGCAGAAGCTCGTAAATTGCCGAAACGGAAGACAGCGTGGTCCTCTGCATATGTATTCTGGACCCACCTCTGCCAAGCGCGTTTGTTCTTGATGAACAAGCGCGACCTCGCGGTGGTCGACGGACCACCGTTCGAAATCGATAAATCAAATAGTCGCAGATGGAGAAGGGCCGTCGCGTGTCTGCCCCGACCATCGGGTTTACCCGTCTTGTCTGGGAGGAGACGCACGGCTCGAGGCACGTGACAAGCGGCTCCAGGAGCCGTGAGCGTGGTGGAGCAGCTCTCGCGCGCAGGAAGCGCACGTGGGAGCGGCGTCGCCTCACCTGCGCGGCGCCAGCTGCTCAGCGAGGCGAGAGCACCTGGGGCGATCTTCTGGTTTCGGGAGAGTCTGCGCCGCTCCCGATTTGCCTCCTTCCGCCGAGGCGCCCGACTCTGGGAGAAACGGCAGCCTGCCGAACGTGACGGTCGTGGAAGTAGGAAGACTTCGCCCCTCTCCCGCCCTCCGATGAAGCCTGTCGGGAAAAAGATGGGAAGGAAGCCACCCCCGCAGAGAGGCGCGCGGGGACATCTTCAGTGCATCTCAGTCACTTGCTTTGTGGATGCGGGCTCCTTTCGAGAAGCGTTCGGAGTTCTCCTGGGGCGTCCCAGCGGCGGCTGATTTCCAGTCCTCTAGGCATCGTCCAAATCTTTGCTCCGGGGTTCCTCTTGGGCGACGCCTGCTCCATCTCGGCGAACTAGACCGATCGCTCCAGGTGCGCGCCTTGTCCTCCCGAACACGTGGTCAGCGGAGTCGCACTTTCCGAGCTCTCCTGGCGCCGAGAGAGAGCGATTGACTCGGATGTACCCGTGCCCGCGTTGGAGGACGAGGGGATCCTCTCCTCCGCGCGTGGTCGTGCCAAGCGTTGCGGGTTCCAATCCCGCCAGGGGAAGGGCAACTCCAGAGAAATGGGTGGTGCGTCGTGGGTTTCGAGTTCCTCCCCCCGGCAAGATGACGCTGGTTGGTCTCTTCGGATGCGGCAGCGGACAAAATTGGCGCCGCTTCTGAGACCAAGAAGGAGAGAGCCTTCGAGTGCACTCTCGCGGTGCAAAAGAGAACAGCTATAAATACACTGTCTGTGTCATTGATTCCCTTTTGTGTTTTCCATCCGTTTCCAGGAACTCTCCATCCTTTTATCGGTAGGGCCTTGCGGTGCAGGGTGTGTAAGCGAGGTTCGTTAAGACAAAGCCGATCGAGTCGGCCTACCCGGCCGCATCCGTCAAAACAGCGGACGCTCCACACCGTCTGACGCTGCTTGAGGGGTGCAACCGCGTGAGTCTGCTAAGCCTCCTGCCGATTACAGCCGTGCCAACTGCATCTTAGTCGTAATGGTTCTGGGGTCTAAAGACCAGAAACCAGGTCGAGGCTTCAGAGCCTCAGCCGTAATGGTTCCCACCTAGAGGCCAGAACCATCACGATGGAAGTGCTGTGGGTACGGCTGCATCTATAGGTCCCGCAGGGTTGCTTTTTGCTGTCTGTTGGTGGTTTTTCGGGTGGGTTCCCTGACCGTTGCTGTACCCACGAGTTCACAGGTCCCTCTGTTGTCAGGTCGACGACCCTACCGGTCCCCGCTGAGATGCTTCGGGAAAACTCTCCAGCCCGCAAGGGTCACCCTCAGGAGCATTCGATCTCGCGCGCAGCATCTGCGTGGAGGTCTAAGCTGCGAAGGGAGTCGGCGATGGAGCGTCCCGTCGCGCGGATGCACGGGCACTTGGACAGGAGAAGCTTGCACGAAGAGGCCAGTTGTCCCATTTATTCCAGGAAACCGTCGCAGGTTTGACCTCTCTCGCCCGTCGCAGCCCTTCGATCTCGTGTCTGGTGCGACTGGCTTCCTCTACCGTGAAGGCGAGCCGCGCAGGCTTGCTCTCGCAGTGCTTCGGGAAGACCTGCCTCCGCTGGCGTTGCGTCGCAACGCTTCGTTTCCATCTTGCGCGCTTCCAAGCCAAGTCCGCCGCCTCTGTCCTTGGAGGGACGACCAGAGGCTTAACAGAGCCCTCTGTCACAGCACGCCTCCACCCGAACATTTCCGTTCGTGGAGGTCATCTAGACGTCCAGCCACAGGATGCTCCACATCTTCCGCGACGCGGTTTTCGTTCCCGGAATTCCCATCCGTCTCCACGTGCGTATACGCGCGCTTTAGGAGCGGTCCTCTGGAGCGTCGGGCGGGGCGTTGGAGACGGCCATTGCCCCCTTCGGCGCATCGGCCCGCAAGCGAGAAGCAGCCCCATTCCTCGCGCTTACCCGGGCGGCGCGGATTCCTCGTGCCCTTGGCCGCTGGGTCAGTCTTGCGCGAGCTCCGCCCATGCGACCGAGCAGTTCGCAGTAGGCACACACACCCCTTCAGGTGTCCCGAAGACTTGCATGGTCCGCGAGACTCGGGACATCCGGCTTGCTGCACACGTCGACGACGGACCGTCGACGTGCCGAACGTTAGCGCGGGATGGTGTATCACACGATATCATGCCGGGACGTTTATTATAAAAAATAGTAAGCATACATGTATAGGGTCATCGCCCCATATTGTCCGAAAATTCTCGGAACCGGTTGCATGACCGGCACGCAGGCCGGCGAGGTTCGTCTCAGCAGCAGAGGGGGAAGGGGGAAACAAAAATAAAAATCAATAATAAAAAAAACTGGGGGAAGGGATCACTGTCCTCTGGAGGGCGTCCTCTGCATCCTTTCCAGGATGCCGGCAAGTTCCATCTGAGTATGCCCCAGGTGCGGGTACCGAGACTCCCGTTCCTCGCACCTGCGACAGTTTGGGTCCAGAGCTCCCCGGGTCCAGTGAGACCGGCGGGCGTGTGGACCCCAACTGTTGCAGGTGATCGCTCGGGATGACCTGTCCGGCACACACTCATTCGCCCTCCGGCTAACCGACGGAACACCTCAAGAGGTAGAGGGGTATGATTGTGTCTTTGGATGTGTCGAAGGTAAGCTACACCGCTGACTTATCCTTTGTGTCGAGAAAAATGCTACTCCCGGTGGGTTTGCTGGAGATTGCAAGAGTCTCACTTTCTGTGGGTAGCTCGAGTCGTCCCTCGCCAGAGCCGTCACGACTGAGGTGAGGTTGGTACGGCTGCATCCATCGGTCGCGCAGGTTTGCTTTTTGCTGCCCGCTGGCAGTCCGTTTGGCCGGGTCGTTTCCCTGACCATTGCCGCACCCACGAGTTCACGGTTTCTGCTGCCGCTTAGGCAGCAGAGTGACCGTCGCTGAGGTGACCTTGGATCTAGGAGCACCCACGGTCCACACAGCTGTGGATCGGTGATATACACGCACGCTCTGTAGTTCACAGACTGTGGGCCCACAGCCCATTGCTAGGTCGATGACCCTGCCGGTTCCGCTAGACGAAGCACTAACGATGGACAAGGTCATACGCACGAGCACAACGAGGGCACGTCCGTACTGCCCTGCGTGGCCAGGTGAGAAACTACAAGCATCGCTGACGCAGAAACGACCATAACAAGGGACGTGTGGATCCGAACTGTGGCAAAGCGCGGGAGACGTGGAGCGTGTTGCCCTCCGTAGTGTGTGTGAACCGTCTTTTGCCACAACCCTCCAGCCCGCGACAGGCAATACAAAGGACATCATGAAGCTCCTCTTCACGTGTGGGCAGGAAGGTCGCCTGCCGCGGCGGTCGCAGCTCCTTGCCGTTTTCCCCGACCTGCTGATGGCCCGGAGCCACACGGAAAAGGGGGCACGCCATACCGGCTGCCACTTTCCTTTTCATGAGTATCGAGGCGAGGTAGTCAAGCTTGACGAGCCACAAGAGCCCTCCGGCTTCCAGGAAGTTCTGCTATTTTTTACCCCTCCCACGTGTTCCCTGTGCGGAGCTTGCTCGGGAGCCTTCCTGGACTCTGAATTTTGCAGTGGAAAGTTCGAATCTCTCCGAGAGCCAAAGACTTTTTTCGTTCTTTTGTTTTCGACTGCTCTTCTAAACTTTTTTTTTTTTTTCTACAATGAACGACTACATTCCATAATTAATGGACATCCGCGATTCGAGCGAAAGGCAGACCCTTACACCCTTACCCCAAACCACCACATCCAATCGCAGCCTCCTTCTCGACAGTTCCAAATTCACAATCACCAGGGCAACCAGCACAAACGCAGAAAGTGTTTGTGCTGGTTGCCTATCACAAAGCAAGACAAAGACGTTTTTGTTAAGCCAATGGGAGATGCATGGTAGCACCTTGCAGAGATTGCTGGGAGGATGGAGGGATAAGGGGATAAGGGAAACTCCTGACGGGTTTCCTCGAAGAACCGTCTTCGGTGGTTATCTCCTGGTGCGGCGCGGCTGCAGGGTTAGTGACGGTGGCTCGTCTGCTGCGCCCAATAGGGTCAGGAGGCGGGAACGCGGAACGTTGGAGGAGGCTGCCAACCCTTTCTTCAACCGTTTCGACCAGGTTCCCATCATGATCTCGTCTCTGGTCGGATCGCGCACGCGGCCGAGAGACCTCACCGCGAGGGCGCTCACTCTGGAGGGAAAGTGCGTGACCAGGCCCCAGCAGTGCTCTCTCCCGGCCGCCGCCTGGTTTCCCGGAGAACAGAGTGGCCGCTCATTTGCCGTGGAGTAACGAACCCGGCCAGAGGCTGCAGGAGTCTGCTCCGAGGTCGAACTGATTGGAGGGAGACAGCTCCAACTGGTCGACTGTCATTTCCCTTTGATTTTTTCGGACAAGGAGCAAATAGGAATCGCATTCACAGTGCAAACCCGACATCATTGGAACCTAAGAAGGACAGTAGGCATCCGGGCGCGTCTTACATGCCTATCCTCATCACGGCGAATTTATTCATGCAGCGTAGATACGCTTGAAGGGTGCAGAGGATATCGGTTCCGCATCCAAGAAGTGTTTCAGGTGTCTGAAACGTTGCCATTGTTTTCTCCCCGTTGCAGGCCGAAGCGTATTGGTGCAAATTCGAACGAGAACACTGTTGAACAGAGTGTTCTGAATCCAGAAACAAGATCGAAGGTAGCAGCCACTGGTCACTGGCTGTCCACCTATTCTAGATTCACTGCGTTTGCTCGACATGGGATTCCGGATAGACCACTGAGGAAGGTATGAATCACTTCGGAATGTGAAGAGAATTTGCCATTGCATTCTACAAACAAAACGCCCAAAGAGTGCATTCAGAAGAGCAATTCTTAGTGGCAGCTATGCGGATTTTCTCCCAATCGCTGACCCTTATTTCATGAACAGCCTCCCTGCTCCTCGTGTTCAGCCGTCCCTAGGCAATCTTGAATCATAGCTCCATCTACCATGTGGTCCATCTCGATGCAGGTCCCTTCATTCGAAGACTCTCTGCCTCGCCATTCTGCCACGAATTCTTTTTTTTTTTTTTCATCCTTGTTCTTTTTTGCCTCCTACCTGCATTCCTTCTCATCTAGCAGTGCTGTCCTCTTTGCGAAGGAACCAAGAAGGTGACCAGCTAGCGAGGTGGGAGATCGCCCACGAAACTGAATGAAAAAGGAGGAAGTTGGGATGCTGAGTCGCACAGGATCTTCGCGGGGCTCCCAGCTGAAATTGAGAGGAAGCAGCAGCCAACTGTTCCCCATAGCTTGTGACGTCGACATTTTTCCGATCCTTTACGCCTGCAGACGTTCCCCTCCCATCGTGACACAGAATAAAACCGGAATCCGATTTTTTTCCATCCTCAGCCCATTCTCCTCCCAGTGGAACTCCCGTTGCATTTCAGGTTTCCATCCCTCAAACGCTGCGTATGACCGAGAGTAACTTTAACTCTACATCGCTGTCGCCAATTGGCATGCAGCAGCTCAGAGTAGATCTTCCGTCAGAAGATGGAGGAACCCAGCATACGAGTGCAGGCACTCCGCTGGAAACCCCTCCTGCTTCATCTGGAATAGGAGGATGTGCTGCAGAGGCAGCTGCAAGCTTGTTTCTTTCGTTCTTCATCTCAGTTCCTTTCGGTCGGCACAGCCTCCTCCTCGTTGCTTCCGCTCAGAGTCTCCACCGAAATACAGACGATGAAAAATAGTCTCTTTATTCCCGGACCAACTTTTCTTCCTCGATTGCAGTCAACTCGCGGGGACTCCCAAGTGCTGGTTGACTATCCAATGACGTCCTCACACTTGAGCTACGCTTTTTTTTGAGGGGGGGGGGGGTATCTACATGAAAACGACTTTTGCTAATTCCAGAGGTCTTCCGCAAAAAGGGTGAAGTAGAGAAGCTTGGCCGGTATCATAGTGACTTGAGATTCAGGTTCTGTCTTTTAGTGGATGGAGGATATCGATGACACCAATGCAACTTCAAGCAAACTGTGTACAAGAAGGACTTGGGACTTGGAAGCTTCCGGGACAGAGGATGCCTTTATCGAAAAGCTGCCAAAGCTGTAGTTCTTAATTTTGCGATGAGAAATTTGGTTTAACACTCGATAACACTGGGACGTTTATTATAAAAATAAACACACAGGTGTAGGGTCATCGCCCCCATATTGTCCGAAAATTCTCGGAACCGGTTGCATGACCGGCACGCAGGCCGGCGAGGTTCGTCTCAGCAGCAGAGGGGGAAGGGGGAAACAAAAATAAAAATCAATAATAAAAAAAACTGGGGGAAGGGATCACTGTCCTCTGGAGGGCGTCCTCTGCATCCTTTCCAGGATGCCGGCAAGTTCCATCCGAGTATGCCCCAGGTGGGATCAGCTTGCTAAGTCCTCCGGAAGCGAACGGCGAAGCGGATGGTGTCCTTATCTCGCCGTCCTCCTCTCGCGTAGCTCCAGGCCACCACGATCCCGCGTATGCAGCGGCAAGGAGCGGCTGAGGATGCGATAAGTGAAAGGGCAGCTCTTCATCATGTCTCTGGGATTGTCCGTCGGTGCAGCAAGGGCCGTTGCGTAAACTAACCACAGGGGCCGGAGGGCAACACAGTCTGCGAGCAGGTGCGGGTACTGAGACTCCCGTTCCTCGCACCTGAGACAGAGCTCCCTGGGTCCAGTGAGACCGGCGGGCGTAGCACGGGAGGCCCCAATGCAGCAGCAAACGTGCCGATTCGTGCTACTTCAGGGGAAGGGCCCGGCTGTTGTTCAGCGCTGGGGCCACTCGAGGTCTTCCTGTAGCATTTCCAGCAACTCACTCCAGCGCAATAGTCCTTTCGGTGGGTCACTTGGGATCGAAGCGTCCGCGATCTGGTCCATGGTCCAGCCACCTAATTCCTTCGGCCGGAGAACTATTTCGCAACTGACCTCCCATTTGGCTGCCGGCTGGTTACTTCCCAGGTGCTCCCTGTGGTAGGGCAGTTCCGCAGCTAGGGGGGTTCTTTGCACCCGCGCGCAGCTGGTGGGCTGCACGATGACGTCCTGCAGCGAGCGGTTATTGTAGAGGGAGTGCAGCAGTGGCTGCCGCATCTCCAGAATCGCTGCGTTGTTCTTAGCCCCCGTGCGGACGGTTCCCTGCAACCATAAGCTACCGTTCGCAGGTCTCAGGAAGATCCAGTTGTTGGTCCTGGTCATCCTGGTCACTCTCCGGAGCACCTGTCCGCAGCTGGACACGTCGCGTCGGCGCCAGGAACGAAGGCAGTCGCGCTTAGGCGGTGCCTCATGAGAAATTTGGTGGAGCACGATGAAGCAATCGTGGAAAGTCGCTGACAAGCGTCCTCGATCAGGCATTACTTGTAGTGTGGTTTTCCAGTCAGAGACAGTCACTAGATTCATGTTGCAGCTGCCGTTCCATCCGTCTTGGAACGTCAGATCGTCGTGTACATTCTTATGGCAAACCTGCACCTGCACGCAGAACATGAAAAACAAAACCACACAGGCCACAGACTCCCCCACCCCCTCAATCCAATTGCTCATCCAGATATGGTTCTCGCGACTAAGCGGAGACCAAAGACAAAGCCAAAGACTCATAGGCTTTTGTGTCAAGAGCCGTGTTCTTTTTTTTTTTTCATTACCTTTTCTAAAATTTGCAAAGTGCAAAACATGAGGAAGCTACTGTTTGTGTGGTTCAGAGGCTTGCGTAATGTGATTATGTGTGTAATTATAACCAGGGAACACATTTCTCCAGACAAATGGAATGAGCAAAGTTAGAGATCACGGCCATTTTAATAGAAAGAAGTCCGCGTTCCAAATCCCATACTGCTCTCATCACATCGGAAACGCTATCCCATCTCATACTGTTTGCCCATGCGACGAAACAATGTTCCCACCACTACTAATCTTTTGAAATATGTATTGCGTGGATGCTTCGAAATTTTGGAGTTTTCCGGAACGAAGCAATCTTTTTATTACCTCCGATATCAAAACAGCATAGAGAATTCAAATCGAAACTCTATGAACTCATGTCAGAGGATGAAACGAATGGGGAAGCGCTCCCAGAAGGACGTGAGACTCCCTATGGCAGTTGGGGGAATCCTATCCAAAAGGAGCAGACCAAGAATCTTTCAGAGGGAGAGGTGAAAAGAATCCAGCATCCCTGATAAGACTTCATACGATCGTGTCTTCAGTGATTCTGAAATATCTACAAATTTCACTGTTTGTCACTCTGGTTGAAATTTCATCACACGAGGAAATATTTTGCAGACATACGATTAGGAATCGGCTGCATCCTCGGACTGAATGAACCGGTGGCCGGTGGAAGGTGACTGGGATGCACAGCCTGCACGAGTCTGGATGAATCTCCCGGGTAACGGGGGAGGAGATAAAACGGGGAAAAAGCAATTTTCGGCATTTCTCGCAGCAGCATTTCCCGAGAGAATTACCGGTTGCTCCCGGCGCAGGCAAAGGTGTTTGGCTGCCGCCCCAAAAAGGTGGTCACAGTCGAAAAATGGGGACCTTTCCCCCCTAGTTGCTACTACTGCGATTGCCTACGTGTTGTGCAGTGTCAGTCCTGTCGCGCGTGCACGGGAATGTCGGGCGGAGGTGCATTTCTCCTCCCTGGCCGAGAGTGTGGTGCAAGTGTGTTCCCCAATTCGTGTTTTGCCGAAGCGTGGATTCCAAATTAATTGATTACGTATTGCAGTAGTTTGTGCTTGGAAGATCCCCTGTGGGTTAAGTGTGCAACACACGATGTGTTCCCTCGTGATTGTGTGCCGAGTCGAACGCTGTGAACGTTGTTTTTCAAAAAATTTGCATCGTAGCCACCTCACAGATTTTGATGCACAAGTGTGTGGAAACAAATGAGTCAAAAGAAGAAGAGGATTTCTATAGTATAATGGGATGTTCGAACAAAACATTGCAGTAATATATGTTATACCCATGCGCTAACAGATTATTGTTAACAGATATGCCATTGGGTAGTTATGGTAAAAACATGATTAAAATTTAATGCTCACATATATAGAATTTATTATGCCGAAGAGATTAGCGGTTTCTGAGGATTGTTGAAACAGGTACAAATGTTCGTTCACTTGCATTCTGGAACTTATTTGATGAGTCTTGCATGAACTGTGAATTTTCTGTTCTAATTTATTTGAAGGAATATTCACTTTTCCGAAAGAAAATGTGTGTGCGGCCCAGATAATATCTGATTATAATTCTTCAGGGTTCCTTGACTTTTCTGCAATGGCCAGTATCAGACTAGATTGCAAAAAATTTACCCCAAACATATTTAATAAAAAAAAGTGTACCAATTGTTTTCATCAGAAAGAAGATCACTCTGCAGAAGCATTGGAAAATAATCGAGTAAAGTTATTTTGTTTCATTTGAAAAATTACTTTTATTTACTCAGTGCAAGCATGTGTGTGTGATTAATGTGAATTAATTTATCATGATGAATTAAATGAAATTACTTGTTTCGAAATTTTACCGAATTTCCTTTGCCTATGCCTGTATTGGTAGGAGAGAGCTTCCTCATTCCATTTTTATTTTCAGATGTCTAGAAAAGTTTCAAAATGTGGATACTTATTTGTGGCTCCAGATTGGGATTTTTCAGTTCCTTTGAATAGAACAAAAGTAGGTATCAAGCTTGACATAAACAGTTAACTCACCATCTCTAGTCAGTATGATTTTTAATTGACAAACGTATATGTATGTATGTATATATATAGATAGATAGATATAGATATAGATATAGATATAGATATATAGATATAGATATAGATATATAGATATATATATACCCTGTTTTAACCTTATTGTAAATTAAAGAAAATGGTTCAATGTAAATTGTGGACTTTTTAACTGGAAACACAATGTGAATTATGCTATTAATTTGCTTTCCAACACTGTGCTTATTTTAAGTCAACTCATATCATGTGTATAGCACTCATGTGCTTAATTTTTCTGATTATTGTGTGTTGTGTGAACTGATTTGTTTACAGTCTTTAGCATTTATATGAAAGCGATCTTTAGCATGGTGAATTTATATTTCAAAGCCCTGATTAGAGGCAGTTTTCATACTACC
Source organism: Raillietiella orientalis (assembly GCA_036172245.1). Taxonomy (NCBI): domain Eukaryota; kingdom Metazoa; phylum Arthropoda; class Ichthyostraca; order Raillietiellida; family Raillietiellidae; genus Raillietiella; species Raillietiella orientalis. The sequence goes on along the minus strand of JAYWIR010000033.1, from coordinate 931,887 downwards.
AAGAATTGTTTGAACTCCTTTTGTAATTGTAATGGAGTTGTGGTTTTAAACTGTTAAACAATCCTGCATTGTTTTACATTTAGTAAAGAGAAATCCGGATTCAAAATTCAGAATCAATGTTCTCTTGATTTGTTCTTTTTTTCTCACTTTAGGGTACACTACAGGATAAAGGTGAGAAAGTAGCAGTATTCCAAGTATTTTTTACTAGGATAAAAAATGCAAATAACATGGTCATTCAGTGGCATGACAGATACATGCTGAGATAGTTTCTTTTATCCACATCCAGCCACTTTCAGTATATTCCTGATTAATGAGAAACCAGATTATACTATGTGTAGTTTTTGTTTTGGGTTCGAGTTCTTATTAACACCAAACCTACATTGTATAATTATATCAGTCTAATCAGTTTTAGGTGCTATGTTCAGTATTTTTTGAACTCAAGTAACTGCCTCGAAAAAATTAAGCCAACAAGGGTTATTAATTAATCATTAGCTACCCTTGATAGCTGTTGCTTGTTTAAGGTTTGTGTAAATGACGAAGCTGATAGAAGAACTTATTGATGACTCCAAAATTTTTTTTTTCAAAACTTAAAAAAATAAAAACTGAGCATAGAAAAGTTGAATAAAGTAGAAAACATCACTGCCTTTCATCTTGTGAGTCCAAGGAGAACGAGCATTTTTGAACATTTTCAGTTCTTTGCATTTTTTTGAGAGAAAAGTACTTTGAAACTAATTTGTTTTCTCAGTGCATTATTCCAATAGTTCTTTTCAAAACCTTAAGCAGATTTCATCGATTTCTACTTGTTTTTCAGAGCATGGTTTTAAATTTTGAATCGATTGCATTACAGAAATACATGATAAAGCATTCTAGGGTGTGTTTCTGTACTCTCTACTCTGCTATGAAAAGAGATGCATAACTTAATCGAAATACAATAAAGCAAACTTCCATCAGGTTTGTATTATACATCCAAGTTTGAAATATATAATGTATTCGTTGAGGAGTCATTAAGCAAATCATTAAATTCACATACATTTGCACAGGATGTTAGAAGGCTTGCCCTTATTTTCATATTTTTGGGTATTTTATTTTACATGAGATTGTTTGTCGTTTCAAGATTGGTGTCATGCTTCATGATACATTAGAATGTTGTTTTGGAACATAACTTAGTCATATAGAACAGTAATTTTGAAAAAGAAAAACTTATCTGAAGAGCTTTTTGTCAAGCTCCGAAAATTAGTAAACATGTGGAAAAGCACCGCTTGAAGGCCAAAAACTTGTAAATATATGATCAGTGATCATAATTTATTGAAAAATCTGTAGCTTAAAGTACTTTTGAAATTTACTGAACACCATAGATTGTTTTACAGATTGAAGTTACATATTTGCGAGTTCACATTAATTTTGGTATGATTGAATTAAACATCAAAATATAATACATGTAAATAGGAAGAATTATTTGATGTATAATTATTTGTTTTCAGTGGAAGTTAATTATTTATTATTGTTGCTTATGATGAAAAATTCGTTATGTCTGAGTTTGAACCTTTCTACCAGAGATCATTACATAGATTTGAATCATGTATTGGTTCAATTGTTGTGATTCAATTCAATCATCGAGCTTTATTGTATAGAAACTTAGTATTAACTTTGTTTTCTCATTTTAGCGTTGGCAGAGACGGTGGTTTGTATTGTATGATGATGGCGAGCTGACATACTCTGTTGATGAACATGTATGTTGACTTTTTTGTATTTGTAAAATTATATTATTATTCATTTGAATTTTATTGTGCCTGGTGTGTGATAGGTTTGTTGAAAAGTTCCCGAGTGTTTCTAAATGCATCGTGAAAAATGGTGAAATTCTGAAAAAATCTTATTTCCAAACCTGAATTCTTTAATAGTTTAATTGTTTTGCCCTTTGGTTAAATATTATCGAGTAGTTATATCATGAAAAACCTTTTCATAATTTCCAAGAAACGCATTGGCCATATTATCAAATATAGCATCTGTATTAATTATATGACTTGGATGATGCTACATTCCCATGAACTTTTATTGAATTATCTATTTCTTGGGAGGGGGATATATCAAGTAATTAACTGTTCTATATGTGCACAGTGTTACTACATTGTCAATGTATATCTTACATTGTAATTTTTTTTTTACCGTGGAGTAATCGAGATTTTTGTAATATGATAAAAAAAAGAAAACCTTTCATTTTTCGGTTTTATCTTGATTTTGACTTTTGTGTCACATAGACTGTACATAATCCAAGTACTATGTAAGTGTTAACACTACAAAGATACTGTGAAGAGTGTGCTGAGACTCTTTTTCGATAAAAGCATAATGTGTTTTTCTAAGGGGAGCACTGTTCAGCTTGTCAGGATTTGTGTATTGGAAATTCTCAAATTCTTTAGTAAAATCAGATTTAAATGTACGAATTTAAATGTGATCTTAGTTAGTCTGCTAAGGAACTTCAAAATTTTTCATGAAGAAGAAATTTGGAAAGTTGATTAATATAGCTGATTTTGTCTACGGAAGTTTAGCTTCATACATGTTTTTGATTAATAGTACCTAATAAATATATGGGGTTAAAAGTAAGATTTTTCAAAATTTAGGGACTGTAAAACCATTTAGAACAGCTGGCACATTATTTAAGTTCATGTATTTGTCTTCCAATGTAATGTGTCGTTTACCAACTACACATTACTAATCAAAACGGACATTGCAGTCCAAGAAAGGGATATAGCATCTGTAGGTCATGAACTCATTTGTATCTGTTCAAAAGATTAAGGAGATCAGTGGGATCATTGATGGGATTCTGATACTGATGAAGGAAAAGTAATTATTCAAGAGAAATTATTAACTATGCAAATCACCACCACTTGAAAACGAATGTTGATTCGTAGAAATTGGTTTTAATGCCTACTTCTATTAGTATATGTCAGTGATTGCTTACAGTAATCTTTGTTCTTTGCATACATTTAAGCAAATAGTTTTGAATGTGATTAATGTTTTATGGTGATTATAATTTGGAATAATTGCAGCCAGAGACAGTACCACAAGATGTTATTGATATGAATGAAGTTTTAGAGGTTACAAATGCAGAAGACATAACTGGTCACCAGTTTTCAATTGCTTTAACAGGAACTGAACGTGTTAGTTTCATTAAAGCAGCATCCCGCGAAGAATATTCCTGGTGGTTTGATGTATTAATTATTTTCCCACGGAGTAAGGTATAAAATTTTTGATAATTTGAGTACTAATAACTAACAGTTTATGCTACCGTTGTATATGCTATGTCATTTTTGTTTACATGCTTAATGACTTGAAGCAGTTTTTAATGATTGTGGATTTGGCCTTTGGTTTGTAGTATATTACAGTGTATAGAAATCCAGATGTTTGAATGGTTTTACTATGATATGTGCGTAAAATTTTATTCATACAATTTTAAACACAAATCTTGTTGATGTTTGGTTGAAAATGATGAAAAAATTCATGTGCTTGTTATGTGTTAAAACTTGGGAGGGAGGGAGGTAGTTTCATTTCGTATCATGATGTTTGGAATGTTGTTCCTACTCTAATTCTTTATTGTATTATTAATTGTGACCGTCATGTGAAAAATGCATTTTCTAAGGATTGCAAAAGCTAAATTTATTGGGGCTTCTATGGTCATTGTGATCTTAGAAGTGATCAAATGTTACCATGGTTAATATGGATATGGATATGTTTAAGAAGAACGTAAAACTCAGTGTAACATTGTTGTGTCAACAAACTACAGGTACTAATCTAATGTACAAAACTAAGCATTAGATTTGAACATCATGATTAGAACATTTGAAAGATATCATGTTTAGCCATGGTGACTAGAATCTTATTGCTGATAGTGTCCAGCTTTGTTGATTGTCATGAAAAGCATTCTAATCTTGAATCTTGAAAACTCCATAATACCTATAGGGATTAAAATAATACAGAATGCAGTGTTTGTTAACTAAATGAGTATGTACTCAAATATTGCAGTATGAAGAGGTGAGGCAATGAAGAGGTGGGCAAACATTAAGAATAAACTAAATAGATGTAGAACAGAAAAGAGATTACTGATTGTGATCTCTTTTCTCTTGCAATTAAAGGAAATTTTTTCAGATTTCAAGACTAAATAAAAGGAACTTAGAGTTATTCATGCATAGATTTGTGAAAACTAAGTGGAACAAGACTATTTTTACTTTCAGGCAATTTTGGATCTTGAATGTCAAGCATTAAAGCATGTCATGATGTGCTTGTATGCCATTCAGCCAATACTATAGTTGCATGAATGTAAAATAAGCATTGTTTAATGTGAAATCATTTCGTACTTTCTGATATTGTCCCATATTGATTGGTATATATCATAATGTATTTCTACAAATAAAAAAAATTATGTATTTATAAAATAGTAATTATTAGGGACGACAGAAACGGAATGCTACTTTTCCTGGAGTTACTTCAACGTGTATGAAAACTAAAGCACCAGTTTCCTACAGTATTCATGCAGACAGAAGTGAGGGTTTGTAATGATATTTTACATCATTTAAGTTCTCTGTGTACTTTTGTGTTTCACTATGAGTGGAAGTAGGAATGCATAGAACAGTGTTTAAATTAATAAATCTTTCAAAAGATATCTATTAAGCATGTCAAAAGCACTTCAAACTTTTCAGATTTTTATTTCCATTTTTTCGAATATTTAGTTCATTGGGTGATTCAATTCATATTAATGAACTGTGTATTTTTCAAAATGTATTGTCATATTTCCATGTGTATTATGTGTTTCTGTGGTTGTGGCCTATAAGAAAACTGTAATATCAAATTGGTATCTGATTTTTTTTTCATTTTATCTTCTTATCTTCATTCTACTGATTCGTAAGTTAGGCATTGGCTTTCTTATTGACTTGCCTGGAATTCAAATGTGTGGATTTGTTTTTTCTTTTTTAAAATTATTTGGGAGACTATTACCATTGAGAGCTGGTCATGCTTCCAACTGCAACAAAATTGCAATTCGTCTGTCCAGCATTTTCAAGTTACATGAACAGCAGGTTCTTATAAGTGGAGGAGAAAAGAAAGTCATTGTTTTCAATGCAGTTTTCAAGTTTGAACTTTTTTTCAAATTGATTTTCTAACCTACTTTGTTTGAAATTATTTCCTCTCCAGTTCAAATATATTAACTAGTAATGAATGAAATATGAATTGCATCATTGTTCTCTTTCATAGGATTATTTTCATGTTCTCCTTTAGTTAGGATGCGTGCCTTGAGTTATTTCAGAAACACCTCTTACTCTTGATTCATATTGCTTAAAGCATAGTTTGAAATGCAGGATGCCTTTTGATTGTATGCGTAGTAGCTTTAGGTACAGAACACAAATTTATTGTGTGGCATTTTCCATTTTTTTAGTCTTTTTTTTATCATTATTAGGATGAATGTCCATCTCTCATACCAGGATGAAAACTTTATTTTTTCTTCATTTAGCAGGGATAGAATTTGTAGTTGTTGCCTTCTGATCCAACTGCTGTCTTAGTTCTCTTACCTTTTTAATAAGTCTGTTTACTGAATTCTACAGAAGTGAATGTAAGTATTTGATGTCTATATACATCCAACCACTAAATTAAGTTTGTACTTAGCATTACTAATGTGTTGTAAAATGTGGTTCCTTCAGTTTTCAGAAGATTTTATAAATGCGCTATTATTTTTCTGATTTAAACATTTTATTTATTCTTTGCAGCCAGCGGAACATCAGACCGAATTCGACACCGATGTCATAGTTATCAAGAAGGAAAAGATATCAATGATTTAACATCTCGTGAATCATCACGAAACCATGACATTATTCAAATAGCTAAGACTGTGAATTCAAATCATAGAGAAACATTGCAACATTCATACTGTATAGATTTACCAAAAATTCCATTCATTAATACCCAAAGTAAAGAACATGTTTCATTCAACTGTTTTGTTTTTCATTACTATACCTTATTAGATGTACCCAAGTGTTCAAATTCCCCACCTATTCATGATAAAATGAATAGAGTTCTTGAAGCAAGCGATTCAGTAGATGAAGTTCGAGGAATGCAAAGAGATTATTGCAATCTTAATGTGAAAACATCCGAGCCTTCTCAGGAAATAAGTAATGAATACCCAAAACATAAAGCATTATCCGCAAACAATGTATGTAACTCTGAACAACGAAAATTTCCAGATTGTATGTACGAATTACAAAATGTTGATACTTATATCATATTAATAGGTAATTCAAAAGGTGCACCATGTGAAATGTCGCATTCCTTGTTCCATCAACAGAAATTATTGAGCACATCTCCAAAGTCTTCAACAAAACAAGTCAGTTTTCTAAACAGATCTTGACATATTTTGGTTTGAATTTTACTTAACATAATTGGTCTTTCTGTGTCTTCCTTCTATACCTTCATCTTTATTTTATTTTATTTTTGCAAAATCTGTCATGGTTTTTGTTTTCCAGATATTTAGGGCAAATGATGACAATCTGCTTTCTTACATGCAAGTTGATGATTTGTCACTACCAAAAAAAGGTTGGCTACTGAGATTGCGGGGTGTAGATGAGTGGATCAAACGATGGTTTGTGCTGTTGAATACAACCCTGACATCATATCCTGACCAAAATGCAGAGGAGCAGTCGACATATGATGAAATTATTGATCTTTCAACAATAATTGAAATTGAAGAACTTGATTCTGTTCGAAATTATGGGTTTTCACTATTAGTAAGTTTTTTGATTTCGATCGAAGAGGATTTTTCCGATCTTCTTTGCTCGATTTCCATCAAGCTCAGTATGTGATCATTCTTTCCCCAAGAGTCTTATGTTTTTTCTTGTCTTTTATTCCAAAACTTGAAATAATAATGAGTAGTTTTTCATTTAGCTTTTAGGAAGTTTTTATGTATTTATCTTTTATTTTTCGAAATTTTGTAAATTCTTGACATCTTTACCTTAGTAGTTGTAGTTGTTATTTTGCTGTGATTTTCCAGTGTCTTATTCAGCATTAAATCTGAATATAACCTATTGTTCAAAACCTCTACTAATATTTTATGTTAACAAAGACTGCATTATCTAGGACAAAGATGGTAAAAGCTATGTGTTATCTGCTATGGCATTTGGTATTCGCATGAATTGGATTTCAGCAATTCAGCAGGTAGCCAAAGTGAAACTTTACAATCGAGTGCCAACATTAGGAGAAAAACTTGAGCAAGAAATCACCTCTACATCTAATCCAACCTGTAATTTCCGGTAAACAGTACTTGGAAATTGTGATTTGAATTACTTTAATTAAGGAAAGAGAAAAACACTCCATCATCACCAGGAATTTCTGTCTCATCATGCCTATCAGATCTGTCAACAATAACAGATGAGGTAGATTTGGATGAAAATAACGATGAGGAAAATAAGCACTCTCTTTTGCCACCTAGTCCTCCATTGAACAGAACACCAATGTCAAAAGTAGGTATCCACTTATTGAAAAAAGATTCTCTAAACATTTGAATGCCATTAGGTGAAAGAACGGGCAAGAACTCGATCGAATTCACGTTCTTGCGGCCGTTATTTCAGAAAAGTTTCCGCACCAGCTAGTGGCCATGCTTTGGAGCAAAACCCAAATTTCAGTTCTGACCAGAAACACGATGCGCATTTTAGTAAAAACGAAATAATATACAACGATTACGGAGAATGCAGTTTTGCTACAGTAAGAATGGAAACAACAAAAGTTGATTTTTGATACAATTCCTTTCTTAAGAAAGAATCTGTTTATGGAATAGCCACAAGTGCATCGACAGGTCCTTGTTACTGTGGCACAGAGCTTCTTTCTCGTATACCGAAAAAAGAAAAGTTAGAAGTCGAGTTGCCTGTCAAGGATACATCTGTGATATGTGAAGTATGTTTTCCGAGTATTTGTCTTTGGTCGAAACTTTCCCTTTTATTCAGGCATTGGGACCAAGTTTAGACTGCCAAATTGCTGCATTCCGACAGTCATTTAGAAGTGCAAGTGATGTGATAAGAGAACAAGCAGCACATATTCAGGTTGGATTTATTTCAGTAATGCGTGAGTATTTTCCTTGATATAGATATTACAAGTAAGAATGCAAGAAACTCACCTGGAATGCCAGACATTGAAAGAATTAAAACACACTCTTAATGACGAAATTCATTTTTTGAAAGAGCAGCTGTGTGTTTGCCAAGAGAGATGCAGTCAGTTAGAGCATCAGGTTCCTTCATAGTTAAAATTAAGATATAAATAACTTATTTTTGTTATTACAGATAGAAGATGTAGGCAAACTTGCTGCTGATCGTGCAGTGAAACTTAAAGAAAAGGATTTTAGTTTAAAAGAGTTGAAAGATGCGAAAAAAAATTGCGTTGGAATACTGCACAAATATTTGGACCTTTTAAAAGAATGCCAAATTCAAGACAGCTTAAGAAACCAATTGAAACAATTGAAGCAGAAGTAATCGCGTATTTTTACAATTACAGGGATTGTTCATTTTCAAATTTCAGTTGCTTTCTTGAAAAAACTAAACTGCAAGAATCACTGGAAATGTTGAATCAAGAGATTGTGGTGATCCAACAGGATAAGGAAATTGCTGAAGAGAATCTTCGGAAAGTGAAAGCAGAGTTTGAGGTTAGACAGACTAGATTTAGAATTTTGAATAGAAATACTCTTTAGCTAAAAAACCTGCAAATACAGCAACTATGTGTTCAAATGCAACAGTTGGGAGACCTCAACCAGCAGCTTCAAAAACGCAATTCTTCATTGGAGGAAAATCTCATCTATCTTACGAAAGAACAGATGTATCAGAGAGAGCATATGCCTATATCTCATACAGCAAACACTTCACTGAAATCTTTCTTAGAGGTTGTAGCATGCTGTTCATGTGAATTATCTTTAAAAAAAAAAAAATTGCAGCCAAAACACTTGAGCGGTAAAATGGAAAACGAAAAACAACTGAGAATTATAATGAAATTGGCTTCTGAATATCAAGAACATCCAGAAAATAGCCTTGCAGACACGGTTTTATTAACAAACAAACAGACGTAAGCTCTTTAAGGAGTGATTGAATATTCTCTATGTAATCTTTAGCACCATCAGTAACCAAAAAGAGGAATCAGTTTCAAACAAAATCATGCATGAGGGTTCTGGTGTGATTGTGCAACCCTGTGATGCACTGCAAAATAGGTATGGACAATTTCCCGTTTTTGTGGCATAAAAGTACACTCTCCAGCTGTAACAAAAAATTTACATTGCCTAACGTATCTTCCTACAGATTCTCTGCCAAACTTCATTCCATGAAGACTCAGCTTGAAAAAAGCGAACAGCGTAATGATTCTTTGGAACTTGAAAATCTCTGTCTCCAGCAGAACATGCTAATTAAAGAAGAAGAATTCAGTAGTCAAATAAAGCTTATGAGTTCTCGAATCGAGGATTTGGTTCAAAAGTTGATGTTAACAGAAAAGCAGGTATGTGGTTAAACAGTATACGTGGGGAAAAAAGCATTTATGATTAGGTGAGACAATACAAACATAAGCTAGTCAAACTAGAATCTAAGGAAAAACGGCGTAGTCGAAGTCTTTGTAATCAAGAAAAAAATCTCTCTATAGATATTGACAATAAATTGGTCCATTTGGAAATTCAACTTGCTTTGTTAGAGAAAACATGCAGACAGACTTTCAAAAAAAACGAAAAGACTTTTGCTGAAGCAATTGACTCATCTGACAAGGGGCAATTAATGAAACCTTCAGCCATGCCAAAATCATTAAGATGTAAATCATTAGGAAGTACTTCTATCTCCGAATTCCAGATGTTGATACGTCTAGACAATCTCTCCCACAGATTACATGCAATATGTAATTGTTGCCAAGGAGGCCAAGCTACCATAAGCACTTCCGTTCAGGAGTCCCTAAAGCAAACAGAAGATAAGCTCTCATTGTTGCAGCACATAATAAGAGGTATCCACATGGAAATACAATCACAGGATCCTGCAACATCTGTGTTGAGAATTAAAAAACTTCTGCAGTTGATTGACTGCAAGCTTCCGAATGCATATCAGGAAGCTGTTCAGAAGGTACAGCATATATTGCATTCAAAGTTACAGCAGATAAACAACAAGCTGAAGTCTTCCATTACTGAAAGAAGGTACGACTGGAATACTAAGTTAACTTTAGTCGCTGAACGAACAGCTTGTTTGTACGTTTTTTCGAAATACTTGGTTCAGCTGGCACAATATTTCGCTTCTCAAGAAGATCACTTCTGCTCATCAATTCAAAATCTACTTAACAAAATTCAGACCTTAGGAAAGACGCTAGAGAATAATGACAGCGTAAATCCCATGATATTTTGTCAAAAGTTAGATTCTGACTATTTCTTCCACAAACTTTATGTAATGGGGGAACTCCTTGCCAAGTTGCATCCTGGAGATTATACTTCATCATTCACAGCTACAGATGCTACGTTACTTTCTTACTATTCAAAGGAACTGAAGATCAAATTTGAGAAAGTAATCGAAAAGCAGTTGAATCATTTAATTCCAAAACTGGCTTCATTTTATTCGCATACAATGCAGCAACGGTATAAATCTCCAAATACATTTATATCAGATTGTCTGCATGATTCCTGTGAAAAAGTTCTGTCCCAAGTGTGCAGTCTCTTGTCTTTCACTGATATCAATCTCACCATATCCCAATTGATGCATTGCTCTAAGCTGTGGAGAAGTAGTTGCACTGTATTTGACGAGCAGTGTGATCATGGTCTTGCATGGCATCATGTTGAGGAAGAAATGCACGTACTGATTTCTTATATTTTGGATAACTTGCTTGCAGATTTCTCATATTTATCTTGCAAAGCAAAAGAAATGCCTTTAAGTGATTTAGGTGAATTGGATGCAGCATTAGAAAAGTGTGCTGAAACGTTGGTTACATGGGCTTTATTTAATGCCAAACTGAGATCATTCAGCGAATTTGTATATGGTAGTTCTGAAAATCATTATCAAGATAATATTCAACAGAATTTGAAAAAGGGGACTGAAAATCCTGATTGCTTGCATATACTGTTTAAAGATTGCTTTCACCTTTGTGGTGATGAAACTATTGGTGATTGTTTCAACATAAATGAAGAAGAATTCAAGAACTTATTCTGTAAATTTACACAAGAATACAAATGTTTATTGCTTGGGCACAACTTGATAGAAGGTTTGACTTTTCAGGATTCTGAAAAAGCTGTGAAGAACAAAAGTGATGGTGCAGCTCTGTTAAGTGAAGTCAATCAATCTAAGCCTACAGATTGCAAGCAATGCGAATTGTCCAAGATAGAATTAAGTCAAATGAAAAACGATTTATCCGCGCAAAATAATGTAAAACATATTAGAAGTCAAATGCAACAAGAAATCCACTCTTTGCAAGAAAATTATGATGAAAAACTAAATTTGCAAGCTGAGCAGTATCAAAGAGAAATTGAAAGACTCCAAGAACAAATAAAAATATTGAAGTCCCTGCCTTTGCCGTATCAGATGGCTTCCATACAACATATTGGAGCCAAGTATCAAAAGGAAATAGATCAGCTAAGGGTAAATAGGTTTTTTTGCTTGTTGAGTATGTTAATTTTCAGGTCAGATGCTCTATGAGAAAGGACTAGCTGCCATGGATGCTTCACATAAACGTATCATCATTGAAATGGAAAATCGTCACAAAACGCAACTGGAGGAATTGCGTAAAGAAAAAGAGCATGCTCTTGCTGAAGAGACACAGGCAACACTTTCTGGTCTGTATTGCTGTTGACTTTTATCCCTAAAATGTATTGTTTGCTTAGCCTTAGATGCCATGCGTAAAAACTACGAATTACAATTAGAAAATGAAATAACCAAATTTCAGAAAGAATTTATGCACCAATTCCATCCTCTAGTTACTAGTCAAGAGCTGAGGTTAGTTCAAACTATCAAGTTTTCTACCTGACAATTATGCATTAGTGATGAGGTTGGTGCTATCCACAAGGAAATCCAAATCATCACCGAAAAATATGCTGCAAAGTGCCATGAAACATTGATTTTGGAGCAGCACGTGGCAGCATTAAAGGCCGACTTACATCACCTTCAGCAGAAACAGAATTCATTATTGCCATCACAAGAAGTAAGTTTACAAGAAGGAATGCTGAATGTATTTTTGCATGAATTTAGCATGTGATCTCAGAGCATGAGAATGAACAGTCGATTAATCCTTCTACAACAGAAATACAAAATCATGGTAGGTCAAGAGTTTTTAATGAAGTACAACCTAATGCATGTGTACCAAAAAACCAATTAATCACTAACGATGTAACCATACCTCAGTGCAAAAAGACCCCCTGGAATATATCTACTGGTAAATGTCATGTTTACTCATTATAGTCATTTTCATTCTTGTAGGATACTATAATCACAATTTGAAAAACAATTCATCTGCATTCTCTCCTTCATTCCTAGTAGGTGTCGTAGCATCCAGGAAACGAATCTTTGAAAATTATTCTTCCAATGTACCACTGAAGCCCAGCTTGTGAAACTACCACAATTTGCACAAATTCACATTGTCACAAACCAAAGAGCAAACATTTGCACATACAGGTGCTTTCATCATACTTAGGGATAGTGCCAATGCACTGATTGATTATAAAATGTATATTTTTTTTGTACTTTGTGTTTTTTTTATTTGCATATTTATTTCATTCTTTGCATATGAACATGGTTCTGTGCATGGTACTAGAATGTGATGCATTTGCCCTGTTTTTTCATGTCTGATAAATAGATTGTTTATGCAGATGTAAAAAGAATGTATAGGTAAGCAAGCTGCAAGTTTACATGAAAATGCAGAGTTCCCTGAATATACTTCACATCATACAAGTATAGCAGTGATAAGATAGGTTTATTTGTTAGTATTCCAAGATGCTGGAACAGTTGAATTTTATGCTTGAAAACAAACAAAGAGATTGTATAAATGATTAGCTGTTGCTAACCTGGAATTTCCCCATTTCTTTGTGAAAGCATTAGTGCATGTCTGATAAAAGACACAAAAACAAACTAGGACCTCAATAATATGTCATGTTGAGTATAAATTTATAAGGACTTTTGAAATAAAGTTAGACATATATGTGCACAGAAACTGAATTTACGAAGTGAACGGCCATTTTGGTTGTGAAAAGAATTAGTAAGCATTAAGGAGTAGCAAAATTCTAACATGAACTGCAGCACAACCCCGATTTATTTAATAAAAAAAATTCTTAATAAAAAACTTTTCTCAAGTTCTTCATCTATATGATTTTTAAAATTGGTAATAAATAAACTGAAAAACTGAACAAAATCTAGGAATTAAAGGATGAGCCTTTATTGCTTTTGGCTAACAGTCCACGAAAAAAATAAACGTGGAATTTGTTTTTTTTTTTTGATACAGAATTTGATTGCGAGCATTCTCAGTCTTTAATGCAATACGTTTGATCAATGATCATGCTGTGCAGGTTCCAAAGCTTCACAAGACTGCTGCTTACCATGTCTTTTACATATGGCACAAAGAAAGTTTTGCTCCAAGATCAAATCTTAGGAGACCACAAAGTTCAAATCTGCCCATCTTGACTAATTTGTTGCAAGGAAATTTTGAATCAGAAAAGTGCACAGCACAAGAAATTCTGCTAATGAATGCCTGGTTGCCAGATCCTTAAATAGCATTCTAATGCCCATGATATCAGTGCAACCTGTGTGGTTTCAGGAAGTTCATTTTGAAAAATTTATCTTGCATTAATGGTACCAGAGACCTCAAGCTGCTTCTGGAGCCAGAGTTTGAACTTGGGTATTAGTATGCACACAGCCATTGAGAATATTATAATGGTTAAGAAGCTCTAATAGGTGGAATCGTTCTAACAACATTCCTCACAATGAAAGATATCCTGTGCATGTCAGCTACAGTTAAACAACAGAAGAAAACTTTTTGTAAACATGCACTATTAGCACTTTATGAATACAGCTAAGACACTTTCCAAAGCAATTTGTTAAGTGAAACTCGATCGTTATCTGCAAGGCTGGTCATACTCAGTGAGAATAAATTTCTCAAACTCTTCTGTAAGGTTCCCTACTTTAATCAAATTAATCAGCAAAGATCCTCAGCATTCAAAACATTTGCACTGAGTCAGTGTTTTATGTCAAATCTTGATAGTACAGTTCAAAAAACGTTCCAACTTCAGTAGATCCGCATTGTACATTATGCCTCAGGAAACATCGTACACAAAATATTCGTCTTATGAATACAAAGTCTTACGAAACTGCATATTGTTATTTCAAGATATGACAAGATGGAACATGAGACAAAAATACCTTTAAAAAAAACCAGTCTCTTATAAAAATGGGGAATATATATCAAATGTTGTAATTTAAAATGCGGACAGGCCAAAACTTGGTTTATTCATTTGTGACAATAAAATAACATGCATAAAAACAGACCATTGGATACGCTGAAATAGGAGCAAGATCATGAAAAAGTAAAAACAGGCAAACTTGCTTTCATATGAGAGTGTAACTAATAGAAATATTTCATCCAGAAAACATTTATGTAAAAAGTAATCAGAGCTTTATTCCATGAAAATTTTAAAGTACTACAGCATTCCGAGTACAAGCACAAAATTTCCTAATTGGAACTGGGTAACACTAGAAAAACCTTGAAAACCAGAAATAACTAGAATGTTACAAGAGATTGCAAATGTTTTCATGAATACCAGATGAAAATTACCCCAGAAAAGTAAGAATTATGAGGAAAGATTTCTAAGAACTGTAATATTTATTTATGAACATAATAAATTCTTTATTCTACATAGCAATATCCCAAATATTTTGTAGATTATGGAATTGGAGATTTACAATTGCTTTTAAGAGACAGGCCACCTTAAGTGCAACTTTATGGGAAAATGCTGCATTTGTAAATGACGGCGAAGTTTCAATGCTTGATAAATAAGTCATCATCTTAAGTAAAAACTTATCCTTTATTCCAAAATCAACTGAAGCTACCAAATCTTGAACAAAGCAAACTCTGTTTCAGTTCAATTAGGGACTTTTTAAGACTACAATCCTGAACTTCTGGCAGCTTCAGTTTAATAGCATCAAAAAGTTTTTTGAAAATTAGCACAGACTCTTCGTTCTCAATGTTTTCAGCATGTAACAATAGTACATTGCTGAAAATAGCACAAATCTGGTTTGCTAAGCTATTAGAAGGAATTAAATCATCTACAACACACATACACTCTGAATAACCTAAATGATAACAAAAAGATTCAAAGAGTAATTGAAGAAGCTTCTCTGAAATGAGAAAACCAAAATCATCTTCCATAATTAAGAAGCTGATTCCAGGTAACAAAAAATGAAAGCATAAACTACTTGATGTTGATTGCTGACAAAGTAAAATTAAAGAAGGAAATATCTCATAAATTTTGTGTTTCAAGGAAATTCTTTCAACTGAAATCCATACTCCTATAATTCTTAAAGTAGCAAGCAAAAGATTCTCTAATTGAACCACTTTATTATCCAATAAGCACACTTCCTTATGATCATTGCTTACATAAGCACTTGCAAATTCAAGTATATGTTCCATGGAATTGTTAAAATATTTAAAAAGACCAGATACATCTTCATCACTTAATTCTAAACAATATTCAGCACAATTAATACCATGTTCTAAAATATAAAAGCAGGCAACAAATAATTCTGAATGAGCCATTACATGGCTCAGTGGTTCATCTAATATCATTTCTATTTCTATACATGACAATCTACAAAGAAACAAATAAAAAGATTTTTCACAAGGAATACTCTCTGTGTTACTCAGTTCCAATAAGGTGGAAGCTAACAAAAGGGCAGGATTTCTTTGAACATCAGTTACTTTACTACATAAAATACTTTTTACTTCATTCATCAGAACATGAAACCAATTCTCTTTGCTGTAATCTACTGATTTATCAAGTAAGTTAACGAGGACCCACTTCAAGTTGCCACACTTTTGTGGTTTTAGCATATAATCAGCAGTTTGCAGGTCTTGGGCAAATAATTCAATTACTTTCAAATATGTATTCATATCAGCACACATGTTGAAATGCTTATTCACAATTAAAGACGTCAGTATTTCATACAATTTATCAGGTACTCGTTTCAACCGAAGGCATTGGGAAAAGAGGCACTGAATACCACTGAGCTTAGAAAATTCATGTTGCAGTTCTGCTTCTTGTAAAATATGAACTAAATAATCCATTTGCTTTTGCACCAATTCTAGATCGGTGTACTGTTCCATTTGGGTGAACATTTCTTTTAAAACAAATTTATGATCTGGTCTCGATAGATATTCTGGAACTCCACAGTACAATAATAAAACTGAGTAGGCTATTGAATGTAACCGTTCTGTTTCGGTGGAACCTGTGGGCAAAATTCTGGTTTTTAACAATGTGATTACAAAATCAAAACCCAGAATTTCCATTAACTGAGCACAGTCTTTGTCGCTTATATCTACATTGTTTATGTGGTTTCTCAAGATCCCAATTACACCAAGTTTTTCCAGACGATCGGCTCCCTTGGGTAGAAGTTCCCACAACATTTGTTCACACTGTTCAAAAGAAACCTCACTCGAAGTTCCGAGTTGCTCATCGTGCTCCATTTCAACACTTTCTGATGCAAATCAAAATGCACTTCCAAATGAAACCGCTTCCACGGTACAAATTTCGGCCATTGCAGTTTTCATTCCCACTGCCTTCCGGGCTGGCAAGAATAAAACAGCAGTTTATGGACAAAATTCCGTGCAGAGTTCATTCATTCATTCATTTACTCATGCAGTCGTGCACACACAAATGTGCACGATGGAAAGGAGTTTTCCTGTTCGTTGCCATGTTGAGTATTCTCCATCATGATGAGCTTCGATGATGATTTTTTTACACCCCCTCGTTCCTAGGACGACGCTGGAGCATCAGCAGCACATTTCCAAGATGTGTGAAAGCCATCATTACAAAATTAGGTGTTCCCATGCGAACGACTGCTTTTAATACATATTTCACCACGTATTCTGAAGCAGCGAATAGCCAAGACTTGAGTGCAACTCATGGTGATACAACAGTTGGGTTTTGTTTTTCAAAAGAAAGGAACAGATATTCAGGGTTGCTAGTTTTCTTTAAGAAATAGTACGTCACATGTAAATTCTAATTAAGTGCGGTACTGATACGCTGTGCCGTTTCGAACCAAAAAAGCAAAATCAATTTGACTTGACCAGGCATTAAGAAGAAGAAAAAAACGTGGTATATCAATTTTATTTCTGTTGTCTTTATTTCATTTCGTTGTAAGAAATTGCCGAAACTGGCATCTACGAATGTGTGATTGCTGTAAAAGACTTTAAAAAAAAAAAAAAATTTTTCCCCCTTTATTCCCCATCACATTGCACTGTGATACACGCCGTTTACGCGGACGTACTCAGTTTTTGTGGCAAAACACTTCTCCCGGAAGTGTTCCCGTGGGAAGGGAGCCGTGACTTCGTCCGTGTGATTATGAATTTTCCGATGCGGAAGCCATGATTGATTTTCCGCTGATTTGTTGAAAAACATTTCGCGTTTCGGATCGGTTTAATCGCGCATCACCAACTGTTTGTGTAGGATGCTGGGCGCTGCTCATCTCGGGGGTGGGCACTTGTGGACCTCCAAAACCATGATTGCGGAGTCACTTGGAAGCAGAAATGAGTGAAAGCGTGAAAGTAGCCGTTCGTTGCAGACCACTTAATGAAAAGGAAATTGCTGAAGGCTACAATAGGTATGCAGTGTCAGAATTGAAGCTAATCTGTCACTGGGTTTGTTTCATTTAGTGTGGTGGACATTGATTCTTCAAACCATACTGTAAATGTCCATAATTCGAAGTCTGCTACAAATCCATACAAGCAGTTCACTTTTGATGCCGTATTTGATTGGAAGTAAGAAATTTTCTGATTACAAGTGTGTGCTCATGCACACCTGTTTAGGGGAGAACCTTAAAAAGTCATTGAGTATTTCATCACGTTAGTGTTATAGCAGTTAAAAGCAATTATGCAAAGCAATTAAAACATCTGTACTTGAAATAGTTCCGTAAAAATTGGAATCTTTTTCTTAGGCTTCAGATACCCTATTTGAAATTATGTGGAATAACAGGATAGCAATACTTGAAATCAAAGCATATCGTTCCCAATGTTCTAATTCTACTATCTGGTTGCTAATGCATTACTGCTTGCTTTAAAGATGTCACCCGTTTCGTTTTGTTTGTACCACAAACAAAACGTTTGGTATTTGTGGCACAAACAAAACGTTTGGTATTTCTCATTGGTGTATGTAACACGTGCAGTACGGCCACTCATGTAGAATGATGCAGTTTTGTTTTTATTCTTCGCTCATTTATCGTTCTTTTTGTTTGTCTACTTATGTGAACTGATGGGCCTTCAGTATGAAAATTGCTTTAGTTGTATTTTGAGCTTCATGCATGTCAAAGTTGTATTTTGTTCAAAAAACAATATTTGTATGCATTTTGTTTCTGTTGATGTAACACTTAAAACTTGATTCAGATTGTAAGATCTGTCTTAATTGGTAATAAGTCCAAACGTCTGTTATTTGAGTATATTCTCATGCTCTTAGGACTTTTTAATCCTTACTTTTAATCAGCTTTGTAACAAGAAATGAGTCAAAAAAGTAGGAAGATCTTGTAGCATGCATATTTTTCAAAAAAAACAACAACTGCAAACTTACAAAACTGAGATGTGATATGCTTATGCTTATGTTCCAGTTCCACTCAAAGTGAAGTATATGATGAATCATGTAGACCAATTGTCAGTGCTGTGCTCAGTGGATTCAATGGAACTGTGTTTGCATATGGTCAAACTGGCACTGGTAAAACTTATACTATGCAAGGTACATTAATATTCAACTTCATTAATTTTTGTTACAGTGATTATGTATTTTAGCTTTTTCTTAAAGTGATTGTATATGAGCAAAAACAATAAATGTATCAATATTAGTTTAATGCGTTTGTGGTAAACTTTCAATACTGTTGGATGTTGTGTAGTTTAAGTGACTTCAGTTATGATACAGTATAATTGTGATGTACAATTTGATTTAAATGCATTAAAGTATTCTGTTATTATTGTAAGTGCTTTTCATTATTTTGGTATTTCATAAAACAGGCAAATATTGGTTTTCTCATCATTGATGAAACTTACTTTTGATTTTGCATCATAAGCACATGGTGTGGAAAAGCTAATTAAAGCATCACTTGAAAGTAAAGACAACCAAGAGTAGAACTTATTTAATTACACTTAACAATAAGTTTGGCCTTTAACATTTCAATGCTTTGAATTTTTTTTATGATATACAGAAATCCTATCCATTCATCCATTATTTGTATTTGAGTATGAACATTTACTGCTTCCTAAATATTGTGCTCAATTTTTTCTCAGTAACAAATTGAGAATGTCTGTCTAATAAGTACTTTTCAAACTAAGCTCTTAAAATCTCGAGACCACAGTTTGTAATGATTGCATGCACTTTGTTATTTTCGAAAGTGGCTGCTTGTCAGTACCCAATTTAAACACCACAGAAATATCATTTTACATTTCGAAAATGCTTTTTCATAAATACTGTTGGTACTTTTGAAGGATCAATTATTCAAATCAATTAAAACAGGTATTTCATGAATAAGGCAATTGAAATGTTTCTACTGTTTTGCAGGTGTGACAAATAACCTAGATCAAAGAGGAGTAATCCCACGTTCTTTTGAACAGATTTTTAATCACATTTCTCATTCAACAAATGAGCAGTATCTGGTGCGAACCTCTTACTTGGAGATTTACCAGGAGGATATCAGGTTGGTCTTGAATATTTGCAGACACTTTTGGCTATGTTATGCATGTGTTATGCATGCAAAAAAAAAAAAAAAAAAGAAATAATGGTTTGACACAAAGATTTCTTGTGATTGCAGGGACCTCCTAAGCAAAGATGCATACAAACGTTTAGAGTTAAGAGAACGATCTGATGTTGGTGTGTATGTGAAGGACTTATCATCAGTTGTGTGTAGAAGCATCAAAGAAATTGAGCATGTCATGAATATAGGAAATCAGAATCGATCTGTTGGGTGAGAATCTACAAACTAAGGCACTTCAAAAATTGTCTTTTTTTTATAGAGCAACTAACATGAATGAGCACAGTTCCCGTTCACATGCCATTTTTATCATCACTGTAGAATGTAGTAGCATTGGAGTAGATGGCAAGACTCATATTCATGTTGGTAAACTAAACCTTGTTGACCTGGCAGGTAGTGAGAGACAGACTAAATCAGGAGCATCAGTAATGAAAATATTTGTAGATATATTATGATAAGCATTTTGCTTACTTTAGGGAGAAAGACTTAAAGAAGCTACTAAAATAAATTTGTCGCTTTCTGCTCTGGGAAATGTTATCTCAGCATTGATGGATGGCAGGAACTCACATATTCCTTATCGAGATTCTAAATTGACGCGTCTTCTTCAAGGTCACTTATTCTGATTCCTACAGCAACCTAAATATTAGAATCATGGTTAGATTCTCTTGGAGGAAATGCTAAAACTATAATGATTGCCAATATTGGTCCAGCAATATACAATTATGATGAAACACTTACAACACTTCGCTATGCCAGTCATGCTAAATATATACAAAACAAACCACGAATAAATGAGGATCCCAAAGATGCTTTGCTCCGCAAATTTCAGGAAGAAATTAGTAGACTCAAGGTAAGACTAAACATTTATGGATAAAAAAAACCTACTGAAACTAAAAGGCAGCATATGCTGAAAGAATGAGTCAGCAGCAACATCAGAAAATGGTGACAGAGGAAAATAGCGAGTTAAACAATTTTTGGGAAGCACAAGCACTTGAGATTGAAAGAGAGAAGCAGTCCATTTTAAAGGACCAACATCTGATTGGCGAGGTCTGAGTCAAGTATTCACATACCAATTTTTTGAATTTTCTGTTGAATAGGAAAAAGAGAAGCTTCTATCAGACTTAAAGGACAAAGAAAAACTGATTTTACTAGAAAAGGAGGCTCAAGAGCAGATTATAGCAAAGATTCGTGCAATGGAAAGCAAACTGTTGTCTGGTCAGAGTATGGTGGATCATACTCAACAGCAAGAGAAGGCCCTTGATCAGTGTCGTTTGAAAATTGCAGAACAAAAACGTCGTGAAAAGGAAGTGTTAAATCGATTAGAAGCTGAAGAAGAAGCTGCTTCTGATATTAAGCACACTTATAGCTCCTTGCAACAAGAAGTGGAAGCAAAAGGTCGCAAATTGAGGAAACTTCTTGCCAGATTGCAAGCTGTTAAACAAGAAATCACTAGTGCTACCGAAACTTTCTCCCTTGAAAGGGAACAATTGTTAACTACGCAGCAATCACTTATGAAAAACATAAGACTATATCACTTAATAATTGAGAATTTCATTCCTGCAGAAGAGCGACATCAGATCCTTATGTGTGCCACATACAATGAAGACAAAAGCAATTGGGACTTGAACTTGGAATCGGAAATAAGAAATGAAATTCGTAAACGTCCCTTTTCTTCTTTTTGTCGGAGACCCATGTCCGAATATGCTAAAATGGCTGTTGTTATGGGAAATAACATTCGCTTTAGAGTAAGTAAAACAGGAATAAATTTTTATAACATGGTTTCATTGTAGGGTGAGAACATTCTCAGTCTATCCTTGGATACACCAACTAGAACTACTGCTGATTACGAATTGCCTTTTGTTTCACCCATTCTTCAGGCAGCTTTGAGTGATGTATTTGAAGATGAACAAAAGGATATTGTGATTGATGCTAAGGACAGTCACAAATATGTTTCTAATTTTCGTGTGATGGCAAAGAAGAAGTCTTATTTGTCTAAGAAGCATAATGACTCAGCATGCAAATATCCCCAGCCTCGGGGTTTAGTTCCAAAATAAAGGTGCATTTAATCATAACTGATAATATGAGCACCTGTAAATGCACGTACAGCACAACCAGTCTTAATCTTTGATCTCTATTCTTTGAGATCTTGCAAACAAAGCCATAAGGAATGATTTTCGGGTGGCACCTGCCATGGAGAAAGCAATGATGGCATTTAACACAAGGAGAAAATACACTGCAGGAATGCTAATGTAGTACAGTTCACTCTGATTAAGTAGTGTAAGGCAGGATGCAGCAAGATGGCTTACAACTACAATAAGCACCATAAAGTAACTTCGCTGATCTAGCAAATGATGGAGCATAACTGACCATACTACATTTAGTAGCTCAAAGGCTAATGTTAACAATGCAGACATAAGAAAGAAAAATGGTGAGCCACCCTGTAATCCCATAGTTCCTGGACCAGCTGAAACAGCTAAAATATTTCCGTATGCAAATGCACCACTTGCTGTACCAAAGCCTAAACCACAAACTAATGATATATTAGTTAAATATTCACATTGATTATTCACTTACCATATGCTAACAGATGCCTTTGAGATGTAATTGGTGTTTCTGTAACACATACTTGCTGTAAGCCTTTTTCAGCTTTTTTTAATACAAGATAGAGAAATAACCTAAATACTTCTTGGAAGATCACGGAAAAAAATATTCCAAATAGCAAAAACTGTCTCAAAGGTACGACAGCAAACCAGAGAAGGGAGCTGAGCAGTAATGCCAATAACCAAAAAAACGAACTGGGAATCTCTGTAAAAAATGAAAAACTGAAAAATACATACCTTGCTACCATTAATATGATTCTTAAAGGATCATTGGCAATTGTAATTATAAACATTGCAAGAAGGGGGCCGAAAGTCAATGCAGTACAACCGAAAAATTCTGTAATGGTCATTATGACTTCCTGTAACTTCACATTTTGAAACCAACTGGCTGGTATTTGATTTACTCATGAAGCACCATACATTACGTAGAATGGCTCGTAATTGACTTCCATTACCGAGTCCATAAAGCATCTAAATAAATGCGAAATAACTTCATTATAAACACAGTAGTAAGTTATATTACAATCAATTTCCAACATTTCAACTCTACTTATTCAGTCTTGTATTCTTGTTATTCTCAAAATCACATTAAATCAAATTTGAACCACGACGGCGCAAAACTGGATACGCCTATGTCCCTTGTTTACTATGCTAACACTGTAATAAATGATTATCACAGACTGAAAGTGTTTCAAGTTAAAAGGAATTAAATTTCGAAATTTAACACACAGCAGAAATGAAATGAGACTTACAAGTGAAGAGTCCATTGGTCAACCACGTTATCATGATTTCAAGATGACACACAAAATAAACAATGCCAGGCTAAGAAATCTCAAACATATATTACTACTCCCAATTTTAAAAACAAACAAACAGGAAAACAAATAGTCCACAAAATGGTTTCGTAATTAATTCACAATTTTGCATCCCTGAAGCATGATTCCTTACAAAACTAATCACCTGATTTAATTGGACGGAATATTGACGGTATCATATTGATGACTCAGTATCAGATAGCGTTATGACGTAAAATAAGAAATCCCAAAACTACAAAAATTAAATAAATCTCAAAAAGGTCAATAATATGAAAATATTCTTGATGGTGCATATTTGACAAATTCTGATTTTGATTACTATAAAATTACTTGTGAAATAGTCGAAGTCATTTACGCATATATTCATAATCTATTGAATAAAAAATTTCAAGCATTAAGTTCCCATTAGACTGCACGCAATTTCGAAAAATGATTATTTTCCTTCTTCACCCACAAATGTTCTCATATTCCATCATGTCCCATTCATTAAATGTTGCGATAATATACAACGGTGACTACAATGACTTTGTGCATTACAGATTTATTTATTTTTGCACAAAATTGTTACAGCGACACACTTAATTTAAGAAGCTAAAGAAAAGATATAGGAAACACAGCAAGTCGCAACAGTTTTCAGAGACTTTGTTTAATTTAAATTCCCTATTCACACAAGATGAAAAAGCTGATGATTTTATGATTATTGCAGCTGAGACATTCCTTGACAATACGTCTTCTATGATAACTCTTTTTCTTCATAATATCTTTTCGTCCACAACTATACCACTGGAACTAAAGTTCCATCAATTGATGATTGAGTCTCTTATAACTAGATCGTAGGATTTGTATAAGAAACCATAGCATGATAAAATAATCAATGCCAGATGCTGTTATATAAAAGAAGTAAACACATAAGAATCATATCAGTGCCTTTCCTACCAGATTCACTATAATTATAACAGGATATTTGCATTATTCAGTTCATACAGTAATATTATCCTCTCTGGTTACCATGATCCTCAAAATAAAAAAGAATACATAAATACTTCATTGGAACTGAAAAGCTAAGTAGCGTGAAACTTATAAATCAACTTTTTCATTAAAATCGAACCCCTCATTGCCCTAGGAATGAAATTCACTCAATACAACAATCTGATATTTCTTTAAAAAAATGAATTTTACTATTATTATGTAAATTGATTAGTTTTATGAGAACATTGGAATACAGATCTCCTTCATTTATGATCCCTGTTGACACATGCACTCTCAAAAAGCAATGAAGAATGCAAGATCAAGTGTTCAGGATCATGTCCTAATTACGAAGCTCAGTTGTTCATTATGCAAAAGCATCCAAAGGCAACATAGAAATTCTAAGACTGCTATGTTTTCAATCCAAAATATATAGTTATTAAATATTTTCAACTCAAGGCATAACCAATGATCCTAATGACATCTTGATGGCAACAGACATCGCTTCAAAGGATTAAAAGAAATCCATCTCTCTTGAGTTCTGAATATTTCAAACACAATCATATACTGAATTTTGTTTCATGATTTTCCCAGTAGTTGTGGTAATTTCAAACTGAAATCTAATCAGTTTTTAAAATTATCGTTTCTCGAGTAGTAATGATACGATCTCAAACTCAAGAGCCTTTCGCATCATATAATGAAAAAAAACATTATCTTTGAATGAAGTTTTATGATTATTGCAGCTAATTTCGGAATTTCCAGAATTTTGTGCCTCATCAACAATGATTACAAATCATTATAAAGGAATGAAACTATCACATAGACTTCTATTGACACTAACGTTCTCCTTGTACTGCAAGCAACAAAGAAGAATCTTCATGGTTCTCTACCTTTGATCATCTTCATATTCTCAGGGAACCACAAATTCTTGTGATTCTTTCTCAACTTCCTTTTTCCTTGTTGTTGCATAAATGTTCAGATCTTTGTTTCGATTTAGAAATCTTTCCATTTATAAGCTTCATGACAATGTATTTCTTGATTTTCATTATCATGTTTGATTTACATTTTTTTTGAAAAGAAACTTTACTAATGCCTTCATGTTGTTACATCTTATAACCGGTTGTTAGGTCATAGGAATGATTCCCAAATATGATGGTTAATAGTTGCTGTTAATTCAAATGATGCAGTTAGTTTGAGGTGCATTCTGTAAATAACATACTTTTTTACTTTGTATATTTGTAATTATCACTTTGAATTCCCACTTCATAAGGATATGATAGTTGTGTTGTGATGATCTTTATCTGAAGGTTTACATTTGTATCCTGCACTTAAGTAGAGTTTCGTGATGCTTTTTGAAACTTGACATTTTTGTTTTCTTTATCTAGAGGAAGAGATATTCAATTTTTATTATCTCTGGTCTATTTTTCTATTTGGTCGTTTCACTACAGCCATCTTCACTTCTTCGTGCCATTTACTGACCTTTAGGGCTTCATTTGAACGCAATTGAAAAGTGAACACCTTCAATATGCCCACAGGAGAACGTTACTCTTAAGGAAACTTTATACATTATTTGATTATAATCAAATAGCTGCCATATTCATCGATACGTCAAAATCTCTCTGCTCATTGTTCTTGATTCTTATGGAGTAGAACAGAATTTTCGAGATTTGTCTGATTACTGTTTTGTTAGAAATAGTATCAAATTCATTGTATCTAAATCATATAACTTTAAGAGAAATATTTTGCATGTTTTGATTTCTACTCGTATCAGTGAGAAGATGCGAGAATTCTGGAATTCGTCTGTTATTTCTGGCTTGTTTTAAAATTATCCCTGAGAACAACAGTACCTTTCCAATATATGTGTAACTAAGATTCATTGCATTATAGCTATGTGGTTTTTATTTATTTTTTTTAGGTATACAAGTTGTTCTGCTTTGTTTTAGAGCTGATGTACAATTCCGAGATATATGAGCACTTTGATAAAAAGCACAATATCAGATTCGAATCTGCTGAGATTTTACACAGTGGTACATGATGGGTGCATTGTAACAATAAAATCGTAACAAATCAATACGGAACATGTTTCAAGCAATTCAAAAACGTATCGTTTGAACTCTTAAATCAGTTACGTGGATTTGCTATGTTGGCAACTGTGATTAAAATTTAATGGTAAGTCTCCGAACTGAGGACTGAAGTACCGAGGATATAAAAATGCCTGTGCAAACAGAGTGAGTATTCACTGTTTTTTAATTTTGTTGGAATGCTAGAGATTTCATACTGAAATTGTTGAAACAAAATTATATTTGTGCTATTGATTATCGAGTATTCAGTTTTCTGTTTGTACTAATGCTATTTTTGTTCCGAAATAAGTTAACAAATTTTGCTTCGAAATAATAATGTGCTGCCGTATACATATCGCAAGGATTTGGGGAATAAAATGCATGTAGTGCATTTGAGATAGATTTGGTTTAATACTCTGTGCACTGAAGTTTTCAAAATTGATACTTTTATTCATATGTTTGTATTTGACTTTTCGTACTAGTTACTTATTTTGACTGGTAGGTAATCTATTGAATTATGAATTTGTGTAACCGATCGTTCTTTGAACATTCTGTATCCGAATATTAATGAGTGGACTTGCCTTTTAGGCCAATATCGAGTTGGGCAGATGAAACAGAAGAAAAGCAAGGTTTGTATAAGTTCACTCTTATTTTATATAGATGTATCTAAAAAAGAATCTTCTGCACTACCACCACGAACCGAAGTTATCAATAATGGCATTAAGACAGTTACTGAGTATGCATTTGATGAAAAAGGAAAAAAATTGAAGGTAGATTGTAATTTCTGCATATTTGTAATATCATCATGCATTGTCGTGATTTCGATTTTTTGTGCATTACTGAACGAAAACTGAATGCACAAATCATAGTTTCGAAATTTTCATCCCAATGTTTTTCTGGCAAAATTCATTTTCTTGATCACAATGAATTTAAGGAATTAGTAATAGTGTGTTTGTTCAGTTATATTGTTATTATTTTTATGTTTCTTCAAACCATAGATTGTGAGGCAGTATCAAATTGAAACAAGAAAAATTTCAAAATCAGTACTAAAAAGAAGGAATTGGTCAAAATTTGGACAGTCAAAAGATGACAAACAAGGTCCCAATCCTGCAACAACTGTAATTGCAGAGGAAGTTTCTATGCAGGTTTTTAATTTCAGTTTTCAGAGCAAAGTCTTTATAATTGGTGTGTTGCTAAACAATTTGCAGACTTCAAGGGAATTCATGGAATTAAAATTAATATATCAAATTTACTTTAAATTAGTCCTATTGTCATAAGCTAGCTGTTTTCTAATTTGCAGACTAGTTTATTATTATGAAAGTAGCGTATTACTGGCTTAAAATTTTTTGTGTCCTGCTTCTCTCACTTTTCATTTATTTTCATGTTCAATTTCCGATTTTGTATATTTGATCATTACCATTAGTATTGGATTGTTTATTAGTTTGTGCATTCCAAAGATGAAAATGAAAAACAGGAAGAGGATGCAATAAGCAAGTTGAAAGGCCAGAAAGCAATGGTGAAATGTCGTATTTGTAAGAAGGATCATTGGACAAAACAGTGTCCTTATAAAGAAATGATGGTAATTTGTGTTATATGCATTCAAGTACTTGTTTTGTTTAATAGAATTGAAAAATTTTTAGTTCATGTGTGTGTGATTAAATTTGGTTTGTGTTGTTATCTCCACCAGTGTACTTTGTTTTGCTTTTTCTTGCTTATGTCTCATGTTTATTAATTGCATATTAACTTGATTTCAAATGAATTGTGTTTGTATTCCTGAATAAACAAAAGCATTGTTTGGAAATGTGATTTTTGACTCACTTGACTTATGCAGATCATTAGTCATCTCTATATCTTAACTAGGCAGAAGAGAAAGAAGTCCTTCCTCAGATGTCATCTGGAATGTTGGAGGAAAAATCTAAACCATCTACCAAAGCATATCTTCCTCCTTCTAGAAGAGAAGGTGCAATTCAAGGAGAGGGAATGTTACCTACAAGAAAAGGTAAGAAAGTTGAGCTTTAGGTGAACTTTCTATTATTTTTATTGATTAAACTTTAGTTCTTTCTAGCATACTTCTCATGAAAATTTCAGAGTTCTTCTTAAAAGTTTATCATTGTCAATCTTTTTGTATTGATGGTATAACACTGACTTTCATTAGCAATTTAAGATTGGCAGCACATTTTGAATGCTTTTTCATTTTCTTTAGTATTCCTGATTAGACTTTTTAATTTATTGGAGATGTGTGGCCATTGTTTTGAATGTTTAAAATATCTTTTGAAGGATGTAATTATTTCACATAGTTGACACGAAAGTCACTTCTCTTAGAAAATGTGAGTGTGCAACTCATATTTCCCAAGTGTCTTGTTAATCTACAATAGCTTTTCCATATTCATCTCTACAGTGAATGCTCCATGAACTTATTATAAAAATAAATTGGTTTAAGAAGTGAAATTTGTGTTTACTCTGTAATGTTTTGTAACTGATTTTATTTTCGATTACGTAATAGGAAACAGAAAGTTAACATTTTTGCAAAATATTGATTTGATTTTTTTTTTAAAATAATTTTTTTTTTATAACTTTGTAGTTTATGTAAATCATTGCGCTGCTGGAAAAAATTTTCCATGCCCTACCTTACAATTGCCTCTTGCAGCAAATGTGATTATAAATTGTTTAGTGAGTTTACATGTTAATGTCATGTATGCATTGCAGAAGATTTTCCCACTCTTCGAGTGACCAATTTATCTGAGAGTACCCGAGAACAAGATTTGCAAGAACTGTTTGCGCCTTTTGGAACACTTCAACGCATATTTTTATCCAAGGACAAAATTACAGGACAATCCAAGGGATTTGCATTTGTGAGCTATTCACGTGTAGAGGATGCAGCACATGCAATTGAAGTTTTGAATGGGTTTGGCTACGACCATCTGATTTTAAATGTGGAATGGTCCAAGTATGATAGTTGTTTTAATATGAAACTTTCTGAATATTGTTTTTCAGGCCATCAGTTGCGAAATAAGGTCTTCTGAAATTCTCTTTCAATGAATAAAGACATTATGTTATGACGTAATTTTATTTGGTGGTAGCAAGTACTTAATTGCAAACCACCATTTAAAGTATCATTTCAAATGTGTCTAGGAAATACTTATGTGCATCGAACTCATTTTGTAGGTTTGAGGATTAATACAAATGAAATGACGCTTCCAGAAATATCAGTGCAGAAAGTTGCTGAATATTTAGATTCATTCATTGCTTCACCTAAGATGTAAATAATTTTTGTTTCAATACCCTTGTTCACCATAATCGTTTTAGCACACAAGAAACTGTCACTTCACAATCAAATTGTAAACAAGCATTTCTTAAAAGACTTGCAACTTATACTCCAAGTCACTGGGCTGCAAAACCAGCCAATCCACTGTTATGTAGTCAGTATGGATGGTACTGTGAAGCTAAAGATTTGCTATGTTGTGTTACTTGTGAAGCTCGTGTGTCAGGGCATTTGCCATCCTTAAGAGATTATAATGTTTGTAAGTATGTCGCTTTCTCATACTTGAAGATGACATATGGATAGATCAGGAATGTGTTCAGCATCTCTTGGACAAGATCAAAGATGGTCACAAACACTTTTGTCCATGGATTGTAAATCCAAGCCCTAGTGTGTTTCTTAAAGCTTCTATTCCTGATGCCAAGTTTATAAAAGAAGATCTAGCAATGAGAATGAAATTGCTGATGGCAAATACTCATTGGTTACCACAAGTCTGCAAGCCACTTACAGTTTCAGTAACTTTGCATTTTTCTAGCTATTTGACGTTGAATTTTGTTTTCCAGGTTAACTGGAAAGATGTGCAGGCTCTTTTAGCATTGCATGGTCATTCCATTAGCAATCCTAATAGCATCACAATATTTTTGTTAGCTCTCTTTAATTGGTTGCCAACTGAAAAAACTGAGGTATTGAGTTGTTCAGCATGCCTTCGTTGTGTTGGTGTCTGGCAGTATCCTGTTTTAAAACTTGCATCACAGACTGCTTATTTAGGCAGTTTTAGCATTCCTTCTGAACTACTAAATGATACAAACTCTTCTGCATACACTGAAAAGGACAGAAACCAAAACTTGGATAAAGTAAAAGATAAAGAAACAGAGGTAGTTGCTGTTCAAGATAAAATTTCAACATCAGACATGGAAACAGCAAATTGTTTGTCTACCCCTGAAGAGGAAGATCGATCTCATATTTTGTTAGTAAGTAGAGAATAAGCCTCAAAGTTTGAGGGCATAATCTTTGAAATGAGGTTGTAGATGAACACATGTGTACAAAAGATACAAATGAGAACCCTATTCATGATTCAAATAAAGCATGTTCCTCTCAAAACTCAGATACTGAAAATTTGATTGAGCAGTTTGATGATGGAAAGCCATCAGCATTGGAAATCCATATTACTGAACAACCAGAGTCAACAGGTATTAAAATTCTTTATTTACATTTAGTATATGTGTGGATGTGCTGCACAAACAATGTATTTGATCATGCTTAAAAACCAAATGTGACTTCATGTTGGCAACATGAAGCCACATTTTTACAGTTTTGAGAAAAGTGCACTAAGGTTTCTGTGTATGTGTGTTGGTGTGTTATTGCTATAGATGGCAGTTTCAATGTCCAAATTTTATTTCTTGTCATTATTAAGAATTCATCTACGTAAATGCAAGCATTCATGACTATATAGCTCTAATTTACAACACTAAAAACTTTTACAGATTTCTTGTGAGTTCTGTGAATGAAATATGCAAGTTTGATACAGATTTTATAGCATGACCTAGCATAGTAATTTCAAAGCTTTAGATGACGGTGAACTGGGAAGATGTAACGTGAACCAAAAGAATTGCAAGCACCAGTCTGGAAATGTCAAAGATGGTGTAGATACGGGTGCAAGTGAACAAAATAATGACATATCTTTTATCACAGAACAATTTATTGAGAAAAATAAGGCTATCACAGAACAATCCCAATTAGACAATGAATCACTCACTGAGACATTAAATGCAACTCCTAAGGCTCCTCACAATATGGAAGTTTTACAGCCGAATGAACTAAATGAACTTGACAATAACTTAAAAAGTACTAATGAAGACAAAAAGGAACACAATTCTTCAGTCTCCCCTATTGGAGAAACAAACCAAAATCATGAAAGTTCAAATACGGGGTCCACAGAATCATGCACATCTGATAACTTCTATGAGCATCACCATGACAAAAATATAATTAAGCATACTTATCAACATGAAAACCAAGAGAAGCATGATGGTTTAATCAGTTCGACATTCAAGCATTGCAAATTAGCTGATTACCTAAGTCGTCTAGATGTTTTGGGGGAACACAGACACTGGTGTCCTTGGATAGATGGCAATCCATGTGGCTGGCAGCAGTATTTGCACTCCTGTTTACAGTGTCTTCATCAAACCAACCCAACTGCTTTACCAAATTATGTAAGTAAACAAACATCGGAAGTTCTCTAGTATCATATAAATGTTGATTGCAGGCACGTACCATGATAGAAAGTCTTCATGAAATGAACTCCTTGCTGCATTCCAAACACTGTATAATGGAATGTGAATAAAGTCTGACATAATTTTTAAAACATTTTCTTGTTACTATCAGCTGGATGCACAAATGCACACATTAATTCATCACAGGTGGAAAACAAACTGGTTTTATTGGAAGCTAATGTATGCTTTACTCCATTCACTCAAACTGCTGTTTTGTGTGTATGTGTGTGTGTGTGTGTATGTGTGTGTGTGTGTGTGTGTTTTGTTATTTCTGAACCATCCTCTACATAAAAATACTGCCAATCAGAACTGCATTCATGATGAAATGAAGACTTGAATGCCATGTGCTACAAAAAGCAGGAAGCTCCGTAGCATTTCAACTGCAGATGTCAGACTTTCTTAAGTATTGCTTTCTTCCAAATGGCCACCTTTTATAATAGCATGATTACTAGTTTGATTCATATGTAACAAGCAGAGCAGAATCCACAGGTTCCATGCATGATGGGCATGTAAAACTTCGCATTAACCAGTCATCTATGCATTTGACGTGGTATGTGTGCATACAGGGTAAGTATCGCACAGGGTCTCCAGAAACAAATTCTCCCATGCATATGACACATCTAGAAAATAGTTCAATCAATCATATACAGTTCTGGTGTTTGACTAGTTGATACAGTTAGTGCAAACAAAAATAAAACATTATTGTCAGTAAAATAAAAATAAAGACTAACTCCTTGATTTTTTTGCAGCCATCATAACTACCCGTTGGTAAATGCTGGATCATACCAATTCTTTGAGCAATTTTTACTTGTTCTTCTTCTGTCAGCTGAGAAACAGATCTGTTAACACTGGGCGAAGGATAATAAACAGGTGTCTCCTTCAGAAATGCAAAATCAAATTATGATGTTTACAATGTTTTCATATCTGTTCCTTTTATTCCCATTAATGCTAACTGAATAAATAAGTAATAGATTAAGCATTTTTGGAATGTTAGCTCTGAAAACTGCAACCATATACAAAAAGTTATTACACTGTAGAGATTTTTAATTAGTATAACAACGACTGTATTTAATGAGAACTACCTGCTCGTTTATAACGGGTATTGTTCTTCCCATGAAAGGGTCATTAAACACCGAATCTCTTTGACTCTCGCTACCTGTAAGCAATGTTACATCATCACTTTCTCCAGTTTTAAGGCAGTTTCCCATTGATAACTGCTTAGGAGCCTAGAATTTAACAAACTACGAGCACTTTTGCTGATTTTCCGATGAAACGACAAAATTTTACATCATCTTTGTTGACTTATCGACATCAAGTGTTATCAAAGCTTTAGTAATGAAGTTCACCGACAGAATGCTCGATTCGTACTGTGAGATATATTTCTGAAACAATACGTAGAATTATTTAGAAAAACTATAAGGAGTTTTAGAAAACAGTCCTCGTGATGTTCTTTGTTTATCAAGTATGTTTTCTCTAAATTTATAATTAGTACGAAACCTCCGCTTGACATAATTTAGCATCGTAATAGAGAATAAAACAATAATACATCCCCAAAATATCAAAAAAGAAGCATAATGTTTTAAAAACGACTTTCTTGAAGACCCAACTTCATCGATTACTTTGAATCTACTTCAATATATAGTATAGAATCCAAAGGATTCAACATCGTTTTTAAGCAAAAGAAGGTTGACAAAAATAGTCACGATTTCGATACAGATTCTCTCGATATTTTTGAAAAGCATCTCTAGATTAAAATTATTACACTGAACAGCCGAATGCACATTTAATGCCCGTATATTTAAGCTCAATTACTGAAATACAATTAAAGATTTTTGGGACTCCGGTGAAATGATTCCAATGATTACAGATTAAGCGTTCTTTGAAGCAGTCATTTGCACAGTATATAGTGCAAGCAAGTTAATAGAACTTCAAAGACAAAGTTTTAAAGGAACATTCACAAGGTTTGCCTACTTGAAGATACCAAAGTTTCGGTGGAGAACCATACGATTCATCGTAAGCATTAAAGGGCTTTATATACTTTTACACGCACTTTAACACACATGTGTCTTAGTCTTTATGTCCTCTTTCTGGATAGGCTCCTATAGCCTTTTTAGTGAGACTGTAATTTTTTCAGAAAGATCATCACTACAAATGGAAGTTCCAGCTGTTCCTGTCTCCGAACAGGAACAGCTGGAACTTTTGAAGCACACTGTAATTGTTTCCGAACAATAACAGTGTGCTTCATAAGTTCAAGAACTGAATGTTTTTACAGCCCCATTGGTCACGCCATGCACCGGCACACACCAGGACTATGTACTATAGATCTTCCTTACATAGTATGTGAAGCAGCGTGACTATTCTTTACTTATCAAGAGAAGATGCTTCCTGGAACTAGTGTTTTTTGACCTCTGTCACCATCGCAGGATGGACGCGAAGAAAGATCGACGTATCTCAATGAATTTTTGTTTTAAAGCTGCTTCATCGGCTTCAGACACAGCGCCACCGGTTCAGAAAGCTTAACGGGAGGAAAGTCACGGATCGTCTAAACATCTTTCGGTGGCACGCCCGATTTTGAGACGGAAGACGTTCGGCGTAAGACGACGAACGCAGCCGTATCGCATAGCAACAACAAGAACCAATAACGCCGTCCACGCTGCTGCAGAACTTCACTAAGAGGACCGACGGCTGACCTCTGGAATGATATTCCAAGCTCTCGGAGTACCGAAAACTGTCGCAAAGATTTAAAGGAGCGACAGCTGCGCGCACGATTCGTCCCTCATTCCCTGCCTCGAGAGCAAAGGGACACGCGAGTTGCTGCGCGCCGGGATTTGCTGGACACGATCAAGACGGACAAGAGCTCTCCTCTCGTCCACTTCCTATTGCCCGAAATCAACTTGAAGCGGGAAAGGGGTCCGACTGGGTACCATCGATGACATTCAGATAGGCCGTGACGGAGCCTTCGAAGGAGGTCCCTGATAGGGAGTGCTCCAGCTCCATGCAGAAGTCAGAATCCCGAGCTCAGCAGCGCACAGAGCCAGGTGGATTCTATTCTGAATGTATGTAAACAGAAGTTATTCCGTTTCTTTCTTCTTTTTTTTTTTTTAATTTTCATACTTTTGGACTGCACTGAGTACGCATTTATAACCTTTGATGGCAGATGCCCTATGGCATATTTTTTGATGAAAGGTACTTTGAGGGGAACATCTTGAAAGGAGCAGTATTCTCTTACTTCTTGTATCTCCCCAGTCCATCGTGCGGTGGGGTGGGTTGATCGAACGATCAAAAGCAATTCAGCCCACAGAGAACACTGACGTCACTCTTAACCCTTTGAGTGCTGCGGACGCATCTATGCGTTTGGCAAATGTTTTTTTTTACCTTATCCCCGCGACCCGAGTTGACATTGTCGATGTTTGAGATGGAAACTTACGTTCTTGTGATTCCCTTGGCAACAACAGTAAGCAAAATTCTGTTTATATCGGCTAACTGTTCTCAATTTTTCAGGGTCAGGTCTCTCTGAGAAGCCGAGAATAATACCATAATATTATAGTTGCGTCGTATGTAATTTATTATATTGTACCATGCCCAAATGAATTGTTGATTTTATTGGAATTACAATAATAATTTTAAAATAAATAACATATGTTTGGGAGAAATGAAATTATTTCATTTAATGTGGTGCAAATAAACAATTACAATAGCAACTTTAATCAGCCCTTTACAAAGTCAATTGGTACCTCTGATAGAGCACGCGGCACGCGAAAGAGCGTTCGGTCCACGGAGGTCGCAGCTGCGACCCGCGTGCCGCGACGCAGAAGAGTTGAGCTCTGCACACCTTACTCGTCGGGTGTCTTCTCCACCTGGAAAAGGTTTGTTTCCCGTATGGAGGGGAAAAGGGGTCAGGGGACGAGCGGGATGGACTGTTCGCTGCATACGATCACTTTGCCCCCGGCGTCTTGTCTGGGACGTTCTCCTGCCAGCTTCCTGGATCTTTCGGAGGGTGCAACTGATGGTCCATGCTGGCCACCCAGTCTCAGCCTCGCATTTCAGCTTCTTTCTACAGGAGCACTGTCAAAATTTCCCTTGCAGAAGAAACCTGTAACTCCTCATCAACAGGATGAAGGGAAGAGGTCCTCCTGATGAGGATGCTCAGCACAAGGAATGCCAAAAAGACCTTCATGGTGGTAAGGTGCTTTATGGGCACAACTCTTTGTCCGCAAAAGAGTCCTCGAAGGATCTTGATTTACCTTTCTAAAAAAAGAAACTGGTGGTGGTGTGTTTTTTAAGATCTATTTGATTGGTTTCTTGAAAGATTTCGCCAAAAAACTTGATATATATTTTAAACCAATTTTTTGTTGTGTAAAATTCCAAGCAATGAAGTAATTCATAAGAATTGGTTGATCGTATTTATGGACTGGTTTTAGAGTGCTTTTAATTGACGAGTCTGTCAAAAAGAAAATCGTTGCTTTCCTTTTATGGTGTTGAAGAAAACATGCTTGGTTCATTTTATTGGGATTGTAGTATATCTTATTTCATCGCGAATTCTTGAAAACATTCATTTCGAGCACAGATTTTTAGGGGTTTTATTAGGTTTTGATGATGTAGGATCTCATCTCCAGTAGTTTATTTATTACAGACATAGATTAAATGAGTAAAAAGCGGAGGGCCAGGCTCCATTTTATTAAAGAGGATTAAATTTAAAAAACTTTTAAAAAGATTGTTGTAGGTATGGAAAAAGTTTTTTTTTGGCATAAAGTATGAAAGTGTGTAAAGAAATCGAGTAATTTATGCCTTCTGGTTTGACCGAATTTTTAATTGTTTGTGAAAGGTAATTAGAATATTAAGTGATAATTGTTTAAAGAGAACTTTATTCAAATTACAATTTGTAGAATCAAGAGTTCATGTTTGGAAAAGATTTGGGTGCAGAAAGGTGCAAACCGAATTGATTTTTGAATGTGTACTAATTTTGATGCATATCATATTGCTACTCGACACTCAAAAAGAACTGGTAATCTTGTTGTTTGGTTTCTTGAATATGTTTGTAATGGGTACTAACTTGTTTATAAGTAGTATTTTTTCATCTGTACATACAAGTATTCAAACGTGTGTGTTTCTATGAGAATATCAATAATGTGGACGAGAACTCATTTGTGTTTTTGATACAATATGTTGTAATGAGTATCTGAAAGCCCACAAAATGGAATAAGACTTTATCCTTCATATGGTTGTTATAAATGTAAGTTCGCAGCAGAGTATGTAGAATGGAAAACGAAAAAAGCACCTTAATTGCCATTTTGACATATTTGAAGAAGCATAACCTTCAGGTGAGTTGCTTTTTCTTTCATGTTATCTAGGAAACTGTGTGTATGAAGTGCATGCATGCATTGGCCAGAAACTTGTGTAATAATTTTGCACAGCAGTTTTTATACGTAGGTGTTACTTTCAGGAAGCTGAAACAGTACTTCGTAAAGAAGCGAACTTTTTTGATCAAGTAGTCTCTGATGCTGACACCAATGAAATTGCTGGTTCCTGGTCAGCTTATCGAAATGAAAGCAATCCTAAGTTATATGCTGAAATTTATAAGCAGTATCAGTGTTTTGTCGAGAAAAGCTTAGACCTATATAAGGTATTTAGGGAAAAAAACAGATTTCTTGACCATCTATTTCAATGTAGCATGAATTAGGGATGTTACTTTACCCATTATTTATTCACATGTATCTTGAATTGGTTTATAATGGTCATGAATCTGAAGCTAAAGAATTTGCTCTCGAGTATGGTAAAGACCAGGAACCCTTCTATGAAGATGATATTGCAAAACTTGCATGTGTTACAAAAGCTGTTGATTTAAAAGGAAATGATTTGATCAATGAAATACGGTAATTGTTTATGCTGTGCAAGCTCTGAAATTTCAAAGAGCCTTTTTATCCAATTTTTTTTGTTTCTTCAGTTCTTGTCAGTTCACTCTACAAATATCTAGGGATACGTATAGCATATTAAAAAAATATCTTGAAGAAAGAAAAAGTCTTCAAAGTATTGTCCATGAACATATTTGTCTGGATGTTTATGAAGGGTTACCAAGAAACAAGGGACAAATAGATATGACAGTAGGTGCACTTATTGGAGAAGCAGAAAGGCATGGTACGTTTTGCCTAGTTTCATTTGAAAAGTCCTGCTGAATTTTTGTAGCAAATAAGTGCAAAATCTTCTATGGACTCCTGAGGGAACCAGATATTCAAGTTCCTATGGATGAAGAAGATGATCAGCTTGAAGCTGAATCTGATAAACCTAAAAAAAAAAAATCCAAAAAAGATTCTTTGGTATCAAAAAAGTCCAAAAGTGACCCAAATGCACCACCTATACATCGCCTTCCCTTACCAGATTTGTTAGTAGTTTGTGTTTGTTAACAATTAATTGTTGATAATTCAGGAGAGATGTCGACAAACTGGAAAAAATAAGAGCTCTCAGGGAATCAATGAAAAGAGTAAATTTGAATGCTGGTTGCCTGCCTTCTATTTGTTTTTATACATTTCTCAATGCTGGTGACATGTAAGATGTGTTTGTCTTCTTAAATCACTTTTTGTTAAGAGTGTCAGCAGTTTCTATCACTGAAGATTCAGGTATGATAGCAGCAGGATTTGCTAATTCCCGTATCAAGGTTTGGTCACTTGTACCTCAAAGTTTAAAATGTATGAAATCTGCTGAAGAATTAAATGACATCGACAAAGAAGCAGGTTTGAAGGACATTAATCAAGTTGAATAACCAAATCTTTTAGAGGATGTTCTGGTTAGAATGCTGGATGAGAAGACAGCAGAAAACAGCAAGAATTTATTTGGCCATTCTGGACCTGTTTATTCTGTATCATTCAGTCCAGATCGCACTATGTTATTATCCTGCTCAGAAGATGGCAGCAGTAAGTAGAAATTGGTATAATGCATTGATGTTCTTGAAGTTCGATTATGGAGTCTCCTGATGTGGGCTTGTCTGGTAGCTTATAAAGGACACATCTACCCAGTATGGAAAGTAGCTTTTTCACCACATGGATATTATTTTGCCACATGTAGCCATGATCGTACAGCAAGGCTGTGGGCAACAGATAATCAACAACCTTTACGTATTTTCGCTGGTCATATAGCAGATGTAGATGTGAGTTGCTGAGAGCAAATAATGATCATCGAAGTTTTAGACTGTGCAATTCCATCCTAATTCAAATTACTTAGCAACAGGTTCAAGTGACCGTACTATTCGTGTATGGGATTGTACTACAGGCCAATGTGTTCGATTACTGACAGGACACAAGGTATCTGTGCTGTGAAGAATGACAAACTATACACATTTCAGGGCGCTGTTCACAGTCTGGCCTTTTCAATTTGTGGTCGTTTGCTTGTATCTGGAGGTGTTGATTGCCAGATACTAGTGTGGGATTTAGCAGATGGAAATTTGTTAGCTCAGTTGACTGGTCACACTCAGAATGTGCTGACATTAGCTTTTAGCAGAGATGGTAATCTTCTGGCTTCTGGAGGATTGGATTGCAGCATACGATTATGGGACTTTGCTCATTTAATTGGACATTTGAATACAGAAGATTCACAAGCATCTCATCCTCTAGATCCACACAGGAGCAATGACGAAATTCTC
This sequence comes from Raillietiella orientalis, assembly GCA_036172245.1. Lineage (NCBI taxonomy): Eukaryota > Metazoa > Arthropoda > Ichthyostraca > Raillietiellida > Raillietiellidae > Raillietiella > Raillietiella orientalis. The sequence continues at coordinate 892,326 of JAYWIR010000033.1, read as the reverse complement.
CTGAAAACTTTTTACACAAAACGTAGTCCTGTATTAGAACTACATTTTACAAGACGCAATTTGATGCTTGCAGCAGGTCCTTTTCAAGGATAACCCAGAAAAAAAAATAAAGCATTTATTTTCTGTATGTTTTTATATCATTCAGGTGAAGCAAATGCTTTGGCTTGTGCTCGAACTCTTTTCTCATATTCCAAACGATTTTGACTATTACAATGAAAAAATAGAAAGAAATAAGAGGCTCAATACAAACCAATAAATTGTGTATGCTTCAGCTTGGGCAGGGTCCTTTATGTTTGGTTCATTGAGCAATTCTTGGATCCCAAGTAAAATTTGCTTGATTGTTATTGCTGGTCTCCAGTCCTTTTCCTCATCCAGTAGAGATAAACATACCGTCCCTTGAATGGAGCAATATTTATTTCAAATAAAATTCCTGTTACCTGATGGATATACATTAGGGTGGAACAGAGGTGGTTCAAATTTACATTTTGGAGGTGAGGTAGGATAATCATCTTTAAAAATCATACGTAGTTTGTATAATCCTCCTTCCCATGGTGTCTATGATAGTAAAAGGAAAAATATACTGACATATTCCACAAGAAGATTAGTGAGGCATTGTAGGTAATTCAAAAACATAACATCAGGTAACCTGTGTTATCAAATCATACCAAGATTTTCATGTGATTAAATTGCACATTTCACATACAGCTTTAATACTATTTAATAAATTCATCTGAATAAAATTTAGTTCAATCACATGAGAATTGGTATCTCACTATCCAAAGACATTATACATTACACATAAATGTATAGCGTACTTCCTTTGTCATCAACTTCATAAGCAAAACAATTCAATTCAGGACTGCATTTTCCAGGAGCAGCTGGTAATAAAAATAGTAAGCTAACCCAAAGAAAACTAACTATTTTCTGGGATGAATTAATTTTAAGCTTTAGCAATATATTTGTGTGTTTATACATGTACATATATGCAAAAACCTTCTTTAAAAAAAATCCCCATCTTAAGATTACGGAATAGTAAACAAAAACCTACTATAATCACGTGGATTTGTGATTTATAAACCACTATTGCTTCAGTTTATAAAACTCAAAGCAATCAAAAAATTGCAGTTATGAATGTAATATTGATCATGTAACTTAGCATACAAACATGGACAGATCCTTGACTAGAGAAAACTTTAGTCATTGATGAATACAAGATCGAACAAATAATTGGATCTCAATGGATAAGTAAATTGGCTTATTTCATGTTACTACCAGTGAACTGCACACACAACCACGTAATGGTGGGAAACATGAAAACAGCATACAAAATAAAGTGATTAAATATGCTTTGCAAACAGAAAAATGCAGCAAATTAAATTATGGATATAGGGTTAGTAACCAATAAAACATATCTACATTTCTAAAGTGATCGATAACAGATGGCAAAAGCGTATTTATAATGCCATGAATTACAAAAGAGAGAACCAAAATACATAAAATATTCAACCATATAACAGACTTGCATCAGAATCTCACTGATGGTAGTACAATCTGAAAAATATCCTTGTACTTCTAAGTGGAATACTTTCACTGTGAATTGCAAGGATATTATACGTAAACGGAAATAAACTCTATGATATGCATGCAGAGTCTGATGAACAAAAATCTCACATAGTAGTTTGTGGAGAAGTTTTACTTCATCTCTCAAGTATACTTGCAACTGTTTTAATAACACTTTATCTTACATTTCTTTCGAGATATGTGAAAATCTCAAATGACTCTGTAAAACTTTCAAGCTAATTAAAAGACAGGGGGCTAGCAAATAAACTACTGACTGATCAGATGGATTTAAAATTCAAGGTCACTACTGACTACTGTTGGAGCAACACAGTAAACTTAAATACCATGAAACTATTATAACAATATTCATTATGCAGTCTACTACATTATTTAATGTCTATAAAGACATATATGAAGAATTCATATTCATACCACAATAAAAATAAATTCACAAATAAAAGTACAAGACATAAGAATGCAATAAAAATTCATTTCACTATGAGTAATAAGCAAATTCCTATGATCCAAATACCCATATGCTTTTTAAAACATTACTAAAATTAAGGAACTAGATTGAATTTGCAAAGAAGGAATTACACTTCAATCACTAATTAATTAATTTGCTGTAATAATCGGCCGTACAAAAATAATTTTTAAAGTATATTCATATACTCCACAAAACTACGTACTGTTGACATACAAAGTAACAGAAACTAAATAAAAATGAGAATTGTGTTCATGGATGCTCAGTGTGAACAAAGGTTTAAAACATTTTTCAAAAATCAAAGACTTTTAATAACTGACACGAACCTAATAATTTCTACTGGAACTTCAGTAATTTTGAAACTTCAAGCCATCTGTGTTTATGATGAAATATCAAAATCTAGTTTTTCTGATAGCAAAATTTTCAAAGTTCAGTTAATTACTCATCAAATATTCTCCATTAAAAAAATTTAAACATTCTAAATCTTGTAAATCAATATTATCAGAAAATAGAACAATGAGTTCGTGAATCAATGATTTACACATGACACCATTGTAAATCAGAAAACACAAACAACATGAAAACTGTCTGCAGGTACCATGCAGTCTAAACTTTTCATCTTAGTGGCTTTAATATTCATATGAAAATGTTCTGCTCAGAGCATTGAAAATATTTGCATAAGCTATACAAAATTTTCTTAAATACGATTTGAATACTTTTCCTTGAAACTTATTTTTTGCGTTTGAAGGTCTATTTTCTCTCAAATATTTTTATAAACTTACACTGCTGGAAGAATCATTAAACATTACCGAGGAAAAGCAAACTAACGATGTGTGACATATACTTTAAAAAAACGTATTGAAATAAAGTAACTCTCCATGTAAATATATCTCAATCAAAGGTGATTCCTGTGGAAATCAATAATTGACCATCAAACCTGACTTTTGTAAACATCGAATGTTGAAGACCTGTTAATTTCAACTTGAACATTTCATCAAAATAGGAAATCTTTTCGTGCGTAAACTTGTAGAAACAAAATGATTTCCAAAACATCTCAACATTTTGCGGATCTTATCTCTCAAAAGTAAATCAAGAAATTATAACAGAAATTCTGATTACTAACAGATTTTTTTCCAGGTATAGCACATTCCCAATTCATCAGGTTTAAAGTTCCATCCGAATTCTTTGTAGGTTTAGCAACAAATCCCTGCAATAAAATCTTCATTAGCAACACAAAACACAATACAGTTTATTATTAAATTAGTCATATAGTAATGGCTTATTTAATATCATTGAATTTAGTACATAATTAGGAAAATGTGGTAAATAACATTATCAATTCATTTTATTTAAAACTTTTAATGAATATACGAAAGAATCCCCTGTGGGGAAATAAAACACATTTAAATCCATTAACCTTCATTAATGAATTCAGGATCAACACTTTAAATAATATGCTTTTTAAGGGACAACCATTGAACACTTTTCATGACTTGTAGAATCAAACAACCCAAGTACTTATGTATGAACTGGATTTGTTCCTGAAAAGTTTATTCTATCTATTTTTCTTTTAGCCCTACTGAAGCTAAAGGAATACATATTATTGGAGACCAGTATAAGTTCACTACAGATCATAGAAGAGTATACATTCACAATTTATTCCCTGTCATATCTTATAAAGGTTGGTTTGGTAACAGAAGTATTGGTAAATGTAAGCTGTTCTGTAAATCATGGTGTATTTTACACATGTCAATGAAGAAATTCATCTTGGTGCATGAAATCTAAGAGACTCCCTAAACTTAAAATCATATAACCCTCTTATTAAACTCACTCATAAGTTACTTTCATTTCATCTTTAAAAATCCTATACTTCTAAATTTCTGATACAGTATTTTAGTAATGGATTTACAAAAATGTAAGTGATTTCCATTTGTTCACTTATCATGAGATCGATGCTCACAGCTTCTCTTTTTGTTTTTTTCCTCATCTTCACATGCTTCTCTTCTCAGGCACCTTGTATGCTTTTTCCTTTCAAATGTAATTTTGCAGAAGTTGGATGTCTACATGACGTGAAGAAATTGTAGATCTCATTGAATATCTTTCAAACCTGTCCACAAGAACTCGAGCATTTCTAAAATTTCTTGGCCATCTGGCTTTGGTTTCTTTGATCATTATAGTTCAAATTTTGCATCACTTTGTTTGTAGCAAGAATGGCTAACTGCTTAAAGTATGTGGGCAGACCATTCAAAATATAATTTATCAACAACACTAATAAAATGCTTGCATTCAACCTTCCATTTTCTAGTTATTCAGTATTTTGTATGCAGATACTAACTTAAATGTAAAGCTTAATATTAAAAACTTAATCTTAAAAAAATTAAAAACCACAATTTTCATCTAATTACTTGGAAGTTGCCAATCATTAATGCTGACATAAATCAAGAAAATTATTCATGCTTATAAGTGTAGATGGCAAAATTTGAATTTAAAATACTTCACAAATACTTAAAATACTACTGATGGCACTTTTATGTTATTAATATAGTGTTGACTACACACATGAATAACCTTAAGCATAAATTTCTCAATTACAAAAGGTTTTTGATTTTGCCATTACTGTACTTTAACCAGAATCATACTAAGAATATCCAATCTCTTGAGTTTATTTATTATTTTTTATTTTTCAAGATTAACTACTTTGTTAAACGAAATTCAGTGCTGTATCCTTCACTTCATATGTATAAGTGTCACCATAAATATGTGTAATCAAAAACATACCCTTAAAAAAATTCAAAGATTCATCTATTAAAACACTCATATAGTGAAGTATGGCTTAAATAACGCAATTCGAACTACAGATTTCTGTTCAAAACTATAAAAAGTTTTCATGATACACATGACTATTCAGAAAAACTAGCTATACAACAACAAGTGTTTATATTTGCAATTTGTTTATAGGTAAAGAACAGTACAAGAAAACAGTATTACTCTGCAGATCTTTTGTTTTTTCCAAAATAGAATTTAAGCGAATCTTTGAAAATTGCATAAAAAAGAAAAATTTATTTGGTTAATGAAATTTACATCATTCTAAATGCAATAAAAACTGCTCACAAATAATAAAAACATGTCACTTTATTGAACTAAAATAATCTTGAAAAAATTCAAGAATAATTATGCAGCAATTCAATGTAGTGTAATAATTTACTTTATCAATACTTTCTTTCAAAAAAGTACAGTGTACTAATCAAAACATTTTGAACAGTGACACACAAAATAATTCATTTAGAAAGCACGTGTAAAATCCAAAGTACCAAGTGTTGGTACTTTGGATTTTACAGGTACTTTGGTAAATTGTGAAAAAATGCTTAGTTAATTACTCTCAACCATCTGGATAGGCTTCCTTCCCACTTAATTACCTTGCTGAGATAATCAAGGAATCCATGATGATCTCAACAGCAACACTGGCAAAACATGCATTTCTGTATTTAGGAGAAAAACACTTCATTTTGAAACTAGAAAGCAAATTAAAGAATTTGCCGGATATCAATAAATGATCCTTCATGACGCGTCCTATTACCTATGGAATTCTTATTTAAAACATCAAAATTTGCTTCATATATACATACTGAAGACATCATTAAAACATACTTAATTGTTACGGAAACGTATAAAAGTATACATCTTATTCAATTTTGAATTGTTATCTTTGTCACACAACTTTCATATGGGCAATAATCAAAATAAACTCACAAAAGGATGGTCTTTTCTCCAGGCTTTACGTTCCTCTGCTAAACGTGCTTGAGCTATCCCAGACATTTTCCAACAAACCTTATGATTTGAATTTTCAATTACAATAACAAAATTATACTAATTATGATTTAAAATTGTTCATTTAAGAGACTAAGCTTCAGTTACAACTGTCCACTTAACAGTCAAATCAATCTCGAGTCACAAATGTATCCATACAGTAAACAGTTCCTGATTTAGAAGATAACTGAACTTAAAGCGAAATAATAAAAAAATTGTCCTGCCACATTTCTAGCTCTCTAGGAGTTTAGAAACTAGTTTGTGCCGTAACAAATTAAATTAAAATGTTGTAGACTGACAGCATGCCAAACAGAAGATTATTACCAAGAGTTTTGAAATGTCAAACAGAACCGCAATTTGCTTCCCTTCGTATACATAATAATTGATCATGGATGCACCAAGAACTTTATTGTTCGGGTGCTAACTTACTTAATCAATAAGGTTTGGCTTCCTAAACTGATTTTAAAGAAAAATATATAAAAAAAAGGAAAATTGAAAATAAGAAACGAAATCCCATAAACAACAACTTATGGTTTCAAAATTCAAAGTCTTTTCTAAAGCGCTTTTACAAAGGATCAATATAAATAAATTTGTAATTACTATTATAATTGTCGATATTCCAAAGGGAAAATTATAATCACTTCCACATTTTCAGTGATATATTTGTTTCATGGAACCGTCCTTTATCATTTCTTGGAATTATGACCAGCAAATTTGCTAAGCATATATTTTCAATTACAAATAATCATAAACTGATAAAAAACCTTTTAAATCTTGAAAACCATAAGAATCAATTCATTACGAATATTTTCATAAAAATAAGAGAAACTTCAAGCAAGAAATCATGATAAGAAGAAATAGCTTTTTTCAGTATGACTGGAAAAATGCTCATGTACTTTCAGAATTACTATTTCTAAGTATTAAGTGTGACTTTTAATAAGCCTTTGATTTTCATACCTAAAAAAAAAAGATGATTTAATAACTGCTTGACATAAATAAAATAGGTGAAATAGAGATACAAGTATTACAAGTTATTCAATACTTGGGAACAAAAAGTATGCTTTTTCATCTTTCATGATTTAGTCCTAATACGAAAGGGGTTTCAAACTAAGGATTGTGATAGCTAGTACTTTTAATCTAGCAGGATTTCAATAACCCAAGAGATATATAAGTCAGATTCATGTATGATCATAATGGTGTTCTTGGGTAGAACTGTTTTAACACAAAAGATCAAATCATAATTTTGAGCAAAAGTCCGTTTTTTTAAAAAAAAATGCCATGCATATTTATGAGGATTCGGTTATTTATGTGAACAAAAACCCATTTCAGCAATAGCTTTTGCTGAAGGATATCTGAAACGTGTAAATGTATATCATCCGATCCTTAACTTCAATTTCCTTTCGCTTTTTTTCAAGCTAAAATTTTCGAATAATGTACAAGAAAGTTTTGAATACTGAAAAGAAGTTGTTTAATCTGCTTCAAAACTTTCACCTACATTAATTTTCTTAATCTAACGTAAACCTTCTTTTGTTAGGAAATATCAATTCGTTTGCCTTAACACAAGAGTGACCAAGTAGTTTCTAATTCAAATGAGAAAAGAGACTTGCAGTCTCATTTTCCCATAACATTGACAACTTATCTGTGTAGGGTTTTCGTTTTCATCTGTATGTGCTTAGAACGATTTTGGAAATTAAGAATTAAATGTTGTCCTTTCTCAATAAACGTTTGGAACATACTATCCTAAGATTTGTAGTAGAAGAATCCCCAGTATTTGAAGCCAGATAACATTTATTTGTGTAGCTGAGGCATTCCTCCAGCGATTTATGTACAAATGAAATTATCTCAGTACACTTCAATGCACGAGAAACTTCTGATACTTGCTATCCTTCAGGAAATTTGTGACCGTGAAAATTTTTCATGGTTTTCTTGAGAAGTTAAACTTTTGAAATTTTAGTGATTTCATTTCTTTATACATATTCACAGCAGTTCATGTTCTTTTGTAGTAGGGTTTCACACGGGGACGAAGTTTTTGAGAGATATTATCTTAGCAATTACGTAGAATTTATACAGTTCTGTTATCTTGTATTTTGCTATTAATCTATAATTACTCTTCGTTGAAGTATGTCCCAAAATTTCGTCGCTTAATGGTAAGATCAGGGACAATTTAGAAGCGTCGATATTAGAGATATGAAATGATGCAAACGACTGTGAAGAACGTATCTTGGAATTCACACTATTGAATAGTAAAGGACTTTTTAAATGAATTGCAAACTGAAAACAAAAGACAAATCAAAAGTATAAACTAAAACAAAATTTAAGTCATGATTAGAAAAAAGAATTGCTTTGCTTTGAAGTTTCAAAAAAAGTGCTTCCTTACGACCAAAGTCGTAAAACTAATGAGGGAAATATACGAATGGAATTACAGAATTAATGAAAAGTGTGACACTTTCAACAAACTTTGGAAACTTTTTTGAAACCGAAAAATGTTGCTTCATGAAATGGATTTGTCTCATTTATAACTGTTCTTAATTACGTTCGGTGATATGTGCTACTTCAAGTAAGTTACAGATTGAAAGAAGTAAACTTTGATTAGAAAAGACTCGGTGCATTTTGGATGATTGAAGATATCAAATTTATGAAACCTGTATTCCTTTAAGAAAATTATGGATCATGAAATTCGAGAATTTATTAAAATTTAGAAATGCATACAGAAGAAATGCAGCTTGCTGGATGAGAAAAAATCTCGTTAAGCTGCAACGGAACTTTTTTTTTTTTAAATGAACGTTTGGTCATAACAGTCACCTATCTACTATATACACATCCATACTTAATTACATTCCTTTGTTGTAAATGTGTCTTCACATTTTCATACCAATTTTATTTAGAGTAAATACATTAGCATCTACGGTTAGTTAGCATTTGCCTCTGCGAAAATAATGTAAGAGAGACTAAAAGATTAGCATTCCTTTAATTTGATATTATTTGTCAAATTAGTTTGAATTTTCATTGTTGTTTTCTTTTACGGTAAATCAACTCAATATTTGTAAATTGCTCAAAAGTTTTTCCCACTATCTGAATTTCGTTATCTGAATTTAAACGCTGGTTTGTTTTGTCAGTATTCAATTTAATCCAAAATTTCGCCTTTTGAAATGGCAATGCATGCAAAACATTTATAAAAAGTGATAAATAAGTTGTCTAACAGTAGACATCCACGGTAAAATTCATTTGTACGTCATCGTAATTGTTTGAGCTAATGAATCGAATTAAAAAAAGGAATGCAGAACTTTAAATTATGTTTTCATTGTTCCAGTCGTAAAAGTCACGTAATTTCAGCCTTTTTAAGTTCGCTATTAAGTTAGCGTCTTAAAAGATTATCAAGATGGGGTTGTATATGTATTTTTAATAAAGGAATCCTGATATTGCCATGTGAGATTTATAGTTATAATCCGTGATTACAAATGAGCTATGCTTTTCGTGGCTAGTTGATTGTTTAAAAGGATGGATAAGAATAATGAAGGATTTAAGGGGAAGTACTTCAGTGAATTACATCAGGTAATTCTTATAAATTGTTGTGTTGCGTTTATTTCTTCTGTAATAAATTGAAAACTCGTTGTGAGAAACTCATTACAATGTTCAAAAGATTTAGGCGACTCTACTGAGTCGAAGTGTTGATAAATGGACTTTGCAGTGATAAGTGCATTATCTATATCTAGTTACGTTTAATTGCCACATATCCTCTACGAAGATAACCATGTAGCAGTAAATTATGTTTTTTTCTCAATTGAAAGCCATTTTGCGAAATGCCTTCTATTGCTGAGCTGAAAAGAATAGTTTATCATGGTTTGTTGTGAAAGCCAAGACGATGTATTCTTGCATGCCATGTACACTTGTTTTGGTAAATTTATGTTTTGCCTGTAACAGCTTTCAAATAATTTAAGGAAGTGAATTCAGTTCTTTGATATTGATCTATAGCCATGCAAATTCAAGAGTTTCCATGTTATACATACAAAGAATTGTAAACAGCGCTAATTTTAGAAACTCAAAAAAAGAATGCCAATTACAGAATCAGACTTGTAAGATAAATGATACTATAAGGTTCAAGATATCTTTTTTGTTATTTGCTGTGTCAAATGAAAAATTTGGCGTTCTTTTTTGTTTGATACGTACATGTATTTTGAAAATTGTTTGCTGCTGATTGGGAAAGTGCTCATGCCATCTATTTCATCTGGAACTTGTTAACCTAATTGGCTTATAAAAAAATCACAAAAAGCATTTTCTGTTCACATCAGCAATATTTGCTTTAAGACAAAGAGATAGTTAAGTGAGCTAAGCAACATGTATTCAGTTCTTGAAATGTTTGACATTCTTGAAAAGTGACTGCTTAAGCCTGGTTAAAAAAATGAATAGCAATCGGATTAATCATAAAAGCGCATACTTTGCTGTGGTTTTTACTTCCTTTCAATTTTTTGAAATTGTTTCCGGTTGCATTGAATTAATGCTTTGTGTTGTATGTGTAAAATGATCCGTTTATATCTGCGTATTCGTGTAATGTGATCTTGGAATTGATTATATTAAAGAAAAGTATTATTGGTATACCTATAAAAATAAATTCAATGTATTTTCATGTGAGCATTTAAAATAAAGTACTTGGAGGTACACATGCCAAAATTCTTATGAAAAGCATGAAGTGATATGACAACATTAAAAAAAAAAAATTCTTTGTATCATTTTCAAAATAAGATATCTCCAAAAAACTGTTCAATATATCTATCAAATAGTGAAACTTTTCCCAAGCCTTCCAGAAAAACTTTAAAAAAGAAATACGTTTTTTATACTGGTATATGCATAGTTAATAGCATGAAACCTTTGTCAATTTGTCATATGAAATATGCATCTCAAGCATAATAACATGGACTTCATATGTATCTCTGTATTGCATTTTCTAATTCGTGGAAGGCTAAATATGTGTCTGATACACTTCTGGAATTCTTATGGAAAAGTGTATGGTGGTTCAAAATGTTCTGGATGTTTTTGCAGTAAAAATAAATGAAAATAATTTATGATCAACTGTATTGCAGAATAAATGTAACAACACTCACAAGTATAAGCTGAATATTAATTTATATTTGAAGTCATGGCACTGTTATATGATGTGGTTAAAAATTTTTATGGCATATCATTGTAATTAAGAGCACTTTAATGTCAACCAATTATGCATGAAGTTATGAACTTTATGTATATCAGTTGTAATGAAGTCAAAGCTGTAAATTAATAAATACCAATGATGTGTTTTTTTAACTGTTACATGTACCTTTAATAGTGTGGACCAACTACTGGTTACAGTTTGTTTTCATTTGGGCTTAAGCAGATTAGGGTGTTTTTGATAAAACTAGTTAAGGATTCTCGTCTACAATTTTTTTGCATTGAACATTCTTGAATTTTATTTTTCTCAAAAGCAAGAACAAATATGGGTATTTGTGCATCTTTAAAATGTTTTAATATCTTTCATTAAATCCTGTGAATGAATATAAGCATAACTGTTTAAAAAATAAATACAACTACAATGAGGTATTTCTTTTTAAAAATTTAGGCCGAATTAATTAGATGATGATTTTTCGAAGTTACTTTCAATATTAAATTAAAAAAATTCCCTGATAGGCTCATAATGAACCTAGGACTTTTAAGGGAAGAGTGATCTCAATTCTAAGAAAATTGCCAGTGATCATTCATGGAGTGAAATTCAGGATTGAAAGATATAAAGCAGGATATAAAGTTTTTTGGCTTGTTTTTTGTAAGAAGATGGTTATATATACATGATATTTGTGTGGACAACAACTTAGAAAACCTCAATATCTAGCCCTCTGTCTCACATCCTTAATTAGTGGATGGGAAAGTCGAATTTAAAGTCAAATATGCGAACCAAAAATTAGAAACAGAGGTTTTACCTCCAAAAATTCGGTACTTGTATCTCACTGTTGTGCTTAATCAATTCTAGAGAGTTTTTTTGAAATGGTTTTTGTAATTTAATGTGAATTAAGATTTTCATGAATCTCTTTATAGGAGAATGGCTTAACATCCATATCAGATGTATACTTACTGAGTATTTTTGACAGGAGCTTGCGTTGTAGTTTAGAGCCATAAATGAGAGAGAAAATAAGCGAAACATTCTTCAGATTTTGTCAAGTCAGTCCTGACCTTTTACCCAAGCATGTCCAGAAATACCATTCAGTGTCCATTGAATTTGTGTTCTGTTTAGAATTATAAAGTAGTAGCATACATATGGAATTTTATACAAGAAGCAAGTATTAACAGCCTCTGGAATCTGGTTGTGTTTTTTTCTTTCAGACAAAAAAAAAATAGCTTCCTTGACTTGAGAAGTTTTGCTTCTGTTACTGTTTTGCGTAGTTGTTTGTAGATAGTGGAATCATGTTTTACTTTTATTACCTTTTTGTGAAAATCTATTTCTTCATTCATTTTTTACAGGAAGATGGTTTTGGTAATTGTTCCGATGATAACAGTAGCAGGCAGAAATTGTATTACCATTCGTATTTCCTACTTTTTTTATTTTTCCAATAAATTTATTCAAATAATTGAGAAAACTTGAAATATGTGTTCATTTTTGCCCTAACTGAAATAGTGGGTAACCTAGATGATCCTTAATAATGTTTTGTATTAATGACTGCTACGATTAACGGTAATTTATTTTTAATGAATTGACGAAATTCAGTTGCCAATTTGGGTGCAGGCATGTGATCAGTGTCATTGCAATCAGTCTGGTCAGAAATCTTGTATTCATTGAATTTTAATATAAAAGTGTTGTGCTTGTGTTCTTATCATTGTCAACAGAAATCAATTTGGTGGGAATAATGCAATACTATGACCAAATATTCATGAACGGAAAGAAAAAAAAATGTAAAATGTGCTTTTATTTGAGTAATCGTGTTGCTTGTTGTATCATGCGCTAATTCTGTACTGATGTTTTGATGTTTTGTTTTAAAAAAAACTGCTTCCTTTTGGGAAGAAAAAAAAAATTAAAGCATGAGGAAAACAGCGAAATAAAACCAATACTTTCACTACAGCATCTGTATGCAATTTTTGATGAATTTAATGAACAATGCTCCAGTAATAAGGCCTAAAATATTGACAATTTCAATTAATTGTTTTGTGTGAATGTTATATTGAGATATGCTACTATATTTGTCAAATAATATAAGTATTTTATTTTGAATGAAATTTTTTTTAGAGCTTGAAATACATTTTTCAAGATGGAGATAACTCATATGAAAAGCAGGTGTGCAGCATGGTTTCATCTTGGGGCAGATTTGCTGATCTAGCCATTCAAGGAGATTCCAGGGATGTGGAGCTTCTCACGAAAACATTATATAAGTATGATTTTTGTTGATTAAGGGAATGAGATTATTTTCGTATTTGATCCAATTTTCATGTCCTTTCCAAATGCAATATATTTTTTGCATAGACATATTATTTCATGTTTTCTAGGGAAAGTTTGTATTTGGTTCTTAATGGTGATTGGCCTCATCTTAATCCTGTAATCAAAACACATCTAAGAGTAACACTGCAGCGTTGTATTCAAGTTTTGCAACAACATCCATCATCTTTATCAAAATGCCATAAATTGGCAGAACTTGTATCAGATCCTTGGGGATCTTTTGAGCTACGCAAGATTCTTTATGGTGAACAGTTATCGGAAGATGATGGTGAGTTTGTTTGCAATTATACCAAGTATTTATGAATTTTAATTCCATATAGCATCAAAATTATGTGAACGAGAAACTCCTTTACTTCTGAAGTTGCGATTAGATATGCTCTGTAGATCACACTGTGAAGATCTAGCTTTAAATGTAGTTCGAGTATGTGTTTGCAATATACTGAAATTTTCTGAACAGAATAATTCATTTCAAAATATGTGCAATGAAGAACTTCAAGAATATTTTTTTCATTTATATTTGCTCCTTCTTTTGAAGTTTCATCGATTGGCTGACATTGTTACGTTTGTAAGTATTTTACACATGATGAATTTCGTATTTTAAAAGTTTATCTAATGTTAGATGAAGAAGAAACCAGTCAGTGAAGGTCTAAGTATTATAAGAAAACTTACTGTGAAGCAGGAGGAACAAAATGTAGCTTTAATTTGGCATAGTAGTTTGAGACTTGCAGAAGTGTTAAGTCAGTACTTTTTAGTGCGTTCATTAGTGTACCCCTTATCTGAAATTCAAAATGATTCCGAAACAGGAAATTGGCATATAACGATGTCTGATCCTAGAATCCAGCATGAGATCCTCCAGGCATGGTGTGATATTCAGACTAAATGTCATGTTCCTTGGACTACACAAATGCAACTAATTCGCAGATTAGCTGTTAAATATGCTGCCTCATCACAGCATGTTTATCAATTAATTAATTGTTTGAATGATTATTTAGGATCTTCTTGCAAGCAATTATGTATTCAATTATTTGTGCATGCCTTAACCTTAGATATAAACAGATTGGAAGCAGTGCGATTGGAAGGTAATATTGCAACTGTGTCAGACTGTGAAGTGAATCTTGCTGCACGATTTATGCAATTAGCAGATCTAGTTGCTGATCATGTTGGTTTATGTCAAGAATGTGTATTAACTGCGTTTTCCTTAGAACCAACTTTAGAGAGACTTTCTATTTTAAAGACTTTAGTACACTCCAAATGCCAAAGAGTTTTTTTTAATCATGCAGTAATCTCAGCAAATAATAATCAATCTCCTGTCTGTTTTCAACATCCTCAACCAGTAGAAAATGTTTTTGAGTCTTCTATGTTTAAAAATGTTCCTTTATTGCGAGAATTATGCTTAAACGTGTGTAGAAATATAATAGGAGTAAAAATGCCTTGTTTGAATGAATGTGTATGTGAAATTCCAAATTTATGTAAAATTCCAAAGTTAAGTGTTATTCAAAAACTCATTAGGAACAAAATTCCTGAATGTGACATAAACTGTGAAAACTTTTCAAGTATACCTTTATATAATAGTTCTTTTGATGCATTTGTTAAGCTTAGTGAAGATCTCATTGACCAGTTACGTGTTAGTCAAGAAACTTGGTCCTCTCAATCTAATAATTTCCTTACAACTAGCTGCCAAACTCGATCTAGTCATGATATTATGAAACTTCCTAATCAGTTTGTTGGTGCTAATAAGGTTGACTTGCCAAAAGAATTGTGTGATGATCTTTCTAGTGTACTCAGAGGCCCCCGCTGGCAAGTTTTATCATGGACTAAGAATTGGGAGGAATTAGAACAGTTATGCAATAAGTATATAAATAATAAAGAATTTATGCGAAACATAAATGATGAAATAAAACATTTGGTACAAGAGAAGGAAAACACTGATGAAGAAAACTGCAATTTTTCAAACTCTGACAGTAGGAACCCTAATCAATCTGTTGATTCATCTGAAGAATCCGAAAAAGAGTTTGATCTAATTGCTAAAACAATAACTAAAAGAAGGGCTCGGAAACGTTTGTCAAGTAGCTCATCAGATTCAGATACTGATGACTGGCATTCTCATAAAAAAAAAGCAGCTCTTAGTCCCTCAGCTTTTGCAAAGAAAACCATAAAAGGGGTTTTCAAAGGTGATGATGACGACGATGATCATAACGAAAGCGTTCAAACTACTCTAAAGAACACATCCCAATCTCAATCTGAAACATGTCCAGATCCTCAAGCAGCCACGTTTTTGGCTACTTTGAAGAAAGATAACCCGATTGATAAATTGCACTCTAACAGTGAAACTTACCAGTTTCTTGGTAGCAGTCAAGACTTACCTAACAATTTTCAAATGAACAATGTTCTGCATCAACATAAGGTACATCTAGTTACAAATAATGAAAATCAAATGAGTATGTCTTCTAATGTATCTTTGTCTTCATCTAGTGATGTAATACAACCTTTCAGTGATGATCAAAATCCAGAAGAGTATAGTGAAAACATCCCCTTTGTCCCTCTGTCCAAAACAAAAGAAACTGTGGCTCAAAAATCGTTTGAATCTGTTATTAAAACGGATCCAATTGTTGTATCTACAGATCAAGATCCTTTGTCAAAATTCCCGAAAGTGAATGATAAGCCATCCCCAGCATTCTTTAGCATTTGCATGAAAGATACTTGCCAGTCTGAATTGCAAGAGAAGCAGTTTAGCACAGTATCCACAGAACTGCTTTCACCTGGAAAATCAGATTATTATTTTAATAACACTGAGAATGGTTACACCCCTTCATTGCTAAATACTTCTAAAAATGAAGAACAAATGCCGGAAATTCTTCCAGGTTTCGATCAAGCATTTTCGCTGTCTTGCTTTTGTACAACAGGGAACATTAGTAATCATGCCATGGATCAAAATTCTTCAAAAGAAACGAGTGCAGATGCACATAAAGAACTTGTGTTTGAAAATGGCAATGTGCATAGTTTTCAGTTGCCAAAGGACACATCAATTAAATTAAAGAGACCAGTACTGAATCCACCACATCCTTCAAATCTTAATAATTTAAAAAATACGACATCTGTCAAATACATGGAAAGTTCTAAAGATTGGAATACTTGCAAAGAAAATGAAATACCACCGAAAACAAATGCATCAAAATTTACAATGTTTGGTGCGAAAGAAACTAGCTGTGAAAAGTCATGTGTTCCCACTAAAAGTACCAGTGAAAGTATTTGCCCATCAGATACAATAGATAAATCAAAATCATCAGTTGCTAGCAAGGCAGTGTATTTTATTCCAAATAATTTGCGACAACTTCAAGTAAAACAGAAAGGAGGTAATGTAATTTATTCATCACCAAAAAATAATATTTTGCCATCCAAGGCAATTTGTTCTAATGATGCAGAATCGGACTATGGTATGATAGAAGGATTAGGAGCTAAATTAGAAAAGAGTGCCATATCAAAGCATCAGTCTGTTAATGCCCCATCACTGAACGCTTATGAAAAAGAGAAAAAAATGGATACTTTTCCCAATGCCATCCAAGATATAGATTACGCAAATAACAGAAAGAACTTGCAGAAAACTTGTGCAGCTGATACTGAAATTCAAGAAGAACTCGAGTATTTGAATTCAAAGATTTCGAAAGATGTTATAAAAAGCGAACCTGCTAATGAAGTCTTAAAGACCAAGACAAGCAGTTCTCCTATTATTAAGAAATCAAAAATCAGTGAGCCATCAAACTGGAAACCATTAGTAGGGAATGGTCAGCTACCCATAGATTCACCAACTTCAGTGTGTCCAGATAGCAATTCTCTTCAAGATCAACTTAGAGAATTCGAATCAGTACTCAATAAAGTTAAATCTGATAAGCAGGCTGAAGCAAAAAAGGCTTTAGAAGAACAGCATAAACAAGGCTTGATAGAAAATCCATTGTTGACTTTGAATGTTGGTGTTCCACAAAACACACAAACGGTCACTACAATTGCAAATGTAAAATTATCAGGAAATTCACTTGTGCAGCGCTTCCCAGCCCAAATTATTTATTCCCCAACAGGACCCAAAGTGAATATATTTGGTCACTCCTTTGCTGAAGTCCTGAATAGCGGAGGCAAAAAAATCATGGTTAATTTAGTCGCTATGCCTCATTCCCAAGCTAATTCTACAAGAAGTCCTATCAAAAAAAACAATGTGAATACTTCGAACAATGCTTCTTGCTCACCAAAATCATCATGCGTTTCAGTCATAACTTCTGCAAGTACCAATTCATTACTAAATGTAACGAGAACAACTGCTGCAACAAGCAGTTGTACTATCATGACAACTTCCGCTGCTATGAGTACCATTACCTCTGTCACTAACTCTCAAGTTTCACCTCTTGTGACTCCTGTTATTTCTGCAGATTTGAAGAAAGCATCCAACATTCCAGTTGAGAAGTCCGTCACCCAGAAAGTGTTGACTGCGGGAAATTCAAACAACTTGAATTCAAAAATGAAATCTCCCAAACCTCTTCCACCAAAGCCAAATCAAATACAAGATGATCCTGAAACTATTCAGAAAGTGCATGCAATTCTTGAAGAGTATAAAAAAGAACAGATGAAATTGCCTATTGAAGAGCAGTTGAAGCCTGCTCAAAGAAAAAATACAGTCACTTCTCCGAAATCTAACTTCAAATCCTCCCCCAAGAAAAAAACTGCTACTTTTAAAGTTGGAAATAATCAGGTTATGAATGTTGCTTCTGTGCGTAGGAATGAAGAAAAATTTGTGGATTCAGAACAGTCGAGTAAACCACCTTTAGAAACTAATTTTTTAGATGTGTCGAACATAGTTACAACACCAGGCTTGGTTCACTTATTTAATGAAAAGTTTGCATTGATCAAGACACAAGATGGCACTTGCCATGTGACCCAGACAAGTAATGAGAGTGCAGAGGGGACAGGAAACATTATGCCTCAATCTCTAATTCTAACTACAAATGGGAAACTAGATTCTTCTGTGGTGAAATCAAGTAATAGAAATAAAGGACTGTCATCCTGTTTTATGTCCCTTAATTGTGATGTAGGATCAGCTTTCAAGATTTCTAATATTATTCCTGTTCAAAAGTTACCCAATTTACAGTCCTCTGCATCAGTTTTACTGAAAACTACAAATGAATGTGATTTGGTAATAACTTAATATAAATCCATCACATATTATATCTGATGCTTTGTAGGAGAATATCCAAGCAGATGTACCCACTATGTCATCACACGAGATTTCAACACATGCTGAAGCAGCATCTATACTCCAACAAGGTAATCCCAGTCTCTTTACAGTGCATGTAATTTTTTTCAATTATAGATCCATTTGATCATTTTGTGATTATCAGTCCTGCACATCAGTTAT
Source organism: Raillietiella orientalis (assembly GCA_036172245.1). Lineage (NCBI taxonomy): Eukaryota > Metazoa > Arthropoda > Ichthyostraca > Raillietiellida > Raillietiellidae > Raillietiella > Raillietiella orientalis. The sequence continues at coordinate 873,624 of JAYWIR010000033.1, read as the reverse complement.
CCCCAACTGTGGCAGCTGTTCCTGAAAGCAACATGTCATCAAATCTGCATTTAACATCTACAGAAAACTTGGATAGCGAAGTCTCGAAAAATCAGGACACCAACATGCAAGCAGTTGTATCAACTTCCCATGATTCAATTTCATCAACGTTAATTGATGAAAATGAAGACAGAAATCAGACATATTTGAATGCTCCTATTATGTTTCAAGAAAATTCCATTCCTAAAACTGATAAACTAACTAGTTGTAATAGTAAAGATTTCGGATTTTCGGAAGTCGATTCTGAACAACCAAAGTTTAATCTGAATCAAAGGGAGATTGTTACCACTCCAGTTCTTCTTCTTTTACGCGAAAATGTTCCTGATAGATTAGTAAACACCAGTCGTGAACATTCAGATGCCCCCACATATGATTGTGATGAGATTAGAGAGATTTGTAAGGAACAGGGAATCGCTACACCACTAGACGAATTAGATTTTTGTCAGGATAGACTGAACACATCCTTAAATGTCAGCGGTTCTGTTAGTCCCCAGATTAATCCAATAGCCACAGACTCAAATTCCTTTTTTGCTCATAATCTGACCTGTAGTAAGAAACGTATTTCCTTGTGTAATGAAGCTACCATAGCACCAGTTGTGCAAGCAGAAACTTCTCAGCAGTTTACTGTTGCTTTAAAATTAGATCATTCTTCTGATGTATCTGCAAATAGTCAAAGTGATTCCATTCTGAAAATGCTTTTGCAACCATCTGAAATCCATTCAGACAGTATGGAAGTTGTTTCTAAAAGTGCACCATTCTATTCCACACAATATCTAACTCATGATGATGGCATTAAATTGAATGCTACAATTCCGAGTTCTCTTCCCCAATCAGTTAATTATTCAATGAATTCTAGAACATCGAGCAAAAGCAGTAAGAGAATTTCCCGAATGAGTGTTGCTAACAGCAATGGTGAGTTGCCAGTCTACAAACACCGCAAAAAAAATTCTGTCAAGTATAAACTGAACCCATGTAGTTATTCTGTGGCTGCTTCTCAGGCAGGTGTTGCTGTTCATTCAAGTGAAGAATCAGAGTTGATGATTGGTGATTATCATGCACAAACCAAAACAGCAAATGTGTATTCAAGTAGTGATTTAAAAACTAAGAGATTGAGGAAGTGTACAAAGCAGATTGCATGCTGAATATTTGTTTCAGTGATTAATTTATTTGCTCAGGTCAATTTCACTGTTACAAATTTAGAACAGTATCAGAATTCTGATCTTTAGAAACGATTTCCTTATTCCACATTTTATTTAGAGTGTGCATATCTAGTTTTGTTTCTGGTGCCTTCTCTTTCTCTTTTTATCTGTTTTTTATTCTATTTGGAGCAAAGGCAAGGTCTAGCTACAAAGTACTAGCTGCAACTACTGTGATGTTATTATATAATAAGAGAATTTAATGTAATTATGAAAATGTCTCAATTTAATTTGCTGCTCTTTTCAGTATGTACATTTTGAAGCAATCTTTTAGCATATATAAGTGCCATACTGCATGTCTTTTCAGGCTGTGTGTACAACGTACAAAATTTGTTTTTTGTGGTTTTTTTTGTTTTTTTTTAGTGAAGCAGAATGGCAGTGAATGTTACGTTGTTCCATGTAAATGATGAATACACAGAAATCTAAGAATTCATTGGAGTTTTTTGGATGTCTTAATTAGAATTGCAATATATGGATCATATTGTTAAAAATTAAATACAAATATGAATTAATCTTATCATGTTATTTATTAACAATTATAATTTTGATAACAATACTTGAATTTTGTTTTGAGCCTCTGACTTCTTTTTGGACATAAGTGCATCATTTTCTGTGTGTTGTTTGACTTTCCCAGCAACCAACTTTTCAGCCAGAATTATTTGTTGTTCCAGTATCTCTTTAAGATTTGCATCCAATTTTTGAATTTCTGCTGTTTTTTCAGCCAGCTCTGGTGATGTCCCTTTTAGTTTATTTAAAGACTCCTGCAGTTTTTGATTTTCATGCTTATACTCTGCATTTAATCTTTTAATTGTGCTTTGAAAATGCGCATTGTCTTTAAGACTTTTAAATTTATTGATGGCATCTTCATACTGATTTCTCAATTGTTCACAAGCATATGCTGCATTTACAACTGCTTTAACATATCCTAGTTTGCGTTGCTGGACATCATGAGCATCACTTGTATGCAGGGAAAAATCCAATCTTATATAAATAATGACAAGCAAAAACAATAAATATAAAAACAATATAAGTAGCCCTGGTTCTTGGAGAAGATAAAACTGAGGGAAGTCATAACATAATTGAAATGGCTGTATATGTTGTTCTACAAGATTGGTTTTGCTGAAGGAAAAGCGAGGTCTTCCAACTGTATCTAAATAGGTATAATGAACGGACTGTGGTAAAAGTTCAACTGGATATGGTAACTTCCAAGAGAAATCTTTGCTGCCTTCAGGCAGAATTACATGAACTGTCAATTTATCAATTTGCATGTCATCAAAAACATGATCCACAAGTGACATCCGTAAACAGTGTGTGCTGCCTGCATCACATGTGAGATAAAATGAAACCAACAGTGTTACCATTACCTGATCTAAAGAGCACTTCATAAGTTGGAATGTTGTAACCAATCACGTAGTGTGTTTTCCACCCACCAAAAAGTGGAAAACGTGGACGCAACATTAATTCTACAGTGTCATCCAAGTGTCTTACATGTGATGTTGAAATATTCCCAATTTCATCATGATAATATATATCACTAACCCAAGGGGGCAAATAAGTCTTTTGAAACATCCATTAATTCTATTTATTAACTAACTTACCTTGAAAAATTTAACACTTGATGCACCAGCATTCCCACGTTGGAATTCATATCTAGAAAATGGACCTTGAAGAAGTGCTCCAGTGTGAAGAATATCGATTTTTTCTTCCACTGCAACCACACCCCAGTGTGAAACTTGGATAGTTCTTTCCAGATTTGTTACAGTTAAAAATGGGTTATCATTTTCATAATGAGCAATTAACTCGATCTGTAATAGACCATGCAAAGACATCAAAAGGTTAACCATATGTCAAAACAAACAGGAACCTTTGAAAATGGAGGAAGATTGGTGTGAGGACCATACTTCAGAACTTTGTCTTCAATGCTAACAGGCTTTAGCCTTGTGTAGTTTTCAATGTGAGTGGAACTCAGAATAGCTTTCGTGACATGTTTCCTTATTGGATAAGGTGAGTAGGTAAACAGATAATCTTTATACAGAACTAACTGATGCTCTGACTGTGTGATTTTTGCTGGATAGGGAACAATAAGATGAGTATACACTAGATCCACATGAAACTACATAAAATCTTAGCATTAGCAAGGTGTTATTATATGTTACCTCCGAGGTTGCTTTGGGCTGAATTTCCTGAATGAATTCAATTTTCCAGACTTTGATTTTATCATGATCAGAAAGAAAAACTTCTTCAACACTCAAAGCGTTTTGCCGATCATCCTATGAAAGTTTTGCAGGAAGAACGTTAAGAGTATTTTCTCTGCAATTATGTACTGTAATGTTTAGTATAAAATTCCCAACACACTGACCCACGTGTAAAATTACTACTGTAAAATTAGTCTAGATTTAATGAAACATAATTTCTTAAAATGAAATATATCTAACACAAAACCTACGCAAATGAAATACTGACTTCACTCTCGTATTTTATCTACCTGAGCTCCAATATAAGACACAGCCGTAGCGTTTGGAACACCAAAAAAATGCAGCCATTTCACTGGTTGCTTTCCAGTATTTTCAAATTTTACATCAAAGGAAAGTTTGGCTAACTGACTGGATATGTCAATCACCTTCAGCACATCGATAAACTCTATTTCGCAATTTATCGTTTCTGAAGCATAAAACAAATATATCACGAACAAAATATTGTCTATTCTCATTTTTGGTCAGAATCGGTATCGTGCATCATCCGATCTAGCTCCATGTGTGCATGCACACGTATCAAATACAAGATGTCGTTTCTTCACACTTGTATTTCACTAACATTTCGATTACTGCATATCATGTTCAAGTAAACCTTCACAGCTTGAATCTCCAGAAATTAGAAACAAAGACTCCTTTATGTTTCAGAGGAAAGGACGAAATTTGCATCATGAGGCTTTTTATTAAGATCGCTAATCGTACGTTCGAAAACGATGGCACATTTAATTATGAAGAGAAATGTAAAAATTACAATTTCATTTATAATCATAATTGAAAATAATTCCAGGATTCGAAGGAAAAATTTCTTTATATCCAACAAAGATAAGTTTTTTTTTTTTTTTGCAATCCTTTATGTATTTGTTTGCACTATCATTTGAATTTAGATTTAGTATTTGTAGGAGTAAAAAAAATCCAGATGAAATCAACTTTCTAACATTTAGATATGCAAGCCAAAGATCTCGAGATATAAGATGGATTAAATTGCATTTTAACAATATGATAAATTTCTGATTCCAAGTTACTTCAAAGTTGAATACGTAGAATGAGATCCGGTATATTTTTGCATACATTTAGTACCATTAGAACTTCAATGAAAACAGAATACATTTTATAGAACTGATTAACAAAATTATTATTCATTACATAAGAGACTGATTTGCTAAGTATTAATTAACAGTACACAGACAGAGAAATTATGCCTCTGTAGTAAGGTAAATGGATTCATTTAATATATAAATTTCACCTAATTCTTTTAAGATTACTATAACAAAGTATTGCTCGTGTCTCAATCGCTAAAATAGGTTCCGAGTTTCCAGATCACAGAACATATTCGTAATATTTCCCTTGGAAACCTTTTTGAGATGCATTTTTGATAACTTCTTAGAGATTAATTTCCATGCTTGCAGGCTGGAATGAGTTTGATATGTCGCCACCGTTGCACAGCAACTTTCCCTCTATCCTAAATTGAAGGAATCTCCCGTCACGAAATTTTAGGATGAAGACAATTGCATCACTAGATCCTTTAATTGTTTTCGGAGCATGGTATTTTCGTGATTTATATATGAATGATTGGGATTTTCTACAGTCATAAATCTGACGTCCATGTTGAGCAAACACTCAGCATATAAGTGAATGTGATCTACACCATATATGTGGGCTTTATAGTGAGCTCGGAATTTTAGCCTTTATCCATTTATTTCCATATCTACATATCGTATTATTCACTGTTTCCCAAAAACTGTTTCCGATTTTCATTTTCAAACCAATTTAAATTCATTTATTGGATGAACATTCTATTCTTCCAACAAATCTGGAGTCTGCAAGAAAATTAATATCGAAGAAAATGAACGCCATCAGGTCGAATATAATTGGAAAGGAATTTAAATCGAGAACATCAGTCAATATAGTATTTCTATTGAAAAGCCTATTCACAGAGTAAATTAGAATAGATCAGTATTAAAGAATAGCATTAAGGGTGAAACATTGCAACTAGACTCGAGAAATTATATGAGCGGCAGAAGAAAACTTGAGACCCACATGGAACATTAGTACCGTACACAATGATGACCTTCTTGCAACGTTACCAGTCAGAAGAAATATTGCAATTATTTTCTGATACGAAATAGTAAAACAGAGTTGAAAATGCATCAAAATTTCATGATAAAGGGAACTGTTCTTATAATCTACAAGCCATAGAATACCATTTCAGGGTATCTCCTGCATAATGTGAAGGCAAATATAAGTTAATGATTCATATTTAGCTTCACATACTGTAACATGGATGAATGGAATTTCTCTTGATGTGCTGAAGATGCTACTAATCAAACTCCCGTCCTTGGTAAAAACAAAAATGATTCTACGCTGATAAAAACAATTTGAAATGTTTTTTTTTTTTTTATGTGTGCTAAAGTTGCTATGTGTTCAGAGTGTAGGTAAATTTTCCCAATTGCAAAATTGAGAAAATTACTGAATTTCTGGAAATTATTTAGGTTAACGAGATATGAAAATGAGCTGCTGTAACTTGTGAACCAATTGGCAAATAAAAATGCACTGATTCCAGCACTACAAACATTTAACTGTATGGGCACATAGAATTTAATGAAAATCATGAGATGAGGAATCTTCGTCAATGGGTGAGATTCACGGAAGGCATCATATGTATGGGATGTTCAAGAGAGCGCCTTTTATGAAAGTCTGAAAGCCTTGAATCTGCTTATATGAGGCTCATTTTTCAAAATAAATTTTCGATTCTAAGTTGAGCTAACGAGGGAATGCAACGTATGTGGTTGTCTCTGATATCTATGCATCCTTTTTGTTTTCCAGGTTATGTACTGATTCCTTCCATGTCCAAGGAATGTGTCCTTATCAGTAACTGTTTCCTCACAAATAATCGAATGCTAGATGATCACCTCATCATGACCTATTTTTCGGGAGTGGTGTTCAATACTTTTTGGAACACTTTTGGAACCTTTACGAAGTAGTGTTGGTGTTTCATTATCGGTAGACCAATATTTGTAGGTTCCAAGTGAGAAGCAGGGATACTATTTCGTAAAATATGGGAATTAGTCAGCACTTAGTAATGTGATTTTTCAAGTGTCAATAATTTCTTTTGTTTTCTGAATTCATGAAATTATTTATGCTTTTGTTCAGAGGACAAGTTAAAATTTCAAAAACTGGAGTATGACCATGTACTACTAGACAGCTTGGATGTGTAGGGAGGTAACGCTATCATACTCCAGGTTTTTGCTTGATCATGGGTTGACAGAACTGTCAAAGGCTCCTGCCATGTGTCATTTCAGTATTATAGACGACTATATTCGTGACTACTTATTTTTTAGAGGTTTTAAAATGACTTTGAGAGTATTTGAAGACGAACTGAAGTCCGACAAAGCATGCAGCTTTCGGGTAAATGAAGTTCTTGTGCAACTTATGCCTTCTTGAATAAATATAGTCAAATTCGTAATTCTCAAGTTGCAAAAATGCTGTTTATCATTGTTTTGCGTACTTTTGATTTCTAGATTTCTAGTTATTGCTCCGTAATTACGCAACTTAGCTTTCCTAAGTAATGATCCATAAGTTTATAGTGCCTCGTGGATATTTTGTGCAGCAAGAATTAGCACAGTCCTAAGCCTTCTGCATATTCTATCACTTTTTCTGAACATTTAGATATATATAAAGATGCGAATGTTTAGATACCGTTTTTGCATTTCTAAAATCTACAGTAAAATTCAGCATTGTTGCTGCTTTGATTGTATCATATGGTGTAATTAACGAGTCATTTTAAAATAATTATTCAAACGTACAGAGTAGCACATTTAGGTGCGTGAATTAGTCAACTTTTGGTTTCATAATTAAATTAAACGGACAAAAATCATGAGAATAATTTGATTGTCATAAATTTAAGGCGTGTTTTTTTTGATTCATGTTATACCTGATCTGTTTCTTTTGAAGTTGATATATAAGTAGTAGTTTGGATGCACAATTTTCGACCCAGAAAGGGTTTATAAATTTCATTTTAGGTTGAGAGGGTATGTGAGCAGCTATTTTCCTACATATCTACGTTTGATTTATCCAAATTAAAGGATTTATGGAATCATTTGGAAATCAAAGTATTTCCTTTTGCTGAGAATAGTTTAGCTCCAGGTATCAGTTTTTCATATTTGTACATTTGAAGTTTAAGTTTTTTAAGTTAATGCACTCAATTTCCCACTTTTAAAAATTTCTGAAATTGCTACTAGCGTTTTTTGTGAAACATCTGTACTTTGCATAACCATGGATTGTTCGAGTTTGGAGCATTAGATTAGATTTTGCCTTGTTAACTGGTGGATTTTTGAGGTTTTCAAATTTACTGAAGTTTGATTTTTCTATTTGTTTTTGTTGAACAATTGATTCTTACACATTGTAGAGTGGATGGATGTTATTCAGTGTTTCTGTTCTTGATTTTATTGACAGTTTTTGCAAAATTACATTAAATTAGCGGGCATGATCGACAGATTTCTGAATCATACTTTGTGTAGCCTTATGATAGCCTTATGATAGATACTTTGTGACTTTCAGTAGCACTGTTTTTATGATTAGATTATAATGCTTCTGTCACAGCAGAATGTTTTTTACTATCATATTGACAATCAGGGTTTCAATCCTTATTTCATTTATTAAAACTTGTGTCATTTCTGAGAATAATCAGAAGTAGTTGTAGGTTACAATTACTTGCATTTGTGGATTTTCCATTTGTTATTTATTATTGCTTAGTTATGTAAAGACTTCAAAAGTTGAATCACGGACATGAAAAAAAATGGAAAAGGTGACAGTCTCTTTTTTTAATGGGTTATGCATTTATATGGTGCATGCTTGGTTTTTCAGCTTCAACAAAAGCATAAAACATTTCATAGGTGTTTTGAGGTTTTCGGTAAATGAAGCAGGAACAAATGGCAATTCAGAATGATTGATAACAAAGCAATGGGTTCTTGTGTTTTCATAAAATTGTCCAAATGTAACAAGGCTGGAATGTTTGCCAAAATTTGTGTTCAAGTAAATTTTCCAAATGTACCTTATTACTTTGTCTTGCATTACTTATAAGTTAATGTCATATACCGAATTCCTCATGTATTGCTTTTGAACTTGAAATGTAAAGATTTCAGAATTCCTTTAAATTTCAAAAACAGTAGTGATTCAAAATATGCAATGTTTATGTTATGTGTAATGGATTTTTATGGCAGTATATCTTATAAGCTCTGTTTTTAGCTCTTCAGAAATTGGAGTATTCCCTTTATAAAATGTATTTGATTAATGCATATGTTCATACCAAATCCGAAAAAATCGTTGAATTTTTTCAAAAGCTTACACCTGAGCTTCAAGATTCATCAGAATGGAAGGATTGGTTTGGTAATCTTTCAAATTATTGCTCATCTTGGAAAAATCTTAATTTTTAAGATTAATTGCAATGATATAGTATTATCAGTGATTTGTACACATTAAATAGCATTAATTATTGCATAGCTAAATATCTTTTTTCCAAATGTTTACATTTTAGTTTATGCATCTTATGTTTTAAAAAATTCGATGAAAAAATTAGATTTCAAGTAAAGGAATTAAAAAAAAGCATGGTTGTCAATTCCAGATTATGTAGAAGATTTTGTTATGACTTTTCTGCTTAAATCAATTAATTCATGTTTTATCTTGAACGCCTTATTAAAACAAAAATTTCAAGGCTTTTAATGCTTTTGAGAGTTTTCCCCTCAGTATTCACATCCTTTGAAGATGCATTTATTTTTGTGTTAAAGTTTCCTACTCCATTGGTAATGGCCATTCAGGTTTTAATGTTATTTGAATGAATCTGGTTTTAACTTCTAAAACATTCGCAAATTAAGGTATTATTGGTCTTTTCCTTAATATAATCTCAAGGTTTATCATATCATTACTTTGGAAACCTCTAAATAGGGTAGCAGAGCAAATGTGAATTAGCATATCCCCAATTATTGAATTCATTCTGGAGAGGCACACTGTATCTGTGAATTCTGGAAATTGAGGGAATGAAAACAATAAAACTTTACAGTATGACACAAATGTATAGGACAAAAGTTGCAGCAAGGTTTTAAGTTAGACAAAGTTCTAACTCATGAAGATGACCCCAAAAATTTTAGAACTTTGCATCATTGTTTAGATTTTGGAATTAAAGTGCCACACTCAGAGTACCTTTAGTCCTGCTATATAAAATGCTTGCATTGCTTTTACTTGGATGACATTCAACAAGTATAGCTATTAACATTGTCTAAGGTCCCTGTTTCCTTAGAGGGGCAGATCTCTCAGTGCATGCTCTAGAATGATGAACTGCATTCACATATTCCTACATGTTTTTTTTTTTTCAAGCCTCATTCTTTTTTTCGAACCTATTTCATTCTTTAATTGTTTTTGAAAGTTTCGTATGTGAGGGCTCATAAATTCGAGTTTTTATATTAGGTCTTTTATCAGATTATTCCAAAATCATGTTTTCATTGTAGTGTAGTAGGTTATGGTAACCATATTGGGGTGCCTGTTGCTTGGTGGGGGGGGGGGGGAGCATGCTTGCTTAATGATGGAATTGTATTTTGTAAATACAATTTGACCTGGGTTTTTCATTATTCTTATGGTTAGCATTCCCCTACCTTCAGAATATTGAGGAACACACAGTGTTTTCTGTTTATTTCACACGACATTGGCAAGATTCTGTATTAATTTCCATGCAGAATTTACTTGGGATTGTTTTTCAAGTATGAGAAGGCAAGTTGGGTAATTTGTTACACATTTGAACAATTATTTCAGAATCTGCGTTTACCTATATTAAATTCGTTTCAAGAAGAGATTTCTATTATTGAAAAACTGAAAGAAGAAAATGAGAAACTGAAGGCAAAGTTGATTAAACTAAATTTATTGCACCCTGACGGATCAATGGATGACATTAATTATTCCAATCATTTGCCTGAAATTATGGATGATTTCAATGTTCTCGCTACGTAAGTAAAATAATAATAATTTAAACAAGTAAAGACATAGTCAAGCAACAGTTATTGCTTACTCTGTAGCAAACGTTCTTCTCAGAAAGTTTGTATGTTTGATTATTTATTTAAATATCTAGAACTGATCTTGCTGTCAAATTACTCAAAGAAGAAAGCTGAAGGAATTTTCATGTCTCCTAATATTCTGTCCATATAATTGCATTACTCCTTGCATATTTTTCCTATATTTCATGAAGCAGTAATAAACTAAGAAGGTTTTCACTTTTAATATTGATCAGTATGTATATTCACTTTGGATATTTTGAAATAATGACCTTTGCAACTGGTAAAGTATTTGTTTTAAAATCTTGCACTACTTGACTGTGCACATTCTTTGCCTCCTTCTCTCACAGGCACAACTCATTTATTAAATTATTAAAGCACGATCTCATCCTTTATACTGTTAATCAGTTCTATATTATGTAAATTGCTTTTGAATATTTCAGGAGACTTGTCGTTTTTGTTTTATCTTTTGTTTGTTTGTTTATTTGTTTTTATATTTAAATTATCTAATCGTTCTCTGTTCACAATGCTCAATGATCGCAAATTTTACTTTTAAAGAATTTTTTTTTTTGTTTTTGCTGATTTTATTTTGAAACCATTTCTCCTTAATTGTACCTCTTATTAATTATTTGTTATTAATTAGTTTTGTCTTCACAAGTGCATTGGCATTCTACATGTTTCTTTCACTTACACATATCCTTTTTTCACATCATGGATGAAATGTGGAAATGTTGCATTGGACCAAGCAAAACACCCTATCAGAAGGACTCTAACTTGGTTTAAACCTACTAACAAAAGGTTGCATACTTCAAAAAATTCTAGTCGCATATCACTTCATTGTCTTCATTTCATTGATATTTCAGAATATTTGCAGACTAATTGAATGAAGGATGATTTTAGTCCCATCAGTCACTTATAGGAGATAATCTACACATGAATGTTTTCCAAAGTAATTAATCGAATTTCCATTTTGGAACTTTATCAACAGTTTTAATTTATGTAGTTTTGTAATTGCATACATCAGAAAATTTCCAGTTTCCTCGATGTTTCACCTTATTTTATTAAATTGTAGATTGGGATTCTAATATTCATTCAAAGTGAACTTGTGAAACTATTTGTAAGCTGTTGTATAGATAAAATTAAATCGAAAAAGCATGCCACCACTTCCTAATAACCTTCTGAACCTTCAAAAGCAATGCAAATAAAATAAAAACTTGTATTGTTAATTGTAATGAAGTAAAAGCGCGTATTCTTGCGTTTTTTTTGTTTAAAACTGGTGTTAAACCTAAACGTTAAGATGGAAGAAAGTGTGAACTTTCCATGGAACATTTTGCAAATACATACATACTTTTTACATGATCGTTTTCACAAATTTTGTATGTGGTTTTATATTATTAGTTTCTGAATTTGGAATGCAAGGAATTCCTTTGTAAATGTGAAAGTTATCAGAAACGTTTCTATAATGGTAATGAAAAACAAATCCAAAAGTTAAAGAATTCAAATAAAGTGTACCACTGTATTCTTTTGGAAAAGAATAAGAATCATTTACAAAGAAAAGGTTATTTTTTTAAGATTAAGCAATCAGTATATGGCAGCAAAATTACTTGAATGAAGAATTTATATATTGGATAGTCAGTAGGTGGTTTTCACTGTTCTTAGCTCAAAAGTTAACTCTAAAGACTGTTGCTTTACTGTAAGTTTGGGGAGATTTATCGACTAATTTTATATTTCCAGTTTGATTTTCTGTAGTGCATGGATGATTTTTATCCAAACCGAAGGCAGGCAAATTTTCTGCTTAGTTAGCTGAAACTGTAGTGAAAACTCAAGCTTAGTGAGAAATCAGTTTCCAGAATTCTCGCATTTATTTTTACTGTTATAAATCGTGCAAACATGAATGTGAAGTGCAAGTAGCATTCTCTTATTGAATTCTATGAAATGAATGAAAATATTTCATGTTAGCATGCTTGTAATAAAGCATTCATTTGTGATTTCCATAGAATATTTTTTCATTTGCGATTCACGTCTTGTGCCAAAAGCAGGTTTTTTCGAGGTTGAGGAATCAGCAATCATAAGTTTTGGTGGTACAAATTCAATTTGCATGGTTTTACGGTTAATGGTTGTTGACATGAATTAAATCCTGATGTTCATTGAGATTTGCCTTCTTTTATCATTTTTATCGCCTTCTATGATAAATATCCATTAAATTAATTAAACATCAGAAATGCAAATTATCGTAAAAATCTGCCTTAAGTATGCATTGAAACTTCAAAATGTTCGGCATTTTTCTACATGTACGAACCCAGTCTAAACCCTTAAAAGTCTGAGTGGAAACAAAAGTAGTAATTATTCAATTAGGGATTGCAATTAGTGCCACAACACTAGCAGGAAGGTATATTTTTTATGTGTATGACCTTATTTGAGAAAGTATACGTGTTAGATTCATGTTTCATCATGATCCATCTTTCAGCCCATGTTATAGATGATAATGTTGGTAATATAGTGCCATTGATTAACCAGAAATAAATTTTTGCAGGGAAGTACCTCAGGTTGAAGCACAGTCAAAATCCTTAAAAAGCTTACTCAAAAGTCTGAGTGGAAATAAAAGTAGTAATTATTCAATTGGGGGAGTGCAATCTGTGTCACAGCGCAAGCAGGAAGGTATATGTGACTGAAATTTTTCGTTGTTATGCATATGCTTAATGAAGGCAAGAAGCAAAATTCTCAGATTGCCACTTCACACAAAAATGAGCCCAAAAAGAAAACAACGGATACGTTGGAAAAACTTTTGCATGGTGGTATGTATGTATATTTTGAATCATTTGAATATAAAAGCAACTTTCTTCAGAAAGATTAAGAAATTCATTCATCAATATGTCTGTACAGGACATGATAACTGAGGAAAAAGGAAAGGCTGAAGAAGCACATTTAGCAGTTCTTGCAAGTGTAAGTATATCAGAGGATTGGAAGTACCGTCTTCCTTCTAGGAAGAATTTCAGGAACACAAAGCACCCATCACGTGTTGTAAATTTGATTCCTTCAGTGGTATCCAATTTGCAACTGCAGATTCAGAAGGCTTATTAAAAATATGGGATATGAAGCCATTGTATAAGTAGGAGACTTTTTTCAGAATTAAGTTTTCGAATTGACGTAGAGTTGTAGAAAATATTGATTGCAAGTCAGCTATAGTTGCATTGGAATGGTGGAATCAGCATCCTCATATGTTAGTGTATGGAACCTCCTTAGGAAATATTCATTTGCATGACGTGAAACAAAAAGCTATCATAAAAAGAATTAATCCCGATGCACAGATGCTGTTTACGAATTCGAAGTAATTGTATACAAATATTAAAATAGTTTTTAAACAATGCATTTGTAGGCTAATGAATTTGAAATGCAGTCCTATTGATCCAATTATTATTTGTTCCATAGATTCTGCTAATAAAGATTGCAAAGATAAAGGAAAGCTATTGATTATTGATTTAACATGCAACCAAACAGAGGTAATGCATACATTGTCAAAAATAAATGGCATAATGCATAGAATTGTCAAGGTACTGGACTTTTGTGAAACACTGTCTTCAGTGGTAATGTGTTCTTGCTTCAATCATAATGGGAAACTATTGCTAACAGGAGCTGAAGATGGTTGGATTCGTATATATGATTCACATAAGAAATGCTGCATTATATCTTGGCTCGCACATCATGCATCTGTTTTGAATGTGCAGCTAAATGCCTTGCAGACATGTTGTTATTCTTTGGCTGGTGATGCAACAGTAAGCAAGGATGCACAAATGTAATTAATTAAAAATGCTAAATTCCAATGTAGTTTTGCTGTTGGAATATGACTATTACAGGACAGAAATTATGGGAGACCGCCCTTTCTGAAGTATTTCAAATTCCCTTATGTTTTTTTGGGCAAAAGTTTGTTGTCAATAATGAGAACAACCTCATGCTGACTGCTTCATCAAATGGTGGGAGCATTTACAAAGTAAGGTTTGAAATTTAATCCATTCAAGCAAATTGAATTTTAGTTGTATTCGGATAAAGCTGAGCATTTGCAGTCTTTGAAAATGTCCATGCTTGTGTCTTCTGCAGACTGGTACTCTGAAAATAGTTCTATTGTTTGCTTAACTGGTTCCATAGAAGGTTTAATCAGAATTACCAACCTTATGTATGTAACAGAGAAACAGTGAAGAAAGTCTTATATTAAAAATTAATGCAATATGAAATCAGGGTTTTTCAATTCTTACATTTTATTTACAACATTCTGTACAGCTTATTTTATGAAAGTATTTGATTTTCAGAAACGTGATTTCATCGGAAAAGTAAAGCCACAAGTTACACATTAAGCTGATAAACTGAAAACAGCATGTAAAATTTAAATAATTTTGATTGTTTTCAACAGGAAGACTCATAAGAAACTTATGTATTTTCATTACAACTTCCACCAGGTTTCAAGCATTACTTTTGGGTTTCTATAGGCTTCAGAATAACTTTGGTAGTAGCACCAAGAATGTGTTCGGTATCATCCTCTAAACTAAAAACATTCATGTAAATCAGCCCTCCACAAGAAAGCTGATGTAACAACAAAGATGGAAACTTACGCAGCTTCCAGTCTTTCTCCATCCATAAGTTTGTGACACTCTTCTCTGGCTAAAGTGTTATCTACATTGGTTGCAAACTGGGGGGCATCAACGCTGCCAGCATTGCTCACAGTAATGCTCTGGAGGAACTTGTTAGATGTACACAAGGGAAAAACTTCGTTACCTGGCTTTCATGTAAATGTTTGGAAAAATTTAATTTCCTCGAACATGGACACCACATCTTTGTATACCCCCGGGTATACAGTGCAACGATTAAAGACAGGATACCTAATAATGTTATAAGGATTCCAATAACAATGAGAACTGTACTACTATTCAAACCGTGAACGGTAATGTCACTTTGTACTTTAGAATCACTGGAGACCGTATCATTTGAAAGTTTATCTACTTCATCACCTACTGTGTTCGTATGTTCAACTGACTCACTATTACTTGAAATATAAATAATCCCTACAGTGATTACACACACTCCAATTACTACAAAGGCCAGGCCAAAACTAATGAAAGCATAGGTTGAAATGTACCGAAATCTATTTCTACTTTGGAATGTTTGAAAGTACTTCAATTTCCAAGCCTCTTGAGCATCATAACCAACTGTAGTTGGCTGATATACCGGACCACGGGACGGCATGCTCGAAAAGCACGTAACCTACATAAGCTTCACTACTTTAAATGCGTTTTTACTTTTGCAGGGATCCCAAGTTGCAGCAAGTAAAAATAACCAAAAAAAATACATATACTCCATCATATACTTCTGAAAAGAAATCTGCGTATTTATAAATCATCACAAAGCTGTTTCTCTCTGAAACACAAAAAATTATTTGTTATGTATTTACAAGCAACAGATCGTTGTGTGTATGTGTTTCATAATTCACAAAGATGGGGAACTCTTGAAGTAAAATAAACATTCACAACATTATCAGATAAATCCCCTGCAAGCAAACTAAATTGATAACGAAATAAATCAGTAATTGGTGGACCGCTATCGAATACAGAGTGATGTAAATTATGATAACGAAGTTTCTTATTATTCAAGATAAATCAAAAGCATTACGTAGAAATTACGTAGGAGAAATTCAATTGGAAGTTTGCATCGTTGAGTTCATACCCTTACTTCTTAAGAAGTAAAAATTTTCTCTATAGAAAAGGACAGTGAAAGATGGCACTTGAAATCAGTTGCAAAGAGTGAATATATGAGAACTTTAAAACCTTTGGGAAAGTATTACCGTTCACGGATTTTTTCACAGACTCCAGATATGACCGCAATTTGACGCATGTCCGACAGGCAGTGGGTAATTTTGCTGTCAACAACTTTTTTTTTTTTTTTTAACAAAACCTTCACAGAGATTCATACTATTAAGATTTATACTATTAATTCATACTATTACTTCATACTATTAAGAGTTGCTATTCTAACAACTTGAGAAAAGTGCTCAAGTTAGCAGAATAAGATACCTTAATGAAAATTGCGTATTACAAAATAAAAAAACACTCTAGAGAACCAGAAGATTGAGAACTTTTGTTCGTTTATTAATGATGGGGGGTTTACATTATCCTGTTCTTCATAGCAAGGTGTAGTCTAATTTTTTCAACAATAACATCGCATAATTTCTCGATCGCTATCTTCCATTCTCAAGATCAGTGAATGATTTTCCAACATTAGAAAGAGAAGGCTTTGAAACGGGAGTTGGATTCGGAAAAGGCAACCAAATTTTTAAAAATCTAAATCTTGGAAATGAATGCAAAGAGAATCTATTAAATGCAGAATACAATCTCAAGAGAAGTAAAGAAGCTGAGAAAATCAAACCTTGGCGGAAAATATTGGAATGCTGATTGGCAACCAAATTATCATCAACGAGGAGAAAGCTTAGGACGGCACGATGAGAACCTTATATAATAATGAAGAAAACGGGACTTTTTTCCTTAGTCGAACGAAAGGCATTTTTATTTTCGCCGTAATGGATGTTATATGCCCTTTGACGAAATTCTATCAGAAAATATTATCGGTTTATCAAGGAAAGCTTCCAAAACTTCCAAGTTTGTAAAAAGCATCAATCTACAAGTGAATGGAAAATGCTAATCGTGGACTACATGAATAAGACAAAGACAATCAAATCTTCAACTGCCGAGTGATCTAGTTGTACTGCTACACTGTTGTGGACGGTGGATCATCAGATCTTTGATCTTTCGGCCTGGCTTTGATTTTTCAGAAGACAAAATCATGCAAAGCATGAGGAGTATATATCAATGAAAGCCTTTTTGTCAGAGGCGATTCTTCGTTAGAATCCAGGAAATCATTCCACTATTCACTACGCTCATGACAACCCCAAAAAAGAACCCCGGAAGAGAGTCGAGAAATTCTTAGTTACGACTTCGTAGGTTCATGACACGGAAATCTATCCTCGTGGATGAATGCATCATCTAAAGAGATTGCTGAGATGAATATGCAGTAGGGTGGGGTGGGGCTCGTTTTCATGAAAGGTACGAAAAAAAGAGATTCAAATAATGTGATAGACGAAGTCAATATGTATGAAATTCTATCACGCATCACTTCATATGTTGATGAGTATGGTAAATACCGAGCAACACATGAATCAAAGCACCGCACCAAAGAAAAATCGAACTTGAGTGTACTAAAATGCTGACTGGTTGGATAGTAAGTTTCTCTATAAAGGATCTTGGACTTCGTATTCCTGGAACAACTTCTATGTGTCGGCTAATTTGTTTTTGGGCTGACTTCCCAATAATGATAGGAAGAGGTGCTGTGTAGGGCGCTGTGTGAAAAATGAATAATCTTGGGGTTCTATGAGTAGATCAGGACATAGAAGTATTAGTGGATGTCAGAAAACATTCTGAGGTGTGGTATATGACGCCATAAAGCAAAAGATGGGTAAAGAGCAAAAACAGAGTAGGACTTGAGACTGAAGAAACGCAATTCATCGGATCTGACCAGCCATCTGGACAATGAAAACAAGACTTTATCTATTGTAAGTGAGCATAGGCAGCAAGGAGGTGGCCAGGAATGTTGAAGAAGGAACTCATCCCTGAGACTGAAGCAAAAAAGGTAAGGAAAGATTATGAGGTTTGGGAAGCAGTGGGAGGAGAGTCCGACCGAATTTGGTTGGCGCGTTTTGGTTGAAGACCGCCATGCTGGGAGCGCTGATGACGAACAGGAGAATGATGGGAGCCTTTTTATGCTCGTTTGAACCTTGTTAGATCATGAGATTTTGTTATTTTAATGATTCTTCTTGTGTTCATCTTTCACAGAAACTATTGTGGCTCTATGGACTGTACAGTCTGTTTCCGTATAATGTTATGCACACTCGTAACGCTGGTGGACATGTGGCTGATGTTGATTGCAATTTCACAACTGAGTCTACGGCATTTACTCTTAGTCTGTTAGTTTGACTCTATTACTCTTAGTTTGACTACTATTACCAATAAGCAGCTGACAAAGGAGGTGTTCATATTGTTCCTATCGACCAAAAAATTATTTTGGGGTGGGAAATCACCACATATGGATAGCATAGAGCCATAAAAAAGAAACAAGGTACCCCTTGTTCCTTTACTGTTCAGTTTTCAGTTGTTCAATTCAGTTTTCCCGTTTTGCAGATTATTCAGCGAAAAGCCGGACATAAGGTTTATGTTGTGCGAGTGATGGTTCGTATGCCTCAGCTGCTGATGGAGATTCACGCTGCTCGTGAGTCGTCCTTACTCGGTACTTAATAGCGAGGGTGACAGAACCGACAATCTCTAGGATGCCAATGGTGGCCCGGGTGAAGATGTGATTTTCTGTTCATCACCACAGTTCAATCTATTCTGTCATTGACGTGGATGTGTCGGGTAGATGGATATCTCTGGCAGACGTGATGGTCAAGTCCTACTATTATGACTCCATGCTACGGCCATTTTTAACTCCAATTGCCTTCCGTTTAGGAACTTTGCTTTTCAATGGCAGCAGTGTGAAGATGAACAACAGCCGGATATCTGTTTCGAACCCGGTTGCACAGGGTGGTTCATTTTATGGAAAAACACAAAAAACAAAAAAACATACTTACAAATAGATAAAAATGAGCGTGGAGAGGAAGAACTAGGGTTGCCGTCATGTCCATGCGGGAGGGCCAGATGTCCGCTTCGGTTTCTTTTTCAAGTGGGATGTCACCTAGTGGGTAATGGAAATGCGAACGATGCACCAGAGGCCAGAAACTACTCCGTATTGTCTGTCTGGTTGTGCTTCGCGAGCGTCCAGCTAAGGTTTCCGATTCAGTGATTTCAAAAAGTCGCGTTGGAGGCGCCAATTCGTGATTGCCTCAACTAGAAAATCGCACTGATGGTACATGTTGATTAGCTGGAAGCGAGCTGAGTTGGAGACGGATCTCTGCCTGCACACGGTCAATCTCATGCTATGGGAGAGAGAAAGTGGAGTGGGGAAGAATGGGGAAGATTTTGGAAAGGGTGGCATTTCTGGAAGCAGCGCCGGTGCTCTCTTCGTTTCCGCTGAATCATTTTCGCGAGGGACACGGCTTTCTCGTTTCATGGGCAGAATCGGACGCAGCACTGCTGATCCTCATTCCCTGGCACTTGCAGATGACATTCAGGAAAAGACCCCACACAGGATAGGGGTTACGGAAGATAATCGCTCCCGAACAGCACAGGGAATGGATCTCCTGCCGCCCAACGAACTTTCAAGCCTGGCTGCAGGAACCGTTGCATGGCTGGGCAAAGCACCAGGATATTTCCCTCCTGGAACTCCGTTGCGTTCACCTCTCCCCGTACTGCACGGTGGATGAGGTCTGCAGCAGCCAGGAGAAGTGGACCGGCCTGGCCCTCACCCCCCTCGCCGGCGCACTGTCAGCCCTCAGGGCAAGAAATGACAGCTGCGAACCGGCGAGATGGGAGGTCGCCTGCACCATTGCAGGAACAACACGACCTATTGGCGGCTGGAGGACTTGAGATCTGGCAGACGCCGCCACGCCTCGCCACGTTCCGAAGGGACTACTTCGGTGGAGTGAACACTTGAGTGTGCCCTCCGAAGAACTTGTGGTCCCTCCCTCCTGTTTGAACACTTCTGTGTTCCCCCTTTCGTGGAAGCAGGACGTCATCATGCTGGTGCATTGGGATTTTCACTCCAACCAGCGGACGAACCGTGTTTCCGGGGGAGTTGTCTCCCCAAACTGTAAGCGGTGCGGGGAAGTGGAAACGCTCCCGCACCTGCTCTTGGACTGCGGTGCCCTTCTGGGACTTTGGCGGAGGCTGGCCTCAGCTCTCCTGCACCAGGGGGACACCGCAAGAGACTTGATGCGCCGCTTCTTCACACCAGGCGGCCTGTCTTTGGGTGCTGTCGTTGCAATCGTGTGTTGCACCCGCGCCATCGCCGAGGCCCACCGAGTGTTGGAGAAGCTGGCCATCCTTCGTCAGCCCAGCGGATTAGCCAGCACAAGCATGTCGTCGGCTGCCGAGTGGGCCCATCTGCCGCAGGACGTAAGGAGAGAGATCGCCGGCATCCATCGCCGGTTTTGAAAGGAAGGAACGGACTCACCAAAGACCCCTGTCCCCTGCCCACCATATTTTTATTTTTATTTTTTTATAGTAGTCTATTTGTGGTCCTCTTCCTCCCGTTCCGGACTTTCGCCATACCGACCTGCGTGTCGGGGATCCCACCCCCTTCGTATCTTGTTTTCCCCTTTGTCCAGGAACTCTGTTACCGGATAGTTTTTAATAAACGCCCCGGCGCACCCGGGTGATAAACAGCACAGGGAATGGATCTGCATGCGTGCAGTCGTTCAGATTATTCAATCGAAGTAATGTGCCACATCGTCACAATGAAGGCAGCAGTGTGGTGGTAATGTGGACGATTGTTCCACTCCCATGCTGTGGCAGAATTATTTGTGCAATGCAAGGATGGGTGTGCGTAAGCGACAAGATCAAATGACAGGACACTCCGAAACATCCAAGGGAATTTGGAAGCGAAAGTGCACACATGGGACTTCGAAGAGAACGTAGCAGATTTGTTCGACGAAGACGAAGACACTCAAGTCCTGCTAGCTGTACAAGGTGACCTACGTCTTAGGAAAAGGGTCGACTATACCATTTTCAAGTGGATGGAAAAAAGGGCTTCTTAGGGCGACAGCTCGGCATTCCATTCGAAGATCGCCGAGGCTTAAAGGGTTCGGAGGGCACCTCGCTGTCCTTTGTGCATCCGTCTTCACAGAGTTGCATGCAAGAAGACGGAACGTTTCGTATACTTTCGCAAACAGGGCAAGCGGCCGCTGGCTAAGAAAGCATTTTTTCCTGTCATTCTCCTTTCACTTCTGTATACGGTGAGCGCCCTCATCGTCGGCACGCCCCCTCGAGCACTTGGCATTCGTTCATTCCGTGGTTCTCTGCATGAAATCGGAGCATTCCAGAGAGCCCACAGAACGCATGGTAGCTTAAGTCTCCCGAAGGAAATCATATGCGAGGTCTTTGTCGCACCTCGGGATGCCATCATACCGAGCTCTCATCTTCCAGCGCTTCGCATCCACTTTTTCAAGTGGCCTCACTCACCGCGTTCACTGTTCGCGCCGCTACCTCAGGCAGAAGTGAGCTCGCGAATGAGGGAGAAGAAAATTCTCGAACGGGACAGGGAACAGGGATCCAAAGTGCAAAGGTGTGGTTTGCATGCCGAGTTTGGCTTGATGATGTCTTCTGGGACGTTCAGATGCCTGCTCTCGTTAGGACAAGCCACAAACTTGGGAATCGGTGATAGCATCCAGGTCTCCTTGGACGGTTTTGTCAATTTTTAACTTCGAAAACCGATCCAAGTAGCATTCGCCGACTTCATCTCTCCCCCTTCCCCCCCTAAAATGTATTCCCTACGTACCGCAGCCTCTATCTTAAATCTCTACCGCAAAATAAAGATATCAAAACAATGATGTTTGGCAGAAGTGTCTCCGAATCCTATTCTTTCAATGCAGATTTTTTTTTTTTCCTCGTCCAGCTTCTCGTCATGCTCACGATATAGGTATATGTATATACTGATACAGTACGTTCTTACTAAAGTATCGACACCCTCGAAACAGGCAAGGGGCTATGAGAACAGCTGTAAGAGGAACTCATCAACAGAAAACACTGTCTTCCTGCAAATCCGCTTTGCTGAAAACCTCACAAAGTTTTTAATGTATGACTGTCTCGTTGTGTTACCTTTTTCCCAAGCTTTCACCCCCCATGTTAGCGAGCATATTCAGTAGGTGACGGATGCAGGTGTGTGTGTGTGTAGCAATTTTCGGCAAGGGATTCAAATCTCGAGACTCAGCATCACGGAAAACAAAGATGGAGGCTAGCATTTTTATTGTGGCCTCGGCATGTTTTTCTGGCTGTCTGTGGCAAAGTGTTTTTTTTTTTTTTTTTTATTCTTTTATTCTCAAAGCGGCTCCTTTCGAGCTATCTCTTCAGCACAATGTAGATAGTCGAAACCCACGAAAAGTGTGCCAAGGTAAAGGAAATCGAACGGAATCCATCACCATAACGATCGCACGAAATGTGCTCTTTGCTCTGCTGAGTTTTTTTATCTATTGCCATTCCCCCCGACCTTGTTTTCTTCGCTGTTTCCTACTGGCGAGCTGAGTTTACCTCCCGTTTTCGTGTTTATAAAGCTCCTGAAACTCTCACATACCTAAAAGCTGAAGACCTGAAAGCTGGCGTGACATGGCATGTCAGGCGTTGAATTATATAATTAAAATTTTAATTCAGAGACGATGGAAATTTCGAAATTTACCAAGTGCAGAATCCTTCACCCACTAATCTGGAACAGAATTCCCCTGGTGAACCAACATATCTTTGGAGTGTTTCAGAGTTGTGTACTTTGTGATTAGACCGAAGTAATTCGTAGCTAAACTCGAAAACACTTTTAGTCCCCATCGGAGACCTAAAGTATCTTCAAGTGAAAGCACTTTTGACCTTTGCTTCACGTATTACCCAAAGACAGTAATGAACCGCTCAAGTGAAATAAACTCCTGATTTTTGTTTCACACATGACCTGGGGCGAGCGCTACCGTCGTCGCCTATGTTGTTCAAAACAGAGCCTCTCTCAACGCGGTTGCCAAAAAAAGCTCTTGGGAGGTTCCTTCACGGTAACGGCCCCGTCCTGCCAGGATTCTCAGCTTGCGTTCGAAGACCAAGGGAAGGTGAGCGGCAGGGAACGCCACGGGGTCCGCCGCCTAAGGTGCTCCACAGTGTGGTCCACCCGATGGCAGCCCGTGGATGCGGCTGTGAGGGTAAACGCGGTCGAGCTGGTCAGACCAGCCCGGAATCGAATCTGAGCTGATCCTTTCGAGAATCTTCCTCGATGTGAAATCCTGCAGGATTCCAAGGGATCGGACCTACTGATTTTGTACCCATTTCCGACCAGCGGCGAGGGGTGAATTCATATCACATGGCCTGCCCGCGATCCCAAACAACCGCGCACATTTGCAGGCACTCTGCTAAGTGCTCCGCACCTGAAGTTGTGGACACCAAGTGTTACAGTCGTGGTTCATGTTCCGTTTTTCTTTTGGGACAGGCTGGTGGGCATTCCACTCAATTGGGTAACTTCCTCGATCTTCTTCAAGATGCAGCGGCATGCCCAGATGGGTACTTCAACACACATCCTGACGCCTATCTCCCACCGTGAAAATTCTTGCAGAATGATGACAGGAGGCAATGTTGCTCCGGTGTTTCGCATTCTTGCGTTTCTTATGCACAACGCTGGTGATGAAGAGGGCGATGGGACCATTGAAGAATGGGGTTATATGGGCATTCGATTGTATTGTTCCCGTTCCCTCCAAACATTCCCGCCGAAATCTCCCTCGGTCTTGGGGATCGCCTGCAAGTCGGTCACCGCCTTCTGCGTTGCCTAAGCCCGGCTCGGAGTTGAGCAGCTGAGGACACGGAGCTGGTTGTGTTTCCCCGACCCCGTATGCCTTGCAGAACTCGTGTTGGCTGTTCCCTGTCCAGCACTCCACCCTCGAGTCACTCAGCATTCATCCTTGGTAAAACAGCAGGAGTTACTCCGAGGTTGGGTTGCCCCCCTCGGTAGTGTCTATCCAGCCGCCCTCAGGTTCACATTTCGGATCTCGTAGCGGCTGGCAGCTATGGCCAGCCCACCTCCTGGTTTTCACTTTTCGGCGGAAAAGAGCTCCCGGACGTCCCTCCTCATTACCTGGGCCCACGCGTAGCTGCCACGGTTCTTGGAACGTTCACGGTGCTTGATTTGTTGGATGTAGAGAAACAGCCGCATCCAGTGGCGGCTGCCACTATGCCGTCTCCCATGCAACGGGAAGAAAGCAAGGAATCACTGGGACCAGTTGCTCTTCCCACAGTTCGTTCACCACTAGGTACTACTATGAGCTGGTTTTTCACCCAGGTTCACCGGGGAACTTATTTAAAATAAAATAGGCATTCATAGTTTTAGTAGTTGGACCGGTGTTCCAACCACGTCCTCTCTGTAGATCTAACCTGCCGTGTTACCGATTCTCAGACCGGTGAGGTGAACCATGGCAGCAGAGGGGAGGGCCAAACAAAAAGAAAAATAAACAAAACAAAAATGAGACAGTTTCGGGAGTTACGGGAAGGGATCACAGCCTTCTGGGGGAGATCCTCTGTATCCTTTGGAGGATGCCTGCAAGGTCTTACTTCATGCTATTATCCAGGTGATGCCATCTGACCGCTATCCGTGAAAAGCGCAGCAAAGTGGATGCTGTCCCTGTCGTTGGCTTCTCTCCACGCCTCCACGATCCCACGAAGGCAGCAAAGTTCTTTAAGGGCTTCTCGTGCTAAGAGGAGCCGCATCACACCAATCTGGGGTTGCCGCCAGGGGTTTCAAGGGTCTCACCAAAGCGTTCTTAAAGGGACCGGAGGGCAAGACAGTCCACTAGGAGGTGCGGGAGGGATTCTCCGCTCCCCGCACCTTCCACAGTTTGGATCCCCCCTCCCCCTCTTATCCAATGATGCCGGTGGGCGTTGCACGGGAGGCCCCAATACAGCAGCATCAACGCCGACTTTTGCCACTTCAGTGGGAGGATGCGGGAGTCGATGAGCACCGGGAGCCACTGCAGGCCTTCCTCCGGAATACCCAGTAGCATGCCCGTGCAAAAGTCTACAAGGTCGAGCAATCGGGGTCACAGTGTCGGTGAGCTGGCCCGTCGTCCACTCGCCCAGTCCTTTCCTCCTTCCGGAGGTTTCCACAGTAACCTCCCATCTAGCCGTAAGGCTGCTGTCCATGTGTTCCCTAAGGGAGGGTGGCGCTGCGGCGAGGGAGGTTCTTCTTGCCCATGCACTCTTCACGGGATCTTCCAGGATCTCCCAAACGTGCAGTTGTTGTTGCGCACGCACAGGAAACGTCGCACCTCTTCCTTCCTTGGCTCCTGGATCCTCGCTAACGTGAGAACGGTTTCCTGCAGCCAGACGCTAGCGTTCACAGTACAGCACGAGATCCATCCGTTTTTCCTGGTCAGCGTGGCCGCCTGCCGCAGGTTGAAATCCGCCGTGGATAAGACTGAGTGGACGGAGCGCAAGGAAAGACTCGAGTCCCACGCTGCCGGTAGCTTGCTGGACGAGAAGACATGCAGGTTAGCACCAGATGGTGTTCCAGAGGTTTGACACGAGGACAAGTGTCCAAAACTGGAGCTGCAGCTCCATTCTCTCCAAAAGCAGGAAGGAAAGCAGGGGAAACAAAAGACCCCTAAAAGGATTTCCATCTGTGGCCAGCTTGGCAGGTTTCTCTACTCATGCAACAAGAAATTGGGTGTCTTTTCGGCGAATTGATATTCCGTGCAGGCAGCCTGGATGTGAGGCATCTGCACAGAATATTATCTCACCAAAAAGAGAGTGTGCTGCGTGAGCGGAGACAGGAAACCTGACGAAGGAAGTTTCTTTTTGGGGGTTGCAGCAAGGAAGAAGCTTCCGGGTGCGCGGAGAGCACGGGAGCTTACGGACATTGCGAACTCGAGTGTTCCACCCACACAGGGAAAGCTCAGCTGTTGTACTGGGGACTCCCGTGCAACGCTCGCAGATACTATTGGACCCGGGGGACTGCAAGTCCTAACTGCGGCAGGTGCAGCGAGAGAGAGTCCCTCCCGCACCTGGTCATGGATTGTGTTGCCCTCCGTCCCCTATGGGAGCACTCTGCCGCGTCCTTGCGGATCCACGAGGACTGACGATCTTCAGAGCCTCTTCCAGAGCGGCACCATCAAGCTGGCACCCCTAGCAGCGCTGTTCCGCCTACGCAGTATCGTATCTGGATAAAGAAGCGCCAGAGGAGGCCACAACGATCGAGGCGCCATCTACTTTGCTTTCCTCTTCGTGAGGATAGCGTCAGGATGGTCCCATCTGGGTATCTTTAGACAGGAACTTTCCGGCATCTTACAAGGATGCAGAGGGCACCCTCCAGCACACAGTGATTCCTTCCCGAAGCCCCCCATCCTCCCAATTTTTTTGTATTTTTTTTTTGTATTTTTCTTTTTGTTTGTCCCTCTCTCCCTCTGCTGCCAGCCCTCGAACCCGTTCTTGGTACCATCACGCATCTTGCTACTGTTCTCTGTGTTTGTTTTTAATAAATAAACGCTCCGACGTGATCAGGTGTCAATAACCATACAGACCGCATACTTGCTAGGGTGAGCTGCTTGGAATTTTTCTAGAACCTGAAGTGGCCTCCATAGTTCCGAAACAGTGGCATCCTCCCCCTCAAATGGCAGGAAGCTGGACTCCGGAGTGCAATCAGGTGCGGGAGACACTACCGCATCTGCTGCTGGACCGCGCCGCCATCCGAACCCTTTAGGATCTCCTAAGGACGACGCTCAGAATCCCAGCTGGAGAGCCTGGGGGCATTTCGAGACGCCTCCTATTGTGCATGAAGCACTGACACCACCCGCGTCCCCCGCAGTCTTCTGCCGTCTTCGCGGAATAGCAGCGGCCTGGAACGCAGAAAGAAGACGCCAAAATATTTCAACTAGCAATAATGCTTCTTCGGAAACACCGAAAGACAAAGCGAAGCGGTGCGAAGGTGGAGAGTTGCGAGGGATTTGTGGCCATTGAAATCATCCGTATGTCGAAACGATCTCCAAAGGTTGCCTAATCAGATCTCAAATCCTGTCAACCCGAATCCGGAGATCTTTGATTTTGCCCACACCGCACCAACTGGAACGATAGAACATTTCGTCTTGTTCATCTCCAGACCCGTCCTACGGCTAAGCAGCCCGAAGAAGCTTTCGAGTGCAGGAGCCGAAGTGGACATGGGGAGCAGCAACAGAAGATGGTCCTCGTAAGCCGACACACTGTCTGGTGGTAAGTCCCCCCATCACTCCAGTGAACAAGGCTGCCCTCCAGGGTGTGAGTTGGGGGAACAGGCGGCAGAGGCCACCCTGGACCCAGAAGAGACCTGTACTCTCCTGGAAGGAAATGGAAACGGATGGAAACGAAAATGGAGGAGGGTCGTGGACGTCCTTCAGATTCAAGATGATTTAAGAACCGTTACTGAAGCTGCGTAGAAAATAACTCGAGAGGCGGCAGAAGAACTCCGTGTTGATCATGCAACAGCTGTCCGACATTTGAGACTGATTGGAAAAGCAAGAAAGCTCAATGGATCAATGGGCGCCGCATGAGCGAATCGAGCAATTCGGCCATACGCAGTCTGTTCTGCGTTTCTTTTGAGTGACCAAGATGGCCCCTTCCTGGATGGCATTGCCACACGTGACGGAAGGTGGATTCCCTACCACACAGTGGCTGGACCGGGGAGAAGCACCGAAGCGTTTCCTAAGCCGAAAAAGATTGCGGTCCCTGTGAGTGGCATCCTTCGCCACGACTTGTTAAATCCTGGTAAAACCACAGCAGCGGAAACATATTGCTAGGAAACCGAAAGGATGCACGAGGAGCTGCATCGCTTACGGCCAGCATTAGTCGATCGAAGAGGACCAGCTCTTCTTCGTGACAACACGCCAGACCACCCGTGTCACGAATGACTTCAAACAAGGAAACCTCGCCTCGCCCACCCCATCCTCCGCACCTGTCTCCGACAGATTGTCATCTTTTTAAGCACTCGAGCAGTTCCCAAGGTGATCAAAGCATCAGCTCGATGATGAACCCGTTGATACCAGGACTCCGGGATTCGATCTTGCAGGAGTAAACAAACCCGTTTCCCGTTGGGAGAAACGCGTGCAGGCCAATGGTCGTCATTTTGATTACCACATGTGATTTTCAACGGATACGTGCGTCTTTGTACTCGTTGCGTGGAAACCGCAATTTCTTTTGCACCAATCCAATATATAGGTGTATATACATATGTGTATGTGTATATAATGACTGTTTCAATGTAAATAAATAAATATATATGTATATATATATGTTTACGATGAACGCCTCTGCGAAACAGGATGAAAGAACACCTCTTCGAGAGGTTTCTCCAATCTTCCTCCTTATGGAAACGGCGGAAACGTCACGGGAAGGTGGGTTGCTGGTGTCCACCTTACACCAGAAAACGCAGGTCTTTCCCGTTCCTTGTGGAATGACAAGACGTGTTTCTGAGTAGCATGATCGAGTTCATGCACGAACTCCACATCCCCGGAGGGCCTCCGGATGCAGAAGATTGGCGGCGTGACCCGGTCGCTCAGGAATGCCTGCGAGCTTCTAGCAAGTGAGACAGGGGAACCTCTCAAGCGTGGTTCCCGCTCGGGGCGGGCTGAACGTGCAGAACGAAAGGAAAGAGTGGATGAGTGGATGAACAACTGTTCTTTTCTGAGGAAAAGGGAGGGGGGGATACGGGTTGCTCACCCGGCACACGTTCCGTCTAGTTTTTTCAAATTTCCCAGTCCCTGCACCATGTGGTCAATGTCTCCCCTGCCAGCGAGGTCGAGATGGACTCTCGTCGCGCCACGGAATCAAATACAAGAATGACTTCCCAAACTTCCTGGGGCGTTTCCGGGCATGGGATGGCTACCACGATGCAGACGCTGTCTGAAGCGGCGGCAGTGTGCCTGCGGTCGCTCCGCGCACGGCACCAAGCCTTGCGGGTTCGAGTCCCACCCGGGGAAAAGTCTCGACGTCGAAAATAAGAGGCGACTGGAAACCCACGACGGTTTTCAGTCGTCCACGTAGGATGACGCTAGTTGGCCCTGTAAACTTCGGGTGCGGTGATGGTGGAAGCAGAAAACCAGACGCCCCCGCTGATTGTCTGGTATTTGGAAGTTGACCCTTCGAGGGGCCCTTCCGGGAACCAAGAAGTCGGTTCTCTTCGGGGTGAGAAAGGGAAGAATGAAAAAAAAAAGAAGCCGACGACGTCCTCCTCCTCCCTTATTCAGAATCGCACAAAGAGGGGAAGAGATTTCCGCAGCTTCCACCGTGGAGGATTACTCGCTCCTCACAAGCTTGCGTCAAGAATGGAAGGGGTGGAATGGGGGAGGGCTTTCTGCCGAGGCGAGGGCTTTGTCTCAGGGGCGAGTGCCTCCGAGATTCGAACCCTCGCCTTCGCACACGGCACCGCGCACTTTCGCCGCTGAGCCAAACCTGCGCTTCTCGAGACTCGGTGGCACGTAGGTCTTTTCAGGTGGCCCCTCATAGGAGAAGCCACCGGAAACCTGCACTTTCTAAGGACGGCAGTCAGTTGACCCCATCTGGGACGCATGCAGATGGAACTTGCCGGAATCCTGGAAAGGATGTAGAGGATGACCTGCGGTGGACGTGATCCCTTCCCCAACCCACCTGCTTTTTTAAATAGTGTTTCTTTTATTTTTCTTTTTGCTTGTCCCCTCCCCCCCCCCCCACTGCCGAGTCGCACCTCGCCGGCCTGCGTGCCGGAGACTCGGTAAGTTCCGAACACTTTCTGACGCTGTAGGGCCTACAGCCCTACACAGTTTTGTTTATTAGAGAAATAAATGCTCCGGCGCACACGGGTGTAAACTCATGGGAGGAACGAAGACCATGAGGCAGGTCTTTCCCGGTTCTCATCGCGAGGCTGCTGCTGCTCTCTCCTTCCCAGTCATCTTGGAAACTGCCGGCAAGTTTCTCCTGGAGAAGTCAGGAGGAGTCAACTTCTCCCCTCCTGAAGAATCTGCATCCTGAGTGTTTTGTTGGGCGGGAACAAGCGTTTCCGGGGGCGTGGCTATCGATGGACCCTCGGAGATGGGGGTCTATAATGTTAACAGGGAGGTTTCCCATGTCACTTTACTCGGAGTGGACAACGGGGGGTCGGGACCCTAGAGACGGAACCAGCTGAAGGTACCCTTCGGAGTTCTGCTAGGCGTAAGAGGAACGGACTCCTTCCTCCGGAATTTTCCTGCATTCATAGTGTGGTCCCCTCCCGCACTATCCCCTACAACTCAGAGAGTTCCACGCACCCTCGGATGATGTGGATAGTGTTGAAGAGCTTTGAGAACCCCCCTCAAGGAGGCGAACGGTTCTTCAGCACTCAGAGAACCAAAAAAAAGGAAAACCCGAAAGAAGAAAAAAATCTGGAAAGAATGCAACAGCTGCTGCGGCCGTGGAGAACCCCCGAAGGAAGATGGAATGCCTCGCCGCGTCCCGAGGAAGTGTTTGTTGGGTGCGAGGGGACTGCAGCCAGCCTCTCCCATCTGGGCAGGAGGGCGTCGCACTCCGGCAGCAGGTGCGGCGGGATCGCCTCGACCCCGCGGCGCACCTGGTTGATTCGATGAGCAAATCCCACGGATCCGCTGATGATGCATAGGAATTCCCGGTGCAGAAAAAAAAAAGAAGGAAAAGTGGCATCGCTGCGTGCCGGTGAGCAGGAGGAGAACAGCATGGAGCATCGTCCACGGATACGAGGGAACATGGTTGACAACTTGGGAGAAAAAAAAAAAAGCAGAGCCGCCTCGAGAGTCACCGAAAGACACATTGCAAAGTTGTGCTCAGCCACCGTGTGTCACGCACTAAGAACACCTTTGGTGTCCTGTATGCAGATGCCGCTTCGCTCGTGGCACAGTGGAATGCGTGACGTTCGTCGTGGGTGCTGACCTGGACTACCGTCGGTTTGAGCGACCGCACCTGATCAGGGGCAGAATGTGAGCGTCTCATACGTTGCGCCCACGTTCGCTAGTTGAGTAAAGCCAAAGCGTCAAGGCGTTTCTGGGAACTCAAAGAAGAGCATCAGACGTTTGTGCATACCGACGGCAATACGGTCCGTGGAATCCAAAAGAACGATCGGCATCTCGCATTTCCCGCTGCATCCCAGTCACCAAAACTTCATGTCGCAAACTTCGAGGAGCACTAAAACGGCTCGTCAATCCAACTCTTTTTTTCAACATGCGCTCGCCCTCAGCTTCCAGTGCCACGCTGCCTCCCAAGAGGAGCCGGAACAGCGAGAGGACTGCATCTGCTGTGCAAGCGCGAAGAGCGGTCCCGAGCTTCGGGAGAACTTTCGAAAACTGAGGAGCGCCCGCATCGGAGGCCACGAGGGCTGCTGAGGTCTATGCGCGGGGCACCAGGCGTCGCGGGTTCGAATACTCGGCAGGAATCGAGGCCGGAGAAATGGGGGTGCGTCGTGGGTTCGAGTTCCTTCCGCAGGATGGCGCTGGTTGGCCTCTATTCTTTCGGGCGCGGCACAGGTAGCGATCCAGGTAGCGAGATGCCCCCGATGAGTGGTCGGGATTGGGAGCCGACCCTTCGGGGTCCTTCCAGGAATCAAGGAGTGGGGGTTGTCCTCCGGTTGTGCAAAGGAGCGGAGACCGTACTATGGAGTAGGTGAGTCGCCACCTCTCCAGAGAGTGCAGCGAAGCCCGCTGCTCCCTTCGGGGAGCGCCCTTCCGAGAAAGTTCGGAAGCATCCCTTCGATGGTCTCTCCAGAGGAAGAAGCAGGAGCGGTTCCTTTGCGGGGATTCCCTGGGGGGACAAGCAGGGTGGAAGGTGATCTCCATTCCGGGCATCCCTCCCCAGGCATGAGAGGAGAGGACTGCGAGCCCTTCCTGGATTCATTGGGCGGACCCCTTCCGGGGTACCCCCTCTACCTTGACGAATTACAGGCACCCTCGGGTGGCGTGAAACAGCGTCAAAGAGCTGCGTGGGCCGCCGCCAGGGGCGCGACGGCTCTTGAGGTATTCAGTGAACCCAAGAGAAGGGTTTTTGAAAACGGGCTCGGAAACATCGAACGGAAGTCGAAGCAGGACCTCAGGGTGTTTCACGCCTCTTTCCTGGCGGCGCCACCGGAGACGTCAGCTCTTCCGCACTGACCCGCGCACACACAGCCTTCCAGCTCGAGCTGAGACTGACTCGGGAGCAGGTCGATCCACTCTGAGTACTGAGTTCGTTTCACTTCAGCTGAGTGAACTCGGAAAGACCTTCACAGCCCGGAAGGAAACTGAGTCCTTATTAAAAAAGAGAAAAAAAAAACCCGCGTGCTCTGCTTGGACCCTCGCGCTGGCGCGAACGCCCCTTCCCCAGACAGATGGGGTAAGTATCCGAACAGAACTCTTGGGCGACAATCTTCGCACATACGCGCGCCCTATTGGTTCGAAGTCCGGCTTGCAGCGGCATAAGCTCGCCCTCGAGGGAAACAAACACTCAGATCCGCAGCCCTGATGGCTAACAGCGGCCCACGGTAGCGAACCCTGACTCCGGCAGCAGACACGCGCGAAAATTGGGATGATGCAGAGAGAAAATGAGCCGGGATGGTGCAGAGGGGAAGAAGAGGGGAAGATTATCTCCTCCACAGATATGAAGACGCTAATGCTCCGCATTTTCCGGGTAGGCAGCGAAGGTGGTTGAAACTTCTCCCATCTATACATGCGCAGGTGCGGGTGGCACGTCCCACCAGATGGTTGAAGGCGTGACATAGCTAATTTAGCTCAACACCAATCTTGAGATGTCTTCTGCTTCTTTTATCCCTTCTTCTTTGAACCCGTCATTTTTGGTTTTTTATTGATGCATGCGTCATGGGGAAGGTGCACTGAACGCATAAACGTGCATAATTCGAATTCGAATTGATTCCTTTTTGGTGTTTTATTAGGGTTTTTTACTACCATAAAAATCCAACTTTTAATTCCCGAAAGTAAATATTTAATCGAACTGGAAAAAAAGAGCGTCAATGGATCTTGACAGACCGGAAACTTTGAGCCGGTTGGGAAACGAGCGATTGCCGAGGTTTGTCGAGATCCAGAGTTTCGCTTTTCGCTTCTCCTCTGCAAACACTTCGTTGTTCGTGTTTTGGGAATGCCGCTGTTCCTTGACGAAGGTGCGCCTTCGCTTCTTTCTCTTCAGTTCCTTTTCCCCTTGGTCTCTTCCCCCGGAATCACGACTCCAGGAAAGATGGCTCCCCTGACAATGTTCGGGCCGGAAGCGATTAAATGGTGGATTGTGAATCGCGTCGCATTTTTCTTGAACGGCATCCAATCTTCTGGATTCCGTGGGAAGCGTCCACCTCACCGACCTTTGATGATGGAGAGCATTCTTGGGTTCTTTTCTGTCTTCGCTGTTATACTTTTTTCCTTCTTCTTTCGGGTTTTCATTTTGGGGGGGTTCGTTGAGTACCTCACGAGCCGTCGCGCCCCTGACGCTGCTGCCGGAGCTCTCCTTGAAGTCTTTCAGTACTCCTTCTTCGCATCTACAAATGCGATGAGTCGTACTCCCCATGGGCACGTCACCCCCCCCCCCCCCCCTGATGATCACACCATGGAGTACCTAAGCCCAGTTCAAGCTGGAACGATTGACTGGGATGGACTGGCATCAGATCCCACTGCAATGACCCGCTGCGACCCGTCCATGAGCTCATCGTACTGCTCTGCAGCCACGATGTTCGCACAGCAGAAGCTCGTGATCCCAGAAGCGAAAAGTTGATCCGTGAGCTGAACTCAGTTTGCGCAGACATGATGAGGAAGTTTACGCTTGCCCGCTCCTGTTATGACATCTGTTCTCTCGGTTCCAAAAGACTGCCTGACGGTGGTTGCGGAAGAATAATTCGGTCCGCGTCGGAGGCCTTGTGGTTAAGGCTTCCGCGTGGCACCATGCGTCGCGGGTTCGAATACTCCGGTATGAAACTCTGACACCACTGCGTCGTCGGGTTCCGACTTTCTCCTGCAATGGCGCTCGTTGGCCTAACTCGCGCGTGGCACCGGCGGTAGATAAAGCCGGAGGCCCCCGATGAAGCCGGAACAATGGGAAATTGACCTTCGGGGGACCCCTCCGGTTTCAAGGTGGAGCAGGAGCCCTCACGGGCACCTCTCCAGTTGTTTAAAGGAGCGGATTCCCCCCTGTTGCAGGAGGGACCCTCCGAGTCGTGGCCTCCTCACAGTGTGCACAAGGAAGCAAGCGAGAGCGATTCCCTGCGGGAAGCTGCAGCGCCCCTTCTGAGTTTCGGAAGCGTCCCTTCAGGGTTCTCTTCAGAGTGAACAGGAGCGGCTCCCTTGCGGGTTCCCTCCGGAGAAGAAATTCTTACTAGCGGATCCTCTCCAGTTCCCTGCAGAAAAGTTGAAATGGAGAGGACAGCCCCTCCCCATCAGGGAGGGAGTGTCCCTCCGGAGAGAATGAGTAAGGAGATTCCCTTCGGTTTTCTCCTTCGGCGACAACCAGGGTGGTACGTGCGATTCATCCCCCCGTCCGGGGGGGATCCCCCCCCAAGCGTGAGGGGAACGGACTCCGAGCCCTTCCTGGATTCATGGGGCGGACTCCCATCCCGGGGTGCCCCCTATCCTGAAGAATTACACTGAAGAATTACACGCCCCCCTGCGGGTTGCCGCGCGCGGAGAGGCGTGGAAACAAAACAGTGTGTTTAATGTTTAAAAAGAGCCACGTGCGCCGCGAGGCACGCGACCGGCTCTGGGGTACTTAGCGAACCAAAAAAAAGAATAATTCGGCTCCCGTGGACGTGTTTTTGGACCGGAACAGGAAGAGCAGAAACTTCCCTGTGGTTCAGGCGTAAGACCTTCGACACGGAGTTCGATGCCGACGGCGAATTTTGCGACTGAAATAATGAAAAAATCATACGCAGGATCTGAGGGCATAATCACGAAAATGTGAAAATAGGAAGAACGGTAAGGGACAGCAGCAGGCAACAACTTCCGAAAGAAGGGTGGCATGGTTTCCATACTCCTGCTAAAATTACGCAGAAAATTCCAAAGAAATAAATCGGGTTGGGTTCATCACTGGTGCCTGACTGCTCTCATAATCGACTCTTGCTTGAATCCGTTTTTGGCTGAAGAACTCGTGAATGGTAAGCAGCAGTCTTTTTTTTTTTTATTGCCAAAGTTGTTTACTTACGGTTTCCTGTTTACCTCAACTCTTGAGGACTTGACGAGTTCTGAGGAAATGAGAATTTCACTTCTACTGGAACTGACCTACATCCGCTGGCTAGAGATCCTGATTTGACCACTGATTTGACCTCCACGCCCGCGTCGGCGGCCGTGTGGCTGCGGTCGCTCCGCGCGCAGCACCGTGCGTTGCAGGTTCTAATCCCGCCCGGAGGGAAGTCTCGACGCCGAAAATGGGGGGTGCGTCGTGGATTTCGAGTTTCCCCACCACCTGCGCAAGATGACGCTGATTGGCTTCTTCAAGTGCCGCAGCGGTGGAAGCCTCATGCTTCTGTTGACTGACAGGGATCTGACCCTCCGTGGTCTTTCCAGGAATCACAGAGTCGGTTTTCTTCAGAGTTCCCCTCCTGTTGTGAAAACAGAGCGGTTGATGCATCCCTCGTTGTCCTCTCCAGAGGGTCAAGAAGCGCGCTGCTCCCTTCAGGGAATGGTAGGCGAGGCAGTGTCCCTTGGAAATTCTCTTCAAAGGGAGCGGATCCTTTCGGAGGTGTTGGCAACCTCCTTTGAAGGGTTCTTCTTCGACCCCTTTTTTTCGGACAAGGAATGAGGAGCGGTCCCCTCCGGGGAACCTCTCCGGAGAGAATGAGGAAGAGGTTCCTAAGCTTCAGCTGAAAAGACTCTTTCCTCCGGAACCTTCCTGAATTCATAGGGTGGTCCCTCCGGGTTGCCCCCTACAACTTGAAGATTCCCACGTGAGAACAGTGTTTAACACGTTTATGCTGGGGCCCATAATTCATAGTCTCGCGGTAGGGCGGCTCGGTTATTGATAGTTTTCTTCATCGGACGGGGCCGATTTGGATAAAATCACATGATGTTATGTGGCTCACCTGTTTATTCTTCTTTGTTAATGCAAGATGATCAAGGCAAAAGCATTCCTTGTTGTCTTGGCTACAATATTTTTGAGCCCAGTAGTGGATATCATTTTAGGTAAGCCTTTCTTTTAGGTAGCAGCTCTCCTCATTTGTTTTTTGTTTTTAATTTCAAGATATTTGTTTGAAATTAACATTTATATATTAATTCTTACGTATATCTGATGCAACAACCTAGTTTTTGTTCATTTATAGGCTTTTTATTGATTTCATTTTAAAAAAGGCCGGTAATAGTGATTAGATCTGCTTGTGCCACCGCTGGTACATCCCGCCCGATGAGACACCATTCATGTACCAACGTGGTGCATCCCGACGGGAACATGTTAAAGTGAACGGCTCCAGGTGGTTCTTGAGAACTTGCCGAACCGAAGAAAACAGAGCTCGAAAAAAAAAAAAGGAAAGAAAGAAAAGACGGAAGGAAGACAGGGAAACAGAAGAACCCAAAAGAAATTCCACCATCCTAGGTCAGTAGTCACGATGTCCCCGTGAGTTCGCTACTGGCCTACTTGAAAAAAAAAAAAGATTAACCACACAAGAAAGTGGTTACACCGTCACCGTAAATTGGACTCGGAAATGTGAGTTTCCCAATGGTTTTTAGGAGTTTTTTCTCAGGGTGGACGGGTAAACTCTGAGAGTTGCCATTGGGAATGACCTGGAGTGCAGAACCATTCCAAAGCTGCATGCTTAGGACCGAAGCGTGTGAGAGTAAGGCACGTCTGCAATGTACAGGATCACTTAATGTAATGTAATACAAGGATCCAGAAAGCAGGGAACGCGCCCGCATGTCTCACCAGTGGGGGAGGTTCAAACACGAGTCACCAAATTGGTTTAGAAGCCTCATTGAGTGTAAAAATGAAGTGAAAGAGAGGACCACGAAAGCAGATTGGACAGAAAATTTGTTCTTCTTTCTCGGGGCTGGCGGATCTGATCTTTGCAGATCGAATGTGCTCAGAGCAACTTTGTGAGCCGATGAAGCCGTCGGCTTCTCCACCAAACCACACATTGCACGCTCATTTCACAGAGCCACATGAAGGAGACCATGGTGATGGAGATCATCGCTGGAGAACTCAAGCTCCCCAAGTACACCTCAAGATCAGCATCACACGGAGAGATTAAGGAACAGGACCGGAGTGAGCTGAGAAGAAGCACTCACTGTTGGAAAACTGAAAGTTCTGCAAGAAGACATTCGTCGCGATGATTACTCGGCAAAGACGATAACTGACGATCATGCCCGGGCATCCGGTTTCTTACTTACATCCGGTTTCCTAGAAATGCACGCATCACTGATTGTGTGTGGAGCATTATAAAGAGATGCAGACGTTTCTCTCTTGTAAGCCACTCATCTCCGTGTATGAGGTCTTGTATGGAAAGTCCGATGCGGAATGGAATGGTTGCGCTGTAACCTCAGGGCAAACAAAAGGAAGAGCTGTGACTCCATGGATAAAAGGCTACGCAGGTATACGTAGGACGCAGGATTGTCTGATGAAGCACAAATGAAGAAGAGGATAATCTAGTGAAGAGTAGGGCATGGCATCATAGCCTACTGTATTGCGTCATGGACTGCTGGACTTGGATAATCTTCTCCTGGGCTTCTTCCATTGATTATATTGAATATCCTTGAAAGTGAAGATTTACAAATGGTTCGGCTATTTGAGTATTGGGAATCTCCTACTCGGATTTAGGAAACACCCGTGATGAAACAGATGAGACAGATGAGATCGTTACTGCAAACCAACCAACCGAAACTCGCAAGGAACCATTCCAAAGAAAGCTTGAAACAGAAGTCTTCAGGGACACAGGCAAATAGCGCGAATAAATCACTCTTGAATTTTAAGAATCAGGAATTACCGCAGTTTTCGGTAGATCGATCTCCATATTCTTCTACGCACTTGTTTTTGATAAGGGACATTCCCCCCTTCTTCCTGCCTCTTCCAGAAGGCATTTCGCTCTTACTCGTCCCGAGATCATGTGCTCCTAACTATTTCCGTTGATTGCATCCCTCATTAGCAACAGCAGGTGATCGTGAAATGCACATCTTGGTTCGTTGCAGTAACCGTGCTGCCTTGGAACAAGTTTGATCTCCACTAAGGTCCCACTTGCACGAAACAAGAGACCATTTCCCTGGACATCGAAGAAGAACAGAAATCAAACTGCTGAACTGAATCATGAAATAAATAATCGAATCAAATAAGAATATGTAAAAAAAATAAATAAAAAAGCACTGTTCAAAAATGAAAACTCGACGCGGACAGCCCTTGAAGTCTCCACTCGTGGTTTCTTTTGTGTGCATTCAGAGTTTGAATAAACGAAAATCTACTACCAAGAGACGACGGGAACTGGGGATGATGCAGCCATCAATGAGCATGCAAGAACAGCATCGTCCCAGATATTCCCAAAATGCTCCCCACTGATGGAGCAGCAGCTTGCCATCGAGGCAACCGCATGATCCGAAATTTTTGAAAACCCGTTCCCGAAAAGGATGTTCTTGTTACATATGCTCTATGGAGGATGAGGAAAAATCTCAGAATTACGTTTGAAGATGCGATCCCTTGTGTAATAGATAATAATCGCATTATTATTTAATGAAAGGCGCAATGACAGATTCACAGCACATGCAGTCAGCTGATGAATTCCTCACTCCTTCCACGACTCCTTCCTTCAGTCGGTTGGAGGTCCCAGTCTCCAACTCTGTAAGCTTATTGATGATGAATATTTACCGGGAGCGTGCTTGAATGGAAGACGTTTGGTTTCTTCGCATTCTCGATGACGGAGCGGAATCCTACTGGATTCCTCCCTACAAGTCCCGAGTTCAGGATAGCTCTGGAGAAATTCTTCACTCCTCCTCCTTTCCACTACCTCCTCCTCCTCCTCTTCCTTTCCTCATCTCTGTTCTCCATTCCTCCTCCACTCCACTTATCCTGACGGAATGAACGAGCCAATATGATTCATGTGATAGCACCCCTGCCGGCCACAACAGTTCAGAATGTGTGTGTGGGTGAGAATTGTTTTAGATGTTTACCGAGCGTCGCACCCTCTGTAAATCGCACCTACGTGGTGCCGTCCAGATGCCATTGCATTGGACACGAGTTGCCTGACACTTTGCAAACACACGGATATGAACACGCTCGCTGTTATATATCTGTTAGCCTTTCCTGAATACCATATTCTTTTTATTGATGTGGACATGGAAATAGGGGAACAGTTCGAGAAGACATGATGGTAGCTTGTAACTCATAGGTATGATATGATCAAAAAGGACAGGGATAGTGACCTTTTAGCGACTCCTCTGTGTCTGTACTTCAAGGACCAGAGGTTATCAAGCAATTGAGGATTATGTGGTAAGTCCATAAGCAACAAGGAAAATCTTCAATCTTGAATGAGTCACAGAGCTACACCGAGCGGATGTCCTAGCAAAGGAACCTATGTTTCGGATTTTCTTAAAAGGTGGAAAGATGTCTGGCAGCTCGTTTTAAGATAAATACTCGCATATAAGTAGGAATGTGCCTGAAACGATAAAACACTGGCAGAACAAAGCGAGATCTGGAATCGAAGTGTCCAAGACCGCGGTGTTTCTTGAAAACCTTAAGGAAAATAAATAAGATTGGGAAAAAAGATCTTTTGCTAAAAGGAAATGGATTGACACAGAAAAGGGACGATTAAACCCAAAATTTTTCAATCGTCAAGTGAATGTGTGCATATTGCATTACTGTTATGGCGGCACTGAAATCAGAAAAGGCTGAGGAATAAAAGGTGAAAACTGGGATAAAAAATAGCAAACAGAAATGTTTTGTTTTTGTTTCAGTATAAAATTCTAGATAATGGAATTAGAATTTTATTGAAATTAAGTGCTGCTGTATGCTATTACACCTAAATAAGAATCATTGCAAGGCATTTGATGAATGTGCCAAAATTTGCATCACAGTCTTTCATTTCTGAAGGTATTTAGACAAACATTCATTGGACCTCTTATCGAACAATGTTATCATGGATTGCCTCAATCGGCTTAAAACTCGACTATTCCATTTTGGTTTTCTTTTCATTTTTGTCTCGACATGCATGAATCCTTGAATTCGATCATTCAAATATAAAAACAAAAAAAGATCACAACTCTTGATGCCCTATAAATGCTTAGTGAAATGGCATTTTTGAAAAAGCAGTAAAATTTCATGTAATTGATGAATTCAATTTTTTGTTCAAGTGTTTTGAATTAAATACTTTGAATTCATAGTTGGAAACAAGCTTGAAAATTATGAAGGTTTTGTGATTCTAGTACGATGTTAATACTTTAAATACGTTGAAGACTTCTCAACTACATTATTTCAGTATCTTGTAGACTGTATAATAAGGTCCAAGATGCTGTAGAGAGGAATCCAAAAGTTTGAATTTTAAATAGGCAGTGACATTAAGGTTGAGCAAGTAGAATTCCCAAAAAGATCATATAAAAAATGGCATTTTCTATCGCAGTGTAGCAGCACAAAACACTGTCAGTGAGCTATAAGAAGAACTTGATCGTTTGACGAAAGATGAAGTCAAGGAAGAAACAGACGATGCACTAAAGATAAAGCAACAATAAAGCCCAAGGTTAAAAAAAAGCAGGTCGAGACATAATCATCAGGAATTTTCATTAAATACTGAGGAATGGACGCAAGTACCAGTTTGAATAGCTTACAAAAAGGGGAAATATTCCAAAATGGAAAATTCCTAAGAATATGTTCCGGCATGGGAAATATTTTCAATCATCATTGAGTAATGGATTCTAAATTAAAATTATCCTTTTTGTAAACTTCTTTTACTGGAAGTAGTCTCAAAAATAAAGTTTAGAAATTTGAATTATTCAATCGGAACCGTAATTCAATATTTCTTCCCCATTAATAATTTAGTTTAATATTTTAGGTAAGTAGTTGTTTGGAACGCAGTAAATATTAAAGTTCTTAAATAAATTTTCAGTAATTTTCGAGGATTGGCAACATGTTGTTACCATGACGACGGAGGAATAAGAAGCACATGCACATTTGAACATGTAGCAATAGAAGTACAACCTCGGGTAGGTGTTTCTGAAGGCATACGTATGTACTACCTACGCATATGTACGCATTAAAAAAAAAAAGAAAAAGATGGATTTTTCCATGATTCAGTTCTGCAAGATTTTTCTTCATAAAAAGTAGGAATTTTAATTTAGTAAACACTAATGCTTTTTTAGTTACTCCCGCTGGAAAAGATACTCTGTACGAGCCCTTCTCATGGCAGTGATGTTTCTTTTGATTGTATTCTGTTTGTTGTTTAAAGGTGAGTGTTTGAAAAACGTATTTCTTTGTAACAGTTTGAGCATGCAAGGAAGTGTTGGCTGACCCTTTTGCCGAGTGCGGTCGTTGCACGTCAATTCAGCAAATATAGTGGGATAGACAAATAAAATATAGTTTCAGTTTTCCTTGTAAGTCAGTTGGTTGCTTCTTCGAGAATACGAATGGCATAATTTTTTATCTCATACTCTTGCGGCATGTGATTG
This sequence comes from Raillietiella orientalis, assembly GCA_036172245.1. NCBI lineage: Eukaryota > Metazoa > Arthropoda > Ichthyostraca > Raillietiellida > Raillietiellidae > Raillietiella > Raillietiella orientalis. The sequence continues at coordinate 831,860 of JAYWIR010000033.1, read as the reverse complement.
CATATGAGTGATTTCCATGTAAGCTTTTATATTATCGTTGAAAATTTTAGTGCTGTGGATTCCAAGACATTGAATTCAACAATATTACTTAACTGTATTAGTTCATTGTGTGTTCCAAGATTTTCTTCCAACAATTTTGACGTAATTGTTTTGTTAACCGATCAATTCAAAGTGCATTTATCTATTATTTCCATAGCATACCTGGTTGATTGATTTTTATTTTTTTCAAGCATTACAAGGGTTTTTGGTTGTAGGTTACGTTTTACTGACAATGACTTGTGGTTATTATGTTTGTGATGACATCTCCTGAGCATATAACTAGGTTATTTGCCTCTGTTTTTTGCTTGCCAACTTCTTGAGCATGTATATATTACATGTAGTTTAAACGTATATATTTGTGTGGAAGGGTTCTTAGTATGGAAGCAGTTGCTTTTGCTTAAACCATGTTTATGATTTTAACCCATTTGTTGGTGAAGTTATATTCTGGATTAGACTGTCATTCAGGCCACAAAACAAGTTTTATTCATCACTTCAAAGCTAGCTGGAATTCACATTCAGGATTAAATAGTGCATTTCAGAAAGCACACAGAATGTGTCGTATTTCCAAGTCCTTGTGGGCAAATTTGTGATGTAAACATTCTGCTTAACTTATTTGCATTTGTTCAAAGTTTCTTTCAGTGTTCAGTGTTTCCTTTTCTGTTTGTTAGTCAGTGTTTGTAAAGTTTTTTGTATCCACAAATACTAATGCATCCTTTTATTTATTTTGTAAGACAGATAATTAACATGACCCAATATTTGTTCCATCTCTTTAAGTTGTTGCTTTTATTACTGTAATTCAACTGTTTGATATTGAGTCTGCAATATAGGCAGTGAATGATTAAATGAATGAACATTGTTTGTTTTTGCTTCATGTATTACAAAAAATTGAGCTTTGAAAAACAAACTAAATGGTTCTTTCACTTTTGCAAGTTTATAATAACAAAATTGTAGAAGGTGTTGTGCATACTGTTTGTAGAAAGGAATTTTTAAAATTATGTACGGATTTTTATTTCAGATAGCGAGAACAAATCTATTTTAATAGCACTGGAGAATGTAAATGAAAAAATTAAGTACTTGCAAACACTGGAAAGGGAAAAGTTCAGTAACTTTCACTTATTGGCAAAGCTAACCTATGAGATATTCAGTGGTATGTCATAATGAAGACAATACTTTTAAAAGTAGCTCTTGTTTTCCTTGTTAGAAATGCGAAAGCAAAATGTGAGTCTTGTAAAAAATAGCACTTATTTTTTGTTACATCAACAATATTTCTGGCATGTCCTTCAAAATGTTATAAAAATTCAAGTTCCAAATTTGGCTTATTATTTACCACATTTAGCTGATAATATAAACAGTACAATTCCAGCCATTTTGCATTCCAAGAATAGAAAACATGGTTTGTGTTGTGTAATAATTTGTCTGTCTGCATCACTCTTTCAGCATCACTTGTTTTTGGTGTTCCCACTGTTAAAAGAGTTACACAATCCTATCTTTTTATGACACTTCAGAGTTTACTTAATGGTATGAGCCATGATGAAAAACAAGATGCGCTGATTATTGTTTACGTTGGAGATGTAAGATGAAATTTACTTTTACAATCTAATTTGGCAGATTAAAGTTTTGTGGAGTAGGATATCTAAAATATCTAATTTTTGATTCAGAATATTTAGAAACATTTTCATTGTTTTTATGAATTATTCTTACTAACAAATTACGAATTTTTTTGTAATTTTGTATGATTTTTCAGACTGATGCAGAATATGTTTTAAGTATTGTAGCAGAAATTTCACAGAGGTAAACATGGAAGTTTTACTATTTTCATTATTGGTATGTAAGATTCAATGAAGATTTTGAAACAGGATTATTAGAAATTATATCTCCTTCTGAGTATTTTTATCCAAACTTTTCAACCATGAAACCCACTTTGGGTGATTCATTGGAAAGAACACAGTGGAGAACAAAGCAAAATTTGGATTTTATTTTTCTCATGTCGTATGCTTCAAAACGTGGAATGTTTTATATGCATCTAGAAGATGATGTTATGACAAAGCCTGGTTTTATTTCATCCATTAGAGAGGCAAGTTATGCAAATCGAAAAATGGATTGGTTTGTTTTGGATTTCTGCCAGTTGGGATTCATTGGTTTGTAATCTTTGTCACCATACTTTTGGATAAATTTGCTGGATCCATAGGAAAATTATTCCATTCAAGTGATCTGCCTACTTTGGTGAATTTTCTAATTATTTTTCATGCAGACAAACCTCCTGATTGGCTGTTAGCAGCATTTATCACTACAAAATTGTGTACTACTGCAATGACGCAAGTAAGGCAAAAAGATTTTAGCTTTGTCTCATGGCTCTAAAGGAACAGTGTACAATGGCATCTAAAAATGTATGGATTCATGTCAAACCATCCCTTTTCCAGCATGTAGGTATTTACTCTTCACTAAAAGGAAAACTGCAAAAGCTGAAAGTGAGAAACTTTACATCTTTTGATAATTTAATGACAAACTTTTTTGTAATCTTTACTGATTTTTGTTCAATTGTAGGATAAGGAATTTGGCAAGGTACCTTTATTTTTTGCCCATAAAAATCCGAAAGCAAAAGTCGATACCAGTCTACAACATTATCAACATCATACTATTGAGAGTGCCTATCATGGAGATGGATATTTTTGGGGTATTTCCCCCCATGCTGGTGATACAATAAATTTTCAATTTGAGTCACCACTAGTTTTAACAGAGTAATTTTTCTTTAATTGCAACATGAATGTGAATGTTCTTTAGCTATTTATTTCGTAGCGGCAATTTTGAACATCCTTTAGATTGTTTGTATAATGCAACAGTAGAAGTATTGACTTTTGATAATGCTTTAAAGAATATCTCTTCCAATGGATATAATGTTGTTGGTAAGTAGAATGCTATCAGATGAATACACATGTATTCCTAAGGAAAATTCAATAGTAGTGGAATAGCACAAAGCACATCTGTGATGAAGTATGGTCTCCTTCAAAGTTTACGACTGAGATTTCATTCTAATTTAACCAACTGGATAATACTTAATGAGGTATATGTAATAATCATCATTTTTACATACTGTTTTTTTTTTTTTTTTTCTTTTTTTTAGATATGGCTGAAACCCATTTCGTGACAACGTGATTAAACTCTAGTCTCTAGCATCAGCATGTAATTTATTCTTATATATATCAACAATATCATGGTGTCGTCGCTATCCTTCTATTTAACAGTTTTATGTATGAGGTGCACAATTTCAGTGGATTTCAGGAGAGCCTGAAACGATTCAGATATTAATACAACAGAAAATTCTTACCATTTTTTTTTCGTTCAAGATGTCTTCTTGTATTCTCTTCAGAGTTTTCCCAGAATTATCCCTGTGCTCGACGTTTTGCGGTACGCTTCTTTCCTTTTTGCGCCGAAATTTTCTTCTATCAGGTGTCGATTCTAAAGCAACATTGTTCTCCATTGTTTTGCTTAATAAAGCCCAGCTGTTGCGCTGCTTTTCGCATTCGGATCTGGAAGACGCGAAGCTGTATGTTGTTGCCAGATGGTTTCTTGGCGTAAGATTAAACGAATTTCCCCGACGAATCGCTGGGTGAATTGTCGCCCACCCATCACACGTGTGTAAAAGTCTTCGGCCGACCCGAGAGTGTTCCTCCAGCTGCCTTCCATAATTGCTGGACGTTATTTATGGTACGATGAATCTCCGTCGAGACGTTTGCTTCAAGGCAAGCTGAAATGGTGCGAGCGTTTTCGTCACTCGAGTAGTAGTTCTTCCCCTTCAGAAGCCAGTGAAATGTGCCCGTTTTGTATAAATTGTACGACCTTCTTGTATGTGCTTAAGTCGAGCGGTACATTCAGAAAAATCGATGAGGTGCTGGCAGAATTGCAACGATAACGCCAGGAATGTTCAGCCAATCGAAAGAATACTTTTTAAGAATTGTTCCAATAAATCTTCTAAACGCCAAGGATGAATCATTCAGAAAATTCTCAGGAAAACAAAAAAACAAACAAACAAACAAACGATTGCCTGGCTTTCAGCAGTGCGACTGCACGGTTCCCGAGTGCGGTCCCTGAGACCTCAGCAGAGTGGTTGCGGAGCGTGGAACCGCGTGCATAAAAGTGCAGCTCACGGCGAAGGGGATTTTCAGTCCTTCCCCGTCAAAATGAAAATAAACAAAAATTGGAAGAGGGGGGAGGGGGGGGGCACTAAACTGGTAGATTTCAAGCAAAAGGCGGGTTCCGTCGACATGTTGATTGGTGGCGCCCGTGAAGTCGGAATTCCGGGGGATCCATTCCTCATTCAAAAGTGGCCGTTGAAGCGGGACGTGAATGCACCCATAATATATGTCACGTGATTCAAAAACACTTAGTCAAATACACTGATTTGTGACTTCAGATCTCCTACGCGGAATCCCTTCTTGGCTTTCGAAAGGAGAAAAGAAAGGATGAGGTTAGGTTTGAGGGCTTATTGTGCACCAACTCGTAGTATTTCGAACAGTAGGAGAACACAAATCTTACTCCTACTGGCATTGTGATTAATAACTGAATACTCTCGTAACGTATCGCCCACTCCAGAAAGTGTTGAAACACCTACACGCTTTTCGGTTTCATTGGCTTTCCCAGCCAACGAAAGTGAGCGTGGATTAGGGATGTCGAATGAAACACTGTGGCGTGTCTTCATGCTCTCAAATATACAAACATAGGTACAGAATGGATTCGCAGTCATAGAAATGCTCGCAGAGGGCAAGAAACTAGCGCTTCACTCACAAGAATTGCATTCGTACTGCATTGAAATGTTCCTGCTGGGCTGTAAAATGCCATCATCAAAATGACAGATTCGTTTCTGAGGTTTTGCAGTCAATCCAAAGTGTGAGGATAAAAGATCACTTTCCAGCCTTATGTTGAAGTTGACCGAGGGTTGTCAATGGGTGCCCATTTTTGTTCCGTCGGAATGGCGTTTAATTGAAAACACCTGGCAGTAGTAAGTAGTATAGTAGTACCATCTAAAGACTTTTATCACGTTAGATTTCGAAATGGAATTGTTGGAAAATACGATTGATCACCTTCCGACACAAAATTGCTTGTGGTCTGTGATGATAGCTGGTCTGATGCCCAGGAAAGTATTGGGGAGTCATGAGCGATCGTGGTCATTGATGCTGGAAACAAATCACGGAAACCGCATCACGTGGGGATTCATCTAAATCCAGCAATTTGAGTCCGGTATTTAAAAAAACGGGCATTTCTAAAGATTATCTTCTAAAGTAATTTCTAAGGAGCTGTGGGTTCAAATTACTATGCCTTAAGAAAATGAAAATTTTCACCTGAAATTGGTTTTTCAACACGATTAATACGTACTGATTTGCCTGCACGGAAATTTTGCAAGTACATCAAATAAATAGAATAAACGAAAGATCAAAGGAAGGTGGAATTATTTTTCTTCAAAATAAGATACATATATTCCACGCTTCTATCGAAATACATTGGAAATTGCATGTTTTGAAAACGCAATTGTATGGGCGCACCTATGGAGCTGAATTTAAACTGAATCCAGTATTTTAAAACATGCGAATTTAAAATATTCCAAAACAGAAAAGTTGCTTTGAAATGTAGGAGTAAGATTCTGACGAGAGTCCAATATTTGAGTCAACGAAAATACTACTAAAACGTAACCGAATATTCAGAAGCAAGAGATTTCCGTTGGCAGCTTCTGAAAGAACGGATTTGAAACAATTTTCATTCAATGTTGTGAACAAAATCTTGCCAGCATCAAAAATAATTTATACTTTTGGTTTTGGGTTCCAGTTACAAAATTTTCTACCTTTGCTTTGTTGAAAATACTGATTCCAGAAATTGGCGTTTCCACCATTCATATTAGCTCTTTCATTCAAAAACCAAATTATTGCAAAATCAAACAAGTATTTATCATGAAAACATGGTTTAAAATTACATATATAATGGCTTAATGATCAAGATCAACTCGTTTTTGTATGCGTTCCTTAGAATTCTCTGGTATGAATTTATAAGTAATTTTTTTGCATACATTCTTCAAAAATGAAATGAAACGCCGAAAGCATGACACCTCTTTAATCAATTACAAATGGGTTATTTTTATATGAACCTAAGTGCTATCTGTATTTGAACGTTAATGGTAGAGTTCTTTGAAACTGAAAATAGTAAATGCAAATGTGCTCCTTCTGTTTCAAATGCAACCATGATATGGGAATATATCCAGCTAGCAGGTTATCCTGAAAATTAAGTACTTGGAAAATTCAATTTTTCAAAGTAAGAGAGTAATTTTTTATATGCCTTGTATTATTTATCCTTATTTCTATGATGTATTATGGTAAGTATATGTATTAATATTATATATATCATCATTATACTTTGTGTGCGTATACTGCATATATGGAAATCATATTGCATCAAGAAATAATAAATTCGCAATCAATGAAGCAGTCTTTGAAAATTTTTATGCATTTATGTATGATAACGGCGTAATGTTTTAAAACTTGTGCATTTTTTTTTATTGAATAAATATAAAATAGGTTTTTTCAAGAGTGCTTGGTATCTCTGTTTAGCGTTATTTGTTATGAAGCCAATAGTAAACTATGTCAACTTGTTTAAAAAGTGTGTGGTTAACATTGATGTTCTATGTAAGATTGTTTTAAGTTTGCTAAATTAATTCAAATTAATTAAGTTCAAAGTAATGTAATTTCATTAACTAAATTGATTTTTTTTCTCTTTCTGTGTAATATTAATTACATTTGAAATGTTTAAGGATTCCTCTGTGAGAAATTCTGACATGAATTAGAATTGTTGAGTTAGTGGTGTAAAAGATGTTTCAGCCGGGTTCTCTAGTATGGTAAGTAAGAAGGAACACTTGCATATCTTGTAGTTAACCTTTGTAATTTCCCTGTGTTGATTTCATGAAAGACAAGAATGCACAAATGTGGTTTTTGATCTGAATATTGCTTTTTGCTCTGTATACGTTACCCCCTTAGTTTTCTTGTGATATGGCATGCAGTATTTAGAGGATTCGTAATTAGTATATTGATTTGAGAATTTAATCACACATTGTATTTGATTGAGGATTTTGGATGAAATTTAGTATTTTGAGCACAATGGCATGTTTGGAGTGAGATATTACTCAAGTCAGCCGGAAGTAAGTGTAGGTAGAATTTGTAAAATGCGTTTTTAAAAATCAGGTTTTTTATGTTTATTTACAAGGTTTCAATTTTCTGCAATTTTTTATGTATTCAAAGTGCAAAAGTATTCAACAAATGTTTCTTTGAATGTTTTGAATAACTGTGCTCATTACTTTAGTATTGCAAAGCTTGCTTATGGTGTAAACTCAAGGTGTAACTCAAACTTATGGTGTATTTTTAATTTCAAGTAATTTTTATACCGTCTGCAAAATATGTTTTTAAATTGTTTGATGCATGGAGGTTTAAAAATTGTTAATTAAATGGAACCGAGTACACGTCTTTTTGATTGTTTTGTCATGTGTGAAGTCTTATCAGTGTAGTCTAACATCTTTTGTCTACAGGGGCAAGATGAAGGGATTTCCTCCATGGCCTGGAAAGGTAAATGTTTATCATAACTTAACAAAAATGTGTATTAATAATATTCATATTAGGTAGTTGAACCACCTGACGACATAAAAAAACCATCTCAAAGGAAGGAATTGATTTGTTTGTATTTCTTTGGAACAGAGAATTAGTAAGGAATCAGTTGTATTGTATTTCTTTTATTTTATTTTTCTGTTAAACGACTTTTAGTGCTTGGCTGGAGCCTCAATTTGTAAAATCTTACTTTGAAAATAAAGAACTCTGCACCAGAGGAAACCGAACTGGTTCTTTGAGAGAAGCTATTGAAGCTATTGAGAAATATGCTGAAAGCCACCCTGATGCTTGCCAATCATTTTTGGAAAGCTCTTCTGATAATGTATGAAACTTAATTACCAAAGTATTATTAATTATTGAATTACTTCAATATTTTTAAGTGAAAACTATTTCCATTGAATAACTAATTGCATGTCTGTTTATCCAAAATTCTATCTATTTTTCTTCTAATTGCACACATATATATTTGTGTATATGTCTAATTGTTCAGTCCTTCAACAAAACAAGTACAGGCAACAGCATGAATGAAGCATTTGATAGATTAAGGGAATCCTTCAGTGAATCTAAGTCTTTAAAAGATAAAAAGTCTTCAGGAAAGGTATTTGGACTCATATTATTTTTGCAACATTTTGGTTTCAAGGAATTTGATTCATTTAAGAGGTCCAGTTTGCAATTACACAACAAGCAAAATGCTTCTAAGAAGAAGAGATCAAGTTTCGAATCACCGAATAAGTTTTCTAGTTTGTTCAGTACTAGTTCTTTAAATAGTACATATAGTAATCATGTTAGCACACCAAGGAAGCAAGGAGTTGAGAATTTATTGTCCAGACCTACTAGTGTTGTGCGCCCAGTGAGTAATTATTCTGTGTTGCATGGTGCATGCTGTTCTTATCCCTTCTTTGAGGAATAAGTGAATTGATATTAGAAGAAGAAGAAAAAAGACTTTTGTTTTAGCTGTGTAACATTCTATTTATAATTGCCTGTCAGTCTGTGTGCCTTCTGTTTCAATTCCTGTAATTAAAAAGCAAGTGTTGTTAAGAAATGTGTGTGTGTGTGTGATTATTGGAAAGCAATTTAATTTGTCTAATGCATGTATCTGTAAGAATATGAACCAGTGTTTGATAAATTGAAACAAGAAATTTTTGTATTAGGATACTCCACCCTTGGATGTTGAAAGTGTAACAGAAACATTAAGGACAAAAAATATTCAGCCATCATCATTAAAATTTGGTTTTCTAGGACTTGGTATAATGGGATCTGGTATTGTCAAGAACCTGCTAAATTCAGGGCATCATGTCACTGTTTGGAATCGAACACCAGAAAAGGTAAGCAAATGTTATGTTATTACAATGCAGTTGTTTATTTTATGGGTTTTAAAAGAGTCATAGGTTAATTCTCGTTAGGTGATTTACTGCAATGTTGTATTTATGGGATTAGCTAGTTGCTGTAATAAGCAGAGCAGTTAAATATCTGTGCATTGAGAAATTCTGCTAATGATAATCAAGTTTGAACACTTGAGAGCCACTGAACTTTTTGGTCCCGAAACATTTAGAAGCCATGTCCAAAATCGCTTCACCTAATTATAAGGCGATGTTTTTATTTACACTGTTGAAATCATAACAGTAAAAAATCACAGCTGTTGACAGGTCACTTCAATCTGTTAATAATGATAAAAAAAAAAGTGAATTTTTGTGACCTCTAAAAATCAGGGTTGTCTGAAATTCAGGATTACCCTACAATTCAATCAGGATGGTATTTCAGAACAGTTAATTCTGATTAATCTAGTGCTCTGATGATAACATTGGACCACTCATATAGAATCATATAACATTAATGGAAGAAATTGTATGCAACACGTAATGGTTTTTGAGGCAAGATGGGTTTACATTGGTATCTAAGGTTTTCTGATTGTCATTTGCATTCTGGTATTTGAGAATTGTTCGCTACTGTGCAAGAGTTATTGCATTCTTCACGCATTTTTTTTTTTTTTCTTTTTTTTTTTTTTTCAAAAAAAAAACCTTTCTTTTTAATAATAAATTATCAGGAGTAAACAAATTTATCAATATATATCAAAGTTGGTGCCAGTTGGCTGTCATCATAAGAGTATTTAGGGAGATTGCATGCATTTTTACCATTTTTCTATTAGCATAGTATGCTGTTGTGGCACTTTTTTATGCAAATTTCAAAATCAGAAGTGCCATTCCTTGCATTTTTCCTTTTTGCAGTCTAACAGCTACTATTTTTGCTGATTGCATTATGATCATCCTTGTGTAATTCTTGGTGTTCAAACTTTATATATTATTTGCAGTGTCGTGATTTTGTGAAAGCTGGAGCTGATCAAGGCTTGACTCCTTCTGATGTAGTGCAAGCCTCAGATATTGTATTCTCATGTGTTTCTGACCCTCAGGTTGCAAAGGAGGTAATTATTGATCATTTTTTCTGTGTGTGTAATGTACAATAGATTGTGTTCGGAAACTGTGGTGTATTACAAGAAATTACTGCCTCCAAAGCATACATTGAAATGACCAGCATAGATGCCGATACCTCACAGGATATTTCAGATGTGAGCCCAAAACCAATCCAAGCTGGTATTAAAAAAATGTTTCTGCTAGGCAATTAAAGGAGTAGGTGGTAGATACCTTGAAGCACAGATTCAAGGTAGCAAGTTGCAGGCAGAAGAAGGAACGTTAGTGATTTTAGCAGCTGGTGATAGAAGTCTGTTTGATGATTGTCAGACATGCTTTCGAGCAATGAGTCTTAGTTCCTTTTTTGTTGGTACAAAAAATTATACGAGTTTCTGCTTTCAATTTACTTTGCATGTTCAGGAGAAGTTGGGAATGCATCCAAAATGAATTTGGTTCTTCAGCTGATCAATGGGGTAACCTTGGCTGCATTAGCAGAAGGGTTAGCACTGGCAGATCGTGCAGGATTAGCACAAAAAGATGTTCTTGAAATTTTAGAGCTGACACCTCTTACAAGCAAACTTTTGTTGGAAAAAGGCAGAGGTGATGTGACGATAGTTGAAGTGAATTGTAAATGCTGTTATTTTTTTAATCCAGCTATTATTGAAGGTGGATTTCCTACTCATTTGCCCCTTCAGCACATGCAGAAGGACTTGAAATTGGCCTTGGCAGTGGGAGATCAGTTGGAACACCCATTATTCTTAACTGGGACGGCAAATGAAATTTACAAGCATGCAAAACGAATTGGATATGGGCAGCATGATGTTTCTGCTGTATATGTGCGTGCCAGATTTTGAACAGTACAAGATTCTGAATGAAGACTTTCATTTTCCTAATTTTTGATAGCTTTGTGTATCATAAATTGTAAAAGATCAAAACATGCAGAATGATTCCATTGACACTACTGTTGTACAATTTAATAAATCAGGATGACATATGTTGTCTCGTGTTAGTATAGGAAAGAATTTTTCTCCACCCAACCTCCAAATAGTTGCAACGTTTGAATATCACACCTTGATAAATAAATAAAAAAAGTACATATATTTGGTGTACATTCCACCAAGTAGACTGCCATAAGACCCAATAATAGCACACTTATAAATGTATAAGTATTTGATTTTCCAAACAATTATTGCGGAAAATGTTGCCAAACCGAGCGGAAATGACGTTATGCAGGGTGTTGCATAATCTGAGCCCATCCGACGGTTTACTTGTGGACCCACGAAAAAATGCACTTCGTGCAGCGACCACGGACAAAAGTCGCCGCCTTGCCACTTCTTCGCGGTCCCTCGACAGGTTTTTTCAACGAACAAAGCCAGTAAACGACCGGTGAGAGATGTTGCGAGTCATCTCGCACCTTTCGGGATGACCAAAGTCATGTTCGCGCCGTTGTTGGCTCTACGTTGAAAAGTTCCTGCCATTTTAACGAAGGTACCCGAAAGCATTAGAAATCTTTGGTTTCTATGGTGCGCACTTGCGTGTTCGACATGAAACACACGCGGGCGGCGTCTAAGGAGAAAGATAAGATGGAGCCCGTTTGCATCCTCGGGACTGTCGCTGCAACATGGGATGCACACGTTTCATCGGATGAAGGGCTCTCGAAAAACGAAGTACTTGGGAGATGGATGCCAAATGCTTCGGTTTTTCCCACCAAACTGATGCGAAACCTTGGTGCCCTGCAAGCCCCTTGGGTCCCTTGGAGTCTCCACGAGAGAGCGAAAGGGGGCTCAGGGTATACTCCGATGTGCATCTTTTCTTTTACATGCCAGCTCTGAGCTCATGAGAGCAGACAAAAGAGGCGAAAACGGAAAAACCGAGGAAAGAAAGGAAAGCAGGACGAACCTGGAAACCGTTTCCTTGATGGAAGGGAAAGAGAATCGCCCAATTCTTGGAGGGAAGAACTGCTGCGCTCTCTGAGTGCGGCCGCGAAGGGACGGAGGCGCCGGGATCGTTCCCACACTGGAGGTCAGCACGGGTCGTGCGCCGAAAGCAGCAAAATGGGAGTGCGGGCAGAAGACCTCCTTGCATGGCCGCAAAACTTCCCCGTGGGCCAGCGCGCGCTGCTGCTGTTCCGACGAAGGAAAGGCGGGAGCGAAACGAAGCGCGACACGTAGACACTTCCTCACACCCGTGCGTTTCCGTGCACGCGCAGGAGGGGCTGCACAGGAAAGGATAGCGGAGGACAGTATGTGGAAGCTTCAGGCAGCCAATCCCCTTCCGTCTGCTCCGCGGGAACGCGTTTCGCGCGCGAAGCAGCAGCGGAGTAGCTGTTTTTTTTGACAGGAACGAGAACCCTTCCCTTGGGGCGGAGGGTGGCGCTCACGCAGATAAATGACTCCGCGCATTCCCGCTCACGTAGCGCGCGGAATTGGGCAGCGCGCGAGCGATCCAATCTGGCAGAGAAGGCCCGCGAGATGCGAACGGCGCTACTCGCCCGTAGCCGCTGCCTTTTCGCTGATGGACACGAAAAAGCCGCCGCGACAAGGAGTCCGCCGTCGCGCTTCCTCCGGATCTCTCCCAGGGGCGTGGAAAGGGGAGGAGGAAGAGGCATTGGCCGAGCTGAAGGTGTTGGGAAGAGGAGTGGGTTCGGGGTCCATACCGAAATTGGATGGTGCGCTCAGAGAGGCTGGCCCGGATGCTCGGTGCACCACGGAACTGATGTGTGCGTTACTTGAAGGGTTGGCTGGCTGTTGGTGTCGGGCGAAGCGCATGGTCAGGCAGTCGTGGAGCGGGATTCGGAGAGAACGGGGTTGACCCGGGATGTCGTTCCTTCATCTTCAAGGAACGAGCGAGCGAGTAGTCCGGGAGGGAATGAACCTGCGGCGGGGTCTGTGCCCGGGGGCGGGAGGGAGGAGACGCAACCGAGGAGCATCGCTTTCTCGGCCTGGCTCTGGCTGGACCACAGCGCGCGAACCTCGGTGGCTTCCTGCCCAAGCGCGGCCCTGTGGCGGCGAAGGGTTCGACAGCGGAAACGACGAGGGGGCGCGGGTTCGAATCCCGGCAGGGCCTGCTCCGGCCGCTCGGGGAAACCACTCGAGCGCCGCCGTCGCCGATCTGCGAACGAAAAAAAAAAAGGAAGCGGTGTCCCGGGCGCCAATCCTTCCCGGCTGCGTGCCTCGCGACCATTCCGGGAGGCCCGGGAGTGGGGCGCAACCGCGCGAGCAGCAGCGGCATCTGCGGAGGAGGCCTCTGCACCATGCTTGTTCCGTGTCTGCAATCGCGCCGTACCAAACGGGGCAAAACGACCTGATCCACGGGTCTGCGCGCCCCAGATGGACGAGCCCAGCATCTTTGTCAAGCGGGAGGAAAATTTTCCGCCCCGCGGTGCAACGAAAGACGCGTGAAAGAAATGGAAAGCGCGCGCTCGAGGCGTGAAATCACACGCGATCGACCCTTCGACACGCGCATCCGGTCGGCGGCGACACTTCCGACCATTTCGAGAGCTCAGGGCAAGGCGGAGCTGCTCCGGCCGGCGAGTTGGCAACCCTGCGAAACCGCTGCGTCGAAAGCCCGTGGGGGTTCGGTTTCGGATCGCCCGCTCGGTTCGCGAACCGCGGGAAGAAGGTGCCCGCTGTGCTCCCGTCACAGATTAGGCGATTCGTGATTCCCGGGGCAGAAGAGAAAGGATCTCGAAGGAAAAAACAAAGCTAATCGTGCGCTACGCGAGTCCTTGGGAAAAAAAAAAAGTTCGGGGTTGCGCGCGCGTTCCCCCTTCGCCGCTATCGACCATCCTGGGGGGTCGGGAAGGAGAGCGCCAGCTCGGCGGCGCCGGAGCCCGGCAGGCACGCAATGCGTATATCCCTGCAAAGCGTATGTATGTACACATATGTATATATAATGTATACATGTGTGAAAATACTTATATATGCGTGTACATATAATGTATACATATGAGTATCTCTAATATGTGGATGCAATGTATACATGTGTATATGTGAGTATATAATATATACATAGGAATATATGTAATGCACATACGCGTGTTTAATGTATGTGTAATGCGCATACCTATGTGCATGTATATATATACACATATGTGTACCCCAATGTATATATATACGTGTGTGTGTATGCGTGCATTATATATACACGTTACATATATATGTGTGTGTATATAATGTGCCCATTACATTTATCCATATATACACATATATACATTATATATACGCATTGGGGGCAGTGGACCACTTCGTTGGGACACCAGGCGAGCAGGGAGGTGGGTGGATCTCGTTGTTTCCAGGGATCCCCTTGGCCACTGGCGCCCGGTTCCCTCTTGCTTTCGTTTTTGCCTTTTTTTTCTTCTTCGCTCCCGTTTCTCCATCTCGCGGGGGCGACCAGAGGCGCGCGCGATGGTGCTGCCGGGGCAGCGCCGAGGCACGGAACGCAGTAGGGGGAGAGGAGGTGGCGAAACGAGGAGGTTCGGTAGGGTACTGCCGCACGCCGCCGACGCCGACGCGGTCCGTCCGACCCCGTCTTCAAGACGGTTTCCTTTTCTCCAGCCGCTTGAGGATGTGGGACGCCCTCTTCCTGGAAAAAGGGGAAAGGGAGTTTGTCGTCTCCCGGAGGGCGCGCCGGGTTCGCCCCTCGAGATCGCCTTCCCGTGCGCCTCCCTTCGCGATCGGCGACCCGTCGCCGTCGCCGCCGCCCCCTTCCCCTCGCCGAGCGTTCGTCCCTGGAGCTCCGAAGGGAGAAGACGCTCTCGGCGGCCGGGTCCAGACGCCGGGGAGCGCGCGCGAGTGGCGAGAGGAAAGGGGGCGACGACCCCGGGGGGAGGGAAAGTCGTTTCGAGGGTCCATCCGCCCACCCCCACTTGGTTGGGGAAGGCGTTCCCGGGCGGCGCGCGCGCGCACCTGACGGCGACCGTCGGGACGGTCGACGGAAAGACGCACAGCAGCCATCCCGGAGAGAGGTCGCCGTGGACGCGGAGGGCGAACACCTTGCGCTCGGGGAAGACGAACAGGAGCTCGGCGACTCGCCGGAAGGAAGGCAGCATCAGACGCCAGATCAGATCGAGGGACCACTGGACTGCTCCGGATCCGGGAGAGGAGGAGGAGGAGGAGGAGGCGTGCGACTTCTCCGCGCAGAGATGGTGCACGGAGGTGCCTGCGCCCTCCAGGGGCAGGTGGAGAATCCTGGAAAGTTCGTCCGTTCCCCACCCTCTCTTCCTGCTTTTTTCCTTGCACTGCGGGGAGGAAGATGAAAACGGGGACAAAGGGAAAAGGTTGAGGGAGGGAGGGCCGCCCGCCCGACCGACCTCAGCGCGGACGAGTCCACCACGACGTCGACCTCGCCGCTCCGGAGCGCCTCCAAGCCGTCCAGCAGCGGCATCTCCGCCTTCCAGAAGTCGACTGTGGAGCGCAGCAGGTCGTTCAGCAGGGGCGCGGAGCCGCACAGCAGCAGCACGGAAACGTCCCGGCGCAGGCGGAAGACCAGCAGCCTCAGGGGGGCCTGCGAAGAACACAACGTGCGCGCGCCCGTCGCCGGAGCCCTGGCAGTAGCAGCAACTCGCGAGCGCTCTCGCGCGGGCGGACAGGACGGGCGCCGCTTAGTTTGCCGCGGCGACGGCAGCATCCCGTTCATCCCGGGGAACCCGAAGCGCGAATACGCGGCCGTAGGCTCGCGGGAGAGTCCGGAAGCTGCGCCCGGACCAGGGCGCGCCACGGACGCCCTTCCCCCCCCCCCCTCCTCCATTCTTACGTTGACGTCGACGCTGGTCACGAAGACGGGAACGTCGGAAGCCTGGAAGCAGCTGCCGCCGCCCTGCGACACGAACCGGATGGCCACCCTCTCGTACTTCCCCAGGGAGAACCACGTCCTGCTGGCGCACAGGATTCGCCCTCCGCGCAGGAGGCAGCCGCAGGAGGACTTCGAGGCACCGAGGTACCGGTTCAGCGCCTAAGAGAGCCGGGAAAGGGCGGGGAGGTGGAGCCCTCCTGCTGGCGGTACCTGTAGGCACGGTTTGAGAGAGGCGCCGCCGCAAGGGGGGTTCTGGGAGTGCACCAGGAAGGACAGATGGTTCCCTCGCAGGTAGTCTGTCCACACGGCCCGGATAAGATCGTCGCAGCTCTGCAACACGGGAGTGGTGAGAAAAGAAGGAGGGAAGTCTGCGGGGTCGGTCGCCCGGAGCCTCAGCGCCGCAGACGACGGATGCGACCGCGGAGGGAGGGTGGCATGGAGCGGTTCGCCGATGGCGACCGCAGCACCCCCGAGCGGGCTTCTCGGAAACGTAGCTTTCCGCTCCGAACCTGCCCGGGCATCCTCGACAGGTAGGAAGGGGTGCCCCCCTTGCGGTGGCGCCAAGAGACGCGTACTTAAAACCCGCGCAGCGGCACCCGGTGCGCGCGCGGGGACCAAATGAGCGCCAGCCGCGGCGGTGGGGCCGCCTGCCGATAGAAGGGGCGCCGGAGGCGAGAGAGATGAAAAGCGATGCGGGTGTTTTGCGGCGGGCGCGCACGCCATCCCCGCCTCACGCAACCGTGGCTCTCGGAGCCCACCAGGAAGTTTCAGGAAGGAGGGGAGGGGGAAGAATTCGGAAGGAACGCTCGCGATCATCTGGAAGGCTGCGTGCCCGGGATCGGGCGGGTAGCAGAGGAACGACCGGAGGAGCGGAGGACCATCCTTGTGGAGCACTCCACGCACCCGTGGGAATCGACTGCTCCCGCCGAGGGCCACGGGCGAGGCTACGGGGGGGAGCGCGAACGGCGAAAGGGAAAGCGGCGACGACCCCGGGCACAGCATCCCTCTAGCAACGGATTCCTCCGGAGGTGGAACTCACCGGGAGCTATCGGCACGGAGGACCCCGGTGTGTCTCGGAAAGGTCTGTCTCCTTCAGGGGGATGCCCACGGAAAGGGAGGGGTGGGTGGGAAAGAGACGCGGATCTTCCTCCAAGACCAAGTGGGAGACGCCCCTCCTCGTCTCGACATGGAGGCGAAGGGACCCAGGAGCGGCAGAAGGCGTCGGAGTTGCGCCGGAGGGGGAACCGCAAGGACAACGGCGCTCCGGGTCGCTGGGAACCCGCCGGTTTTCCAGGAATGGGAAGCGCGGAGCCAAAGGCGCGCGCGAGAAAGGACCCCCGCCGCTGGCAGGCGAGCGCATGCGCCCGCGTCCAGACACAGACGTGGAGTGGCGGCTGAGCGGAGCATACGCGGGGGCAGACGAGGTGGGAGTCTTTGTCGTTCCCAGTTCCTCCTCTCCGTATTTCCGCTCTGGATGACGGGGAATGCTTCCGAGTTCTTCTGGTTTGGGTTCGCAGAGTGGGCTGGAGAGCCGTCCGCCTCCTCGCGGGGAAATCCCGAAGCTCTTTAACTCTGTTCCACGCCACCCGAGCGTGATCGCAAAGTTGGGGGAGGGGAGGGCGGTAATTCCGGAGGGACCACCCTATAAATACGGGAAGGCCCCAGGGAAAGGATTCCATTCCTCTCTTACTCCTGGGAAGGAACCCTCCACCCTGGTTGTCTTCGAAGGGAACCCCCGCACGGGAACCGCTCCCCTGTTTCCTCCTCCTCCTCCGAAGACAACCTTGAAAGAACGCTTCCCGATTCCCCGAAGTGAGCAGAGAGCTTCTCGACACTCTGGAGAGGTGTCAATCCACCAGCTCCAAGATACGAGACGGAGGGTAGCCACTCCCCCTTCCTCCATCCCTCCCCGAGGAGAACCCCGAAGAGTTCCTTGATTCCTGGAAGGTCGCCATCCCGGCCAGTCAACGGGGGCATCCGCAGGCCAACTAGCGCCATCCTGCGGTGGGGGACTGGAAACTCACGGCGCGCCCATTTCTCGGGCATCGCGGTCCTTCCGCGGGTGGGATTCGAAAACGCGACGCTCGCTGCCGCGCGCCCACCGACGCGAGTCTCTGCCCTCCGATCGCATCACCGCGTCTCTTCCTGCCGCGGAGGCCGGATCCGGGCTGAAAGCCCCGGGCTGGCGTAACCTGGGTTTGCTTGCTGGACGCAGCTGCCGGATGCTGCGTGCGTGCGTGACGAGTCGTCCCGGCGTTAGCCGATGGCTCGGTATATTGCGCTGATTGCAGCGGAAGATGAAATCTGGCGCGGAACACGGCGGGCGCGCGCCAGAAGGCAGGTGCGCCTCGCAGACGCACGCAAAGATGGCATCGGAAAGTTTTCGGAAAGGAGGGAAGGGAAGGAAGACGCTCTGCTACTGAAGCAGCCCAAGCAGCGCGCTCGCACCGGGAACGCATCGGTCCCTCCCCCCGGCGTCTGAAAGACGGTTCCTGGCTGGAACGTGTCGGCGGACGGGAGCCCTGCGGAGCGCGAAGGACTCCCGGAAGACTCCCTGAAGGCTCCGGAGCAGCCTCCGCGCAACGGATCACCTTCTTCAGATGCTTCCTCAGCCTCGCCGAGTCTTGCCCTTCGCTGACCAGATCGTTCGGCCCCAGGGTCATCAACATTACGTTGAAGATGGCGTCCAGAACCTCCTGCACGAAAAACACCTCGTGCTCCTGGACTGCCGCGTCCGTGACGACCGCGATGAACGTGATCCTGGGCAGGGGGGGGAGGGGGACATTGCCGCCGCGAGCGAAGATGCTCAACCCTTTACCTCTCATGGTATTCCCTCCACACGATGCAGCAGTTCGAGCTGCTGGCGTGCTCCAGGGTTATCCCAAGAGACTTCCCAAATGTGGCAAGAGCATGAAATGATGCCTGGTATGGATACGGGATCTGCAAGAAAAAAGCAAAAACACAAAGAGACGATCTAAGGATGGATGAGAACGGGGAGCGCGACATCGGCCGGGGCGAAACTTTTCGCAGTTTGGGGAGAGGGGGAAGGGGGATCCTCGAAAGTTCGGTCCGGAAGTCGTCGCAAAACGAAGCGATGCCGCGGGCTCTCACTGTGCATGAGAAACCATCCTCGCCGCGCAGTGCTTTCCGATCTTGTGAAGTTTCTCCTCTCTCTCTCTCTCTCTGGAGCTGCAAACATGCCAGAACGGGTGAGCTAACTCTGCCGAGAGTCGCCCCAAAAATCCACCCATCGTCCGGGAGCCGGAAGCACGGCAGTTCCCACACGTTCCTGTCGGGCTGTGATGAGTTTGATGACCGTAAAGCAGCAGCCTACGCAATGCTCAGGCCGATGGAGACCGAAGTACCTCACGAACCTCGCACCAACTCATCACCCTCGAAAAGATCAAACTTGTCGTCATCCAGCCGCAAACATCCATTTATACGGTATGAAACACATCTGCTGTCCGCCAAAGCAGCCCAAGACGACTTGGTTCCTTGTACTTGGCTGGAGGGAGAGAAATGGTCCACATGAGGTGAACACGAAGAAGAAAAAAAGCCATGTGATCTGTGACGAGATGCCATAGCAACGAGATAGGAAGCCGTTTGCACTGTGGGTCGCGAGGCGAGGACAACGTCACTAGGCGAGTACGATGCTCGAGATGCAGGGATGTTGCCTTCGCATCACCTCAGGCCCATACCAGCAGGCTAAAGATGCACTCACAGAACGCACGGATTCTCGTTCTCCTTAAAACGGAGGTTCAACGTGGGTTTGAAAAAGCAGAAACCAGGACGGGGCCGTGAAGGTTTCAGCGAAGAAAAAAGAGAAAAAAGCTTGGAACCATCTTCGACGTCGGTCTTGTCAAACTGGAAGATGTTTCTCGGGATGGCGTATTCAAAGTGGCGCACGTAAACTGAAGAATGCGACTATTCATCCGGATGCATTTCCATGTCTCAACAACACGAGCAAGAAAATGCATTCAGATGAATTCTTTCACATTGAGATGGAAACCGCACGATTCACTTCGGCGAGATTGCAGTCAGTGACTTCACCGACAGCTGCAACTCGCCGGAATCACCGTCGTATGGACCAAGAATGCCTTCTTAATTGCCCTTAGATCTGGGCGTTCTTCGTGTTCCAAAACGAGCACAGTAAATCATCCATCCATGTCATGCACGAGATTGAAAGGCATAAACCTAACAGATCGACAAGTGCTTCGCTCGTGAGATTTAAGCCAGCTGCTGCGGACAAACGCCACGTAAAAGAGCCACCCTCTTCTAGGATGACGCTGCCGCTGATCGAGAAATCTGTTGGTTTCCCGCGGTGAAGAACACAGCTTTGCACGATCACGCAGCAACATCGAAGGGTTACGAACGCCTCAGCAGTTAAGGGAGCGAAAGACCAACAGTGAAGCCTCGTTTTCTAAAGACGACCACGAGGAAATTGTAATTATCGGATCATCAGTTCAACCGTCAACAGTCTCGGAGATGAAACATCCCAGGGAGCACTTGTTACCCAGGTTTCATGGAAGATGAAGATTAGTGCCAATTCACACAATAAAGCACGACGCGAACAATTCCAGGGACCACCACTACTTGCAGGCAATGCAGCCGAAGAGTAACGACAGTCACTGCCGTCCTGCGGACAGTCTGAAAGCACGAAAAATCCATTCGTGGGAGCTCACTGGCCTACCAAGTGGCAGAATTTCTGCTCCCGGTTGAGATCTTCCTCGCTGATTCTCAACGATGCTCAGAAACAGTATCGTTTCAAGGCGAAAACGAAAACAAGACGGGCAGAATTTGCATGAGAGGTGAAAGTGGCAGATGGAATATACAAATTGGAATAAACGATAAGCAGGCCGTGCTAAGAGTTGTGCAGCAGCTTAAAAGTAATGTACTTCTTACCACTTTGTCTTTACGATCCACATCCCTTCAGTCACACTTCTCTGCCAAAGTGAGGAAAAATGGATTACAAACAGAGCACAAACGAAGGATATGCTTTCCGTTATACATTCTCATGATCTTTTTCCTTCGTTTCCATCAGCATCTGTTACCATTTCGTAGGGGGAGAAAAGGGAATGCATCTATTCAAAGAGTTCTCCTATGAAAAGTTTGTAAATAAAGATCTCTCGTATTACCTATAATCTTTATCGTCTAGTGGAAAAAGGCATCCGAACTATCATTCTTTTGTCTAGCCAAAATGATTACCTCTGAGACACCATGTTCGTACGGTGACCTCATTTCGCAAGCTTTCATGGATTTATTGCAATCATAACACTCACAAATGCTCAGATGTCTTTCCGTTTTTTCCCTCAATATCATAAACTCGACATAATTTCCCATTCCTAAGTTATTGCACGAGAGATATAATAAGCGGCAAAATACATAAACCGGTGATGTTCGTACAGTTTGTACGCTTTTCAAATAAACGGCTGTACACACAAAATGAACTGTACGCTGAGCACAAGACATTCAACTACTTTTAACAACTCTTTCCTCGGAAACTATTCTGAACGCTAATAATAATGAAAATAATATAAACCTTGACAAATTTATTTTCTTTCTGCGCAAGCAGGAGAAGAGGATCTTATTCTCCTGCTTGCGCAGAAAAGTAGTTGTAAACAAAAAAGATTCCATTTCCAATGTTAATGCCTCCCCCCCCCTCCAAGAGCCAAAAAGAAAAAGAAAAAAAAAAAAAAATCCAAATGCTACTAAAAGACAATTAGAGCTCTCATTTTCAAAAACCATAAAGCAACATGTGATGTTCGAATGAATCACGGCTTACAAACGCCGGTTCAGAGGCACATCCGCTCGATTTCCACCAACATTTTCTACAAAACACATATCTTTCGTGATCATCGTGAATAAGCACGTGCGTTTTGACATGCAACGCCGTGGAAGTGCTCACCAGCTGTAAATTTACAAATCGCTGTGGCAGCCTTGAGTTGGGAAATGGCGGAACAAGCGTGTTCCCCGTGTGGAGAAAGAAAGACAAAGCAAGTACGTTTTCCAGTTTCCGATTTTCGGGAAGGATTTCATTTTTGTTTCCGATTTTCCGCGTAAGCACTGAGCGGAAATCACACCAATGGTGCCGTGGAGGAGCACAGCATCGCCCTCTGGAGCAAAGTATCCCAGGGAGCGGGCATCCCCACGATCCTGGAGCCACAAACCCGGGAACGCCGGTCAGTGCCATGCGACCCGCTGAAACCCGTGGGGACCGGAAGCTTCGTTAGTACAGGACAGGACTTGCCAAACGCACATGTACATGGGGAAAAAAATGGCTGCACATATGGCTGTTCGCATGCTGTTTCTGTTAGAGAGAGCGAGAGAAAGAAAAAAAAATCCCGTTGCTCCACGTGCTTTCCTCTATTTCACCCTGCACTGGTAGCAGGGCCACTTTGCTAACCACTTTGTACATGCATAGAGCAGTCCCTACCTCTTGTGGTTGACCCAACTGGCACTGGTAGAGAGGAATACCCGATGACGACGACGTACACAGGAAATTTACACAATGCATGTCTACAAGTTCGGGGATAAAGAACACACACAAAAAAAACCACGTTTTCAAGGAGTATGCAACCGCCAAGAAAATGCAAACAAAGGGTGGACGGCAAAAGCTGAATGGCAGTACACCTCGGTGAATTCACCACACGTTACCACGGTGAGTTTCCCAGCTTTTGTGTACGCTCTTTTGCACGACCTATGTGTACGTCAGTCTCCTGGAATACCTGCATAGTGAACCGAGTGCTGAGGATGGGTTAATTCTGGCGTCAAATGCCAAAAAAACCTGTGGAAACCTGTTATTGGATCACAAATTTGATCACCATGAGGCCAAGTGGTGCGGTCTGCAATGGCAAATGTCTCCGGCCGAAGATTTCATAGTGCGACCAATTTCGTCAAATTAATACTACTTGACGTGTCAGAAATTCACTGCTGTGATTTCAATCATCGGACTTTTTGCCGTTCCGTGAGCATAGTGGACGTCCTCAATGAGACTTTGAATTTTTTTTTTTGTCCTATGCACACATTTCCAGAGAAATCAGTGCAGTGCAGGGTCAGCAGTTTGTGACGTTTCCAAATCCACTGCATCAACGAAATATTCGGCATTAGAATTACATGCCCATTTGTACATGTGCGTTTTCATTCCAATGTACAAGAATCCAAGTGCGTGCACATGTGCCCCCCACTAAATGTCACACCGTTCCAGTTTACGGCTTTGTTTTCGATTAGAATTACTAGTTGTTTTGTAGATGATTTGATGTGGAAAGAAAAATCCTTCATGAATAATAATGAATCATCGAACATCACGAATAAACTGTGAAACTGTGGTTTTATTTAACAAACACAAAAAAAAATTCACGATGCAACGAACAATATTTTGCATCACTCTGCATTTTCACTTTTGCACCTAGTGCATCCATCTACAATACCAAGTCAACTCCAATTGTAGAAACAATTGACGTTTCTTTCGTAACTTTTGTAAAAAAAGGATAACCATTTCCACCCTCATATGCAAAAATGGCATACAACAGTAAAATTAAATGGAATCAACTGATTTTGCCACGGAAGCTTGACCACCATAGCAAATAAGAAAAAAAAATTATCGAATAAGCAAAAAAATGAAAATGCAAACAAACACAAGCAGACCCAGAAAATTTTCTGGGATGCAGCAATTCTCAGCTAGGGAACTTCACAAAGTGGACATATGTGAGATCATATTTCTGAAGACTGATGTTGTCAATTTCCAGCACCAAATAGTTATGGTAATAAGCCAAATGTTTGAGAGAATCCAGGTGCAAGCATGTTTTGGATGTCTGGAATAATAGCAGCAAGTCAGGACTTTAGAAAGGGGAAGGGGGTGAACGAAGGAAAACGAATTGCAAAAAAAAAAAAATACCTCATTTGCACAAAATGTGACAATGCTGCTACTGGGACGCATTATGGCCAGAATATGAAAAACCATATCGACAATGGATTCCAAGGGAAAATTTGTTTCATAGCTAGCATAGGAATAGTCTGATTCAGGTGTAACATGTACTGTGACGTAGTGGCCCTGCAACACATTGTGATATGGACTGCAACAACAATTTCATATCATGGAGAATTAACATGGTTCTTAGCTCATGCTGACAGAATACTTCTGTACATATCAGTAAATAGTTGCTGGAGCTCTCTTCTCAGAGAACACAAGCACATTGAAGATTCTGCAGAACATGGCTCAAAATGCATAAGAAGTTACAAGAAACAGATTTTAAGTAAATTAGTAGGCATCTTTTGTAGTATTCTCATACAAGGAGATTGGTACCCACGAATACATTATGCATAGCTCATCAGGCATGCACCTTGTTCCATTTGTGTTTCGATTATATCTGACCAATTATGTGCTAGTAGCCAGCAGACGGTCTATCTAGAAGCCTGAAACAAGGCACAGCAAACTCAAGATCAGTCCATGAAAGTCACACTGTTCAGCCTTTAAGAGTATCCTTAGCAATTCAGTTCATCTTTCTAGAATTTAGAATTCCACAGTGAACTGTATTGATAAGATAACTCATAAGGCATCTGAATAACCTTTCAGGAGGATAACAGGAAAGAGTTGAAGTGACTTGTAGTTGTCTCCATACTTACTCCAGCCCTTCTCCTCCTTACTGAGCTAAATTACATTTACATAACAATAATTGTATAATAATAACGATTGATCATACTAAAAATACAACTAAAAACAATTCATATCATCTACCATATTTACAAGTATACAAACATGTGTAGGTTCAACAGGAAAACAAAGATCAACTTACAGACTTATTTATCGCATTCAATGAATATCCACAAGGATCAAAAAGGTGATCATCCCACTGAAAACCTCCCATTAGTGCATCTAATCCTGATGCCTGCAAATCAAGGTGATAAGAGGACATAACTCCAGAGGTTACCTTTCTGGCTATTTCTGGAGTTATGGAGACGTTCTTTGTAAAGATCCTCATTACATCGGGATCTAGATCCGTCATTATTATTTCCAAAGTTTGATCCGAGTCTTCCATGGATCTGATTTTGTTAATTTTTTTTGATTGTGCTCTGCTGTATAGATATAAAGCGTTGCTGAGTTCTTGTCCTAGGCAATAAGCCTTTCCATCTGAAAAGGGCAAATGAGCCCGGAATAAATTAACTTTACACATCAGTATCTTGTACCATTGAACACTGTATTTAAAACTTCCACTTCTAGTTTGAAATCAAAGTACGGATACGGCTGAATTTCAGGTTTCATGAATCCCTTGTGTGAATAAAAATAGTCCTAAAAAGAAATGTTAAGAAACATGACAAAGGAGATTGGAGTGACTCCGTGATAGACACCACATTTACTTTTGGATGCAGCACCGAGCCAGTGAACACGTAAAAGGGCTGTAAGCAAAAGGTGTACGTAAAGGGGAAGAAATTGTAGAAAATACTCAAAACTGAATGGGTCTTTAGAAACTATCACGGGACAACAAAATAGACCGTGAACTTGAAGCATTTAATAAGAAAAACAAATCGGTAGCAATTAGAACTCCGGCTACTAGAAGACGACGTCAACTTGGGGTGGAATGGGGTCTGATACTCACGGCTATTTCGTCAAAACCGGAATACTTCATGGCAACTTCCTTCAGAGTTTCCAAACACCGCAACGGCGTTGTCATCCCACATGTTTTCAAAATGAACTGCCTTTTGGTGATGAACATGCTGCTTTCACTTGAACACGTTTTTATTTAGGTGCGGGAGGACACAAACGAACGTACCTTAGGAGATAGGCATTGATGTATTCATTCTTGGAGAAGCTCAGTACAGTACAATTCACCAATTTCAGAATGTTCCGCACCTCGCGCCTGAAAGCACCCGGCAAAAATTCCCCATTTCCCGAGGAGGAACGTCTTACTCCGGGATCCTTCTCAGGTCACAATTCTCGATCTGCAGGTCCTTCCTGGTGAACCAAATCTCCAAAGCCTTTTCTGCTCCTTCGAAGAACGGCAAGTCGAATTTGCCCATGCTGCCTCTCATGCCGTGCGCTGCCGGCACCGTACCGATTCACATTACAAACGTGAGTACAGTAACTTCCTGCCAACTGCATGCAACTTTTTCTTGGTTGTATTTTTTTTTTTTTTTTTTTTTCCTCCTGATGGAAATTGTTCCAAACCTCACTTCTGGAGGGGGAGGGGGGAGAAGTATGCAGAATCATCTCCCAAAATATGTGGCCATCGGCTTTATTTGGAGTTTTTCCCACCGCATTCAATTTTCCTACGGCATTTTCAAACGATCCAGAAAGATCTTCCCATCCATTTCGACATGCACTGCCCCCCTCAGAAACGAAAAATAATAAACCGAAGCACAGACTGCGTCATTAAATAAATAAATAAATAAATACATATATATATATATATATATATATATATATATATAGGAAAAAAAATTAGGATTGAATTACCATGCGGAGGATCTGAAAATCGGATGCATCTTTTTTTTTTTTTTTTTTTTGCAATCCTCCACGACCCGTCCGTGAGTTCCATGATTGAATTAACTTTTCACTTGAGACACACACAGTCCATATTAGGATATGGAGGCAATGGCAGAAAGCAGCAAAATTATTATTATACAAATACAGCGACTGAAGCAATTGCAACTTATAATCCAAAACCTTGCGTGGAGCACTCCAGCACACTCCTAGACCCAAGTTCTGTCGTTTTATTTTTTTAGTAAAATCACATTTCCGAAGGACGTTGACCAGGCAGAAAACCTCAAAAAGAGAACATTCAGTAGGAGAAAATCAAAAATGCAACTCGATTTATTAATAAACTAGTATAAACGTATCGGGTTTGCCTTCCTGCAGGAAGGCAAACCCGATACGTTTTACTAATAGACAGTTGGAAAGTAGTATTAACCCAATATGGGTTCAAAACTTCGTTCACCCAATAAACCTGAGGGTGCGAGATCAGTTGAAGCTTTCCTCGCGACAAGTAGTGGTGATGGAAGAAATGCAAGACATGCCATTCCGCCGCTTCCAACCGATGGAGAGAATGCTAATAATGGCCGATGGAAAAAATGCACTCGCAAATGACCCAGAATTCATGAAAAGAAGGGTTCAGGACAAGGAAAAAATAAGGATTCTTCTTTCACCTATCGTCGTCGTTTTCTTTCAAAGCTCATCAACAGCTCACTCTTCCAGCTTCCTCAAGTCGCGATCTCAGGAAGCCGGAGCGAAAGAACAGAAGAGGGAAGACAGTGAGGACACTGAGAAATGCATTTGTGGTGCCTGCAACAGAGCTGAAAGCGGAAACACGACTCCCAACAACGGAACGAACAAAAATTCCGGAAAGTCCTCCACCATCTTTCATTTCGAGGTATAAAGTAGACATTAGCTTACGTGGAAGGACTGATGAGATTCTTTTAGGTTTACATCTCAAGCTTGTACTTTGCTTCCTGAAGTGAGTGTCTTGATAAAAAAACATATGGAACCTTTAATCTGTGAGAATTTGCATCTTGAAGTCATCAGAAACTGGTAGAATCATGCCTCCTCGCCTAAAGGAGGGATACAGCTGTGAACTGGATGCAGCTTGCTGTCGACGTCACTATCTGGGAGGAGGGAGTCATGGAGGTAATGTATGGCATGGAAACCTCTCATCCGTCTCAACCAGCCCGACAGCAGAGAGGCAAGTTGCTGTTCTTCCTTACTAGCCATCGAGGCTCGAGTTAACACTGAGCATGGATGCAGCATCCTCACGGACGGATCGGTGATGTTCCCAATAAGGGTAGCCATGTTGGCGGGAACTTCTCCAGGCATGGAAACGGGTCGCATCTGCTTCCGTCGACGCTGACTTCGAAGAGGAGAGAAGTATCCACCGGACCGGATACGTCCCTCGACGGTAGACCACTCACTCAAACTGTGATTCTGCGACTTAAAAAAAGGTGTCGGTCTGGCTTCTATGGAGGCTGCAGGGCGGCGGCATACTGTTCCCTCTCTGTTTTGAAGTGCAGGAGACAAAGTAAGAAAAAAAGCATACGGACAACACGGAGATAGAGAAAAGGATAAAAAGAGAAGAAGCAGTGCCTTCTATTGGAGATGTCAAGGGTGTCTGACATCTCCAGTAGTTCAACAGCTCACCACCCGTCCCCCGAACCTGGTTTGAAGATATGCCATTCGAAGAACAACTCGCACCTTTGACGGACTTCCGCCAGGAACTGCTGTTCTTCCCTGGAGAAATTCATGAGCTTAAGGATGCCGCTACAGAAAGTGCGGGATCACCAGGATGCCGGGGGCGGGAAGAAAGAAGGCACGAGCAAGGTACGTGAAGTAGCAAAGGAATCTGGTTGGGAATGAGTCCATCTCACTTCCTCGGATAACGGAGAGGCTGACGACACAGATCTGCCGAGATGCTGTTGCTGATTCTGCTGTCCCGTCATCGATCGAACCCTTTCTCCTCCTTCGCTGTTGGATCTCTCTTCTTCATCTTCAGGAGACGATTTTCCCTGCTCGCTCCCATAGCCTGCTGCACTGCGCTTTCCGGAAACGCCTTCTCGCATCCATGTGAGACCAAGCCGACGCTTAAGCCCCTCCGTTCTGTTTGGAAAAGAGACTTCATGCATTAAACTACATCCGCAGGGAGGCACGGACGGACATAGCTCAGTGTCTTTTCCAATGACCCTGCCAGGATCCTCTCTTATTCTCCAAGGAATTAACTCTTCATTTCGGATTCTCTCTAAGCTTCCAGCCGGCAGAGTAAGCCCTGTGTTGAGACTGCTCATTCTTATAGCGAATCCTCCTTCTCTTTTGCATATGACCGGTAAACTTCTCTACTTCTCTCGCTCGCAGTCCTCTCCTCCTAGAATCCAGGAGGCACTGGATTCTGGCTGTCAGTCGTGTAGGGCTCCTTGGAGAAAGCAGTTCCCTACCTTCCGTTTTGCCGGACGGGATCCATGGAAACCTCGCGTTCCGGTGGAGGGCCTCCTGGAAGGATATGAGAACCTGCAGACTCTGAGTTGGCAACCATCTCTCGAGATTCTTTTTCTCCAAGGCAACTAGCCTCCCTCTAGGTAAATCTATATGCCTGGTAATGTGGGGCGCAATGACTATAGAATAGTCACCCATCAACCGAAAGCAACGGTGAGTTATCCTTTCGGATGCACTTCCAGGTACGCTTCCGGACACTACCGTGAACGAAGTCCTGTGAGAGGTCTGCTCTAGTCAGGTGGATGCGAAAGTGAATCTACACAGCGGGGCGAAACTTCCTAAGTCTCGTCGGAGTTGGTTACTCTTCGAAAGGAGTCCAGGTAACTTGTATACGGAGGAGGCTCGATTTCTACGGGAAACTGACTGCATGGATTTCGGAGATCGGACAGCCGCTCGTCAGGCGGGGTCAATGAGCCAAGTGTACCCAGAAAGGCCACGTGTCTGTGACACGCTCGAAGCCCCGTCCACTTCTGCAACACGGTGGACCGTGTCAAGAAGGAGAACGCCACAAGTACAACGAGCGGCAGGTGAAGCAGACCAAACCCTGCGGAACCAGCCGGGAAAACATGGAAACACCATCCAGATGGGAATAAAAAGCTGGCAATAAAACGTAGCTGGGAATGAAAAACAACCAAAAAGGTGGTAGAGAGGACGATCTCCCCAATAGTGGGAGTAGAGCCAGAGAACGACGCCCTCACGCAGCTGGGCGGTGCAGAGGTCTACGACAAGAACGAGAACCCGAGCCAAGAGGGATAAGCCTTCCAAGAATTTAAACGTATCCATCACGAAAAAATGATGAACAAATGAGGAACAAGGCTGTCACCTCCTCAAGAAAGTGCCCAAGAACGGAACAACGGCCACGGTGAATCTTCGTCGTGCTCCACCCCAGTGTACAGAAAGGTGGAAACCCAAGTGGCCACCTACGGTAGGGCTAGCAACAAAGTAGGGGAGAGGACGACATCCACGACCATCTTCGACCCACGACCGAAAGCGCAAACCGCCAGCTTTTTCCTGCCGAAGGTGGGGTGGGGGAACTAAGCTGGTTGTAGCAGGGCGACGGAGCATCTGCTACCGGGAGGAAGACGTGCCAGGTCTTCGCGGCCGTTCGGATCGCGAACAACGCAGTACGAGATCCCGTTTCCCGGGAATTCCGCCTCCCTGCTCCTTGAACTCGAACTTTCCAGCTTCATCTTGGAAGGCACCTTTCTTTCTGCTCAGGCACAAGTTCGCGCTCCAAGCGCCCCTTGCGGGAGAACAAAAGACTCGCCGCGGGCTTGAGCATAAGCAGCTTCTCTCTCTCTCTCCCCCCACCCCGTTTCTTCCCATGCCCAACAGTCCATCATTTGAGAAACGGCAGCAGCTGGGAGATGGGCCAAATGTCAGCGGCAACCGAGGAGCGCGCGACTCGCGCGGGACGGAAAGGCAAAAGATTCAGTCCGCTTCCGGTGGAGAAGGCAAGTCGCCAGCTCAGTGTGGTGTGTCGGCCAACTGATGATGGCGTCTCCATCCTGTGGAATGCGAGGTGCCACTTCGAGAAGGGTACCCCCTCGACTCACGTGGGAAACCACCCCCAAGGATCCGTGAAAAGGAGCAAGAGGACCCGAGCGGAAGTGCTGTCGGCAGGAGAGAGAGAGAGAGAGAAAGAGAGAAGACGAACATGGGGCTAACAGCCACACGACTCACCATTGCCCCCTGGTCATCTTCAGCAGTCGCGCGCACCGCATCCGTAAGAAACAACCAAGACTGTCCAAAAAGACGAGTAGGATAGACAGGTTGATCAAGGCGTCCAGGCACTGCAATAACGGCGACTGGTTCGCCTCTCTCTAGGGGCTTCTCGATAGGCCCAAAAAAAGAAAAAAAAAGGAAAATGATGCATCTGTCAGAGTACTCCCGAAACACTTCTCGAATTTTCCAAGGCCACGAGTGTGCTTTCCCTCCCCCTGCGCGCGCGAGCCTCGTTACGCTCTGGGACATGGCGAACAGGACCCGCAAACGAAGGCCGCAGGCGACATGTGGATGCTCAGCAGGGAGAAAAGCCTTCCCCTTCCAGGGTTAAGAAGAAAAAAAAAAAGAAAAAACAAGTAGAAGGAGAGGGGACGGGGGCAGAGAGTAAATATTTGCATTGAACTCGATAGATTTCGCGGAGAGCGCCGTAAAACCTCGGTACGGAGAACCGACCGAAGCCCCTAAAACATCTGGAACTTCCTGTCCTGTCACGCGATCCCTCGTGTGTCACGACGGTGGGTCGGGCGAGACGGACCGACGCGCCACCGCACGGCGATGATGCTTCCCCTTCGCCACATTCCTCGGGAACCACGTGGTAGCGCCGCGCTCGGTTGACCCAGAAGGCGCGCGCGTGCGCCCGACGCTGGAGCGCAGCTATTACTTCCGGAGCGGCCCCTCGCCCGCATCCGGTGCGAAGGTCGGAAGCATCGGCCGCTTCCTTAAACCCAACCTTCTCCATCTCTGGATGCTCGCCCGAGCGTTTTCGCGAAGCGCCATGCGCCGCGCTCGAGTTCTTCTTCCGCAGCGTCACCCACCGCGATGGCGCCTTTCACGAATTTCCAAGCAAACGGAACTCAAAAGATCCAATCGGAGGTGCGGGTGAGGGAAGGAGGTTTTTTTTTTTTTGTTTTTTTTTTGTTTTTTTTTTTTTAAATCTCCAGTCATTCCATTCCACTTACAGGTACCACGTCTGGGCATCCTAAAAGGCGCACGTCCGGCTGACTGACTCCGCCTTGCACTTCCCTGAGCCCGGGCCCGACTGCAACGAAATGGGTATTGCGATTCGAACGCAGACTGACGCTCATTTCGCAGACACGAGTGCACGCCTGCAGCACCTTTCCGTTGGGCAAACCAACACACGCGTACACACGCAAAAAAAAAACCGTCCCGCCATCAGCTCGGCTCCGTGACAAGAAGCGCCTCGAGACACGACCACCGCAGCCAGACGAATCAACAGACTCCCGAAACCTTCCTGTTTTCTGCGCAGTCTTTTCCACCCCACCAGGAGCGCAGTTCCCGGAAACAGGCAAGCGTACGATCGGGTTGCGCGATTCCCACCCACGGCCTGCCTGAACCACCACCACACCGGAGCTGGAATTTTACATCACCCAAACGGGGCACCGTTTTTTTTTTTTATTTCTTTTCTTTTCCTTTCCCTCTTCTTGATCATAAGTCTGCCTGCAGCTCTCCGTAGCTGCACGTGGTAAACAACAGAAAGTGGGAAAAAGCAAAGCGCAAAGGGTTCTTCTCCTCTGTACGCCTTGTCATTCGTTTAACGACGATTCCCCATGGTCTTCCTCCCCCCCCCCCTCCCCTCTTCCGTCGGTTTGCTGCTTTTCCTCGCCGCTGCATCTGGTGGATTTTTTTTTTTTTTTTTTCACATTTCGCGCAAATGTGGACAGCACGACCGCGGCGCCCTCGGAGGAGACGCCGAGCGCACCCTGCAAGCAACTCTCATTTAAAGGATAAGATTTATGGCTGATGGCGAAGCAGGACCAAGATGGATTGTGCTGACCCTCTGGGAGATAATTGTTAGAAACGCGAGATACAAAAGGGAAGATGGTGAAATGCGGGGAACGGAGGTTGCCGGGAAGCTCCGTGGGCGCCTCGTGAAAGAGCAGCTTGCCATCCCGAAGCGGGAAGTGACCAGGAACAGAGGGCTGGAGCTTTTGTTGAGCGGAGGGGGGCCTCCAGGATTCTTCAGCCCGCTCGGCAGCTCACTTCTTCCTGCGTGTTCCAGCCGATGTGCATTTCGCACTCCTCCTCGACAACGGCAGCAGAATCTTTCTTTCTTCTCTCCCTACCCTTCCTCGGAGTTTCCGTCGTTCCACATGGGTTCTGCCGCCCACGCTGTGGCGATACGGAATGCCAGTGCAGCAAGGATGCAGGAAGAAGTCCTTCTGCCTCCTCCACCGTGTTTGGCAAAGGGCGGGGTGCGGAGTCGTCACGCGAGAGCGCCATGCACGTTGCGATGCAAAAGTGTGCCCGGCTCCTGAACGCTTTCTTCAGGAATGTTGCGGAACCACGGGGGAGGGGATGTGCTTCTGGAGTGCAGGAGGCGGGGAAGCAGCAGCAGCGGCGCCAAGGACGACGAAATCCTGCACTCCCAAGGCGCAGCACGTCGCCCACGTCACGGTGTCCCAGGCGATGGGGCCAACTCTTCGGTTCGGAGTCGAGTTGCAGCGCAGAGGAGGTCACGTGATCGAACCATACGAAGCGCGCGCGCAGACGCAGAGCTTTCTCACGCATTCTTCGCTTCTTTTCCTTTCTTTTTTTTGCTGCGCTCAATGCCACCACCCGTCTAGTGTGTCCGTTTAGACCATTACGCGACAAAAAAAAAAAAAAAACATAATCATAATGACAATAGGAAGGAGGAGAAGAAAGAGAGAAGAAAGCGCAGACAAAGATCAAAACTCGGGTTCCCTGCGCGACGGCGAGGAGGAGATCCGACCCCAGGGAAGCGGCTGGAAAAACGAGTGACCGCACTCGAGAACAAAGATGCTGCCGCGCAAGAAATCGAGACGCGGAGAGAGGCACCAGGCTGGTGGTGGTACAAGGGACGCGGCGGCGGCAGCAGTTTTGTCCTTGCAAGCGGATGGATGGGCGTGACGACCGGGAGGGAAACGCAAACCGAAGGAAGAAGGGCGGTTGCTGCCCGCTCATCGGCGCCGTTCCTCACCGCGAGGCCGCCGTCGCGAAGGAACAGCAGCACAGCGCCCGGAGCGGACGCCGACCGCACGGGGAAGGCACGGGACCACGTTCGAGTAGGGGAGCAAGGAAAAAGCAGCGGAGATACGACCTGCTGTGCTTCCCGGCAGCCGGCGAGTTCGGATCCAATCAGCAGGACAGTGGAGGATCAGTGGAGTCGCGTCTGGCAACAGCAGACAGGGAACAACCGGAGGCACAAAAGATCTTTTATTTAATCTTATTTTATTTATTCCCATCTTTTCTTCCTCGAACAACGAACTCGCCTTTCGTTATAAATAGTGTGCGGGGGAACTCCCCGTGCCTGTGCCGAGTTGCACGCACTCCCGCCGACGTCGCTCCCGGCGACCCACGCACACGGCCTCTCCAGGTAAGCTCATGAAACATTGCAGCACCAGAAGTTCCATCCGGGAACGGGGGACGAGCGTCCGGAGCGGAGCGGTTCCTTCCAAGGGTGGTCACGCTCGTGGTGGTGAGTGGGTGGGAACGCTATTATTGCACTTGAATGGAGGGAGGCGGAGGACCTTCCGGGTTTCCTCCGGGAACGCGAGGCGCGAAACCGCCGTCACACGCAGGTTTCCCCGTTCCTCCAGAACTGTTTCTGCTTCTTGGACTTGTCCCGGATGCAGTGGACCTCCTGGACGGAAGGCGCGCCGCGCGGGAAGGCGGGCGGCTGCAGCTTCTTGCGATGGTCCGAGAACCGGAACAGCTTCCCCCAGGACTGGACCGTCTTGGCGCTCCAGACCCACATCCCGCTCGTGATACCGACGATCAGGCTCATGAAAATCTTCAGGACGAAAATCTCCGGCTTGGGTCTGGCGGAGGGGACCTGGTTCGAGAGCCAATCCTCCCGGAACAGGTACTCGTAGAAGAGGCAGGAGATCATGCACGTCACGGGAACGGTGTAGAGGATGCTGAAGATCCCCAGCCTGACCATGAGCACCTCCAGCTTTTCGATCTTCGTGCCCTTGTGCTTCATCTGCTTCCGGATGCGGCACATGGAGAGGAAGCCGGTACCCACGAACGTGGTGCCGAAGACCAGGAACACGACGTTGGGCAGCAGCACGAAGTACAGCAAGGCGCTGGTGTTCTGGTTGCCGACGTAACAGACGCCTGGAACGGATGGGAGAGAACAAGTGATGGCGGGAAGCGGGTAGGGGGGGGGGGGTTGCTGGCGTGGGCCAAGTGGGAGGGGAGCGGAGGAGGCTGAGGATCGACAGTAACACACCACGACCTTTTCTTTCCTCCTTCCCTTTCGCCTCCGCGCGCGCGGGGCGCCACCACCGGGATCGAAAGCCACCAGAGGAAGGGGAGGATGTGCGAACAGTAGATCCCGGAAGTGACTCGCCTAACAATCCAGTCCGTGCTTCCCATCGCTCCCTCTCGTTCCACACGCATACAAAGGTCGCCCTTGAATCTTCTCACGCTGACCACAGGAGGGGCGCCGTCCTCGGCCCCTCCTCCCCGATCCCGTGATCGGGAACTCCGAAAAGGGAACAAAGGGGGGAGGTGAGGGGGAAAAGGTGAAGTGAGAGAGAGGAGATGACGGACCGACGCGATTGCGCACGCGCGCGCAGCGCGAAAAAGGGGCGAAGCGAACGAACGGGTTCTTTCCTTGCTCTCTCTCTCCGCGCTCCTCCCCACCCTCATTACCCCACCCGCCCCACGCGTGCGCGTTCCAGCGTCCTTCCCGCGCGTCTCTCGAGGGATGGGCGCCCGCCCTGCCACGCGCTGCGGTCAAATCCCGAAGTCGGGTCTCCCCCTCTCGGGCTAGCGGCTGGAGGCGAAGGAGAAAGGCTGCTGCCGCAGCCGAGCGCCAGAGGGACGACGATGGGCGGGGTCATGACACGCACTCCGGAGAAGGGACGACTGGATCAGCCGGACTGGAGGACGGAGACCACCGGGAGGAGCCCCGGGGCGGCGGGCAGCCCTGCACTCCTGCACAGCCCCCGAGTTCCTCCGCACGGCGCGTTCGGACTGCTCAGTTCTTGCGCGGGAACCGTTCCCGCGCGACAGACCCTCCTTCCGCTTCCTCCCTTCTCCGCGCGTCCTGCCGGTGCTTGCGTGTTGCCTCTTGCAATTTTTTTTTTTTTGCAAAGCCTCCCTCCGCGGGACTTGCCCTCTCCCGAGGGCACGTGCGACTGCCACATCTCGGCCTCCTTGCGAAGACACGTCGGAAGGGCAGCCCGGGAGTCGACTGCCCCTTTCAGCCCGGTCGCGCCCCGGCGCTTCACATCTCCCGGTCCCTTCGTTTCCTCTTCTGAGCCACATGCGCGTCGCAAGGCAGGTAGGGGGCGTCGGCCGGGGTGTCTGAGAGCGACGGGGGGAGGGAGCAGCCTCGTTTTGGAGTGGGGACCTGGACACACTGCTGTCAAAACGCCTTCCGAGAGGGGGGGAGAGGGGGACAGAGGCGAAGTGGAGGCGTGCGAGCTGGATTTGCTTCTCCGGGAGCAACAGCGCCTCCCAGGACACCCCGCCCGTATCCTGGCTCCCGACTCGACCCGAACGAGTCGCTTGGGAGGCGTGGAAGGGGCGCGCCTGCCAAGTTGCAGAGGAGGGGGAGGGTGCACTGCTAGCGAAGGGGGAGGAGGAAAGGAGGAGGCCGGGATCCTTTGAAAAAGTGAGGAATGCTTTCCGGGGACGCGTCGGAAGATGGGACCGACGCTTGCGGTGGCAGAGATGAATTCCGCGGAGGGAAGCGGGAGGGAGGCACGCAGGCAAATGAGCATGAGGAAGGGCGGAGCGGGGAACCGGCCAAGGACGACACACACGCGAGAGAGAGAGAGAGAGAGAGAGGACATCCCGAGCCGTACCACACACGCCGCCCGTCGTCGCCCCTGCGAACTCCCCGAGACGTGGACAATGAGGGCACCTCCCTCCAGTGCTCCCCACTTTCCGGGCGAAGACGAGGAGAGACCAGCTGCTGCTGCCGCCGCCGCGCGACAGGCGGAGGCCGCCTCGAGCGTTTGAGCTGCTCGCAACGAGAGCCGCAGCTGGCGAAGGTCGCGGGGGGAAGGGGCAACGCGCTGCTCGCCCGCCGCCTTCGGGATCGGCCGTTCGCAGCTCTACTCCCCCCGAAAGTTAGCAGCAGCATCAGCATCAGCCGACGGTCCGGGCGTGCGCCAACACCAACGGAAAGCCAGTCTCTATGCGAGCGCCGAGACTGGCGCCCTCTCTCGGGGCGCCTTGGCACGAGCGCGCCTCTTTTCTGGGGATCATTCTTCCCTGGGGTCTCTGGAAAGCGGCTACGCACGCAGCGCGTGCCGGGCGGACTCTTGAAGATCGGAACGAGCCGGGGAGAAGCACCCAGAAGGGCTAAAGACTTACAGGAACGAGTGGCGCTAAACTGGTGGAAACGAAAGGAGTGGGAAGTCCTCCGAACGCATTCGATGCTCCCCCCTCCCCAACGGGAGATGATACCGCCGCCGCGTCCGCCTTCAGGAGTCCCCTGGACCACAAAGATTACGTAGAGTGGCCGAGAGGGATGCAGGAGCACTCCCGAACGCCTCCCGGTGCTTGCCTTTCGGCTGCTCCCTGGAATCCACGTTCCCGCCGAAGGCATCACCGTGCGGTTCTCCTGCGCACCAGGAGCGCGAGTGTTGCCGGGAAACGGAAAGAGGCAAAGAGTCCTCGCCGCGCGCGACCCTCGTGCCATTTGCAAGACACTCCAGGACACGAACCCTCAGGAAGCATCCCCCCCCCCCCAAAAAAAAGGAGGGGACTTTCACGAGAAAGACTGATAGCGTGGCTGCGCTCCAAGCTGCTGTTCGACTGCGCGCGCGCGCGGAGGTCAAGATCAACCCCATGAGCGGGAAACCAGGTGTGCTGGAGGTCATGAGAAGGAACTCAGCGAGAAGTCACGCCCTCGTACTCGCCAAAGATTCACTCATCAACCGGCGCTGCCTCGTGGCGCCAGGCAACCACGGAGCGCGGCGACGGCCACGACAAGCGGGAAATCACTTGGGCACGAAACAGAAGCACCGTAAGAAAAAAAATTGAAAAACTTCCTCGGCAGAAGAACGCCGATCGCCGAGATCATCGATGATGCCTTTTTCCACAATTACCTGTGAGTTCGTCAGCGTCCACGTTCTGCAGCACAAGGACGCAGATGGTCAGCGCCGCTGGAATACCCCAAGCCAATAAATGGAAGATGCTCGACTGCTTCTGGATGGATTCGTGCCCCCACTTCAATCCCGAGGCCAGCAGCCAAGTCAGCGTCAGGATGACCCACCTGATGAAGAGGAGGAAGGAAAAACAGTTAATGGAAGGCTCTTGGGGACTGAGGGGGGGGGGGGGCAACTCGTTTCGAAACAGAAAAAAAAATCGAAAATGGCGCGCGCGCGTCGGACGCGGATTTCCATAGGAAAACGATCGGACAGTCGCTGAATTGCAATACAATCGATTTCTCTCGGTCGTGAAAGACGAAGGAAAAAAAAAAAAAAAAAAAGAAATGTCATTTCATGCAAGATTTACGACCACTGGAATCGCAACTTCCCAGTAGGAACCCTATGAATGTTTTTTTTTTTTTTTTTCCTTCTTCACGTGCACGACGAATCACCGCCTACGTACGGTTTAGTAGGGGGAGCACACTCGGACGGTTCGACTGCACCCTTCCCCCAGACAAAAGAGGTCCTCCGACCCCTCCCGGTTCGTTTAGAAGACCGACACGACCTCGGGATTCCCTCCGCAAAACACACACACATACAAAAAAAAAAAAAAACAGACAGCAATTATAAAGTGATCAATGGCGCTGAGCGAGAATGCGCTTCCTGGGCGAAGTTCTCTCCCTCCCGACTTGGAGACGGAGAATAGGCGATCTCTCGAGGACTTTTTATCTGCAGACAGCCACAAAAGAGAGGAAGCGACGGTGAGACACGGGCAATGATGGCGCTCGCGGGGAGACGCCAGAAAGCACAAGGTTAATGAATTCAAAGCCGGGCGCGACGCAGATCAAACAGAAAAGCAGCAGCGGCGGCGGTTCCCGATAAGGCGAAAAGGGGCCGACCAGTCGGAAAAACGTACCCCTGCGTCCCGGCAGGGACCCACCCTGCGTGTCCGGCCCTCAACCTGCACGAAGCCTCCCCGGCAGCTGGCCTGAGCGGGAGAGCAGAATCCTGGATGACGGCGTGGCAGAAAAAGGCAGCTCCGCGCTCCAGCTCGGAACAAAGCAACGGGGGGAAGAAAAAGGCTACCCGCTCTCCCGATTCGGCAGCATACCACCCCTGGTTGGCACTCGCGACGGCGTTCCACACAAAGACCGCACCCATGACGACCCTTCGGTTAACCACTTTGAACACGCCGGGCCGCGATCAAATTCAATTCAGCATGCGATTACGGTACGACGTGACGAGTGGCCCACGCCACCTGACTTGCTAAGCAGCTGAAAGCCAGGGCAACACTGTGTACACATCCGCCAATTACTACACCGGCGAGACCACTTAAGCAACACCTCCGATCACTGCACTCTCTCCTTAGTTTTCATTATGTCCTCCCTCCCCTTTCGTACTCTTATTGACGATGACCTCGGTGCCGAGCTTCTGTAACAAATCACACGGGTTCGGCCCCCGCACGTCAAACCCGGGGCCGTAAAAAGCACATGCTCTCAGGACCACTCATGGCAGGGCAGAAGACCACCCCGTTAAGGGAAATCCACCGGATTCCCGAATTCCGGGGATCGAACAAAAGCCACTGGCCACTTTTCGGTGAGCTGCCACTTCCGCCATCCCTTTCCCATGCTACTGCTGAAAGCGGCGACACGCGTTGCTTCGGAAATCGTCCGCATGCCAGCCACCTGGCAACGACCCGGGTGACACCGCTCTTCGTCTTCGTCACAAGCAGCACGGGGGTCTCGAAGCGTTCGCCGCCTAACGAAACCACTCAATGCGTTTCACTGCTTGGGTGCACTTCGCGAAAGGGAAAGTGTGACGGCAGCACGAGGCACCGTGCCTTCCTCGAGCAGCACCGGGTCACCCCCGCTGCTCGCATTCCCGACGGCGCAACAACACCTCTGAGGGGGGGGGGGGCGCGAGATGCTGCCGCCGGGCAGCTGCTCCTCATCTTCCCACGCACTCCGGGCCAGGATGCGGGGCAGCCGCCGGAGGGGCCACGACCGATGCCGCGACGGGCAAGTCGACGAGGTCGAGGCCCTCTCCTCGTTCCCGCTCTCCCCTCCCCCCCTACCTACCTACCTACCTACTCTCGGAGCTCGCGCGGCCACGACAGCCCCTTGATGGCAAGATCTCGCGAGACAATCTTGAGCCATCTTGAGAGCCAAACGCCTACAAGGCTCGACAACCCACAGCCGAATGGAGACGTGGAGACGATGGAGACGATGCTCAGCATCCCTCGCCGTTTGGGATGCTGTCAGGGAACCGAACGACAGCGCGCGAAATCCGGTCGCCGCGCGCCCGCGTCGGACTGTCGACAGCCGAAACGAGGAAAATGAAAGAAAACACACACACACACACACACAAAAGCAAAAATAGAATCCTCTCCCCTTTCCGCCTGAATCCTCTGCCCTCCCTTCCCTCCGACGTGTTCCTCCTCTCCTCCGCTGGCGTCGGTATTTCACATGTTAACTTTCCGGTGCCCGGTGCACAGAACGCTTGGTGCTGCCTGCTCCTCGAACCCCGATGCTTTCTCTCGAGCTTCTAGAGCAAGAGGTCATGCCTCCCTCGCTCACCAGATGATTGGAGACTCATTAGAGAACGGACGGCGAGGCTGCGCCGACGCAGCTCACGTTGGAACCATTACACACCGAAACCAAGGCAACCCAGGAGACGGAAAGGCATCTGGTGTCTGGGGGTACTCCCGACTCGCTTCGAGGAAGGGACACCGAGGAAGAAAGGAAAACAAACACGGATGCCTTATATCCCCAACACCACAACTTCGTGTTTCCCTGGCTGTGTTTCCTTTCGCCGGCCTCAGCGGAACGAACCCGAACGACTGTGCTTCCCTATCGCCATTTCCTTTCGCCGAGTTTCCCCCAGAGGAGACCCCCTTGCCCCCCCCCCCCAAAAAAAAAAAAAACTCCCGCCGTGCGCGCGCTCTCCAGCACTCCCCCCCCCCATCGAAATTCCCTTTGAGCACCGGAGCAAACCCTGCAGACACCCACCCCCACACCGCGCAAGTGCTGCTGCTGCAAACACAAACCATCTGCTCGACGTCTCCGCCCCCCCCTCGCCTTTTCCACAGACGCTCAGCAGAAGGAAAAACAAACAAAGCGTAAGCGAAGACAAGGCGAAGATGCTCTTCTTCTGCCGGCTTAATGATCTCTCCTGCTATTCCGGTACGCGCGAACCTCTCGCATCCCACCAGCTTGAAGAGAAGAAGAAGAAACAATCCTTGGCTGCTGGAAAAGCATCGCCCGGAATCACTTCGAAGGTTCTTCGAGCGTTTACGCGTTCCATTCTTCTTGTGCTGTCTTCTGCCACCTAATTCCGGACTGTACACGAGAATACTTGCCACATTCGACTGCTTTAATCACCGTGCTGAAAACACACCGGGGCCATTCTTTTTTCTTTTTTTTCCCACCAAGTCGAATCACTCTTGATTGGCACTGAATTATGGCACACGTTTTTCACCACGGATGGGAAGATATCTTTACATTGTAATTTCGAGAACGCTTAATGGGCAGAACGCTGCTTGCTGGGAAAGGAAGGCTTCGACGGAGAGCAGAAGGGGAGGGACACGCGCAATCCGTACGGTTTTTCGGGCGGCGGCAGCAGCAGCAGCAGCCGAAGAGGACGTCTCGCTCGTCGGCAGATCCCGAGATGCCTTCCACCCGCGGTGGTTTCCGGTTGCTCGGCGAGGACGGAAACGGAAAGGACGCGCGTCGAGGCTGCTCTTGTGGACGGCTTTGGTGCAGCCGGGAATCGAGATGCCAAAAGGCGAGCGGAGAAAGAACGTGCTTCGGCATCTTTTCCCCACCACGCCGAGCGACTCCAGAGAGAGAGAGAGAGAGGGGGGGGGGGTCCCCCAAGATGTCGTTTGGTTTTGCTCTGAGATGCCCGGCGGACGCGCGCTCCCCTACTTTTTGTTTTTTTCTTTTTTGGCCACACGAGCACACACACACACACACACACACACACACGACCGCCACAGCATCCAAGCAACAATTCTCACCATATCGAGGCTGCCATTCCGAAATAGTACAGCAAAAGAAAGACGACCCCGCAGTTGGTGTTGGTGAGGCCTTCTTGCGTAAGAACTTGGGCCGCATGCTGACTTTCAAAGTGACACGAAATATCGTAACGGCCCGCGAGCAATCTGACGATGTAGCCGATGCTGTGGAGGCAGAAGCACAAGTTGAGGAATATGACGGGTCTTTCGGGATAGCAGAATCTGGACGAGTCGATGAGGAAGGTCAGCGTGGTGAAGAGGGAGAACAGGAAGCACAGCGACGACCACACTGCGAACCACGCCTCGGCGAAGCTCTTGTTCTCGCGGGTGAAGATGACGTCGGCGTCACACTTCTGGGCGCATTTTTTGGTCCGGTTGATGTACAGGTAATTCTGGGAGTATTTCAGATGGGCGCAGGACCCCGCCGGGTGCGAGGCGCCCGGGATCCTCGCGTAGTGGCTGGATAAGATGCCGCCGGTTCGCAAGTTCGGGTAGCTGTGTTTCTGGAACCTGTTCAGGTTCACTTTGGAGAGGTAGTCCGAGATGTAAGGCACGTTCGCGGCCCTTTCTTCGGGGCCCTGCATGCACATGTGCTCGTTGTTGTTCTCCGGGGGGAACAAGGAGCAGTTCAACGAAGGCGGCCAGGAATACCCGAATTCCTGGAGGACGGGCAGGCAGCGCATCTGCACGTTCTTGCAGAGAGAACGGCACGGGCCGATGGAGTTGGGGACCTTCTCGGTGCACATGGGGACGAAGGCGGAGCAGAGGAAAAACTGGAGCTGGCTGGAGCAGCCGTACTGGATCAGGGGCGTGAAGGTCTGCAACTGCTGCTCGGCCTCCAGCTGGTTCTCGTGGTTCACAAAGTTGGGCATCTTGGTCATGTTGTAGCCGAGATTCTCGCACATCTCGATCTTGATCACCTCGCAGTTTCCCCAGGCGTCCGACGAGAAACCGCGGACGCTGACCACGGCGACGACGTGCAGCACGGAGAGAAACGCTAGGCAGCGCATTGGCGCGG
Source organism: Raillietiella orientalis (assembly GCA_036172245.1). NCBI lineage: Eukaryota > Metazoa > Arthropoda > Ichthyostraca > Raillietiellida > Raillietiellidae > Raillietiella > Raillietiella orientalis. The sequence goes on along the minus strand of JAYWIR010000033.1, from coordinate 789,167 downwards.
GCAAGGGGGGTGGGTGGGGCGCCTGGGGGGAGGGGAGAGAGGGGGGATGAAAACGGGCCTCCCCGGAGGAGGGGGATGGGAGAATGAGGGGAGAGAGAGAGAGAGAGGGAGGGAGGGAGGGAGGGGAGTGGAGAAAAAGGAAAGGAACACGCGGGCGCGCGCGGGCGCGCACACACAGAACACACTTTTGCAAGCTTCCGTTCCCCCTGGGACGCGTGCTACGCCGCGACGACGCCCGCGTACCGCCGCGCCGCAGCAGGCATTTTCGACTGGCTCCAGGGGACACTCGCGCACATCCACTTGCACTTTTGCGCTCGGTTCCAGCACTGCACGGAAGATGCTGCTCGGGTAACCTGGACATGTGAGCAGGGCTTTTGATTGGTTGTTTGTTTTGTTTGTAAAAGAAGTATGCTTCGAGCAAAGGCGGAAAAGGAGGAAAAAAAAAAAAAAAAAAGGGAAAGAAAAGAAGAAGGAAAGAACAAAAAAAAAAAAAAATCCGATAATTTTGAAGACTGCGTGCTTCGAGAGCCAGGAGACCGTTTTCTTTTTTTTTTTTTTTTTTTTTTTTTCCCTTTCCTTCCTTCCTCCTGCTTGTGTGAAGCTGATTAAATCGGCTCGCAACTTGCGCGAACGCGTGTTTTTATCGCAGAAAAAAATTTGGAAGTGATTTTGTGTCTCTCTCGTTGCTGATGGAGGACTAAATGCACGTCGTTAGCACGATATTGATGTGGCACGGAACACACATGCGAATCAGTGTGCCCAACCATCTGTGAAACCGATGGACGACGACGACCACGGGAGAGCCACTGCTCTCCCGTGGTCGGGGGGGGGGGGGAGAAAAGGAAATGAAACGACAAAAAAAAAAAAAAAAAACGCACGCACACGCATCCAGCAGTGGACTGAGATCATCGATGATCACTGATAACAGCACCAACTTTTCGCCGGAGGAATTTTTTCCTGATACGGCCTTTTTCCACGTTCGTCGGCGTCCCCGTGGTAACCTCACTTCCTGCCGTGGCGAGGAATGGTTTCCCACGAGATTGCCATCGCTGCTGCGGTATTCACGTCTTTCTTTCTTTCCCTTTTTTTTTCTCCTCCTTTTTTTTTTTTTTTTTTCTCTCTCTCTCTCTCTCTCTCTCTCTTTGGCCGATGTTATTTTTAGCATGGCTTTTCTTTTTAATTTGCAATTCTGTTTCAATTGCTGTGGCTCTTGCGTGCTATTTCCGGAGGAACAAATCCACGCCTTCAATCTACGACTAAGTAAATGCGTCGTTTTCCTGTCTTCCTTCACTCGCGCTGAAGGGAAGTTCGACAGGCGCGCCCGGGAATCATCTCGGAACGCTGTGTGCTCCCTCTTCTGAAGAGTACGACGCCCTGCGGGGTGTTCCTCGAGAGGTGCCTCTTCTCTCTTAAGCGACCGTTTGCGGGGCGCTCAACTGAACTCCAGTGCGTGGGCGATCCACATGCTGCTGCTGGTCCAGAGACGATGTGCTTCCTGCGACTGCAAAGGGTTTTCCCTTCCTTCCCTCCCCTCTGGCATCTCCGTGTCCCCGGTGGGTCGGGTTTTCCCCGCGGCCTCCATCGAACTTTCAAATAAATGGATCCGTCTCAGGGCGCTCTGGACGTTTTGTCTCCCCCGTCTGTCCTGTCCGGACGTATGCATCTCCTTCTCTTGCCCCGATGGTCCTGGATCAGCGTTTCCCGAACTATGCTGCCCCGGAACACTGGTGTTCCCCTCGGCACACCACCAAGCGTTCCGCGAAAGATTATGAAAGATGAATGCATTTCGAATGCTGCGCCAAGTCGGAACGCGTTTGAAACTCTGGCGCCCTCCCCCCTACTTGGCGCGTCAACTTTTCTGATGCTGTACCAAAAGGGTTTGCAGTTCAAAGACCCGAAAAAAGCATCATCGTCAAAGTCATGAAGAACGTCATTTCGCCGTGCACACGCTGGTCGATTTTACTATTCCCATGTGTTCTGCTTTGCACCATGGAAGTTTGAGAAGAATACTTTCCTCAACTCTTTCGTTCATTCCTTATTAATGTCTGCCCATCACCCTACGAAATAACGAGGGTATCCCGTTGAAATTTCGGGATTCGTTCCGTTATCGGGAAACGCTGGTCGTGTAGATCACGAGCTGCGGGAAACCGGAGCCAGATCTTTGCTCTTAACAACACAATATTCCCTGTTTTTTTTCCTTCTGTTTTTCAAAGGAAAAAGACCCTTTTATTTCTTATGAGCAGACAACAACAAAAAACCGCGCATACGAGGGCTGTGCGATAGAGCGAGCTAAGATGTGATGGAGCGAAAAGGAATGCTGCAGGCACCGCGAGGATCCGAGAGAACAAACGCAAAACATCGCACGCGATCTTCGTGTACTCTAAAAAGCCGGACCCACAAAATTCGGCACACGGCCGCAAGGGAGGAAGGAGGGAGCGCCGTCCCGCTGGTACTGCCAGATGAGAGGAAGACAACTGCCCTTCGGGAGGGAGGAAAGGTCCCGGGCGGACTTGAAATCACTGCTGAGAAATCAATCCTGAGAAAAACCGGAAGGGAGAGATCCAGGCGGAGGGAGGAGGGGAAAACCACCCGAGAAGGATGGCAGGCCGGAAAGTGTGATGCCTTCTTTCGGACGGAACGACGAGGCGAATAACCACGAGGGCTTTCGTCCGCCTTTTTTTTTTTTTATTTTTTTTTTCCGAATCATTTTCGCTCCATTTGCATCCCGAAATTTCCTCTTCGGGACGGAGGCAGTAGGATCCGCGGGAGTCTACTGCGATCCGGAGGAAAGGCAGAACACGAAGGGGCAGCATCAGGGAACGTTTCCGACCCACAAAGCGACGGAAGCCTTCGAAGCTCTCCGGGGATTTCCAACGCGGAAATCCACGCCGTCATCCGGTTGCTGCTCAGCAACGCGCGAATGTGGTGAGACGGAAGAAAGAAGAGAAAATCAGATCACGCGGAGCAGAAAGACGGGGAGGAGGAGGGCAAAAGAATCAGAAGAAGAACACATGGAAGAAATGAAAGAGAGAAGAAGAAGAAGCGCCAAAGAGGTCGACTAGGTACAAAAATCCCGATCGGAAAAAAAAGCCGGATGTCCCAGAGGTGGACATTCCCGAATCCTCCTTCCTTCCAGAATGCTTTCATTCCGGACGCAGCCTGCGATTCGGAGCCAGAGGATGCCCTTGTTCGAATCCCCCACTCTTCTCCCGCAGTCAAGACTAAAACAAAAACCAAAAGAGAGGACGGATGGGGACCGGAGTTTCCCCAAACGTGTTCCCGAGAGACCCTCCTGTGGGATTCACAGAGCCCCGAAGAAACGAAGGACCCTGTCCCTTTTTGGCTGCATGATTTCCTTGCTCCACACCATCTTTCATTCCTCCAAGGTTATCAGATTGCGCGTCCCCACCATCTCTCTTGCTCCTCCAGCCTTCCAACGAGGGGGGAGCGGAGTCACCGTTCGTCAGGAACCGCAGATCCGGAAGAGACGGGCAGCCCCTCCCTCTAGAACGTCCGTCCACTAGGACAGGTAGAGGGGCTTGCTGTCTGTGCGCGTTTTCGCTCTGGGGAGCTGACCCCCGTCCTGACCAACATCGCGCTCAAGGTACGCCCCTATCCTGGTACACTCTCAGGCGTGAAGGCTCTCCTCCCTCCCTCCTCTCCTACCACCGTGTGAACGGGAAGTTCCCTTGCTCCTCCTCCGTTTCGGTACCTCCCAGGGGCACTTGCGCCTCTCTTCGCGGTGGCTGACGAGCTGGCGCCCCCCCCCCCCACTCAGCTTTTGGGAAGCACGTGCGCGCGTTCCGTTGTGGTCCAGCACCGTCCTCCCCCCGGCTCTTTCCTTGGACAATCCTAGAAGTTCGGTTTGCTGCCGGCCTTTTAGACACGCGCGACTGCCTCCCCAAACGACCGAGGTACGTCATCGCTGAACGCCGCCAGGGATGCGACGACTCCCCTCCCTTCCTCCCTGAGACCTTTCCTCGGGCGAGAGGTCACCCGCAGAAGAGACTGCCTCGTGTCCCCGCGACTCCGCGGGGAGCCCACGCATCTCTTCTCGCCTGTATTCAACCCCGCAGGCTCCGGCGGCGACGTCTCCTTCCAGCCCCCTTGGGTCGATCAGCAGGAACGCCGCGATCGACTCAGATGCTTCCTTTCCCTCCTCACCACCTCCACCACCACTGCTGTCCTCCTTTTCGCCATCCCTCCGAATTCATTCCCGGGGGGAAGTGAGGCAACCATCGAGGGGGAACATTTCGGCCCCCTCGTCCGTCGAGATGCCGAGGTGGACAGGAGCAGTCGAGACGCTCCCGGATTCTCCTCGAAAACACCACTGGTTTGAGGATCAGCAGAAGGGATGCGGCATGGTTCCCTCTTTGCGAGCCACCTCGATTTTCACCAGGGTAGGCCGGGGCTGGAACACGCTATCCGACGTGCGGCAGGTTAGATCTAAAAAGGGCACCAACCCCGTCCTTTTTAGATCTAACCTGCCACGTTACCGGCTCGCAGACCGGTGAGGTCCACCACGACAGCAGAAGGGGGGGGGGGGGGGCAAACAAAAAAGAAAAAGAAACAAAATAAAAATAAAATAATTTGTGGCGGGGGTGGGTGCGCGGAAAGGAATCACTGTCTGCTGGGAGCGGTCCTCTGTATCCTCTGTAGGATGCCGGCAAAGTCTTGCCGGATATTGCTGTTCAGGTGGGGCCATCTTCACGAAGCAGAAGGCGATGTGGATGTGGCACCCCTGTCGCTAGGTCCTCTTGCGTCGCTACATGCAAACACGCTGTAGACGGCTCAGAAACGATTTCTGCCGCTTTAAGGGGAGGGTGCGCGTATTCATGAGCACCGGAGTCCACTGCAGATGCTCCGTTGGAAGTGCACGCCCCAGCGCAAAAGTCCACGAGATCGAATACTCGGAGTCCAATGCTCCTTTCCTCCTTCCGGAGGTTTCCACAGTAACTTGCCATCTAGCCGTAAGGCTGCTGGTACATGTGTTCCCTAAGGGAGGGTGGCGCTGCGGCGAGGGAGGTTCTTCTTGCCCATGCACTCTTCACGGGATCTTCCAGGATCTCCCAAGCGTGCAGTTGTTGTTGCGCACGTACAGGAAACGTCGCACCTCTTCCTTCCTTGGCTCCTGGATCCTCGCTAACGTGAGAACGGTTTCCTGAAGCCAGACACTAGCGTTCGCAGTACAGCACGAGATCCATCCATTTTTCCTGGTCAGCGTGGCCGCCTGCCGCAGGTTGCAATCCGCCGTGGATGAGACTGAGTGGAGCTCGGGCAAGGAAGGACGTGAGTCCAGGGCTGCCGGTGGCCTGCTCGGTGATGAGGAGGCGTGCAGGGGTGCATCAAGTGGTGTTCCAAAACTTCGCCACTAGGGCAAGAGTCTCGAACTGGAGCTGAGGCTCCAGTTGCTCCAGAATCAGGAGGCTGAGACCGCCGTCCCGACACGGCAAGCCACCTCGAGGGGGCGGAAGCAAAGAAAACGTCAGCGACCCCTGCTATCCAGGAGGAAGCGCTACTCCGTGCTTCAAACACCCCGGCCAGATGAGACTCCCCCTCCCCCCCCCCCAGCGAAAGGTCTCTCCTTTCGCAGAGACTGCTGACCGTTCCTTCGGTTACGGAAAACTAACGGTCGGTCACTCCACAGGTGCGAGCCTTTGGCTCCGTTGATTCAGGAATGTGGGATGGCTGGCAATTGGTTGGGCTGAGGATCGGCGCCATCTTTATCATCCTTGCGGGTTCCGCTCACAATTCCCAACCCCATCGTTCCGAATACCGAGAGGTCAAAATCCCGAAAGCACAATTCATCATTTATGGAGGAGGCTTCCTTTATCGAGCGCTGGAAATGTGCAGCAAAACTGAAATACATAGCACGGAGAATTCTGAGAATGAGAAAAACGAATGAGAATTTCCTGCCTGGTTACCGAGTAGCCTCGAACGGTGGACACATCACAGCTTTTTGGCGAGCGAACACCGCAAGAACACCTTCGGCCGTGTTGTGAGCTCTCGTCACTACGAAGTTGCAGCGCGTGGGAGGCGCGCAGCTTCGCTTCCTGCGTCGATTCTCGTGCGCGCCTCTTCCCGCGCTTTTCGGGACAGGGTGCAGGGTCGCCAGGGAATCCATACGGAGGGGATCCCACTTTCCATACCCCCGGCGCATACCCCCGGGTGGTCTTCAGAGAAAAAAACATAAAGTAAAAAAAGCCCTCAGTACAGTGTCGAGCAAAGAACGATCTCTATGAACGGCCAGAGCACCCACCTCTTACCGGTCCGGCTTTCTGTCCCTCTTAGATCGCCTTTTTTTTTTTTTCTTTTCGGTGAGAAGTGCGGTTTCCGGGAGTGGTGGCATCTCCTACTCATCGCGACGCAAGACTTCGAAACATGGTCGATGATCAGGACAGTTGGCCAGCTCTTTTCGACTACCTCCGTGCACGTGCCCGTAATCTAGTCCTTTTTTTCTTTCAAAGTTAACATCTACAAAAGTACAAATAAACACTTTTTCATATGTCGGAATTCCGATTTTTGGTCTTTCATGCTTTCGACATTCGGGATTGTGGCCTTCAGGATTGTGTGTCCTTCGACCACAAGATCAATTCCGCATCATAGCGATGCTCCTTGAAGGAAGAGACCCAAGGCGGACGCTTCGTCCATCCTTCAAGGTCGTGTAGAGAGGAGCCTCGTCATGTCGACCCGTCGAGGGAAACTGGAATCGCCTCCCTTCCCCTTGCTGGTGGACGAACGGAATTAAGGTTCCTCATAAGATGGCGTCTCTTAGAGCCTTCTACACAACTGCAGTATCTCATCTGAGCTTGGCGACTGCACGTCATCCATCTCAGGAGTCTTTTCAGCTTCGTCCTCTAGGAATTCCTCGTTCCACTCAGCCTGAGAATGCCAAGTGCCCCCAAGATTTGCCAATCAGCAGTAGAATTCGGCATGGCGAGGCACTGACACCGATGACGAGTTCAAAAGTCTGTTTCCAGGGGAGGGGCTGGAGGAAAAGGAGCCATTCCACACCCTGACCACTGCCATAGAGACACAGAGCAAGTCAGCCTCCCCCGACGACTTCCTACCATCCGCAAGGTCGACAAACTTATCCGAAGAAGAGAGGACGGACAGGTAGAGAGTCGTCGCCCGTCCAGAACGCCCGTCTCGGAAGCTGGGGACGTTCCGCGACACATATCCCGGCTCCACAGCCACAGTCCAAAGGAGAGATGAAAGTGGCGCTCCTATTTTTGGCACCGGTGCGATCCGAAGAGACCATCGTATCATCACCTGCGTGGGAATCCCTAGAAGAGCTGGGATCCAGGAACGGCTCTGCTTTCTCATGCCAGCCCAACAGCAAGGGGAATTTCCCTAGATCCCGGCTGCTCATCCACCTCGCTGCCTCGGAGGGGAGCATTCCCAAGGGAAGGTTGAGCCAATCCCAGGTATCCAGTCAACGGCTTCCACCCTCACGATGCGTCTCGAGTCGGCTGCATGAGGTAGAGAAGAGTGGAAGGTGGGGCGGCGGGAGATAGGTAAGGGACCTTATTCAGCAAACCTAAGGAGCTGGAACAAACCCGGATTCCCAGGGCTCTACCCGAGTCAACCGTCACTTCCTCGAGCCTCTAGATCGGTCACTCGCCAAGGTTCCCCAGCATCCGAGGTCGAGGTTTTTTTTTTCCTACCCTCAGTGGCCAAGGCTTCTGCATTCCTCAGGGGGTTCGCAGTTTGGACGTCTCAGGGTCATCCATTCGCCTCCCTGGTCCCTCTCTGGTCTGGTGCTACACTGTGAAACCACTTTCCTGCACTTCTGCTCCTCCCTCCTCCTTCGGTAGCTCCTCTTCCTCCCTTCCTCAGATCTCTAATTCATGCCAGAAGATTCGAAATGACTATCTTCCTTTCCCCCTCCCTCCTCCCCCAATCACGAAAGGGCAAAAAGCCACGTGTCTTTCTTTTCTTGGAACGCGGCAACGTGTTTCTCCCTTGGCTTATGCTTCCGGAACGAAGGGATCAGCAGCTTCCCTGAAGAAAATCCGTCTTTTTTGGCTTCTTCCTCATGAAGCTGAGAGAAAACGCTGAAAGGTAGAGAGGGGAAAACTGATGCGAGGCTGCAGCTCACTGCCCTACTCAAAAGGAAAAGCGGAAGAATGGATACACGGAACGGAGCCACTTTCAAATTGGCTCCCGTGTTGAACTTTTAACCCCTCTTGAACTGTCTCCAGACGCTGCCTCAAAGGAACTTTTGCGTGTCTTTCAAGGCTTCGCTGCTGATTTCGAGATGAATACCCAAAGTCTCAGCGTTTGTTACCCTCTGTAGGTCTTCCGGGTAGTGCTTTTTTCCGATCTCGGAGTTGCATCTCACGTCTTCCTCAAGGTCTCTCAGCGTCTTTGTCGACAGAAGTCATCAGCAGAGTACTGCTGCCTAATCTCCCTACTAAAGGCTGACTGGAATCGAGCTCCCAAACTCTTTTTCTCCTTCATCATGGCATGTTAATGCGCGAAAATTCCCACGCCGAAATTTTGGGAGGATGTGTGTTGCCGCCTGTCTGTCTCCAAAATCGGATGCCAGTTTCCGATTTTGGAAGAGCCTTTGCCTAGTGACTTCTTCTTCAGCGATGCTAAGCCGCATCCCAGCAAGTTGTGTGAATGTTCGACGGATTCGCGACCGTGTTCCTGCCGAGTTCCTGCTCCACAGCGCTCAATCCAAGTTGTTTTTTTTATGTGTGTGTGTGTGTGTGTGTTTTTTTTAGAAGGCAAAAATCAAAAGAAATCCGAAGAAGCCTGCAGCGTCTCGGCGGTTTCTGCGAGCTGAAGAGTGTTAATGCAGGAGCTTAGTTCTTATTGAAAGAACAGTCTGATTCTGATTTGCAACTGGTGAAAATCCTTGGGGGGATGCTTTCATCGTGATTTAACAAGTCAATCTGACCTGGTTCCATCAAAGCAAACCCTACCACTAAAAACAGTTACCGCTTTCCTGCATTCTTTTATGGAACAGGAAGACTCGTGAAACGCATAATTAAGGCACCACACTGAGTTAGAGGAGAAGGATTCGATTCCTTACAGATCTTCGGGGAATCCATCTCTCCTCACGCAAGCAACACAGTACGAAAAATCCTTTCCTGGATAAGTTTTTGTGTCTGCCTCCTAGGGAAAGAGTATGTGCTACGAAGAAAATGGAGATGGAGGAAAGTGCCCATTGTGTGACGCGCTGCTTCCTTCCAGTACGCTGGAAGATCTCTCTCCAGAGGATTGCAATGCAGCCACGTGCAATCCAGAAGAACCAATTCCAGAAGACTGCCTGCTTGAATTTCCACACACGCGGCTGCTGCGGAGCAGGAGGCTGTTCCCCTTATCGATTTTGTTTTTTCTCGAAAGCAAACTCGATCTCACCCGTGCGTTTCCCGGAGAAGGTGACCAGCTCCTAATCCCGCTGCTTGCACTCCTCAGGGATCGACCCGCCGTTCTCCTTAAAACCCGAAACTGCGGCACCCACGTTCGTCAAGGATCGATAGGAAGGCAACCAAACTGCGTTATCTGGCATCCAGAACACAATACGCGGATGCTGCAACGCCGGGAAGACGAAACGGGAAAGATTCCTTTCTACTTTCTCGTTTTCTTCTTTCCTCCACGTTGGCAAAATACGATAACGAATAAGGTTACGAAAGCAGCGAGTTACAAAGTAGTAGGGGCAAGGCACGTTCGGTCACGGCACGGCACACGGCAGAGGTCACTCTGGAGTACTTTGAATATTTCCATGCGGAGAGAGGACCGCATGGAGGTCAAATGTCATAAAGAAAACACCATTCCAATCTTTTGTGGAGAGTATATTGCTTGATTACTACAAATAAATTTCAGAATCGACGCATGAACCATAGTCTAATATGAAATAAACTTTAGTAGTAAACATGATAAATATTACAAGATATTCACTTATATCTATGAAGCTTCTCTTAATATTATCAACATTAATGGGTAATTTTTTTTTTTTAATATATTGCATAAAACAAGTATTCAAAAATGGATTTCTGACGTATAAACAAGATATGATTATATTCAAAGTGTCAATAAGCATCACGAAGTCAATTTTTCAACAGGCAGGGTGAAATTAATGGTATGAGTCTCATTTCCAAAGGTTAGCTTCAGTCTCTTGAAAACATGTTTTTCCGTATTGCAATCATCAAACTTTTTGATTTTGAAGGACTTGTTTTTGTACTCTGAATTAAAATCGGAAACATTTTTCGAAATTTTTTTGTGATATGCAGTATCCTCTCTATCTGCATCTACACCTTCCAACCTTAATATTTCATAATGAGGAGATGTGATCTCATGATTCAGAAAAGTGTCCACGGAAAAATCTCTTTTCATACGTAGTGTCAGTTTAACACGTTTTCCTGAAGGTTTTGTGGGAGGCAAAACGTCCTGTACACCAACTGAGGAGTTGGAGGCAGGGTTCTGTGCACTAGAGGAGTCTAGTTGCACATCAGTCTCTGGGGGTACAGACACTCTGTCAAAATGTTGACAATTTCGAACTTTAAGATTCACAGAGGGGATGGTGGGCTGAACGTCAGGGGGAGAAAGATCCATGGGAACTGACACAATCTCTCTTTTCATATCCCTTCCTGCATTTGAATTCACAAATTTATCAGTGAACTGTTTGTGCTTTTTCTCCACAAATGTCTCACTGGATTTCCATTCATACATATCAGGTTTCCTGACAAGACTGGTCAGGCAAGAAGAACCTGAGGTGCTGACATGGCGATTACGTAGAGTCATGCCCTAAAACATCCATGCAAAACAAGGTCCTGGATCAGTAACTAACCTCTGGCATCTTTTCCAAGGGATACACAATTTCTTTGCAATCTAAATTCACATCTCCCATTTCTGTGTTTCCTAAGGAATTCTTTGATACTGAACTCATTTCAGAATTTTCAGTTTTATCTGCACTTTTTGGAGATCCATCAATTGCACAGGAGGAAAACAATATTGAAACTGATGCTTTCTTTTCTGCCAACGGGGCCACATTTTGAACACCAGAAGAATTACAGCACCCAGATAATTTCTTCTTCTCAGACATTCTGGTATTCCTGTACTTCAAGCGATTCAATCGATTATCTGTTTCCCTAAAATGGTAACCACACTTCTCTCCCACAAACTGCTTGTTGACATATTGTGAGAAAACTCCTTTCCCTCTTCTACAGGTGAAACTTTAACTTTAAAGCTTTAAATGTGGATTAATGTACCGTTCACAGGTTTCACATTCACATAAGCAATTTCCATCTCCAAAAAAATCTTCGCCATAAAAGCATGTAATCTGCTCTCCAATTTCGATATTTCGGAGCACCTTCACACAAGCAGTGTTTCTTCCAGTGGCCACAAACTAAAACAGTTACAAATATTACAAGATACTTCCACAAGGATTATTTAAAAACTAACCTTACAATTAGCTCGGCAATCATGATTAATGTATGCTCCGGGGCCCAGCCATAGCTGGGCACAGTTTTTTCTACAACTATACATCACTGAAAAATCATTTTTACCAGGATGCAGCAACTGAGATTCTTCCTCTTCACTCAGTTCAGCAATGCAACCAACTAAATAAGATATTTTTTCATTTTTATACCTAAAGAGAAATAACTCTTGAAACTGTTTTGAACTACATCTTATCTGTTTAAAGTTTGCAGTTTTATTCAGTGAAGGCAATAATAAAAATATTAACATAATTTATTGAATGTAGAAAACAATGAATTTTTGCTTGCATATTTAATATCTAAAAAAAAAAAGGACATGAATGTTAAAATGACAATGTATGTTAAATAGATATTTTAAGACATTAAACAACAAACCACTTTCTCGTTGCATAAAGCTCTCCTCCTAAATTGTTTTCCATTGAATAACGAGTGCACGGTTTAATACAAAAGCCAGCATTTTTGTCAAACATCCTCAAATAATGATAGACCTTGAAATGTGAATCAGCCTTAGAAACTTTGTTTCAAATTAATGCATAGAGTTTTTCATACATATGAAGTAATTCAATGAAAATCACACACTCCAATCTAGCCCAAATTACAAATTCAAACCTGCTTATAAAACACAAAAACAAAAACGAATGTATTTTAGAGACATATTGTATTCTAAAACGATCCGTGTTTTTAAGAAAAAAGCATCTATTATATGTACTTTGACACAAACAAATCCGTCATTTCAAAACACTATGTTCAGTAAATTTGAAAACACATGAAACTGTACAGTACATTCACCTAAATCTAATAATATCAAACAGTTTGGTTAAAATAACTTCTTTATAGGCATTAAAACAAAATGGAAAGAAGGTGAACCGTACAAAATTTGAAATTCTCTGCTTGATTAAATAAAATATTCTTACATGTTCTTTGAACATCAAAAACTGTTCCCTTGACTTATTCAATAAAAAAGTTTTCACTTGTTCCTGTATTGAGAGACGATTAAAAGCCAACTCATAATTCTGATTTTTGATGAATTCAGTGATGATATCCTTTAGCTCATGCTTGGCAATTTTTTGGGGTTTGTATCTAATAAATATAATGTACATGTATGTAAAAAATTGACCATACAGTTCCGTGTAGTTGTAGTTTAAGCACTTGAAAAAGTGTTGCTTAAATATTTACCTTATGTTCATCTTGTGAGTGGTGAATCCCAAATAGGGATCAACAATAAGGGATGTAGCTATATCATCCCAGTCTGATAAATCTCTAGCTGGGGTATTGCTCAGCAATCTAACAGTTCCATTTCTACCATTTGTTCCAATAACCATCTTATGCAGCTACAGGCAGGCAATTTTTAAAATATCTACTTGCAATCATAGAATCATGGAACACTATAAAACAGACTGCAAGCAAACACAATGTTATATCCAGTGATTAAAAATAGTGTTCTTCAGTTACCGAATTATAACTGCAATGAGAAAAAACACGAAGTACATCAATCACGACATTTTTATTTTACTTGTTATAATGAAATACAAATATTTCACGTCATGATATTAACCATCGTTTTCCGTGGAAGTTGTCAGGTAAAAGTTGTTAACCATCGATTGAAACGAAAAACAATCACATCTTTTTTCGTTACTGTATTGGTCTCTAAGTTTTAACTTAACCTGATTTCTAGTTCGTTATGCATCTGATAGTGCAAGTAAACAATATACAGGATCCTGTACTCGCTAATTACATTTAACTTCTTTAAAAAAAAAAAAACAAAAAAAAAAAAAACCGAAACCTAGCTTCAATAAGTAAAACCTGCTAAATGTTAGTTTCGTAAGCAGCATGGATAATCAGATGCTGCATTCGATGCTGACACTCATCTTGGTTTGGCTAACACAAAGCTTTCTTGCTTTCAGCTCTTTAGTAACTCAGTGAAGCTTAATGCATATTTCTGATGAGCTAACAAAAATGGACCGTACAATTTTCGTCGGTCTGTACAATCTCACACGACCTCGAGATGGTCATCTGCAGGTTGCATTGGGCATCACAAGTCATTACCGACTTGATCATAGCAGTTAAAACTTTTAATTGCTCGAAAATTTCATTAACGTTGGAACGTCAACGGGATTTCAGCTGGGGGAAAATGCATTTTCGGGATGGGGGCAACCCACGTGTTGTTTGGGTTTGGCATTACTTAAGTAATGGGAAGACAGGTAATTGGCTGCAGGTGCAGACGGCATCCCAGGGTTTTCCATGTCCGCTGACCACCGCGATCCCTGCAGAATCGAAATTCATCACCACCCTGCTTGAGCCCGTTGCAGCCTCCCTTGCTTTTCATACGAGAATGTTGAAAAAAAGAAGAAGCTCCGGTAACGACCGAAAAGGAGAATCCACCTGTCTGCAGCATGCAACCCTTCACGTTTCCATGGTTTCCTCTTCGGTGTGTTCCCAACGCGACTGCTACACCGCATAAGCTTTAGGAAGATCTTCCAGAGCTGAGTTTCCTCTTTGCCGACGAATCATTGCAAATGCAGTTTCCGTTCCTTCATTCCTGGTGCATCTCTTGAGAAAAATTGCCATCCAAGAATTACAACAGCTGCTGCAACTATTTTGACGCTCAAACACACGCTGTATCCAAGCAACTTTTGAAATGTGGACGCTTTGTGATTTTGCCCAGGTGTAGTTCGTCCACCTCTCGGTCGGTTCAACGTGTTTTCCTCATTCCCATTTTTTCTTGTATTTACCACAAACAAATGCAGTAGATGGCGGGCATTTAATTACATCTACAGCTCTAGCAGTAACTGAATTCATCCAAGAAAGGAATGCACGTTTTGGAATTTTAGGCTGCTTTCCTGAAGCGTAGCCTCGAGCCTTTTTTTCTCTTTTAACTTTGCAGCATTCATATCATTCACAATCCATCACGTTGCCACGTCACGTTTTCAGTACCACTGAAGAGTTCCTTCTGCAAACTGCTCGTCTCTGTGGACATCTTTCCCTCTAGTCTCTGAGTAAAAGCTGAGAAAAATTGTTGGACATTCATGAATTTTTCTTCCTCCTTTCAAAGACCATTTGGACGATGGTGTTTTCCTCAGCTGTTTCATGCACCATCGTTGTTGTTGTTGTTATTTTTGTTCTTTGTTTTTTTAATTTTAATGCTCTCTATCAGAAACTCTCATTCGCCGAATAAATAACAAATCACTTGCACGTCGATTTTTTATATTTTATTTTTGGGAATACTGCTATCCGTCGATTTCCCGTGGGGTATTCAGATTCATGGAAAGCCAAGCCACGTAATGTACTTTAAGATTCGGCGTGCAACGAACTGGATCTGCTCTTGATCTATTTCATCCACAGAAATGGTCCAAACAGTTTGGGGTCCACGCTCTGTGTATTCACAGATCTCATAAAGCAATCCGTAACCTTTTCGTTATACTATTCGCAAACTGTGCTTCCCTTCGAGACATTTCTATATCCTGCTATTCGTCCACTTCCAAGAAATCATTTGAGTAGTCCTGACATGAGCGTGAAGTGAATGGTGTGATTTGAGTTTTTCAAGCGCGAAACGCCTTTTCCCCACAGAATTGATCACCGACGTGTTGAAGGTTTTGCAGAGAGCCTTCACTCGGTCAAGTGTTTCAAAGCCGTGTGCTTCCGGTAAGGGCAGAACATCGGTGTCAAAGGAAACCGGCTAAAAACCAATCCAAAGGTTTAGCCCATGTTGCAACAAATGCTTGAAAATCAGATCAAGTGCTGTGGCTGTTTGAGGGCCTGAGAAAAAGGGAATCCCCAAGCTGTGACATCCCTGGATTTAAGGTTGCGGGGCAGCACCCCGCAACCTTAAATGATGACTAAGTAAATGTAATTAGCTTTTCTCCGTGGCATCAGAAACCTTCAACATGGCTCCATGTACAGATTGTATGTGAAACATCGGGCAGGCATGGAGAAGAACCTCCATCCACACATACCCTGAACAGTTATGGGTGATGTGATGCCATGGAGTGTTGGATTGATCTGTTTGTCTCTCCAGATCGCCGCCTCCTGCTTCAGACTCTCCCTAAACTTCGACTCGGGAGAAAACGCCCACGTCACACTGAGACTTTTAAGGAACTGGAGATCCATCATTAGTGCACATACATATTTATTAGTGAGCCTGCAGAGTGCAAGAGTGGAATCACTGAAGGATGGAGGAACGAATCTACCGATTGCATATGCCGCATCTGTGCTTCCCATTAGAAGAAAAAAATGCATTTATTATTCATTATGCAAGAAGGCCACATCCTCAGGCATGCAATTTTGAAGTTTCTCTCCATCCTCTTCAAAGCATTTTCTAGAATAGCCTACAGTCATGAAACCAGAACGGTTCCACACAGGCAGAGTTTGTGATTCTTCTCTTCACAATTCCAAAATTCCTTGGAATAATCTCGAAGCTTTACAGAAACGATTCTTCTGAAGGCTTTTTTTTCCACCTCTGATGCGTTCTTATAGTCAGTTCCAGAATTTTCAAAGGTAATAGAATCTTCTCCTCTGCAGTAACAGTTTGCTGATATAACTTCCAGCCAAGCAGATAATATGAATTAGAGAAATGTGGCTCTTTCCAGAACTGCCGCATTGCAGATCTTTAATATGATGGAGCAGTGCTCTGTGTATCTGTATCATTCTTACGTGAGCATCCGATGCATTTTGCAGTGAAGTATCATTATTGACTGATCTGTCTATAATGCGAATTCTAAGCTGGAATCTCATAGAAAATGGATAATATTATTTCGTTTATGAATTCCCCAAGCACAAGGCGTATTTATGAAAAGAAAAAAAAGACAATGAATTATCCATTATCCGATTCTTATTCGTATATGTACGTGATGATCGATTCGTGATTTCTTGCACTGACATTTTGCTTCTCGAGGAAAGGTTGTGAGGGATCGAGAACCAACCCTTCCCACACCAATTACGCCTCCTTCTTTCTGAAATTCCCGTTTGCAAACTGACGAATGAGACACATTAATTCGTTCCGGCTCTTGAAAGAATGATGGAGTATTCGTTTACACAAGGATAGTTGCTAGCAACACATTTTCTATATACTTGCAATCACGTTTACAGTGGTAAACGTGATTGCAAAAGCAACCTATAGGATTCACCATGCTTTTAAAATTCAGGATTTCAAAGATGCTGCAAGAGGTCCTAAAACGTCTTCAGTGTTCACCCTTATCACCTGACAAAGGCTTGTCCTTGTCCCTTGATTCGTCGGGGGACCTACGGGTACACGAGTTCGCACACCATCGTGACGATTTGCATACTTTGAATGCAACTGTCCTGCGTGAGCGTTCAAACCTTGACCATAAAGAAAACACTTCACTCTGATGCAGGTTTTCCGCGAGTGTACGTCTCGGATCTTAGAAAACCGAGTAAAAAAAAGGCCTGATGGACCATCTGGAGGAGTTGGCATCCGCTACGCCTCAGCAATCTCTCGCGAGCGACGAGGAGGGATGGGAGTCCCTCTCAGCCAGTTGCGCCCTTCGCGAGGATCCGTGCTGGGAGACACCCGGTCACGCCAAGGCCACGTTATTTATAAAAACAACAAACATCCATGCCTGTGGCAGGACGTTTGATCCTGCCACGTTACTCATAACTACGAGAAGGAACCTTCCGGGAACTGGCACGCAGGCCAGCGGGGGGCGCCTCGGCAGTACAGGGGAAGGATATACAAACAAAAAGAAATAAACAGAAAACAGAAAACATAAAATGGGTTGAGTTCGGGAAGAGATCATCGGCTGCTGGAGGGTGTCCTCTGCATCCCCGTAAGAATGCCGGCAAGTCCCTGTTTCAAGACTCCCAGATGGGGCCATCTTTACGCTGTCCTCATGAGGAGGACAGCAAATGGATGGCGTCCCTGCCGTTCTGACCTCCTCTGGCGTTGCTCCATCCAGCCACGGTCCCGCCGCGTGGACAGCAAAATGCTGCTAGGGACGCGGCCGGCTTGAAAGCGTCATGCAGGAAGAGGTGCTTTAAAACGTCTCTGGGGTTGCCCTCGGGGATCCACGGGGACGCAACAAAGCGTCCCCAAAGGGGCCGAAGGGCAACATGGGGCAACACAAATACAGTCCACTGGTGGTGCGGGAGGGATTCCCGTTCCCCGTACCTGTTACAGTTCGGGTCCCCCCCTCCCCCCGTGTCCAATGATGCTAGTGAGTGTTATACGGGAGGCCCCAGTGCAGCAGCATCAGCTCCACTCAAAGGGGAGGATGCGGGTGTTCATGAGCACCGGGGGCTACTGCAGGTCTTCCTTCGGAATACTCAAAAGCACGCCCCAGGGCAAAAGTCCACGAGGTCAGGCAATTGGGATCGCGGCGTCGGTGAGCTAGCCCGTCGTCCACTCGCTCAGTCCTTTCCCCCTTCCGGAGGTTTCCACAGTAACCTCCCATCTAACCGTAAAGCTGCTGCCTATGTGTCTTCTAAGGGCATATGTCGCCTTGCTGATGGAGCGCGATGTGCATGGCGGAAGAGAGCTCGACCTTACTTGACTGGGGAGGAGGGGCGAACCGCGCGCCACAGACCACGTCCTGCACTCGGCGGATCAATGCCAACCGCATCCGAGGGCACCGGGAACCTCCGACCACCTTCCAGATGTCCAGCAGGGAAATCTCGGGAAAGAGCGCAAAGAACCAGAGGCGTCGCTCGTCTATATGGCCACCGGGTGGCACGAACACCGCTGCACCCTGTCAACGCGTCCCGACGACCATCCTCGCTGCGACGGGGGTTGGCTGCACTGGCGATGACTGGGATGGCCCCTTGGGCGTGGTTGTTCACCTCTTCTCGAGCATGCAGCTCGGTGGCAAAGGAAACTGCGAGAGGAAGCGAGCCTGGAGGTTCACCAGTTTGCCACTCGATGTTTCACCACGGACGGATCCTGCGATGAGTCGCTCTAGCTACGAAGGCTGCCCCGCATGAGAGAGCACTGAAATTAACATCCATCTTTACAGATGCAGAACCCTCTCCCAAGATTGGAGAGTGGACAAGGCGTGGAACCACCATCACAGTCCCAGAATCGAGATCCTTCGAGGACTCTCTTTCGCGGACGAGTTGTGCCCATGACCCCGCGTTGAAGGTCATTTTTGGCATTCTTCGTACGGAGCATCGTCAGTGCCCTTTGTCCTGTTGATGAGGATCTGCAGGTTTCTTCTGCAAGGAAAATTTTTTGACAGGGCTCTTGAAGAAAGAAACTGGAATGTGAGGTGCTGAGGCAGGGTGGCCAGCATGGACCATCAGTTGCGCCCTCTGAAGGATCGAGGGAGCTGGCAGGAGAACAGTTCTGACAGCAAGACGCCGGGGGCAAAGTGATCGTATGCAGCGAACAGTCCATCCCGCTCGTCCCCTGACCCCTTTTCCCCTCCATACGGGAAACAAACCTTTTCCAGGTGGAGAAGACACCCGACGAGTAAGGTGTGCAGAGCTCAACTCTTCTGCGTCGCGGCACGCGGGTCGCAGCTGCGACCTCCGTGGACCGAACGCTCTTTCGCGTGCCGCGTGCTCTATCAGAGGTACCAATTGACTTTGTAAAGGGCTGATTAAAGTTGCTATTGTAATTGTTTATTTGCACCACATTAAATGAAATAATTTCATTTCTCCCAAACATATGTTATTTATTTTAAAATTATTATTGTAATTCCAATAAAATCAACAATTCATTTGGGCATGGTACAATATAATAAATTACATACGACGCAACTATAATATTATGGTATTATTCTCGGCTTCTCAGAGAGACCTGACCCTGAAAAATTGAGAACAGTTAGCCGATATAAACAGAATTTTGCTTACTGTTGTTGCCAAGGGAATCACAAGAACGTAAGTGTCCATCTCAAACATCGACAGTGTCAACTCGGGTCGCGGGGATAAGGTAAAAAAAAACATTTGCCAAACGCATAGATGCGTCCGCAGCACTCAAAGGGTTAAGAGTGACGTCAGTGTTCGCTGTGGGCTGAATTGCTTTTGATCGTTCGATCAACCCACCCCACCGCACGATGGACTGGGGAGATACAAGAAGTAAGAGAATACTGCTCCTTTCAAGATGTTTCCCTCGAAGTACCTTACGTCAAAAAATATGCCATAGGGCATCTGCCATCAAAGGTTATAAATGCGTACTCAGTGCAGTCCAAAAGTATGAAAATTAAAAAAAAAAAAAAGAAGAAAGAAACGGAATAACTTCTGTTTACATTTTGTTCATTCAGAATAGAATCCACCTGGCTCTGTGCGCTGCTGAGCGCGGGATTCTGACTTCTGCATGGCGCTGGAGCACTCCCTATCAGGGACCTCCTTCGAAGGCTCCGTCACGGCCTATCTGAATGTCATCGATGGTACCCAGTCGGACCCCTTTCCCGCTTCAAGTTGATTTCGGGCAATAGGAAGTGGACGAGAGGAGAGCTCTTGTCCGTCTTGATCGTGTCCAGCAAATCCCGGCGCGCAGCAACTCGCGTGTCCCTTTGCTCTCGAGGCAGGGAATGAGGGACGAATCGTGCGCGCAGCTGTCGCTCCTTTAAATCTTTGCGACAGTTTTCGGTACTCCGAGAGCTTGGACTATCATTCGAGAGGTCAGTGAAAGATGTTCGGACGGCCCGGGGCTATGTTTCCGCTAAGCCTTCTGGACCGGTGGCGCTCTGTCCGAAGACGGTGAAATCAGTTTTAAAAACAAAACTCTATTGCGGTGCTCCGATCTTCCTTCACGTCCATCTCGAGATCTTGAGAAAGGTCAAGAAGCACGAGTTGCGCGAAGCATCTTTTCTTGACAACAAATAAATAAACACACGGTCACGTCGCTTTGTACAGTATTTAAGGAAGACTTATAGTACACATTTCCGCTACGCCCAGGTACATGTTGTGACCAGTGGGGCCGTGAAAAATTCAGTCCTGTAACTTACGGACCTCACTGTGTACATTGCATTGCACTACAGTTGTCTTTACATTACAATTATATTACATTGTCGATCGGACTTTAGATAATTAATTCATAATATCACAGTTTCGACTGTTCGAACGAATACTACGACTCCTTTCGTAGTATTCGTTTGTTCTTCCTGAATCGCCGTTGCCCACAACCACGAATTGCAGCATCACTGTCGAATCTCCTCACTCTGAAGGCATGAACTGAACATCATCAGCAAGTCGAGGAGGTAACAAATTTTAGTCTCCACCCAGCGAACCATTAATTAACCGTTTGGGTGTTAGGAATTCCAGCACAGTAATGTTAGCAATGATTAACCATGGTTGGTGCTGAGGCTCTTGCAGAGGCTTCTTGTACCCTTTGGACGTTTCAAAGTTTCAAAGTGCAGATTCCGAAGAGGATGGATGATAGCATCCGGGCATTAACGGACCAACAGCTTCGTAATTCTTAGATGCTGATTACCGTGATCGCTGTATACCCTTAAATGTGGAAATCACACTTGCGGGTTGAGGTTAGCAGTTGTTGCACAATTCAATGTGTGAATGCCATCTGTAAGCAAACTGTGCACAATAATTTATCGGAGCGATTTCTAAAACTCCCTCCATTAACCCCTGCATCATTCACCGTCATCAGTGACGTTGTATAAAGAATTTTTTGACCTGGCCAGTGCTCCCAATGGAAAAGACAATCTCCTCACATAAACACAAAAGAAAAAAATAAATAAATGGAGAAATGCCGTTCAGGACAATAGAGATTCGGTCTACCTAAGCGACATGCAAGACCGAATTCCACTTCAAAATGGCGGAATAGCGTTAATTGGCCCTTGCTCGGGGCGCACGGCCGGCCGCTCACAGTCGTAGTCATCTGAAGTTTCCTATTCATTTCTAAATGAATCGCAAAATTCGAAGTGATAGCAAAGCGTTAAACAACTCAAAAGACACTCGAGAACCAAGTGGAAAGCCCTGGTTTCCATAGCAAGTAAGAGAACCAAGTGGGAACCCTGAGCGGTTTTTCTGTGGAATCCTGAGCATCAGTAGGTTACTGGTGGGAAGGGCAACTGAAAGCATCAGTGAGCGAGGCCGAAATGGCTCCGACGAGCTGCAGGATGGAGTCACGGAAGAGCCAGTTCCAATGAAGAGGCAAGGGAAGGACATTTGGATTGAGAACAACTGAAGCGTGCAGAACTGTTTGGCACAGAACACGGGGCAAAGACAGAAGGAAGTGGAAGCTGAAACGCATCTTGCTTTCGAAATTCGACCGGTGGTGTAGGAATGCAAACCATCGGTTCCTCCTCGGGTCGGAGTGCTCAGAATGTACCCACGGTGCTGATCGGTTGGCGCACTCGCTCTGCAAATCCCTGCCACATTTCTTCTGGGAACATTCCCTCCTGCTTCCTTCCAGCTCTGAACTTATGGGAGCGAGTTTCGCAGCTGCTTGCACCCGAAGGCACACAACTCTTTCCAGCAGGGCACAGTCAAAGGGTCTCCAAATTCGCCGCCTTGCATCTTGGAAGCTCAAAACGCGAACATTTCCGGTGCTCCCTCGCAGGAACGAAGCTTTTCGATTCTCCTAAACTACTTTTTTTCATCAAAGCTCCCTCGGGAACGTCAGAATAATTTCGGGATTCCGTTGGAAAAACCAGGAAGTCTCTCCTAGAAGAAGAAAGAAGCATGCTATGGTTGCTTAGGGATTCTGGGCTCCAGACTCGTGAAAACGGGCACGAATCAGAAAGTGAAATGAAGCAAAAAGATGCTCTCAGGCCGCAAACCCGGGACAAGATTTTCGCCGCATTGCTGTGGGAAGGATTCTTGCAGTTCCCGGAGAGCTTTCATCATTCGAAAGGGGATATAGGCTGCCCCTCATGAATTGAAATTCTGAAACTCGAAAACAAACTCGAGGAAGAGCATACAAATCTGAAACGAGCAATGAAAAGAAATATTTGCTCAAGAGCTCAAAAATATGATCTTACTCATTGGTGGGGTTTCTCATTTAAAATGAGCATGAGTGGGCATGCCTCTCAAGTCCACATCCTAGACTCCAACACTACCCCACTTCTTTCCTCTTTCTATTCAGCCATTTTCCCTCTTCGCGGGGAGATCGTGACTGTTGGTCCAGGATGACTGTCACCCGGTTAGAAGGTGAGCATTTATTACGTGAGCAATAAGAATACATTTGTGTGGCAGAACCCTTGGTTCTACCACGCGCAATGAACCTGCCGAAGACTGCTGCGCTGCCCGGCGAGGACGGCTTCGGCAGCGTCGGGGAAGGGAAAACAAAAACAAGAATAAACACCCAAAAACAGGGGAGGGGAAATTATCCATGGAGAAGCGGTGGAGATCGAGGAAGCGATCGCAGTGCGCTGCCCGGTGGCCTTGCCAGCATCCTGAACAGGATACTGGCAAGTTCCGTCTGTATAATGCCCAGGTAGGACCATCTCGAGGAGGTCCTCAAGAAAATCCGTACCCAGTGGATGGCGTCCCTGCCATTTCGGCCGCGTTCCAGGCCGCCCTGATCCCGTGAACACAGCAGAGGACTCCGTGGGACGCGGCAGTGCGGCACGCGAGAAGAGGCGTTCGAAAAGGTCCCTGGGACCGCCTGCTAGGATTCCTAGGATCGTCGCGAGGCAATCCCAAAGGAGTCGTTTATTACCCGGTTGCGCCGGAGCGTCAAGAAATGAACCATCTGGGAACTAAGTTTCTAGGCAAAAGGACAAGAAGTTCAAGGTGAAGGCTCCCCGACACGCAGGGCGGGCACGCAAGTCTGGAACAGGAGGGAGGGGACCACAAATAAATGAATAGAAAAATTCAAAACAGCTGTGGGTGGGGTGGGGATAGGACACAAGGGTTTTTGGTATCGGTCGTTCCTCCTTTTCAGAACCGACACTGAATGCCGGAGATTTCCTTCACTTCCTTGAGTTGAGGCCACCTAGCAGCCGTCCTTGTGTTGGAGTCGGAAATCCCGGTGACCTCTCTAGATACCCCTTGAGACTACAACATTGGTGAGCTTGATCGCAATTGCCGACGTCAACATGACGACGGCTCCGAGGTAGCCTCATCTTCCGGAAGAAGTGAGGAAGGGAGATCTCCCGTATCCTGCGCCGATTCTGAAAGGAAGGAACGGCCGAACCCAAAGACTCCTATCCCCAAATCTCCCATATTTTTGTTTCATTCTATTTTTTATATATGTATTTGGGATCCCTTCCCTCTCGTTCCGGACTTTCGGATTTACCGACCTGCGTGTCGGGGAGCCCTCCCCTCGAACTTCTGTTCCCTTTGTCTGGGAACTTTGTTCCCAGATAGTTTGTAATAAACGTCCTGGCGCACCCGGGTGAAAAGCAACACGTGGTGAGTCACAACGATGGGGCGGATGCAACTTAGCGTCTCGATGACCGCGCCTGACGAGAGGTTGCCACGTGTGAAGAAGCGGCGCATCACTTCGATGGCGGTATCCTCCTGGTACAGGGGCTCTGAAGACAGCCTTCGCCACAGTTCTTGAAGGGCACTGCAGTCGAATAGCAGGTGCGGGAGCGATTCCACTGCTCCGCATCTTGTGCAGCTCGGAGAGTCAGCTCCCCGGAAACGAAGTGCGCGCGCTGATTGCAATGGAAACCCTAATGCAACAGCAGCAGCACGTCCTACTTCCAACGAAGGGGAGGAACACAAGGTGTCCACGCACGAGGGAGAGACCACATGTTCTTCGGGGGTCACACTCAACAGTTCACTCCTCCGAACGAGTCCCTTTGCACATTTACGAGGAGTGGCAGCGTCTTCTAGCTCGCTCGTCTTCCAGCCGCCCAAGGGTCTGGTTTCTCCAGCAAGCGTGCAGAGGACCCTCCACCTCGTTGGTAGGCAACTGTCATCGCTTGCCCTTAGGACAGACAGCACTGCGGCAAAGGGCGTGGTGGTCACGCGAGTCCACTTGTCCTGGTCCTGCAACACATGCTCCACCGAATCCTAAAGGAATTGGAGTGCAGCACAGTTGCGGGAGGGTCTCCTTCTTTCCACGCTTTTCACACTGACAGTCCACACTTCCCTGTTTTTAGTGGTAAAGGCGATCTTTGCACCACCAGCAAGGCCAACTCCTCCCACTTGAAGGAGAAGGTGCCACTGTTCCAGAACTCTGGGGGCCATCTCACCTCCATGCAGATCAACTCTGTCAAGAGTAGAAACCCATAAGGTAGGACACTCAGGGTCGTGGCAGTCGCCACTTCTCGAGTTGTGCACGCCACTAATGATTTCTTCTTCCCACCTTGCCGGGATTACGCTGACGCTTGCGTCCCTTAGAGAGAGCAGCACTGAGGCAAGGGAGGTAGACGAGACCCACTACATCTTCTGTGAGTTGCGGACTATCTCCTTCAGCGACTTGCAAGCCTTGATGCAGGCAGGCGTATCCCGCCTCGCTAGCGCCGTGGATCTTCCCCTAGGCGAAGACCTACCCCTGGAGACAGGCAGTGAAGTTTACGAGGAGGCAGGAGATCCCAGTGTTCTCCTCTGTCAGGGCAACCGTCTCGCGGGCGACGAGGAGGGACTTGACTCACTCGCAGCCGGCTGCGCTCTTCGCGAGGAGCCGGTGCGCACCAGGGTCTGGTCCATAACTTACCGCGAGGGAGAGTCTTCTGAGTTGCAGCTATGCTCCATCCTCTCCAGCGTAAGGAGGCCCAGTCCGCCACCCTCACGCGGAGCACACAAGTCTGTGAGTCGGACTCTGGACCTCCCTGTGCCCCATAGAGCTTTCTTCAGGAGGTCCTCGGTTCGCTTTTTGATGTTAAGTGGGACAGGGCAAACAAAAAGTAGGGGGCGGAGAAGGGGAACCGCAAGCGCGTTCCACACCGTGGCGCGTTCCTGCAAGTAAAACTTGCCTTTCTGGAACGGTCCGAGGGCCATCTCCACCTTTTGAAGACAGGCGGACCAGGGTGCTTCCGCTAAGCAGAAGTCTCCCAATGGAACGCCAAGGTACTTCCGCCACAATGTGGAGATCTCCAAGCGGATCCAGTCCCGTCAGCCCACGCCGTGCCGACCGGCTCCAAGGACGACTTCGCCCTGCTCCCCTCAACGCCCGACTTTGTAACTCGTAGAAGTCCTGGAGCGCTGACGTCGAGGTGGTCGTGGGAGCAGCAGCAGAAGATCGTCCGCGTAGGCCGACAGGGAAGGTGCTCCCGGACACAAGCACGGTGCAGGGTTGCCAGAGTCTCCCTGCATGCTATTCAGCACCAACTCGAAGTAGATGCTTAAGAGCAGGGGGCTCAGGATGTCATCCTGCCTTATGCCGCAGCGAGCGGGCACGTCGTACACGTGCCAGCTTCTGCATCAGATACGAATAAGGGCCGAGGATGATGGAAAATCTTTAGAGTTTTTCTGTTTTGCTGTATCCCTCCCAGCTGTTTTTTTTTTTTTTTTCGAGTTTTCTTTTCTTCGGTTCGCTAAGTACTAAAGAACTTCGTTCGCCTGGCGGCTGTCGAATCTGCTTAAACACTGTTCTCACCTGACACTATGCGTGCGACTCTTCAAGTTATAGGGGCACCCCCGGAGGGACCACTCTATGAATCCAGGAAGGCTCCGAAGGAAGGAGTCCTTTCTTCTCACGCTTGGTCGGGAAACTCTGAAGGGAAACACCTTCCTCATTCTCTCCGGAGGAATTTCCCGGAAAGGATCCGCTCCTCGTTTTCCCTGAAGGGGCGCTTCAGCGCTTGGCCTCAATAGATCGCAATGCGGTGGCTACTCTACCAAGTGCAGCACCCCGGTCGGTACGTGAGTAGTACACAGACGATCTGACGCTTCCGCGTTCGCCATACGGGATGTTCGATATGGATTGCGAAAACCCGCGCTTTGTCCGGAAGGACACCTGGTGTTTCGCTTGCCGGCGGCGGCGATGGGACCTGTCCCTGGAGAACGGAAGGAACGCCCCAGCACGCCCAACCTGTCCGCCTGGCCAGAGGTTGCGTTGCTGTTGTTGCATTTGGGAATCTCATGGAGAGCACGCCTCCATCATTGGACACTTGGAGGTGTGGATGCCGATTGCGGAAGCTGCAGAGAGAAGGAGACTTCCCTAACTTATTGGGAGACTGTGTCGCCCTCTGAGCCCTTTGCCCTGAGCCGTCGTTGATCCTAAAAATCCTGGTAGGCGTCCCTAAGAACATTTCCGACTCCTCTTCCTGCGTGACGCCCTGCCCCCAGCCTCATCTCTAGCAGTACTCTGCTGTGTGCACGGAATCGTGGCGAGTTGGAACGCTAGAAGAAGAGACCACAATAGCAGGGATGCCATCCATTGGACGAAAATCTTCGTGAAGACCACTTCCTGATGATCCCAACGGCAACCAAAGAACACAGAACTTGTCCGCATCCTGTACAGGCTGCAGAGGATGTCTTCCGGCGTATCGTGATCCCTTTTCTCCCCTCCCTCCCCCAAGAAGCATTTTCCCCTTTGTTCTTTTTCTGATTTTCCCTCCCCCTTTGCCGCTGGAGCAGACCTCACCGGTCTGCGTACCAGTACTTGGCAAGTCTTTCGCGCGTTGTAGAACCAAATGTTCTACCACTGTATTGTAAAAAAAATTTCGACTTTTATTATAATTTTTATAATAAATGTCCCGGAAAATCCGGGTGGCAAACCTGTCTGCCGGACGCCGGAGGCGCGACGCTATCGTCGCCCCCTCTCGGCTAGGACGAATTCTTCCTTAGAGGCCTTCAGGCACTATCCGGCGCATGGCAGCTCCGCTCCGCTGACCGTTCGGCCAAGTACGTGCACCGAACCTGCGGTTCCTCTCGTGCCGAGCTCGATTTCTCTCGCAAAGACCATTCGCCGGTGGGATAAAGCCGACCTGTCTCTCGGCGGTCTAATAAACTGACCTTCTCGCGAAGCTTTCAGTCATTTCTTCGAGAAGCGCAGAGCGTCTTGGGAGATAGAATGCCATGAAGAAGCGTCCCTCCTGAGGAAGGCGTGCATTGGATGGAGAGATGCAGAATGGGAGGAAGAAACGTGTGGTTTCTCGCCCATCTTTGGCTCCATACTGTGTACCGTAGCGTGCATAGCTCATCTGCAGCACACATGGCAGGCTGCGCAACAGCTAACTCCAGCCAGAGGCGCAGAACCCCCAACAGCCGCTGAAAAGCCACAGTCACTAAATAAACTCATGGAAACAGATAAGCAGAACACCAGTCGCTAGGTGTCAAGAACTCCTGAGAGCGATGAGAAGCGATGATGGAACACGGTCTTCGTATGGCTTTGTTGATGACTGTTGAAGGGCGATGGACAGGTGAACTGCGTCTTGTATGCTTTGTTACGGCTGATCCCCTTCCAGAATACTTTGATTCGCCCTTTAAGATCGAGTACAGTTCCTTTCTCATCCATGGTTCTTTTTTCCATGTCCACTTCTCCAAATATCACCTTATGAAACGTGGTCAATAAGACACTCTGCAAAACCTTCCCTCCTCCACCACTCGCTTTATGTTTGCCCTGCCCCTCCTGACATCAAGAGAAGGAGCGAAGAATTCCTGAGAAAAGCCCTGTGGGGCTCAACGAGGTCCAGAGTCGGACTCAAAGACTTGTGTGCTCCGCGTACGGATGGCGGACTGGGCCTCGTTACGCTGGAGAGGACGGAGAGGTAGCTCCAATTCGTGGCGAGACTATGGACCATGCCCTGGTTCGCACCAGCACGGCGATCCCGAGTGTTCGACCTCGTGAACTTTTGCCCTGGGGCGTGCTTTTGAGTATTCCGAAGGAAGACCTGCAGTAGCCCCCGGTGCTCATGAACACCCGCATCCTCCCCTTTGAGTGGAGCTGATGCTGCTGCACTGGGGCCTCCCGTATAACACTCACTGGCATCATTGGACACGGGGGGAGGGGGGGACCCGAACTGTAACAGGTACGGGGAACGGGAATCCCTCCCGCACCACCAGTGGACTGTATTTGTGTTGCCCCATGTTGCCCTTCGGCCCCTTTGGGGACGCTTTGTTGCGTCCCCGTGGATCCCCGAGGGCAACCCCAGAGACGTTTTAAAGCACCTCTTCCTGCATGACGCTTTCAAGCCGGCCGCGTCCCTAGCAGCATTTTGCTGCCCACGCGGCGGGACCGTGGCTGGATGGAGCAACGCCAGAGGAGGTCAGAACGGCAGGCACGCCATCCATTTGCTGTCCTCCTCATGAGGACAGCGTAAAGATGGCCCCATCTGGGAGTCTTGAAACAGGGACTTGCCGGCATTCTTACGGGGATGCAGAGGACACCCTCCAGCAGCCGATGATCTCTTCCCGAACTCAACCCATTTTATGTTTTCTGTTTTCTGTTTATTTCTTTTTGTTTGTATATCCTTCCCCTGTACTGCCGAGGCGCCCCCCGCTGGCCTGCGTGCCAGTTCCCGGAAGGTTCCTTCTCGTAGTTATGAGTAACGTGGCAGGATCAAACGCCCTGCCACAGGCATGGATGTTTGTTTTTTTGTAAATAAATGCCTCGGCACGATCGGGTGTCAACCAGCAACGAGACGACGTCCTTCGATGTGCCGCTTCGCTCTCGAGGATCGCGTCGAAGGCCAGCACGCGTTTACCACGTGGACGCCTCTGGACCACGCCATCCGGAGATCCGGGACGCGAGACCCCGTGGAAGATTTCCGGGATGGTCGGCGAGATCAGGGAGTGCTGCCCTTCTCTCCCTTGCCTACGCGCCCTGGGGGACCGTCCTTTCCGCGACAGACGTCTGCTGCGCCGACGCCAACTGGGATGTCATCGGGCGTGGTTGTCCACTTCTCCTCGAGCGTGCAGCTCGACGACAGGAAGCTGTATGCTTCACCGGTATGGTGAACTCCCTGTTTCGCATGGATTACCGCCTCCACCGATCCTGCAGGTCTCAGTTCGGCTGCCGCTCTACGCTGGGAGTCTGCCGATGACCTTCCTGGAGGCAGCTGATGGTTTCCTGTCTCAGGTGCCACGCTGTCTCTTCCGCAGACGCGCGTGCAGCCGTGGACGCTTCGGAATGCGACCCCCGTTTTCGCCAACTGCTACGCGAACTTCAGTTCCTGCCGTCGCCGGCGTTGCTCGGGAAACTATTCCTCTGAGTCTTTTGCGGTGAATCGTGTGCCATTCTCGAGGTGCCTCGGTGGCGCGGCGCCTTCCCGACGGAGAGGTCCGTCGCCTCCCGATGAGGAACGGCCCATGTGCTGCCCCCGTCCTCCGTGAGCCAACAGGCGCAGCTTCCAGGTACAGTGGCGGGTAAATGTCACGGGTTCCCTTCCTTCCCCGATCTGGGTTCAGCGCCACGGATGATCGGGAGCAGCGTGGATCTCCGCTTCCGGTTGCTCCGGAGCGTTCGCCACTCAGACAAACGTGCAGAGATGCAGCGGTAGGACTGCGGTCCAGCCACTGCAGCGTCCCCGAGAACTCGGGAGGTTGCCAGGGTTACGGGAGGCTCAGCCGGCGAGGCTCGCCTTGGCAACGGGGGTGAGAGGATGACCTCCAGCACGCCTTCAAGCATGGGGACGTGGCCTGCTCTGGGAGCCCCTCGGGCAGGCCGCTCGTGTAGAGCGCGAGCGACCCTTTTGTTTGTCGTCGAGGCACGCCCTCTGCTGTGCTTCCCTGATGCCGTCCACCTTTGCTCGAAAGTTCCTCCGTGACCGCCCGAGGGCGTGTGGGAGCGGGCTCTTTCTTCGCCGCCGCTGGTTCCAAGCAGCCCCCTTCCTCGGGGGTGGCAGCGGTGTTGTCTGCCGTGTTGGTGTCTGAGGATGTTTTTTTCCGGGGGCAGGCAGCTCTGAAGTGTCCAGGACTTTTTCGACGGGAATTGCCCTGTTTTTAGGCGTTGGTCCCGTCTGACTACTGTTCGGGAAGGCCAGCCGCTCCTCGTTCTCGCCGCTCGTGGCCCGCGGCCTTGCCGAGGCGGCGGCGCTTCGGGCTTGGAGCACTCCGCCTGCGCCGTACGGCCGCGTTGTCCGCGCTTCCGGCATCCGCCGTTAGGGACGCGCTGCCGGTCCAGTGGCTGCGAACTCCGTGCGACAGCGGAGCAAGTCGAGCTTTTCGCATCCTTCGTCCAGGCGCGCCAGGGTGGGGAATGCTGGTGCCCTTCCGCGTGCGCAGCTCCATGAAGGACCCGCCCCGGTGCACCTTCTCCTAAGGGAAGAAGACCTCGCCGTATTGGGTCGGAGCATTGCCCCATGGTGCACACAACTACGCCGGACAGATGCACCGAGACGACGTGCCGTTTGATCGCGAGCCCGTTACCCATCAAACGAGGTCGTCGACGACGGCCGGACTGTCGGTGCGGAAAAGAAATCCCTCCGACGGACCGGATGATCGCTCGATCGAGGTCAATTCCTTTTCCTGTAAATCGCTAGACAGATGTCGTGCAATGCGTTGTTGTTGAGGTCACCCGTGGGGGAAGGCAGCGATGCTCACTTCCGGAATAAGTCCCTCGTGGGGTCGTCTTCGTCAGGTATTTCGATTACGCTTTTTTCCTTGGTTGCCATGGACTTCCGGAATGGCAGGGATGCGGCCACGGCTGAGTAGGAAGGCGGTACGTGGGTGCCTTCTTCCTTGCTTCCGAGGCTTTCGTCGCTACCGCTTCCGTGCCGGCATTGCATTGGCTCCGCCATGCTCCTTCCGCTTGCGCGGGAGGGCGGGTGGCAGTTTCCCCCTTCCACACTCTGCACTATCCGGGCGGGTTAACCAGGCGGGGTTAACGAACACTCCGAAGCACTGATGTGCGACGCATCGATGCCAGGCAGTCAGGTCATCACCTCAGCCGTGTTCTCTTACTCCCTTGATGCTCCTAACGGCAAGCAATGATTGCTTGTTCATCGTTTTCGTGGAGGTCGCTTATATGTGGAGGATAACGGGCATACGTTTTCGTAATTGCTAGTGGATTACTTCTGGAGCAGGCGAAGAGGTGGTTTTTGTACACTAAGACTTTCCCTGAGGGGCTGGAGGCTCATCAAGACGTGGCCTTACAGACGTGCATTTGCGCTACCAGTATCCATTCGTGTTGTTGAAGACGTGTTGAATCCGACAGTCAGAACGATTCGGGCTTAGCGAGCAAGCTCTCCGAACGTCGTGGCAATCGCAGACATGACGTCGAACTATCTAGAGAGAGAGCTTCGGAGACATCTTCAACGGTGCAGACTCTTCATGGCAAACCGAAAAGGTCACTATGCACATATTAGATAGAAGGAAAGAAAAGAACGGAAATGTTCTAATAGATGAAACATTTTATCCATCAAACGGATCCGGCAGTTCGTTACGAGGTTGAGAGTAGCCGCGTGCCAAGCAGCAACGAAAGAGAGAATCTTCAGGTCAAAGACTCGTGTGCTCCGATACAATCGAGCCTTCCCAGTGCACCGAGAATCCGCGACTCGAGTTATAGTCCATAAATCTCTAGCAATGGCACTCATTTTACGCAGCTAAACTTTCAGCAGAACTGAGTGGTCCACTAATCGGTCCGCAATGGCCGCACGGTGGTCTTCCTACAGGCAACGTAGTTAGCAGAGGATGTTCTGGTCAGGAATCGGTAGAGACAAGAGTGAGCATCGTCAATTCTTCCTCACTCAACGCCAATGAAGCTGTCCCGCATCAGCATGCGAAAGACACACGGTCGCGAAATGACCCTGCCGTGGATTGCCACAAGCCGAGTAGCCAGGTCGGCGAAGCCGCTTCCGCGAGGTCTTCACTCTTCCACTTGGCGCTCGTGAGACGTCAGCGAATCGTTCGTTCAGCCCTATGGATCGAATTTTGCTTTACGCAGGGCATCGGAAGGCAGGAAGGTTACGGAAATAGCCACGGAGGCACCGGAAAAAAACACAGTTATTCACCTTCCTCGTTCTCAGTTTCTTTCTGAAAGCAGGTGAGAGGAGGGGACCTCGGCAAAGACGTTTTCCTTCCCACACGAAGAGGAGGAAATCGATGCTCCGCATGTACGAATCAGAAGCTCCCACGAGGGGGGCCGTAAATTTTATCGAAAATCACGAGCATGGATCTCGGAAAAATTTCCGGAATACGTGTACGCTTAGGGTGTGCTCGACAAGCTTGAAGGCCCGTCGAACGAAAGTCGGCCCGACGAAAATTGGGCCGTGTTTCCAATTCATGAATTCTGTGCTTCTAACAGACTCCGCAGCCTATTTGGTCAACCCTGGAGTCCCTCATTCGAAAACGGCACGTTCCTCCTGTGAAGTTGGCGCCTCTGTACATGCTGGGCATCCAGGAAAAAAAAATGTTCGAGGATAGGGATAAGTAGGCGACGGTAGCGGCGATCGCTTCAAGTCGTTCACGCAGTTCGCGGTCTTCGAAAGAGTTTTCGCACAAGAACGCACGTGGTTAGCCCTGGAGGTTCTTTCGTTCACCAAGTATTTTGCAGAAGACCTTCTGGTCTCCTTTCCGAGTCCCCCCCCCCCACAAAAAAATTAATCACAGATGATACTTCCTGCATACCTTTCTGTTTCCGATGCCTCTGTGCTTTGCATTCATCTTCATTTCTGGTGGTGCTTCAGAATGGGGGAAAAAAAAGAAGAGAACCAAACCTCTTTTAGGAACACGCTCTGTATTCCTCCTCAATCCATTCAGTAAATCGAACGCTCCTCAACATTCACTAAGTGCATTCATCCCTCAAAGTGACGGGGGGGGGGGGAAGCGACTGTTCCCATCATAGAAACCATTTCGAGCTGAGCCAGAGAGCTTGCGAATAGCCTGGAGCCGCAGAACCCGCCGCATGGCGCCCTCTTTTCCAAGGTTTGTTCATGCTGAAGAACCGTCTCCTTCAGCACGTTTTCTTTCGGACACGGAAGGAAGATGCTACGCTCCCAGGACCTGAGCTTTCCTCCCGATTCCTCAGTTTACTTTACCAAAGAGGACTCGGATCAAGTGTCAAAAATCCACATTACATTCGTTCCCTAATGTTCGGTGCGTGACGTTCCCCGTCGGGATTGCCAAAAGCGTCACTTTAGGCGATCGCAGAAAGGCAGCGAAAGGGTCCGCATAGCAGGCAACGGCGCTGGCGATCCAAAGAACGAGACCGGCCAAAGTGTCGAGAGTGGAGGTCGATGGATTTCGAGAAAATCCTTCACTCACAGAGGTGCTGCTGCTGCTCTCTGTTCCCCTCGACCACAAATCCACGCCTTGCGATTGTTGTCATTCGGCGTTTCAAAGCGTCGTGACCACGAACTCGTGAATACATGACCTCCACGCAGCCATCCTGACCGGGAGGGGAGCGTCGAAAAGTCGGATACGCGAGATCATGGGGAAAGGAAGAACTACGTCGTGGTTTCGAGAAGGGAAAAATTCAGCCACTCCGCCTGCCGGAGCGTGGAATGACCTCGCCTTGACAAAGGAAGGCAGCAGCGGCCGAATGGATCAGCAGCGCAACTAGAGGATAGGTAGCAACGCGGCTGAGAGAAGAACGGGCAAGCTGACCTCGGGCTGCAGAGCTCAGATCCTCGGGCGCGGCGTGCCAGAGTCAGTTACGGCGAAGAACACATTCGTGATGAACACGGGTTTGCTTGCGAGGGCGTTTCTCAGAGCCATTTAGGTACAGAATCGGATTTCTCTCTGAGAGCCACTTTCCTCGACGAGGATCCTGGATCACGCTTCCTTCACGGAGGGGGAAAACGTCCGGTCGATCCCGGCCCTCTCTGAGGATCCAGCTCGGCTGAATGCTCCTCCAGCGAGGGCGAAGCTACGCGTGATGAGGGCGTCGCATTTCGCCCACTTTGGTGCTTCCCCCTTTTGCCTTTCGCCACTCTTCCATTTCTCGGGAACACCCGCAACCTCTCGCAATGTACTCATCCGTTCGTCCCGAATCCTTTTGCCGACGTTCGTGTTCCCGTAGTCACATGCCCGCGTTGGATGCCGTATGTGGCTCCGGGAGCGGTACCAAAGGCGTTGCGCGATCTCCAAGTGGAGGATCGATGCCCAAGAAATGGGTTGCGTCATCGGTTTCGAATCTCTCCCCCCCTCCCCTCCGCAGGATGGCGCTGGTTGGCCTTATGGCTTCGATCGTGGCACTGGTGGCACCCGTTGATGGATCGGGATTGCAAGTTGGTTCTCCAGGGTCCTTCCGGGAATCAAGGGATCCTTCGTAATTCGTTTCGGCGTTCCCTACCACGCGTAAGAGTCCTGGATTCCTAGGATGGTCCTCCCAGACCTGAACTTATATGGTCCCTATAACCTAGGATCAAGGAATTAGGTGGCTGGACCAGCTAATGGACACGGCGACCCCAAGTGCCCCACCGGAAGGATTATTGAGCTGGGGAGAGCTGCTGAGAATCCCGCAGGGAGTGCTCGAGAGGCCCTTAGAGCTGAAGAACAACCGAGTCCTCCCCCTGAAGTGGTGAGAGGCGGATTGTATTGAGCAAAGCTGTCTTGTTTTGTGGTGGCGAATTTAATATTATAGTGAAAAATCTATAATGAATTCAAGGGACGAGAAGACCCTTTAAAACGAGTGTCTTAGAGAAATTGAAAGAGTGATAGTAAGGTGAGATTTTGAAAGGATGTTATCTGGGGCGGATGATGAAGAATTGAATGAATGAATATCTTCATGATTTGATAATTATATATGGAGTAATAGTGATCTTGAAACGAAGAAAAAGTTCCCTAAGGGATAACAGCATAATTTTCACGGAGAGTTCTAATTGATGTGAAATTTTGGCGACCTCGATGTTGAATTAGGTATCTATGAGGTGAATAAGGTTCATAGTAGCAGTCTGTTCGACTGAAAATCCTACATGATTTGAGTTTAGATCGGTGTAAGCCAGATTGGTTTCCATCTTCAACTGTTGCCCTGGGGCCCCCAGTGCAACTCCCTCCGATCTCGCTGGACCCGGGGGCTGTGGGACCGAACTGTGGCAGGTGCGGGAAACGGGAGTCCCAGCACCTGCACCTGCTCATAGACTGTGTTGCCCTCCGGCCCCTGTAGTTGCGCTACGCAACGGCCCTTGGTGCATCGACGGACAATCCCAGGGACGTGATGAAGCGCTGCCCTGCGATGCCCTTTCTCCTGGTGCATCCCCAGCAGCTCTTTGCTGCTGCCTACACAGGGTTGTGGCGTCCTGGAGCTACGCGAGAGGAAGACGACGCGACAGGGACGCGACCTGCTTCGCCGAGCGCTTCCTGCGGACGCAGCAAGGTGACCCCACCTGGGACGTACTCGCTCCAGCGGACTGCGATCCCTTCTCATGTCCCCCAGAATTTTTTTTTTTATTGACTTTTATCTTTATTTTTCGTTTGCCCCTTCCCGGCACGCAGGCCGACCACCTGATCGGCCTGCGTGACGGTTACTCGGCAGGTTTTGAACATTTTCCGACGATGGCCCTACATATGTACATTTATTATTTTTATAATAGACGCCCGGACTTACCGGGTGTTATAGACACCCTTATGTGAAGTGTTAAAAAAGCTTCGTGAGTTCCCTGAGGAGGCGAATGGTTCTAGTGAGTAATTTGCGAACCAAAAAAAAAAAAGAAGAAAAACAACTAATGCTGATGAGGAGCCTTCAACTTCCTCTGCCCTTGGATCTTTTGATTAGTTCTGAGCCGATGGAAGCTGACGCGAGGGCGTCTTCATCTCATCGCTTCTGCTGTTTCTCTTCGGCTGCTTTTCAGGGAAGGGAAGCATCCTCGCCTTCCCCACTGCTTTTTTCAGTCCCGCGAGGCACTTGATGTGTCCTGGACGACTCTTCCGGGAGCCATCAAAGCAAACTGGGCAATCGCAATCGATCGGTTCTCCTGATTCCCGTTGGAATTTTCGGAGCCAATGGCAACGAGTATGAGATTCAGATCATCGCTTCAGATCCACAATTTTTGGCAATTCCTGTGAAGAGTAGCTCAGCTTGGATTTGCGTCCCAACTCGGACTGGCAATCTGAGAGGACAGGAAGAATATTTGACCGTGAAAGTCCGCAAAACTCTCACGTCGTGGACCTGCATTTCGAGGAAGATTCGATCCGTTACCTAGAAAGCTCCTCCTGCGGTCGTGGCGGCAACCTCGGAAGTGCTCTTGTCGAACGACTGCGGACGCTTCCGGAGAAAGCGGCGAAGGATGGGGCGGTGATGGAAAGGAGGAAAAGGAAGAGCACTCCTGAAAAATGTTCCACAACCTCTGTCCGTAACGCTGTGCAGTAACTTGTGAGATTCGGCCATTCAACCGAGGGAATTCAACTTTGCAAAAGACAAGGAATCGAAAAGCGGCTGCAAGAAGTTGGCGATTTTCGCCCCGCGAACTGGAAAGCTTAAAACTCCCTTTTTTCCTTTAGCGATCGAAAGTTTCCCGTTCTCGTTTCACGTGTTCTGAATGAGTGGCATGACAATGCTGATGGTTCCAACATCCCTGCCAAGTCTTCCTGGGGTCCAGAAAAGCAGCAAAAGCTTCGTGAGAGTCGCACACATTTCACATCAATTCGCAGCCATCTTCATTCGCTCACGATGAGAGTTCCGCGGAATCTCTCCTTCAGTTACGAAAGGAGCTGCTTCAGATTTCTACTGTCCAAAGAGTGAGGGTTGGCTACGCCCCTCTGTCAGAGGAAAGGCATTCCCAGAAAGACCTGTTTTTGGTCGTTACTTTCTGAGCATCTCTAAATTTAGGACTCCCCGCTTCATGTTGGTCCTTCCGGAATTTCAGATCCATGCCATCTGCCAGAAGAAAATGGATGCTCAGCAGTTCAGCCAGCCGTTAGGATACACTACCACCCGAACTTCTCGTTGTTGCCACCCGGATACGCCGGGACGTTTATTCAAACTCTTCCTCTAGTCAATACAATACGTGGTACAAGGCCCCACTAACGGCCAACATTTGACAGGACCTGCCGGGACGCAGACCAGCGTGGCTCTCCTCGGCAGTGGAAGGGGATGGGGAAAAAACAAAAAGAAAAATAAACCAAAAAAAAAAAAAAAAAGAGTTTGGAGGGCCAGGAAGGTTGATCACTCACCACTGGGAGGAGGGTCCATGCTTTGCAGGATGCCCTCGAGGTCCTTCTTCATTCCACCTAGCTGGGACCATCCGGTAGCTCTCTGCAGGAAGCGAACAGCATACGGGATGACGTCCCTTTCGTTGGCGTCTTCATCTTCGGCTTCACTCCAGGCCGCCACAATCCCACAGATGCAGCAAAGTGCTGCCAGGGCTGCGGCTGGTTGCAGGGCGTCCCGCACGAAGAGAAGGTGGTAAATGTCTCTGGGATTGCCGCCAACCGGTATCCCAAGGATCATCCCGAAACGTTCCCACAGGGGCCGGAGGGCAGGACAGTCAACTATCAGGTGAGGGAGGGACTCCCGCTCCCCGCACCTGGCGCACTCAGAGTTTACCCCTCCCTCGTCCAATGGAAGCGGCGGACGTTGCAGGGTAGAACCCAATGCAACAACAAGAGCGCCGACTCGTGCCACTTGAGGGGGAGAATCCTGGAACCATTCAATACCTGGGGCCACTTCAAGTCATCCGTCGGGATGCCGAGCAGCTCGCCCCATCGCAAAAGTCCAGGCGGAAGGACGCTCTGGGTCGTGGCATCCGACAGCTTTACCATGGTCCAACCGCACATCTTCTCTCTGCCCGCGATCCGACAGGGGACTTGCCACTTCGGCTTACGGCCTCTGACGAGGGCCTTTTGTAGGAAGGGCAGCGCCGTAGCTAAAGGGGTGGTCTTCGCCCAAGTGCCTCTGGCGGGACACTCCAGAATGGTCCCCAGGGTGCAGCAGGCGTAGGGGCTAAATCATAGGCAGTTCCAGTTGTCACTTCTCTGATGGTTTATCTTCGCCCACGTGCCAACAGATTCCTCCAGCCATGCAGAGGAGTTGGCGGGGCTGCATACCATCCATCCGTTCTCCTTGGCCAGTGTGGCCGTGCGTCCAAGGAGAAGGCCGAACTTCTCGTCGGAGTTGTTCTCATTGAGTCCTAACCTTGTCCTGTCGCTTGATTGCAATTCTGATTTTGCAAGAAACTCCGTTGTCAAGCTGGATAACTGCTTGATTTACCTTTGAGCTTTCTAATGCTGACAGAATTGGTACAGTCTTATTCTGCACTGAGTCTTGACCACCAGTTTATCCAGATGAGAGTACTTACTCGATCGGATCACTTAATTAATTAATTAATTATCTGTGATCAATTATGCAAAGCATAAACGACTTAGCACATTCATATCATATCTCCGGTTGTGATTCATGTTCCAAGGCCTAAGGGTTATTGGTTCGTTGCTTTCTTTTCCCATCTAAACTAAACCACACTCACTCCCTCACCTTCTTGTGTTTTGTCATTGTGCTTGATCATCCTGTTTCTTTGTTTCACACCACTGGTGACCTACGTCCCCTCGATTATTCTATTGAGTTTTTTCTGCCTAGTACCTAATGACTGAAATATGAATCCACTTCTTAATCTCCTTCCAAAGGACCAAGCTTTCAATAGCAGGCTTCCTTCGCTATCAACTCCTCTTAGAAAGATTTCCATGCTTCACTACTCTTCGAATACAGAGAGGGATGGTGGTTCAGATATTCCATGTTCATACATCTATACAGTTTCTGTGTTTCCTGTTCCCTAGCTATTTACATCTGAACTTTACATCTTGCAAGCATAGGAATGACGATGCTGTAATAACTCAGGAAATCTTGAAGAAACCTACTATTTCTCAGAACTGCAGTGTGTTCGGTTTACCTTGCGGTCCCATTCATCTCCGTTCCCTAACACTAAGCTGTGGAAGTATTCTGCACGGACCATTGTGTTTAAGTTGCCATAAGATGTTAAGACGTAAGAAAAACACGCACCTGCTGCAGAGTGTGGATCAGACGTGAAATGGTCGGAAACAAGGAGAGTATTTACTTTCCTTCTCACCTAAGCAGGAATGATAATGTATGGAAATCTAACTAAAAATCTAGAACAGCCTAGAATGAGTAGAATGGAATATTCTGGATATTTTCTGTTACTGAATTTAAGCTCTAGAATAGTCTTTCTAGCCTTAGAGAGGCTTTGCATCTGCAGCATTGCCAACAGTTGAGTGGTTTGTGGAAATGTAGCCGCACAAGCATATCCATTTAAAGCACATGATATAATCACAGGATATAATTTCCTACAGCGCCGAAATCCCCAATTTATTTCAAACGAATACATTAGCCCATTACTGATACCCATTCGATTGTAGAGAAAGCCGGTGTGATCATCAGGGTGGAATAGACCTCGGTTCGAAACCAGAAAAGCAACATTTGCAACAAAGTATCGACCCACTCTCACTGGAAGTCAGGGTCAGTCCACTTTGCTTTACATGGTCAGTTGACCATGTAAAGCAAAGTGGAGTCACGCATGAATTGTATGGTAAGTGCAAGTAAAGCGAGATCTGATTTGCTTACGCAGATATAAGATCCCTTGCAAAGATTGAACTGGATCAAACACTTTTTGATGTCAGCACAAATGGAACGAGAGCTGAAGTGACCATCAATGGAGTATGGGAGATTTTCACGGCCTTTGAGCTTTGAAGCCCCCAGAAGAATAAGCATCGACTTTAAGCTCTTTATTATGCAGTCTTCGTGGAGTCTACATATTATGGATAGTTTTCTTTTCTGCAGAATGGCATGCTCATCGATCCTAGAAAGATGGGAAACGTAAGAAGACTCGTTTGCAATCTCTGGACCACACATTCCTCTTTTGATAAGCATAGTATTTTGTTCGGCAAACTGGAATCTTGAAGTGGAAGTTGCACAGAAGAGATTATAGCCATCCCGTGAAGAAGGATGCTGGATCAACACCTCGAGAATTTCTATGCACAGGTGAACGGTTCCTGGTGGACGTGGTCTTATTCAACGAATTCAAATTCAATCTTCCATTCATAAATTATTTGAACATCGATAAAAGACTTCTATTTGGTCTGTAATTGGTTCAAGCAGAATCCATGTCCACATTGATGAGGCAACTAATAGTATCTTGAAAAGGCAGCTCATTCTGTTGGGAAACTCCTGCCAAGTGGTCAACAGTCTGGGAACGAATTGGAGAAATTGTGAAACTGGGATTGGAATTCTGAAATCTAGTTTCTCACAAGTAGACGTGTTGGGAATCATGTACGTAAGAGTGGCTTTCACTTGCTATGGTACATACGTGGAAACATGTAAGAGACACTGAACATTGCGAGACACTGGCAACGGTCCTTGCATGGGTGATCTTCATGGGATCTCTGACTCCCCTTACTACTTCTCTTATGTTTATTCTTTCATTTCTTCTTTGAAACAGCCTTCGTTTTAAGAGGAACGAGTTTCTGCACCGTGTCTTGTTCGAGCCACAATTCTAACATACTAGAATGCAAATTACTGGTGGTCACTTCTTTTCTTAGTACGTTTCTTCTTCAAAGATTTCTCATCTTTCCGGGTATGACCCTGCTTTTTGGACTGCATGCAATCAGACGGCACTAGTTCCTCCAAGCTGGTTATTCTCCCAACTGCAGAAAATCAGATTGGTCCACTTCCTTTTCAGAAGCATCCGCACCTTCAGGCAATTTTCCTGCATCCGTATTGACAACTAGACAGGGCAAAAGAAGATCTCACTTCCATTGCTGGACTCTAACAAGCCATTCTGAAGCTGGTTGTGGCCTGTGGTTTTGGTCGCTTCATTATCTGTCTCCATAAGAAAACTGTGAAACAAGTTGGACAAGCTTGGGGAACATTCTTTTTCAAGAATCCCATTTGAGTGCAAATGAAGCATTTCATTCAGTGATGTTCTAGTAGCTGTATGCTGCAATTGTATGCAATAATAATTGTATACTGAGACGGTACAGTATTGATACTGTACGTTGTCCACTTTCCAAGCAGGTGGCTGAGATGCTTTTCGTTTATGCGAATAATGAGTTTGTAGGATGCATACGAAAGATTAATTCGTTATCAATAGTTAATAATGAATTTAACTTTGCAGTTGCTTATTAACTGATGTCTAGTTTATGGGTTGGGTTTCCTGGCATGCACTCGAGTCACCGGTTTTTATGTGCAGCAGTATGCAACCTTTTCACGAAATTTGGCGATATTTACTACGCAGAAACGCAGTTAATAGTGAATTTGTGTTTAGAGCCATGTTTTTTTTTTTTTTTGCTTTTTTGCTTTCGAATGAAAGCCGAGCAATTCAAAGCATTCCAGTAAATAAAAAGGGGTCCGTGATGACCCGAGCAACCGAAAAGGGCAAGTTCGTTGTACATCAGTTCTCCTATATATATATATATAGGAGAACTGATGTATATATATATATGTTTTGTTGAAAGCAAACTGCATTATTCGTCCTCTTCCTGCTCCACTGAGGCATTTTTTTTTCATTATTATTTCATTTTCCCCCTCTCCGTCCCCTTTTGTGTTGGCGCCACTTGCACTGTTTGGTGCTGCGGGCTGAGGAATAAAGCACACAAGCGACCCAGGGCGTGAAAGCAGCACGAATCGGTTGTCGAGCGTCGCCAGGTGCCCAGGTGGTGTCAAGTGTTGGTGTTTCTTTGCTCTTCGACACGTTTCCCACTTTCCATCATGCCAAACATAAAATTGAGAAGCCTCGAGGGAGATGTATTTGAGGTGGACGTGGAG
The DNA here is from genome assembly GCA_036172245.1 of Raillietiella orientalis. Lineage (NCBI taxonomy): Eukaryota > Metazoa > Arthropoda > Ichthyostraca > Raillietiellida > Raillietiellidae > Raillietiella > Raillietiella orientalis. The sequence continues at coordinate 747,317 of JAYWIR010000033.1, read as the reverse complement.
GTGGCCAAGTGCTCTGTAACGATCAAAACGATGCTGGAAGATCTAGGTTAGGAAGAGCAGTGGCATGGTTACGGACCGTTTTCTGTTTTCCCATCGCAAAAGCTTTTGCTCACAGTAAACGTATTTGTTTGTGTGTGTGTTTTCTGTTCAGCATGGTGAGAAAGATAAAATCGCGGTGCTAGGGGAGCTGGCGGACTGCTCGAAGGCATTGAAGTGGCCCCAATGAATTATTACCAAATGAACCCTTTTATAGTCGTGGTTTAATCGTCACTGAATGATTAGTTCACTGTTGCTACATATTCTAATTGCCAAAACTGCCTTATTCACTCAACAGTATCAACTGCCGTTTTTGGTACCATAGAAAGAAATGCAACGCAGTGCACTGATTCAAATGTTCTGTTAATTGTAAAAAAGCATTTTACCTTTGTGAAAAATGCACAGGTTACGCTACGTTTGTTATTAACTGTAATATTGACTGAATGTTGGCTATTTGGTGCAAAATTTTAGGCATGGAGGAAGGTGATGATGAGCCAGTGCCATTGCCTAATGTGAATTCATCCATTCTCAAAAAGGTCATTCAGTGGGCCAATTATCACATCAATGATCCTCCATTACCTGAAGATGATGAACACAAGGAAAAAAGAACAGATGACATATCAAGCTGGGATGCTGATTTTCTCAAGGTTGATCAAGGCACCCTTTTTGAATTGATACTGGTAAGCAACATCAGTTACACAGTGCATAGTTTCACCCGTACTTACCCTTAAAGTTTGCATTTTTCCTTTACTACTGATATGTTCAAGTAAGTTCTACCTGGATTAATGATTTATGATGCCATATATAAAATTCAGGGTTAAGTAGTCTAGCTTTCATTTTGCACTCGTTTTGGTTATTTCATTGTAGCAGTTTGCCTTACTAAAATTCAACATGGAATTGAAGATGGTAATCTTCAATTCCATGTTGAATTATATATCTTATCTTATTAGCATCAAAAATATTTCATTTATTGTGTAGAATGAAGGGTGCATAGATTGCAAACATATAAAAAACTAAAATACTCTTTATAATTCAATTTTATTTAAACTGGAACATGCTGAGCAAGCAGATTATCTCTTGCATTTCCCCTTAATTTGACAAAGCAGAGATTTTGTTTCCAGAACTAATCTTGGGATTTTTTTGTAATCTTGTTTTTATAATACAATCACCAGTTTAACATGTTCATCATCAAAATGAAGCTAAGAACAAGGATTTTACTTTTGAATTGTAATGTAAATATAAAAACACTTACAGAGTCCTCCCATTAACACTTCATGTATTTTGTGTTGTGCCTTAATGTTTTCGTTTTCCTTTTAGGCACATGATCTATTGATATTTTTCGAAACATCTGTTCCTTCTATGATTTTTGTACATCTGTTTATCCGCATTTATCGGTATTGGATAATATTTCTTCAGCATTTGGATGTGTATTGATCCATCAATATGTGGATTAATGGATCGTGTATCTGTTCCTTCCCCATTTAAGATTCGTAAACTGTTTTTGAGTTTCCTGTTTCCTGCATATACCAGAATATTATTTGGTGTTTATTATACGCCAACATGAATTTATTGGTAAAAGTGGGGATAATGGAGATTGTTACAAGTGGTCGTATTTTGAAGCAGTAATTTTTCATGGATCCTGTTTTCCAGATGATATGGTTGGTGTTTGGATGGACTTTCGAACAAACTGATTCTATTTTAAACCAACCAAGTTTAGAATTTTCAGTAGCCGTTCTTGGTATTTTTTTTGTTGATCAAAAAATATATCCAATAAACCGTGTGATCAGAATGTTTTTCCATTTCTGATCACACGGTTTATTGAATCCTACCCAAAGTTTTCAAAAGTTATCTTTGAATTGTTGCATTGGTTCACACTTAAGATATTGCTGTGTACATTTTCCAATGTGGAAGTGTCAATTTTGTTGTGCTTTTAGGCAGCAAATTACTTGCATATTAAAGGTCTGCTCGATGTAACGTGTAAAACCGTTGCCAATATGATAAAGGGGAAAACTCCAGAGGAGATCAGGAAAACTTTCAACATCAAAAATGACTTTAGCCCAAGTGAAGAGGAGCAAGTCCGTAAAGAAAATGAATGGTGCGAGGAGAAATGAGCTTTCATAAGTTGTTGGGCGTTCGGATTTTTGAAAAGAACAAATATACAGGAAAATTCTTAAGGAGTTCATTATTAGTTTAAATTAATTGCTGACTGAAGTTCAATAAAGTTTGTTCTGAAGACTTTGAAAACCTTTTTTTGGAAGTTTGCAATTCCATCTGTTTCAAGGGACGTTTATGGCTGTTTGTTTCGTGCACCGGGAACTTTCCAGAATGAAGACTTGGCTGGGTTCATGGCCGTGTTCCCGACGTGCGTAGTGGGTGCGCACTGTACATACGGTCGAAACGCCTCTCCGATGGTACATTCGTAATTTTCCCAAACCAGAACTGTTGAATCCCGAGGTTTCGACAAGTGAAAGGGAGATTTTGCATCGTGAGGTGTGGGGTTCTGCAGTTCACGTTGAGACTTTATGAGGGCTGCGAGGTGTTTTACAGACTTTCATGTACTCTCCCCAATCGGCTAGGCATTAACCTAATGCTAAACCTAATTGTAAGGATATTTTCAAACTGCTCCCTTTTTATCATTGATGGGCGAGAAGACTGGTATAAAAAAGTTCTCCAAAAAAGGCATTTGGGACCCCAATCACCGAATGCGATCTGTTGCGCAGAAACACCCCCCGTGGAAAGATAAGTCGAAGATGTTAGGCAGTCGGATCAAAGTGAAGATTCCGTCTGAGTGGGGTTCGTCTGGGCAAATGTGCTGCGTTTTCAGCACCCAAAACAAAGGAGGAGAAAGCCGAATTTTCACCCGACTTCACTGTGGTTCGTTTTTTCTCGAACGAGGTCTCCTTCCGGTGCGGTACTTGAATCGGAAACTGGCTGCCTCCGAGGTGCCAGAAGATCAGACGGCTCAAGGGAGGCATCGAGGTACGGGGCTGGGAGAAAGTGCGGGGTTCGGCATCGAGTTGAAGATCCTGGGAACTCGCCTCGAGGCCATCCTGTCGTGTCCAAGAGTGAGCTGGAGCGAACGCAAAGTATATAGGCGGTGGCTGAACACTCGGAGAACTGTAAGTATTCTGTTTTTTTCAGTTCTCAGCCGTAGTTGTCAGCTTCAACTCCTAAATAGTTTACGTTTCGTTCAAGAAATGAGCTGTTTTATTCAAAATGAATTTTGTGTGTGCCACACGCTGTATAGCAAATGCCTGCATCCCCTTCGCAGAAGTAATAGTAACCGCACCAACCTTCAACCTGCTGTTTGCTTTTGCTCTCTTCATTTCCTCTTTCCTTAGCTCAGTGTGGTTTCAGTCCGGCAGCTGCACGAAACGGACTTACTGAGCATCACATTTCGATCTTCAAAAAGAGTTAGCAGGAAGCGGAAACGCGAATTTCATCACATTTATTTTTGTGATCCCCTTTCCAGTGGGGAGCGTTCCAAAGCAGATGTTGTTTTTCCTCTCGGTTCAGGAAATTAGTTACGTCCTCCTGGGAGACGTCAGCACGATATTTCGTCAGATCTCAAGGCCTCGCACCGTGTGACGTTTTCCATTCTTTGCTCTGAATCCAAGTCTCGGAATCCCAACTTTCAGATTGCGGTTGGTTGATGGTTTCCACCTAGCTAAACACGAATCGTTTCCCGTTCATATGTGGTCAGGTGTGTGATGTGTGGCAGTGCTGGCCTCTGCGGGTCAGCTGCGAATCGGACTCGGAGCTTCTCTTTGGACGTGGAATGCTCCTTGGGCATTCGGTGAACGGGAACGAGTTTGATTTGACCGATCACCTCAGATCAACATCCATCCGGTCAAGTACCTTGGAAGGCTAACCTATCAAGGCTCCTTGGCGCTGTTTCAACTGTGTGGAGTAGCAGAGACTGCGGGAACCTGGCAGGTTCCACGCCTCTTCTACGAGAGGAGAAGCGGAAGCATCGTATTGGAGCCTGGAGGAAGTATGGGCAGCGGAGCATCTCCATGAAACGTCGTGAAGTTCGCTAGAACGTGTCTTTTCGATGCCCAACGTAGCGGTCCAGTCTTGCGTGTTTCTGCGTGCCGCGGCTGTGTTGCCGTGACGGCACAGCATTTGGAGATGGAGTAATGATACTTCTCCCTCTTCCCACCCTCAATCTATATCTAAAAGAGAAGAATTGGTTGCGAAACTGGATTTCCGCTTCTATGATGAGGAACAGAAATCCCAACGATAGACGTCAAGAAATGCAGTTCGACCTGACTTTCGGGTTTTGATCCACACGCGAACTGATGCATGAAGTGGTCCGTTAATGAGGAACTACTCTTTCCTGTCGTCATCAATTCTCCGGCTGCTAAGATTCGTCCGACTCGGAGAAATGATCCTGGTTTTTTGTTTGGGCTGCAGAAGTGGACTGTTGGATAGGGGAAAAGGCGCGCTCCTTCCCTTTTCCGGATCTGGAATGCTCAAGCCAAAACCAGTGATGATTTGTCTGTTCCGATGGAAGGCAATGACGCTTCTCAAAGAGTTCAGTTTGAAATCCAAGCTTCATAAAAGGTGGGAAATCCGCGAATTTTGTGAATGCAAGAAGCAAAGACATCGGTAGGGCTTGCGATTGGACATCTTGTGTCAGCCAAAGGCCACACAACAAATTGGCGGTGAGCTACTGCCACCAAAGTGCGACCTAAGATGCAGCTAATTGAGATGCGTGCAAACGGATTCATTTGTGCTTTCGAAAAACGCCTTGGCAACTTATGTTTCTCAGCGCATTTGGCAACCCGATGATCTTGGGTAACTGGATTGTTTTATGGTAAAAATTAAGAGTTATTGTTAATAAAGTATCGGAGTACCAGTGGCACGTATTGCGGGTGTAAACGTTCCAGTAAAGAAATGTGTTCCTTTTGCATTAACTTATATATAAGGTATGGGGTTCTGAGGGAGTGTCCCTCTTTTCTGGTATGGCTAGTGATTCGGGAAAAAAGATTTGGCTTGGATTTGGCCCACAATTTTTTCCTTTGCTTTCCGTGCCTGTGGCTTAGGGGGTCAGGGTCATCGTCAGCGTAATCATTGCAGCGTCCTGCATACACCTCTGGCTTTCCCAGCAACGAGTCACCTCAGAGATCGAGCCCGGATGAAATGGAAGAATCTCAGAGACGATTGCGGAGTCGGTGGTAGCCGACATAATTCAAACACCACTTGAGGATAGGGACCTATGGAGTTTCGTATCCGGAGTGATCGAGGGGAACTTAAGCCAAGTACGAGGCGCCTCTCAGAAGTAAGGGCAGATCGGATACAAGGAAAGAACAAATAAGAGGAACGAAAATGTATCCGTGGTTCGAAACACGTACATCCCCATGTCATTTTGCTACGTAGTCACCATTTTTTTTCCAAACACTTTTGATACCTGGGAGTTGAGCCAGTTCAGCTTTCACTCCTCACTTTCCCAGAATCATTTCGTCGTCTTTGTGGTCTGCTGGACGACATAAGTGCCTCACATAACAAATCGCTGCAAGAGGCATTCTCGTCCCTCCAAGGGCGCGATGGTGGACAAGGTCAAAATAACAGCGGTGGAAACGGCAAGACGGAAGCTGATCCGCGCGCCCCTGATCTTGATTCAACTCTGAGGCCAGATCTGGCACGGTGTCCATTCGATAGAGTCACCTTTGCTGGAACCGAAATTTTAGAAGTGTTGCCTTTATAGAATGTTGTTGATTGCACCGAGATGGGTAGTCGAAATGAAAAAGAAATGAAAAATCTGGATAATGAAGTAAAAGAAACCAAAGTGTTGAACAGCAGCATGAATTTTCATAATCAGAGGAACAAATTCAGCAACATTACAACAGTGAAAAATAATGATAGTGTAATATGGCAAATGATGATGATACGATATAAAATTTTATTCGAACTTCTTCCGGATTGCTTCCTCCCGTATTCTTCTCAGGAGAAGAATGTCACGAACAGGAAGGCGGACACTTTCTGACCACTCAGTGTCTAAATTGAACGAGTGTCAGTAACTTTGCCAACAGTAAATTTTTGAGCATTTTTAAAGCGCCTTGGGCGAGCTGCCTTCCCAAACATCATTAAGGGTAATTTGTCATTGCCTGTGGCATTGACACAGAGCACTAAAGTGACCCTTTCTATTTTTTCCCCCAGGGACTGTTACTTCATTTCGATGAGCATTCGTTTTATTTGGTGATCCTTTGTGCACCAGTCCTGTTTCGTCACAACCACAGAATTGCTCCAGTCGATGCTGGTTTTCATGAACTGTCCCTTTAGACTTTTCCAAGAAAACTGGAACCTGTGAGGCGTCGCACGAAAGTTTCTCCCCGGACGCGGTTAATGAGCGAACACCACGTCTTTATTTTTGAAGTTGCTCTGCTGCCACCCACCACTTGCCGAAAATTGTTCCCCTTACATCCCAGAGGGAGGCGAACTCCCTTGGCCTTCCATCTTAAGATTCCATTTGGGCTGTTGTAGAAACCACGAACGTAAAGCTCTCTCCATCTCGGGAATTTTCGAGATCGCCATCCTGTCCTTCGGTGTTTCGGAACACCACAGCATGAGGCGACCTCCAAGTTCTCTTCATCTTTCGCGAATCTCGAAATGGTTGATCGGTCCGCCTTGAATTTCAAACAAGATGCAGCTAATTGAGATGTCCCCTCTTCGATTTCATGTAAAACATCCGACTTTTGGCGAATAGTTGATGAACTTTTCTTATTTTTCCCCATCTTTCACGCGGCTGGAAAAAGTTCCTTTTATCGAATGACACTGTGTTACAGAAGAGCAACAGGATGGTGGTGCTGGATGTAGCTTGGCCCTCTGAGAATGGGTAAGAAGACTTCAGCATGGTGAGGAACGAGGAAATATCCAAATACCAAGATACAGAGAGCCGACAACGATGTAGAGAGCCTTTGGTCCAAAGGAAGAAAGGCCTCTGGAATTTCGAAGATGGAGAACCGGGTATAACGGTCGAAGGCGTCATCGTCACCAGTGGCACGAGAAGAAAGCTTCCCTCTGGCGTGAGAACACTGCAAAGGGAACACGCATGGCAATCACTAATCCAAAATCACATTAGTCAAGGGAAAGCCATGCAGTGTGTGGGCACGCATTACGTTCAAGCTTTTTCCACACTAATGGATACCACCTAAGATTCCAGGATTTCAATTTCGTTCACGTAGCTGGACTCAAAGTACTGCCGATCGACGCTGGGCCAAGAAAAGAAACCAGAAGAACGCATATGTAGGCCTTGCGGAACAGAGGACGAAACGCTGTCTCACGTGTTAAACAGATGCAAGAGACACGTTCCTCTGTCCATGGCACGACACGACGCGATTCCAGAAACAATCAGGAAGGCCACGGTGGATGGAGCAAAGTGGAGTCTTGTGTCAAGAAACTAGAGAGTGCCAGGAACAACTTCCACCCCAAATTCGGATCTGGTCATGGAAACCGGATATGTGTGCTAGATGTCTGCTGCCCATACGAAAATGGAAAAAAGGCGTTCAGCACAGCCAGGAAGAACAACGAAGGAAAACACAAGGACGTAGCACTACAACTGGGAAAAGGTGGAAGGCAAAGCAAAGTACGCGCGTTCATCGTTGGCTCCCTGAGAGCATGGGGTCCTGGTAATGAAGAAGTATCACAAGATACAGGAATACCAAAAAAGAAGCTGGTGGAACTGAGGCATTGGATGGTGGCTACGTGTATCCTGTACTCAAGTGATATATGTGCTGCCCACGTCAAAAGGAAAACCGATAGCCAGCCGGAGAATCCAATCTTCTCCCACCGTACGAAAGCGAGAAAACAGAGGAAGCACCATAAAGATGGGGCGAAGAGAGCCCCAAAGAAGCAGAATGTTAACTGCGAAAGAAGGTCTGGAGCCCCTTGCAACCAGTTATGTAATTGCACGCATTAACAACATTAAAGTTCCCAGCCACCAACCCAGGAAGGATTCAGTGCAGAGGTGCTGCCATCATCAGTGGACCTTTGGGAACTTGGGACCCCAGCAAAGAAGTCATCCTCCGGGTGAACTGGATGTCCTGCGGATGTATGCTGATAAAATGAGGCAGCACGTGGCTGCTTCATGCATTCTTTACACGCGATATTTGCTGGATACATCGGCTTGGAAGATTACGGATTATGCCCAAGCCCTGCGACATGAAGAGGAGCAGCTCTTGGGTTTTCATCCGGTGACGCCGAGTGTTTGTTTTCATAAGAAAAATAAACAAGTTTGGGACACAGTTTCCGAATTAAAAACGAAAAAACAAAAGGTCATTTGACGATCCACCGATACTCAGGTCGAGGTTTAGGAAGGTTTGGAGCACGAGGAAGGAGGGAAGAAATAAATAACTAAAAGGAGTGTGGGGACAAGGGTCTTTGGTGTGTCTCGGAAATTGGGAAACTGGGAAAGGCCCGGAACGACTATGAGGAAGTAAACTGAAAAAATATATGAACAAAGAAAAAAAAAATTAAGGGAGGATGAGGACAAAGGTCACTGGTGATGCCCGTTCTTTCCTTCTAAAACCGACATATTAGATGTCGGCAATCCTTGATTTCTTGTTCTGGGTGAGGCCACGAGGCCACCTGGCAGCCGTCCTCATGTAGACGGCTGCGATACAAGTGACCTGTCTTCGCGAGAGGTGGAGTCACCTCTCGCGAAGAATCGCCTCAGCAGTTCCTTAGCAGCGTCCTCGGGATGCGAGTGTTTCGAAGCCAGCCTCCACAAAAATTGCCGGAGGCCACCGCAGCCCATCAAGAGGTGAGGGGATGATTCAGTCGCCCCTGCGCCTTTGGCAGTCTGGGGATGCAACTTCCCTCGGAAACCAGGTGCCCACTCCGCTTGCGGGCGTACCCGGGCACGAGCTCGGCAAGGTAGCCAAAGTCGCCCTGTACGCTCTCAGCACCAACTCCAAGCAGGTGTTAAAGAGTAGGGGGCTCAGGCTATTGCCCTGTCTGATCCCTCGCCGCACCGGCACGCCGTACACGTGTTGTCCCCTAAAACAGACGTTTGTTATCGAGGCGCTCCAGCAGGTAAGCCGTTAAGGCGGTCGGGAACCCCATGCGATCCAGGAGATCCAGAAGCTCCTGGTCCACGCAGTCGAACGCTTTATGCAGATCAACTGCGACCGCCAGGGCTCCCTTGCCCGCCCGGCTGTCCCCTCCCTGCCCACCAGGCGCCCTTGAGTTCGAATTGCCGACTCTTCTTTCCTTTTTGGTCACATGTTCCAGCTGCAGGTGGAACCATGTGCTGGCCAGGAACAGGTTGGCCTCCATACTTTGCCCGGGAGCAACGTAAGTCTGCTCCGGACTAATTATGGAGTCGGCCACCTGCCCCAAACGCGCAGCCCACAGCACCGCAACCAACTTGGCATCCTTATTGACTATCGTGATTGGACGGCAGTTGTTCAGCTACCTGAGGTCTCCCCCCTTGAAGGGAGCCTCATTCTCGCTAACCGAAACGAGGCGGGAACATCGCCTTCGTCTCGGATCAGCCTTATCAACTGAAGCAACAGGGGTGCCAGCTCTGCGGCGAATCATCGGAAGAAGTACTCTGGCAGGCCGTCCTCCCCTGGTGCTTTCCGCCTCTTGAGCCTCCCTATCGCGGTGATAATCTCACCGATCGAGAAGGGCTCGCCCAGGCTTTCCCGTTCATCCTCCCCTATGACCGGGGCACCGTCCGGGAGCAGGCGTCTCGAGACGTCCCGTTCCGGGGGAGCCCTGGCCAGGAGCAGGGAGGAGTAGAACCGCTTCACGAGGTGGCGTATCGCGGCCGGAGCCGAGTGTTCCCGACCCTGGTCGTCCAGCAAGGTGGGCGGCCCGGATTGCCAGGCTTGTTGCTCGACCCCGGGTCGATACTCGGCCAGGCGACGGACGTTGAGGGTCCTCGCCTTTCGGTATGGGGTGAGGCACCACAACCGAGACAGCAGCAGTGGACAGTGAGGGCGTATGAGGGTGTCAAGAAATGCCGAGTGCCGATGTGCCGTTTAGTCTAACGAGTGCTGTTTTTCGAGGGCCCAACCTACAATTGAGCAGGCCGTGGAGAATGGGGTTTTTTGCTCGTCCGAAATTCATCAATAGCGACTTGGTCCATCCGGCTATAGGAGTTGTGTGCTAACAGCGGTTTTCCCAGCTTCTTTGTGAACTGCTCATGGACGCGACAGGAAGCGTTCATGCTGTATCCAGAGTTCTCCATGGGTTTCTTCCTGGCACAGGGTGCAGAGGAAGAAAGAAATGTTTGAGAGGCGTTTTCTAGAACGACAGATTGGCATCGTTCTTCGGAAAGCTTGTTGAGACGTCTTCTATGCTTTCCAAGTTCAGCAGATTACCGAATCCTCGGGATGAGCTGGATGAAATACCAGGAAAAGCGCCATATGAAGCTAAGGACAGCAGCGAGGAAGTGCGGAATTTTCAATGTAAGGACACAAAGGGGTGGTACTTAGCGCAGACGCTACCACAGATGCCTGTTTTTCTCTAACACAAGAGCACTTGAATTACGAGGGAAAAAACTCCTCGCAACCAACCATTCTCATGAAAAGCAGCAATGAAAGTCGCAGTAGCCGTTGCTGTTGTTTTGAAAGAATGCAAAGGATATCATCCAAAATGTGTATGCGTGATTTGAAGGTTGAGGACATAATCTTCGTGCAAGCAAAAAGCTTTTTGAGATTCCCGAAAGTTTCGGACGGAACCATAATCTGGCCTATCCTCTATGAGAGATTTGCATGCTTTAATCTCTTCTGACGCTGGAGCAAAAACGCAAACGGATCGAAAATGTGATCGAAGAGTGGCGACTAACAGCCTGAGAAGGTGGCAAGAACGTGGCTCCAGAGACACGAATCACCTAATTTTTTTTTTTTCTTGCAACATTTCCACAGACACGCCGGATGAGAAGCAGACGTACCAGACTTTCGTTGCCTCCAGACTTTGAACGCCTGGAAGCTGGTTACCTAGCAACGAAAGCACTGCTGCTCTTCTGCTGCAATTATCCAGCTCCAGTTTAGAGTGGTGCTCTCGAGAGTACAAGGCCCACGGCAGAAGAGTACGGACTCCATTCGGCCATCCGATGTGCGTACACTGAGCTCCGAGACCAGTGGATGTCCGTCTGGAATCGAGTGGGTTCATTTCGGACGTTACGCTCACGTATGGAGCAAGAACGATTCTTTCCTTCTGAAATTGGCAAGGAATGCTGTTTTTGTTAGGTTGATGAACTTCCAAATCGTCTGCACGTTTTTGGATGACATCAGAAAAGGCAACTCAAAAAAGCAAGCCGAACGGCACTTTTCGGGAACAGCCAACGGAGGGTGAGTCATGGAGCCAAACTTCCTGACCCGGATTTCTCGATTTTGTGACAGCGTGTATTGCACTTACTCAGCGGAATTGAGCTCCGCGAGCTGGAAAGACTTTTCATTCGGCTTTCAGCCATGAGTGGCCTCCATGTTTGGCGATTGGGATCATGGCGCACGTCACGCCACTTCCGTTCTGCTCGTGACAGGGAAACTCCACGAATGCTGCTGCTCCCAAAGGAATAGAATTCATTTTCATCCTATTGAAGGAATTTACGCGAAGAGTGAATGGCGTGTTTGCGTTCCCATTACAGGCTTCTCTGGATAGATTTTTTTTTGGTTCTCCAGTGTTCCATAGACTCTAGTTCTTTTTTTTTTTTTTTTTTTTTATACTCATCAAATTTCTGTCTAGTCTCATCCGAACCCTGAATTTGATTCTGGCACCAGTAGATGTATTATGATTACTGTTGTTTTCATTGAGGAATTCCCCGAATGAAGACGATGGTTTTGCAGTCGGGAAATTTTCGAGTTTCGACTGACTCTCGCCTCTTGGATCCACCGATCGCCTTCTGGCTGCCAGTTGGTGAACTTTCCGCACAACCTTTTCAAGAAATTCGCTCTGGAGCCTTTTTTTCCTTCTGTCAAAATCTTACTCTTTTCCGAGCTTATGAGGTCGCTTTTCATTTTCAGAAAGTCACAAAAATGGAACTTCTTCGATCTGCTGTTGTTTCAATGTAACTGAAGCGGTCACTCACTCACTCGAGGTGCCTCTACCGAACAAGAGCATTCCAATCGCAGACTCCTGCAGTGTCAACAAGGTCACGCTGGGAATTCGAATTGACTGCCAGGATTCTGGTCAGAAAGCAGCAGTGTTTGCCGCATTCATCTGAACGGTCCTGCCCTCTGAGACTTGAAGCAGGAAGTCGCATACATGAGGTGTACAAAAAAATATGCCTGACCCGAACTCGTGGAAGTTACGGAAGAAACGTGGTGAACATTTCCAAATCACTGATTTGGAAAAATGCCAGCACATGCTGGAAGCTTCTCAGCTGCTCTGATAAATGTGTGAAACGATCAGTTGCGATGACTGAGAAAGTTCTATCTGCATCTGCGCTTTGATGTTTGCTCACAGAGACTTTTTTTTTTTTTTTTTTTTCTCTTCCCTGTTGATCTACTGCTCAGCCTATGTTACCTTCGCCGTGTTGATCCCCACGACCCTGGGGAAATTTAACGTTACTTTCGTTACTACTTGGATGCTCCACGTCATTGTACCAGCATCATTTTGATTTCGAGACGCAGAGTATTCCTGTTCAGAAAAACATAAAAAAAAAACACACACACACACACACACACCAGCCGTTCATGGCTTTGATAGCGACTCCCAACCGTTCCCTCGAGAAAGATGTCCCACAACTCAGCCAACGTTTTGTGGTTTCGGTCCGGAAACAGGAGACGTTTCCGGTTAGGGCGTGGGTCGACATTGACACGGCATTGATAACATGAATTTAGGAGAATGAATTAGATATACCAGAGAGGAAGCAACGACGATTTTTTTTTTTTCTCCCATAAGAATCTTCCCTTTGCATTTTTCTAAAGGGCGCGCGGTTCACTGCGGAAGAGGAAGTCGGTTCGTTCATATTCTTTTTTTCCGGGATGTTGTACGTGCTAGTTCCATCAAGGGGAAAGAAAATTAGGAATCGATCCTCAATCCTGTTTTTCGACTATCTTTTACACGATGAATGCAAAAGGGGCACATGTCATAACGGGGCTGGTCTCTGGTTTCATGCCATATCCTGATGGTCCTGATGATTTCTGGTCTCTGGTTTCCGGAGTTGTTTATCGACTCTGGAAACCAGTCATAATGTCACTTCTTGTGCTGTGATGCCACGACAGCAGTTACGATAAGTTCATCGCGATTCCCTTATGGAACCGTAATGTCATAAGGCCTCTTATGCTATGTGAGCACCGATGCATACGTTTCTGCAAATCTGAGGCACATGCACCCTTGATCACTGCTCAGTATCGGCAGATCGTTCAGATGTACATCCATTTGTACGTTGAGAAGACATCAATGCTCCGAAGACCACCGAAAAAAACTGGTTGAGTGGAAGTGGAAATCACGAGGAAGCACGAATTTCCACTTCCATTCTAAAGGGGAATGTGAAGAGATGAATGATGATGAGGATGGTAATTTGTTATGCACCCACATGGTTACTGGTAAGCAAATTCCCTTCAAACGGGCATTCACATCTGTGGAAAGTGAATTCATCGAAGTCTGGCCTCACTGTCTATGGAAATGGTGTAAATTGCGTCGAGACCTCGGGGAAAGAAAAAGAGCCATTCAGCCAGATGCAACAAAAACCATCTTCAATTCGCCTTGCACGTTGAGTTTCCGAGGTTCAGGCCCCGAGTTCGAACGGCACGAGGGTCCACTTCCTGATTACTATGTCCCACAAGCAGCGCGCATGGAGGGTAAAGCAAATTTTGCAATACACCTCGGTTCCGCAAGTTCCGGCTGCTTAAAGATCTCGAATCTGCCTCACATCAGGTAGCAGGTAAAATTCCCATGGTTTGTCTCCTAACTTCGAAGAAGAGGACTTTATGATACTATACACTGCATCCGCGTCTACTTCCCACGAGATTGTCAATGATTGTCAATTGTCCCTGCCACCATGGACAACCTGGCACCATGCAGGGAGGGACAATGCTGTTCTTGCATACAAGAACAGTGTTGCCTGTCTTCAGCTCTTGTATACAAGAGCTGAAGACCAAACACAACACTCAAGGCTGCCAGACCTGCGCTCGAGGCTGGAGCTGGGAAACTTGTTGAACACAGCTATACGAAAACAGCTCGCTACGTTTTTCAAAAGCATTAAAAGATACAGACAGGCTACCGCCCAGATTTTTGGAATGAAGGCAGGTTTCAACTCCACCGAACTGATCCAGGCAGTGGCAACAGAATAGAGTGAGTGGACATCGGTTATGAAGCATTCAAAGGCGTATCTTGAACCAAGTCCATAAAGATGCTCGATCATTTTCCTTCTATCTGGTGTCCAATTTCCAGCGTTATTTTGGAGATTTTCGCCCGATCCTTCTTTGGATTCCTCGTATGAAAATGAATTCATTGTGCAAACTCTTCATCGTTTTTGCCTAGCTTGTTACAAGTTATCCGTAGGACCTCTCCTACTTCCCTTCCTTTCTAGCATCCTGCATTCTTGTTACTGTTTGGCGTCAGTGCACTTTACCATACACTCAGTGTTCTTTGCGTTTCTTGGCGAGGTCATTCATTTTCCCGTTCTCCGTTTCTTGCTGCCTCGCATCCTAACGTCACCAAATAGAGTGGGACTTTGCCCTGTCTTTTCGAAAGTTTGATCTTTGATGATAATACAAGCTATCTGCCAAAGATCATGCTGATTTGCATTTTTCAGAGGACTGTCATTTTTCTGAGAATGCCAGCTTTAGAAGTCATGATGTCGGTCTAATATAGAATATTGGAGCGAACAAGAGAATTTCCCCTTTTCGTCCTTCGAAATTTCTGTCCAGACAGATTTACCAATCATCCATCTGCTCCAGCTTCGTGAATCACTCATCCTACGTTCAATCAATCATAAACGGATGGTGATGTGCATCAGCACACGGATTGCTTTCGTGGATATTCAAATGACTATTCTAATGACGTATTCCGTAATGGCTCTGTTTTCCCCAGGGTGCAGCACTACTTGGCTTCGTGATCTGAAGGTCACATTGTAATGAACTTGGAACTGGTAATGCAGGGCATGCGTTGCCAAGACTGCTGGGTATCGACATCACTGCGCTCCGGAGACTGCGCAGTTCCTTCTGGAAAGAAAAAAAAAAAAAAAAAATTGACAAATTGTCCAAAGAGAGTTGAAATCGCGATAGCCCAAAGTTCACAAGTGTTGTAAAAACGAAAAAACACTTGATTTTTCGTAAATTCGCACCCGGAAACACAATAAATCGTGAATACGAGCTCGATATTAGCATGGAGTTCTCATTTGACTTGACCTTCCTACGTGTTAACGGAGCGATTTGAAAAGGCTTCGAAGCCTCGGCTCGCGGCTTAGAGCGAAAAAGGGCTCAAAATCAGAGTTTTAGTTTGACACAAAAGGGATTTGCCACCAATTTGTGGTCGAATTCTGGACAAAGCGTACTGCATTCCATCCCTCTATCTTGAGAGAAGGATGCAGAAAATCATCAGAATCAAGCCTTTTTCCCTGCAGCTTCCTCATACAGCGGCTCAAGAGTCTCGAAATCTCCGTTCGTGCCTTTATGGCACAAAATTCTGCATTTTACTGAAACCCACGCGGGATAGCAGATGCGGGTATCACAGACACTTGGATACGCATCAATTACATCAAATCAAGAACAGATGCTATCCTTTTCATCGTGAGTGATGGACCTTAAGGTTTAGAGCTTCGACTGGGCAGAGACATGAAATTGGACCACACCGACTCCAAAGAGTGTGCTTATTGAGAATACCAATTCAGCGATAATGAGATTTAATGCGAATGTCGATATGAATTTTTTCTCGAAAGTGTCCAGGTTGCCTTTTCCCGTCTCGTCAACGAGTTCCCAAGTGTGCTCTGGTACTCAACTCTGCCTCTTGACCAATAAAAATGACCTGTCTTCCGGCATCTACCAGAATTAGAACCTTCATCAAAGCATCTATAAAAATTTGGAAGTCTCGCTTTGAATTTAGACCTTCATTATTTGATGTTTAATGAATCCGATCGAAATCACTGATTCCACCTGAAAGTTTGCACTCTTTCAAGCGAAGCATGTCCCACCCGAAAATCGTAAAAACCTCTATTTAAGTGACTATGCAACCGCTTCTATGGAACTGCTGAATGGTTATCGAGTTTCATTTCACCTGCCAGAAAGATTTCCTGACAGGTGCCAAAGCAGTGAGCTATTCGAAAGCACAAAAACGGCGGTTCTTCTTTGAGTGGCAAATGTCCTCGCGGCAATGAGTTCCATCGAATCGGAGTTGGTTTTTCTGCCTGCGGTCTTGAATTCAGTCATTTCGACATACTGAATGGCTCCGTTCAAAATAACATTCATGTGTCGAGCCTTTATTTTATGGTTGAGATAAGTTGCGTGGTTTGCACCTTTATGCCATCAAACAGCGACGGTGAGTTTTCGAAACTCCTGATGGACCCTACAGGTTTGCGAGTCGTGGACTTCGTCTTCCAGTTTTGACTACGTCAGGGAAGCAGAGAATCCACTCAAGAGGATGGTGTTGCTTTCCTTCCATTGGGGCGGCAGTTTGGCCCAATTCGGCCAACTCACCGTTCTCTTCTTCTGCTCTCTGCTCGTTCGCTCACATTTTGCTATTTCTACATAGACTTACAGCATATGTGAGAGACTAACGATAAGTATCACCCACAAGAAATAGCAGCGAGTTGGTCAAGTCCTTGTGGGAGACCCACTAGACTCAAGAGGCCCACAGCCCACCGCCGTCTGTCTGAAACCAAAAGGAGTATTCAGTGAAAGCTCCTTCTACACAGGAAGAAACATTAAAAAAAAAAAAAAAAAAAAAAAAAGGGACGTCAAGGCCTGGGCGCTCGTGCTATAACTGTCTCAGCAAATTCCAATGTCTTAGAAATTTATTATCAGTAGTCGTATGCACAGATGCCTAGAACGACACAAAATTACTAGCTTTGACACTGTCCCTTGATGCCTCAGGATGCCTGCATCTGTAGCATCATTTTAGCTAAAGATAAAAGCACTTCAAGTCACAGAACAGCGTTTCAAGGATGGAAAAGATTTTTCGAGATCATGTCGAACTTGGAAATACTCTCTTCTTAAAGTGCTTTTGAATGCTCCGCTCACTTTGCCCGCTTCCCCAAAAGATCGGAACAGAGACGTGTGGAAACAACACTCAGCATCACAAGTGATTTTTTCTTCGGTTCCGCTTTCTTGCCGAGACTTCATTCATGGATTGGGGACTGACCCATGAGGAAGATGCAGAAACGTGCCTGAACGTTGCTGATCGCAGCATCCAGTCCACCAGCTGGAGGGGGAGGAGGTGTGCTCTCTGCACTGAGCCACACTTTTTCTCTTCTTTTCTTTTCCTTTTTTTACCTAGGGACCAAACAGATCTTCACGTCTGCAGCAGACTGTCGAAAATGCCCAACTCCCGCCTGTAGCTCGGATTGAAAAAGGGGAAGAGGAATTCTATTACTTCCAAGCCAAGAGTAGGTGAAGACGAGTGAGGCAAACGGTACTTATCTAATCATCCACAAGATGCCCGGGGAAGCTCCGTTTCCTTTACTATCTTGCAGGCCCAAGATAAGATTTCAAATGAGTTGAATTCTTTCCCTGTGACGTCATCCCAGTCACTCTTCACGTTTTAAAAGACGGGTGGAAGCCCAGCGAGGTGCCTGCGGTGCCTTAGCCCAGCTGTAGTGCGTGCACGTATAAAAGTGTTGATTTATATACGTGGCGATGTTTTTGAAGTTTTCTCGTGTCATCGGTTGTACACGAGATTGAGACCTAACCAGTACAGCTTGAGATTGTGGTGGACATTACACTTGTGCTGAAGCCTTGGAGGTACTTACTTGGTGCCATGGATTCACAAATCCGCCAGAATTTCACTGTTAAGGTCGAAGATTTCCTCAATAAGTTAATAAATGAGGAATTGGCAATGCATTACGTGTTTTTCTCAATGGTGAGTAGTAGTACTGGCCATTTGTCAAAGTGTATGCAGCTCTTACCTGCAGCAAAATTGTTTTTCTGACTGTTTGAGATATCTGTCTCCCACTGTAGATTATTTTTTAACAGTTGTATGGAAGGTACCCAGAGAAACAGCAATGTGTTTAACATTTTTTGGCTTTCATTTTAGCAAATGTACTTCGATAGGGATAATGTTGCATTGAAGGGCCTTTCAAAGTATTTCGGGGAGTTAAAACAAGCAGAGATGCAACATTGTGAAGAGTTATCACGTTTTATAAACAAGCGTGGCGGTACGATAAGTTTCCAAGAAATCAGAGAACCTCATAAAGATGAGTGGGGGACTGGGTTGGAGGCCATGCAGTTTGCTTTGGAAGCAGAAAAAGAACTGCTAGAAGTTGAGCATTTATTTGTATTATTTGTCAAAAAAAAAAAAATTCTTTCCTTAGTTATATTGTAATTTGCATGCAGCAGCTGCACAGAATGCAGATCCATGCACAACCGACTTTGTGGAAACTCAGTTCTTTGACCGGAAAGAAAACCTTATCAAGCAGCTGGGTGATCACTGCACCAATTTGGAGAGGGTTGGGACAGGATTTGGTGAATACATGTTCGATAAAGAAGAATTTGAATAGTCCTGCCTTGATAATATACCTATTCATTATAAGTAGCATACTAAGCTCTAAAAAAGTTTATTTATTAGTGGTTTGTCATAATAAATGCAAAAAACAAGATGAAGATCTTTATTGCAAGTCTGAAAAATCTGGGTGGTTTACCAGTTCACACACAGTATAAAATATCAAAGCATCATTCAAGATGAAATAAAAAGTTTTTTAAAACTCAAGCATCTCCTGGATCTGGTGCATGTGGGAAGAATGGCTCACCAGGGTACATTTTGCAAAAAATATCTTTTGCCTAAAAATCATACATAAACCACAATAAATTAATAAACAAAACAAAAACAATTGCCTTTTGTACATAGTATGTGAAATGTAAGCCTGGCCCTGGCTCTGGACAAGACCACAAATTTTTCCGATTAACTTCTTCATTAATTTGTGAAGAATGATTAAAGAAAAGCGACCAGAAAATACATGGTTTGCTCTTATTTTCTTGACTGAACTGGAAAAAGTGGTCAATAACCATACGGAAGTCCTCTTCTGCAGTTTTTTGCTGTTGCGCTATTAAATGGATCACATCTAAAAGCTACATGTATAAGAGGTAAAAGTGAACTGATATTATACATAAATTAGCTGGACATGCAGCAATACTGCTTCCCAGTTCTAACATGATTACTGGAGCAGCATTTGAAGTGGAACCAGGAAGATGTATCAATGTTAGTTCCTCTTTCTCAGTGGACAAAATTGAGCGATCTGTAATCAGAATTGCCCTAGAAATGCCCAATTCCTGCTGATTTTTAAACAGGTTAGTGGGAGTTAAGCTAGCAGAAACAACAACATGTTTGCTTGTAAAGGAAGCATTGTCCACCACAATACCACAACATTCTGCAGACTTAGTGCAGATAATCCCTGATACAGGGAAATTCAAATGATAAATTCCGCCATGTACTGCACAAAGCCTGCAAAAGATGTTTTTTTGTATTGCTTTGTAGTTCAATACCTGCAAAATGCCTGAGCAATTTCTCCAGTTCCATACATGGGATATAGGTAAGGACTATTTCCATACCGCCCAGCACTGTTTACAAAGCTTCTAATTCTGTTTGCAGCATCTTCAGTCGTGAGGCTTTCATCAGCCATAGCCAAAACATGACACAAGTAATGTTTTAAAAGGGGAGTGAGATTCTGATGCTCCAACCAGTTTGTAAATGGATCACTTGGATTTACTAAGGTATCAAGCATTGTTTAAAGTTTAACAGAGACTGAGGACTGCAAGCTTACTAGAGGATGTGTCATCTATAAGATTTGTAACTGCCTTCATAAGTAAGCGTTTTTCCACAATGCTGATTGATTCTGAAGCAAACACATCAGCACGTGAACAGGGTACAATTTTGATTTGATTTTCGAATAGGGTTGCCACACGACTTACACTTCTAAACTCCAGGTAATTGGAAACATTTGAAGACAAAAGAAGTTCTACTAATGGTCCTTGAGAATACAGAATCTAATCTATTACATTATTAGAGAATTAGCGACACAACATGCCTTAGGTGCTAAATCCAGAATAAGATTCTTGCCAGCACTTTCCATATCAAATTTCTCATACTCACTAATACATAAAGGTAGTCACAATCAAAGATTACATCTGTGGTTACTTACTTATACTTATAAAAAGTCTGTTTACAGAATGTAACCATGTTTGGGTTCAGAGGTAAATAATCATATTCTTCATGAGCAAATTGTGAATTCTTCTCTTTGGGAAAGGGCAGATGGTTATCTGAGTACCACTCCTGAATTCCTTTCCAATTAAAAGCTGTCCAATTCATCCCATAATATTTATTTCTAAAAATCAGGTTTTTTGCAATGTTATAAAAATTGTGTTTGTCATGTTTGCACATGAACTCTTTAAAAACTGTGTAACTCACGATAATGACATGAGAAATGTGAGTGAATCGAATGAGAAAGGCCGATAACCAGAAGAAAAAATCAAGATACAAAACAAACACATCATTAAATCAATATGAACTTTAAGATTTATTACAAAAATCAATTTAGTTCTTATTAGAAGCTCTATTTTGTTTTTTGACCAATCTGTTTTAAATACTAAGATTAAATGCTGTTCTGTTATCTTATTCTTGCGAGCATAGAGAAGAAACCCTTGCTTTATGAAAAATTAAGAATTACTTTTAATCATAATGATATTCAAGTTCAATGAAACACAGAAGCACATCCGTTCAAATATTTACTTCCAAGGAATCCAAATGATTCAGACACAAAAACAATCTATCTTGAACCTCAAAATATACATTCTGAAAATCAATAGGTTACATTTGAACAACTGTAACATCCTTGGTTAACCTGTCCCAAGAAGCCAGGGATTCATGTATTTTATATTATACCTCAGTTGAACATGTACTACTTGCTTGGAAAAATTTCTTCTCTTATTCGTATTACTTTATACCACAAATACAATTAAATAGAAGAAGATTGAGGAAATATTTTCCATATTTTAAAACTCATTCATAGCTTGATAACTATTAAGGCTACACAAACGAAACTGCAAAATTCTTAGGCAACTTACACATCAACATGAAAAACAGTTTTTCCTATTCTTGCTGCAGCAGCTGCTACTATACTTTCTACCAGCCCTGAATTTATTTCTTCAAAACAATTAGTTGAGTACGTTCTTTACCTGTTCCTATAACAATGACATCAAAAGCTTTTGGTAACTGATCATCCATCATGTTGACAATGGAGTTCTAAACTTCCATAATACACAAGATACACCAAACATCTATAAACAGTTCTGATATTTATTTACTTTAAATCCAAATACGCTAAATTCTGATGTTTTCCCTTTTTAAAACAACTGAATTTAAAATTCATTCAGTTGATACTAAAAATATTTTAAGAATACATTAATTAATTAATTTTAGGAATACATTTCCCTCGATTAGTTAATTTTATATTCTTAATTAAAAGGTAATATATTATATATTAATAATAAGTAATTGTTATACAAAACATTTGGGGTTTACTATAAATAAAGGAATATTCTAATGCTACTTCTAAGATTTTTTATAAATAACATAGTTAAAATCAGGAATAAAATTAATATAGTTATACAATAAAAAAATAATGTATATAAATATTTAGACATCCTGCTTGAGAAACATTGTTCCTGGCATTCACTTCAATGCACTTCAATTAATTCTTACAATTTTTTTTTTTTTTTTTTTTTAAATAGATACAATTTAAAACATACTTTAATGTGGAAGCATTGTATGCATGAATTATATATGAATTATCTCTTAGTTTAGTGACAAACTATCTTATTACATTGTGCTTTTCAATCATCATTACAGCAGATTATTCAGTTGACAGCTGCAAACAATTGGGTCTAGAAACCCAACTTGCCTTGAAAATTCTTTATTCAAAATTTGTAATACTTCATTTACACAAAACATTATTTAAAAAAACATTTTTGGAATTCAAGTGTGGACATATCAATCACAAAACAATCACAAAAGTCAACGCTGGTAACAATACCATGGTATTAAAACATCGGTCTCGACTTTGTTAAAAACAGAAAGACTGCAAGGCTGATGTAATGAAGCCGAGAAGTTTATTATTCATGCTGGTCTCAGGGTCCAGCAAAGTAAGGTGAGCATAAGAGCTATTATTTTTCGTTCACTGACATACAAGAAAGGAAAGAAAATTCCGGGGCCGCTGACACCATCCCAAAGGCATCCGGTACCGACGTGCTAAACTCGTAGTGCCCACGGACCGCGTTTACTCGAATGAAACGATCGCTAGGCAACCAACACTCATTAGCTACTCACAAACCAGCTGATCAGGGTTTGCCAGTTGGAACTCAGGGTTCTCCTCTCATCTCGTCTCAACCATTTACCCTGAAAAAATCTTTCATGCTGTGTGACAAAAATTTACTGTTCAGTGCTTTCCAGGTAAGTCGAAGTTGTCAACTAGATAAGGCCGTACCCTTATATAGCTGACACCTGAACTTGGAATTCTCTAATTGATTCCAAGGATACAGCATAACAAAATGAGTAATATATTTCGAAACTGCTTGCACTATGCAGTTTTAAAAGGTTTTGCAAGGACACAACTTCTTTAAAAATAAAACAATCGGTCACTAAGCTAATTTAAATTATCAAACACTGTAATTACAGAATAAAAAAATATCACTGGCAAATGGAATAATCCTAACAGTCAGCTCTTTTTCGTACTGACGGAAATACAAAACACCATCAAATTTTTCAAGAGAAAGGATCTTTGTTTTGTTATGTGGTGTGAAAAGCTCAGGAAGGATGGGGGGGGGGGGGGGGGGGGGGGGCTCTCGAATCAAAGAAATGGGATTAAAATTATAAATTTACGCTGCATCATAAATTTTTTTTTTTTAAAAAAAATCACACACCTGCACGTACTTAAAAAGAAAATATTTAGTATTGAAAGAGTTGCTGCACCTATTCAGCCAAAGCGTACCGTGATAGTTGAGCGAACGAATTTCTCATTTGAACTTTACTGCAACGATGTTAGATTTTAGTGTGCTTTGCAATCACTACCTTGCAAAAAGAACGATCCGTGATTCAGAGGACCAAAAATATGGCCCAAAATAAGGTTTCCAGTCACTTTCTTCACACGTACAAGTGTAATTTCCTGCGATTATTATTGTTTTTATATAGTGAATTTGATTTTTGACTCCTTTGCTCATGGTTTCAAAGAACAGTTGCAATACGTTTTCTATGCAGATCTCAAGCTCAGTGATTTCTACAAACACACACAAAAATCTGATTCAGCATTTCCCTGACACAAATGGCACCCGTAGTAGTTGTGATCCAAGAGATGCTAAGTAATTTTCTGATTACCACATTTCGGCTGTTGGAACATATGTTGACACGAAACGCTTACGTTTCAAAGAAAAAGTAAAGATGTCTTCAGGTTCAGCTTAGGTTCAGCTTAGGAACCTGAAGACCTTACCTGAAGTTAAATCCATGGATTCATCATCATGCAGCATGCATGAGCTGATCATTTGCATACCTCGATCTGATAACTGTTTCATTGTCTCAAACAGAGAAGCATAAACTTGAGAACAGTGCTTGATTGCAAACACTATCTTTGAATCATCATTTTATTTCGTTCGATCTCAGTTGCAAAAGTAGAAAACAATCAAATATATTTCTACATCTAAATGCAAAAAGATGTTTGTTGAATATGTCTCTTTCTTTTCACGAATTTCGAAATCATGCCTACTACCTTCACTCAGATTTCCTTTTGGAACACCTCCAGGAACTGAGAGTTAATCTTGATGAAAGTTCCATAGGAACCACTCGCTGTATGATATCTCGAATCATTGCTATTTAAATTTGTATTGCTTACTGAAAAGATGGAAAAGTACTTGCCTACGAGCACCTAAACAATCCTTTGTAATCGAACGAAACCTGCCCTATGTATTTAAACTCATGTCTTTTGAGCACATGTAACTGCAATAGCATCAGGAGTAAAATGTTTGCATTCATTCTGACGAATACACATAGCATTTTGGGAATAGATTTGGTTTGCCACTTACTGAAAGTCACTTACTGTTACATTAGTTCAGATTTTGAGGGTTTCTCGATTTTTTATTTTTTCATTTTTGTTGAATCTGCTCACAGTTTACTTGTTTGTTTTAGTCTGCTCACTTTTTACTTATCTGTTTGTTCCCCTTCTCAATAACAATCAATTGGTTGCATCCTAATCCAAGAACTTTAAAAAAAAAATTAGTCAAGTAAAGATATTTCACTGAAAATCAGGAACTGCGAATGCAGACTTAAATTGCTACTTAGCATATTATATTTTACTTGGTATCACTGGAACTGAATTCCTGAATTCTCAAATTTGCCCCCTTTTTTTCATCTTGCCGTCTGATTTTTTAGTGTGCTTTCATGCGTTTGTGGAAATTTCTTAATCATATCGACATACCTTGAAGACTGCCTCCGCGGAGGAGGAAGGACTTCCGGTCCAACTCACCTGCGGGGGCCCACCACGTTCTCGCGCTCCTCCAGCGTGGCCGCGAGCTCTTCCGCCGCCTGCGCGAACGCGGCGCCCTCGCCGGCGGCGAGCGCGTGGCGCGGCGGAAGCGGCGAGGGGAGGCTCCTCGCCCCGGGTGGCAGCCTCCGGAACGGCGACCCGCTCCAGTATCACTCCCGGAGAGTTTCGACGCGCGGCGCGGCTTTATTCGTCTTCGGGGCCGTTTTTTCACCCGTCATTTTCTCTTCGGGTCTTGCCTTCATTTCTTTTCTGGCCTTTACAAGCTGCCAACCCTCTTCGCCTTCCACTACTCCGGAAGGCTCAGCCTCCGACGTCACTTTAAGAGATTCTTTAAGAGACTGGCTGTCTGTAATGGCCACTCTCTCGTTGTTTTTGTTCTTTTCCAGCGCGTTTCCCCTGCGCTTTTCTCGCTGCGCAGGGAACTGGGGTGGGGCGTTTTGGGCACGTGCGCCGAACGTGGCCCCGCTCCCCGCACAAGTGGTACTGTATGCTCCCCGCACACCTCTCGCGAAGGTGTCCTACGGCATTAAAGTCGCCGCAATACCGGGGCTTCCCCACGTACCAGAGGTCGACCGATTCTCTGGCAACCTCCAGTTTGTGGGGGAGCCCACAATCCTCTTTGACGGTGACACGCGCCGCAGCCTGACCCCCGAAAAGGCTATTATAGCCATCATAGATCGTGGGTTTAGGCCACAGCGCGTGCATCTCTCCGTACTTCTTCAATTCATCACTCACATCAGAGCGAGCCATGCGGTTCCTGATTCCGGTTAGATGGACCACAACGGAGCGGTCCATCGTCACCGGGTAAATCTTGCGGCCGTCTACCGTCAGTGGGTTATTTATAAAGCGCTGTGCCAAGGAAACGTATTTGCACACCACCTCGACGCTCTGATCCCCGCTGAGGACGGAGAGGCCGTCAAGATCTTGTTCCAGTACATTCGCAGCTGCAGCGCCTTCGTGAAGGCACGTGCAGTCTTCCCGTGGAACAGGTTGCCTACCTTGTAAACAAGCGATGGCCGGCAGCCCCGTAGGCTGCTTGTTCAGCCAAGGTTCCTGCAAAACGCGCGGCCACCATTGAGCTCCACGTCTTCGCCTGCGGCGGCGGGGATGATTCCGGGGCGGATGCCTCCGAACTAGCCTCCCCCACGCCTACATCCATCGCGGTGTCCTCAGGCATAAAAGCCATCCCACACCGTCGATGTTTTCACCCGGCCAAGCCGGAGCGTTTACTGAAAAACTTTCAGTCAGTGTTTGGGGTACAAGGCCCCGCTGCGGCCAATAAGTCTATGGAGCTGTCGGGTGGTCGGTCTGCGCACCGACTTGACACTCCACGTCTGCGGATGGGGTTGGGGAAAAAACAAAAATAAAAATAAAGACAAATTAAAGCAAAAAACCACTGTTCTTTGGAGGGCCGGGAAGGGATCAATGTCCGTTACTTGGAGCTTCCATCCTTTGCAGGATGCCGACGAGGTCCTTGTGCAGATTTCCAAGGTGGGGCCATCGAGTTGCTATTCGCAGAAGGCGAGCTGCATACTCCATGGCACCCCTTCCGTCGACATCCTCTGCTTCGTCGGATCCACTCCAAGCTGCCACAATACCGCGTACGCAGCAGAGAGCTGCTATTACAGCGGCTGGCTGCAGGGCGTCCCGCATGAAGAAGAGCCGAAAAACGTCTCTGGGAGGGCTACCTTCCAGGATCCCTAAGGTGGTACCGAAACGTTCCCAAAGAGGCCGGAGAGCAACACAGTCAAATAAAAGGTGCGGGAGGGATCCCCGCTCCCCACACCCTACACAGTTGGGATTCACACTTACCCGTGTCCAGTGATGGCGGCGTGCATTGCAGGGGAGTCAAAAGTGCAACAGCATAAGCGCCGACTCCTGCCATTTTAGGGGAAGGATCCTTGTTCTGGTTATCACTGGAGGCCACTTCAGGTCATCCGTCGTGATGCCGAGCAGCTCGCCCCATTTTTTCAGTCCCTGCGAAAGGACGCTCTGGGTTGTGGCGTCCGCCAGCTGTCCCATTATCCAACCACTCAACAACATTCCTCTGCATGCGATACGGCAAGAGACTTGCCACCTCGGCGTCCGGCTGCTGACGAGGGCCCTTCGTAGGAAGGGCAGCACCGTCGCTAGGCAGGTCGTCTCTGCCCACGTGCTCCTGGCTGGACACTCCAGGATCTCGCGTAGAGTGCAGCGGGAGTATCTGCCCCGCCGCAGGCTATTCCACCTCTCGTGGATCTTTTGATTCACTATCGCCCACGTGCCAACTGTTTCTTCCAGCCATGCGCTGGAGTTGACGGGGCTCAAGATCATCCACGCATACACCTTCGCCAGGGTGGCTATTCTTCCGAGGAGATGGCCGCATCTTCTTATTTTCCTTCCCCGACATAAAAGAAGAGAAGCAAGTCCTCCGGTTCCGGATGCACGTCTGGCGAGGAGGCGGGCAGGAACCCACCAAGGGGTGCTCCACAACTTGGCTGCGATGGTCAAGGTTCGCCATTGCAGCTGAATTTCCATGCGCTCCAGCGTCAGGTGGTCTAGACCGCCGTCCCGACGCAAAGCGCACAAGTCCATCAAAAAGACTCTAGGCCTCCCCTTGCCCCAGAGGGCGATGCGCAAGAGGTCCTTTGTCCTTTTTTTTATTTCCATGTGGAAGGGGCAAACAAAAAGTAGGGGGCGAAGGATGGGAGCCGCGAACGCGTTCCATACCGCGGCCCGTTCCGGAAGGAGAAACTTGTCTTCCAAGAACGGGCCGATCGCCAACTCTACTTTCCGGAGACGACCTGACCAGGCTTCCGAAGGGGAATAGTCCCCCAACGGGACACCAAGGTACTTCAAGCACCTCGCCGTGGGGATATTCAAACGGATCCAATCAGGCCATCCGACCCACGTCGCACCAACCGCTACCATCGATGACTTCGCATTATTTACACGTAGCACAGTCCCACAGCTTAGCAGATCGAAGAAATCCTCGACTGCAGCTGCCGGGGCAGACATGGGCAAAAGGAGCAGAAGATCATACGGCGGGCGTACCGAGGCACGAGATCGGCAAGGATGTCAAAGTCACCCTGTATGCTCTCAGCACCAACTCAAAGTAGGCGCTGAAGAGCAGGGGACTAAGGCTATCGCCCTGCCTCATTCCCGTCGCACCGGCACGCCGTACACCTGTTGACTGCTGAAAGAGACGTTGATTATGGCGTTGCGCCAGCAACAGCGCAGGTAGGATAGTAGGGAGGGTGGGAAGCCCATGCGACTCAGGAGCTCCAAGAGAAGCTCCTGGTCCACGCAGTCGAACGCCTTGTGCGCTCCAGGGTGGACGTGTCTTCTCGGTGCTCCTCGTGCCAGGAAGTCTCCCCCAGTGCAAGCGGCGTGTGGTTCGGTGGTCGATCAGGCAGCGATGCCTGACGCGACCACCAGGGATGGCCAGGGGGCAGCGGCAATGCCGCCTCCAGAGGCGATGGAGAGCCAGGGGGCGGCGGCAACGTCGCCCCCAGAGGCGATGGAGGTGGGGGCATCCGCCCCCACAGAATCGGTCCCCGCTGCAGCGCGGGCGTGGAGCGCCGTTGTGTCGGCGCCATCGCCTGCAGCCGCGGCGGAATTGTCGGCCTATGTGGAGGAGGGGTACAACCCCTCATTGTTCTACAAGGTAGGCAATTTATATTCTTTAGAGAGCGCGCGCGCCTTCTCGAAGGGCATGCGCGCTCTCGATGTGAAAGAGGAGGAGCTTAGCGCTATGACCATCCGCAGCGGGGGTCAGTACGTTGAGGTCATCTGCAAACATGCAGAGCTGGCCCAACGACTGCTTAAAACCCCCGTTGTGATGGAAACGCGCAGGCTTCTCCCCACTACGGCGGACCCCAGCATGGTGGTCCACCTGTTAGGCGTGACCGCGCGAATGCGCAAAGAACAGGTTCGCGCCGCTTTGGAACAGTTCGGCACGGTCCACGCGCAGTGGACGAAAGTAAGTCCTTTCGAGGACTACACGGGGCTGCAACACGGCCTCACTGCTGCGCGCGTGACCGTTCGGGAGGGCTGCACTCTTCCCCACAAACTGGTGGTCGAAGGCGAAACCGTCGACCTCTGGTATGGGGGGAAGCCGAAATACTGTGGCTTCTGCAATACGTCGGGCCACCTCAAAAAGAGGTGTCCCAATGTGCAGTGCCAAGTATGCGGCACAATGGGCCACACGAGGGAGGTGTGCCCAAAAGCAGCAGTGCGGGTGGTTTCCAAGAGAAACCTTAAAAAACGCGCCCGGCTTCTGCAGAAAAGGCTGGCGACGAAAGCTGCCGCGAAGGCTGTGCCACCCGCGCCCAAGACCCAGGCCGCACCCGAGACCCCGGCGACCAACGCCGAAAAAGTTGAGGGAGCCGGCCAGGAGACTGGGTGGCAAGTGGCAACGGCCAAAAAATCAAAGAAGGAGAGGAGGATGGAAAAGAAAATCGCCTACCAACAGAAGAAGAAAGAGCAGGGTAGCGCGATAATTAAAGAGTGCAGCGTCGTTGTCGAACGCGTTCTCGATGTTGCCGAACGCTGCCAGAAAGAACTCGCCGCTACCGACGACCTCCCCTCTGTTGACACTGTCAACAGCGAGGGGAGCGAGCCGGCGGCGGCGTCCGTCATCGACACCACCATCGATGACGTAGCCTTCGCGCGAGCCCCGGAGGAGCTGGCAGCCTCGTTGCAGCCAGAACCCTCCAAGGCTGGCAAGAAGGCCGTAAGGCGTCCGGCCTCCCCTCAGGAGTCCCCCACTTCCGACCCCGAGGTGGAGGCCGGAAGCGCAGCCTCCGTTTCCACGGCACCGCGCAAGAAGGCTGGACGTAAGTCCACAAAGCCAAGGAAGCTCGTCTCCCCCGTCGAAGGGGAAGAGAAGGCTTCCGCAAGCGAGGGTGCCATGAGCGTGGGAAACTCTCGGGACCCGTCGCCCGAGAGACTCCCACGCACGGACACGGAGGGGATGGAGGGGGTGGAGGCCGAACAGGTGCCTCAGGTGCCTGAGAAGGCCGAAACCCCCATGGACATCCCGCCCGCCTCGAAAGAGGAGGGCTCCCCCACACCTTAATCTTCCCAGCAGTAATGCCGGGAATCTCCTCCCGCCGTCGTCTGCGCATCGCCGTTTGGAACGTGAACGGCATGACAGACGCCGGCAGGAGAAGAGACATGGCCGCCCTTCTGGAGTCCTACGACCTTGCGCTGCTGCAGGAGATCCACGTGATCTCTGCAGAACAAGCGCAAGAGATTTCTCACCCGGTCACGCCGGGGCGTTTATTCCATATAACATAACGAAAAAAAGCAATTATACAAAATAAACCAGTTGGGAACCAAACTCCCAACCGACGACTGAACAAGAATGAAGAGAATATTGCTGGCTCGCAGGCCAGAGTAACAGTTTTGTGAACGGTGTGGGGGGGCGGGAAACACAAAGAAACCAAAATAAAATAAAAACAATGAATAAGGAGGACGGGATAAGGGTCTTTGGGATCGCTCTGGAAGACACGGGGATAAGAGCATGGGCACCGGAAATTTTACCGAGCAAACGGGGACGGGGTATGGGTGGGCGAGAGGTCGCAGGGGTCACCGGATTACGCCGTTCTCAAAGGTGTGTAAACCGGCGATGTATGCCGGTGATGTCCTCATTCACCTTGTCACGAAGATGAGACCACCTTGAAGCCTTCTCCATGAATTGAGCTGCAAGCAGGTGAGCCTGCCTTCGCTGCGATGACAACTCCAGGGCGTAGCGGGCCTTCACGATGGCGCGAACGCAACACATGTTTGCGACAATCGCGCCAACCGAAAGTCCATTTCTGCTGAAGAAGCGCCGCAGCACATCAATGGCAGTGCCTCCTTGTGGCATGATGGCCGAAGTGAGCCTTCGCCACAGTTCCCGGAGGTCACCGCAGTCCAACACAAGGTGCGGAAAAGACTCGATCTCTCCGCACCTTAAACAGTTTGGCAAAGCAGCTCCCCCGGAAACGATGCTTCGCTGCCTATTACAGTGAAATGCACAATGTAAAAAGAGCAGCACATCTTGTTTCCACTTAATGGGGAACACGGAGCTGTCCAAACAAACGGAAGGAACCACTATCTCTCCGGGGGGCACACTTAAATGTTCGCTCCACCGAAGCAGTCCCTTCGCCCGATTCCGAGGTGAGGCGGCTTGCACCAGCTCCTTTGTCGTCCAGCTGCCGAGGAGCTTACTGACTCCCGCTATTTTGCAGGAGAACTCCCATTCCGCCGGTAGGCAACCGTCGTTGCTTGCACTGAGGGCAGACAGCGCTACGGCGAGTGGTGTGGCGGCCAGACGATCCGACAACTTCTTGTCCTGCATGACTTCGTCCATTTGATGACTGAGGAGAAGTCGCAGGCGTCGAAGATCTTCCGGGCGCGTTCCTTCGAAAGCTGCCCACGATGAAAAAGATTCCTGCCGCCATGCATTAATGTTCATGGGGCGGCAGGAGATCCAGCTTTGGGCTTCCAGCAGTGAGGACAGCTGCCTCAGCGGGAAGCCAAACCCTATTCTGGTGTGCCGAATGTGGGGTAGCAAGGAAAGCAGTCCCTCGCTTCCCGTGCAGCGCCTCAGTATAAGGCGTGCGGGTAAGCACCACGGCGTACACCACAGCTTGGCACAGAGCCGCAGCATGCGAAACTGCACCTGCAGTTCGATGCTGTTTAAGTCGAGGATGCCCAAGCCTGCATCCTGACGCGGCGCCACCAACTCTTTAAGTCTAACCCGGGATCTTGCAGCGCCCCACAACGCTTTGCGTAGAAGGCGCTGCGCCCAGACTTTGACTTCCTGAAGGGATGGGCACAAACAAAAAACAGGGGGCGGAGGAGGGGGGCAACGAAGGTGTTCCAGATGCAGGCCCGTTCCGGCAAGACGAACTCGCCTCCTGAAAACGGGCCAAGTGCACGCTCTGCCTTCCGAAGGCAGTCCGACCACGCTTCTGAGATGCAGAGGTCGCCCAACGGCACGCCAAGGGACCTGAGGTACCTGCCCGTGGGGATCCCCAGGCCAATCCAGTCGGACTGCCGCTCCCACATCGCACCCACCGGAACAACCATACACTTACTCCTGTTAACGCTCACGCCCGCACCGCGACGAATCAACTCAAAGAAGTCTTCAAGCGATGTCGCCGGGGTGGACATGGGCAACAGGAGAAGCAGGTCGTCGGCACAGGCTGCCACGGCCGGCGTACCTGGACAGGAGCTCGGCAGGTTGGCTAGCGTCAGCCTGTAAGCCTCCAGCACCAATTCAAAATAGATGCTGAAGAGCAGCGGGCTTAAGCTGTCACCCTGCCTAATTCCTCGTCGTACCGGCACGCCGTACACGCGACAGCCACTGAAAACAATGGATGTAATCGCGTGGCGCCAGCAGGAGCGCAAGTATGCCAACAGGGATGCCGAAAGACCCAGACGTTCCAAAAGCTCAAGAAGAAGCTTTTGGTTCACGCAATCGAAAGCTTTGTGCAGATCGACTGCAACCGCCAAGGCTCCCGGTGTCTCCCTTTGCGTCTTGCGCCTCCGTCGGTGAGAGATCGAAGGCGTCGCTTCCGCACGACGATCCACCGCCACACGATGCTGCAATTGCAGCCATGTGCGGATGAACAAGAGATTCGCGTCCATGGACCGCCCAGGAAAAGCGTACGTCTGCTCCGGACTTACCAAGGATTCCGCGATCCTACCAATCCGCGCCACCCAAAGTTTCGAGAACAACTTGACGTCCGAATTCACTAATGTGATCGGACGCCAGTTGTTCAGTTGTCGCAAGTCTCCGCCTTTCGGCAGTAGACGCACCTTCGCTGAGCGAAACGAGGCGGGGACATCGCCCGAGTCTCGCATCAGCGACGAGAGTTGGAGCACCAGGGGGATGAGCTCCGCCGCAAAACACTGAAAGAATTCCGCGGGGAGCCCATCTTCGCCTGCCGCTTTTCGTCTCTTGAGCCCCGAGATGGCCGAGGAAATTTCCTCTGCCGTGAAGGGCTCATCAAGACGCGCGCGTTCCTCCTCGTCTACAACAGGTGCATCAATCGGCAGAAGCAGCCGGGAGAGGCTGCGTTCCGTCGGTGCCTCTGCATACAGAGAAGAGTAATAGCGCCTGACTATCCGTCGCACGTCGGCTAAGGCCGAGCATTCCCGGTCCTGGTCGTCGAGCAGAACTGTCGCCCCTGACTGCCAGACCTGGCGCTCGGCCTTGGCCTTGTACTCGGATAATCGACCAACGTCCGCGCGCCTGGAAAAGGAGCGGGCCTGCAGGAAATCTCTGCTGTTGGCTACGCCCTCTCCGAAGCCGCGCGGAAGCTGGTGCAAGTGAAACCGGCAGCAGAACTCGCGGACCGATCTTTTCAGATCGTCCCAGTCCTCGAGCTCACTTATGGCAAAGCCGAGGAGGTACTGGCGAAGATGCTCAGCCGCCTCCGGGTGGCTTAGCCAGTCTGCCGGCATCCTCCAAAAACAGTTTGGAGGCCCCTTGCCTGGCGGGAGCAACTCGAACTCGAGCCTGTTGTGGTCGGAAAGCACGGACGGCACGGGACCTCTCCGACCCACTCGACAGAGCAAGTGTTCATCAAGGTATACGTGGTCCGGCGTTGCTGCCATAACAGGGTCGCTAGCAAACAAGTTGCACGCGTGCACGGACGCGCACATCTCTTCCGCTAGCAACTTTTCCCTTTTGTGGGATCTATTCTCGGAAAGCAGGTGGACGTTAAAGTCCCCCGCAATGAGATGGGCCACAGTAGGGTGAGATCGAGTGAGCCATTGGCTTTGAAGGGTACCGAAGAACTCAATCCTTTCGGCCCATCGTCCAGCACCGCTCGGCGCGTACACGTTGGTTACGACAAGGTCGATCGAGTCGGACCACTTGAGTACAAGCTGTCCCACTCGGCCTTCCGTGTCGAAACGAACGCTGCGCACCGCTCCCGCCAAAGTTCCTCGCACGAGGAAAGCGACGCCGCACGTACGTGCAACGCCGCACCTATAAAGTAGCGTTCCGCCCGCGCGCCGTTCGATTTCGGCAGCCTGCTCTCCGGAGATGCTCTGAATCTCCTGCAGGAGCGTCAAGTCGAAGGCGCGCAGAGCGTCAGCCACTAGTCGCCTCTTCTCCTCGTGTTGGAGCCCGTTGACGTTCCAAGACGTTACGGCAACACGACGAGAAGACGCGATTGCCCTCATCACGGCTGGGAAAGCGAGGCCGTGGTGCTCGCCTCACCCGGCGCGCGGGCAGTAAGCAGCACGACGGGCTGGAGGGCGCGGTCGCCACCGGCCTCAACTGTGCTGCACGTAATCGGGTGCTCCTCCCCGGGTGCAGAACCTGTGGGTTCCGGGGTTAGCACTCGCCGTTCCGCGGCGAGTGTGTCACGCCTCAGGGCTTCAGCCCGGCGGGCGCTCGCTCCCGCGCGAGTAACGCGTCGTTCAGCTGCGTTATCGGACTCCTTTGCGGAGTCTGATGCTCGCACGATCGACGTGCGCTTGCATCCGTCCGATTGCACCGGAATGGTCTTCTCGGCGGTCACAGAAACGGACTTGCACGCGTTGAAGGCGCTGGCTTTTTCCTTGGAAGAGGCACAAGCCGCGCGTGTTTTCGTATTCCCGCGACTGCTTTTTCCTTTGGAAGAGCTCAGGGATGGAGGTTGCGGAGCTTTTTTTGGAGATTTTTCTTTCCTCCTCTCCACAACCTTCCATTCGCCTTCGCGATTTTCGGAGGCTTCCGCGACAGTAGTTGCGGAAACCTCCGGGATTTTCGCTGCGTTCTCTGGGGGCGTTGCTTTCGCTACGCCTTTAAAAGGCGGCAACGGAGTCACCTTCTTGACAGTCGGCAGAACCCTCCTCTCCTGCCGAGTCGGTGAACTTGCTCCGCGGCTCGAAGTATTGTGCGCTTGACAACTTAATCAGTTCATTGTGCTCGTGTGTGCCCGGAAAGGGGAAGTTTTCCAGAAGAAACAAAAAAAAAAAAGAAGCGGCGAGGAGATCGCGGCAAAAGACCTGCAGTGGTCCCGTGCAGCAAGACCAGCTGCCAGGATGCAGGCA
Organism: Raillietiella orientalis; assembly: GCA_036172245.1. NCBI lineage: Eukaryota > Metazoa > Arthropoda > Ichthyostraca > Raillietiellida > Raillietiellidae > Raillietiella > Raillietiella orientalis. The sequence goes on along the minus strand of JAYWIR010000033.1, from coordinate 712,624 downwards.
CCTAGAAGAGGAGTGGAGAGACCGTCGTCCCCCATGGAAGCCATGGAGGTAACGTGCGGCAACGGCGAGGCGGTGGCAGGCATGCCGAGGATCGCGCCCGCGGCGGGCTTTGCTGCGCCGGCGGCGGCGATGCCAAGGGTCGTGCCCGCGGCGACGACGGCGGAGGTCGTGCCCGCGGCGACGACGGCGGAGGTCGTGCCCGCGGCGGCGACGCCGAGGATCGTGCCCGCGGCGGGGAAGGTCGCGCCTGCGGCGGCGATGCCGAGGGTGCCGCCCGCGGCGGTAACGGCGGCACCGTCGAGGTTTGCGCCCGCGGCGGTGGCGTCCCAGGCGGGACCCGCGGGCGTCCACGCGGTGCAGGGAGCGACGCCATCTTGTTCGGCTGCGGCGTCGCGGCCCTTTTCTTATGCGTCGGTGGCGGCTGGACAGGCGAGTGTCCACCCACCTAGGAAATTCGGTAAGCCGCTTAGCGGAAAAGTACTAAAAGTGGACCGACCAATGGTCGAAATAGGCCCCAACGTGAAGCCCATTATCTTCAAGACGGGGCTAATAAAATTTAATAACATCAGGGAGGTCTATTTGTCCCTCGACAAGACGGACATAGACTTTGATCGCATTCAGGCGATCATTGCATCAAACAACGGGTTCACAGTCTTTACAGACTGTGAAAACATTAGAGAGCGATTGATCCAGAAGGGGATCAATATACAAGGACGGATGGTTTGTGGTATTGGCGAGATGCCATACACACCCGTCTTTTTAAACGGCATCTCCATCCTCACACCGCAACTAGCGGTGTGGAATTACTTGGAGCAGTTTGGGGAAGTTCTGGACCTTGATTTCCAGAACTTCTCTGGAAACATATTTTCTGGCGACATGATCGCCAAGATGAAGTTGAGGGAGGGAGCGGTGATCCCTGGATTGGCCGTTATTGACGAACAATCCCAGGGAGTGAATGTGCGTTACCGGCAACACCCGGTATTCTGCACCGGGTGCAAGCAGTTCGGCCACAGGGCCGGGGCTTGCCCAACGTGTCGTTGTTTCCGCTGCGGCAAAGTAGGACATCAAGTCCGAAACTGCCCGCAGCCGGAGGTGTGCTCCTACTGCAAGAAACACGGACATGCGAAATGGAGCTGTCCGAAGTTTGAAAACTGCAGAAGGATTCGAGGTCTCTCTCCCGTGAGAGAGAGAAACATCAAGGAGGCCGAGCAGCCTCAGAAGGCAGGAAGGCAGAAAAAAGTGAAAGAAGCCGTCCCGGTGTCGGCGGACGGCTTCATAGAAGTGGGAAAGAAAGGAAAGAGGAGGATGCTCGTCAAGGAGCAAGGATCTCCTCAAATCCTGGAAGCACCAGAGCAGGAAGGCGAGAAGATGGAGGTAGCGCAGGAAGGCGCGAAGGAAGAGAGACAGGAAGCCACTAAAGTGTCGCAGGAGGCTCTGCAGACTACGGAGGAGTTGGCAACACTGGCGGAGAAGATCATGGAGGTGCAGAGCGGTCCTCAGCAAGAGAAAATCTTGCAGAAGATCTGCACTGCACAAGAGAACATCAACCAGGTGGTGGAGGTCGCTTAACGTGAGAAGTTAGAGGAACAGCTTCTCGACGTGAAGGCGAACTTCTGCGCCAAGGTCGAGATAGAGGCGCTATCTCGAAAATTGATCGCGCAGGCGGAACACTCTACGGAGGAGGCGGAAATTACCGACCTCACAGGTACGGAGAGTGACGCCGGCAGCGAGAAGCCCGCTGCTTCTTCATTGTCTGGAAGAGCACGCTCTCTCAGACAGAAGAAGCTCAGGAAGGCCCAAAAATAGGTCTTCCCCTTTTATGGCCTCTTCCCTATCGACCGCCAGGAGGATGAACATCGCCTCCTGGAACGTAAACGGTGTGGTCGACCAGGGAAAAAGAAGAAGGATTGTGCGGACCATCGCACAACAAGACATCGTGTGCCTGCAGGAGACCCACAGGATGGGTCTGGAGATAAGCCAGCGAATGGAACGACGATTCAACGGGCAGATGTTCGTCAACGAAGGAGAACGGAACACGAAGGGTGTGGCGGTGCTAATAAAGAACAACTTAGCCCCCACTATTCTGGAAGTGTTCTGTCCCCAACCCGGACGAATCATCGGCGTGCGACTGGCCTGGTCCGCGACTGTTCACCTTATCCTGGTGAACGTGTACAGGCCGCACAGGCTAAAACATCGTTGTGCGGAGGCGCTGCATGCAACACTCCGGCAAAAGGTCGCCCCTAAGGACGTCGTGATAGTTGCTGGCGATCTCAACATCTTGGATGTGATCATTCATTCGGAAGACGCCAGAGGAAGGACGGCGTATCGACGGCTATCCGAGGAGTTCGGACTGGTCTGGCGAACAGCAAGCCACAAGCCAATCGATCTAGTCCTGCACAGCACCGAACTTGGGAACCGCATCCAGGGGTTTCGCGACACTATGACTACGGTGTCCGATCACCCCCTGGTGCGGTTTTCCCTAAGAACGGAGAATCCTCGGCGGAGGCAAGGCACCAGGGCAGCGCTCATCAGCATGCCCGCTTGGTTGGAAACCCATCTTGGACATCAGGCTGTCCTGGAGGCGATTCTGAGGGCAACAACAATCCGAAGAGTCGCCGACTGGGACAGCCTGAAACACAGGATACACCTGTTTGCGAACATACAGTTCGGGGATAGGCGCTTGAGGCAAGAGGCGTACCGGGAGCTGAACATCCAAGATCGCTCCCTCTCAAAGTACTTCGATCAGTACGAGAGTCAATACGTCCTCAATAACATAAAAGGGGAAGTCAATATGCTGGAGAAGAGAAATCTGGGACCAGATATCTTCTGCATCCAGTACGACGGCCAAAAGCGACAGTCGTCTGAGGACATCGTGGATGCCTTTCACAGGCATTACACGAAACACTTCAGGCGACAACAGCTTTGTCGCTCTAGTCAACAGGCCTTCTTGAGCTATCTCGAGAAGAGGACCGACGACCTCCAGCGGAACAGACTGGAGGAGGAGTTCTCCGAAGAAGAGGTGAAGACTGCGTTTAGGCAACTTCGCAAGGACGTGGCAGTGGGCCCTGACAGTGTACCCATCACGCACTATCAGCGGTACCTGCACGTCTACCTGCGCTTGTTCCACCAGTTGACCCTCTGCATCCGGGAAGAAGGCAGACTACCTCAGTCCTTCTACGAGAGTCGGATAAGATTGCTGCCGAAAGGAGGCGACTCTACCCAGATCGCCCAATGGAGGCCAATCTCGATTCTAAACTCCGATGCCAAGTGGTTGGCGAAGATCTGGTCCAACCGCTTAGGCAAGGTCATGTCGAGGCTGATCTCTCCGGTCCAGACATGTGCAGTCCCAGGACGACACATGTCGGACAATGTCAAGTGTGCCCAGGCCACTGGTGGACTCAGTCGATACGTCGGCGAGAACCTGGTGCTGGTGTTCACTGACATGGAGAAGGCCTTCGACTCCATCGACCATGGGATGCTGCTGAAGGTTCTGGAGAAGCTAGGGCTTCCGGAACACTTCAGCAACTTCGTGAGGGCGGTACTTCAGAACCAGTACTGCCGGATCAAGATCAGCGGCCAGGAGACGGCAGCAATCAGGATGGAACCAGGAGTCCGACAGGGCGACTCGCTAAGTCCGATGCTGTTCGTCATCTATATGGAGGCGTTGTCGTCCTTTATCGAGAAGAGCGGACGACTAAGCGGGATTACCATCGATAGCCAGCTTCTTACCCATCTGGCATACGCCGATGATCTACTCTTCTTCATCAAGGGAGAGAAAAATCAGCGTGCGTTTCTGGATGTGGTGGACCAGATGGAACAGGGATTGGGCTTAAAAATCAATTCCCAGAAGAGCCAGCTTTTGCCCGTCGGAATCCTGGATCTCTCCACTCTAACGGGTAGTGGATTCCGTACGGTGGACACGGCCAAGTACCTGGGAGTCTACATCGGCGACGGCTCTGCGTCGAAGCTGCTGTGGAAGGAAATCCTGAAGAAAACGGCCAAGGAAGCAGCCAAGTACACCCGAACGGACCTTGGGATGAAGCGAAAGGCCAACATATGGAACGGAGTACTCCTTCCGAAAGTGCTCTTCGGGGCGGCCTTCGCGAGGATGAACAAGGACACTACTGGGGAGTTCGACAAGCTGCAAAGAAAAACACTCTGGGGCCACTATCGTCCAAGAGTAAGACTGAAACCCCTGTGTCGTCCCAGGGAAGAAGGCGGTTCCGGGATGAAGTCGCTTGCACATTCCATGGAAATCATGGATACGCGACACATCCTGGACATTGCCACTGACTGGGATGACTGGCCGTATGCGGCGCACAGGGCCTACGCGTTGTTGCTTAACAACTCGAAAGGCCTGATGACTGCGCTGCTAGGCCGAGCAGGCGTATGGAAAAAAATCGACCCAACCTGGACGAGGAAGCAACGGCTGGTGCGGAAGCACCAAATCAAGATCGTGCCGCGAAGCAGGGAACTCTGGCAGGACGAGTCCATCCTGGTGATCCCTTGGTTGCTTCCTGTCCCGCCGGACACGAGAAGCTGGATCTACCAGCGGTCCAGAGTTACCCTACTGCAAATCCAGGAGTGGAGGCGAGGAGGCTACCTACATCAAACACGTATTCTTCGGTATACAGAGATGATGTTAGGAAGGTTTACCCACAGGACCCGCGAAGTGTGGTTCAACCACAACGACTTCGCATGGTCGAGGGTAACCAGAACAAACCTCCGAAGGCTTATCCAAGAAAACGACCGTGACACCAGTGCCCTCCAGGAAGCCACCGAACGCTACGGGAGTGAACGGTTCAACCTGTTAGCGATCGGCGCGACGCTCTGGAGAAGTGACCTTCCGCCGGGCACCCAGGATGACCTCCTGATGTTTTATCACGGAGGAATCCAGAGTGGGTCCCGATTGCAGCACTTCACAGGAAGACGGGAAGACCGAGACTGCGCAGCATGTGGAGACGACGACACGAGACTTCACGTCTTGACGTGTCCCACACTGCTGCATGACTGGCTGATCCTGAAAAGGATCATAGGACTTACCAACAAGTCCGTTATGGAGATCCTCGCCGGGATGTTTCATGGGGATGGTAATATTCCCTGTTACAATCCCATGGTGAGGACGACCATAGCCCTCTTCATCACCGCCATACTTGTGCGGTGGTGGAAAATGAGGAAAGCCAGGAGAGCCGCACCACCGATGGAGATCCTACCAGGGCTCTTGAAGAGGGAAATCGGCATCAGGAACTGCGGGAAGATCCACGCCTGGACGTACCGATTCATCCTGAAGAGGATCCAGGACGACGCCCGGGACCATCCAGCTGGAATTCCCCCCTGAAAAGCAGAACTCTAGTGCAACCCAAGGACCCCCAAGTGTAAAATGTTTGTATTGAGTGAATGAGAGTGCGAATGTAAATTTTGTATTTTTATAGAAAAATAAACTTACCCCACCCCTTGTGGGACTTGGGGAAACCTGCCGAGTCGGCGATGGGGCGACTGCATGCAGCGTGCTTTTGTTCGTCGCGACGCTGCTTTTTACGGCTTTCGTAGCCTTTGCAGTGGGGCCTGCGCTGCAGTGGGGCTGTCCGGAACTCGGAAGGGACAACGGAACGGGGCAAGAAGTCTTCGCACTGTTGAGATCTTCCTGTTTTCCTACCTTTCCCTCCAGGGTGTTACGGAGATTTCCTGGTTCCTGGCTCGGAGAGGTGCCTGCGAGTTCGGCAGAGAGGGAAGACACGGCACGCGTCAAACCCTCGCGCCCCTTTTTAATTGGCTTCCCCGCCGTGACTTTCCCCTTTCGGGGCGTTGCGGGCGGGGATGCTTTCTTTTTATCCGCGGATCGCTTGTGGTTTTTTTCGAGTTTTTGCGGACGACGTTTTTTATTTGCCGCTGCGGCTTTTCGTGCAGTGGTCTCTTGAACCCGACGAATTTCCGCTGCGGCTCTTTTTCTTGCAAGTACCGGGCACTTTTTGATTTCGTGCCCGGAATCTTTGCAATAGCGGCATCTTGGAGAGGGGCACTCTTTAATTCGGTGCCCCTCCTTGCCGCACTGCTCGCACGCGCGAGTCTGGCCTATGAACCACAGGTGAACGACCGTGCCGTTCACCTGCAGCTGCTCAGGCACAACACGCCTATTCGCGACGGTGATCCGCGCGGAGGCTTGTCCAATGTGGACAGAGGGGAAATCCTTTAGAGGATTTGGCCTCCTCCACAGAGCGTGCACGGTGGCGAACTTCGCCAGCACACTTACGACATCGCGGTCGGAGATTTCCGGTTCGATGTCGCACAATTGAACGACAAAAGAGTCGTCCATCGCGGTAGGTAGGACTTCCTTGTGATTGATGGTCAACGGCGTACGGAGAAGGCGCTGCACAAGTGCTGCGTTCTTGCACCGAATCTTCGTATATTCCATCCTGCCAGCAGGCATTATGGCAAGGACTTCCTCCTCGCGAACGCCTATCCTGACGAGCTCATCATTGAGCTCACGACCGATTCTCCCGTTAAGTGGCCCACTGACCTTATAACGGAGTGCAGGCATGTATCCTGATGACACATATGCCTGGAACTCCGCCTCGCAGGGTCCTGGTCTTTGGGAGGTAACGGCGGCGTAACTCCTCACCGGGGGCGAGGAAACCATTACGGAGGATGCGGCCACTTCAAGTGCAGCTGAAGTGCATCCAGTGGCTTGCTCCTCCACACTATCCTGTGTACTGGCCATGTTGCACTATGCTACTTGGCAGATTGCACAGGAACACACAAGTGCGAGCGAAAACGCAGGCACAAAGTTGCCCGATCGTTGGCGCGGATAGACGCGGAAACACGTCTGCACTGTACGAGCGCAAGATATCGAACGGATCTCCGGAGGGCGGCTATGGTACAGGTGTGGGAGAGCGAAAAGTTGCGGTGTCGCCTACCTGCTTCAACCAGTCGTCGAGGCCGCGGCTCGGGGCGTGCGGTTCGACGATCACGGTCGTGTCGGACAGCTGACTCTCAGGTGGTCCGACTTGATCGATCTGATCGTCACGAACGTGTACGCACCGAGCGGCAAGGACCTGATGAACAGGAGGGCGAGGAAAGAGTTTTTTCTTGCCCTCCATCGCGACTGGCTGACCGAAGCAGGCGTGCGGAATGCCCATCTGGTTGCAGGCGATTTCAACGTTCTCCTGAAACCAGATGGGCAGAATCCCGAGCGTGACCTGGTCAACGAGGTGTGCATGGCGGTGCACACCTGTAATCTGTTGGCCAGTGCACCGGGGATGGAAGACAGCATTGACCACGTGTTTCTTGACGAGCACCTGTGCCCTCGCGTGGGCAGGCGCGGCAAGTTACCGTGCGAGCTGTCCGACCATCGCCCGCTAGTCCTCGAGATCCATCCGCACGACAAGGGCCCCCCCTCGTCAGCGTGGCGTCTTCCAGGGGACTGGCTAAAGCTCCCGGACGCGGCAAAACATCTCCGCACGTTCATACGGAGCATCAGGCTGCGGACACTACATGATTGGGACCGCTTCAAGCGGTCGGTCTAGAAGTTCTGCGACCAGTTCCCTCTGCACCGCCTACCTACGGGTTTTGGGACCGGGGTCCGTAACGAACGAGCCTACCTGCAGGCCCGTCGTTACGCCAGGACCCTCGACATCCGCAGGCTGGCGGAATACAAAGCAGGAGCCGAGAGGCAAGCCTGGCAGTCCGGATCGGCCAGCTTACTGGACGATCAGGGCCAGAAGCACTCGACACCTGCCCAAATCCGCGGCCTGCTGCGGAGTTACTACTCCTCCCTGTATGCCAGGGCACCTCCGGAGAATAACGTCTTACGACTCCTGCTTCCGGAAGGCGCTCCAGCGATCGGGGAGGAGCAGAGAAAGACCCTCGACGAGCCTTTCACGATGGACGAGATCCTCTCGGCCATCGGAAAGCTCAAGAGGCGAAAGGCTCCAAAGGAGGACGGTTTGCCCGCGGAGTTTTATCAAATTTCGCGCCTGAGCTTACCCCCCTGGTACAGCAACTCACCTTGCTGATACGCGAAACAGGTGACGTTTCCGCCTCGTTTCGTTCGGCAAATGTGCGGCTCCTCCCTAAGGGAGGAGATCCAAGGAGCATGAACAACTGGCGTCCCATCACAATAGTGAATGCGGACGCCAAGTTCATAGCCAAGATGTGGGCAGAGCGTCTGGGACGGGTTGCCAACATCTTCATCAGCCCGGAACAGACATATGCTGTTCCCGGGCGAAGCATGGAGGCGAACCTGTTCCACGCTTCCACCTGGCTAGAGCTCCAACATGAAAGGAGCTTGGTGCGCAGCTAGAATTCCGGTGCGTGCGCCGGCAGGGGGTTGGATAGTCGGGTGGGGAAGGGAGCCCTTGCGGTCGCAATCGACTTGCGGAAAGCATTCGATTGCGTCGACCAGAATCTCCTTCTGGAGCTTCTGGAACGCTTGGGCTTCCCGGCCTCATTAGTGGCCTATCTGCGCTCCTGCTGGCGCGACGCGCTCATCAACGTTTCTTTCAGCGGACAGACCGTGCACGGCGTGCCGGTGCAGCGTGGGATCCGGCAGGGAGACAGCCTGAGCCCCTTGCTCTTCAGTACCTACTTTGAGTTGGTACTGAGAGCGTAAAGGGGAACTCTGGCGCACCTGCCGCACGACTGTGCCGGTATGCCGGCCGTTTCAGCATACGCGGACGACCTTCTGCTGCTGCTCCCTATGTCCACCCCGGCTGCGGCGGTCGAGGAGTTCTTCGACCTGGTGCATCGGGGAACCGGACTTACGGTGAACAGGGCGAAGTCGTCCGTGATGCCAGTTGGTGCGGTGTGGGCAGGGCAGCAGGACTGGGTCCGTTTGGGGATCCCCACGGTGAAGTACTTCAAGTACCTTGGTGTGCCGTTGGGGGACTACTCTCCTGCGGAAGCGTGGTCCGGCTGCCTTCAAAAAGTAGAGACAGCAATCGGCCCGTTCCGAGGCGGCAGGTTTTTCCTGCCTGAACGGGCCGCGGTTTGGAACACGTTCGCGGCTCCTCCCCTTCGCCCCCTGGTTTTTGTTTGCTCCCCCACAGAGAGAATTAAAAAGCGGACAAAGGTCCTCCTCCGTATCGCCCTTTGGGGCAACGGGAGGGCCCGAGTCTGCTTAAAGGACTTGTGCGCTCCTCGTCGGGATGGTGGTCTGGGCCTCCTGACGCTGGAGCGGCTGGAGCTTCAGCTCCAGTTCCGCTTGTCGGCACTCGTTCCAGAGTTGTGGTGCACCTGTTGGTGCGTCCCTGCACGTCTCCTTCTCCAGGAAGCAACCGGCAAGACGGGACTGACGTCGTTTCTAGCACTCCGTCGCCGCGTCAACCGATGCGGACTTCAGCTACGGAAAGTGGCTGCGCTGGCAAGGAAAAATCAAGGATGGATCACCTGTCTATCCGCGAACGGTAGTGCCTGGTTGCAGGAAACCGTTCGAACGTGGGGACAGTTCGGCATGCAACGCTCCCAACAGGAACGAAGGTTCCTGTTTGGGGGCTACAGAAGTTGCACTCTCCGCGAGATCCTGGAGGATCCAAAGAAGAGAGCGTGGGCAGGAAGAACACCCCTCGCTGCTGCGCTGCCCTACCTGATGGAAGATCTGGACAGCGATGTTGCGGCGAAGTGGGTGATTACAGTAACAATCTCCGGAAAGGAGAAGAAGATAGGAAAGTGCAAGACGGGCCAGTTAACAGACGCTGTGACCCCGAGTACGCCTCCCAATGGACTTCTGCGCTGGGGCGCGCTGCTCGATGTTCCCATTGAACATCTGAAGTGGCCCCCGGTGCTCATGAACACTTACGCCCTCCCCTTAAAATGGCAGGAGTCGGCTCTCCTGTTGCAGCACTGGGGACTCCCCTGCAACGCCCGCCGACACCACTGGACCTGGGGAGCGGTGGACCCCAATTGCGTCAGATGTGGGGAACGGGAGTCCCTCCCCCACCTGCTAGTGGATTGTGTTGCTCTTCGGCCCCTTTGGTTTCGCTTTGCCGCGGCCATCGGAATCCCCTGCGGCAACCCCAGGGACGCACTGAAAGCCCTCTTCGTTGCCGACGCCCTTCGGCCAGCAGCCTCGTTAGCCGCTTTGTGCTGCCTACGCGGGATCGTGACCGCTTGGAGCAAGGCTACGGGAGGACAACGCGACCAGTGTGCCATCCAGCCAGCCTACCAGTTCCTGAGGAGGGCGTCCCGATGGCCTCACCTGGATCCAGGAATACAGAAGGAGCTTGTCGGCATCCTGCATAGGATGCAACGGCCCCACCAGCAACTGTGATCCCTTCCCTTACCCTCCCAAGTTTTCTTTTCTTTTTTTTTTTGTTTTTTTGTTTTTCCCCCTTCCCCCTGCTGCCGTGGTGGACCGTTCCGGTCTGCCAACCGGTGACCCGGCAGGCTCTGTGTTTCTTCGTGCGTGGCTGGAGCAATGGTCCAGCCACCGCACGTCTTTGTAAATGTTTATTTTACAATAAACGCCCCGGCGAAATCCGGGTGAAAATCGAACGCCTTGCGTGCTCCAGGGTGGACGTGTTTTATCGGTGCTCCTCGTGCCAGGAGGTCTCCTTCAGTGAAAGCGTCGTGTGGTCCGGTGGTCGATCAGGCTGCAATGCCTGACGCGACCACCAGGGATGGCCAGGGGGCAGCGGCAACGCCGCCCCCAGAGGCAATGGAGAGCCAGGGGGCGGCGGCAACGTCGCCCCCGAAGGCGATGGAGGTGGGGGCATCCGCCCCCACAGAATCGGTCCCCGCTGCAGCGCGGGCGTGGAGCGCCGTTGTGTCGGCGCCATCGCCTGCAGCCGCGGCGGAATTGTCGGCCTATGTAGAAAAGGGGTACAACCCCTCATTGTTCTACAAGGTAGGCAATTTATATTCTTTAGAGAGCGCGCGCGCCTTCTCGAAGGGCATGCGCGCTCTCGATGTGAAAGAGGAGGAGCTCAGCGCTATGACCATCCGCAGCGGGGGTCAGTACGTTGAGGTCATCTGCAAACAAGCAGAGCTGGCCCAATGACTGCTTAAAACCCCCGTGGTGATGGGGACGCGTAGGCTGCTCCCTATTACGGCGGACCGCAGCATGGTGGTCTACCTGTTAGGTGTTACAGGCCGGATGCGCAAGGAACAGGTTCGCGCCGCGTTGGAGGAATACGGAGCGGTCCACGCGCAGTGGACGAAAGTTAGTCCTTTCGAGGACTACACGGGGCTGCAACACGGCCTCACTGCTGCGCGCGTGACCGTTCGGGAGGGCTGCACTCTTCCCCACAAACTGGTGGTCGATGGCGAAACCGTCAACCTCTGGTATGTGGGGAAGCCGAAATACTGTGGTTTCTGCAATACGTCGGGCCACCTCAAAAAGAGGTGTCCCAATGTTCAGTGCCAAGTATGCGGCACAATGGGTCACACGAGGGAAGTGTGCCTAAAAGCAGCAGTGCGGGTGGTTTCCAAGAGAAACCTTAAAAAACGCGCCCGGCTTCTGCAGAAAAGGCTGGCGGCGAAAGCTGCCGCGAAGGCTGTGCCAACCGCGCCCAAGGCCCAGGCCGCACCCGAGACCCCGGCGAACAACGCCGAACAAGTCGAGGGAACAAGCCAGGAGCCTGGGTGGGAGGTGGCTACGGCCAAAAAATCAAAGAAGGAGAGGAGGTTAGAAAAAAAAATCGCCTACCAACAGAAGAAGAAAGAACAGGTTAGCGCGATAATTGAAGAGTGCAGCGTCGTCGTCGAACGCGTTCCCGATGTTGCCGAACGCTGCCAGAAAGAACTCGCCGCTACCGACGACCTCCCCTCTGTTGACACAGTCTACAGCGAGGGGAGCGAGCCGGCGGCGGCATCCGTCATCGACACCACCATCGATGACGTAGCCTTCGCGCGAGCCGCGGAGGAACTGGCTGCCTAATTGCAGCCAGCCCCCTCCACGGCCAGCTGGAGGACGTTTTTCCTTCACTCCCCAAAGAGTAGTAGGAAAGCGCTTTTTCTTCTGTGTGGTGTTTTGTGTACATCGTCGGTGTCCAATGGCCACGACGCCAGAGGACACCGCGATGGAGGTGGGAGTGGGGGAGGCTAGTTCGCCCCCACAGCCTACTGGAGCAGGGGCAGCCGCCCCGGAATCATCCCCGGCCACGCCGAGGACATGGAGCGCCATGGTGGCCGCGCCCAGCGCAGAAGCCATAGCGGAGATGGCCGCATACAAGGCCTCCGGGTACAAGCCATCGCTTGTCTACCAGGTAGGCAACTTGTTCGACGGCCGGACAGCGCGCGCCTTCAGCAAAGCGTTGAAGGACGCGAATGTCACAGAGAAGGATCTGGACGGCCTCTCCGTCCTCAGCGGCGGGAAGCGGGTCGAGGTGGTCTGCGAAGATGTCACCTTGGCTCACCGCCTTATCCATGCGCCGCTGAACGTAGACGGCCGCAAGATCCTGCCAGTATCTATGGACCGCTCCGTGGTGGTCCACATGACTGGCATCACCAGCCGCATGACGCGGTCAGCGGTTGGTGAGGAATTACGGAAGTACGGTGAGGTGCACGCACTGTGGCCGAAACCCTCCATTTTCGACGGCTTCGATAGCCTTTTTGGTGGGCAGGCTGCAGCGCGGGTCACCGTACGGGAGAAGTGTGGGCTTCCCCACAAACTACAGGTGGCGCAAGAAAACGTCGACCTGTGGTATGTAGGGAAGCCCCGGTATTGCGGGCATTGTGATGCCGTGGGACACCTACGTAAAAGGTGTCCCAATATACAATGCCATTTGTGCGGGGAGCGGGGCCACGTTCGGCGCGTGTGTCCCAAACGCCCCACCCCGGTTCCCCCTGCCGCGAAAAAAGCGCAGGGGACACGTGCTTCAAAGGTCTCTAGACCTAAAGTAGAAAAGGGCCAGCACAAGCTGCCAACACCTCAACCTCCGGCGCGTAAGCCGGAGGATAAACCTTCTGAAACGGTGGAAGGCGAAGAGGGATGGCAGCTTGTAGAGGCCAGAAAGCCGAGGAAACTCCCACCCGCGGAGAGCAAAGAGCGCAAGACGGCCGGTAAGCCGAAAAAACCCGGTCCGCGCTCGAAAACTCTGCGCGAGTGCACGGTGGCACTGGAACGAATCGTCGTCCCCGAGATTGCCACCCGGAGCGTCGATCCTCCCCTTGCCGTTTCTGCTGCGCCCGAGGCTAGCGACGACGAACCCTCTGTTTACACAGAGGGTGAGCCGCGCGACATAGCGGCGGTCGAAGCCGCGGACGCCGCGTTCGCGCAGGCGGCGGAGGAGCTCGCGGTCACGCTGGCCGAGCGTGAGAACCCCTCGCGCAAGGCCGTGCGAAGGCCGGCTCCGGCGAAGAAGGCCCCCACAGGTGAGTTAGACCTGGGGGCCGGAAGCACATCCTCCTCCTCGGAGGCACCCCCCAGGAAGTCGGGACGCAAGTCCCAGAAGCCCAGGAGGCGCCTCCCCTCCACCAGCGAGAAGACGGAAGCCGTCGCCAGCGTGGGAAATTCGGAGGAGGAATTCCCACGCTCGGAAGCCGTCGATCCGGCCACCCCCATGGAGGAGGGTGAACAGGGGGGTGAAGTCCCCCCTGCAGGCGCCGACCCTGAGCAGCCCGTCCCCATGCAGGAGGGCGAACAGGTAGGCGCGACCCCACCTGTGGGTGACCCGCTCGACATACAGTTTCCTATGGAGGAGGGGGAGCAGGTGCCTTCAGAACCTGACCCCCCTCCTCCACCTAGCGTCCCGCCCCAGCAGGTAGCGGACGCCGCACTGCCATCTTCCCAGGAGTAACACCTGGGCTCGCCAGTCGCCGTCGGATTCGCGCCGCCTGCTGGAATGTCAACGGGCTGCGCGACGACGGTAACAGTCGAGATACAGCCGACACCCTGCGGGAGTTCGACCTGGCCCTGTTGCAGGAGATCCACGTGATCACCGCGGCAGACGTCCAGGAGATCGAGACGATCGCGGTTGGTCGGCTGTACTGGCAATGCGGCATCCGCAACACCTGCGGGGCCGCGTTCTTCGTGAAGCCGGCCATCCACGCTGCCGTGAAGGGCGTGCGCTTCGATGACGAAGGTCCGGTCGGTCAGCTGACTCTCGGCTGGTCGGACTCGATCGATCTGATCGTCACGAATGTGTACGCCCCAACCGGTTAAAAGGGATACAGCAACCGTACCAGGCTGCTTGAAACCCTGAAGCGCGACTGGCTGGCGAACACGAGCGTGCGGAAGGCTCACCTGATAGCGGGAGATTTAAATCGAGTGCGGACGTTTTTTCTTCGCTCTCGTCTCCGTGCTTTCATCCGCTTCATCTTGGCGTCGTACATTTTGACGACGATGTCGACCCAACTTGAAGCTACTGAAGTTGGAGGAACAGCATCCGGATCTGCAATCGCGGAACCTACGGCCGCCTCCACTTCGTCTTTCTCGCCAATGGAGAGGAGTTTTGCTGACGTTGCTGCCACAGCAGCCGTCAAGGGGAAACCACTCGACGAGTCGGAGTTGCAGGCATACGTAGCCCAAGGCTATAGACCTGCTCTCCGATATAAGGTGAGTGGTTTTCTTTCTGCGCGCGACGGGAATCAGTTCAACGATGAACAGACCCGTGTTGGCGTGCGGGAGGAGGACCTTCTCGCCATTATGCCCGTAAAAGACATGGGCTATTTCAAGGTGCGTTGCAAAGACGCTGCACTTGTGCAACGCTTGCTGCGCACCCCGTTGTCGATCCGTGGCCAGAAGGTCTTCCCGGCCGCCATGGACGACTCATTTGTGGCGGAGATTTTCGACATCGAGTAGGAAATCTCCGATATTGATATTCGGAACGCGTTGGCGAAATTCGCCACGGTCCATGCGCTGTGGAGGGTGCGTAGCAACCTCAAGGACTTCCCGTCCATACACAGCGGAGTCGCTGGAGTCCAGCTTACAATGCCGGACCGCCGTCTGCTGCCCACCAAACTACAGGTGAAAGACACGGTCGTTCACCTGTGGTTCGTGGGCAAAGTAAAAACGTGCGAGCAATGCAGGAAGGAGGGGCATTGTTTGGATAAATGCCCCTCTGAAAATGCCGTTATTGCAAACTATCCGGGCACCAATTGAAAAATTGCCCGGATCTTTTGCGAAAAAAGGCAGCCGCGGAGCTCCATCCTAGAAAACAAAGCGCGGATAAAAAGAAAAAATCTGCGAAAAACCTGGAGACCCCACGGCAGAAATTCCGAAAAAACGCGAGGCGGAATGTCGCCCCAAAGCAGCAGGAAACCTCGCACGCGAAGCCCTGCGCGCCCCCTCTCGCGGCAGGGGAGCCGCAAAAGAAAGGGTGCGGGGAATCCGGGGCAATGGTAAGTCCCCCTAGGCGCAATAGCTGTCCTTCCCAAGCACGCCCGGCTCTCTCGGAGTTCGAGCAACCGGCGGGGACGCCAATGGACAACGGCGGTAAGGACACTTCCGGTACCGTCAGATCCATTCCTTCACCTCCTGCAGTGGCTGAGAAGCCCAAATCGGGTAAGAAGGGTTGTGCCGTTTCGACTTCGAAAGTCAGCAAAAAAAAAAATCCGCGTCGCGATCCAACACCGCGAAAGCGGAGAAAAATCTCACGCCGTCGCAATCGGAGAGCAAGCTCTCGACTGGCGCGGATGCCATGCCAACGAAGGGATTAAAAGCCCTTCCGAAGGCAGCGTCCATGACGAGCGTGTCGAAGCCATCCAAAGTGCTCCCGTCCAAAGACGCGGATGGCTTCAAAGATGGCAATGGAGCAGAATCTCCATTTACGGCGCCACGCGAAGTGAGGAACCGTAATGAAGTAAAGAAGACTTCAGCAAAGGTCCCTCGTGCAACTGCGCGTGAGCACGCTGAAAACGCGCGCGCCGGGAAAGCAGCCGTCACCAAAAGCGATGCTCTGGTGACAGAAAACGAAAACAGGACAGCTGTCAATCCAGCAGAACCTGTCACTGCTTCGCGGAAGGCCGAAACCCGATCGAACATGCGCCGGTCGGACTCCGAAATGGATGCCGTTCCGATCACCGAGACGAGGACAACTCGCTCGAAAGCGTGTGCGCGCCGATCAAAAGTAGGCAGCCAGGCAACTGTAGCTGCGAAGCCACGCGAAGTCTCCACGAAACCCGACGGGGATCATCCTGGCGTGGAGGCATTACATGCATGCAGCACGACAGAGGACGGTGGCGACCGTCCCCTCCAGCCAGTCGTGCTGCTCGCCGTCTGCTCGCCGGATAAAGCGAGCAAAAAGCCGCCACCTTCCCAGCAGTACTGCGGGGAATCGCGTCTTCTCGTCGTCTGTCCGTAACGTGTTGGAACGTGAACGGACTACAGAACGACGAGACGAGGCGATTAGTAGCCAACGCCCTGCGCCCCTTCGACCTCGCGCTCCTGCAGGAGATTCACGTAATCTCCGACGAGCAGGCAACCGAAATCGAGGAGCGCGCAGGCGGAACGCTACATTGGCGGTGCGGCGGCGCACACACGTGCGGCGTTGCGTTCCTCGTAAGAGGAAAAATGGCGGAAGCGGTGCGTAGTGTTCGTTTCGATGACGACGGACGGATAGGCCAGCTTGTCATCAAGTGGTCCGAGTCCATCGATCTCGTCGTTACGAACGTCTACGCGCCGAGTGGCTCTCGCTACCTCGAAGAAAGAGTAGCTTTCCTTGGTGAGGTGCAGAGCCACTGGCTCAACAACTCCGGTTTCCAAGTGGCGCACCTCGTCGCTGGGGACTTCAACGTCCGCCTGCTCTCCGACGATTGGAGCCGCCCGAGGGAACGCGCGCTGCCCATCGAGATGTGCGCGTCCGTGCACGCCGCCAACTTGATGGTCAGCGAACCTGGAATGGAAAGATCGCTCGATCACGTTTTC
This sequence comes from Raillietiella orientalis, assembly GCA_036172245.1. Lineage (NCBI taxonomy): Eukaryota > Metazoa > Arthropoda > Ichthyostraca > Raillietiellida > Raillietiellidae > Raillietiella > Raillietiella orientalis. The sequence continues at coordinate 695,823 of JAYWIR010000033.1, read as the reverse complement.
CTCGATGAAAACCTGCATTCGCGTGTGGGTAGGAGAGGAAGATTGTTGACTAGGCTTTCTGACCACCACAGGTTGGAGTTTAAGATCCTTCCGCCAGGCAGGGGGCCTCCGTTGCAGAACTGGAGGATGCAGGCGGATTGGCTTAGCCAATCGGAGGCTGCGGAGCATCTACGTAAATACCTCCGAGGCTTTGCCATTCAAGAACTTGCGGACTGGGACGATCTCAAAAGATCTGTCCGCGAGTTCTGCTGCAAATACCCCTTGCACCGGCTTCCACGCGGTTTCGGAGAGGGAGTGGCCAACAGAAGAGACTTTATGCAGGCCCGCACGTTTTCGAGACGCGCCGATGTCGGGCGTCTCGCAGAGTACAAGGCGAGGGCCGAGCGCCAGGTCTGGCAGTCCGGAGCAGCATGCCTGTTGGACGACAAGGGCCAGGAATGTTCGGCCCAAGCCGAAGTACGCCGCATTGTGAGACGCTACTACTCCTCTCTGTACGCGGAATCCCCGACGGAGGATATTCTTTCTGAGATACTCCTGTCTCAGGATGCTCGTGTTGTCGGCGAGGAGGAACGCGAACGTCTCAACGAGCCCTTCACGGCGGATGAATTTTCGTCCGCAATCGCTGGGCTGAAGAGACGAAAGGCGCCAGGCGAGGATGGGCTCCCTGCAGAGTTTTATCAGTGCTTTGCAGTGGAGCTCATTCCCTTGATGCTGAAACTCGCGACGCTGATGAGTGAATCCGGGAATGTCCCGGATTCCTTTCGCTCAGCAAAGGTTCGTCTCCTGACGAAAGGCGGAGACTTGCGTCAACTTAAGAACTGGCGTCCGATCACCTTGGTGAACTCGGATGTCAAGTTGTTTTTCAAGCTGTGGGTCGCGCGGTTAGGAAGTATCGCGGAATCTGTGGTGAGCCCGGAACAAACCTACGCGGTTCCGGGACGATCCATGGAGGCGAACATCCTTTTCGCGCGTACATGGATGCAGCTGCAGGAAGTTGTGGCGCAGCAAAGCCAGGCTGCTGCGAAAGTCACTGCCACAGGCAAGAAGAACAGGCGCCGACGGCAGGAGGGAACGCCAGGTGCCTTGGCGGTCGCGGTCGATCTCCACAAGGCGTTCGACTGCGTAAACCAGAAGCTGCTTTTGGAGCTTATGGAACGCCTTGGGTTCCCGGCGCAACTCCTGCTGTATTTGCTCGCGTGCTGGCGCCACGCGCTAACCTGCATTACTTTCAGCGGCTGCCGCGTGTATGGTATTCCCGTTCGTAGGGGCATCCGACAGGGCGACAGCTTAAGCCCGTTGCTCTTCAGCATCTTCTTTGAGTTGGTGCTAAGAGCATACAGGCTGACGCTGTCTCACCTGCCAAGCTCCTGCCCGGGAACGCCTGCCGTGGCCGCCTACGCTGATGACCTGCTTCTTCTGCACCCCATGTCCACCCCGGCGTCCAGTGTCGAGGATTTCTTCGACCTGATTCGTCGGGGAGCTGGCGTGAGCGTGAACAGAGAGAAGAGCGTGGTCGTTCCTGTGGGTACGTCGTGGGAGGGGCAGTCCGACTGGATCCGCCTGGGGATCCCCACGGGCGGGTACTTTAAGTACCTTGGCGTTCCGTTGGGCGCTTTCGGCGCAGCCGAAGCGTGAGCGGACTGTCTTCAGAAAGCAGAGTTGGCCATCAGCCCGTTCTTTAACGGCAAGTTTACCTTGCAGGAACGGGCGACTATTTGGAACACCCTTGTGGCCCCCCTCCTCCGTCCCCTGTTTTTTGTTTTGGACCCCCCCTATGCGGCAAAACAGCGGGCTAAACGCCTGCTCAGGAACGCTCTCTGGGGTCCGGCGAGATCCAGGATCCGCCTTAAAGATTTGTTAGCTCCGCGTCGGGATGCTGGTTTGGGTATCTTGACAATGGAGCGAATCGGACTGCAGGTGCAGTTCCGACTGCTGGCACTGTGTGCCCAGCTATGGACATTCCCCCTGTGTGTGCCAGCCCGCACTCTCCTGCGGAGATGCGCCGGCAGCGGAGAATTTCTCTCGCTTTTGCCGGGCACTCAATACAGGAAGCGGGGTTTCGGGTTTCCATTGCGGCAGTTGACCGCACTTCTGGAAGCTCACTCGTGGATCTCCTGCCTCCCAATGAACTTTGAAGCTTGGCGGCAGGAGTCTGTTGAATCCTGGGCGGCGTTCAAAGGAATACGCTCTAAAGATCTTCGCCCCCTGCGCCAATTTTTTCCACGATCCTTGGAAGAAGTACTGCAGGACGAGTTGAAGTTTTCTACCCTGGCTGCCACGCCTCTTGCCGCAGCGCTGTCTGCCTTCAGTGCAAGAAACCACAGTTACTAACCGGCGAGGTGGGAGGTTTCCTGCACGATAGCGGGAAAAACCAAAATCCTTGGCGCCTGGAAGACGAGTGAGTTGGCGGACGACGCCACTCCTCGTGTTACTGCAAAGGGACTCCTCCGGTGGGCAGAATCACTTGCTGTCACCCCCGAAGAACTTGTAGTCTCTCCACAGTGTATTGACAGTTCGCTGCTCCCCCTTGCTTGGTAACAAGCCGTGCTGCTTTTCGTTCACTGGGGTTTTCAGTGCTACGAGCGTTGGCATCGTGGCTCCGGGGGACTTGCGTCTGCGAACTGCGTTCGGTGCGGATCGACGGAGTCGATTCCGCACCTACTTCTGGACTGCGGTCGCCTACAAGGACTGTGGCGTAGGCTGACAACAGCACTAATGCATCCCGTGGACACCGCAAGAGACTTGCTGCGACGATTCTTCACGCCGAGCGGGCTGTCACTAAGCGGAAGGATTGCAACCATCGGTTGCATACGCGCGATAGTTTCCGTTCGCCAGGCGTTGGTAATCAACGGACAGCACCAAGAGGTAATCAGCAAAGCATCCGTCTACATGGGAGCATCCGCTAGATGGCCTCATTTGACATAGGAGACAAAAAGTAATCTCGCCGCAATACACCGCCGGTTTACACACCCTCAGCAGCGGCCAACCCGGTGATCATTGCCCTACCCTCCATAAACTAATTTTGTATTTTCTTTTTATACCCGCGTCCCCATAGGCTTTGGAATATTCTAGGTGCTCATCGTTTAAATCCCCGTGAGTACGGAGCCTAACCAAAAACCCGTTACCCTTTCCTCCAGTTTTTGATTTTCGTTTGTTTCCCCTCATTCCCCCCACGCTGCGAGCGGTTTGTTTACCAGGCCTGCGTGCCGGTAATTTTTCTATGTTCTCTGTCGTTCTCTTGGTTGGGGACATTGTCCCTGACCAGTTTATTATTATTAATAAACGCCCCGGCGTGACCGGGTGATAAATTTCAATCTCCGCCTGCTAACAGGTGAGCCGGAAACACACGTGAACGCGATGAACGAGTTGTGCGCCGCCATGCGTGCGCGCAACTTGTTCGCGGGTGAGAGGGGAATGGTCCGCAGCATCGACCACGTCTTCCTCGACGCTGACCTGTGTTCACGGGTCGGCAAACGGGGGAGGGTTGCGTCAACGTTGTCGGACCATTCCCGGTTAATTTTCGAGATGCGGCCTCGCGACAAGGGACCGCCATCCAGAGACTGGCGTCTGCCGGGGGACTGGACGCGACTCTCAGGTGCGAAGGAACACCTTCGCGAATACCTGAGAGGCGTCACGCTCCGGAATCTCCATTGAAACCCGGGTGCGCCGGGACGTTTATTCTCACGAATAAACCTATACAATCTGTGACCGGACTAGTAGTCCAGCCACGCCCTGGAAAGATATAGCTTGCCGGGCTACCGGTGATCAGACTGGCGCGGTCGACCTCGGCAGCAGAGGGGAGGGGGAACGAAACAAAAAGAAAACAAAAAAAATAAACAAAAATCAGGGAGGGAGCGGGAAGGGATCACAGTCTGCTGGGAGGGTCCGTCATCCTCTGGAGGATGCCGGCAAGCTGTTGCTGCGTGTGTGGTTCCAGATAGTTCCATCGCGTCGCCATCCAGAGGAAACGGGCGGCATACACGTTGGCATCCCTGTCGCTGGATCCTCCCGTCGCTTTGCTCCATGCCACGACGATCCCGCGTAGGCAGCACAGGGCTGCAAGCGAGGCCGCTGGAGGCAGGGCGTCACGGACGAAGAGGGGGCGCAAAGCGTCTCTGGGGGTGCCTCCGGGGATCCCCAGGGCTGCGGCAAAGCGTTCCCACAAGGGACGGAGGGCAACACAATCCACTAACAGGTGGGGGAGGTGTTCCCTCTCCCCGCACCTGACACAATTAGGGTTGACACCCCTCCGCGTCCAGTGGTGTCGGCGGGCGTTGCAAGGAAGCCCCCAATGCAACACCAGCAGTGCCGACGGTCAGACGTGTTCTCTGCGCGCTCCTGACTCGCTCGACTTTATTGGTGTAGTGCGGTGCATCAGTGGTCGGGGGATGGCAGAAATGCCTGATCCCGCTACTAGTGAATGTGGGGTGGGGGCCGGGCGAACGTCCCCCGTACCCATGGAGATAGGGGCACCTGCCCCGAAAGCTTCGTCCCCCGCGCCGGCGAGGGACTACAGCGCCGCGGTCGCCGCGCCATCTGCAGCGGCCATCGCCGAGGCCCAGGCCTACAAGGCCTACGACTACAACCCGAGTCTGCTGTATAAGGTAGGCCGGGTGTTTGATGACCGTGTGGCGCGCTCCTTCGAGAAGGAGCTCCACCGTTTGAACGTTAACAAGGAGGATCTGCTGGGTCTCTACATCCGCAGCGGGGGACAGCATGTCGAGTTGACCTGCAAAGAAGCATGGTTGGCGCAAATACTGCTGCGAACCCCCGTCAGGGTCGAGGGCCGCCAGATCTTCTCTGTCCCGGTGGACAACTCAATAGTTGTCCACCTCCGTGGAATCACCGTGCGGATGTCACCGAGCGCCGTTAGGGCTGAACTCAGCAAATTCGGCACCGTACACGCGCTGTGGCTGAAGCCCAACAGGTTCCGTACTTATGACGGACTCCTGAGCGGACTCGCCGCGGCACGTGTGACTGTGAATAAGGACATTGGGGTTCCCCATAAACTAGTAGTCGACGGAGATTCTGTCGACATCTGGTATCTGGGGAAACCCAAATACTGTGCGTTTTGTGATGGTACGGGGCACGTGAAGAAACGCTGCCCCAACATCACCTGCCGCAAGTGCGAGGCAATCGGGCACACGGAAGAAGTGTGCCCCAAAAAGACTTCGCGCGCGCCGGCTGCTGCCGTGAGCGGCACGAACGCGAGCAAGAAGCCTGGCAAGACCAGGCCGCCGTCTGAAAATACGGTTGACCCGGAGCCAGCCAAAAAGGGCATCCCGACCACCCCGTCTGCAGAAACGCAGGCAACCGAGGTGGAAGGAGAAGAGCCTGGCTGGCAAAAGATCTGTCCAAAGAAAAAGAAAGAAAAAAAGGACGTAAATAATGAAAATAAAGTCCCTGCAAAAACCGCGAAACCCGCGAAAAAGCAGGGACTGAAAAAATGCACGGTCGCACTGGAGCGCCTTGCAGACGCCGAAGTGCCGTGCGAACAGGACGTTGCCGTGTGCAACAACGCTGACAGCCCCGTCGCTGTGCAAACAGCGTCCGAGGGCTGCGGCGAGGGGGAGCCGCGATGACGCTGGCTTTGCAAAAGCCGCCGCCGAGCTCGCCGCCAGTCAGCAGCCTCCCGCAAAGGTCGGGAAGAAGGCCGTTCGACGTCCGGCCGAGAGGAGGGGGACCGGGACCTCGGACTCGGACCTGGAGACCGGACACGCACCATCCGCATCTGCACCCCCGAGGAAGACCGGAAGGAAAATCCGTAACCCGAGGAGGATCGTCTCCTCCGAGGAAGGGGAATCCTCCGGAAACGAGGGTGCGGCGAGCGTGGGAGAGATGGACACGAGTCCTGAACTCCCACGATCGGTCGAGACGGAGCCGATGGAGACGGAGGGGGTCGTCGAGCCGCCCCCCACCGCACAGGAGAAAGCCGGCGTCCCGCCCCTAGGTGAGGCGGGAGACGCAGCATCACTTTCCCAGCAGTAATGCCGGGACTCGCCACCTGCCGTCAAATACGCATCGCCAGCTGGAACGTCAACGGGCTTTGCGATGACGGCAGGAGACGAGACATAGCTGCCACCTTGCAAGCCTTCGACCTCGTGCTGCTGCAGGAGATCCATGAGATTTCCGCAGAACATGCGCGGGAGATCGAACGGATAGCAGGTGGTCAGCTTATGTGGCGATGCCGCCACCGCCGTACGCGCGGGGTCGCTTTCCTTCTGAAGCCTGCCTTACAACGCGCGGTGCGGAAAGTTCGTTTCGATGAGGCAGGTCGGGTCGGGCAAATCACCTTCAGGTGGTCCGACTCCATCAATCTCGTCGTCACGAACGTGTACGCGCCGAGCGGCGGTCACGCGCGCGTGGCACGGACGGCGTTTTTCCGTGCGTTCAAGCGCGACTGGCTGTCGGAGGCAGGCGCGCGCACGGCGCACCTGATAGCCGGCGATTTTAATATTCGCCTGCTATCAGGTGCGGCGAGGACAGAGGCCACCCCGGTTAACGAGATGTGCGCTGCGGTGCACGCATCCAACTTGTTAGCCGGGGATACCAGGATGGAACGGAGCGTGGACCACGTCTTCCTCGACGATCACCTGCGCTGTCGCGTGGGCAGGCGAGGTAAGATACAGTCCGCAGTCTCCGACCACTCCCGTGTGGAACTCGTCATTCGCCCGCGCGACAGGGGGCCCCCCGCGCAGGCGTGGCGTCTACCGGGGGACTGGCTGACCAAGCCAGGCGCAGCGGAACACCTCCGCGCGTTCTTGCGAGGTTGCAGCCTGCAGACGCTCGACGACTGGGACGATTTGAAAGTCTCGGTGCGAGAGTTCTGCCAACAGTTTCCCATGGACCGTCTCCCGAAAGGATTTGGAGAAGGTGTTCGGAACGATAGGGCTTACCTGCAGGCCCGTCGTTACTCCCGAACACCAGACGTCCGAAGACTGGCGGAATTTAAAGCCGGGGCCGAGCGGCAGGCCTGGCAATCGGGGTCGCCCAGCCTGCTGGACGACGAAGGCCAAGAGCACTCGGCCCCGGCAGAGGTGAGTAGCCTCGTGCACGGCTATTATTCTTCCCTGTACACCAGGGTGCCTCCGGACCGGGAATTTTCCCAATTTTTGCTTCCGGACGGTGCCCCGGCGATCGGGGAAGAAGAGAGAGTACGCCTGGACGAGCCTTTCACGATGGGTGAAATCATCACCTCAATCGGGAAGCTCAAAAGGCGGAAGTCACCGGGGGAAGACGGCCTGCCCGCGGAGTTTTTTCAGTGCTTCGCGGCGGAGCTGGCTCCCCTGGTGCAGCGGCTAACGCTGCTGATCCGGGAGACAGGAGACGTTCCCGCCTCCTTCCGATCGGCATGTATGCGTCTCCTACCGAAAGGAGGAGACTTACGGAACCTCAGCAATTGGCGTCCGATAACCGTACTGAACGCGGACGCCAAGCTGGTTGCGAAGCTATGGTCGAAGCGAATGGGGCGGGTGGCGGAAAGCTTCATCAGCCCGGAGCAGACACACGCTGTTCCCGGGCGAAGCATGGACGCCAACCTGCTCTTCGCGAACACCTGGTTCGAACTTCAAAGAACCAGAATGAATGGAGGGAACAAGGTCGGCAGCCCGATTTGCAAGACGTCCGCTGGTGGTTCGCGGGATAGTCGGGAGAGAGAAGGGGCCCTCGCGGTCGCTGTCGATTTGCGGAAAGCATTCGACAGTGTCGACCAGGAGCTCCTGCTGGAGCTTCTGGAGCGCTTGGGCTTCCCGGCCTCCTTATTGGCCTTTCTGCGCTCTTGCTGGGGCGACGCGCTGACCAACATTTCTTTCAGGGGAAGGAACGTGTTCGGTGTGCCGGTGCGCCGCGGGATACGGCAGGGTGATAGCTTGAGCCCCTTGCTCTTCAGCACCTACTTCGAGTTGGTGCTGAGGGCATTCAGGGAGACTCTTGGTCGCCTGCCGCGCGTGTGCCCAGGTACACCGGCCTTGGCGGCGTATGCGGACGATCTTCTGCTGCTGCTCCCCATGTCCACCCCGGCGTCGGCGGTCGAAAACTTTTTCGAGCTGCTGCGTCGCGGGACAGGACTGGAGGTGAACAGAGCAAAGTCGTTTGTTGTTGCAGTCGGTTCCTCGTGGGCAGGGCAGCTAGACTGGTCTCGCTTGGGGATCCCCACGGTACGGTACCTTAAGTACCTCGGTGTGCCGTTGGGGGACTACTCCCCAGCGGAACAATGGTCTTGCTGCCTCCAAAAGGTCGAGAGAGCGATCGGCCCGTTACTGGATGCCAAGTTCTTCTTGCCGGAACGGGCCGTGCTGTGGAACACTTTCGTGGCCCCTTTCCCGGCCTTTTCTGTTTCGCTCCTTGCTTTTTGTTCGTCCCCCACCCCGTGGTGTGAGAACACGTACAAAGGACCTCCTCAGAATCGGCATCTGGGGCAGAGGAAGGCCCCGCGCGCGTTGGAAGGACTTGTGCGCCCCTCGTCGCGATGGGGGCCTTGGCCTCCTCACGCTGGAGCGCCTCGAACTGCAGCTGCAGTTCCGAACAATCGCCCTAGTGGCGAAGTTGTGGAGCGCCAGCTGGTGCGAGCCTGCACGATGCCTGGTTCAGCGAGTCGGCGGCTGCGCGGGACTATCTACCTTCCTAGTGCGCCGCAAACGCCGGTACCTGTTCCACTGCGGACTGGCTCTTCGGCGAGTGGCGAAGCTGACCAGGAAGAACACCTGGATCTCCTGCCGGCCCGCGAACGGCACTTCCTGGTTGCAGGAAAGCCTTCGCACGTGGGCCCAGATCGAGGAAGCGAGCCTGAAGTTGCGGCAGCGAATGCTGCACTCCTATCATAAGAGCCGCTCGCTGCAGGACATCATCGTGCAGCCCGCCTTGAGTGCGTGGGCTGAGAGGACCTCCCTTGCCACAGCTCTGTCCCACCTCAAGGAACATCTGGGCAGTAGCCAGCCGGCCATGTGGGAGGTCCGGTGTACGATCAGGGACACTGAGAAAGAACAAGGTGGTTGGACCACGGGTCAGCTTGCTGATGCCGCGATCCCAAATTCCCCACCGAGAGGACTGTTGCGCTGGGGCGAGCTGCTGTGCATCCCGCGGGATGAACTCGAGTGGCCCCCAGTGCTGAGGAATACTCGGGCCCTCCCCCTAAAGTGGCAGGAGTCGGCGTTCCTGGTGTTGCACTGGGGACTCCCCAGCAACGCCCGCCGCTCTCATTGGACGAGGGGGGTTGTGGACCCAAACTGTGTCAGGTGCGGCGAACGAGAAACTGTCCCGCACCTGCTCGTTGACTGTGTTGCCCTCCGGCCCCTGTGGTTGCGCTTTGCAACAGCCGTTGGTGCACCCTTGCACGCTCCCAGAGACATTTTAAAGCGCCTCTTCGTGCGCGACGCCCTTTCGCCTGCCGCAGCCCTTGCAGCCCTCTGCTGCCTACGAGGGATTGTAGCGGCTTGGAGCACCGCCACTGGTGGACCGAACGATAGGGACATCTTGTGCTACGCCCTGCGCTTCCTGAGGACGGCAGCCAGATGGACCCATCTGGGACACATGCAGTTTGAACTTGCCGGCATCCTGCAAAGGATGTAGAGGACGTCTCCAGCGGAACGTGATCCCTTCCCCAACCCCTCCCTGCTTTTGTAAATAGTGTTTTCTTTTTGCTTTTTTCTATTTGTCCCTTCCCCCTCCGCTGCCGAGTCGACCTTGGGAGCCTGAGTGCTGCCCACTCGGCGAGTTCAGAAGAACATGTTCTGAACACTGTAGGGGCGATAGCCCTACACTTGCTTGTTTATTTTTTTTATTAAAGAAATAAACGCCCCGGCGCACCCGGGTGTAAAAGCAGTGCCGACTGTTGCCACTTCATGGGGAGGGTGCGCGAGTCCATGAGCACCGAGGGCCACTCGAGATGTTCCTCTGGAACATCCAGTAGCTCTCCCTAGCGCAAGAGTCCATTTGGGGTGGTCCTCGGGGTCGCAGCGTTGGTGAGCTAACCCGTACTCCAATCCCCGATCTTCTTTGCCCTGCTGGCGATCTTGACAGTAACATCCCATTGTGCTGCGACGTCGCTGCCCAGATGTTCCCGTAGGGTATGCAGTACCGCAGCAAGGAAGGTTCTTTGAGCCCACGCTCTCCTTCGAGGATCCTCGAGGATTTCTCGGAGCGTGCGGTGGGCATGCGGCCCGAACACAGCTATTCGCTCGTGTTGCGGGCTCTGCGTCTGAATCATCGCCCACGTCCGCACGGTTTCCTGCAGCCAGGCAGGACTGTTCGCGGGGCGTACGAGGATCCGCGCCGAGTTGTTCTTCACGAGCTTGGCCGCCCTCCGAAGTTGAAGTCCTCAGTGGCAGATGGGGCTTCGGACTGCAAAGTAGGACGAGAGTCCCGCATTGCCGGTGGCCCCCTCGACGAAGAGACCTGCAGTGAGGCACCATAAGGTGCACCAATTTTCTGCCATAAAGGCGACAACTCGGAACTGGAGCTGTAGCTCCAGCCGCTTCAACGTCAGGAGGCCCAGACCACCATCCCGACGAGGAGCGCACAAGTCCGAAAGACGGACTCGGGGCCTTCCTCTGCCCCAAAGGGCGATCCTCAGGAGGTCCTTCGTCCTCTTCTTTGACTCCGCTGAGGGGGGGCAAACAAAAAGCAAAGGGCGAAGGAGGGGGGTTGCCAACGCGTTCCACGCCGCGGCCCGTTCATGCAGGAAGAACCTGCGGTCCTGGAACGGGCCGATCGCCGCCTGAGCCTTCTGAAGGCAGCCGGACCACGCTTCCGCAGGGGAGTACTCCCCCAACGGCACACCAAGGTACTCGAAGTACCTCACCGTGGGGATCCCCAAACGGACCCAGTCCTGCTGCCCTGCCCACGCCGCTCCGACTGGCATTACGGACGACTTCGCCCTGTTCACCGTCAGTCCTGTTCCACGACTCAGCAGGTCGAAGAAGTCCTCGAGCGCCGAGGCCGGGGTGGACATAGGCAGCAGCAGCAGAAGATCGTCCGCGTACGCCGAAACCGCAGGCGTACCGGGACAATCGCACGGCAGGTGTGCCAGAGTCTCCCTGTATGCTCTCAGCAGCAATTCCAAATAGGCGCTGAAGAGCAAGGGGCTGTGGCTGTCCCTCTGCCGTATGCCGCGTCAAACCGGTACGCCGTACACGGTAGATCCACTAAAAAAAACATTAATAAGCGCGTCGCGCAAGCTGAAGTGCAGGTAGGCCAGCAAAGTGACCGGGAAGACCAAGCGTTCCAGAAGCTCCAAAAGGAGATTCTGGTCGACGCAATCGAATGCTTTATGCAAATCGACTGCGACCGCGATGGCTCCTCTTCCATCCCGACCATCCCGTCCCCCACCGACGGACGCACCGGAATTCCGGTTGCTTATTATGCTCCTTCCTTGTTGGAGCTCTAACCATGTGGAAGCGTGGAACAGGTTCGCCTCCATACTTCGCCCGGGAACAGCATATGTCTGTTCCGAGCTGATGAAGATGTTGGCGACCCGTCCCAAGCACTCTGCCCACAGCTTGGCAAGCAACTTGGCGTCCGCATTCACTATTGTGATGGGACGCCAGTTGTTCATGCTCCTAAGGTCTCCTCCCTTAGGGAGGAGCCGCACCTTTGCTGAACGAAACGAGGTGAGAACGTCATTTGTTTCGCGGACCAGCAAGGTCAGCTGATGTACCAGGGGAGTAAGCTCTGCCGCGAAAGTTGGATGAAACTCCGCAGGAAAGCCGTCCTCCCCTGATGCCTTTCGCCTCTTGAGGTATCCGATGGACGAGATGATCTCGCCGATCGTGAAAGGCTCGTCGAGGTTCCTTTTCTCCGATTGCTGGAGCACCTACCAGAAGCAAAAGTCGTGAGACAGCCTGCTCCGGAGGCGCCCTGGCGTACTGAAAGGAGTAAAATTTCCTCACTATCCCGCGTTTCTGAGCGGGAACCGAGTGCTCCAGGCCCTGGTCGTCCAGCAAGCTGTCCGACCCGGATTCCTAGGATTGCCTCTCGGCTCCCGCTCGATACTCTGCTAACCTGCGCATGTCGGGGGTTCTCGCGTAACGTCAGGCCTGAAGATAGCACCTTTCGTTACGCGGCCCCTCCCCAACTCACTTGGCGAGCGGACGTGTTTTTCCTGAGCTCCCGAGCGAGTCGACAGGAAGCGGCTTTTTTCTTTGTGTGTGTTCGTGTGGAACATCGTTGGTGTCCGATGGCAACGATGCTTGAGGACACCACGATGGAGGTAGGTGTGGGGGAGGCTTGCCCACCCCCACAGCCTGCAGAATCAGGGGCGTTCGCCCCGGAATCATCCCCGGCAACGCCAAGGACGTGGAGCGCCATGGTTTCCGCACCGAGCGCGGAAACCTTGGCAGAGCAAGCGGCCTACAGGGCCTCCAGATATAAACCATCTCTGGTTTATAAAGTAGGACCCCTGTTTGATGGTCGCACCACTCGGGCTTTTAGTAGGGCACTGCAGGATTTCCCTGTACGCGAGGAGGATCTTGACGGTCACTCCGTACTCAGCGGGGGGCAGCGCGTGCAGGTCGTCTGCAAAGATGTAGCCTAAGCACAGCGCCTCATTAACACCCCGCTGAATGTGGATGGCCGGAAGATCCTTCCGGTTAGCATGGACCGCTCCGTAGTGGTCCATCTAACCGGCATTACGAACCGCATGACGCGATCTGCGGTGAGTAATGAACTCAGTAAATACGGTGAGATATACGCGTTGTGGCCAAAGCCTACCATTTTCGAAGGCTTTAATAGCCATTTCGGAGGCCAGGCCGCAGCGCGTGTAACGGTTAATGAGGGCAGTGGCTTGTCCCACAAACTAAAGGAATCCGTCGACCTCTGGTACGTGGGGAAACCCCGCTATTGTGGCTACTGCGATGCAGTAGGGCACTTGCGCAAGCGGTGCCCGAATATAGAGTGCCACTTGTGCGGAGTGAAGGGACACGTTCGTCGTGTGTGCCCCAAACGCCCCACCCCGGTGCCACCTGCTGCCAAAAAGGCGCAAACTTAAAAAAGAAAAAAGGTCGAAAGACCTTATCGCGAAACTGGCCGGCCCCAGTCGCCATCTCCTGTTCCTCCCACCCAGGCATCGGAGGAAAAACCCGCTGAAGACGCGGGAGAGGAAGACGGATGGAAGCTGGTAAAGGCCAAAAAAGAAAAAAAAGTTCCCCCCGTGGAACCCGCGAGAGCGAAGAGAAATAAGAGCGCGAAACCGAATAAACCCGGTCCGCGCTCGAAACCTCTTCGCGAGTGCACGGTGGCACTCGAAAGGATTGTCGTCCCCGAGGCTGCCACCCGGGGCGACGAGCCTCCCCTTGCCGTTTCCGCCGCGCCCGAGGTTCGCGACGACGAACCCTCTGTTTGCACAGAGGGTGAGCCGCTCGAAGCGCGCGCCGAAAGCGAGGACGCCGCCTTCGCGCAGGCGGCGGAGGAGCTCGCGGCCACGCTGGCCGAGCGTGAGAACCCCTCACGCAAGGCCTTTCGAAGGCCGGCTCCGCCGAAGAAGGCCCCCGCAATTGAGTGCGACCCGGGAACCGGAAGTGCATCCTCCTCGTCGGAGGAACCCTCCCGGAAGACGGGACGCAAGTCCCAAAAGCCGAGGAGGCGCCTCCCCTTTACGAGCGAGGAGGAGAAGCAGGAAGCCGACGGCAGCGTGGGAACCCCGGAGGGGGAAATCTCACGCGCGGAAGTCGTCGAGCAGGCCACCCCCATGGAGAAGGGTGAGAAGGGGGGCTAGGTCCACCTTGCCGGCGCGGACCCTGTACAGCCCACCCGTATGGAGGAGGGCCAACAGGTATGCGCGACCCCACCGGAGGGTGAACCGCCCGACGCGCCGTCACCGATGGGGAAGGGGGATTAGGTGCTCGAGGCACCTGTCCCTCCTGCCCCAACTAGCGACCCGTTCCAACATGTGGCGGACGCCGCAGAGCAGATTTCCCAGGAATAAAACCTGGGCTCGCCTGTCGCCGTCGAATCCGCGTGGCCAGTTGAAACGTCAACGGGCTGCGCGACGACGGCCACAGAGGAGATACGGCCGACACCCTGCGTGAGATCGACCTGGCCCTGGTGCAGGAGATTTACGTGATCACCTCGGAAGTCGTCCAGGAGATGAAGACGATCGCGGGGGGTCGACTGTATTGGCGGTGCGGCGCCCGCAACACCTGTGGTGTCGCGTTTTTCGTGAAGCCGGCCATCGACGCTGCCGTGAAGGGCATAAGCTTCGATGACGACGGTCGGGTCGGTCAGCTGACTCTCAGCTGGTCCGACTCGATCGAATTGATCGTCACGAACGTGTACGCCCCAAGCGGGAATGGGGGATACAGCGACCGTACCAGCTTGCTGGAAACCCTGAACCGCGACTGGCTGGCCGATACGAACGTGCGGAAGGGACACCTGATAGCTGGGGACTTTAATCTCCGTCTGCATTCAGGTGAGCCCGAAGCACAAGAACGCACGGCCAACGAGTTGTGCGCTGCCATGCGCACGCGCAACTTGTTGGCGGACGCGGAGGGAATGGACCGCAGCATCGACCACTTCTTCCTGGACGTCGACCTGTGCTCGCGGGTCGGCAAACGGGGAAAAGTTGTGTCGACGCTGTCGGACCATTCCAGGTTAATCGCCGAGGTATGCCCGCGCGATAAAGGACCTCCGGCCAGGGCGTGGCGGTTGCCTGAGGACCGGACGCGGCTCTCAAATGCGAAGGAACACCTTTGCGAATTCCTGAGAGGCGTCACCCTCCGCAGTCTCAAAGATTGGGACCTCTTTAAGGCCTCGGTCCGCGAGTTCTGCGAGGAGTTCCCCATGCACCGCCTGCCCCTTGGATTTGAGAAGGGGGCTCGGAACCATAGGGCCTATTTACAGGCCCGCCGGTACGAGAGGACCCGCAATGTCCGTCGCTTGGCCGAATATCGAGGCAGGGCCGAGCGCCAAGCCTGGCAATCCGGGTCGGTCAGCTTGCTGGACGACCATGGCCGGGAGCGAACGGCCCCACCCGCGATCAGGCACCTCGTGCGGGATTATTATACCTCCCTCTACGCTAGGGCACCCCCAGAGCGGTACGCCTCGCGGCTCCTGCTTTCGGACGGAGGCCAGGCAATAGGGGAGGAGGAGAGGATCAGCCTCGACGAGCCTTTTGCTACCGGTGAAATTCTCGCCGGTATTAAAAGGCTCAAGAGGCGTAAGGCGCCAGGGCAGGACGGCCTGCCTGCGGAATTTTTTCCATGCTTCGCGACATAGCTGTCCCCCCTGGTGCTCCAGTTGACCGGGCTGATCCGAGACGAAGGCGACGTTCCCGCCTGGTTTCGGTCAGCCCGTGTGAGGCTCCGCCCGAAGAAAGGAGACCTGAGATCCCTAGGCAATTGGCGTCCGATCACAATTGTGAATACGAACGTTAAGCTGGTCGCAGGACTGTGGACTTCGCGTTTAGGACAGGTGGCAGACTCCATAGTTAACCCGGAGAACACATACCCTGTTTCAGGGCGAAGTATGGATGCAAACCTGTTCTTCGCGAGCACATGTTTCCATGTGCAGCGCTGTTTAAATAAAACTGGCGGAAAGATTGGCAACCCCACTTTGGGGCCGCCAGCTGGGCTGGAAATGAACACCCGGGCTGGGAAGGGAGCCCTAGCGATCGCGGTCGATCTCCATAAGGCGTTCGACTGCGTTGACCAGGAGCTACTTTTGGAGCTCCTGGGTCGCATGGGCTTCCCACCCTCCCTTCTCTCCTTCCTGCGCTCCTGCTGGCGCAACGCCATCCTTAACATCTGTTTTTCCAGCCAACAGGTGTACGGCGTGCCGGTGCGGCGGGGCATACGGCAGGGCGATAGCCTCATTCCCCTGCTATTTAGCACCTACTTTGAGTTGGTGCTGAGAGCGCACACGGTGACTTTTGCTGCCCTGCCCAGCTCGCGCCCCGGCACGCCCGCCGTAGAAGCATACGTTGACGACCTTCTGCTCATGTTGCCCATGTCCGCCCCGGCAGCCGCAGTCGAGGATTTCTTCGACCTGCTAAGTCGTGGGACTGGACTTCGGGTAAACAAGGCGAAGTCGTCGGACGTTCCGGTGGGTGCGACGTGGGTCGGACGGCCTGACTGGATCCGCTTGGGGATCCCCGCGGACAGGTACCTGAAGTACCAGGGTGTCCCGTTGGGGGACTTCTGCCTCGCAGAAGCCTAGTCAGTTCGTCTCCAAAAGGTAGAGTTGTCAATCGGTTCGTTCCTGGTAGGCAAGTTCCTTCTGCCGGAACGGGCCGCGGTGTGGAACGCGTTCGCGGCTCCCATCCTCCGCCTTCTGCTTTTTGTTTGCCCCGTCCCTCGTGACATTAAAAAGAGGACCAAGGACCTACTCCGCATCGCCCTCTGGGGCAGCGGAAGGCCACGTGTGCCTCTAGATGACTTATGCGCTCCTCGTTGGGACGGCGGTCTCGGCCTCCTGACGCTGTAGCGCCTGGACATACAGCTGCGATGGCGCACCCTCGCCATGGCAGCAAAGTCATGGAGCACCCCTTGGTGCGTTCCGACCCGAATCCTCGCCAGCCGTGAGTCCAGGACGCAAGGACTCGCGTTGTACCTTCTGTGTTCTGGCAGGAAGGTGAGAAGATGCGGCCTTCTTCGTGGGCGCATGGAAGCCCTGGTGAGAGACAACCGCTGGACGGTATGCAGCCCCGCCAACTGCTCCGCCTGGCTGGAGGAAACAGTTGCGACGTATGCTAAGCTGAACCTCCAGACTTCCCCGGACTGGAACCGCCTGCGATTTGGCCCCAACGCCCGCTGCACACTGCAGACTACTCTGGAGTGTCCCGCCAGGAGCACGTGGGCGGAGACTACCCCCCTAGCTTCGACCCTTCCCTTCCAACGAAGGGCTTTAGCCAGCGGACGCAAGCCAAAGTGGCAAGTCTCCTGCCGAATCGCAGGCAAGGAGAAGAAGATGAGCGGTTGGACCATGGGAGAACTGGCAGATGCCACCACCCTGAGTGCCCTCCCTCATAAACTTCGTCGATGGGGCGAGCTGCTCGGCATCCCGACGGATGACCTGAAGTGGCCCCCAATACTGATAGGATCCAGGCTTCTCCCCCTGAAGTGGCAAGAGTCGGCGCTCCTGCTTTTGCACTGGGGTCTACCCTGCAACGCGCGCCGCTTCCACTGGACGCGTGGGAGTGTAAGGCCTGAGTGTGCCAGGTGTGGGGAGCGGGAATCGCTCCCCCACCTACTAGTTGACTGTGCTGCCCTCCGACCCCTGTGGGAACGGTTCGGGACGACCTTCGGCCTCCCAATGGGCAGCGCGCCCAGAGACGTTCTTCGGCCCCTGTTCGTGCAAGACGCCTTGCTGCCCGCCGCAGCCCTCGCAGCCCTCTGCTGCATCCGGGGCATCGTGGCGGCATGGAGCAACATTCGCGACAAAGGAGTGGATGCCAACGTGAGGGATGTCATCCCGTATGCGGTCTGCTTCATGCGGAGAGCAGCGAGATGGCTCCATCTGGGAAACATGAAGATGGTCCTAGAGAGCATCCTGCGAAGGATGGACCCTCCTCTAAGTGGAACGTGATCCCTTCCCCTCCCTCCAAACTATTTTTGTTTTCCTTTATTTTTATTTTTTATTTTGTTTTAATCCCCATCCCCCTCCACTGTCTAGGAGCGTCACGCTGGGATACGTCCCGGCGTCCCGGCAGGTCCAATGTTGTGTGGCCGTTGGTAAGGCCTTGTAGCACGTTTTCTTGTAGAGTTTTATACAATAAGCGCCCCGGGCGTACCCGGGTGGAAACCCCAACTCCCTTGGCGAGCGGACGTGTTTTTGCTGAGCTCCCGAGCGAGTCGACAGGAAGCGGCTTTTTTCTTTATGTGTGTTCGTGTGGAACATCGTTGGTGTCCGATGGCAACGATGCTTGAGGACACCACGATGGAGGTAGGTGTGAGGGAGGCTTGCCCACCCCCACAGCCTGCAGAATCAGGGGCGTTCGCCCCGGAATCATCCCCGGCAACGCCAAGGACGTGGAGCGCCATGGTTTCCGCACCGAGCGCGGAAACCTTGGCAGAGCAAGCGGCCTACAGGGCCTCCAGATATAAACCATCTCTGGTTTATAAAGTAGGACCCCTGTTTGATGGTCGCACCGCTCGGGCTTTTAGTAGGGCACTGCAGGATTTCCCTGTACGCGAGGAGGATCTTGAGGGCCTCTCCGTACTCAGCGGGGGGCAGCGCGTGAAGGTCGTCTGCAAAGACGTAGCCTTAGCACAGCGCCTCATTAACACCCCGATTAATGTGGATGGCCGGAAGATCCTTCCGGTTAGCATGGACCGCTCCGTAGTGGTCCATCTAACCGGCATTACGAACCGCATGACGCGATCTGCGGTGAGTAATGAACTTAGTAAATACGGTGAGATATACGCGTTGTGGCCAAAGCCTACCATTTTCGAAGGCTTTAATAGCCATTTCGGAGGCCAGGCCGCAGCGCGTGTAACGGTTAATGAGGGCAGTGGCTTGTCCCACAAACTAAAGGTCGCAAAGGAATCCGTCGACCTCTGGTACGTGGGGAAACCCCGCTATTGTGGCTACTGCGATGCAGTAGGGCACTTGCGCAAGCGGTGCCCGAATATCGAGTGCCACTTGTGCGGGGTGAAGGGACACGTTCGTCGTGTGTGCCCCAAACGCCCCACCCCGGTGCCACCTGCTGCCAAAAATGCGCAGGCTAAAAAAGGAAAAAAGGTCGAAAGACCTTATCGCGAAACTGGCCGGCCCCAGCCGCCATCTCCTGTTCCTCCCACCCAGGCATCGGAGGAAAAACCTGCTGAAGACGCGGGAGAGGAAGAAGGATGGAAGCTGGTAAAGGCCAGAAAAGAAAAAAAAGTTCCCCACGTGGAACCCGCGAGAGCGAAGAGAGAAAAGAGCGCGAAACCGAATAAACCCGGTCCGCGCTCGAGAACTCTTCGCGAGTGCACGGTGGCACTCGAACGGATTGCCGTCCCCGAGGCTGCCACCCGAGGCGACGAGCCTCCCCTTGCCGTTTCGCCGCGCCCGAGGTTCGCGACGACGAACCCTCTGTTTGCACAGAGGGTGAGCCGTTCGAAGCGCGCGCCGAAAGCGAGGACGCCGCCTTCGCGCAGGCGGCGGAGGAGCTCGCGGCCACGCTGGCCGAGCGTGAGAACCCCTCACGCAAGGCCGTGCGAAGGCCGGCTCCGCCGAAGAAGGCCCCCGCAGTTGAGTGCGACCTGGGAACCGGAAGTGCATCCTCCTCGTCGAAGGAACCCTCCCGGAAGACGGGACACAAGTCCCAAAAGCCGAGGAGGCGCCTCCTCTTTACGAGCGAGGAGGAGAAGCTGGAAGCCGACGGCAGCGTGGGAACCCCGGAGGGGGAAATCTCACGCGCGGAAGTCGTCGAGCAGGCCACCCCCATGGAGGAGGGTGAGCAGGGCGGCGAGGTCCTCTTTGCCGGCGCGGACTTTGTACAGCCCACCCGTATGGAGGAGGGCCAACAGGTAGGCGCGACCCCACCGGAGGGTGACCCGCCCGACGCCCCGTCACCGATGGGGAAGGGGGATTAGGTGCTCGAGGCACCTGTCCCTCCTGCCCCAATTAGCGTCCCGCCCCAACAGGTGGCGGACGCCACAGAGCCGATTTCCCAGGAATAACACCTGGGCTCGCCTGTCGCCGTCGAATCCGCGTGGCCAGTTGGAACGTCAACGGGCTGCGCGACGACGGCAACAGACGAGTTACGTCAGACACCCTGCGTGAGTTCGACCTGGTTCTGCTGCAGGAGATCCACGTGATCACCTCGGCAGACGTCCAGGAGATCGAGACGATCGCGGGGGGTCGACTGTATTGGCGATGCGGCGCCCGCAACACCTGTGGGGTCGCGTTTTTCGTGAAGCCGGCCATCGACGCTGCCGTGAAGGGCGTACGCTTCGATGACGACGGTCGGGTCGGTCAGCTGACTCTCAGCTGGTCCGACTCGATCGAATTGATCGTCACGAACGTGTACGCCCCAAGCGGGAAAGGGGGATACCGCGACCGTACCAGGTTGCTGGAAACCCTGAACCGCGACTGGCTGGCCGATACGAACGTGCGGAAGGGACACCTGATAGCTGGGGACTTTAATCTCCGTCTGCATTCAGGTGAGCCCGAAGCACAAGAACGCACGGCCAACGAGTTGTGCGCTGCCATGCGCACGCGCAACTTGTTGGCGGACGCGGAGGGAATGGACCGCAGCATCGACCACTTCTTCCTGGACGTCGACCTGTGCTCGCGGGTCGGCAAACGGGGAAAAGTTGCGTCGACGCTGTCGGACCATTCCAGGTTAATCGCCGAGGTATGCCCGCGCGATAAAGGAACCCCAAACAGGGCGTGGCGGTTGCCTGGGAACTGGACGCGGCTCTCAGGTGCGAAGGAACACCTTCGCGAATTCCTGAGAGGCGTCACCCTCCGCAGTCTCAAAGATTGGGACCTCTTTAAGGCCTCGGTCCGCGAGTTCTGCGAGGAGTTCCCCCTGCACCGGCTGCCCCCCGGATTTAAGGAGAGGGCTTGGAACCATAGGGCTTATTTACAGGCCCGCCGGTACGAGAGGACCCGCAATGTCCGTCGCTTGGCCGAATATCGAGGTGGGGCCGAGCGCCAAGCCTGGCAATCCGAGTCGGCCAGCTTGCTGGACGACCAGGGCCGGGAGCGATCGGCCCCACCCGCGATCAGGCACCTCGTGCGGCAGTATTATTCCTCCCTCTACGCTAGGGCACCCCCCGAGCGGGACGCCTCGCGGCTCCTGCTTCCGGATGGAGGCCAGGCAATAGGGGAGGAGGAGAGGATCAACCTCGACGAGCCTTTTTCTACCGGTCAAATTCTCGTTGGTATTAAAAGGCTCAAGAGGCGTAAGGCGCCAGGGGAGGACGGCCTGCCTGCGGAATTTTTTCAATGCTTCGCGACATAGCTGTCCCCCCTGGTGCTCCAGTTGACCGGGCTGATCCGAGACGAAGGCGACGTTTCCGCCTCGTTTCGGTCAGCCCGTGTGAGGCTCCTCCCGAAAGGAGGAGACCTGAGATCCCTAGGCAACTGGCGTCCGATCGCAATCGTGAATACGGACGCCACGCTGGTCGCTGGACTGCAAGCTTTGCGTCTAGGACAGGTGGCAGATTCCATGATTAGCCCGGAGCAGACATACGCTGTTTCCGTGCGAAGTATGGATGCCAACCTGTTCTTCGCGAGTACATGGTTCATGTGCAGCGCTCCCTGAATGAAACTGGTGGAAAGATTGGAAACCCCACTTTGGGGCCGCCAGCTGGGCTGAAAATGGACACCCGGGCTGGGAAGGGGGCCCTAGCGATCGCGGTCGATCTCCATAAGGCGTTCGACTGCGTTGACCTTGAGCTACTGTTGGAGCTCCTGGGTCGCATGGGCTTCTTACCCTCCCTTCTCTCCTTCCTGCGCTCCTGCTGGCGCAACGCCACCCTTAACATCTGCTTTTCCAGCCAACAGGTGTACGGCGTGCCGGTGCGGCGGGGCATACGGCAGGGCGATAGCCTCATTCCCCTGCTCTTTAGCACCTACTTTGAGTTGGTACTGATAGCGTACAGGGTGACTTTGGCTGCCCTGCCCAGCTCGTGCCTCGGCACGCCCGCCGTAGCAGCATACGCCGACGAGCTTCTGCTCATGTTGCTTATGTCCGCCCCGGCAGCCGCAGTCGAGGATTTCTTCGACCTGCTACGTCGTGGGACTGGACTTGGGGTAAACAAGGCGAAGTCGTCGGTCGTACCGGTGGGTGCGACGTGGTTCGGACGGCCTGACTGGATGCGCTTGGGGATCCCCGCGGACAGGTACCTGAAGTACCAGGGTGTCCCGTTGGGGGACTTCTGCCTCGCAGAAGCCTGTTCAGGTCGTCTCCAAAAGGTAGAGTTGGCAATCGGCCCGTTCCAGGAAGGCATGTTCCTTCTGCCGGAACGGGCCGCGGTGTGGAACGCGTTCGCGGCTCCCATCCTCCGCCCCCTGCTTTTTGTTTGCCCCGTCCCTCGTGACATTAAAAAGAGGACCAAGGACCTACTCCGCATCGCCCTCTGGGGCAGCGAGATGCCACGTGTGCCTCTAGATGACTTATGCGCTCCTCGTCCGGACGGCGGTCTCGGCCTCCTGACGCTGGAGCGCCTGTACAGCTGCGATGGCGCACTATCGCCATGGCAGCAAAGTCATGGAGCACCCCTTGGTGCGTTCCGGCACGATTCCTCGGCAGCCGTGTGTCCAGGACGCATGGACTCGCGTCTTACCGTCTGTGCCCTGGCAGGAAGGTCAGAAGATGCGGCCTTATCCTTGGGCGCATGGAAGCCCTGGCGAGAGACAACGGCTGGACGGTATGCAGCCCCGCCATCTGCTCCGCCTGGCTGGAGGAAACAGTTGCGACGTATGCTAAGCTGAACCTCCAGACTTCCCCGGACTGGAACCGCCTGCGATTTGGCCCCAACGCCCGCTGCACACTGCAGACTACTCTGGAGTGTCCCGCCAGGAGCACGTGGGCGGAGACTACCCCCCTAGCTTCG
This sequence comes from Raillietiella orientalis, assembly GCA_036172245.1. Classification (NCBI taxonomy): domain Eukaryota; kingdom Metazoa; phylum Arthropoda; class Ichthyostraca; order Raillietiellida; family Raillietiellidae; genus Raillietiella; species Raillietiella orientalis. The sequence continues at coordinate 673,345 of JAYWIR010000033.1, read as the reverse complement.
ACCCTGCCCTTCCAATGAAGGGCTTTCACCAGCGGCCGCAAGCCAAAGTGGCAAGTCTCCTGCCGAATCGCAGGCAAGGAAAAGAAGATGAGCGGTTGGACCATGGGAGAACTGGCAGATGCCACAACCCCGAGTGCCTTTTCTCGTGGACTTCGTAGATGGGGCGAGCTGCTCGGCATCCCGACGGATGACCTGAAGTGGCCCCTAATATTCATCGGATCTAGGCTTCTCCCCCTTAAGTGGCAAGAGTCGGCGCTGCTACTGTTACACTGGGGTCTACCCTGCAACGCGCGCCGCTTCCACTGGACTCGGGGAAGTGTAAGGCCTGAGTGTGCCAGGTGTGGGGAGCGGGAATCGCTCCCCCACCTACTAGCTGACTGTGCTGCCCTCCGACCCGTGTGGGAACGGTTCGGGACGACGCTCGGGCTCCCAATGGGCAGCGCGCCCAGAGACGTTCTTCGGCCCCTCTTCGTGCGGGACGCCTTGCAGCCCGCCGCAGCCATTGCAGCCCTCTGCTGCATCCGGGGCATCGTGGCGGCGTGGAGCGACATTCGCGAGGAAGGAGCGGATGCCAACGCGAGGGATGTCATCCCGTATGCGTTCTGCTTCATGCGGAGAGCTGCGTGATGGCCCCATCTGGAATGCATGAAGATGGACCTGGAGGGGATCCTGCGAAGGATGGGCCCTCCTCCCAGTGGATTGTGATCCCTTCCCCTCCCTCCAAACTCTTTTTGTGTTTCTTTTCATATCTTTATTTTTCTTTTTGTTTTGATTCCTATCCCCCTCCACTGTCGAGGAGCGTCACGCCGGGCTTCGTCCCGGCGTCCCGGCAGGTCCGGTGTTGTGTGGCAGTTAGTGGGGCCTCGTACCACGTTTATGTAGAGTTTTTGAAAATAAACGCTCCGGGCGTACCCGGGTGACAACCCCAAATTCCGCAGGTAGCCGATGCAAAGGGAACCGGTCGCAGAACTCTTGGACCGACCGCATGAAGTGGTCCCAGTCCTGAAGCGTCCGCATGCTGAAGTTACGTATGAACGCGCGGAGATGTTCCGCCGCGTCCGGGAACTTCAGCCAGTCCCCTGGCAGACGCCAAGCTGACGAGGGCGGGCCCTTGTCGCGCGGATGCACTTCGAACACGATTCGGCCATGGTCCGACAGCTCGGACGGTAACTTGCCGCGCCTGCCCACGCGAGTGCATAGGTGCTGGTCAAGGTACACGTGATCGATGCTCCGTTCCATGTCCGTATCTCCGGCCAGCAAGTTGCACGTGTGCATTTGCGTGCACAACTCGTTGACGCGGTCGTTCTGTGTATCCGCCGCACCTGAAAGCAGGCGCAGGTTGAAGTCACCTGCGATCAGGTGCGCTTTGCGAACACTTGCTTCGATCAGCCAATCGCGTCCGAGGGCAAGGTAGAATTCTCTTCTTCCCTTCGCCCTCAACGCGTACTTACCGCTAGGAGCGTACAGGTTGGTGACGACCAGGTCGATTGAGTCGGACCAGCTCAGAGTCAGCTGACCGACGCGACCGGCGTCATCAAACCGTACGTCCTTTATTGCGGCCTCGATGGCTGGTCGGAGCAGGTAGGCGACACCGCTAGATTTCGCGGTACCGCAGCGCCACAGCAGCCGACCACCCGAGATCCGTTCGATCTCCCCGGCTTGATCTGCGGAGATCACGTGGATCTCCTGCAGCAGCACCAGGTCGAAGGATGCCAGGGTGGCGACCACGTCACGCTTCTTGCCGTCGTCGCTTAGCCCGTTCACGTTCCAACAGGCGATCAGAAGACGACGGCGAGAAGCGATTCCCGGCTTTATTGCTGGGAAGGTGGCGCTGCACCACCTGCCGCGGGGCAGGTGTTCGGGATGTCCATGGGGACGGAGGCCTCTTCAGGCACCAAAGGCACCTGTTCGGCCTCCACCCCCTCCATCTCCTCCGTGTTTGCGCGTGGGATTCTCTCGGGCGATGGGTCGCGGAAGTTTCATACGCTCATCGCACCCTCGCAGCCGGAAGCCATCTCTTCCCCTTCGTCGGGGGAGATGATCTTCCGGGGCATTGTGGACTTTCGTCCTGCCTTTTTGCGGGGTGCCAAGGAGATGGATGCTGTGTTTCCGGCCTTCACCTCGGGGTCGGAAGTGGCCGACTCCTGAGGGGAAGCCGGACGCCTGACGGCCTTCTTGCCAGCCTTGGGGGCAACCGGCTGCAACGAGGCAGCCAGCTCCTCCGCGGCGTTCGCGAAGGCGACGTCATCGAGCGTGGGCTCGATGAAGGACGCCGCCGCCTCGCTCCCCTCCTTGTTGACACTGTCAACGGAGGGTTGAGCAGGGGCAGCAGCGAGTTCTTTAGCGCCGCATTCGTCGATGGCGGGAATCCGCTCTACGACAACGCAGCAGCTTTTGGTTTTTTCGCGGCGCGGAGCAGTTTCGCTCCGTTTCGCCACGTTGTTTCCCTTCTTAGGGGAGTTTTTCTTGGGGTCGACCTTTTGCCACCCTGGCTCTTGACCCTCGCCTTCGACCTTTTCGGCGTTTTTCGCCGGGGTCTCGGGGCTGGCCTTCACCTTGGTGGCGGAAGTGACCTCCTTAGCAGCAGAACGAGCTGCCAGCTTTTTCCTCTTTTTGGCCGCGCGCTTTCTCGCGTTTTTCGCGGACACGACGCGGACTGTGTTTTGGGTGGACCTCTAACGCGCGGGTGTATTTCTATCACAAGCCGGGGATGGTCGGAAAGTTCGGATGGCACTGCCCCTCGATTTTCCACCCGCGAACACAGGTGGTTGTCGAGAAACATGTGGTCGATCCTCGTCTCTGTTCCGGCGTCACCGGCCAACAAGTTGCGCGCGTGCATGGCAGCGCACATCTCGTTGACCAGCTGTGCGCGAATGTCGGGCGCACCTGCCAGCAGGCGGACGTTAAAGTCCCCGGCAATGAGGTGCGCCTTTCGCATGTCTGCTTCGGCCAGCCAATCTCGACGAAGGTCTTCGAAGAACGCAGTGCGTTCCCCGTGCCTGTGGCTCGTGCCGAACGCGTACACGTTGGTCACGACGAGGTCGATCGCGTCAAACCACTTGGCAACAAGCTGCCCGATTTGACCTTCCCTGTCGGAGTGCACGTCGCGCAGCGCATTAACCACGGCTGGCTTGAGCATGAAAGGCACACCGCGGGTGCGGTCTTTTCCGTTTTCCTATATGAGTCGCCCGCCTGCGATCCGTTCGTTTTCCTGGGCCTCCTCTGCGTGGAGCACGTGCGTCTCCTTCAGAAGCGCCAGGTGGAAGTCCCGCAGGCTGGCAGCCACTTCTCTCCTCTTGCCGAAGTCGCGTAACCCGCTGACGTTCCAACAGATTACGCGCAGTCGCCGGCAGGAGGAGAGTTCACGCGTTGGTGTGTTTATAATTGCTTACCGTCCTCCGTCTGCTTAACAGCAGGCGGGAGTTGTGTGTCCATTGCGACGGGCTGTTCCTCGCAAGGAGGTGGTCCGTCGGTGGTTGTGGTGGTGCTTGGAGGATCCTGCTTGGCCTGGGCCGCCTCCGACGAGAAGTCGCGAGGTCTCGCTGACATCGCCTTCCCGTCGTCGTGGTCCGACCGCATTTCCTCCTCCGCCGGTGAAGGTGCGGAGCGCCGCGGGTTGCCTACCTTGCGGCCCGCTTGGCGCTTCGGGAGAGCGACAGCCGGAGCGTTGCCGGCTTCGGCTTCAAACTCGGTAGTCTCCGGTCCTTTCGCCTCAGCCGGACGCCTCAAGGCCTTCTTCTGGGCCTTGGGAGGCTGCTGGAGCATGGCTGCCAACTCTTCCGCCGCCTTGTTGAAGTCCCGGTCGTCGCTGCTCACGCTGGGCTCGCGACTTTGTCGCGGCGTCGGCGTTCGCGCGGCGGCGGGTTGTTCACACCCGGATGTGCCGGGGCATTTATTTCATAGAAATAAAATTACAGAAAAATGTAGCGTGGCGAACCCGAAGGTTCACCACTCCAAAACACCTTGCTGGTTACCGGCTCCGTGCCGGAGAGGTCCTTCCGATGCGCGGGGATGGGAAATAAAGAAAAACAAAAAGAAACAAAAAGTTCAAATGTGGGGGGGAACAAATGTTGTAGGGGTGGGAGGGCGGGGAAGGGATCACGGTGCGCGTGGAGAGGTCCTCTAGATCCTATTCAGGATCCGCACAAGTTGAGTCCTTTCAGCGCCCAAGTGGCGCCACTTGCAGACACTTCGCGCGAAAACGCGAGTCCAGTGTAAGGCGTTGCCAGTTGGCTGACGCCTTCTTCTGGTGGCGTTCCAAGCCGCCACTATTCCTCTGATGCAGCAGAGGACTGCTACAGAAGAGATGGGGGACAAGGCGTCACTACAGAAGAGGCGCCTGAAAACGTCCTTTGGGCCGAATCCGCGCAAGTCCAGGATCGCCGCGAGACGATCCCATAAAGGGCGGATGGCACTGCACTCGATGAGAAGGTGGGGGAAGGTCTCTTTTTCCCCGCACCGGTCACAATAAGGATCCACAGAACCCCCGGGTTGTGTGATGAAGGCGTGCTTTGAATGGAAGTCCCCAGAAAACCACAAGCAACGCCACATCCTGCCATTTCAGGGGGAGGGATGCACTGTTCCAGGACGCTGGGGGCCACTTCATCTCCTCCGGAGATAGTCCGAGTAGCTCGCCCCAGCGTCGAATTCCGTTGGGCGGGACACTCGGCGTCACAGCGTCAGCTAGCTGCCGAGATGTCCACGCCTTTATCGATTGTGTCCTGCCGCCTATAGTGCAGGACACGGTCCATTTCCCCTGCTCGCTACTGTCCCTGGCATTCACAAGGAAGGGCAGCACTGGGGCGAGGGGGGTTATCAAGGCCCACAGAAGCTTGTCGTGGGACTGCACGATCTCCTGCAGCGTCCAGCGGGCGTGCCTTTTCATACAAGTGTTCCTTGTGCCCGCCGGAACGTGGATCTTGACCCAGGTGGAGACTGACTCGTGCAACCAGGCGGAGTAGTTCCCTGGGAGGCAGGAGATCCAGGCGTTCTCCCGAACCGCAACAAAGATGCGTCGCAGCATAGAGCCACAGTATGGTCTTCTGCAGACACGCGCAGACAGAAACGACAAAAGTCCGCCGATTCCGCAGGCTCGTTGGGCCAGGAGGCGTGCTGGAACGCACCAAGTCGTGTCCCACAATTCTGCCGCAAGGGCGAGAGTCCTGAATCGAAGTTGTATTTCGATGCGCTCCAGCGTAAGTAAGCCAAGTCCACCGTCCTTACGTGGAGCGCACAAGTCTTTGAGCCTCACACGGGACCTCCCTTTGCCCCAAAGGACTGTCCTCAGGAGGCCCGCTGCTCGTTTTCGAATAAAATAAGGGGCGGGGCAAACAAAAAGTAGGGGGCGAAGGAGGGGAGCCGCAAACGCGTTCCACACCGCGGCCCGTTCCTGCAAGTAGAACTTGCCTTCTTGGAACGGACCGATCGCCAACGCTGCCTTTTGGAGACGGTCGGACCAGGCTTGTGCTGCGCAGAAGTCCCCCAACGGTACGCCGAGGTACTTGAAGCACCTGCCCGTGGGGATCCCCAAGCGGATCCAGTCCGACCGTCCAGCCCACGCCGAACCGACGAAGACCATATACGACTTCGCCCTGTTCACCTCCAGGCCCGTCCCGCGGCGCAGCAACTCGAAGAAGTCCTCGAGTGCACTCGCCGGGGTGGACCCGGGAAGCAGCAGCAGAAGATCGTCTGCATAGGCCGACACGGCAGGCGTGCCGGCACACGAGCTCGGCAGGGTTGCCAGAGTTACCCTGTATGCCCTCAGCACCAACTCGACGTAGATGCTGAAGAGCAAGGGGCTCAGGCTGTCACCCTGCCGGATGCCGCGGCGTACGGGCACGCCGTACACGTGCCGGCCGCTGAAACCGATATTGATTGACGCGTTGCGCCAGCAGGAGCGCAGGTAAGATTGAAGCACGGCAGGGAAACCCATGCGTTCCAGGAGCTCCAGAAGGAGATCCTGGTCGACGCAGTCGAATGCTTTGCGCAAGTCGACAGCGACGGCGAAGGCTCCCGCCGATTCCGCGCCACCCTCTACCGGGTCTCTCTGGTCAGAGGGGTGCTCAAGGCTCCCTTGACCGTCCTGTGCAAAGCGCTGTTGCAACTGCCACCATGTGCTGGCGAGGAGCAGGTTGGCTTCCATGGTTCGCCCGGGGACAGCGTATGTTTGCTCCGGGCTGATCACGGAATCCGCCACCGGTCCTAAACGCTCAGCCCACAATTTGGCATACAACTTTGCGTCCGCATTCACCACTGTGATGGGACGCCAGTTGCTAATGTTGCGTAGGTCTCCTGACTTCGGCAGGAGACGTACTTTTGCTGATCGGAACGAGGCGGGAACTTCGCCGTGTTCGCGGATCAGCGTACTTAGCTTGAGCACCAGGGGAGCCAGCTCTGTCGCGAAGTGTTTGTAAAACTCCGCGGGCAGGCCGTCCTCCCCTGGTGCCTTTCTTGTCTATAATTTACTGATGGCGGAGTGGTTCCGACAACCTGGAACAAACTTCCTCCCCGATCGCGGGAGCCCCATCCGGCAGCAACTGCTGCGCGAATTGGCACTCGGGTGTTAATGGCGCGTATAAGGAGGAATAAAACTCCCGCACGATGCGGCTTACCTGAGCTGGGCTGGAGCGTTCTTGGCCCTGATGGTCCAGCAAGCAGGCCGAGCCTGACTGCCAGGCCTGCCTCTCCGCCTCAGCTTTGAATTCCGCCAGGCGACGAACGTCGGGTCGTCTGGAATACCGGCGGGCCTGAAGGTAGGCTCGCTCGTTCCTGACACCTTCTCCGAAGCCCTGAGGAAGACGCTCCAGGGGAAACTGTTCGCAAAACTCGCGGACTGAGTACTTCATTTCGACCCAGTCCGCGAGCGTCTGAAGATGTAATTCTCGCAGGAAGGCGCGCAGATGTTCCGCCGCTCCTGCGAGGCGCAACCAGTCCCCTGGCAGGCGCCACGTTTTCAGGGGAGGACCCTTGTTGCGCGGATGTAGGTCGAGCACGAGCCGTGGATGGTCGGACAGCTCTGCCGGGAGCGTTCCACGAGTTCTCACCCGCGTGCACAGGTGGTTGTCGAGGAACATGTGATCGATGTTCCGATCTCTCCCGGCATCACCGGCCAACAAGTTGCGCGCATTCAGTGCTGCGCACAACTCGTTGACCAGCTGTGCTCGTCTGTTGGGTGCACCTGTTAGCAGGCGGAGATTGAAATCGCCCGCAATGAGGTGCGCCTTCCGTACGCCTGCTTCAGCCAGCCAGTCTCGCCGCAGGGATTCGAGGAACGCAGTGCGTTCCTCGGCCCCGTGGTTGCTCACTGGCGCGTATATGTTCGTCACAACGAGGTCGATCGATTCGGACCACTTGAGAACAAGTTGTCCAACTCGACCGTCCCCGTCGAAGCGAACGCTACGCAGAGAGTTTTCGACTGCCGGCTTCAGCAGAAAGGCCCCTCCGCAGGAGTAGTCTGTTCCGTTCCTCCACAGTAGCCGCCCTCCTGTGATTCTTTCGAAATCCTGGCCTGCTTCTGTTGTGAGCACGTGAGTCTCTTGCAGTAGGGCCAGGTCGAAGTCTCGCAGAATGGCGGCTACGTCTCGCCTCTTCCCGTCGCTGCTCAACCCGTTTACGTTCCAACAGGTTATTCGCAAGCGGCTAGAGGAGGCGAGTCCACGCAATGGTGTTGTTATGGTGGGGTGGAAGAAACCGCCTCCTGTTCAGAAGACGAGTGGTCCGGGTCCATGTCGTTGGAGTGTTCAGGGGCATCGCTCACTCCGTCGGCCGTGGACTGTGTTAACAGTTGGTAAAGGATGCTCTCAGGCACGGAGTCGCATTGTGCAACGCACATGGACTCTTCCTCGCTGTCAGATGCCATTTCAACCTCTTCCTGAGAGGTGACAGCACGCCTACGAGCACCTGTTGCATTTTTATGTTTTATTTTCGGCAAGCCAACGGAGGGCGAGTTCCCGCTTTCGGCGTCAGACTCGGAGGTTTCCGGGTCTTTTGCCGTAGCCGGGCGTCGAACGGCCTTCTTCTCGGCCTTGACGGGCTGCCTCAGGAAGGCAGCCAACTCTTCCGCGGCTTGCGCGAAGTTTGCATCAGAGATACGTTCAACGTCATCACGGATTTCGCCGCCTGTTGGCGAGTCGGGTGACGTAACAACCGATTCGATAGCGGCAACTGGCGCGCTATCGTTCGGAACCGCAGCGGCTGAGCTTTCGCTCGCCGCTACAACGCTTCCAGTGGACTGGACTGGAACAATAGATTCGCTCGCGGCAACGTGTGCCGCGCTATCGATCGCGACCGTAGCGATTTCGCCGCACGAAGCCGGAACCGCTTTTTCACCCGGATATGCCGGGGCATTTATTCAAAAGAATAAAATCACAATGGATTGTCGCGTGGTGAAACCAAACGTCCACCACTACAAAACAGCTTGGTATTTACGGGCGCTATGCCGTAGAGGTCCATCCGATCCGCGGGGGTTGGGAAAGAACAAAACAAAAAACAAACAAATAGTTGAAGTATGGAAGGGAGCAAATGTTTCGGGAATGGGAGGGCAGGGAGGGGATCACCGTGCGGGCGGATAGGTCCTCTAGATCCTATTTAGGATCCGTACAAGCTGAGTCCTCTCTGCGCCCAAGTGGCGCCACTTGCAGACGTCTCGGACGAATAGGCGGGTGAACCGTAAGGCGTTGCCAGTTGGCTGACGTCTTCTTCTGGTGGCGTTCCAAGCCGCCACGATCCCTCGAATGCAGCAGAGGACTGCTACAGAAGAGGGGGGGGACAAGTCGTCACTACGGAAGAGGAGCCTAAAAACGTCCTTAGGGCCGCATCCGCGCAAGTCCAGGATCGCCGTAAGGCGATCCCATAAAGGGCGGATGGCACTGCACTCGATGAGAAGGTGGGGGAAGGTCTCTTTTTCCCCGCACCGGTCACAATAAGGATCCACAGCCCCCCGGGTTGTGTGATGAAGGCGTGCTTTGAATGGAAGTCCCCAGAGGACCACAAGCAACGCCACATCCTGCCATTTCAGGGGGAGGGATCCACTGTTCCAGGACGCCGAAGGCCACTTCATCTCCTCCGGAGATAGTCCGAGTAGCTCGCCCCAGCGTCGAATTCCGTTAGGCGGGACTCTCGGTGTCGCAGCGTCCGCTAGCTGCCGAGATGTCCACGCCATAATCGTTTGTGTCCTGCCTCCAATAGTGCAGGACACGTTCCATTTCCCAAGCTCGCTACTGTCCCTGGCGTCGATGAGGAAGGGCAGCACTGGGGCAAGGGGGGTAATCAAAGCCCACATGCGCTTTTCGTGGGACTGCACGATCTCCTGCAGTTTCCAGCGGGCGTGCCTTTGCAGGCAAGTGTTTCTTGTGCCCGCCGAAACGTGGATCTTTACCCAGGTGGACACTGACTCGTGCAGCCATGCAGAGTAGTTCCCTGGGCGGCAGGAGATCCAGGCGTTCTCCCGTACCGCAACTTCCATGCGACGCAGGATTAAGCAGCCGTGTGCTTCTCTGCGGTCGCGTGCCAGCAGAAACGACAAAAGTCCGTCGAATCCGCAGGCTCGTTGGGCCAGGAGGCGTGCTGGAACGCACCAAGGCGTGTCCCACAATTCCGCCGCAAGGGCGAGAGTCCTGAACCGGAGTTGTAGTTCAATGCGCTCCAGCGTAAGAACGCCAAGTCCTCCGTCCTTACGTGGAGCGCACAAGTCTTTGAGCCTCACACGGGACCTCCCTTTGCCCCAAAGGACTGTCCTCAGGAGGCCCGCTGCTCGTTTACGGATGAAGTAAGGGGCGGGGCACACAAAAAGTAGGGGGCGAAGAAGGGGGGCCGCAAACGCGTTCCCCACCGCGGCCCGTTCCTGCAAGTAAAGCTTGCTTTCTTGGAACGGACCGGTCGCCAACGCTGCCTTTTGGAGACGGTCGGACCAGGCTTCTGCTGCGCAGAATTCCCCCATCGGAACGCCTAGGTACTTGAAGCACCTGTCCGTGGGGATCCCCAAGCGGATCCAATCCGACCGTCCAGCCCACGCCGAACCGACGAAGACCATGGACGACTTCGCCCTGTTCACCTCCAGGCCCGTCCCGCGGCGCAGCAACTCGAAGAAATCCTCGAGCGCACTCGCCGGAGTGGCCCCGGGAAGCAGCAGCAGAAGATCGTCTGCATAGGCCGACACGGCAGGCGTGCCGGCACACGAGCTCGGCAGGGCTGCCAGAGTTACCCTGTATGCCCTAAGCACCAACTCAAAGTAGATGCTGAAGAGCAAGGGGCTCAGGCTGTCACCCTGCCGTATGCCGCGGCGCACTGGCACGCCGTACAGGTGCCGGCCGCTGAAACAAATATTCATAGACGCGTTGCGCCAGCAGGAGCGCAGGTAGGACTGGAGCACGGCTGGGAAACCCATGCGTTCCAGGAGCTCCAGAAGGAGATCCTGGTCGACGCAGTCGAATGCTTTGTGCAAATCGACCGCGACGGCAAAGGCTCCCGCCGAGTCCATCCCACCCTCTGCCCGATCTTCTTGGTCAGAGGGGGGCGCGAGGCTCCCTTGACCGTCCTGTGCAACGCGTTGTCGCAACTGCCACCATGAGCTGGCGAGGAGCAGGTTGGCCTCCATGGTTCGTCCGGGAACCGCATAGGTCTGCTCGGGACTCACCACGGAAGCGGCCACCCGCCCCAAACGCTCAGCCCACAACTTGGCATACAACTTTGCGTCCGCATTCACTACTGTGATGGGACGCCAGTTGCCAATGTTGCGTAAGTCTCCTGACTTCTGCAGGAGACGTACTTTAGCTGACCGGAACGAGGCGGGAACTTCGCCGTGTTCGCGGATCAGCGCACTTAACCTGAGCACCAGGGAGGCCAGCTCTGGCGCGAAGCGATGGTAAAACTCCGCGGGCAGGCCGTCCTCCCCTGGTGCCTTCCTTCTCTTGAGCCTGTTGATGGCGGAGATGATCTCCGCCATCGTGAACGGTTCCGCCAATCTGGAACGGTCCTCCTCCTTGAGCGCGGGAGCGCCATCCGGCAGCAGGCGCTGCGCGAAATGGCGCTCAGGTGTCAGTGGCGCGTACAAGGAGGAATAAAACTCCCGCACGATGCGGCTTACCTGGGCTGGGCTGGAGCGTTCTTGGCCCTGATGATCCAGCAGGCAGGCCGAGCCTGACTGCCAGGCCTGCCTCTCCGCCTCAGCCTTGAATTCCGCCAGGCGACGGACGTCGGGACGCCGGGAATAACGGCGCGCCTGTAGGTACGCCCGCTCGTTCCGGACACCCTCACCGAAGCCCGGCGGAAGACGTTCCAGGGGAAACTGGTCGCAAAACTCACGGACTGAGCACTTCATTTCGTCCCAGTCCGCGAGCGTCTGAAGCTGGAATCCTCGCAGGAAACAGCGTAGATGTTCCGCCGCTCCTGCGAGGCGCAACCAATCCCCTGGCAGGCGCCATGTTTTCAGGGGAGGGCCCTTATTGCGAGGATGTAACTCGAGCACGAGCCGTGGATGGTCGGACAGCTCTGCCGGGAGCGTTCCTCGAGTTCCCACCCGCGTGCACAGGTGGTTGTCGAGGAACATGTGGTCGATGTTCCGATCTCTCCCGGCATCGCCGGAAAACAAGTTGCGCGCATGCATGGCTGCGCACAACTCGTTGACCAGCTGTGCTCGTCCGCTGGGCGCACCTGCCAGCAGGCGGAGATTGAAATCGCCCGCAATGAGGTGCGCCCTTCGCACGCCTGCTTCGGCCAACCAGTCTCGCCGCAAGGTTTCGAAGAACGCAGTGCGTTCCTCGGCCCTGTGGCTGCTCACCGGAGCGTACAGGTTCGTGACTACGAGGTCGATCGAGTCGGACCACTTGAATACAAGCTGCCCAACTCGACCATCCCCGTCGAACCGTGCACTGCGCAGTGAGTTGTCGACGGTTGGCTTTAGCAGAAAGGCCACTCCGCAGGAGTTGTCCGTTCCGTTCCTCCACAGTAGCCGCCCTCCCGCGATTCTTTCGATTTCCTGGACATCTCCCGGTCGGAGATCGTGCGTCTCTTGCAGGAGCACCAGGTCGAAGTCTCGCAGTATGGCGGCTACATCTCGCCTCTTTCCGTCGTCGCGCAACCCGTTGACTTTCCAACAGGTGATGCGCAAGCGGCGGCAGGAGGCGAGCCCACGCATTGGTGTATTTATGGTGGGGTGGAGGCGGCCTCCTCCCTTTCGGGAGGCGGCTCGTTGGCGGCCGTGACGACGGTCGGCTGCTCACCCGGGAGCACGTCGACAGCAGCGACCTCCATTGCGCTGGCTTCCGAGACACGGATCGGAGAAGGCTCGCGTGACGCGACGCACATTGCCTCCTCCTCCGTGCCCGATGACATGGGCTCCTCCACTTGGGAGGAGGCGACACGTCTCGGGCATCCGGCCTTCTTGCCAGCTTTCCTCTTCGGCACGGCTGCGGAAGTAGAGCAACCGGCTTCAGCGTCGGACCCGGAAGATTCCGGGCCCTTCGCCGTCGCCGGTCGTCTCAAGGCCTTCTTTTCGACCTTGGCAGGCCGCCTGAACATGGCTGCCAGCTCTTCCGCGGCCTGCTCGAAGGTCGCGTCTTCGATTCGCGCCACCTCCTCGCTTTCCGCACCGACACACGGCGCAGGCGCAATGGAAGCGGCTTCATCGATCGGCGCGCAGACGTCCTTCGCTGGCAATGCCGGAGCGGCATTGTCACCATCTGATGGTGACGTCACTGCGGGCGCGATCGGCGCGGATTCGACGGTATCGATCGGTTTTACCGCTATTTTTTCGGCGGTTTTTATGACCGACACGCGTTCGATTTTTACCGAACAAGCGCGGATCACCTGCTTCTTCTTCAGCGGTGCCGCCTTGGTGATTCGTTTGACCTCCTTCTTCGGGGCCTTTTTCCTCTTCTCCACGTTCTGCCAACCTTCCTCGTTCTCGGCGCTTTCTCCAGCTGGTTGTTCGCTGGTGGATGGCTGAGCAGCGGGTTGGTCTGCAGGGTGGGTTTCTGCCATTTCGTGGCTTCGGTCCTGTTCCTTCGGCGTGTCTGCTTTCCTCGCGCCTGTAGGAACTGACCTTTTTCTGTTGGGGCACATCCGCCTGATGTGCCCCTTTGCGCCGCAGCCCAAGCACACGATGTTGGGGCATCTCTTCTTCAGGTGCCCCGACACCTGGCAAAAGCCGCAGTATACGGGTTTCCCCACATACCACAGGTCGATCTCCTCCTCCCCGACCTGCAGTCTGTGGGGTAGCCCACCCTCGGCACGTACCGTCACGCGCGCAGCGGCGTAACCACTAAATGCCCTGGTGTAACCCAGGACATTTGGTTTTGCCCACAACGCGTGAACGGTCCCGAACTTCTCTAACGATTCTCGCACGGCGCTCTTTGCCATGCGCATCGTTATGCCGGTCAAATGCACCACGATGGAGTTGTCCGCCGTGAACGGGAAGATCCTTCTCCCGTTCACGGTCACCGGCAGGCGGAGCAGCTGCTGAGCCATCCCTGCAGTTTTGCAGTTCAGCTCAACCAGCTGCCCGCCACTCCTAACCGAAAGCCCGAGGACTTCGTCCTCCGGGACTTTCAACTTTTTAAACTCCGCGGCGAACGATCGTAACACCGCGGGGGAGTACAGGCCACCTACCTGGTAAAGTAGGGCCGGGTTGTAGCCGTCGGCCATATAGGCCCGCTGTTCCTCTGCGGGGGGCGGCGCAGGCGCCGCCACCACCGCGCTCCAAGCCCTCGCCGGGGCGGGGGACGATTCCGTGGGGGAGATGGCCCCCACATCCATGGGCTGGGAGGACGAGGCTCGCTCGCCCCCCTCCGCCGTCTTTGCGGCGTCCTCGGGCATCTCTGCCCAGGAACAACCGCTCACAGCTGAAAACACCGAAAACACTCGCGAGAAAAACGCGGAGCACCACAAAAGTACGTCCACCCTCTCAGGCGGCGGGTTGAACAGCTGGCGTGACGTCACATCGCATCGATCCTTCAGCGGAGCGAGTATCGATCGCCGGCACGCGTTTGATGGCCACGCTGCACGCTTTGGTTGTTGGACGTGGCCGGACCTTCCCCTTGCCCTTCACCACTTTCGCCGGTGCGGGCGCGGTTTTTTTAACGATTTTAACTTTACGGGTGACCAGCTGCCAGCCTTCCTTGTCGGCAGTCTTTTCCGGGAGCTCCTGTACCGAGTCCCTTTCCTGCTGCGGGACTTTTGTCGAAGCCGACGGCTGATCCCCTTTTGTGGGGTTTATCACTATTTTTGCCTTCCCTTCCTTCTTTTGCGGAAGTTCCGGCGTTGGAGCGACGTTCATCGGGCACACCACTTTGGTGTGGCCCTTCGCGCCGCACGTTGGGCAAACTGCGTCCGGGCACCGCTTTTTCAAATGCCCGAACGTCTTACAATTGCCGCAGAATTTAGGTTTCCCCACAAACGAACTGTCGACGAACTCGTCGCCGATTTGGAGCTTGTGGGGAAGCTGTACGCTTTCTCGAAGCTTCACGCGCGCGCCTACTCGCCCACTGAATGCACCGTTCACTCCAAAGGTGTTGGGCTTCCTCCACATCGCGAAAACGTAAGCGAATTTTTCCAGTTCAGCGCGGATGGCGTTCTCATCCAACCGCACTGTTGTCCCTGTTAGGTGGACCACAATGGAGTGGTCCACCGTGTGTGGGAGTAAATTCCTGCCCTCAAATTGTACGGGCGTGCAGAGCATCTTGTGGGTAAGAGCTGCATCCTTGCAGATGAGCTCCGCCAACTGCCCTCCGCTCCGTATAGAGAGGCAAAGAATTTCATGGTCGGCAATGCCCATCTTTTTGATGGCATTGCCGAACTTTCGCGCCCTTATCGGGGAATATAAATTGCCTACCTTGTACAGGAGGGCCGGATTGTAGCCCTTCTGGATGTAGGATTGGATTTCGGCGGCGACATCGGGCGTTTCCGCCGCTCCACCGCGCTCCAGGCCCTCGCCGTAGTGGCGGGTTCTGAAGAAGTGGTGGGGCGTGATCCCACCTCCTTTGGCTTGGGAGACGCGGTCTTCGCGCCTCCCTCACCTGAAACTGCGGCGTTCACAGGCATTTCTGCCTGTCAACGGCCGCGAAACACACACGGAACACCAGAAAAGAAAAACTCCCTATCCAAGGAGCGCGCAACAATTGCGTCCGCCGTTCGCCGCCTCCGGAGGCGCTTCTAATTCTCCTTGTATGCTAGCGAGCCGACGGAACGCAGTCTCTCGGGGCTGCTTCTGCCGGCGGATTCCCCTGCGGTCGACGATCAGGAAAGCGCCACTCTTGACTTGCCCTGCACAGCGGAAGAAGTTTCTTCCGCCATAGCGGGTTTCAAGAAGCGCAAGGCGCCAGGTGAGGATGTTCTGCCTGAGGAGTTCTTCGAGTGCTTCGCGGCGGAACTCATCCCCCTGGTGCTGAGGCTTTCTGCGCTGATGCGGCGTGAACATCGAGGCAGTTCTATCGAGCCCGGAGTTACGGCAGCTAATGCTGCACTCCTATCACAAGGGTTACTCGCTGCAGGAAATCAACGTGCAGCTCACTTTGGGTGCGTAAGCTTTGAGGACCTCCCTTGCCACGTCTGTTTCACCTCAAGGACCACCTAAGCAGCAGCCAGCTGGCGAAATAAGAGGTCAGGTGCAGTATCTCTGGAAGAGAGAGCAAGGTGGTTGGACCACGGGCCAGTTGACAGGCGCTGCAACCCCAAGAGTCCCATTGAAGGGACTATTGCCCTGGGGGAGCTGCTGAGCATCCTTAACGATGCTCTCGAGTGGCCCCCGGTGCTGAAGACTTCCCAGGCCCTTTCCCTGAAGTGGCAGGTGTCGGCATTCCTGGTGTTGCACTGGGGACTCCCCAGCAACGACCGCCGTTCTTACTGGACGAAAGAGGGCTGTGGACCCAAATTGTGACAGATGCGGGGAACGGGAAACTCTCCCGCACCTACTTCTTGACTGTGTTGCCCTCCGGTTCCTATGTTTGCGTTTCGGAACGGCCCTAGGAGCACCCACGATCAAACCCAGAGACGTTTTGAAGCGCCTCTTTGTGCGCGACGCCCTTTCGCCTGCCGCTGCCCTTGCAGCCCTCTGCTGCCGACGAGGGATTGTGGCGGCATGAAGCACTGCCACTAGTGGACCGAACGACAGGGACATCATCTCCTCTGACCTGCGCTTCCTGAGTACGGCAGCCGGAAGTTACCATCTGAAACGTATGCGGACTGAACTTGCCGGCATCCTCGAAAGGATGTAGAGGACGACGTCAGCGGAACGTGATCCCTTCCCCAACTCCTCGCTGCTTTTGTAAATAGTGTTTTCTTTTTGTTTTCGTTTGTCCTTTCCTCTCCGCTGCCGAGTCGAACACGTCGGTCTGCGTGCTGGCTACACGGCGAGTTGAGGGCTTTCATAAGAACATTTTTTCAGCGCTGTAGGAGCAATAGCCTTACACCTGCTTGTTTGTTTTCATTACCAAATAAATGCCCCGGCGCACCCGGGTGTAAAAGAAGTGCCGACGGTCGGACGTGTTCCTCACAAGCTCCTGACTCGCTCGTGTGTAGTGGTGAAGCACAATCGGTGTACCAATCCTCCCGTGCTGCTCCCATAAATGCTTCTCGCCCTTAAGTAGCAGTGCCCAAAGTGCAATGCATCCTTTGGTCGTTTTTCCCTTCGTAAGGTGCACTACGATTGCAAACACCAGAACATGGACAGTGCTTTGGGTGCGGCAAACGAAGCGCACGAGGACTGTGGGACCTCGACGGTCCTATCAAAATCGTGGGATGTGGAAACACGACTTTTTAGATTCCTCGTCCAGTTCTGCCGACACAACCCAGCGCAAATCCAACTGGTTTGGCACACCGCTACCAGGCTGTCAAAGCACGCCACGATCGAGAGCTAGAAGACCTCTTGTACAGGTGGATGCAATGCGACTGCCACAATCTCCACCTACAGCCATATCGCTGCTTGACGAGGACTTGCCTCTGAACAATACCAGCCAGAAAGCAACGCCCGTGCACTCTCCCACGCTCCTTGGGGCAGCCACTCCCCGCTCTACGAACACTGATATCGCAGCTCAATACCAACCAATGGTATTATTTATACCACTACCTGCTGCTGATATCGACCAATTTGGTCAACCACAACTGGTGAACCATTCCTCCCACTCCTTTCTCAGAGAAGATAGACATTCTCTTGGATCGAGGCGCTCGACATGACAGTGGTCTCTCACTCACAAACTGGTATGGACCTCCTGCAACAACTGTCACCAAGGGAATCAGTGCTTGTGAACGTTACACGCTCGCCTCCTCCTCCCCCACCGCTTCACCCGGCTTATGTGCGTGCGGTTGAGTCTCGATGCAGGCAACGCAAGCCCATAAGCCATAACCTCGATTCCAGCGTCTCAGAAGAAACGTGCCCATATGTGAGAATACATACACAGCGCTCCGGCCAATCCCTCACCTGATACGGGAACAACACGTGTTAGGTGAGCGGCAACTCCGTGCCGACACACGCGAGTCAGCGGCATGAACCACGATGCCCAGATGCGGCACCCAACAGAGTGCGATCAAACAGCAGGCGTCCGATCCGTATCAATGTTCCAGGGAATCAATCACAAGTTCTACCACTAAGACTTGAGCCACCACCGCCGGAGAGCCTCGACACGCCAATTTCGTTACTCACGATGGAGAACATCCTCATCGTTGACCATCCCGCGGCTAGGAAAATTGAATGCCCATTGACGAGATGCAGGTCGGCCACCTTCGGGATGGAACCCAAGCGACCGTTGGGGTCACTACGACGGCACAAACAGACCGCTCATCGTATCCTGGTACGTGCCACCCACTTTCGCCGGCGCTGCAACCAGCTGCTTTGGATACCGGTCTGGCATCACAGGTGTGGCCCGAGAACAACACCACTCCGATCCCCAGAACCGAACTGTGGCCAAACCTTTAACCGGAAGGCGCTTGCCAACCACACGCGATTGCACGCTGCGATTGCCCGTTCGAGTGCTCGCCAAGTTCCTGGCGTCACCAGGAACAGGCGTACAATGTAATCCACAACATGCGAACGGCCTACCTTGATGATCTCGGCGACAACTGAACCCAGAGAGACGGCACTCCCCCCGGTCACCCGGAAGGTGGAAACTCCGCTACCATTCCCTGAAACCCCTCCGGATCAGCAGTGGGAATAGTCCACTACCGTCGAAAAAAACCGAGACTGCCTCCCCCACCTCTGGGCACACACTGCCTCCCTAGTGTCGAACGTCGTCCAGAGTGCCAAGCACCATTCCGGAACGCCGACCAACCAACTCGAGCGATTCGCAACCGCTTCTCCCTACTAGATGATGAGAGCGAGCAGGAGGGCGGGGACTCACCCGGCAACATAGCCGGCCAGACACCACTGGCTCTTCTCCATCACCGGGCTGAACGACGTCAACCTGCACCGATACCAGCAGAGCCGCGTGTGATACTCCGCGAGGACACTCAAACACTTGAAACGCTCTCGTCAAGAACCCCTAATGTAGACAACTGGGTCTAGGCCATGCGATCGTTCTCCACAGCGTACACCGCTATCCAGCATCATCTACACCTTCGACCCTTCACAGTACCATGCCTGAACAGCAGGCAGTTTGACGTCACCGGGTGCCCTCCAGAAACTTCATGGTCGGAACAGACGACGAGAAATTCGCCAAATCATGGACGCTAACCCGACCGTATGCACGGCGGACCCTGACCATATCATTAAACACTTCAGAACCCTCTTCAGTGCCAAATCGGGCTTCCGTTCTCTATCTTGGGACGCACAGCTAGGTCCTGATCACGAAGAGGTGGATCTCTACCCTTTCACCGGACTTGAAATTTCCTCCTGTCTCAGGCAATGCGAAGAGACCGCGCCAGGCGTGGATGGGATTCCAAACTCTACCTTTCTCAAAGTGGATCCCGAGTGTCGCCTTCAATGTGCCATGTTCAATCTGTGCCTTTCCCGCCGGCGATGCCACCCGGATACGCCGGGACGTTTATTAAAAACATTTCGACAGTCAATACAGAACGTGGTACAAGGCCCCACTGACGGCCACGCAATACCGGAACTGCCGGGACACCGGGAGGCAGCCCGGTGTGGCTCTCCTCGGCAGTTAAGGGGGATGGGGGAGAAAACAAAAATAAAACAAAAGAGAAAAACAAACCACAAAAAAAAGTTTGGAGGGCCGGGAAGGGATCACAGAAAACTGCTGGGAGCACCCATCCTTTGCAGGATGCCTTCTAGTTCCATTTTCAGTTTTCCTAGATGGGGTCATCGGGTAGCTCTCTGCAGGAAGCGAGAAGCATACTCGATGACGTCCCTCACGATGCAGTCTTCATCTTCGGCAGTCTTTCCCGCCGGCGTATCCAAGCCGAGTGGAAGGAATCCAAACCACTCTTATCCCAAAAGCGAATGCCCAGGCGACCGATGACATCTCCCAGTTCCGCCCAAAAATCATCAGCCGGGCATTCGGCAAACTTTTCAAGAAGAGCGTTGCCCGCCGGATGAGGGATTACATTCTTCAAAACAATATTCTGGGGCAACACCAAAAAGCCTTCCTCCCTTTTGACGGGGTGCTCGAGCATAACTTCATGCTTGCCCATCTACTTGAATACAGCAATCGGCACCGCCGGAATCTATGTGCGGCCTGGCTTGACCTCAAAGATGCGTTCGCATCCATTTCTCAATCGCCACTCCTCTGCTCACTTCAATGTTCGGATACCGGAGATCGATCTGTGGAACTGGTATGTGAGATGTACACTGACAAGAACACCCAAATCGTCACATCCTCCGGCCGCTCCCAGCCGGTGCATATCTGCAGAGGTGTCAAGCATGCATGCCCCCTACCTGGGTTACTATTCAATATTGCCATCGAATCACTTTGATGTCTTGACATCAAACAGAGTATGCCTGGAATCAAGGTCCTCGCATATGCAGATCACCTGGTCTTGCTAGCGAAAGACGCTGAGACATTGCAAACCGCCCTGGGAGCAGTAGGCTCCATGGCTGCTCCAGTCGGTCTCACCCTCAAAGCCAAAAAGTGCTCCTCCCTGCACTACGACTCCAAGACACTCATAACTGTCGGCCGTGATCGTTTCCATGTAGCGGGCGAACCCATAACCGTACTCAACGATACCAGCACGAACAGTTACCTGGGGAAACCCATAGGCTTCGATGCCTTGCATAGCCATGCGCTTGAGGAAGACATCACTAACAGCGTGGTGAATGTGTTCGACTCCCCCCTGGCCCCGTGGCAGAAACTTGATGCCCTCAGGACATGCGTCTTTCCTGCATTCGTCCATGGCCTTCGGATGGGCTCGAAGAGTAGAACATTTTGGCAAGCAATTGATACCATCATTCGGAAAGCACTGAAGGAGGAAATCCTACCACTCACTCAGGCCTCCTCTAATAAATACTTTAAACCAGGGATGCCTTGTAATGATGATGCTTGCCGAAGAAGCCGACATAAGGGCCACAGACTCGGCATTCAAACAGCTGTCTCGCCCCGATCGCCTTATTCCTGATCTGGCGTGGGCATCCCTGCGTGAAACTGTTCGACGCAATACCCGGCAGAGCCATGAACCTGAGCTACTCTCCGGCTATATTAGCGGAGACATGGCACCCCATTCGACCTCCCGTCCGGGGATCCAGTGCACTTCTGGTTTCGTGTCAGACAGGCGTCCGAACGACTCGCGCTTACATGGCGGATAGATAAGGACCAAGCATCCATTAAGGTGACCAACAAGACCCTGCGCGAAGTCGACAAGATTGTCTCCAGATCGCTTCGCGGAATCTACAGACTGGCTCGATCCGAATGACTGCGTGCGAAGTCCGACCAGGGCAGGATCATCGACTGTGTGACGCTGCACCCTTCGTCCATGTCGCTTCTCGACTACAGCCGCCTGCTCCGCTTTTGCGACTGGCGCGCCAGTCGCAAAAGCCCTGGCATTTGGCTTCCTACACCAAGCGGGACTCAACCAACTGTTCCTCAACGGGAAGAGAAAGCGCCCTGGCTTCCATGAAGCCTGCTGCCACTGCCCCTACCAAAAGGAGACACTCGCACATGTGCTGTGCCACTGTACAAGACACTTAGGGACTCGAATCCTGGGAAGGCACAATGCGGTCCAAGACATTCTGGAGCCAGCAGTGAGGATCAAGTGACCTGAGCTAGCGATCGACCCATCCCACCCCAGTATGAACAGCTCCCTCCGTCCTGATCTAGTGGCGAGTGACGGGCGCCGCATCCTCATCATAGATGTGACTGTCCCATTCGAGAACAGGAAGACATTCTGGATGATGCACGGACACACAAAATCACCAACTATAAGACCCTGAGGAGGAAGTATGAAGCACAGGGACGAACGGTCAAAGTGGACGCTATCGTAATCGGGTTGCTGGGTAGCTGGCACCCGAACAACGATGGGGTCCTAAGCTGCCTCGGCCTGAGCAACACTCAAATAAAGGCGCTTCGCCACCGAATCGTGTGCTCACTGATCCGAGCTGCTCGAGATATCTACTTTTGCCACACCACCACTCGGCCTTCCACCGACATCGAACTTGCTGCCCAGGAGATCACTCCGGCAGCGCCTCCCTCGTGGTGTGGTGCGGACTATAGGGACCTGATTGACCTGTAAGTTCAGTGTCCCTCTTTGACTCTCCGTGTCCCACCAGTGCGAAGACACCAGTGTCACCCAGTGCATTTCCCCTCACTAGGGTTACCATATTTGTCAACCAAAAGCGTGGAAATAAAAAGCTGAACTCCACGCTACCTGAACCCATCGCTGACCTGAAACAGAGATGCACTCAGTGCTCCGTGAGCTTTGATAAAAAACATTTAATCAAAACTCAGAAGATGGCACACTCGGGATCCAGCAAGAAATCCAACTTGCTTGTTAACTTGGACGAAGAGTCCGCTGAATCTCTGTTCATCCCCTTTGAGGGTGTACCGAATGTTCCCCCCTTAAACAACTCTCCACCGGAATCCCCCCTTGAGACATGTCAACCATCTGAACTTACGGAACCACACTCGGAACAGCATATCCCACAAGATACGATACAAGCAATCAAATCATTTAGGTGCAATGAGGATGCCTTCCAACCTTTACAACATGAACATCTACAATTAATCCCGCAAACTCCAAGTGATACATCCTACATGACATCTACTACCTCCGTAATCAATATACCTCAAGATACCGTTCTCGTGTAAGAAAGAGAAGCCTCATATGCCAAAGTTTTGAAGAAAATTCTGATAGTAAGAATCACAAGATTGGCACCGTCTCAGCACGTAACCCTATGTCCACAGCAAGACCCTGCGAAAGAGCGGCTTGGTGCCCAACCAAAGATCATGTACCAGAGAGGGAAGGAAAAACTTTTTAATGGCATCTAATTTCTGCCAAGGGTCAAGGTGTGAATCGGCTAATGCATTAAATTTGTCCGAAAAAAACTGTTAGATCACCATTATAAAAGAGGGGGTCAAATCCGACAGGTTTACCTAAATATTCATAGGTTTGATGGGATTGGTGGGAGGAAACAGCTTCGTTTAAAACGAAAATAGGGGAGAAAAGGACTTGAGGAAGGGAGGCAACATAGTGAAATAAACCACACTTTTTTGGGCTGAGAGAAAGACCCAAATGATGGGAGTGTTCAACAAATAACGAGACTGCGTGTTGCAGAATGTCGATTCTTTCTGAAGTAGAAGCTACGTCATCAGCATATGCTAGAGGGAGAATTTCGGGATAGGATCGCAGGACAGTTTGGATAAGGGGTTCAAGAGTAATATTAAAGAGTAACCCACTAAGGGGACAACCTTGCTTAACACCTGCTAAAATGGGATTTGGAGCAGAAAGCCCCATTGCTGTGCACATTTTAGTGTAGGCTTCACCGTACATGTTTTTCAGAATGGAAATGAAGTCTTCTCCTACACCAAAGTGACGAAGGGACGAAAAAATGAGGGCATAAGGGACGGAAGGAAAAGAATCTTTCAGATCTAGCCAGCAAATGCATAAATTTTTGCGGTGAACTCTGGCTCTCTCCAATATTGAGGCTAATAAAAAATTTTGCTCAAGCACCCTATCATAAGGAAGAAAACTTTTCTGATGAGGGCCTAAGATAGAATTTTCTAGGATCCACGATCCAAGTCGTCTAGCTAAAATTTTAGAATACAATTTACTCAAGGTACAGCTAAGTGTAATAGGGCGAAATTGAGAAACATCATTTAAAGAGGAAGTACCAATTTTAGGGATCAGCACAGTACGGGAACTTCTCCAGTTCGAAGGAATCCGTTTATGTTGCAAGCAGGTGGAAAATAGGGCGGCTAAGCATTTGTAAGATGGATCAGATTTTTTCAGTACACAATAGGGGATACCATTTTCTCCAAGGGTTGTATCATTGGCGAATTTTAGAGCAAACGCAACTTCCTCAGTGGTAATGGGGGAAAGGTTAAATGAATTATGTGATAATGTAGGGGAAAGTGAATCAAATATGCAGAGCTTGCAATGTTTGATGGAAAATTCCTCCGAAAAATGTTGAAATGCCGATTCAACAGATCCAGAAAAGGAAGCAGGATTCGGCTGAAGGATAGCTCAAACTGCAAGCTTTTCGTTACGTCTGTACATATTTTGAAGTTTTCTAGAGCTCGGAGTTGTCCGGGAACGGCCCTGAGGCTTGAAAACATAAGGACGAATATTATATTTTGATTGAATTGTTGATATAACTACAGAGAGAGCATCCATTGTGGTTTGCCTCGAATTTGCAGAGATTGGGACCGTGTTCGACCATTGGAAAATAGGAATCAAAAAGATTAACAGGTGCTGAGAGGGAAGACAGGTCAAAGTCCTATGATGCGGAATATTGTTAAAGGATGAAGGATTCGAATTAGCTGTTGAACAAGCAGGATCAGGATTCGAGACTGTTGGAATTGAAGGATTTTCATGAAAGGCAGGAGTAGGAGCTGTAACTGCAGGGACAGATAGCGTGGTATCTTCATTTTCCAATACAGAAAATCTATTAGAAAGAGAAATAGATGCACATACAGTATTATATTGGGTATTCGATAATTTGGACTTTCCGATGATCCTTTTATGCCATCGAAGATGGTTCTGAAGGCCTTTAGAGGACGCAAAAGATGAAGAACAATTTTGATGGGAACAATGAAATACAGAGGAAGTGCGGTTGGTCAGAGGGGGGGATGGCTTCCTATCATTTTTAAAACAAGTATGTTGTTGAGTTGGCAGAGAGATGATGGATTCACACTTCCGGCACACGAGTTCATGGGTATGAAATGAAAGTTTATAATAAGTCGTAAGATGTCTCTTCAGAGAATTAAGAGTTCTCTTGGGCTCCACTGCTTTTGTGAACCAATTACAAGATGGAGTGATACATTTTAACGCATTGTTAACTGGAAATTTTACATGTAAATGATTATTTTGAGTTAGAATTATGTCCTCGTTTTCAAGGGGAGGAAGTGGGAGGCTAGCCAATGGAGGGGTAATATTTCCAGGAAAAACCTGTTGAGTAACTGTAGATGGACTTCTCCTCGGCAACGTAACCGCATTTGTGTAAGAGCAAGACAAAGGAGGGATACTAGGATGCGATTGGATGAGGAAAGGATAACTATTCTTGTCAATAACAGAAACCAGAGAAAGCGGAGGAGAGGAGTTGGGGCGAGGTAAAAAGGTGGGAACCTTAGTAAGGAGCATCGGACTTGTTGAAGACGATATTCTAGGTGCTTCTACAAATGACTCCCAACAATTAATATGTCTTTCAGGAAAGCACATTCCTTCGTTGCAAAGTCTGCAAATGAAAAACTGCCTCTTGAAAAATAAATTGTGGCAGGACGATAGATGTTGCTGAAGACTTTGGAAAGGGTTGTCTTGAGGACTTGCACTAATCGAGTACGGGCAACTCGGAATCAGACATTTCAGGCACGCAGCAATGGGGAATCTAAGTAGGGGCATTACATTGGGGGTGAGAGCTAAATCATCATTATTAATGGGTGGTAACATGATGGATGACTCTCTTGGTCTGGTTTGTTTCGTAGGCATTCGGATCTGGCTATCCTACGGATGCCCCGTATGGATCTGGCCACGATCTTACGGTCTGCCTCTCGTAGAGTCTTGCCGGCCACCACTATGGAGGCTTGGCCGTCCAACATGCACCAGTGAAACGCTAGGCGCTTAGACGCTTCCCGAGCACGGGACTAAAAGTTTGCTGGGTCACCGGATGGGAGGTCGAGACCGTCAAGGGTGCCGTCCCCCCGTTGAGATAGTTGGCAAGTTGCTCCGATGTGGGGTCTGTCGTGTCTTGAGGCGTACGGTCTCTCGCAAGGAGCACCACGCCAGCTCACGAATCAAAGGGTCCGGGCATCAGAGGAGCTTGAATGTCGATTCGGTAGACATGATGTCGGCTTCTTCTGCGAGCATCAAGACTCCCAAGCATCCCTTGCTGACCGGACCATATAGGTACTCGGTCGATGAGGCCTGTGTCAGGGGAAGAATTTCCTTTTTCAGCGCCTTGCTGATGATGTTGTCGAGCTATTGCCAAAAGGCTTTCCGCTTCGAGCCCATTCGGAGGGCGTGAACAAAGGCCTGGAACACGAATGTCTTCTGGGCATCCAGCTTTTGCCATAGCGCAAGGGGGCAGTCCAGCACCTTGGCTACGCTGCCGGTAATGTCATCTTCGAGCGCATGGCTGTGCATGGCATCGAAGCCCACGGGCTTTCCCAGGTAGCTATAGGTACCTGTGTCGTTGAGTACGGGGATGGGTTCACCCGCTACTTGAAATCGCTCACGACCAAGAGTCCTGGGAGTCCGGGGATCGTAGTGAAGGGACGAGCATTTTTTGGCATTCATGTTGAGGCCCAGGCGATCAGCCATGGAGCCTGCCGCATTCCGCGCCGCTTGCAATGTCTGGGCATCCTCTGAGAGTATGACGAGGTCATCCGCGTACGCGAGCACCTTGATCCCAGTGACATGCTGTTTAATCCCTTGGCACATTGGCTCTTTGACATTGCGATAGACTCTATTGCAATGTCAAAGAGGAGCCAAGATAGCGGGCATTCCTGCTGCACACCTCGGCATATGTGTATCGGTTGTGATAGACCGGCACACGTTACGATTTGTGTTGTGTTGTCTGTGTACATTTCACGCACGAGTTCCACAAATCGGTCACCGGCACCCGCACATTGGAGGGAACACAGGAGCTGCGAATGCGGGATAGATGCGAATGCATTCTTTAAGTCGAGCCAGGCAGCACATACAGTTCGATGGTGGCGTTCGCTGTACTCGAGCAAGTGCGCTAGCATAAAGTTGTGCTCAAGGACCCCATCGAAAGGGAGGAAGCCGTTTTGATGTGGGCCAAGAATGTTGTTTCGCAGTATCCAGTCCCTTACCCGGCGGGCAACGCATTTGGTGAATATTTTGCCTATTGTGCGGCTAACAATTATCGGACGAAACTGGGATACGTCCTCAGTAGCCTGGGTGTGCGCCTTTGGGATGAGGGTCGTTCTGGATTCTTTCCATTCCGCCGGTATTCGCCGATGGTTCCAACAAAGGTTAAACATGGCACACAAAAACCGACACTCAGGGTCCACTTTGCGGAAGGAAGAGTATGGGATTCCATCGGCGTCTGGCGCTGTGTCCTCGCACTGCCTTGAGCAGTTGGCGATCTCAGCCTCCGTAAAAGGAAGAGAGGTCAACTTCCTCATGTTAGGGGCCTAATTGTGCACTCCATGAGAGAGGGCGAAAGCTGGGTGTTGCACTGAACAGGATGGTGAAGTGCCGAAGAATATGTTCTGGGTCCGCTGTGCAGACAGTGGGATTATCGTCCATGATCTGGCGGATAGCCCGACGCCTGTTTATGTGCCTACCAGGGGGGCGTACTCTGTCAATGGTCTGACGCGCGCGTTGCGGTTCATTACGCGAGCGCGCCGGGGCTATTGAAGGTGGAGATCGTGCGGTTAGCACGCGCCTCGGTTGTGTCGAGTCAGTTTGCTCAGCCGGAACGCTATGGTTACTAGTCACACGGTTTGGAATGTTCCGTATGAGGCGCTCAAACCGGGGGATCATGGGCCTACGTCGTCTCCGGCTGGATTCGACTGCCCGTACGTACGCTGGGTGGACTGGCGGTGACGGAGGGGGCGAGCGTGGGACGTTGACATACACTGTCTCCCTCGGTGACAGCTCCTGCAGCAAGTCCATAGCAGTTTGTGAGGGAGAGGCCACCGTCAGTGTGGAATGCCCCGAGAGAAGGGAATGGTGTTCAGTCCTGGCCGGAGAGTGAGGAGAGTGCTGGGGCAGTCGTGGCTGGGTGAATTGCTCGATCTCGGCAGCGGACAGAGGTGTCACCAGTACTAGTGACTGGTATCGCGCTGTTACCCCGATTATCGGTGCCAGGGGGTTGGTTCCTGCAAGTATGGTGGGTGAGAGCAGCTGAGCGTCCTGCGGACAGCTGTTGTCGGAAGACAGGTCTTCATCAATCAGCGATGTGGCGGCTGATGGAGTTTGCAGGCACGTTGTGCGCACGTTCATAGAAGGATTTCCAGGCCCATGTCTGGGTGTGCTGTGGCGTTGAGGAGGCTGTAGTCCAAACCAGTTACTCTGGTGTGCAGTAGTATCGGCAGAACTGGACGAGGAGTGGATAAAGTCGTCTTCATCTCACGAATGTGGGAGGTTCGTCGATGGGCCAAAGTCCTCGTGTGCCTCATTTGCCGCACCGTACGCACGGTCCATGTTTAAGTGTCTCCATTTGTGGTGTGCTTTCCTAAGGGAGGGACGACCAAAGGAGGCACTACACTTGGGGCACTTGTATTTAAGAGCAGTAATCATTTCTGGGAGCTGCACTGGGGAGTTGAGGCATCGGTGATGGCAAAGTACCTGGTTCATGCTCTCACTTTTATATCAGCTTGTACAAAAGAAATGTACTGCTGGGATGTGGACACCATGGATTCGGTTCATGTGCGCTTTGAAGTTGCGCACGCGATTTTTACAGTCGCTTGCAACGGTCGCAAAGGCACAGTCTGGCAGGGGACAAGGCACGGGGACGTCTGTGGCGTAAGAAATCCACAGTTCCCGTTCCATGGATAGGGTGCATTGCGACGGCGGCATCGTTGAAAAATGCCGCGCGACGCTTCACTCAGTCACGTGGACGGAAGCAAGTCGGCCGATGAGCTTGCGAGTTCGCCGAGTCGACCAATGAGATCGCTCGGTGGGGACGCTACTTTTTCACGCGCAAAGGGCAGGAACAAAGGAGATCACGGAATCGAGGTGGTCGATCCCTGTGGTCGACCACCGTGGTTCCAAGTTTCGGAATGGGAATAAGGGCGACGTAGTGAGGACCCGAGCGGTCAGTTCCGTCGATCAATCCCTCTTACCTTCCCGACAAGTGTGCTCTCTGGTCTGAGCCATGGCAGCACACAGGCGGGAGACGAAATTGTCCACTGAGACCACAAAATTTTCCACAGTGGCACAAAAGTTGGTGGAAAGGTTCACTGTGGGCCTATGGTTTGCGGAACGAAAAATCACTGGGGGTCACCACTTAAAAAACTGCACTAGCAGCAGTTGCACACTGATGCGCGCGGGAGCTCCGGCTAGACACGTCCGTCATCCAAGGAGTGACGCGCATGAATGGATTAACGAGATTCCCACTGTTCCTACATATTATCTAGAGTAAATGCCGAGAGTAACGTTCTATTGCCGTGCTTTCTGGGTTGAACATAACCCTGAATAAGGGGGAACGCACTGGGCGATACTGAAGTGTTCGCGCTGGTGGGATACGAAGGTAGAGGGGACACTGGGCTTAAAAGCCTATCAGGTCCCTAAAAGTCGCACTGCACCACGATGGGTGAGCCTCTGGGGTGAGATCCGGAGCGGCGGGCTCGATGCTGGTGGAAGGCCTCGTGGTGGTGTGGTCAAAGTAGATGTCTCTTGCTGCTCGGATCACTGAGCACACAATCTTAGGGAGAAACGCCTTTATTTCGTGTGCACTCAGGCCAAGACAGCTGAGCGCGGCATTGTTGTTCGGGTGCCAGCTCCCAAGCAACCAGACAACGATTGCTTCCACTTTAACCCTCAGGACTTGGGCCTGGTATTACCTGGAGACTCCGCGATATTTGTCCAGCTTTCGGCTCCGCGGTGCGTCCAAGGCTTCCTTCCAATTCTCAAATGGGATGGTAACGTCGAGGATCAGCATCCGGTTCCCGTGAGCCGCGACGATATCGGGACGAAGGGAACTGTTGATACTTGTGTCCGATCGATCGATGGCGAGGTGATGCCACTTCGAGCGGGCAAGTGGATCCGAAAAGTTTAGGATTTGATTGTGCCTTGCCATGATTCGGGTTCCTAAGTGTCTAGTGCAATGGCACAGCACGTGAGACAAGGTCTTCTTAGCGTAAGCACAACGACGACAAGCATCATGGAAACCGGGGCGCTTTCTATTACCGTTAAAGTAAAGCTCATTAAGGCGCGCCCGATGTATGAACCGCCAGTCACAGAATCTGAGGAATTCTGGGCGTTCAAGAAATGCCATTGAGACTAGGTGTGGAGCCAAGCAGTGGATGATCCCGCCTTGGTCGGTTTTGACTCGCAGTGTTTCACTGCGGCCAAGACGTCGCAGGCCACGGATTGAGAGGGCTACGATCTTTCGATCTGATTCCCGAATAGTTCTGCTGGCAAGGACTAACGAAATTTGGTTGATGTTTACAATCTATTTAAGTTGTAGCCTTTTCGAAGCTTCACGAGCTCGAGACCAGTAGTCCATAGGATCACCAGAGGGCATATTGAAAGGTGGAGCAATGATGCCATTAAGGTATCCAGATAGTAGGTACGGCGAGGGTTCTTGCTTCGCCATCCTCCTAACTGTCTCACGGAGTGAAGCCCATGCCATTTCACGAATGATGAGGTCAGGGTATGAGAGCAGTTTAAAGGCAGGTCCACAGCCATATCAGCCTCCTCTGCTAGGAGGACAAGGCCTAAGCTTCCTCTGGGCACAAAGCCATACAAATCCTTCGTGGACGAGGCTTGCGTGAGCGGATGTCCTTCTTAAGCGCCTTTTTGAGTTGATTGTCCAGAACGGTCCAAAATGATTTCGGCTTCGAGCCCATCCGAAGCGAATGAACGAACGAAGGAAATACAAAAGTCTTAAGGGCATCAATCTCTGTCAAGGTGCAAGGGGAGCATCGAGAACTTTTGCAATGTTGGAGAGCATCTCTTCGTCAAGGGAGTCACTGTAAATGGCATCAAAGCCCACAGGTCTACCTAAGTATTGATATGTGCCGGCATCTGAGAGTGCAGTAATGAGTTCTCCTGCAATTCTGAATTGTTGCCAACCGGCGGCACGAGGGGAGCAAGAGTCTAGGTGTAGGGAGGCACAATTTTTGGGGTTAATGTTTAGCCCAAGGCGGTTCGCCATCAGACTGGCGCAGTGGAATGCATGTTGTAGAGTGCCGAGGTCCTCGGTTAGTAAGACAACATCGTCGGCATAAGCCAAGATGTTGGCACCTGGGATGTTCTGTTTCAAGTACACACACAGAGGCTCCAGGGCAATGCTAAATAACAGGCCAGACAGGGGACAGCCCTGTTTCACACCTCGAGTGATCGCGATGGGGTCAGTCAGGCCTTCCAATGTGACGATCTGTGTGCTGTTCCGAGCATACATTTGGCATATAAGCTTAAAGAAGCTATCGCCAGACCTGGCACATTATAGGGAAGAGAGTTGAGAGTGTGGGAAGGAAGCAAAGGCATCTTTAAGGTCCAAGAAAGCGACACATAGTGAACGATGGTGGCGTCTACTGTATTCCATCTGGTGTCTCAGCATGAAGTTATGCACAAGAACACCGTCATATGGGAGGAAATCTTTCTGATGCGGTCCCAACACACGATTGCTTAACATCCATTCTCGCATTCTGTGTGCAAGGCACTAAGAGAAGAGTTTGCCGATAATACGGCTGATTACAATTGGGCGGAATTGCGCGAGATCTTCTACTTGGACATCTTGCGACTTCGGAATGAGGTTCATTCGCGACTCCCTCCATTCCGGTGGGATCCTGCGGTGAGCGAGGCAAATATTGAAAATGGCCGTTAAGTGGCACTCTGGGTCAAGGCGTCGAAACGTCGAATACGGGATGCTATCTGCTCCCGGTACAGTGTCCTCACAGAGGCGCAAACAGCTGAAAATCTCCCTCGGATCGAATGGGGAAAGATCAATGGGCTCATGGTTAGCCGACAGCTCGGGAATCCAGTTCAGTAGCTGAAATCCGGGCGTAGCTGTGAAGAGGTCAGCAAAATATGCCTGTGTTGATTGTTTGTCCACTTGGCACTTAGTCGGCGGTCCGTCAAGGATAGGCCGAATTGCTCGGCGGCGATTCCGAATATACATCCTCTGCAGGGAGCGAGGGGACACACTCAGAAGTCTCGCATTAGCCGGGGGAATGGTAAAAGGACGCGGACCCAGCACGTTCCTGATGGCACTATATGTGGTGTTCAATGCACGAATGGCTAGGCCCCAATTGTCTGTCGTTGGTGGGCGGTCCCCGATATCCTCAAGGAGCATAGCTGTATCCCCAAGGGATTCCGAGCGTCCTCTCCTAACCTCCCGTTGGTTTCCACGTACGAGTCTTCGGTTGGAGGGCGTTGTGGGACAAGCGGAGACAGCAGAGCTGCTAGGTGAAACTGCTAGTTCACCGATGTTCTCCTCTTCCAGGACGGCAAATCGTGAGCCAGAGGCAGTGGTGGGGAGACGTGGGGATTCGCGTTCACTCGAGGTGATACGCGTGGGCGGGTGCCTAGAGCCACGGAACAGGGTTCCCGGGGCATTAGTGGCAAGTCTCCGACGATTCGTTACGATCTGCCATTCCTGATTCGACGACGAGTCAGGCGATGAGACAGATGGTAGACTCGTCTGGGGAGCATGCACTGTGTCTTGCTGGGATGGTTGACCTGTTGGCTGTGGACGAGAGGCGGTTTGCCTACGTATTCACGGCGGGACGGAAGGTCTTTGTTGGCATCTAAGTCCTCGCGTGTATCGTCTTTCCTCCTCCCTGCCTAGCGAATCATACCACCGGGCGTGGTTTGCGAGAGCCCTGCAATTGAAAAAGTGTTTATCGCAGTTCTGCTCTGGGCAGGAGAGCGGCGCAGGTTCCCCAAATCGGATCGCCCGGGGACCGCAGCGGTGCCTCCACACGGGAATGGGAATCCAGTGAGCCGCCCTCAGGTGTCGGCGTAGCGATCCTAGGGTAGACTTAGCTTGCTGGGTACTGGTCTGCCACCTGCAGCGTGGTAGTGGGCAAGACATGTTGGTGCTGGTCGGCAAGTATACCAGAACATCATCCTCAGTCAGGACCGACGGCACTGTGGTTGCCGAGTCTTCTATCGTTGACGAGGGAGTTGTGGTTCTCTGTAGGTATACAGACACCAACGGTACGACCACGCTCTGAGCGTTGATAGTAGTTTGGGAAAGAGGCACTGCAGGCGCTCGAGTTAGAGCACGAGTGATCGGCCCACGGTCAATGTCTTGCATCTCCAATCCACTGTCGTGGACCTGTCAGCTGCATCTGGCGCTGCAGTCGAGGGATAACTGGAAGCTGTTGGCGGCGTCTCGGCTTTTTTCGTTCGACTGCACGCAAATATGCTGGGTGTACAGGCGGGGTAGATGGAGGAGAATGGGGAACCCGCACTATGCTCTCGCTTATCGGAGAGACTTGTTCGAGTAACTCGGCTCCAGTTTGAGAGGGAGATGCAAGGGTGAGTGTAGAGTGACCGGAGTGCCGCGAATCCGGGATCGGAGTCACCACTCTGGGGTCCATATGGCATCGTGGAGGGCGGGTGAAGTAGTCAAGTTCGGCGTTCGAGAGTCTGGTCTTGGCTGATAGACCTGATTGAGGTCCTTTGTGCTCTCTGTCGGTACCGAGACAGGCGTTTCGAGTAGAGGAGATGGCAGGCGAACGTGTTCTTCCACCGTCGAATTCGTAGGTGTCCAGGATAAAAGACGGTGATCAGCGTTCTGTTAGCTTGACTATTCGCATTATTCTTCCTGGGTGTGGTGTGGTCTCCACTTCGACGTGGGGTGCTGTGCTCACCTGCTATGATCTGATTAAACCAATTGTGGTGCAACTGTGAAAGGTCCGCTGAGCTGCAAGATGAGTCAAGGAAGTCTGCATCGTCCCAGGAGTTGGATATTCGGCACCCTCTCCGCAGTCCTCATGTGTCTCATTGGCAGCACCAAGAGATCGATCCATGTTTAAATGTTTCCATTTGTGATGCGCCTTTCGTAGGGACGAGCGTCCGAAGGATGCATTGCACCTTGGACATTTGTATTTCAGAGCTAGTAGAATTTCTGGGAAAGCCACAGAAGGGTTGAAGCACCAGTGTGGAGCGAGCATTTGGTTGGTGCTCTCATTTTTGTGGCATTTTACTCAGAAAAAGTGAACGGCAGGGATATGCACTCCATGAGTGCGATTAAGGTGTGCTTTCCAGTTCCGCACATGATTCTTAATGTCAGTCGCCGTAGTGGCGAACACGCAGTCAGGTATTGGACAGGGCAATAGAATGTCTGTGCCATGGGACATCCACAATTCTCGCTCCACAGAGAGCGTGCAAGGCGACGGCGCCATCGATTCAAGATGTAGCGCGACGCTTCACGCAGTCACGTGAAAGGCGCTGAGTGGGCCAATTAGCGATCGAGTTCGCCGAGTCAACCAATGAGATCGCTCGGTGGGGACGCTAGTTTTTCCCGCGCAAAGCGAGGAAACAAAGGGAGTTAAGGAACCGAGGTGGTGGATCCCTGTAGTCAACCACAGTGGATTCAAAGTACAAAGTTGGCATAACGGAAACGTAGTGAGGACCCGAGCGGTCAGTTCCGTCGATCAATCCCTCTTACCTTCCCGACAAGTGTGCTATCTGGTCTGAGCCATGGCAGCACACAGGAAAAAGACAAAATTGTCCACTGCGACCACAAAATTTTCCACACTGGCACAAAAGTTGGTGGAAAGGTTCACTGTGGACCGAGGGTTCGTGAGGCGAAAAATCACTGGGGCTCACCACTGAAAAAACTGCTCTAGCAGCGGTTGAACACCGATGCGGGCGGGAGCTCCGCATAGACACGTCCGTCATCTAAGCAGTGACGCACATGAATGGATTAACGAGATTCCCACTGTCCCTACCTACTATCTAGCGGAAGGTCAGCCAAGGGAACTGGCTTGGAAAGATCAGCGGAGAAAGAAGACCCTGTTGAGCTTGACTCTAATCTGGCATTGTGAAGAAACATGAGAGGTGTAGCATACGTGGGAGGCTTTCCCGCTGGCTGTCTCGGTTCGAGGCCGCGGTCCGCTCCTTCGCTCTGACCGCGTCGCACCGCCTCGGGGCGGGTACCTAGCTGCTGCCGCCGCTCCGTCGAGCGCGGTCGGGTTCGCTTCGGCGGGTCGGAGGTTGCGGAACGCTGTTCCGCAACCTCCGACCTCGCTGCTCCGCACCCGAGGACATGTCCTAACGCTATGAACGCTGGCCGCCACAAGCCAGTTATACCTCACACTCAAAACTCATGATCTGTACGCAAAGTCAAAAGGATCGTTAGGCCTCGCTTTCACGATCCGTATTCGTACTGAAAATCTGGATCAAGCTGGCTTTTGCCCTTCTGCTCTACGCGAGCTTTCTGTCCTCGCTGAGCCGGCCTTGGGACACCCCGTTAGCTTTTGACGGACGTACCGCCCCAGTCAAACCTCCCACCTGACACTCTCATCAAAGCGGATCGCGCCTCCTCCGGACCCCGAGGAGGTCGCGCCTCCTCACGGAACGAGGGCACTCCGGACGATCGAACGGGTCGGGTGCTTGGCACCTGCGCTTGGTTCGAGAAACGAGAACCGCCCCGCCGTCATTGCGACGACGGGAAGCACGGCTCGCTATCCGCCTCACCGAGTCAATAAAGAAACGATGAAAGTAGTGGTATTTCACCGTCGGACGATCCCGACCGAAACGGGCGACACGGCGCCCCCAAGCCGCCGCGCGACGACGCACGCTGCGGGGGGAAGGAAACCGCGCCGCGCCTGCGCGCCCCGAGCGCTCGCGACCGAGCCGCCGAAGCGAACCCTACTGCGTTGGACGGATCGGCGGCAGCAGCTAGGTACCCGCCCCGAGGCGGCGCGACGCGGGCAGAGCAAAGGAGCGGACCGCCGTTTCGAACCGAGACAGCCAACGGGAAAGCCTCCCACGTATGCTACACCTCATGTTTCTTCACAATGCCAGATTAGAGTCAAGCTCAACAGGGTCTTCTTTCCCCGCTGATCTTTCCAAGCCAGTTCCCTTGGCTGACCTTTCGCTAGATAGTAGGTAGGGACAGTGGGAATCTCGTTAATCCATTCATGCGCGTCACTCCTTAGATGAGGGACGTGTTTCCTCGGAGTTCCCGCGCGCATCAGTGTACAACCGCTGCTCGTGCGATTTTTTCAGTGGTGACCCCCAGTGATTTTACGTTCCCCGGACCCCCTACCCACAGTGAACCTCTCCATCAACTTTTGTGCAAGTGTGGTTTTATTTGTGTTTCCTGTGGACAATTCCGTGTCCCGCCTGCGTGCTGCCATGGCTTCGACCAGAGAGCACACTTGTCGGGAAGGTAGGAGGGCTTGACCGTCGGAAATTATCGTGCAGGTCCTCAACACGTTTCCCTTATACCAACTTTGTACTTTGAATCCACTGTGGTTAACTACGGGGATCGACCACCTCGGTTCCTTAACTCGCTTTGTTCCATCGCTTTGAGCAGGAAAACGTAGCGTCCCAACCGAGTGATCTCATTGGTCGACTCGGCGAACTCGATCGCTCATTGGCTCTCGAGCTCCCTTTCACGTGACTGCGTGAAGCATCGCGTGCCATCTTGCGACAATGGTGGCATCACACTGCACGCTCTCGGTGGAGCGAGAATTGTGGATATCGCATTGAACTGATATCCCAGTGCCCTGTACCCTGCCAGACTGTGTTCGCCACAACGGCGAGTTACATAAGGAACCGTGTGCGGAACTTGAAAGCACACCTGAACCGCATTCATGGAGTGCACATCTCGGCCGTTCACTTTTTCTGTTTGCAATGCCACAGGAACGAGAGCATGAACATGCTGCTTGCTCAGCACCGGTGCCTCAATCCCCCTGTGCAGCTTGCAGAAATGCTACTGGCCCTCAAATACAAATGCCCCAAATGCAATGCATCCTTCGGGCGCCTATCCCTGCGGAAGGCGCACCACAAGTGGAAGCATATGCACATGAACCGTGCTCTTGGTGCGGCTAATGAGGGTCATGAGGACTGTGTAGAAGATGTCGACTATCCCAACTCCTTGGATGAAGCAGACTTCCCTGACTCCTCATGTAGCTCAATGGACACCCCACAATTGCACCATAATTGGTTCAATCTACCAACTCCAGGCAGCCACACTACTCCTCATCGGAGCGGGGACCACTCTAAACCCATAAGGTATAAGGCGCGAAGTCGAGCCAACGAAACGCTGAACGCTACGTCCTCCATTCTCGACACCGAAGTGCCTGCGACTTCGACAGTGGAGGAGCGACACGTTTGCCTGCCACCTCCTTTACTCGGACCGCCTGTCTCGGTTCCGACAGAGGAGACAAGAGACTTCCATCAGGCCTATCAGCCAAGAGTAATTGTGACCAGGCTCTCACAGGCTGAACTTGACTACTTCGCCGTCCTCCACAGTGTGATATGGTCCCCAGAGTGGTAACTCCAATCCAGGAATCGCGGCTCTCCGGTCACTCCACACTCACCCTTGCGTCACCTCAAGCTGGAGCCCAGCTGCTCGAGCAAGACTCCCCGAGAAGCGAGAACGTAGTGCGGATCGCTCACTCTCCCCCACCTGACCCGCCTGTGCACCCGGCATATGTGCGCTCAGACGAACGAAAAAAACCGAGACGCCGCCAACAGCGCCCGATTATACCCCGTCTGCAGCGACAGATGCGCCTCACGCAGACTCGTGGTGGTCGAGTGGAGTTAGTGGATACTGACCGGAGACCGACCACTCGCTCTCCATCTCCAGCGCCTGTCATGTCCCTCTCACAAGCATGTAGTACCTCGAACACGAACGTTCGGAACGTGAACGAACCGCCGGCTCTCGTTTACTCTCAAAGAACAACTACTCCCTCGTCAACCATGGAACCCTCGGCACCTGCAGTGACATCGGCCTTGACTGAGGATGATGTTCTCCTGGTATACTTGCCGACGAGCACCAACATGCCTTGCCATTACCACGCTGCAGGTGGCAGACTAGTACCCAACAGGCCAAGTCTACTCTAGGATCGCTACGCAGACACCTGAGAGGGGCTCACTGGATCCCGGTACGCAGCTCCCACCTCGTGTGTGGACGATGCAACGTGAATGTGCCGATCCCCGTGTGGAACACATGATGAATCACTGCGATGGAAAACATTCAATATATAATTCGGAAACTGGTTACCATGGAAACAACACAGAGTCCAAAGTATCCCGCCCTAATGAAGTGTCGAACTCTTCGCAATGTAACTCTGACTCCTTGAAATTGGAATGCTCTGCGGCTCTCCA
The DNA here is from genome assembly GCA_036172245.1 of Raillietiella orientalis. Taxonomy (NCBI): domain Eukaryota; kingdom Metazoa; phylum Arthropoda; class Ichthyostraca; order Raillietiellida; family Raillietiellidae; genus Raillietiella; species Raillietiella orientalis. The sequence goes on along the minus strand of JAYWIR010000033.1, from coordinate 635,827 downwards.
TGAAGGGAATGTGACACTCACTGCAAATGGATACATCAGGAACAAACGCAACAGTGAAATATTGAAGTCTGCTGATTTTGAAATGATTACAAAACAGAAAAAGTTGCAAATTTGGAGCACATGATGAATCAATGCGATGGAAAACATTCAATATTTAATTCCCACACTGGTTACCATGAAAACAACACAGAGTTCAAAGTGCCCCGCCCTAATAAAGTGTCGAACACTTTTCAATGTCAATTTGAATCCTGGAAATTGGAGACCCAGGGCGATCCGATTTGAGGAACCGGCGCCACTTCCCTGCCCAGAACCGAACTGCGATACACACTTCTTCAATAGCAAGGCTGTAGCGAATCACGCCCGATGGCATTACTCGTTAGGCAGAGAGGAGGAAAGGCGATACACGCAGCGGCGCGCCGCAGGAGCAAGGGAGCGGACCGCGGCCGCGAACCGCGATTGCCAGCGGGAACGCCTCCCACTTCTGCTACACCTCTCATGTCTCTTCACAATGCCAGATTAGAGTCAAGCTCAACAGGGTCTTCTTTCCCCGCTGATTTTTCCAAGCCCGTTCCCTTGGCTGTGGTTTCGCTAGATAGTAGGTAGGGACAGTGGGAATCTCGTTAATGCATTCATGCGCGTCACTCCTTAGACGACGGACGTGTCTGAGCGGAGCTCCGACGCGGCATGAAGTTTGACTCTTGATTGTGAAAAACTTTCAGTGATGACCCTTAGTGAATTTTCGTTCTGTGCATCCCCTGCCCACAGTGAACCTTTTTACCAACTTTTGTGCCTGTGTGGTAATTTTTGTGGCTGCTGTGGACATTCTCATCTCCCGCCTGTGTGCTGCCATGGCCTAGACCAGAGAGCACACTTGCCGGGAAGGTAAGAGGGTTCGACAGTTCGAACCGATCACCCGGGCCCTCGTCACGTCCCCTTTGACTGTTTTTGTGCGGAATTGAACCACGGTGGTTGATCCAAGCGATCGACCACATCGATCTTGAAGATCCTTTGTTCCCTCGCTTAGCGCGGGAAAACTTAGCGTCCCTTCCGAGCGCTCCCATTGGTCCGCTCGGAGAACTCGCTCTCCTATTGGCTCTGCGACTTCGTCCCACGTGATCACGCGAAGCGTCAAACGCCATCTTTGAAGTATGCCATCGTCTCACTGCACCCTCTCTACCGGGCTTGAATTTTGGATTTCCCATGGCACAAACCTCCCGGTGCCATGCCCACTTCCAGACTGCTTGTTTGCCACCATGGCAAATGATGTTAAGAACCGAGTTAGAAACCTCAAGGCCCACCTCAATCGAATACACGGCACTCACGTTTCGGCCGTCAGATTTTTCTGTGTAGTATGTCACAAGAATGAGAGCACGCAGCAACCGCTAACGCAGCACCGATGCCTCAATCCCCCTGTGCCACTACCAGAAATACTTTTAACTCTGAAATATAAGTGCCCGTTATGCAATGCATCCGTCGGCAGGACCGGCCTCAGGAAAGCCCATTACAAGTGGAAACACTTGAACATGGACAGAGTACAGGGTGCTGCGAACGAGACACGAGAGGACTGCGGCACTACAATTGGGCTCCCAGACTCTTGGGACGAGGATGATTCAACCGATTCGTCGTGCAGTTCCAGAGACCTATCCCGGCTAAAGATTAACTGGTTTAACCTTCCCGGACCGAGCAGCAGCAGTACTCCCCAGCAGAGGAGGCTACACACCCCCGGCTCGGCCTCCAGGTCAACCCCCAAAGTCATCGGCACGCCCGACTCTCCAACATCACTCCTCGACACTGAAGTGCCAACAGAGCTCACTGTGGCAGAGCACTCAATCCAGTTGCCCCCTCCTCTATTGGAGCCACCGTCATCGGTGCATCCATAAGGCAGGATGGACCTCGACCGGGCATACCAGCCCAGAGTCATGGTAACGAGGCTGTCAAGCGCCGAAATCAATTACTTCGCACGCCCTCCTCAATGTGTTACCTCCTCTGAGAGCATGGTCCAGCAACAGGAATCGCTACAGTCCGGACACTCCACGTTGACTGTTGCCTCCCCCTCACAAACTGGTCTTGAATTTATGCAAGACCTGTCACCGAGGGCGACAACCTGTGTCTTGGTCCCGCGCCTCCCTCCTCCGCCGCCTCCCGTACACCCTGCGTACATACGGGCGGTCGAATCGAAACGAAGACCGCAAGACCGATCATCCCTCGGTTTGAACGCTTACGGCAGAATGCGCCAAACCACGCAAAGAGCAGCAATAATCCAGCTGATGAGCCACCAGGCCCATCAGGCATGAACAGAGTGCGGTCTGAATGTTCGGCTCGTACGAGAACACACGTGCGACCACGTAATAATCAGCAATGCCCACGTGGGACGAATGTCAGATTACGCTCGCACGAGAGCCCGACACGCGCCGATACGGTTCCAGAAACAGCTCTCCTGGCTCCCAGGGTGAGTTCTGAGCCTCCACCGATGGACAGCCAAAGCAACACGGCTCCCATTCTGACGATGGAGGACGTTCTCATCGTTTTCCATCCAACGACCAGGAACATGGAATGTCCATTACCGCGATGCAGATGGGCCACCTCCGGGATGGAACCCAAGCGGTTGCTGGGGTCGCTTAGACGACACATACAAACCGCGCATCGGATGCCGGTACGTGGCACCCACCTCCTCTGTCGCCGCTGTAACCAGCGCTTGGCCATACCTGTATAGCATCACCGCTGTGGGCCGAGGCTCGCCCCGATCACACCCCCGGCTCCTCTCCGCTGCCAACAGCAAAACTGTGGCCAGACCTTCTTCAATAGAAAGGCACTGGCGAACCATGCACGCTGGCACAATGCGATTGCCCGGGAGTGTGCGCGGCAAAGCGACCCGAGTGTCGGTAGGGGCGAGAGCAGGATAGTATCCACGACGGAACGCAGGCGGGTCATGCCGCGGAACTCAGCCGCAACTGCAGACGAATTGCACAGCAGGGCACCCCCGCAAGTTGACACGCGGATACCCGATATACCGCCTCCCCCTGACCCGCCTCAAGATCAAGGGTGGCAGACAGTCAAGAACCGGCGTAGTCAACCGCGGAGGTTAGCTCCAAATGCCAACAACCGTCCACGCAGTGATGGCGCACAGAATCCCACCCGTCGACCACCGACGCGGAACACTGCCCCGGCGCCCAGAGGGACAGGTTCCCGCTTCGCCCTGTTAGAGGATGAAAGTGAGCGAGAGGAAAGGGACTCACCCGGCTTCGTGAACGGCCATTCCCCTCCAACCACAACCCACCCCCAAACAGTGCGAAGGCAACCAGCACTTCGGCAACCTCAGTCGCGACTCCTTTTACAGGAGGCCGCAGAAACACTGGACAGCCTCGTACAAAGAGCCCCTACAGTGGATCCTTGGGGTCTTGCAATCAGGGTACTGTCAACGACGTACCGAACAATACAAAGCCATCTAAGACTCCGTCCGTTCACAGTGCCTAGGCCTGAAACCGGCGACGAGCAATCCGCCAGATTTTGGACGGCGCCCCTACCATCTGCACTGCGGACCCGGAACGGATCCTCCAGCATTACACTGACCTTTTTGGAGCAACTCCTAGCTTTCGTCCCCTATCATGGCCCTCACAACTCGGCCCCCAGCATGAGGAAGTGAAGCTCTCCCCCTTTTCAGAAGCCGAGGTTGCCAACTGCCTCAGGCAGTGCGAGGACACAGCGCCAGGCGCTGATGGGATTCCATACTCTGCGCTCCGCAGAATGGACCCAGACTGCAAATTCTTGTGTGCCATGTTCAACCTCTGCCTTCACCATCGGCGCATACCGGCCGAGTGGAAAGAGTCCACAACTACACTCATTCCCAAGGCAAATAGTCAGGACACTTAAGACATTGCTCAGTTTCGCCCGATTGTCATAAGCCGCACGTTAGGTAAAATATTTATCAAGTGCATGGCTCGCCGAGTGAGGGACTGGATCACAGAAAATAACATTCTCGGCCCGCCCCAGAAGGGCTTCCTCCCGTTCGATGGTGTTCTCGAACATAACTTTAAGCTAGCCCACTTGCTCGATTATAGCAAGCGCCACCATCGAACCGTCTCTGCTGTCTGGATAGACCTAAAAGACGCATTTGCCTCCATTCCACATTCACAGCTCCTGTGCTCCCTTCGGTGTGCGGGCGCCGGTGACCGATTCGTGGAACTCGTGTGCGAGATGTATACGGACAACATCACGCAGATCGTTACATCTGCCGGTCTCTCGCCTCCAATACATATATGTAGGGGCGTAAAGCAGGGCTGCCCGCTATCCGGACTGCTGTTTGATATTGCGATTGAGCCGTTGTGCCAAGGAATCAAACAGCATGTCCCCGGAACCAAGGTGCTGGCTTATGCGGATGATCTGGTCATCCTAACTGAGGACGTACAAACATTGCAAGCGGCGTTGAATGCGGCAGGCTCCATGGCGACTCGCCTGGGCCTCACCATCAATGCTAAGAAGTGCTCCTCCCTGCACTACGATCCCCGAACTCCCAAGACCCTTGGGCGAGGGAAATTCAGCATAACAGGGGAACCCATCCCTGTGCTGAACGACATAGGCACATACAGTTATCTTGGAAAACCCGTAGGCTTCGACGCCATGCACAGCCATGCGCTTGAAGCGGACATTACTGGCAGCGTTGCCTAAGTACTGGACTGTCCCCTCGCGCCGTGGCAGCAGCTCGACGCATTGAAGACTTTTGTTTTCCCAGCCTTCGTGCACGCACTCCGAATGGGGTCGAAGCCGAAAACCTTCTGGCAATCGCTCGACCAAATCATTCGCAAGGCGTTAAAGGAGGAAATCCTCCCCCTGACCCAGGCATCCTCGACCGAATACCTATATGGTCCGGTCAGTAAGGGCTGCCTGGGGATCATGGTACTTCCGAAGAGGCCGACATCATGGCCACCGACTCGGCATTCAAGCTCCTTTCGTGCCCGGACCCCATGATCCGTGAGCTGGCTTGGTCCTCCCTGAAAGAGACCGTGCGCCGCAAGACACGACAAAACCCTTCAGCGGAGCTAAATGCAAAATATCTCAGTGGAGAGACGGTTCCCCCTTTAGATCTCCCATCCGGTAACCCGGCAGACTTTTGGTCCCGTGCTAGGAAGGCGTCCAAACGCCTAGTGCTCCAGTGGCACATGCTGGACGGCCAAGCTTCGATAGAAGTGGCTAACAAAACTCTACGAGAAGCAGACCGCAAGATCGTGGCGAGATCTCTACGGGACATCCATAGACTGGACAGACTACAACGTCTACGAAACAAGCCAGACCAGGGCCGTATCATGGACTGTGTGGCGCTGCACCCCGCGTCCATGTCCTTTCTGGACATCAGCCACCTGATACGCTTCTGCGACTGGCGCTTCTTGCATCGGGCACGCTTCAACCAACTATTCCTTAACGGGACCACAAGCGCCCGGGCTTCCATGAAGCATGCCGCCACTGCCCTTACCCCAAAGAAACGCTTGCCCACGTGCTGTGGACTAGACACCTGAACGCAAATCCTGTGGCGGCACAATCCGATTTTGAACTCTCTCGAGGCAGTGCTCAGACCGAAATGGACTGAGCTGGCAATCGACCGCTCCGACCCCTCCATCAATAGTTCCCTCCGCCCGGACATTGTGACAACAGATGGTCGGCGTATCATCATTGTCGACGTGACAGTCCCCTTCGAGAACAGACAATCGTCGCTTGATACCGCCAGATCCAACAAGATTGCCAAATACCGCATGCTGCAGAGGGACCACGAGGCGCAGGGAAGGTTGGTCAAGGTGGACACTATCGTTGTAGGGTCGCTAGGAAGCTGGCACCTTAACAACCATGCGGTCCTCAGCTGCCTTGGCCTGAGCAACACGGAAATAAAGGCGCTTCGCCCTGAGATCGTGTGCTCGGTGATCCGGGCGGCTCGGGACATCTACTTTGACCACACAACGAGCAGACCGTCGACGGACACCGGATCGACGGCCCGAGCTTCCATATCACCACCTGCGGACACATCCTGGTGTTGTGCGGCATTTCGTGACCTCATTGATCTGTAAACACTCAGTGAAAAAATTCTAGTGACCCCATAAACAGCTAATGCGAACACAGTGCGATCACCCTCCTAGGGCAAACATTTTTGTACATAGCGTGAGCAAATAAAAGTTACTCCCGCCGTTTACTCGCGCTTCGTTGAATCTCTTCACTTTGACATTCAGAGCACTGGGCAGAAATCACATCGCGGCAACACCGGCAACGGCCATCGCGATGCTTTGTTTTAATTAGACAGTCGGATTCCCCTTGTCCGTGCCAGTTCTGAGTCGATCGCTGCATGCCGGCCGAAACGCTCCGGGACCAGAGCGCCCGGCCGCGCGCCGAGGAGAAAACGGCGCGCGGCGGCGGGCGACGGCCGACCGCAGCGTCAAGCGAGGCCGTTCCGAGGGTCGGAATCCCGCGCAAGGCCGGGATGGGAGACGGGTATCGCTACGAAGGACGACGCGCGACCGGCGAGCGCCGCAGGCAGCCGCTGAGCGTACCCCGAGCGGACCCGCCGGCACGCGCGCGCCCCGACCGAGCGAGGAAACGCCGATCTCCCGTTAGCTCCCGGCCACGGCGAGGAAACCACTACCGATTCCCGGCCAAGCCCGACCGGCCCGACCCTCAGAGCCAATCCTTCTCCCGAAGTTACGGATCTGGTTTGCCGACTTCCCTTACCTACATTATTCTATCGTCTAGAGGCTGTTCACCTTGGAGACCAGCTGCGGATATAGGTACGATCTGGCACGAGATTCGTTCTACCTCACTCGGATTTTCAAGGGCCGAACGGAGCCTTCCGGACGCGAAGATGTGTCCTCACGCGCGTTAACCAGCGTATGCGGGAGGGCACCACACCGAGAAGCTGAGGATGAAGTCAGAAGGAACGCCAACAAACCGCGTGGAAAGAATAAACTGCCGGCTACATTCCCTGCTCCCGCGAGCGCGTGGCGCACGGCCCCACTACGTCGCCACCGTAGCGATGGCCCCTTCGACCTAAGACAAGATGACACGCGAAGACAGTTCGCCGGAAGGGAGCCCTCCCTTCTTCAACTCGCACTTTGATGCCCGTTGTAATGGTGAAGGAGAGAATTCCCGCGGAAGTGGGCCCTCGCGCGCGCTAGCTAGCGTATGCTTGAGGGCACCATACCAAAGAACCAGGGGTGAAGTTAGAAGGGGCGCCAACAAGGTCTCTGGGAAGGAAGTAGCGCCGACGAGAATTCCTGCCCACGCGAGCGTGCGGCGTACGGCTCCATTACGTCGCCATCACAGCGATGGCCACTTCGATCTAAGACAGAAGATGAGGGCGACCCGCCGGGAAGGAGCCCTCTTCCCGCACTCGACTCCCGCTATGACGCAATCCATAATAGAGAGCGAGAAATGTCGCGTGGATATGGGCTCCCGAACGCGTCAGCTGACGGCTGCTCGGGAGCGTCGTATCGAGGAGGTGAGAAGGAAACGATGGGAAATCCTACCAGCTCGCTTGAAGAAGCAACGTGAATCCTCGAAGACCTGGAATCACGAAAAATCTCCATGGAGTCTTGGGGGTTAGCGATGAAGGAACTGAACGCTGCCTATGAGGCGATTAGATACGTTCTCAAACTACGCCCCTTCACCCCCCCAACCCAAGAACACCGGCAACCAAGTATGTACGCTAGATCGCTGCAGAGGATGTACGGCAGGATTCGTCGAAGGGCGATCAGGCACGTTTTGGATAGCGACCAAGTGCAATGCCAGGCATCCCCTGAGCGTATCGAGCTATACTTCAAGGAATTGTTTAAGGCCCGTCCCGACTTTCGCCCTGTGGCGTGGGACCCCGTGGAGGAATCAACGGAAGCCCAAGTGGACATGTCTCCCCTCGACGCCCGGGAAATTGCCAATTGTCTCCGCCAATGTGAAGACACGGAGCCCGTGTCAGATGGCATCCCGTACTCCGCCTTTCAGAAACTCGACCCAGAGTGTCGGTCCCTAAGGGCGATATTCAACATCTGCCTGTTACCCCGCCGAATCTCCCACGAATGGAAAGAGTCGAGGACGACCCTGATACCCAAGAGCTTTGCGCTACGGAGGGAAGACCTCGCGCACTTTCGGCCGATAGCCATTAGCCGGACTATGGGCAAGATATTTGCAAAATGCCTAGCCAGAAGACTTCGCGACTGGATTTCGGCAAATAGGATTCTTGGTCCACACCAGAAGGGCTCCCTTCCATATGACGGCGTTCTGGAGCATAATCCGGTGGAGACCACTCCCGCGAAGTGGGCTTCCTGCTGAAGCCAGCTGTCGCAAAGGCAGTGCGCAGTGTACTGTTCGACGAGGAAGGTCGAGTTGGGCAACTTGTTCTCAAGTGGTCCGACTCGATCGACCTCGTGGTCACGAACGTATACGCGCCCTGCAGCAGCCACAGGCGCGGAGAACGCACTGCGTTCTTCGGAGCCCTGCGGTAAGATTGGTTGGCCAAAGATGGTGTGCGGCGGGCGCACCTGATAACGGGATACTTCAACGTCCGGGTGCCCCCTTGTTTTTTTTTTTCCTTACCGAAGGCCCTTCGTCGTATATAGAAGGAAGAGCTTCTAAGTAATAACTGTAACTACGGTGCGCAAGGTGTTTCTGTGTGTGCTATCTGCATGCAACTGTCTACCCGCTTGGGTGATTTGTGAGCCAAGAGCATGATGCGCATGGGAATCTACCTTCCGATTGCACTCCAGGGTATGGGAAATTGCTGAGGGGTATGCGTTGGGATTATGGGTTTAAAGAATTCACTTACAGCAAATGTATCTCTAATTACAGATAACTAATGTATTAGTTGACGATCGCTTCCCAAAGTTCCGAGGATAATCCGAATGTGTTCGATGAATACTGCAGTGGCCTCCCGGACTTAGACGGTGAGATAGAAGTGGGTCTGACTACAGGTACAGATGTGGCTCTTGCTGAGGATAGAAAGCTGCAGATCTATCAGCCCACAAACTATCATCCCACAATAAAGAACATTGTAGCAGTAGCATTTGGTTGGATGTATTCCACCAAATTGTACAAGGACTCAGCTTTAGCCCTTATGCTTAATGGAATTTATGGGCTAATAGCATACGGACTTATTAGATACAAGAAACATGGTGTTAATCTTACCCCAGACGGTGATTGGAAACCGATCACTCAAAGGATAGACATGGCGCCGGGTCAAAGATCACAGAGCCTAGGAATGATTAACCAGCTTTCAGTTAACAATATGATGGTCTTCATAATCTCTACGAAAGTTTCGTGGTGGTTAACGAACCATCATACCGGCATGAGAAAAGATAACTCGAAGGGAGCAGGATTTCCTCTAAAGGTCTGGAGAGCATTGTTTAGTCGATCAACGGTGCCCGAGGATAGGGCTATGGAAATAGTCCATAAGCTTGGTCATTTTGGGAGCACTCTGGAAATTTTGCGGAAAGCTGGGATGATAGGATTATTAGAAACAGCACCCATAGACATATCTGGTGACCCATTTAAAGAAGTAACGATATATCAGGATGCGTTGCTACGTTTCGCATCACCTCCTGCTGGGACTCACCGACATGCTATAGCATATCAAGCCATGCGCAGACTTGTCAACTGGGCACACGCAGGCAACTGTCCGAGCATTGAGAACATGGTGTTCCTAGGGGCTGCCTATGCAGATATGTTAAATGCCAGGAATTACCATATTGGGGCACGTTACCTGACAGGGCAACCACGTGTAGTGTTCAATGATGCAGATGCGGATGCAACCCTTGGCCGCTTGGGATCATTCATGCTTAATGTATACCCTAAGTCAACCCTGTGTTCATCTCCGCATTTAACACAACAGGCCACAGAATCAAAAGAGGACTATTCCCCAGAGTGGGAAGGTTTTTGTTCTAAGTTCCTAAAGAGCTGGCCATAAAGCCTATTGAGTTAATATTGCCCGCCCCTGGTACTGACATAGTTGCAGAGATCAGGACTAAGCTTGATGAAGAGCTTGTCTGCCAAATGTATTCCGGGAACACCACCCGGATCGTTACCAAAGAGGGGCTATCAGCGCCCATTCCCCTCGAAAGGGGGGTCAAGCAAGGTTGCCCTCTATCGGGCTTGTTTAATATCACACTGGAGCCTCTGTGTGTACATGAAGAGCCAGGTGCCCAAGGACAATTTATTGGCTTATACGGATGACCTAGTCGTCCTGACAAAAGATGCGGCGGAACTTCAAAAGCACGGCCTCTCGACTTTAAATGTCGATTAACGCCAGGAAGTGTGCATCGTTCCAATACGACCCGGGTACCCCAAGAACCGTTGGACGCCAGCGATTCCGAGTGGCGGGTGAGCTCTTGCCCGCCCTCACAGATGTTGGCACTTACGGCTACCTGGGGAAGCCGGTCGGGTTCGATGCCATCCACAGCGATGCGCTTGAAGCCGACATCCGATCCAGCGTAACCAAAATTCTGGAGGCACCACTAGCTCCGTGGCAAACGCTGGACGCCTTGAAAACATTTATTTTTCCATCCTTCGTCCACCACATGCGGATGGGCTCTAAGCCCAGAGGCTTCTGGAGCAGCCTGGATGAAATAATCAAGAAAGCCTTAAAGGAAGATATTCTCTTGCTGACCCGAGCCTCTTCCAAAGAGTATCTCTACGGGTCTAAGAGATATGGTGGTCTAGGGCTGATGATCCTCGCCGAGGAGGCCGACATTATGGCCATCGATTCAGCGTTCAAAATGCTGACATGCCCCGACCTGACCATAAGAGAGATGGCCTGGGTCTCTCTGAATTAAACTGTCCGGAGGAAGGTGCTACCTTGATATCCGGTTACATCAGCGGAGACACCGACCCACCTTTTCATCATCAGTCGGGAGACCCCGCCGACTTCTGGTCGAGAGCTCGCGAAGCCTCGAAGAGGCTTGACCTGCAGTGGTCCATCCGAGCAAACAAAGTCTCCATTCAACTATCCAAGAGGACACTCCGGGAGAACGACCGGAAAATAATAGCCCGATCCATCCGGGGCCTAAAAAGGCTCCAAAGGAGCAACGTGCTGGGAAGCAAGCCGGACAAGGGCCGCATTATGGATTGCGTAGCCCTCCACCCAGCCTCCATGGCCTTTCTGGATAGGCCCGAGCTGATTCGCCACAGCGATTGGAAGTTTATCCATAGAGCCCGTCTTAACCAGATGTTTCTTGACGGTAACCGGAAGCGACCGGGCTTCCACGAGGCCTGCAGACACTGCCCGTTCCCGAAGGAGACACTGTCCCATGCGCTATGCCATTGCACAAAGCATCTGGGAACAATCACAGCCAGGCATATTGTCGTCTTAGCCATGCTAGAGCGTTCTCCTCGACCGAAATGGGGCCACTTCTCGGTCGATAGAACAGACTCATCCATTGATAGCAGCCTGCGTCCTGATATCGTCGCATCCCATGGACAACACATGATCATCGTGGATGTATGCATCCCCTTCGAAAACCGGAAGGAAACGATGGATACAGCGAGAAAACTCAAGATCGCAAAATATGCTGACATCCGCAGGAGATACGAGAAACAAGGCTACAACGTCAAAATTGAAGCCTTTGTGATTGGATCGTTAGGCAGCTGGCACCCCAAGAACGACTCGGTCCTGAGCTGCATGGGTCTGAGGAGCCACGAAATAAAGGCGATTCGCCCAAAGCTCGTGTGCTCTGTGATCCGTGCAGCTAAGAATATCTACGCCGACCATGTCTCATCCAAGACGGACAAGATCAGCGTAACACCGACCGTCCCGTGGTGCCGCGCCGCCTTTCAAGACCTGATCCAGCTGTAGAGGCAGCTGTTTTCCTCCACAACCGAACCATCGGACTTAAGAACGATTAACTACACAGGATCAAAAAAAATTTGTCACCTACCCCCTTGGTGCCATGTACTCCCGGTCTGCACCGTGCGAGAAATAAAGGCAGATTCTGCCTGGGAAAATGGCACAGCCAGGACCCTATGTCCCCCAAAAAGCGATAGCTTAGGAACTGATAGTGATCACCGGATCGGAAACCCTTTTTCTTTGGAAATCTGGGCCACACAGGAATAAAGGCAAGTGCCTGCCCAGTTAAACGCCGAGATACTCAGACGTACGACGTCTGACTCACAGAAAGATCAGCGTTACGCTGGTCACTTGTAACCATGTTAAAAAGTTGAGACTGTACAGCGGAGGAGACGCTCATGCAGTTCAATCGGTACATTGAGCGAAAATATACAATAAAATTTCACGCATTGACTAATTCGTACCTTGCCCCTTGCCAAAAACTAGATGCCATTAAAACGTTCTTCCTTCCATCCCTAGTTCATGATCTTCGTTTGGGCACCAAGCCGCTGTCTGAGTTGTCCAAATTGGAAAGAACTGTCCGTAATTCCTTGAAACAAAACACTCCCCTTAACACAAGGTTCCTCTGTTGAATATTTATACGGTCGTGTCAAAGATGGTTGCCTCGGAATCATGGCTCTTTCGGAAGAATCCCGAATCATGCTAATTGATTCCGCTTTCAAATTACCTTGTTGGCGTGATGATTCTATTTCTTTCCTTGCGTTTCAAACATTGTCGGATGCTGTCAGCAGAAAATGCCACTGTTCCTCTGATCTCCAGATAATTATGGATTACCTCAATGGTTCGAACAACCCTCCCTTCGATAAACTAAGTGGTGACCCTAAAACTTTCTGGTCTCGTTGTCGATCACTCGCGAAATGCTTACCGGTTTCTTGGGACTTGGTCGAGAATCAAATCTTTCTTCGCCTTGCTTGCGTAGATTCTGACAATTCCAAAGTCTTATTTTCAAATTCTAGAAGTCAAATTGCCAAATCCATTCCGTCTCTCCTCAGAGACCAGAAAATCCAATCCCTGCTCTCCAAACCGGACCAAGGTCGCTCCATGGAATGTATTAATTGCCACTCTGCATCAATGAGCTTTCTTGAAGTAGATGCTTTCTTACGATATGCCGATTGGTGGTTCATTCACCGAACCCAGCTCAACCAATTGGTTTTGAACGGCAATCGTAAGAGAGCTGGCTTCAACGAGCAATGCAGAAAATCTCCATACCCTGAAGAAACGTTAGCCCACGTGCTCTCCCATTGCCCCGCACATTTAGGAACATTGATCACGTCCCGACACAATGCTATTCCTGAAATATTAAAAGAATTTCTTCTTATCCTATGGCCCATATCCTTCAGCAACCAATGCATCCCAGATTCCCACTCCACTCTTCGCCCTGATCTCGTTCTTCAAGATGCCACCCATGCCCTCCTTCTGGACCTAGTCATCCCGTATGAAAACAGACTTACTTCCTTTAGAGCAGCTTGGCAAAGAAAACAAAAATACATCCCTCTTAAAAAGTTCCTTGAGTCTCAAGGCTTAACAGTTTTAAATGATGCTATCGTTGTCGGCACTCTTGGTGCTTGGGACCCCCCCCATGATGCAGTGTTTCGATTAGCAGGTCTCCCCCAACATAGTATAAAGAACATTGCTGCTACTTCAACCCTTCTGGCGATCCGATGGTCCCGGAACTTTACATTGAGCATATATCCCCTCACAACGTCGGCCTCCCGAACATTGAGCCGCAACCCTCTCTCCCATCCCCAGTGTCTGTTCCCCTATTTATGACCCAAAGGTGCAAATTCACTACACAACAATGCTGTACGGGCACTTCCTATACTGGTGCTCCACACTATGCAATTACTTGGATGAAGAACTTCAAGAAATAAAGGACTGGTGCAGGAGAAATTGCACCTTCGCAGTCATCGGGAAAGAAAACGCAAGCACAGGAACGCCGCATCTCCAAGGCTACAAACAACTCAAGGATCCCAGAACACAGCACAGTTTAAAAAGAACACCTTTCCAAAAGGCACACTTGGAAAAGGCAAAAGGCAGTCCACGTAGCAACTTACGGTGCTGCACCAAAGAGGACCACCAAGCGCGGACATTTGGCATGATACAAGAACAAAACGAAACAAACGACTACCAAGACATGGTAAGCAAAATTAAATTACTTAATTACTTTATTCTACCCAAGATACTACAACTAATCCAAAACGGAGCATCAGAACTAGATATCCTACAAAGCCATATTAAATTTTACAGCAAAAACATCAATTTCGTTAAAGAATGCTTCAGGTTAACACGAAGCAGAAACCACCCAAATCCGATGGCAAACTTACAATTGCGCAGCCGGCAAATGGACATACTTAAACTAATACGATCTGAACCAGACAACCCCAAAATTTACTGGTATTATGATCCAGTCGGAGGAAACGGCAAACCCACCTTCGCCAAGTTTTTATATCTCAAAAAAAAAAAGGCTATTTACATGCATTCATGCAAGAAAGCAGACGCCGCACACATTTACAACGGAGAACGCATCATTGTGGTAGATCTCACCAGAGATAACCAGGAAATCGTGCAATACGGTTTCATAAAAACACTAAAAAATGGTATCACCTTCGCATTCATCTCCGTACGAGCCGATTCCAGGGTACGAGTCAAATACGCGTGGCCGAGAGTTCGCACTGATGTACAGTAAAATCCACAGAAGGCTTGAACTGCTGCGCGTGAACGGTACCATATTGTTTGAGAGCGGCACGGAATTCCCAGCGCATTCGCGCGAGAACGCCAAACAGATGGACCACGCATTCGTTCGAAATCTACAACTCCTCCACTAAGATCTATCAGCACACCCCAACCCCATCGCCAATCATCAACTTCGAACAGGGCAAATGGATATCCTCAAACTCATACGTCATAATCCAGACAACCGCAAGATCCATTGGTTCTTTGACCCAATCGGAGAAATTGGCAGAACAACTATGGCCACATTCCTACATCTTAAAAAGGGAGCAATATACATGCACTCTTGCAAAACAGCTGACGCCGCTCACATATACAACGGGGAAAGGATCATTGTAGTCGACCTCACCAAGGACAACATGGAACACGTGAAATACGGCTTCATAGAGAGTCTAAAAAATGGCATTATATTCGATTCCAAGTATCAAGGCTCTATAAAATACTTCCAGCCACCACATATGGTTTTCAGTAATTGTGAACCCAACTATGATAAGATGAGTTCTGATAGATGGGTTGTCAGAGATATATCCACATCTAGTTCCAGTAAATTAACCGATTGGATGATGATGATCCATGATGAAACCATTCTCCCTTGGGCTTGCACTTCAAGCCCTAGTACAGCGCAAGCCCGCGACTCGCCTGATTCCTCATTGTCACCCATTTCCCCATTTTTTGATGAAATAAACCAAGATTCGTAAATAGCTCTTTGCAATTCATTCATTTAATATAAACTAACATCTCTCAGATGCTTAAACCATATATAGTATCTTGTGGTTATTCTGAATATCGGATAGCCTTTGGTCAGGTTTCCATTCTTGGGACATACACCAGACTGACAAGCTTCCTTCAATTCATCAGGTATATCCACACCTGACATATGCTTCAATACATGCATCCTATGGAAACACACACGACAGGAAGTTTCCGGATCCAAAGAATCAATCTTGCCAACAATCAATCCAAGGGAAACGCCGAAATCTGTACAAGTTTCCTCCTTCCTCAAACAGCGTATCCCGGATATATGCTATGGAGTAAAACCTCAATCCACGTACACCGAAATAACGATCAAAACAACCAGAAGTTTCGACATGACCAGCAATAACATCTTCCACCCTGCTATAAGGCATTCCAGTTAAACTTCCAAAAGTCTCGCCCTGCTTATGACTTTGATACAACATATTTCGATACGAAACTTTCATCCGAACTCTTCACCCATGTTGCCAATTGTTAAGCCCAAAGATAAGGGCTCTATCTTTACAGACAAGCCTTTTACCCGCATGTACCTATATCTTGCGAATTGCTCCAAATTACGATTCCTCAACAAGTCTTTCACATAAGGTTCATCCTCCAAATAACAAAACATCCAAGAACAATTTACTGCATCCCCGTCGGCAGTCCTCAAAGACGAATAATGCGTGGCACCCTGCGTTTGGTCCCTCACAACTACACGCGTTGTTCTCACTAAACGATAACGTGAACCACGCAAACGCCTCCATTTACGACGACGGACATTCCAACGACGACGCTTTACATAACCAGAAGATACTACACGCTTTCGTTTTCTAGAACGAACAGCGCGAGCTTACGCCATTCTGCTGATTGACAGCGTACTGGCGACCTACACTAACCCCCCTCCCTTTTTAAGTCTGGCTGGTGGGCACGCCCATCCGACTTTATCAGCCTTCCACGAGGTCGGATCACGCCCACGCACTTCCCACGTGGACAGCAACAGCTTGTTCCGCATTCCAAAGTCTTCCACGATTGCGGACAAAGACCAGCCACCCAACATATCTATTACAACATAACGAATTTCCCAAGGTTTTGCGTTGTCAGCGAAATGCAATCTGGGTAATACTATTTACCAGATTGCATCTTCTGCGCAGTTACGCAGTATAAATACCAACACGCAGACAACCACAAACAAGTCGCACTTACAGTGAATTTCAAGATGCCTTACGCACTCTTCTTCAACTGGTGCTTTACCCTGTGCAACTTCACCGAAGACGACTTAAAAGAAATCATGAACCGGTGCCGACTTAACTGCCTCTTCGCATGCATAGGCAGAGATCGCAAAAACCCGAACACCACACCTTCAAGGATTCTTCCAACTAAAAGAACCTCGAACACTACCAGGATTAAAAAGAAAAACTTTCCAAAAAAGTCATCTTGAAAAAGCTGGAGGCAGTCCGCAGAGCAACTTACGGTACTGCACAAAGGAAGATAAACAAGCTTAGATATTCGGCAAACTACACGAAGCCAACGAGCCTCAGGACTACCAAGACCTGGTAAGCCTAAAATTTTTAACAAAAACATCGAAAATCATCTACCCGCTAGATACTCCAACTCATAAAAGATGGCGCCGACGAACTCTTCATACTCAACAACCACACCAAATTTTATAGTAAAAACATAAATTTTGTAAAAGAATGCCTCCGCCTTACACGAAGCAGAGCACACCCCAACCCCCTCACCACATTCATAATGATGACTTGGCCCTCACCCCAAATTAACTCCAGGATACTAACAAATGCTTTTCAAGAAAACAATTTGCAGTTCAGTAAGATGGGTAGGCAACATATTTCGGAACTTCTGATTCCAAGCATACCGATTAGCAAAAACAAGAAGAAAAAATCTTGCCTTTGCTGTATGGAAATTTATGCACAGTCAACTTTCAGTGCAACATCTGTCACAAACCTCAAAAAAGTTGAAATTATAAATCAAGATTCATAACACATCATGTTAAAGATCCAAAGATTTTGATTTAGCTTCAAACATTGAATAACTGCAGACTTTCTATCATCATAATTGCCATGAGAATAATTTAAACAACAATCAGCAATGAGTAAATAGTTGCATTTTGGAATTTTTTCATGCAACAATATCACAGTACACTTCAATGCATGACATTCCACTCCAAACGAATACCACAGCAGAAACGCCCAAACTGAAAGATGCAAGTCTGGAAAACTGCGTTACTTCTCTTATCAATTTGAACAAGGAAAATTTAACTTTCAAACTGAAAAGGCAGTCTCCATATCAGCAATTCCATATTAGAATTTCCAAGAACTTTCTTTGCTTTGACATCTACAAAACATTGCAGTCAGTTTTCATAATAATAAACTCGCTGCATTTCAGATTACCTCAAGACGAATACTAGAATGACAAAAGTAAATCACAAAACATCACCACTCTTTTTCACATTTTCATCACAGAACACATTAGTGCCCAGTCTGTAGAGTCAAATAAGCAATTTAGTTTCCCATTGCGTTGTTAACCTTATTGTGTTTTCCTCTTATCTATTTGTATTTGCTGTTTAAATACTATCCATAACCCTACTTTCCACTTTGCAGGGCCTTCCTATTCCAGAAAGAACAAACTCTCCACAATAAGAGAATTTCCCACTTTCCCAAACTTCGAAGAATTCAATCTAAATTGGCTTGGTATTTCATTTCTTTCCCATATTTGACTTTATGAAAATGCACTGAAACATTTTGGGGACCATAAAATGGAAAACCAGGAAAATAACCATTTTACTGACCTCAAAATATTAACCATTCACTACTGTCTCATGAAAATACACAAATATTTTGCGTTGCACTGAATTTTGCATGAATTTTTTGTCACCACGTTCTACCTTATTTTACAAATACATGTTTCAAATATAATGGGGTCACACGTTATTCCTTTAAAAACTAAGGTTAAGAAATTGCCATGTGCCAAAAAAATGAAATGAACTCTAGAATCTGAAGTAAAAAAACTCTGCAACAAATTGTTTGAATCCCTTTATCTATGCACTTCATGAAGGACTATAAACTCTGAAGCACCTTGCAGAACACCACATAAGCTTTGGTATTTCCAGGCAGATGTCATAATAAAACAATGATGTTCAGATACATGATAAACTTATTGCACAAGCTCGGAGCAAAGGACTACCTATTACTCGCGTCTTATCTGGAAAGGGTTAGCATTCCCAGAATCCACAGTACGAAACTCCCAGACTGAAACACTCCATCCTGGGAGCAAAGTCGACTGTGGATGGGATCAGATGAGATGCTAATCGAAAGTACCAAATCAAGTAAGAACCTTGGCAATCAAATCTCAAACAGGACATCTTCTTTAGCCCTTTAGACATGAAGTACCATTCTGTAGTTCCTTTGTCAAATCTCTCAAATAATGGGATCTCTCCAAGAACATCCTCACAAATTCACATTCCTCATCCGCCAGAGAGCAAGCATGCCACTTGCTACAAGTCAACAAACTGCACCAACTCCCACTTCTGCAAGAACTACTCTCATCCCACAAGCAGACCATCTCCTTACATCACACTCCAATCTACAGGTGATGATACTCATCTCGAAATTTCCTCATCCATACCTGAACAGCAAGATTCCATTTCAAACTAGTTTCAAGGGAAAATTGCGCGATTTGCAATCACAAACAAAAGATGTGCAAACATGCCAGTTAGCCATGGATACACTGAACGATGTCAACCATACCATTTACACATACTTTCGAACCCTGGGTGCAAGCCCAACCTTCGATGGACTTACCCAGGAGATTACAACCCCCAAACACGTCCACCCCTTATATAAGCTCTTTTCATATTGGGATCCAATCACTATGACAGGGCATCAGAAAAGCATTGCCAATCCCAAGGTCTTAGCATCTGCAGACGATCTCGTGATTGTAACCAGAAATCCGAACGATCTGCCATCAGCCTCAGACCTGACAGGGGCACTCGCAAAATGCCTTGGCATACTGCTAAACAAATTAGTGTAACTAACTTTACCGCCAAGAGAAAACAACATCTCCAGGAACGACTTATTGTGAGATGCTTTCACATACGAGTATCTTTGCATATCAACTTCTTCTCAATGATATAACTCATATCGGAGAGATACCTGCATGAGGTTACATTTGCATGGTAACTTCACAAAACAACACGTTGTCAACCACCTGCACAGCTGAGTGCTCACAACCTTAGATTGCACCTACAATTTGAAAAAGTCAACTCTACTCTCAGCAGGCCCTGCTGTCAAAAAGCATGGCATGAACAGAAACGTTGCAAACCTCAACACTTTGTCAGCAGTGCAAGTCCAACAGTTCCAAAACCTTTCCTGCTAAAACTCATAACATCCCAAGTCATCTCACCACAAGAATCAGAACATCAACACACCCTTTTCTCATTCATGAGCATTCCTGTGAACAATCGCCGTCACAGTAAACGTGCAAGGAGGAACAAACGGGACAAATGCAGTTCTCTAAACTCTAGTTGGTCGCCCTTCCATTGCTTCTTGACGATTCTCGATTTCTCATGAGTGAAAAAAAAAAAAACAGCAGCATTGCAAGTGAACTCCTTTCTTTGATCCCCATCACTGCAAAAGAAATCACAAGCATTCCAGCACTTTTCTTTTTCGCGATTCTTGCAGCAATTTCCAAAACAGCAAAAAATTAATTCCTTTACCGTAAAGTGCTCACTGCTAACGGCATTTTCCTTTTCCCAGCGATCACATACTCCTCGAATGCCTACATGCCTTGCCACCTGACCATTCCACCATACACACTTTGAGCCACAGCATTTCTTCCAAACGGAAACACAACCGTGCAGCGCCACGCCCACTTCCACCGGAAAGCGCAGCCGCCCTCTACCGCTCTTCCCGCTCTTCGGCCTCTTCCCGTGCGCTTCAAGATGTGCATTTCGAGGTGGAACAGACAGCGCGGAGTTTGATCTCACCAAGTCTTTTGCCAACAACAGCTTACCTTCAAATTGCACCTTTCCACTCTTCACCACTCTTCAATGATCCTTTCGCAATGATTTCCCTACGTCTTCTCCATTGAAGACATTCCTCGGTTCTTCCACTCATGTCGGTGTTCTTTTGCAATCTGAGGTCTCCTACGAATGCACAAGAGGCTTCTCACGTTCTCCTATCGTCAGTTTTACGATTTGTGGCCTCTGCTTTCCACACTTTCCGGCCACAAACGGCTCGTCTTGCATGCCGCGTTGTTCAACCGTTGTTCCCACGAGAATCTTCAAAGCCACCACAAAGCCGACACTGCACATTCAGCAATCGTCTTTCCGAATTCGTCGTTCTTCAAGTGATGCCCATGGCATCGCGGAATCTTTCCCATTTGTAGTATTACAATGACAACTTGGCATTTCTCATACTTGGTGTGGCTCAGCCACGCGGCTAGGGATCATGCCGACTCCTGGAATGGATCATATTTCCCAAACGTGGCTCATTGGAGTCGCGTCGACTGAAACCAATGTCTCCATCATGGCCGTTGGTGCATTTCGATCCTCCGCTATCCGAAACGGAGTACCTTCCAGAAAGTTTTCTGAACACTTCTTATGATTCTGAAGGTGCGTCCCAGTGGACTCGTCAATGCCCACTCCCTTCTAAAGATCCACTGTCTAGCATTGAAGTGTTCGCGTATAGATGACTATTAGTTTCTAGGTAACGACTATTGTACGAAAAAGAATTGGAATCATGCGAAGTGTTTTATCAGTGGACGTACTTTTTCAAAAAACACTGCACATGTACACGAAAATGAATCGAGTTTTAGGCTCTCTTATACGCAGAAAGGCTGCTTTCCATCGTAAGCACGAAACCAAACCTTCTCCCTATTCCACGCTTGGCTTTTCAAGAATTCATGCTCGGCAGGGTCTGCAAGCAGATTATTTCACGAAGCTTCCATGGATGTGAAATTCAAATCATGGAACAGTGGTGCAGAGAGAGCAGCAGCCGAGCACGTCGGAACGAATATCTCAACACCAGGAATCAGTTTGAAACAAGTTCGTGTGTGATTGAATTGGGCATACATTCTGCGGGTAGAGGAATTAGGGAAGGAATCCTAGCAAAAAGAGACTGTTCCTTGGAACTGCCTATGTTGCCTCCAGGACATCAGCCTTGCTATAAAGGACGCAGGGGAGCGCCAAACCAAACGGCGCCACATGCTGGAAAATCGAATAATTCGTGCACCTTCTAGTGCACTCTCTTCCTCTCCGGGGAACCTTCCCCCTTGCTTTGGACTCCACAGCAGCAGTCACTCATTTCCACATCGGGATCTTACAGGTGGGCTCGAGGTGCTTCCACTTGGAAAGTCATGCAGAGGACCTCGCCAGCATATTGCAAGGAATGCGAAGGACCCAACTGTGCAGGGATTTGCGCTCCTCCCTCCGTTCTCCTGAACGATTCTTCCCTGCATAAGAGGCACCCCCTTTCTTGGGATGCTGGGACACAAGGAATTCCATGCAACAAGGGAGCATTTCCTCTTGTGCAGCACGTGGAAACACAAACTTCGGAAACAATTACAAAAGAGAGCCGTTTCCTTCAATGCTTGAGTTTTCTTCTTCCCTGATTCTTCTTTCCTGCTGATAGTTTTCCAGCAAACATTTTGGTCTGCAAGCACTCTGTGCTGCTAAATGGACCCATAAGAGCAAAGAAACTTACTTTTCCAACTTACTCACTTCATCCATGATCATAACAAAATAACTTTTTTCTTTGGACTGCAACAGTAAAATCTGATGTCTAAGAATAGGTGCTTCCTCTGCTTGCGAAGGATGCTTTAACCTTGCATTTGTAACATTCAGTCAGTGTAGCAGTGCTTGCCCTAATCAGAAGGACATGATACTTGGCCAGGTGAAAGATTGATCAACCTATGCATAGAGGGTCAGGATGTGTGATTGCTTTAAAGTATGCTGCATCAGCACTATTTGCAACTACACCTAAAAACTTTTGAATGGAATTGCAACCAAACCACCTTAAGACCTGCTTGCATGCATGGAGAGATCTGTGGGCAAGCCGCCTATTCTGCCAATTTTGGAGCCATGTATGAAGCTTATTAACAGACTCTGCTGTCCTACCATTTCCAAGTTGCTGGTAGGCCTATACTTGTCTACCCACATTGAAAGACTGAACTGCTCACCTTGTGTTTCCACATTGCTAAAATGACTCGCAGCTTGCTAGAAGCATTCTAGCTTTTTTCTTGAGGGTGAGCTTGATTACACCGAGCCTCACATCTTTCCTATTACCCCCAAAGCACATGCTACATGTACAGTGGAAATCAAACCATTATTTGCAGTTCCAGCCCAATGCTTTTGTTCATTCCTAATCGTTTCTCAGATGTCATCTACGCTAATCATTTTAACATTCCTATCCTTAGCCTGAAAACTTCTCCCTTTTCCTGCCTGAACGTACGTCAGCAACCTTTGATGCTCCTGCATCTTCAGCATAGCCAAGATGATAGTGTTCCAGTTTACAGAACCCCCTGGAACCAATGCCTTCCATCTTCTGCCGTTTCTCTTTCCTTGGAATCCAGAACACTGGTCACAAAAACTGGCATTCATGTAGCAACCTCTCCTCCTCATCGCAGCAATTCTGTTCAGACCGATAACTTTGCGAGTTATTATTGGTTTCTCACCACTGAGAATATTTTGCTTCCTAAATGCTGTGCAGCTGGAGGGTTTCAAACCTTTCACATGCAAGAAATGCTCTTTGTTCTTGCTGTGTCACCAGTGTGAAATCCATGAACTAAAGTAGACCCATCCACTGCATAATAGATGCAAATCAACTTTCCAAAGTGC
This sequence comes from Raillietiella orientalis, assembly GCA_036172245.1. Classification (NCBI taxonomy): domain Eukaryota; kingdom Metazoa; phylum Arthropoda; class Ichthyostraca; order Raillietiellida; family Raillietiellidae; genus Raillietiella; species Raillietiella orientalis. The sequence goes on along the minus strand of JAYWIR010000033.1, from coordinate 612,650 downwards.
TTTAGCTATGATGTGCTCATTACTTTCCCAAATTGTGGCACCACATGCCTATTGTGTTTCTTCCCAAACCATTCAGGAACAGTGCATCTCAGAACACTGGAGAATCACTTGCTCTTTTGAATGGACTCACCTGCCTTCAAGTGGCTACAGTAGAAAACAGGATTACCAAGACAAGAAATCACCACATGTATTACATATAGTGACTATCCAGTAAACGGGTAACCTCTCATCGATATCATTGCTGTTCTTCCGAAGACAAACGAAAAATATCCGAATCCAAACTACCCTTCACTATTCAAATGCTGCACGTGCTCAAGCGTACGCGAAACAATCATCGACAAACAGCTTTTTCTTTTTTTGAATTCAGAATTCAATTTTTGAATTGCATGATGTTCAGTGTAAGAAGTCAGCTCGAGTGAAGAAGCTTCGTGCAGCTCATCAGATTCCACCGAAACCGAGGAAACGTGCCGTCCGACACACAAGTGAGTACATTTTTGAAAATCTGGTTATTAAATGGTGTTGTTATTTTGAGCATGTTTCAAAGCCATCTTGAAAATCTGAACCTATGTATCCAACAGATTTTCTTTTCAAGCTAACTTTTGTGTGAATTCTTGTGAAATCGTCGCCTTGAGATTCCTAAATGAGGATTTTCCTTTGGATCCGAAAACTCTTCTCACATCCGCGGAGGGCGACGGCAGCTCCGCGTTATTGAGCAACTGTTTTCATCCAAAGTTCCGTTTCATCATCCCTTAGAATTTTCGAGTCCGAGGCATCGAAAAACCAAACCACAGATGAATGCTGCAGAGGAAACTGCACTTCTGCACTCCTGCCGTTCAGCTAAACCATTTGAATGCTATTTTGGCAGAATGCTTTTCTCCGACGCCAACTCACTTGTCTTTTGTTTTTCGAATGCACTGAGAATTAGCACGTCTTTGCTGTCCTGAGTATGTTGATGACCTATCCTAAACGAAACAGTTGCATATACTGTTCACTATTCCAAAATCCAGGCAGCTGCAACGTTTGCAATGGGGAAGTGCTCTTGGGTGCACTACGTTGATTGCTTGCCTAGTGTGCTGCCAGGTTATGGTGTTTCCCGCCTCCAGGAATCGGAAAATGGGGATTGTATGCAATTTTCAGCTGCATAGGAGGAATCCAGTTGTAGTAATCGAGCAATCTTTGGTGTTTCCAAGCAGGAGTTGACGGTTTCCTGGGAACATGTACCCGTTTGGTGTCTAGCAGTGTGAGATCACATGCTGCCCCCTTAATCAGTTTCTCACAATTGGCGTTGCCACAACCTAAATGTGTTGGCTTTCAGTTAAAGTTCGCACTCTATGGATTGAAAGGAGTACACGAAGCTCTCAGTGTTTGAGACGTGATGTGTTTTCCAAAGAAGCATTCCATGTCTTCTGAGTTCCTAAAGCCCAGTTTTGCAAGCTCGGTTTGTGGGAGGCTGCACATATTCCAAAACCTGGATATTCGATTGCAGAATTGTAAGTCTCTGCTGGAACATGTTTTTCATTGATACAACTTCCAAATGCTTGGTGTAAGAATGGGTGATGCACGCTTTCTCTTGTGTTTGGGAACTGCTGCAGCACATGCAGAAGCATAATAGTTTGCTGACCATGTGCAGGATTTCATATGTATGCAACATATATTCTGAATGGCTTGTTCAGAAGTTATCAAAGATTAAAGTGGCAATTCGCAAACCAAGCTAAATCTCTTAGGCATCTGTGAAGGTTTGTTTTCCACACTTCGGTCACCTGCTACAGTTGCATAGTTCAAGGAAAATGGTGTTGCAGAATTTGCATTCTACAGCCACTTTATGTGAAGGATTTTAGTCGCATGAATTTCCAACTGCGGTAAGAATAGTTCCCAACTTTAAAAACTATTTCTACAAGTGATTTTTACAGATGTCAATGTAAAGTTCAGAGATGTTGGAGGGGACCAAAACCTGGAAAGCAAGGACCCCTGTTACATAGAGATGAGAATGTTTTAAAAAGTAAATTCCTGGAAACTACTTTATTACTACTTTATTACTTTACTATATCCGTATTCAAGCGACATAAGCTTTCAGGGGAGATTGCACGAAACTTGGATAATCTTGGCGCATACAAAGTTTATAGCAGTTTCAGGAGCTTTTAAAGAAGGCTCTGCCTGGCTCTTCAGGTATAGGAATTATATGGAATGCATTGAACTATCCAAAGAGTGGTAGAGAGTTTTTACAAGATAATGCCTTGATTCTCGAATTATATTGACATGTTTGACATCTGTTTGACATGCGAGCTGAGAACCGGGGACTCCTTAGTGAAAGAGACCACTTAGCCCACATTAAGACAATAGCTTGATTCCAGATCATCCAGAATCATAAAATATGGAATGAGACTGCAAGACTCGTATTAAGTGCTCTCCTTAAGAAGCTTTTATTAGAAAAGCGAGCAATTAGCAATGCAGAAATAGCAAAAATGGTTCTTACGCGCAAAGTAGATTCTATTTCTAGTCTTTTAGAAAATAGATATGCAGGCAATATAATCCACATAAGCTCCCCTAAAACCCCAGCAAGCGTAATTCGCTAAGGTTTGCTCCTGCTTGCAATACAAATTATTTTTCGATAAGGAATTGGACGCTTGACATCCTGAGAAACGTGATTCGTGTATATTCATTACGCTGTATGAAGATCTTGGTGCAAATCTTATTTCTCTTCAAACTGCGTGGTTGCACATAGTGATCCATTCACTTTTATCTATCAATAAATCTAGGTCGGCTATTCAGGATACGTGGATGATCAAGGATGAATCAGAAGTCAAGAAACATTTCTCTAGGGAACTTTATATACTCACTTGTCATTGGAAGTGTTGGAAAATCAGCTGCAAAGTTACTCTCCACTCACTACGGTGACGTTGACAACTTTTTTTTCTGCTGTGAAAACTTCAGATGAGGAAGGTTTGATAAACATTAATGGACTTGGACCAATTACTACTGCAGAAATTAGAAAATTCTTCCAAGACCAATCCAGCATAGCAGAGATAGTTGATCTTTTTAGATATGTAGTAATTGAAGCATACGCAAATGAAGATCTTCATTAATAATGAGTTCTGATCTTTTGCGCTCAACTGCTTGGTTAACCACTTGCAGATCAATTCTGATAGCTTCGAATTTTGAAGTGATGTCAGGAAAATAATCAGGAAACCTAAATAAAACCTTTTCTATAGTACATAGCTGACTTATTAGACCTGTTCCTGGCATATCGAAGATTGAAGTTGACTCCAGAATAGCCTCCAATATCTTTGTCTTGGATCATCTGTCCTGGTTCTAACAAATCACTTTCTTCTTTGATCCATTTTGCAACATTTCCTTTACTCGTTGTAGGAGAAAGAGCTGGCATCAAAACTGCTATAGCCATTCTGTGAAACCCTGACACTGATGATACTTTTTGAGAATAAAATATGCGCATGCAGCAAATTTTATTGAGTCTAGTTGGCAATCTCAACCTGCACACCAGATCCAAAATGAATCCCATCATTTGCTACGATTTCAAGACTTCCTGCATTTTTCTGAATTTGCAAGAAGTTGCTCATAAAACGCATCACAATCATCTTTATTCCAGTCTGTGCTGTACTCTGGTATTGCACAACATTTTTATGTCATTGTAAAGCATGTTTGCAGCTGACTCTTTAATTAAAATTATATCAACTTCAAGCTCACCTGGTTCTGAGTACAAAGCATTTAGCATACAGATCATCTTTGCTCTTATAAAGCCTTCACTATAAATTCTCTCACCAAAGAGGTATATGCTTTTCCGGCTGCTTTGTGAAGAAGTTTTGTAATCTGGATTTTACCTTCACATTTGTGATGTCACTGTTCATTTCAGCGATTAACTCTGCTAAGCTACCTTGTTTACTTGCAACAGCAACATTCAATCTACTGATGAATTCAAAGTTGCCAGTATCACTCCAAGACATCCAAACCAATTTTCAGGCATTTCAATATAATGATGTAACACTTTGCAATCTTCTACGTTAGCTCGATGCTGCCAAAAAGCATGCTATTGCAAATTTTTCAAAAGAACTAGTTCGGATTCTAGAAAACTTGTATAGAGCAGAGGAAAACATCTCAGATAACGCTGAAATTACACCAGAAACGCACAGCCTTGGTAATGGTGTGTTGATGACACAGAATATTGCTAAATACATTCGAAAAACATGGCATTCAAAGAATTCATCTGAAACAGAAAGCAAGTTTGATCACAGGTATCACTAAGCATTGAGCCAGCAAGGAGAAACAACAAAGAAAAATACAATAGCTATCAGTGGGAGCAATACGATTGAATTTGATAATCGATTTACTGTGTTAGAGTTTAAGGAGTTGCGTGAAAGACCCGAGCTCGGTGCAAATTTTAGGTCTGATCTTTTGCATATAATTGAATCGAGTCTTAATGGGTACGAAGCATCTGATGAGCTGGCAAAATTACAGAGCAGCTGTAAAAAAGCAAGTTCTTAGGCCAAATCAAGAATTAGCAGATATTTATGTTTACAATGGTGATCTGGCGGCTGCAGAAGAATGTGTATTGTCAGCAGAAAATATGCCAAATAATTCCAGAGATGTCTCTGTGTTGGCACAAAGTTCATTAAATTTTGTGAGAACAAAAATAGTATAACTTTGCTTCAAAAGCTGTGCAAGACAGAATGCTGCAGATCGCACATGATGCTCGAGCCTTGGGTTGTACATTGTATGAAATCGGGTGTGGGATTTTTTGTGACCATACAGGTTTTCATAGTACAAAAGGGAGGTTACAATCTGGACTGAGAACAGCATCTGTTGCAAAGTTAATTTGGAAGCCTAATGAGCAAATATCACTTAGTGAAGACAAGTTGAAAACTATGATCAAGCTTATGGATATTTTGGAAAATATGATGATGTTCAGAATATAACAGGCGATGAGGAGGGACATGCCAATTCCTAGAACAAAAGACGCTATTGCATGGCTTAAGCGTTATATCAAGATAGATTCACATATCATAGGTGAGCATGCGTGCTGGAGATGTAATTAAGGTTGGTGAAGAGGTAGTGTCACATTTTTCCTAATGATTTATGGGGAGCAGCGGCATGTTGCGTATCACCGTATGCAAACAATGCTGTGGGTATAAAGCTTTCGATTCTACAGTCTATTAAGTCTTGGAATCATACTTGGAATAAAATTCACGCAAGGTCTACTCGCACTTATAGTTTGATTACTCAATAGCTTCTTAATGGAAAAACACATTTTGGTGGCCAAAGGATTGGTGAGATGGAATACTGGGGATTAGGCGTAATCTGTCTAACGGTGAGGAATGCTTTGGAGAAAGAGAGATTGCCGTATGTTGCACATGATTTTGTATTAATTGGATGTTACACTTTCTGTACTCACCAAGTGAGTACTACAGATTAACTGTAAGTGAAGTAGTGATATATGTCCCTTGCGTTCACACAAAATTCAGGAATCAGTCTTTGGTCAAACCGAAAATACTAATCACAGTTTCATATTTTTGTGACACTTGAAATGAAGGAGAAAAACATACGGAGTTGGCTAAAAGATATGGTGGCATTTTTGTGATATGTGGCCTCCAAACGTTGGTGCACGTCTTGCTACCTTCACTGCAATGGAAAAAAATTTAACACTTCATGTTGCATCACCTCTTTTGTATTATGGCACAGTGCTTTCTCTCACCAGTGTTGACAGCATGGCAGCAGCAATTTCTGGTCTATGTATGGAAAATGACACTCACAGTACAACTCTTACATATTGCAAGACTCGTAGTAATCAATACAGATCCAGATGTGGATTCACTCTCACCCTGGCAATTATCTGAGTAACCAATCACCTTCAGTATCCTATCATTTGTAAATATCAATTGATTCATGTGCTCCCTGACAACTAATATATATATATTTCTTGTTTAGTAGAGACATTCAGATGCATATTGTTTCGTACTAAACATACTTCTTGGTCGGCGTGGTTGGGTCATTGAATTGTAGAAGAAAACGCTCCCGTTTTCATGGCACATCCCTGCTTGAATTCTCATGACTGAAGTGGTGGTCAGCCCAATGACGCTTTCCAGGGCCAGTCAGTCGCGGAGCAATGTGGGACACCTCAAGACATGAAGACTCTTATCGATCGGCATGTAAACATATATGCCTTGCAGTCTTCGTCGTCACAACTTCCCGTGGAGTGCTTCATCCGAGACCCGCTCACCACATTTAGGTTGAGGGAACGCCAAATGTGAGAAACTGACTAAGGGGGCAGCATATGATCGAACACAGCTAGACAGCAAACATGTACATGTTCCCAGGGAACCCTCAACTCCTGCTTTGAAGCACCAAAGATTGCTCGATTGCTACAACTGGATTTCTCCTATGCAGCTGAAAATTGCAGACAATCCCCATTTTCGAATTTTTGGAAGTGGGAAACATCATAGTCTGGCAGCACACTAGGCAATCAATCAACCCAGTGCATTCAAGAGCACTTCCCCAGTGCGAACGTTGCAGCTGCCTGAAATTTGGAATAGTGAACAGTAAATGCAACTGTTTGATTTAGGACAGGTCATCAACATACTCAGGACAGCAAAGACGTGCTGATTCTCAGTGCATTCGAAAAACAAAAGGCAAGTGGGTTGGCGTCGGAGAAAAGCATTGTGCCAAAATAGCATTCAAATCGTTTAGCTGAACGGCAGGAGTGCAGAACTGCAGCATTCACCTTTGGTGTGGAATTTCAGCACAGTTTCTCAATGCCTCGGACTGGAAAATTCTAAAGGATGATCAAACCGAACTTTGTAAGAAAACAGTTGCGCAATAACCTGCAGCCGCGGTTGCCCTGCATGGATATAAGGAAAGTTTTTGGATCGAAAGGAAAATCCTCCTTTAGGAATCTAAAGATGACGATTCCACAAAAATGTACACAAAAATCAGCTCGAAAAGAAAATCTGTTGGATACATGGGTTCGGATTTTGAAGATGGCTTTGAAACAGATGTTCAAAATTACAAGACTATTTAATAACCAGGTTATCAAAAATGTACTCGTGTGTCGGACGGCACGTTTCCTCGGTTTCGGTGGAATCTGATGAGCTGCACGAAGCTTCTTCACTCGAGCTGACTTCTTACACTGAACATCATGCAATTAAAAATCTCAAATCAGAAAACGAAAGGCTTATGCATCCTCTTTTATTCACGTAACTCTGGGGAGAAATTAGGGAGAAGAAATGCAGGCTTACTGAAAGCTCGGGAAAACACGTATTCCAAGAAACCAACTTGTGATGTGAGTTTTAATTGAAATTCATCCACACCTAAGAAAGGTGGAAGCACGAATCCTGGTGCTTGCAATGGCCAATCGAGGCGATTTGAAGAGCAGGTGAGATGGTGATCTCCGAATTCATTGAGAAGGCTTTTCCAAGTTTTGATAAAGAAAGGGAAGCATCCATCCAAGGGCTATCCTTCCAATTTTCTGGAGGAACCAATGCTCTTGCACATGGAGAGCAAAATAAAGAATATGAATTTCTTGCATGTGAAAGGAGCTGCACAGCATTTAGGAAGCAAAATATTGTCAGTGGTTAGAAAAAAACAATAATTCGCAAAGTCATCGGTCTCGAAAGAATTTGTGTGATGAGGAGAAGGAGTGGTTGTTACAAGAATGCTATTTTCTTGACCAGTTTTCTCGATTTCATGGAAAGAGAAACAGTTGCAGTCTAACGAAAAATTTCCCGCATCTGTCGCAGTTCAGCTTGGCACTTCCCTTCGTCCTCTCATCAAGTCAGGAAGGCTGATGTCCCGGAGGCAACATAGGCAGTTCCAATGAATGATCAATTTATGCAAAGATTCCTTCCTTCGTTCTTATATCCGTAGAATTTATGCCTAATTTAATCAAACACAAACTTGTTTAAAATTCATTCCTGGTGTTGCTTCCATCAGGACAAGTGAGATATTCGTTCCGACGTGACCGATTGCTGTTCTGTCTCCACCACCGTTCTGAATTGAAATTGATATCCTTGGAAGCTCCGTGAAAGAATCTCCCTGCAGGCCCTGGCGAATTTTCAATCTTGAAAAGCCAAGCATGGAAAGGGTTCTCCCTTTCCATGCGAGGTTTGGTTTCGTCCTCACGATGGAAAGCAGCTTTTCTGTGTATAAGAGAATCTAAAACTCGATTCATTTTCGTGGACATGTGCAGTACTTTTTGAAAAAGTGCGCCCGCTGATGAAACACTTCCCAAACAAATCGTAAAAGTGACGATAGGAGAATGTGAGAAGCCTCTTGTGCATTCGGAGACCTCAGATTGCAAAAGAACACCGACATGGGTGGAAGAACCGAGGAATGTCTTCAATGGAGAAGACGTAAGGGAATCATTGCGAAAGGATCATTGAAGAGTGGTGAAGAGTGGAAAGGTGCAATTTCAAGGGAAGCTGTTGTTGCCAAAAGACTTGGGGAGATCGAACTCCACGCTGTCTGTTTCTCCTCGAAATGCACATCTTGAAGCGCACAGGAAGAGGCTAAAGAGCGGGAAGAGGGGAAAGGGGCGGCTGCGCTTTCTGGTTGAAGTGGGTGTGGCGCTGCACGGTTCAGTTTCGGTTTGGAACGTGGGAAGAAATGCTGTGGCTCAAAGTGTGGATGGTGGAATGGTCGGGTTGCAAGGCATGTGTGCATTCGAGGAGTATGTGATCGATGGGAAAAGGAAGGTGCTGTTAGCAGTGAGCACTTTACGGTAAAGGAATTAATTTTTGCTTTTTTGAAAATTGCTGTGAGAATCGGAAAAAGGAAAGGTGCTGGAATGCTTGTGATTTCTTTTGCAGTGATGCAGAACAAAGAAAGGAGTTGAACGGAAGCACTCGCTTGCAATGTCGTTGTTGTTTTTCTTCAGTCATCAGAAATCGAGAACGTCGTCAAGAAGCAATGGAAGAGCGACCTACTAGAGTTTTGAGAACTGCATCTTGGTCCCGTTCCACTTTGCACGTTTACTGTGATGGCGATTGTTGACAGGAGAGTTTATGGATGGCAAAAAAATGTGTGGATGTTCTGCTTGTAATGAGATGATTCAGTGAGACTTGGAGATGTAAATTCTAGAAAGAAAGATTGTGGAGCTGTTGGACTTTCACTGCTGTGAAAGTGTTGAGAATTGCAACGTTTTTGTTCATGCCATGCTTTGTTACATCAGGGCCTGCTGTGCTGATGAGATGTGCATGGGATGCTTGTGCATGTTGCTGAACTGTTTTGTAATGTACATTCAGCCAGAGGGAAGTCTGGATGGCCAATTCTGTCAAATGTGACAGTAGGGTTGCAGTTGATGCACTAGTGTTGTCTAACGTGTAAGCTGTTAGTAATTTCGTTGCATGCTGAGAGTTGAGTTGACTTTTTCAAATCGTAGGTGCAATCTAAGCTTGTGAGGACTCGGATGTTTTAGGTGGTTGCCAACATGTCATCTTGTGAACTCACTATGCAAATGTATCTGCATGTATGCATCTCTTCAATATAAGTTATATCATTGAAAAACCGCATCACGACATCTGAAAACATCATGCACATGATTCACGTGTAATGTGTACCACGCATCGTATTGCAGTGTACTGTGTGCACGGCAAAATTATGCATGGTGTGGTAGTCGAATGCAACACTTGAGGCTCTTGAAAATGGAGAAGAAAGTCATTCCCAGATATGTCGGTGTTTTCGCTTGGCAGTGAAGTTAGTTACGCTAATTTGTGTTTGGCAGTACACCAATTAATTTTGTGAGTGCCCCAGTCAGGTCTAAGGCCGATAGCAGATCGTTTGGATTTCTGGTAATGATCAGGAGATCATCTGTACATGTTAAGATCTTGGAATTGGCAATGCTTTCATGACGCCCTGATTGTATTCTAATATGAAAAGAGCCCATATAAGGGGTGGGCATGTTTGAAGGTGCTAACTGCTTCGGTAAGTCCATCCAAGGTTGGGCTTGCACCCAGGGTTGGAAAGTATGTGTGAATGTTCAGTGTATCTATGGCTTACTAGCATGTTGGCACATCTTTCGGTTGCTATTGCAAATCGCGGAATTTTCCCGTGAAACTAGTGCGAATTAAAATCTTGCTGTTCAAGTAACTGGCTGTTACTTCAGATTCTAAAATTTATTTAGTTTTTTTGTCACGTGGCAGTTTTCTAGTTTTTGTTTTTGAAGGAATCACGTGTTACTACATTATATTCGAAATATGTATTTGGAAAATTAGGTAGAACGTGGTGACAAGAAATTCATGCAAAATTCAGTGCAACGCAAGATGTTTGTGTATTTTCATCAGGCAGTAGTCAATGGTTAATATTTTGAGGTTAGTAGAATAGTTATTTTCCTATCAACCGGTTCCAAAGGAGGGTACTTTAACAAAAGGCTACTCTCTATATAGAATAACCCAAATGTTTTATTTGGAGTTCAATCAGAACAGAGATTTAGCAATATACTAGTAGTAAAAAATTTCTTTGAGTGATTTCGCTGCTAGCGAAATCACTCAAAGAAATTGGTGAAAGCGTGCTCAAGAGAAGTCAGGCGTGTCATGCACTTGCTCTGTTCTAGGGCTTGAAGCCCATGGGAGAATGGATCCTTTTCCATTCATTTTCCAACTCGTATCTTGGGAATCTGCACGTCTGCCAATATTTTTTGCAAACCGTCTGTCAGCACTCATTTTTGAGTTGTCGGACTCCCAGTTCGCAAATATGAGTGTTTCCAACGTCAAAGTACTTCATCGATCCTTGATATTTGGAGTCGAATATCCCATTTTTGAGGGATTCTACAAAGCCATATTGTACGTGTTCTTGGTTGTCACGTGTGAAGACACGTGTGTGTCACGTGACAACGATGTTCCCCATTGTAGATATGGGCTGCGCCAGCTTTTCGGCAGAAATGCATGTAGATGGTTCCTTTTTTGCTTTATAGATATTTGACCATCGTAGTTTTTCCTGCGTTGCCAAATGTGTCGTAAAACTAGAATATGGTTCTCTGGTTTGCTGGTTTTTTGTTGGCGTCGAAGAGTTCCAGTTGCCGCTTTCTGAGACGTAGATTGGCGAGAAGGTTTGCCGATAATTGCTTGTTACCTAAACGAAGGTCGTGTACGAGGGAGAGAATGAAAAACGTTTTGATGGCATCCAACTTCTTCCACAGCGCTTGAGGAGATTGCAGAATAATTTAAAAGTTGAGGGCAAATTTACCGATGCACTGTCATAGATAAGAGGGTCAAACCCGATGTAGGACCTTTCAAGAAAAGAAACGAAATGGTAAGGGGCACAATTTTTTGGGTTGATGGTGAAACGGGCTATGCTGGTAGCCGCAGCAAAGTGGTTGAGGGCATTTTCAAGATTGCGGGGAGAATTCGCTATTAGGACGACATCATAAGCATAAGAGGAGGGAGATCAATTTGGACTTCAGGATTTCTATTGTTCATCTTTCTTTTCAGGTTGGGAAATTGGGGCACGTAATTGTTCAGAGAAGTTGGGAAGTAGGGTTGATCGAGGGTGAGTGGATTTCTCGGAGGAAATTATCGATCGTAGAATTGACTGGAGTATTTAAAGCAGTGCCACTTGAAGGTCTAGGTGTATTTGTTGCTGAAGAGTTTGGTGGAGTCGTTTCACGATTGTTATGGGAGATGCTCCTGATTGAGGAAAGGAAAGTCAGAACATGAGGCGATGCTTCAGCGTCAGCTGTGGCAGGGTGGCACGAGAGAACAGGCTAACGGCACATCGGCGTTTTGCCGCTCGGTCGGGGCGCGTACGTGCCGGCGGTTCCGCTTGGGCCCGCGGCGCACTCTGATGGCGCGCCCTTTTCTGTAGCGATGATGGTCTCCCATGGCGTTCTTGCTAGAGATTCCGAACCCCGGAACGGCCTCGCTTGAAGTTCCGGTCGGTGGTCGCCCTGCGCGCGACCGGACTCTTTGGTCCCGGAGCGTTTCGGCTGGTTTGCAGCGATCGACTCTGAACTGGCACGGGCAAGGGGAATCCGACTAATTAAAACAAAGCATCGCAATGGCCGTTGCTGGTGTTGACGCGATGTGATTTCTGTCCACTGCTCTGAATGTCAAAGTGAAGAGATTCAACCAAGTGCAAGTAAACAGTGGGAGTAACTTTATTTATTCCACGTTTCTTATTTTACAATAGTTGCCATACGAGATTGGATGCACTTGGAGTTCGCAGTTCATTGATCACTCGGTTATAGTTCGATGGGGTCTCTGAATGCAGCCCCGCACCATGATGGATGAGCTGCAAACGACAAGGGTGCCGAGAGCATCGGCTCGGTGTCCGCCGATGGTCGGCTGGTGGTGTGGTCTAAGTAGATATCCCTTGCCGCCCGGATCACTGAGCACACGATTCAAGGAAGGATCGCCTTTATTTCTGGGTTGCTCGGGCCCAGGCAGCTCAGGACCGCATCGTTGTTCGGGTGCTAGTTTCCCAGCGACCCGACTAAGATAGCGGCCACCTTGACCAACCGACCAGTCCGAACGCGGTGGCGGCGACGTTTTATTTACCACGCTTTTGGTTGAACAATAAAAACTCTAGAGAGTGAAAACGCACTGGGTGACACCCAGGTTTTCGCAATGGTGGGACACAAATAAGTCAAGGAGGGACACTGAGCTCACAGGTCAATCCGGTCCCTGAAGTCCGCACTACACCACGAGGGATGCGCTGCCGGAGTGAGCTCCTGGGCAGCAGGTTCAATGTCGATGTAGGTCGAGTGGTGGTGTGGTTAAAGTAGATATCTTGAGCAGCTCGGATCACTGAGCACATGATCCTGGGGCGACTCGCCTTTATTTCCTGTGCACTCGGGCCGAAACAGCTGAGAACGGCGTCGTTGTTCGGGTGCCAGCTTCCCAGCGACCCGACAACGATCACCTCCACTTTAACCTGGGAGCCCTGAGCTTGGTATTCCCTGCTGATGCCACCATATTTGTCCAACTTTGGGCTTCTTGCTGTATCTATGGCGTCTCTTCGGTTCTCGAATGGAATTGTGACGTCCACGATCAGTATGCGATTGCCTTCAGGGGGCTGTTTATGCTCGGGTCGGATCGTTCGATGGCGAGGTGGCGCCACTTCGAACGAACGAATGGATCGATTAGATCCAGGATCTGGTTGTGTCGTGCCATGATGCCGGTCTCCAAGTGCTTGGTGCAGTGACACAGGACATGAGACAGAGTCTCCTTGGGATATGGGCAGTGACGGCAGGCCTCATGAAAGTCGGGACGCTTCCTATTACCATTTAGGTGCACTTGGTTGAGGCGCGCACGGTGAATGAAGCGCCAGCCACTAGGATCTCATGAGATCTGGACGCTCCAAAAAGACCATAGATTCCGGGAGAAGGGCCACACAGTCGATGATTTGGAATTGATGAGGCTTGGCTTTGAAAGCTTCACTGCGTCTAAGTCAACGTCGGCCACGGATTGACCGGGCTACGATCTTCCGATAAGATTCACGCAAGGTTCTTGTGGCAAGCTGTAAAGAGACTTGGTCAGCATAAACACTCACTTGTGCTGGAGCCGTTTCGAGGCCTCACGAGCTCGCGACCAGTACTCCTTGGGATCACGTGATGGCAGATCAAAGGGTGCAGCAATGATGCCATTCAGGTATCCCGATATGAGGTCCGGTGAGGGCTCTTGTTTGATTTTCCTTCGGACTGTCTCGCAAAGGGACTCCGAAGCCATTTCTGGGATGATGAAGTCCGAGCAGGATAGCAATTTGAAGGCAGAATCAATGGCCATTATCTCGGCTTTCTCTGCTAGGAGGACTAATCCCATGCTTCCTTGGGCTATGGAATTATACAAGTCTTCCGTGGAGGAAGCTTGTGTGAGAGGGAGGATGTCCTCCTTGAGTGCTTTTATGATCAGGTTGTCAAGAGCAGCGCAGAAAGTTTTCGGTTTGGACCCAATTGGTGACGAGTGGACGAAGAATAAGAATATGAAAGTTTTGATGGCATCGATCTTCAGCCATGGCACAAGGGGAGCATCAAGCACCATTGTCACGCTGGCTAAAATTGACTCATCTAGGGAGTCACTGTGGATGGCGTCAAAGCCAACCGGTCGCCCTAAGTATTTATACGTGCCGGCATCCGAGAGGGCAGGCATGGGTTCACCCGCAACCCGAAATCGTTGCTTACCAGTAGCACAAGGTGAACGGGGGTCTAGGTGGAGAGAAGCACACTTTTTCGTGTTGATGCTAAGCCCAAGACGGCTAGCCATCCCACTCGCACAGTCAAGCGCTCGTTGCAGAGTAGCCGGCTCTTCCGTCAAATGAACGAGATCATCAGCATAGGCCAACACATTGACGCCTGGAATGTTCTGCTTGATGCACACACAGCGGTTCCAGGGCAATGTTGAACAGGAGGCCAGACAGAGAGCATCCCTGCTTCACGCCCCTGGTGACCGCAGTGGGGTCAGTGAGGCCTTCGGTGGTGACGATCTGGGTGTTGTTTTAAGAGTACATCTGGCAGATAAGCTCTATGAGGCTATCGTCAGCACCAGCACATTGGAGGGAGGAGAAGAGCTGGAAGTGCGAGATTGAGGCAAAAGCGTCCTTCAAGTCCAGCCAGGCAACGCACAATGTGCGAAGATAACGCCTGCTGTAGTCCATCTGGTGCCTCAGCATGAAATTGTGCTCAAGGACACCATCATAGGGAAGGAAGCTTTTTTGATGTGGCCCCAATGCCCGGTTGTCTAAGATCCATTCGCGCATTCGCCCTGCGAGTCACTTTGAAAAAAGTTTTCCGATGGTGCTACTGATCGCAATCGGGCGAAATTGAGAGAGATGCTCCAGCTGGGCATGCTGCGATTTTGGAATAAGGGTCGTGCGCGAGTCCTTCCGTTCCGGCGGGATCCGGCGGTGTGCGAGGCAAATGTTGAAGATTGCAGTGAGGAAGCGGCATTCGGGGTCAAGGAAGCGGAAAGCCGAGGAGAGGTTGCCGTCTGCTCCCGGAGCAGTGTTCTCACATAACCGCAAGCAGCTGGCAATCTCCTTCGGGTCGAAGGAAGAGAAGTTAACCGTCTCATAGTTCACAGAAAGTTCAGAGCTCCAGCTCAATGGCTGGAACCCGGACGTAGCCGCAAGGAGATGGGCGAAGTATGCCTGTGTTCCTTGCCGATCAACATGGCACTTAACCGGGGGACCGTCCAATATGAGCCGAATGGCTCGGCGGCGGTTCTGACTGCACAACCTTTGGAGGGATCGAGGTGACACTCGAGGGTCTCACATGTATCGTGAGCACAGCAAAGGGGCGTAGTCCGAAAGCATCTCTGATTGTGCTATAGGAAGAGTCAAGTGCACGCATGGCGAGGCTTCATCTGTCCACAGTTGGTGGATGAGCCCCAATGTCTTCAAGGAGTCTGGCTGTTCCCCTGAGGGGATCCGACCACCTTCTCCTAACCTCCCTTTGGCTCCTCGAGGCAGATCTCTGGTGAGGAGGCGTTGCGGGGCAAGCAGGGACAGCGCTGCTGTCTTCACACCCTGATATGCCGGGGCAATTGTTTATGGAAACTAAAAATACATAGAATTGTCGCGTGGCGAACCCGAAGGTCCACCACACCAAAACAGCTTGCTGCTTGCCGGCGCTATTCCGGCGAGGTCCTTCTGATGCGCAGGGTGGGGATAAAAAAAAAACAAAACAAAGGTCCAAACGTGGGAGGGCAGTAATGTTTTGGGGAAGAGAACCAAGTACCGTAATCCAATGAGCCATCTTAAGCTGTCGGCGCAGCGACCCTAGAGTGGACTTGGCTTGCTGTGTTGTGGCCTTCCATGTGCATCGTGGATGTGGGCAGGGCATGCTGGTGCTGTTCGGGAGGTAGACCAGGAGGACATCATGCTCAGTCAGGATCGAAGGTGCGACAGGTGCCGGTTGTCAAGTAGTAGACGAGGAGGCATTCTCTATCTGGGAAGGGAAAGGCGGTTCATTCACTCTCTGTGTGACCGGGATCGGGTTCTCGTGTGCTAAGGAGCGAGGCCGCGGTGGTAATCTATTTGGTGCACGCTCACTAGGTTAAAGATCTAAGTCTTGCATCACTAATTGTCCATTATGTGCCTGGGAGAGCCGCATTTGACGTTGTAGCCGTGGGATGACCGGGCGCTGTTTTCTGCGCCTAGGCTTCTTTCTCTCGACTGCATGAACATATGCGATATGCACAGGAGGAGCGAATGGAGGAGAACCAGGCACCAGTATTGTGGTAGAATCCCTCGGGGAGAGTTGCTCAAGGAGATCAGCTCTAGTTTGCGAGGGAGAGGCAAGGGTCAGAGTCGAGTGCCCGGAGTTGTGAGACCATTGAACAGGAGTCAGGGCTCTGGGAGGCACGTTGCACTGATGTGGACAAGTAAAATAGTCAATCTCAGCACTGGAGAGCCTGGTTACAAGTGCTCTGGGCTGATATTGATGATTTAGGTCCTTTGTAGCTCGTGTCGGTACCGAGACAGGCGGCCCGCTCAGAGCATGTAGCAGGCTGAGATGATGTTTAGCCGCCGTCGATGTTGAAGGCATTTCGTTGTCCATTTTCGTCCGGGCTGCAGTGGTCATTCTGTCTTGCTGCGTGGTGATGTGGTTACTTGAAGGCAACAAGTTGAACCAATTGAGGTTCTGTAAGGACGTCGAGCTGCTGGACGAGTTTGGATAGTCGACTTCGTCCCAGGAGTTGGGAAACCCGATGACTTGTCCGCAATCCTAATGCGCTTCATTCGCCGCACATAGGGCACGGTCCATGTTTAGGTGCTTCCACTTATAGTGTGCTCTCCTAAGGAGGGACGACAGTCAAACGCCTTGTGGAGATCGTCTGCGAGCGCTAGGGCCCCTTTCCCTGCCCGAGGGTCCCTGCGCAGCCCGGCTGGGGGCCCCAATGTGGGGTTGCCGACTTTCTCTATCGCTTGCTTTTCTCTTCTCTGCAGGTGCACCCATGTGCTTGCGAAGAAGAGGTTGGCGTCCATACTTCGCCCGGGAACAGCATAGGTCTGCTCCAAGCTAATTATGGACTCTGCCACCTTCCCCAGACGCGAAGCCCATAGCCCTGCTATCAACTTGGCGTCCGTATTCACGATCGTGATCGGACGTCAGTACTTTAAATCCCTGAGGTCTCCCCCTTTCGGAAGGAGCCTCACTCTGGCTGACCAAAAGGAGGCGGGAACATCGCCTTCGTCTCGGATCAGCCTGATGAACTTAAGCAGCAGGGGTGCCAGCTCTTCCGCGAAGCTCTGAAAGAACTCCGCGGGCAAGCCGTCTTCCCCTGGAGCTTTACGCCTCTTGAGCCTTTTGATACCGGCGAGAATTTCACCGGTCGTGAAAGGCTCATCGAGGCTTACTCTCTCCTCCTCCCCTATCACCACGGAACCACTCATGAGCATTCGCCACGAGGCGTATTGTTCGGGTGGTGTTTTGGCGTAAAGGGAGCAATAAAAACACCGCACGAGATTCCGTACCGCAGACGGGGACGAACGTTCCCGGCCCTGGTCGTTTAGCAAGCTGGCCGACCCGGATTGCCAGGCTTGGGGTTCGGCCCCGGCGCGGTACTCGGCCAGGCGACGGACATTAGGAGTTCTCTCGTACCTACGAGCCTGTAAATAGTCCCGATGGTTGCGAGGACCCTTGCCGAATCCGGGAGGCAGGCGGTCCAAGGGGAACTGCTCGCAGAACTCCCGGACCGAGGCCTTGAAGAGTTCTTAGTCCGAAAGGCTCTGGAGCGTCTAGCGGACGTGTCTTTTCGCTGCTCCTGAGTTTCGATTTCCAATGGTGTTTTGTGTGGGGTGGGTGGAGGATTAGGTAGCAATGCCTGATTCCACCACCGGTGATATTCCGGGGGCGATGACCCCATGGCCCCCGGAGGAGATGGAAGTGGAGGCTCCCGCCCCCACTGATGCGTCCCCGGCCCTACCCAGGGCTTGGAACGCCGTGGCTGCCGCGCCCACGCCGGCGGCTGTGGCGGAGATGCGGGCCTACCTGGAGGAGGGGTACAACCCACCCCTCCTATACAAGGTAGGCGGTTCATATTATCCCGAGTACGCGCGCGCCTTCTCGCAGGCGATGCGCGCTTTCGACGTAAAAAAGGAGGAGCTTCTTGCAATGTCCGTCAGAAGCGGGGGACAATTCGCGGAAGTAATCTGCAAGGAGGCAACTCTTTCGCAGAGGCTTCTGCAAACCCCCGTAATGATGGGCAGCCGGAGGCTTCTTCCAATAACGGAAGACAGGTCGGTGATGATTCACCTGACCGGGATTACGTTCGGGATGACCAAGGAGGCGGTCCGGAACGAAATAAATAAATTTGCGAGTTTCCACGCGCTGTGGGGGAAGCCAACCCCGTTCGCTGATTACGACGGGCTGCTTGGCGGCCTGGGAACAGCGCGAGTGAAGGTTCGCGAAGGGTGTGAGTTTCCCCACAAACTCACCGTCAACGGTGAATCCGTCGACGTGTGGTACGTGGGGAAACCCAAGTTCTGCGCCTGCTGTAGCAGCTTTGGACACCTCAAAATGAGGTGTTCGAGCGTACAGTACCAGCAGTGCAAGCAAGCGGGGCACACTCGTCTGGTGTGCCCCCAAAATTCAGTCCGCGTCGCGTCCGCGAAAAACGCGAGAAAGCGCGCGGCAAAGAAAAGGAAGAAGCTGGCAGCTCGTGCTGCTGCTAAGGAGGTCACCTCCGCCACCAAGGCGAAGGCTAGTCCGAAAACTCCGGCTGAAAACGCCAAAAAGGTCGAGGAAGAAGGCCAAGAGCCAGGGTGGCAGAAGGTCAACCCTAGGGAAAACGCCCCTAAGAAGGGAAACAAGGTGGCAAAACGGAGAGAAACCCCTCCTTGCCCCGAAAATATCAAAGATTGTTGCGTCGTCGTTGAGCGGATTCCCGCCATCGATGAATGCGGTACAAATGCACTCGCTGCTGTCTCCGCTCAACCCTCCGTTGACAAAGTCAACAAGGAGGGGAGCGAGGCGACGGCGTCCGTCACCGAGCTCACGCTCGATGACGTCGCCTTCGAGCGCGACGCGGAGGAGCTGGCTGCCTCGTTGCAGCCGGCCACCCCCAAGGCTGGGAAGAAAGCCGTCAGGCGTCCGGCTTCTCCTCAGGGGTCGAATACTTCCGACTCCGAGGTGGAGGCAGGAAATACAGCATCCGTTTCCGCGGCACCCTGCAAAAAGGCAGGACGAAAGTCCACAATGCCCCGGAAGATCGTCTGCCCCGACGAAGGGGAAGAAAGGGCTTCCGGTAGCGAGGGTGCCATGAGCGTGGGAAACTCCCGGGACCCGTCGCCCGAGAGAATTCCACGCTCGGACACGGAGGGGATAAAGGGGATGGAGGCCGAACAGGTACCCCAGGTGCCTGAAGAGGCCTCCGTCCTCGTTCCGATGGTCCTCGTACCGATGGATTTTTTCTACACCTGCCCCGCGGCAGGTGCCGCGACGCCACTTTCCCAGCCATAATGCCGGGAATAGTTTCTCGCCGTCGTCTGCTGATCGCTTGTTGGAACGTGAACGGGCGAAGCGACGACGGCAAGAGGCGTGACGTGGCCGCCACCCTGGCATCCTTCGACCTGGTGCTGCAGCAGGAGATCCACGTGATCTCCGCAGATCAAGCCCGGGAGATCGAACGGATGTCGGGTGGGCGGCTGTTGCGGCGTTGCAGCACCGCGAAATCAAGCGGTGTCGCCTTCCTGCTTCGGCCAGCCATCGAGACCGCAATAAAGGACGTTCGGTTCTATGACGCAGGTCGCGTCGGTCAGCTGACTCTCAGCTGGTCCTACTCTATCGACCTGGTCGTCGCCAACCTATACGCTCCCAGCGGAAACTCCGCGTTGAGGGCGAAGGCAAGAAGGGAGTTCTACCTTGCCCTGAGACGCGATTGGCTGACCGATGCATGAGTTCGCTAAGCGCACCTGATTGCAGGTGATTTCAACCTGCGCCTGCTTTCAGGTGCGCCGGATACACTGAACGAGCGCGTCAACGAGTTGTGCGCTGAAATAAACACGCGCAACATGTTGGCCGGGGATACGACCATGGAACGCAGCATCGATGACGTGTACCTTGACCAGCACCTATGCTCTCAAGTAAGCAGGCGCGGCAAGGTACCATCCGAGCTGTCGGACCATGGTCGGATCAAGTTCGAAGTGCGTCCGCGCGACAAGGGCCCCTCCTCGTCAGCGTGGCGTCTGCCAGGGGACTGGCTAAGGTTTCCCGACGCGGCGTAACACCTCCGCGCGTTTATTTGAAGCTTCAGGATGCAGACACTTCAGGACTTTGACCGCTTCAAGCGGTCGGTCCAGGAGTTCTGCACGTTCGTGTCCGCCTGCCAGTCGCGCTTCAGGGATTCCTGCAACCTGGTGCGGTCGCTGTATCCCTGTTTTCCGCTGGGGCGTACACATTCGTGACAAGTAGTTCAATCGAGTCGGACCAGCTGACAATCAGCTGAACGACCCGACCGTCGTCATCGGAGCGCACGCCCTTTACGGCAGCGTCTATCGATGGCTTCACGGAGAACGCGACCCCGCAGGTGTTGCGGAGGCCGCATCGCCAATACAAACGACCACCCGCGATTGTCTCGATCTCCTGCGCTCGTACAGTGCAGACGTGTTTTCGCGTCTATCCGCGCCAACGATAGGGCAACTTTGTGCCTGCGTTTTCGCTAGCACTTGTGTGTTCCTGTGCAATCTGCCAAGTAGCATAGTGCAACATGGCCAGTACACAGGATAGTGTGGAGGAGGAAGCCACTGGATGCACTTCAGCTGCACTTAAAGCGGCCGCATCCTCCGTAATGGTATCCTCGCCCCCGGTGAGGAGTTACGCCGCCGTTACCTCCCAAAGACCAGGACCCTGCGATGCGGAGTTCCAGGCATATGTGTCATCAGGATACATGCCTGCACTCCGTTATAAGGTCAGTGGGCCACTGAACGGGAGAAACGGTCGTGAGCTCAATGATGAGCTCGTCCGGATAGGCGTTCGCGAGGAGAAACTCCTTGCCATAATGCCTGCTGGCAGGATGGAATGTACGAAGATTCGGTGCAAGAACGCAGCACTTGTGCAGCTCCTTCTCCGTACGCCGTTGACTATCAATGGCAAGGAAGTCCTACCTACCGCGATGGACGACTTTTTTGTCGTTCAATTGTGCGACATCGAACCGGAAATCTCCAAACGCGATGTTGTGAGCGTGCTGGTGAAGTTCGCCACCGTGCACGCCCTGTGGAGGAGGGCGAACCCTCTGACGGAATTCTCCTCTGTCCACATCGGACAAGCCTTCGCGCGGATCACCGTCACGAACAGGCATGTTGTGCCCGAGCAGCTGCAGGTGAACGGCAAGGTCGTTTACCTGTGGTTCATAGGCCAGACTCGCGCGTGCGAGCAGTGCGGCAAGGATGGGCACCGAATTGAAGAGTGCCGCTCTCCAAGATGCCGCTATTGCAAAGATTCCGGGCACGAGATCAAAAAGTGCCCGGTACTTGTAAGAAAAAGAGTTGCAGCGGAAATTTGTCGGGTTCAAGAGACCACTGCGGGAAAAGCCGCAGCGGCAAATAAAGAACGTCGACAGCAAAAACTCGGAAAAAACAACGAGCGATCCGCGGAAGAAAAGAAAGCATCCCCGCTCGCAACGCCCCGAAAGGGGAAAGACACGGCGAAGAAGCCAATTAAAAAGAAGCGCAAGGGTTTGACGCGTGCCGTGCCATCCCTTTCTGCCGAACTCGCAGGCACCTCTCCGAGCGAGGAACCAGGAAATATCCGTGATACCCTGGAGGGAAAGGTAGGAAAACAGGAAAATCGCAACAGTGCGAAGACTTCTTGCCCCGTTCCGTTGTCCTTATTGAGTTCCGGACAGCCACACTGCAGCGCAGGCCCCTCTGCAAAGGCTACGAAAGCGGTAAAAGCAGCGACGAGCAAAAGCACGCTGCATGCAGTCGCCCCATCGCCAACTCGGCAGGTTTCCCCAAGTCCCACAAGGGGTGGGGTAAATTTATTTTTCGAAAATTTTTGTACCAAAACATTCACCCTACAGTCTCATTCATAACATCTTTACCACTCTGAAGTCTATGGGTTCAGAAGTTCTGCAGTCATGGTGGGTTTCCTGCTGTTTGGTCCCGGACGTCGACTTCTATCCTCTTCAGGATGAATCGGTACGTCCAGGCTTGGATTTTCCTACAGTTTCTAATGCCGATTTTACTCTTGAGGAGCCCTTGTAGGATCTCCATCGGTGGTGCGGCTCTTCTGGCTTTCCTCATTTTCCACCACCGTACAAGTATGGCGGTGATGAAGAGGGCGATGGTCGTCCTCACCATGGGATTGTAACAGGGAACATTACCATCCCCCTGAAACATCCCGGCGAGGATCTCCATTACGGACCTGGTGGTGAGTCCGATGATCCTTTTCAGGATCAGCCAGTCATGCAGCAATGTGGGACATGTGAAGACGTGAAGTCTCGTGTCGATGTCTCCACATGCTGTGCAGTCTCGGTCATCCTTACTTCTGGTGTAGTGCTGCAATCGAGTCCCACTCTGGATTCCTCCATGATAAAACATCAGGAGGTCATCCTGGGTGCCCGGCAAAAGGTCACTCGTCCAGAGCGTCGTGGCAATGGCTAACAGGTTGATCCGGTCACTCCCGTAGCGATCGGCGGCTTCCTGGAGGGCACTGATATCACTGTTTTCTTGAATTAGTCTTCGGACGTTTGTTTTGGTTACCCTGGACCACGCAATGTCGTTGTGGTTGAACCACACTTTGCGACTCATGTGGGTAAACCTTCCTAACATCATCTTTATATACCTAAGTATACGAGTGTGATGTGAGTACCCTCCTCGTTTGCACTCCTGGATTGGTTGTAGGGTAACTATGAAGCGCTGGTGGATCCAGCTGCTCGTGTCTGGCGGGACAGGAAGCATCCAAGGGATCACCAGGATGGACTTGTCCTGCCAGAGTTCCTTACTTCTCGGCACGATCTTGATTTTGTGCTTTCGCACCAGCCGTTGCTTTCTCGTCCAGGTTGATTCGATTTTTTTCCATTCGCCTGCTCGGCCTAGCAGCGCAGTCATCAGGCCTTCCGAGTTGTTCAACAACAACGGGTAGGCCCTGGGCGCCGCATGCGGCCAGTCATCCCAGTGAGTAACAATGTCCAGGATGTGTCGCGTATCCATGTTTTCTATGGAGTGTGCAAGTGACTTCATCCCGAAATCGCCTTCTTCCCTGGGACGACACAGGGGTTTTAGTCGAACTCTTGGGCGATAGTGGTCCCACAGTGTTTTTCTATTCAGCTTGTCAAACTCCCTCGTGGTGCCCTTGTTCATCCTCGCCAAGGCCGCTCCGAAGAGCACTTTTGGAAGCAGTACTCCGTTCCATATGTTGGCCTTTCACTTCATTCCAAGGTCCGTTCGGGTGTACTTGGCTGCTTCCTTGCCCGTTTTCCCTAGGATGTCGGTCTACAATAACTTCGACGCGGAGACGTCGCCAATGTGGACACCCAGGTACTTGGCCTTGTCCACCGTTGAGAATCCTCTTTCCGCTAGAGCGGAGAGATCGAGGATTCCAACGGGCAAGAGCTGGCTTTTCTGGGCGTTGATCTTTAGACCCGGCCTTCAACCATCAGGTCTACCACATCCAGAAACGCTCGTTGATTTCTCTCTCCCTTGATAAGCATAGATCATCAGCGTATGCCAGATGGGTAAGACGCTGGCCATCGATTGTTATGCCTTGCAGTCGTCCGCTCTGCTCGATAAAGGATGACAACGTTTTCATGTAGATGACAAACCGCATCGGACTTTGCGAATCGCCCTGCCGGACTCCCCGTTCCATCCGGATTGCTGCCGTCCTTTGGCCCTTGATTTTGATTCGGCAGTACTGGTTCTGAAGTACCACCCTCACAAAGATGCTGTAGTGTTCCGGAAGTCCTAGCTTTTCCAGAATCTTCAGCAGCATCCCATGGTCGATGGAGTCGAAGGCCTTCTCCATGTCAGTGAACACCAGCGCCAGGTTCTCTTCGAAGTATTTGCTGAGTCCGACGGTGGCTTGGGCACACTTGACATTGTCCGACATGTGACGTCCAGGGACTGCACACGTTTCGACCGGAGAGATGAGCCTCGGCATGACCTTGCCTAAGCGATTGGACCAGATCTTCGCCAACCACTGGGCATCGGAGTTCAGGATCGAGATTGGCCTCAATTGAGCCACCTGAGCGAGGTCGCCTCCTTTTGGCAACAATCTCATCCGACTCTCGTAGAAGGACTCTGGAAGTCTTCCTTCTTAGCGAATGCAGAGGGTCAACTGGTAGAACAAACGCAGCTAGGCTTGTAGGTACCGCTGATAGTGAGTGATGGGTACGCTCTCAGGGTCAGCTGCCACGTCCTTGCGTAGTTGACCAAACGCAGTCTTCACCTAATCTTCGGAGAACTCCTCCTCCAGTCTGTTCCGCTGGAGATCGTCGGTCCTCTTCTCGAGATAGCTGAGAAAGGCCTGTTGACAAGAGCGACAGAGATGTTGTCGCCTGAAGTGTTTCGTGTAATGCCTGTGGAAGGCTTCCACGATATCTTCGGACGACTGTCGCTCTTGACCGTCGTACTGAATGCAGAAGTTATCTGTTGCCAGCTTTCCCTTCTCCAGCACGTCAACTTCCTTTTTTATGCTGTTGAAGAAGTACCGACTCTCGTACTGACCGAAGCACTTTGAGAGTGAGTGATTTTGGATGTTCAGCTCCTGGTACGCCTCCTGCCTGAAGTGCCTATCCCCGAACTGTATGTTTGCAAACAGGTGTATCCTGTGTTTCAGGCTGTCCCAATCGGCAACTCTTCGGATTGTTCTTGCCTTCAGAATCGTCTCCAGGACAGCCTGATGTCCAGGATGGGTTTCGAACCAGGCGGGCATGCTGATGAGCGCCGCCCTGGCGACTTGCCTCCGCCGATGATTCTCCGTTCTTAAGGAAAACCGCACCAGGGGGTGATCGGACACCGTGGTCATAGTGTCGCGAAACCCCTGGATGCGGTTCCCAAGTTCGGTGCTGTGCAGGACGTGATCGATTGGCTTGTGGCTTGCTGTTCGCCAGACCAGTCCGAACTCCTCGGATAGCCGTCAATACGCCGTCCTTCCTCTGGCGTCTTCCGAATGAATGATCACATTCAAAATGTTGAGATCGCCAGCAACAATCACGACGTCCTTGGAAGCAATTTTTTCACGCAGTGCTGCATGCAGCGCCTCCGCACAACGATGTTTTAGCCTGTGCGGCCCGTACACGTTCACCAGGATGAGGTAAACAGTAGAAGACCAGGCCAGTCGCACGCCGATGATTCGTCCGGGTTGGGGAGAGAACACTTCCAGAATAGTGAAGGCCAAGTTGTTGTTGATTAGGAACGCCACACTCTGCGTGTTCCGTTCTCCCTCGCTGACGAACATCTGCCTGTTGAATCCTTGTTCCATTTGCTGACTAATCTCGAGACCCATCTTGTGGGTCTCCTGCAGGCACACTATGTCTTCTTGTGCGATAGTCCGCACAATTCTTTTTTTTTTCCCTGGTCGACCACACCGTTTACATTCCATTAGGCGATGTTCAGCCTCCTAGCGGACGATAGGGAAGAGGCCATAAAAGGGGAAGACCTATTTCTTGACCTTTCTGAGCTGCTTCTGTCTGAGAGCGTGCTCTTCGTGACAACGAAGAAGCAGCGGGCTTCTCGCTGTTGGCGTCACTCTTTGTTCTGGTAAGGTAGTCCAGTCCGATGGGATGCAGGAGATCCAAGGGTTGTCTCTCATGAGGGCAACCAGATCCCGCAGCTGATAACCACAACGGTTGAGGCTGCGTTCGTTGGCTACCAGGATTGGAGTCAATCCGAAGCAGCCGGTTGCCCTGTGAGCAAGGAGTCTTGCCGGTGCACACCAGGGTGCTTTCCAAAACTTTGCCACAAGGGTAAGTTTTCTGAATTGGAGCTGTCGCTCCATTCGCTGCAACGTCAGAAGACCAAGTCCACCGTCCATGCGTGGAGCGCACAAGTCTTTGAGCCGAACGCGTGGCCTCCGGTTGCCCCAGAGGGCTTTCCGTACAATGCCCCTATCCCGAGTCCTAAATTGGTTAGGGGTAGGGCACACAAAAAGTAGGGGGCGAAGGAATGGGGGCGCGAAAGCGTTCCATACCGTGGCCCGTTCCTGCAAGTGAAACTTGCTGTCCCGGAACGGGCCGATCGCCAGCTCCACTTTTTGTAGACGGGCGGACCAGGCTTCTGCAGAGCAGAAGTCCCCCAACGGAACGCCAAGGTACTTGATGTACCTGCCCGTGGGGATCCCCAAGCGGATCCAGTCCGACCGTCCGGCCCTCGTCGAGTCGGTGAGAAGCAACGACGATTTCGTCCTGTTTACCTGGAGGCCTGTCCCACGGTATAGCAACTCGAAGAAATCCTCGAGCGCCGACGCCGGGGTGGACCCGGGAAGCGGGAACAGAAGATCGTCGGCATAGGCCGACACGGCAGGCGTGCCGGGATACGAGCTCGACAGGGTTGCCAAAGTCTCCCTGTATGCTCTCAGCACCAACTCAAAGTAGATGCTGAAGAGCATGGGGCTCAGACTGTCAACCTGCCGGATACCACGACAAAGCGGCACGCCGAACACGTGCCGGCCGCTGAAATTAATATTAATAAACGCGAAACGCCAGCAGAAGCGCAAGTAGGCCAGGAAAAAGGCAGGAAATCCCAAGGGTTCGAGGAACTCCTCTTGGAGCTCCTGGGCCGCATGGGCTTCCCACCCTCCTTGATTACCTACCTGCGCTCTTGCTGGCAAAACGCGATAATCTCGATTACTTTCAGTGGACAAGAGGTGTATGGCGTGCCGGTGCGGCGGGCCATAAGGCAAAGCGACAGCCTCAGCCCTCTGCGTTTTAGCACCTACGCTGAGTTGGTGCTTAGAGCATACAGGGAGACTTTGGCCCCCTTGCCGAGCTCGTGCCCCGGCACGCCAGGCGAAGCGGCGTATGCCGACGATCTTCTGCTCCTCTTACCTATGTCCACCCCGGCGAAGGCGGTCGGAGATTTCTTCGACCTGCTTAGCCGTGAGGCCGGATTACAGGTTAACAGGGCAAAGTCGTCAGTGTTTCCAGTTGGAGCGACGTGGGCAGGGCAGCAGGACTGGGTCCGTCTGGGAATCCCTACGGTGAGGTGCATCAAGTACCTCGGTGTGCCGTTGGGGGACTTCCCCCGGCGGAAGCGTGGTCTAGCTGCCTCCAAAAAGTCGAAACGGCGATCGGACCGTACCTGGAAGGCAAGTTTCACTTGCCGGAACGGGCCACGGTTTTTAACGCCTTCGAGTCCCCCATCCTCCGCCCCTTGCTTTTTGTTTGCCCCCCCACCGTGGAATCGAAGAAGAGGACAAAGGACCTCGTTCGCATAGCTCTTTGGGGCAAAAGGAGGCCCCGAGTCAATTTGAAGGACTTGTGTGCTCCGCGTCGGGACATCGGTCTCTGCATCCTGACGCTGGAGCGCGTGGAAATCCAGCTGCGATGGCGGACCCTCGCCATCGCAGCGAAGATGTTGAGCACCGCTTGGTGCATTCCGGCCCGCCTCCTGGCTAGGCGTGTGTCCCGCTGCGAAGGACTCGCATCGTTTCTTCTGTGCCCTGGCAGGAAGATTCGAAGATGCGGTCTACTGCTCGGCCGCATGGCAACCCTGGCAAAGGAGAACGACTGGATGGTTTGTGGCCCTGCCAACTCCTCCGCTTGGCTGGAAGAGACTGCTGGCACCTGGGCTAAGCAGAACCAGAGGTGCTAAAACCGGATGAACTGCCTGAGAGTCGGCTTTTACGCCCGCCGAACTCTCCGTGAAATTCTTGAATTTCCACCGAGTTGCACGTAGGCGGAAGGCACACCCCTTGTTACGGCGATGCCCTTCCTCCAAAGGGCGCTTCACGAAAGTCGGAAGCCAAGGTGGCAAGTCTGCTGCCGTAACGAAGGCATAGAGAAGGTGATGATCGGCTGGACCATGGAAGAGTTGACAGATGCAAGGACCCCTAGTCTCCAGCCGCGTGGATTAAGAAGATGATGCGAGCTGCTCGGCATTCGATTGGATGACCTGAAGTGACCCCCATTCTACTTGGATCCAGGTTTCTTCCCCTGAAGTGGCAACAATCGGCGCTTCTGTGGCTGCATTGGGGTCTACCCTGCAACGCGCGCCGCTTCCTCTGGACGCGAGGAAGAGTAAATCCTGCGTGTGCCAGGTGTGGGAAGCGGGAGTCGCTCCCCCACCTCTTAGTTGAATGCCCTGCCGTCCATATTCTTTGGGATCGTCTTAAAGCGGCCCTCCGGATACCGGATGGTGGCAATGTTGGATGTGTCTTCAGTGTTGTCTTCCTGCGGGACGCCCTCAGTCCAACCGCAGCCCTGGCAGCACTTTGCTGCATTCGTGGTATCGTGGCGGCCTGGAGTGATGCCGAAGATGAAGAATGCATCGTGAGGGACGTCATCGAGTACGCTTCTCGCTTCCTGCAGAGAGCTACCCGATTGCCCAATCTAGGAAAACTGAAAATGGTACTAGCAGGCATCCTGCAAAGTATGGGCACTCCCAGCAGTTTTCTGTGATCCGTTCCCGGCCCGGCAAACTTTTTTTTGTGGTTTGTTTTTCTCTTTTATTTTATTTTTGTTTTCTCCCCCATCCCCCTCCACTGCCGAGGAGAGCCATACCGGGCTGCGTCCCGGTGTCCCGGCAGTTACGGCATTGCGTGGCCGGCAGTAGGGCCTTGTACCATGTTCTGTATCGACTGTCGAAATGTTTTTAATGAACGTCCCGGCGAATCCGGGTGGTATCGCCGAAAACCGATGTGGGTGGACGTGTCTTTTGGTCGCTCCGCCAGCGCTTGTCTGGGAAGCAACCGGAGTTTCAAGTGTAGTCAGGTGTAAATTGTGGGTCGTCGGTGTCCGATGGCAGCCGTGAAAGAGGACACCGCGATGGAGGTAGTTGTGCAGGAGGCAAGTCCTTCCACAACACCTACAGCTATGCGGGCAATAGTCCCTGGAAAGTCTTCGCAGCCGGCGAAGACTAGGAGTGAAATGGTCGCCGCCCCCAGTGCGGAGGCCATGGCCGAGGAAGCCGCCTATCGAACCTCTGAATAGAAGCCATCGCTTGTATACAAGGTAGGCCCTTTGTTTGAAGGAAACACGGCGCGCTCTTTCAGCAGAGCGCTTCAAAATGCTAATGTCCGTGAGGAAGATCTGGAAGGTCAGTGCGTTCTCAGCAGGGCGCAGCTAGTTGAGCTGGTGTGCAACAGCTCAGCCTAGCCGACCGCCTTATAAATATTCCGCTGATCATAACGGCCGTAAAATCATCCCGGTGTCAATGGACCACTTAATAGTGGTCCACTTGACAGGAATATCCAAGCGCAGGACGCGCACTGCCGTAAAAGAAGAATTAAGTAAGTACGGGGACGTACAGGCGCTGTGGCCGAAGCCCACTATCTTTGAGGGCTACAACGCAAATTCGGGGGCCTCGCCGCGGCACGCGTAACTTCAAAAGACGAAGCGAAGCTACCCCACAAACTTGAGGTCGCGGGAGAACCGGTAGACCTTTGGTATGCGGGAAAGCCACGGTATTGCGGCTACTGCAATGCGGTCGGACACATCCGTAATAGGTGCCCAAACATCGTATTTTACTTGTGCGGGGAGAAGGGACACGTCCGTCGCGTGTGCCCTAAACGCCCTACCCCAATTTCCTCGGCCGCCAAAAAGGCGCAAGGGAAACGCGCGGGGAAAGAAAAATTGGAAAACCGTGAAACTGGCCGCGAAAAGCTGCCAATAACCCAAGCTCCAAGCGCGGCATCGGAGAAAAATCTCCCCGAAACCGCAGAGGGAGAACAGGGCTGGCAGCTAGTCAAAGCCAAAAAAGAGAAAAAGGAAAAGCATGTCCCGAAGAAAGGAGAGAAGGCGGCGGCCGGAACAAAAGCTCAAACCGTGTCGCGCGTAAGAACTCTCCGAGAATGCACGGTTACGCTGGAGCGCATTGAGGTTCCCGCCGACACCACCGGAGGCGATACGGCTTCGATCGATTTTCCCGCCGCGACGAATGCGCGCGAAAACCAGCCATCTGCTTGCGAAGAGGGTCAGCCGGACGACAAAATCGCCGAAACCAAGGACGCAGCCTTCGAGAAGGCCGCCGAGGAGCTTGCGGCAACGCTTGCCGAACGCGAGAACCCTTCGCGAAAGGGGTTGCGTAGGCCGGCAGCGGCTAATGTGGCCCCTGCAGGTGAGTCGGACTGGGAGGCCGGAAGTGCATCCTTCTCTGCGGAAGCACCACCAAGGAAAGCGGGGCGAAAATCCCAGAAACCCCGAAGGTGCATTCAGCCTTCGCGCGAGGGAGATGCAATGGTGGAGGAACCAGTGGATAGCAGCGTGAAAGCCCAAGTCGGGCATTACCCACGTTCGTAAGCCGACAAGGAGGCGACCTCAATGGAGGAGGGTGACCAGAGATCAGCAATGCCCTCTGAAACCGCCGAACCTGAACCACCCGTACTAATGGATGTGGGCCAACAGGTACGAACAACTCCCCGTTCGCACGAACAGCCGGAGACGTAGGCACGTAAGAAGGAGGGGGAGTTGATGGGCAAGACGCCAACTCCGTCCAGCGACCCGCCCCGAAAGGTGAAAAGAGCACCACGGCCAGGTTCCCAGGAATAACACCTGGACTCGCCCGTCGCCTTCGGATCCGCGCGGCCAGTTGGAATGTTAACGGGCTGCGCGTCGACGGAAACAGACGAGATACAGCCGCCACCTTGCGAGATTTCGACCTGGTGCTTTTGCAGGAGATCCACGTAATCCCCGCAAAAGACGCCCAGAAGATCGAAACGATCGCGGTAGGGCGGTTGTACTGGCAATGCGGCGGCCGCAACACTTGTGGGGTCGCGTTCTACCCAAAGCCAGCCATCAACGCGTCTGTGAAGGGCGTGCGCTTTGGGGACGACGGACGGATCGGCGAACTGACTCTCAGATGGTCCGATTTGATCGAATTCATCGTCACCAATGTGTACGCTCCTAACGGTAAACAGGGATACCAGACGCGCAACGCGTTACTGAAAACCTTGAAGCGCGAATGGCTGGTGGACGCGGACGTGCGAAAAAGGCATCTGATAGCAGGGGATTTCAACGTCCATCTGCTCTCAGATCAGGCCGGAGCACAGGGAAACGCGATTTACGAGTTGTGCGCCGCCATGCGCGCGCGCAACTTGTTGACAGAAATAAGCGGGATGGTCAGCAGCGTGGACCACGTCTTCCTCGACGAAGACTCGTGCACACGTGTTGGAAAACGAGGGACAATTGGATCGACGCTGTCGGACCATTCCCAGTTATTATTCGAGATGCGCCCGCGCGACAAGGGACCGCCATTTAGGGATCGGCGTATGCCAGAGGACTGGACGCGCCTGTCAGGAGCGAAAGAACATCTTCGCGAATTCCTGCGAGGCGTTACCCTTTAGAGTTACGCGGATCGGGACCTATTTAAGGACTCGGTCCGGGAGTTCTGCAAACAGTTCCCTGTGCAACGTGTGCCTCGGGGATTCGGCGAAGAGACTCGCAACAAACGCGCGTATTTGCACGCGTGTCGTCACGTGAGGAACCTCAATGTCCGTCGCCTGGCCGAATACCGCGCTGGAGCCGAGCGACAAGCCTGGCAATCCGGGTCAGCCAGCATGCTGGATGACCTGGGCCGGGAACGTTCGTCTTTGTCTGCGGTACGGAATCTCGTGCGGTGTTTTCATTCCTCCCTTTACGCCAAAACACCACCCAAACAATACGATTCGTGGCGAATGCACATGAGTGGTTTCGTGGCGATAGGAAAGGAGGAGAGAGAAAGCCTCGATGAGCCTTTCACGACCGGTGAAATTCTCGCCGGTATCAAAAGGCTCAAGAGGCGTAAAGCTCCATGGGAAGACGGCTTGCCCGCGGAGTTCTTTCAGAGTTCCGCGAAAGAGCTGGCCCCCCTGGTGCTCGAGTTGACAAGGCGAATCCGAGACGACGGCGATGTTCCCGCCTCGTTTCTGTCAGCCAGGGTGAGGCTCCTCCCGAAGGGAGGAGACCTCAGGAAACTTTGCAACTGGCGTCCGATCACGATTGTGAACACGGACGCCAAGGTGATTCCCGGGCTGTGAAAGTCGCGATTGAAGCAGGTCTCCAATACCATAATTAGCCCGGAGCAGAATTACGCTGTTCCCGGGCGAAGTATGGAGGACAACCTCTTCTTCGCGAGCACATGGATGCACGCGCAGCGGAGTAAGAAAGAAGGGAAAGGAAGAATTTGCAACCCTACCTTGGTGCCGCCAGTGGGACAGGGTAGGGACCCTCATGCGGGAGAAAGGGCCTTAGCGATCGCAGTCGACCTCCATAAGCTTTACGTCGGCTAGAGCGGACGTGTTTCCTCGGTGCTCCTCCTGCCGGGAACCGTCCTTAGGTGTAGGCTTCGTGTGTGGTGGTGGTCGATCAGGCAGCAATGCCTGACACGACCATCACTGCGTGTCAGGGGGCGGTGGCAACGTGGCCTCCTGAGGAAATGGAGTGCCAGGTGGCGGCGGCAACGTCGCCTCTAGAGAAGGTGGAATGCCAGGAGGCGGCGGCAACGTCGCCTAAAGTGGCGAAGGAGGTGGGGGCGTCCGCCATCACAAAATCGGTCCCCGCTGCAGTGCGGGCGTGGAGCGCCGTCGTGTCGGCCCCATCGCCTGCAGCCGCGGCGGAATTATCTGCCTATGTGGAAGAGGGGTATAACCCATCACTATTCTACAAGGTAGGAAATTTGTATTCTTCTGAGAGTGCGCGCGCCTTTTCAAAGGGGATGCGCGCTCTCGATGTTGAAGAGGAGGAGCTCTGCGCTATGACCATTCGTAGCGGAAGGCAGAACGTAGAGATGATCTGCTAACATGCAGATCTGGCCCAACGTCTGCTTAAAACCCCCGTGGTAATGGGGACACGCAGGCTCCTTCCCGTTACGGCGGACCACAGTATGGTGGTCCACCTTTCAGGAGTTACCGCGGGGATGCGGAACGAACAGTTACGCGCCGCGTTGGGAAAAGAAGGCACGGTGCATGCAGTATGGAACAAGCCTAGTCTTTCGAGGACTATACCACAGTTGAGTGCGGCCTCACGGCTGCCCGTGTAACCGTTCGGGAGGGCTCTACCCTTCCACACAAACTGGTGGTCGGCGGAGAGAGCGTCGACTTCTGGTACGTGGGGAAGCCCAAATAGTGTGGCTTCTGCAACACGTCGGGACACCTCAAAAGGAGGTGCCCCGACGTACAGTGCCTGGTATGCGGGACAATGGGCCACACGAAGGAAGTGTGTCCACAATCCGCTGTGCGCGTGGTTTCCGCGAAGAACCTAAAAAAACGCGCGCGCCTGCTACAGAAAAAACTGGTGGCGAAGGCTACCGCTCAAGCTGTGCCACCCACTCCCGTTGTCCAGGCCTCAGCCGACACCCCGGCAACTAATGCCGGAAAGATCGACAAAAGCGGCCAGGTGTCGGAATGGCAAGAAGTCACAGCGAAAAAGAAAAAAAAGTCGAAGAAAGAACGACGAATTCAAAAAAAAGCTCGCCTACCAAAATAAAAAACAGCAGGTTAGCGAGAATTCAAAAGAATGCAGCGTTGTCGTGGAACGCGTCCCCGCCCAACGCCGCAAGGTAGAAATCGCTGCTACCGACGAGCAACCCACTGTTGAAAATGTCAACAGCGTAGGAAGCGAACCGGCGGAAGCGTCCGTCATCGAGACCGTGATCGATGACGCCGCCTTCGAGCGTGCGGCGGAGGAGCTGGCTGCATCATTGCAGCCAGACCCCTGCAAGGCTGGCAAAAAGGCAGTGAGGCGTCCGGCCTCCACCGAGGAGTCGGTAACTTCCGACCCCGAAGCGCAGGACGGAAACCAAGTTTCCATCTCCGCGGCACCCCGCGGGAAGGCTGGAAGGAAGTCCAGCAAACCTTGGAAAGCCCCTCTCCAGGTCAAAGGCTTGGAGATGACTTTCGACTGCGAGGGTGCCATGAGCGTGTGAGAATCCCGGGAATCGTCACCCGAGAGACCACCACGCACAGACACGGAGGAGATGGAGCGGGTTGAAGCCGGAAAGGTACCGAAGGTGCCTGAGGAGGCTGAAACCCTAACGGTCATCTCACCCGTCTCGGAAGAGGCGTGTTCCCCCACACCGTCATCTTCCCTACAGTATTGCCGGGAATCTCCTCCCGCCGTCGTCTGCTCATCGCCGTTTGGAACGTGAACGGCATGACAGACGCCGGCAGGAGACGAGACATGGCCGTCATTCTGGGATCGTACAACCTTGTGCTGCTGCAGGAGATGCATGTGATCTCTGCAGAACAAGCGCAGGAGATTTCTCACCCGGTCACGCCGAGGCGTTTATTCCATATAACATTACCAAAAAAAGCAATTATACAAAATAAACCAGTTGGGAACCAAACTCACAACCGAAGACTGAACAAGAATGAAGAGAATATTGCGGGCACGCAGGCAATAGTAACAGTTTTGTGAACGGTGTGGGGGGCGGGAAACACAAAGAAACCAAAATAAAATAAAAACAATGAATAAGGAGGACGGGATAAGGGTCTTTGGGATCGCTCTGGAAGACACGGGGATAAAAGCATGGGCACCGGAAATTTTACCGAGCGAACGGGGACGGGGTATGGGTGGGCGAGAGGTCGCAGGGGTCACCGGATTACGCCGTTCTCAAAGGTGTGTAAACCGGCGATGTATGCCGGTGATGTCCTCATTCACCTTGTCACGAAGATGAGACCACCTTGAAGCCTTCTCCATGAATTGAGCTGCAAGCAGGTGAGCCTCCCTTCGCTGCGATGACAACTCCAGGGCGTAGCGGGCCTTCACGATGGCGCGAACGCAACACATGTTTGCGACAATCGCGCCAACCGAAAGTCCATTTCTGCTGAAGAAGCGCCGCAGCACATCAATGGCAGTGCCTCCTGGTGGCATGATGGCCGAAGTGAGGCTTCGCCACAGTTCTTGGAGGTCACCGCAGTCCAGCAAAAGGTGCGGAAAAGACTCGATCTCTCCGCACCTTAAACATTTTGGCAAAGCAGCTCCCCCGGAAACGATGCTTCGCTGCCTATTAAAGTGTAATGCACAATGTAAAAAGAGCAGCACATCTTGTTTCCACTTAATAGGGAACACGGAGCTGTCCAAACAAACCAGGGGAACCACTATCTCTCCGGGGGGCACACTTAAATGTTCGCTCCACCGAAGCAGGTCCTTCGCTTGATTCCGAGGTGTGGCGGCTTGCACCAGCTCCTTTATCGTCCAGCTGCCGAGGAGCTTACTGACTCCCGCTATTTTACAGGAGAACTCCCATTCCGCCGGTAGGCAACCGTCGTTGCTTGCCCTGAAAGCAGACAGCGCTGCGGCGAGTGGTGTGGCGGCTAGACGATCCGACAACTTCTTGTCCTGCATGATTTCGTACATTTGATGACTGAGGAGAAGTCGCAGGCATCGAAGATCTTCCGGGCGCGTTCCTTCGGAAGCTGCCCACGATGAAAAGGATTCCTGCCGCCATGCATTAATGTTCATGAGGCGGCAGAAGATCCAGCTTTGGGCTTCCAGCAGTGAGGACAGCTGCCTCAGCGGGAAGCCAAACCCTATTCTGCTGTGCCGAATGTGGGGTAGCAACAAAAGCAGTCCTTCGCTTCCCGTGTAACGCCTCAGTATAAGGCGTGCGGCTAAGCACCACGGCGTCCACCACAGGTTGGCACAGAGCCGCAGCATGCGAAACTGCACCTGCAGTTCGATGCTGTTTAAGTCGAGGATGCCCAAGCCTGCATCCTGACCAGGCGCCACCAAGTCTTTAAGTCTAACACGGGATCTTGCAGCGCCCCACAACGCTTTGCGTAGAAGGCGCTGCCCCCAGACTTTGACTTCCTGGGGGGGTGGACAAACAAAAAAAAGGGGGCGGAGGAGGGGGGCAACGAAGGTGTTCCAGATGCAGGCCCGTTCCGGCAAGACAAACTCGCCTCCTGAAAACGGGCAAGTGCACGCTCTGCCTTCCGAAGGCAATCCGACCACGCTTCTGAGATGCAGAAGTCGCCCAACGGCACGCCAAGGTACCTGAGGTACCTGTTCGCATGGATTTCCAGGTCGATCCAGTCGGACTGCCCCTCGCACGTCGCACCCACCGGAACAACCATACACTTACTGCTGTTAACGCTCACGCCCGCACCGCGACGAATCAACTCAAAGAAGAATTCAAGCGATGTCGCCGGGGTGGACATGGGCAACAGGAAGAGCAGGTCGTCGGCATAGGCTGCCACGGCCGGCGTACCTGGACAGGAGCTCGGCAGGTTGGCTAGCGTCAGCCGGTAAGCCTCCAGCACCAATTCAAAATAGATGCTGAAGAGCAGCGGGCTTAAGCTGTCACCCTGCCTGATTCCTCGTCGTACCGGCACGCCGTACACGCGACAGCCACTGAAAACAATGGATGTAATCGCGTGGCGCCAGCAGGAGCGCAAGTACGCCAACAGGAATGCCAGAAGACCCAGACGTTCCAAAAGCTCAAGAAGAAGCTTTTGGTTCACGCAATCGAAAGCTTTGTGGAGATCGACTGCAACCGCAAAGGCTGCCGGTGTCTCCCTTTGCGTTCTGCGCCTCCGTCGGTGAGACATCGAAGGCGGCGCTTCCCTACGACGATCCACCGCCACACGATGCTGCAATTGCAGCCATGTGTGGATAAACAAGAGATTCGCGTCGATGGACCGCCCAGGAACAGCGTACGTCTGCTCCGGACTTACCAAGGATTCCGCGATCCTACCCATCCACGCCACCCAAAGTTTCGAGAACAACTTGACGTCCGAATTCACTAATGTGATCGGACGTCAGTTGTTCAGCTGGCGCAAATCTCCGCCTTTCGGTGTAGACGCACCTTCGCGGAGCGAAACGAGGCGGGCACATCGCCCGAGTCTCGCCTCAGCGACGAGAGTTGGAGCACCAGGGGGATGAGCTCCGCCGCAAAACAATGAAAGAATTCCGCGGGGAGCCCATCTTTGCCTGGCGCTTTTCGTCTCTTGAGCCCCGAGATGGCCGAAGAAATTTCCTCTGCCGTGAAGGGCTCATCAAGACGCGCGCGTTCCTCCTCGTCTACAACAGGTGCATCAATCGGCAGAAGCAGCCGGGAGAAGCTGCGTTCCGTCGGTGCCTCTGCATACAGAGAAGAGTAATAGCGCCTGACTATCCGTCGCACGTCGGCTGGAGCCGAGTATTCCCGGTCCTGGTCGTCGAGCAGAACTGTCGCTTCTGACTGCCAGACCTGGCGCTCGGCCTTGGCCTTGTACTCGGATAATCGACCAACGTCCGCGCGCCTGGAAAAGGTGCGAACTTGCAGAAAATCTTTGCTGTTGGCTACGCCCTCTCCGAATCCGCGCGGAAGCTGGTGCAAGGAAACCGGCAGCAGAACTCGCGGACCGATCTTTTCAGATGGTTCCAGTCTTCGAGCTCACTTATGGCAAAGTCGAGGAGGTACTCGCGAAGATGCTCAGCCGCCTCCGGGTGGCTTAGCCAGACTGCCGGCATCCTCCAAAAACAGTTTGGAGGCCCCTTGCCTGGCGGGAGCAACTCGAACTCGAGCCTGTTGTGGTCTGAAAGCACGGACGGCACGGGACCTCTCCGACCCAATCGACAGAGCAAGTGTTCATCAAGGTATACGTGGTCCGGCGTTAATGCCATAACAGGGTCGCTAGCGAACAAGTTGCACGCGTGCACGGACGCGCACGTCTCTTCCGCTAGAAACTTTTCCCTTTTGTGGGATCTATTCTCGGAAAGCAG
Source organism: Raillietiella orientalis (assembly GCA_036172245.1). Classification (NCBI taxonomy): domain Eukaryota; kingdom Metazoa; phylum Arthropoda; class Ichthyostraca; order Raillietiellida; family Raillietiellidae; genus Raillietiella; species Raillietiella orientalis. The sequence continues at coordinate 574,932 of JAYWIR010000033.1, read as the reverse complement.
GTGGACATTAAAGTCCCCCGCAATGAGATGGGCCACAGTAGGGTGAGATCGAGTGAGCCACTGGCTTTGAAGGGTACCGAAGAACTCAATCCTTCCGGCCCATCGTCCAGCACCGCTCGGCGCGTACACGTTGGTTACGACAAGGTCGATCGAGTAGGACCACTTGAGTACAAGCTGTCCCACTCGGCCTTCTGTGACGAAACGAAAGCTGCGCACCGCTCATGCCAAAGTTCCTCGCACGAGGAAAGGGACGCCGCACGTTCGTGCAACGCCGCACCTATAAAGTAGCGTTCCGTCTGCGCGCCGTTCGATTTCGGCAGCCTTCTCTCCGGAGATGCTGTGAATCTCCTGCAGGAGCGTCAAGTCGAAGGCGGGCAGAGCGTCAGTCACTAGTCGCCTCTTCTCGTGTTGGAGCCCGTTGAAGTTCCAAGACGTTACGGCAACACGACGAGAAGACGCGATTGCCCTCATCACGGCTGAGAAAGCGAGGCAGTAATGCTCGCCTCACCCGGCGAGCGAGCAGTAAGCAGCACGACGGGCTGAAGGGCGCGCTCGCCACCGGCCTCAACTGTGCTGCACGTAATCGGGTGCTCCTCCCCGGATGCAGAACATGTGGGTTCCGGGGTGAGCACTCGCCGTTCCGCGGCAAGTGTGTCACGCCTCAGGGCTTCAGCCCTGCGGGCGCTGGCACCCGCGCGAGTAACGCGTCGTTCAGCGGCGCTATCTGACTCCTTTGCGGAGTCTCATGCTCGCACGATCGACGTGCGCTTGCATCTGTCCGACTGCACCGGAGTGGTGTTCTTGGCGGTCACATAAGCGGACTTGCACGCGTTGAAGGCGCTGGCTTTTTCCTTGGAAGAGGCACAAGCCGCACGTGTTTTCGTATTCCCGCGACTGCTTTTTCCTTTGGAAGAGCTCAGTAATGGAGGTTGCAGAGGTGTTTTTGGAGATTTTTCTTTCCTCCTCTCCACAACCTTCCATTCCCCTACGCGATTTTTAAAGGCTTCCGCGACAGTAGTTGCGGAAACCTTTGGGATTTTCGCTGCGTTCTCTGAGGGCGTTGCTTTCGCTACGTTTTTAAAAGGCGGCAACGGTGACACCTTCTCGACAGTCGGGAGATTGCTCCTCTCCTGCCGAGTCGGCGATGGAACGAATGCATGGAGAGTGCTTTTGCTCGTCTCGACGCTGCTTTTTACAGCTTTCGTAGCCTTTGCAGTGGGGCCTGCGCGGCAGTGGGGCTGTCCGGAACTTGGAAGGGACAACGGAACGGGGCAAGAAGTCTTCGCACTGTTGCGATCTTCTTGTTTTCCTACCTTTCCCTCCAGGGTGTTACGGAGATTTTTTGGTTCCTGGCTCGGAGAGGTGCCTGCGAGTTAGACAGAGAGGGAAGGCACGGCACGCGTCAAACCCTCGCGCTCCTTTTTAATTGGCTTCCACGCCGTGACTTTCCTTTTTCGGGGCGTTGCGGGCGGGGATGCTTTCTTTTCATCCGCATATCGCTCGTGGTTTTTTGCGAGTTTTTTCGGACGACGTTTTTTATTTGCCGCTGCGGCTTTTCGTGCAGTGGTCTCTTGAACCCGACGAATTTCCGCTGCGGCTCTTTTTCTTGCAAGTACCGGGCACTTTTTGATTTCGTGCACGGAATCTCTGCAATTGCGGCATCCTGGATAGGGGCACTTCTTAGTTCGGTGCCCCTTCTTGCCGCACTGCTCGCACGCGCGAGTCTGGCCTTTGAACCACAGGTGAACGACCGTGCCGTTCACCTGCAGCTGCTCAGGCACAACACTCCTGTTCGCGACGGTGATCTGCGCGGACGCTTGTCCAATGTGGACAGAGGGGAAATCCTTTAGAGGATTTGGCCTCCTTTACAGAGCGTGCACGGTGGCAAACTTCGCCAGCACACTTACGACATCGCGGTCGGAGATTTCCGGTTCGATGTCGCACAATTGAACGACAAAAGAGTCGTCTATCGCGGTAGGTAGGACATCCTCGCCATTGATGGTCAACGGCGTACGGAGAAGGCGCTGCACAAGTGCTGCGTTCTTGCACCGAATCTTCGTATATTCCATCCTGCCAGCAGGCATTATGGCAAGGAGTTCCTCCTCGCGAACGCCGATCCGGACAAGCTCATCATTGAGCTCACGACCGATTCTCCCGTTAAGGGGCCCACTGACCTTATAACGGAGTGCAGGCATGTATCCTGATGACACATATGCCTGGTACTCCGCATCGCAGGGTCCTGGTCTTTGGGAGGTAACGGCGGCGTAACTCCTCACCGAGGGCGAGGAAACCATTACGGAGGATGCGGTCCCTTCTAGTGCAGCTGAAGTGCATCCAGTGGCTTGCTCCTCCACACTATCCTGCGTACTGGCCATGTTCCACTATGCTACTTGGCAGATTGCACAGGAACACACAAGTGCGAACGAATACGCAGGCACAAAGTTGTCCGATCGTTGGCGCGGATATACGCGAAAATACGTCTGCAGTGTACGAGCGCAGGATATCGAACGCATCTACGGAGGGCGGTTGTGGTTCCGGTGTGGAACATCGAGAAGTTGTGGTGTCGCCTTCCTGCATCGGCTTGCCATCAAGGCCGCCGCCCGTGGAGTTCGTTTCGACGATCACGGTGGTGTCGGCCAGCTGACTCTCAGTTGGATCGACTCGATCGACCTGATCGTTACGAACGTTTACGCCCCAAGCGAAGCGGACCTGACGAACAGGAGGGCCAGGAAAGATTTTTTTCTTGCCCTCCATCGCGACTGGTTGACCGAGGCAGGCGTGCGGAATGCCCATCTGGTTGCAGGCGATTTTAACGTTCGTCTGAAACCGGAAGGGCCGAATCACGAGCGTGACCTGGTCAACGAGGTGTGCGCGGCGGTGTACACTTGTAATTTGTTGGCCAGTGTACCAGGGATGGAGGACAACATCGATCACGTGTTCCTTGACGAGCACCTGTGTACTCGTGTGGGCAGTCGCTGCAAGTTGCCGTGCGAGTTGTCCGAACATCGACCAATCGTGATTCAAATCCATCCGCGCGACAGGGCCCCTTCCTCGTCAGCGTGGCGTTTGCCAGGGAACTGCAGAAGCTCCCGGACGCGACGGAACATCTCCGCACGTTTATACGGAGCTTTAAGATGCAGACACTTCAGGATTGGGACCGCTGCAAACGGTCGGTCCAGGAGTTCTGCGACCAGTTCCCTCTGCACCGCCTACCTGCGGGATTTGGGGAAGGGGTACGTAACGAACTAGCCTATCTGCAGACTCGCGGTTACGACAGGACCTGTCGTAACCGCAGGCTGGCGGAATACAAAGCGGGATCCGCAGGCTGGCGGAATACAAAGCGGGATCCGAGAGGCAAGCCTGGCAGTCAGGATCGGCGAGTTTGCTGGACGATCAGGGCCAGGAGCATTCGGCACCCGCTCAGAGTCGCGGGCTGCTGCGGCGTTTTTACTCCTCCCTGTACGCAAGAACGCCTCCCGAGCGGGATTTCTCACGAATCCTGCTTCCGGAAGGCGTTCCTGCGATCGGAGAAAAGGAGAAAAAGTCCCTCGACTAGTCTTTCACGATGGGCGAGATCATCTCGGCCATCGGAAAGCTCAAGAGGCGAAAGGCTTCAAGGGAGAACGGCCTGTCCGCGGAGTTTTATTAAACTTTCGCGGCTGATCTAACCCCTCTGGTACATCAAGTCACCTTGCTGATACGCGAGACAGGTGTCGTTTCCGCCTCGTTTCGTTCGGCAAAGGTGCGACTTCTTTCTAAGGGAGGAGATCTGAGTAGCATGAACAACTGGCGTCCCATCACAATAGTAAATGCAGATGCCAAGTTGATAGCTCAGATTTGGGCTGAGCGCTTGGGACGGGTTGCAAACGCCTTCATCAGCCCGGAACAGACGTATGCTGTTCCGGGGCGATGCATGGAGGCGAACCTGTTCCACGCATCCACCTGGCTACGGCTCCAACACGAAAGGGGCTTGATGCGCACCGGGAATTCCGGTGAGTCCGTCAGTCATGTGGCGGATGGTCGGATGGGGGAGGGAGCACTTGCGGTCGCTGTCGACTTGCGTAAAGCCTTCGACAGCGTCGACCAGAATCTCCTGCTGGAGCTTCTGGAACGCTTGGGCTTCCCGGCTTCATTATTGTCCTATCTGCGCTCTAGCTGGCGCGATTCGCAAATCAATGTAACTTTTAGCGGGCACACTGCTCACGGCGTGCCGGTGCGACGTGGGATCCGGCAAGGAGACAGCCTGAGCCACTTGCTCGTCAGTATCTACTTTGAGTTGGTACTGAGAGCGTTCAGGGAACTCTGGCGCACCTGCGGCAGCGGCTAAAGTGGCCCCTTTAGGTGAGTCGGACCGGGAGGCCGAAAGTGCATCCTACTCTGCGAAAGCACCACCAAGGAAAGCGTGGCGAAAATCCCAGAAACCCCGAAGGTGCATTCCGCCTCCGCGCGAGGGGGATGCAATGGTGGAGGAACCAGTGGATGGCAGCGTGAAAGCTCAAGTCGGGCATTACCCACGTGCGGAAGCCGACAAGGAGGCGACCTCAATGGAGGAGGGTGACCAGGGATCAGCAATGCCCTCTGAAACCGCCGAACCTGAACCACCCGCACTAATGGATGTGGGCCAACAGGTACGAACAACACCCCCTTCGCACGCGCAGCCGGAGACTTTGGCACGTAAGAAGGATGAGGAGTTGGTGGGCAAGACGCCAACCCCGTCCAGCGACCCGCCCCAAAAGGTGGCAAGAGCACCACCGCCAGGTTCCCAGGAATAACACCTGGACTCGCCTGTCGCCGTCGGATCCGCGCGGCCAGTTGGAATATTAACGGGCTGCGCGACGACGGAAACAGACGAGATACAGCCGCCACCTTACGAGATTTCGACCTGGTGCTTTTGCAGGAGATCCACGTGATCACCGCAAAAGACGCCCAGGAGATCGAAACAATCGCGGGAGGGCGGTTGTACTGGCGATGCGGTGCCCGCAACACTGCTGGGGTCGCGTTCTTCCTAAAGCCTGCCATTAACGCGGCCGTGAAGGGCGTGCGCTTTGGGGACGACGGACGGATCGGCGAACTGACTCTCAGATGGTCCGATTCGATCGACCTCATCGTCACCAATGTGTACGCTCCTAGCGGTAAACGGGGATACCAGTAGCGCAACGCGTTACTGGAAACCTTGAAGCGCGAATGGCTGGCGGACGCGGACGTGCGAAAGGCGCATCTGATAGCAGGGGATTTCAACGTTTGTCTGCTCTCACATCAGCCCGGAGCACAGGGTAACGCGATCAAGGAGTTGTACGCCGCCATGCGCGCGCGCAACTTGCTGACAGAAATAAGCGGGATGGTCAGCAGCGTGGACCACGTCTTCCTCGACGAAGACCTGTGCACACGGGTCGGAAAATGAGGGACACTTGGATCGACGCTGTCGGACCATTCCCGGTTAGTATTCGAGATGCACACGCGCGACAAGGGACCGCGATCCATGGATTAGCGTATGCCAGGGGACTGGACGCGCCTGTCAGGAGCGAAAGAACATCTTCGCGAATTCCTGCAAGGCGTCACCCTCCAGAGTCTCGCGGATCGGGACCTATTTAAGGACTCGGTCCGGGAATTCTGCGAACAATTTCCTGTGCAAAATCTGCTCCGGGTATTCGGCGTCATCACCCGGGTACGCCCGGGACGTTTCTTAATAAACTCTACATGCGTGGTACAAGGCCCCACCACGGCCGTAAACACTGGACCTGTCGGGACACCAAGACGCAGCCCGGCGTGGCACTTCCCGACAGCGAAGGGGGATGGGGATAAGATAAAAAGAAAAAATAAAAAGAAACAAACAAAAAGAAGTCGGAGGGCAGGGAAGGGATCACTGTTCGCTGTGGGGAGGGCCCATCCTTCGAACGAAGCCCTCGAGGTCTGTCTGCATATTCCTCAATTGGGGCCATCCGGCAGCTCTCCGCAAGAAGCGTTGGGCATACGGGATGACAACCCTCGCCTGTGGACCCACTCCTTCGTTGTTGGCGTCGCTCCATGCCGCCACGATGCCACGGACGCAGCACAAGGCTGCGATGGCTGCGGCGGGCTGCAGTGCGTCCTTAACGAAGAGGGGCCAAAGAACGTCTCTAGGGGTGCTGCCTGTGGGGCGCCCGAGGGTCATCCCGAACCGTTCCCAAAGGGGTCGGAGGGCAGCAAAGTCCACAATAAGGTGAAAGAGCGATTCCCGCTCTCCGCACCTGACATATTCAGGATCCACAGCTGCCTTGTCCAGTGGAAGCGGCGCGCGTTGCAGGATAGACCCCAGTGGAACAAAAGCCACGCCGAATCTTTCCACTTAAGGGGCAGGATCCTGGATTCCTTCATCACCGGGGGCCACTTCAGCTCATCCCTGGGGATGGCGAGCAGCTCGCCTTATCTTAATGATCCTCGCGGTTGGACGCTCGGAATCGTGGCGTCGGCCAGTTCTCCTGTTCTCCAGCCGCTGATCAACTTCTCGCGTCCCTCGATGCAGCAGGAGACTTGCCACCTTGACGTCCGGCTGCTGTGAAGTGCCCTCCACAGGAAGGGCAGCGCCGTAGCTAGGCAGGTCTTCTCTGCCCACGTGCATCTTGCTGGACTCTCCAGGGGATTCCGCATCGTGCAGCGGGCGTAGGGGCTGCATCGAAGACGATTCCACGTTTCGTGGCTCCTCTGGTTAACCGCTGCCCACGTTCCAATATTCTCCTCCAGCCAGGCGGTGGAGTTAGCGGGGCAGCAAACCATCCAGCTGTTCTCCTTGGCCAATTTTGCCATGCGCCCGAGCAGTAAACCGCATCTTCGCATCTTCCGGCCACGGCTCAGAAGAAGAGACGCGAGTCCATCGCACCGGGACACACGGCTGGCCAGGAGGCGTGCCGGAGTACACCATGGGGTGCTCCACATCTTGGCTGCGATGGCGAGGGTTCGTCACCGCAGCTGCTTCTCCACGCGCTCCAGCGTCAGGAGGCCAAGACCGCCGTCCCGACGCGGAGCGCACAAGTCCGTCAGAGGGACACGGGGCCTCCCCTTGCCCCAAAGGGCGATACGAAGGAGGTCCTTTTTCCTCTTCTTGGATTCCACGGTGGGAGTACAAACAAAAAGCAAGGGGCGGACGATGGTGTCCGCGGAGGCGTTCCAAACCGCGGCCCGTTCCGGCAAGTGAAACTTGCCTCCCAGGAACGGGCCGATCGCCGTCTCGACTTTTTGGAGGCAGCTGGACCACGATTCCGCAGGGGAGTAGTCCCTTAACGGCACACCAAGGTACTTGAAGCACCTCGCCGTGAAGATCCCCAGACGGACCCAGTCCTGCTGTCCTGCTTACGCCGCACCTATTGGCACAACCGACGACTTCGCCCTGTTAACCTGCAGTCCGGTCCCGCGGCTAAGCAGATCGAAGAAGTCTCCTACCGCCTTTGCCGGGGTGAACATTTACAACAAGAGCAGAAGATCGTCGGCGTACGCTGCAACGGCGGGCGTGCCGGGGTACGAGCTCGGCAATGGGGCCAGAATCACCCTGTACGCTCTCAGCACCAATTCAAAGTAGGTGCTGAAGAGCAGGGGGCTGAGGCTATCTATCTGCCTCATGCCATGCTGCACCGGCACGTCATACACCTTGTGACCGCTGAAAGAGACCGTAATCATCGCATTCCGCCAGCAAGAGCGCAGGTAGGAAATCAGGGAGGGTGGGAAGTTCATGCGTCCCAGGAGATCCAGGAGTAGTTTTTGGTCTACACAGTCAAAGGCGTTGTGGAGGTCGACTGGGAGCGCTAGGGCCCCCTTCCCCGTTTAGGGGGTCTCTTCCCAACCCGGCTGGCGGCCCCAATGTGGGGTTGCCGACTTTCCCTATCCCTTTCTTTTCTCGTCTCTGTAGGTGCACCCATGTGCTTGCGAGGAAGAGGTTGGCATCCATACTTAGCTCGAGAACAGCATAATTTTGCTCCGGGCGAATTAGGGATTCTGCCACTTGCCCCAGACTCGAAGCCCATAGCCCTTCTATTAACTTGGCGTCCGTATTCACGATCGTGATCGGACGCCAGTTCTTCAAATCTCTGAGTTCTTTCCCTTTCGGAAGAAGCCTCACTCTGGCTGACCGAAACGAGGCGGGAACATCACCTTCGTCTCGTATCCGCCTTGTCAGCTGAAGCAGCAGGGTTGCCAGCTCTTTCGCGATGCTCTGAAACAACTCCGCGGGCGAGCTTTCTTTCCCTGGAGCTTTACGCCTCTCGTGCCTTTTGATACCGGCGAGAATTTCGCCGGTGGTAAAAGGCTCGTCGAGGCTTTCCATCTCCTCCTCCCCTATTGCCGGGGCGCCATCCAGAAGCAAGCGCCGAGAGGCGTCTCGATCTAGGGGCTCCCTGGCGTAAAGGGAGGAATAAAAACTTCGCACGAGATGCTGTACCGATGATGGGGACGAACATTCCCGACCCTTGTCGTCCAACAAGCTTGCCTACCCGGATTGCAGTGCTTGGCGTTCAGCTCCGCCGCGGTACTGGGCCAGACGACGGTCATTAGGGGATCTCTTGTACCGACGGACCTGTAAATAGGCCCGAAGGTTGCTAGGACCCTCGACGAATCCGAGGCGTAGGCGGTGTAGGGGGAACTGCTCGCAGAACTTCCGGAGCGAGGCCTTAATTAGGTCGCAAATCTTAAGACTCTGGAGCGTCGAGCGGACGTGTCTTTTCGCTGCTCCTGAGTTTCATTTCCGTCGTTGCTTGTGCGTGGTGTGGGTGGAGGATTAGGCAGCAAAGCTTGATACCACCACCGGTGAGGATCCGGGGGCGATGACCTTATTGCCCCCGGAGGAGATGGAGGTGGGAGATGCCGCATCAGTGGGGGCTCCCACCAGCACGGATGCGCCCCCGTCCCTACCATGGCTTGGAACGCCGTGGCTGCGGCACCTACGCCAGCGGCTATGGCGGAAATGCGCGCTCACCTGTAGGAGGGGTATAATTCACCCCTTGTTTATAAGGTAGGCGGTTTATATTCTCCCGAAAACGCGCGCGCCTTCTCGCAGGCGATGTGCATTCTCGGCGTACAAAAAGAGGAGCTTGTGGCTATGTCCGTCAGAAGCGGGGATCAGTTTGTAGAAGTCATCTGCAAGGAGGCAACTCTCTCGCAGAGACCTCTGCGAACCCCCGTAATTATGGGCAGCCGGAGGCTTCCAACAATTACTGAAGACCGGTCGGTGATCATTCACCTGACCGGTATCACGTTCGGGATAACGAAGGAGGCCGTCCGGAACCAATTAGAAAAACTCGCAACGGTCCACACGCTGTGGGGAAAACCTACTCCGTTTGTCGATTACGACGGGGTGCTTGGAGACCTAGGTGCAGCGCGAGTGACCGTTCGCCAAGGGTGTGAGTTTCCCCAAAAACTTACCGTCAACGGTGAATATGCTGACGTGTGGTACGTGGGGAAACCCAAGTTCTGCGGCTGCTGCAGCAGCTTTGGTGACTTTAAAATGAGGTGTCCGAGCGTGCAGTGTTGGCAATGCAAACAAACGAAGCACACGCGTCTGGTGTGCCACCCAAAACACAGTCCGCTTCGTGTCCGCAAAAAACGCGAGAAAGCGCGCGGCTAAAAAAAGAAAGAAGCTAGCAGCTCGTGCTGCTGCTAAGGAGGTCACTTCCGCCACCAAGGTGAAGGCCAGCCCCGAGACCCCGGCAAAAAACGCCGAATAGGTCGAGGGCGAGGGTCAAGAGCCAGGGTGGCAGAAGGTCGATCCCAAGAAAAACCTCCATAAGAAGGGTAAGAACGTGGCGAAACGGAGCGGAACCGCTCTGCGCCGCGAAAAGATTAAAAGCTGCTGCGTCGTTGTAGATCGGATTCCCTCCATCGACGAATGCGGCGCTAAAGAACTCGCTGCTGCCCCTGCTCAACCCTCCGTTGACAAAGTCAACTAGGAGGGGAGCGACGCGGCGGCGTGCGTCATCGAGCCCACTCTCGATGACGACGCCTTCGAGCGCGTTGCGGAGCAGCTGGCTGCCTCGTTGAAGCCGGCCGCCCCCAAGGCCAGTTAGAGGACGTATTTTTTTCTTCACTCCCGAAAGAGTAGTAGCAAAGCGTTTTTCTTGTGTGTGGAGTTTTGTGTACATCGTCGGTGTTTAATGGCCACGATGCCAGAGGGCACCGCGATGGAGGTAGGAGTGGGGCAGCCTAGTTCGCCCCCACAGCCTACTCGAGCAGGGGCAGCCGCCCCGGAATCATCCCCGGACACGCCGAGGACATGGAGTGCCATGGTGGCCGCGCCCACCGCGGAAGCCATGGCGGAGATGGCCGCATACAAGGCCTCCGGGTACAAGACTTCGCTGTGTACCAGGTAGGCAACTTGTTCGACGGCCGGACAGAGCTTGCCTTCAGTAAAGCGCTGAAAGACGCGAACGTCATTAAGAAGGATCTGGATGGCCTCTCCGTCCTCAGCGGAGGGCAGCGGGTCGAGGTGGTGTGTAAGAACGTCACTTTGGCTCACCGCCTGATTTATGCGCCGCTGAACGTTGACTGCCGCAAGATCCTGCCAGTGTCAATGGACCGCTCCGTGGTGGTCCACATGACCGGCATTAGCAGCCGCATGACTCCTTCTGCGGTCGAAGAAGAACTACGAAAGTTCGGGAAGGTGCACGCACAGTGGCCCAAATCCACCATTTTTCACGGCTACAATAGCCTTTTTGGTGGTCAGGCTGCAGCGCGGGTCACCGTCAAAGAGAATTGTGGACTTCCCCACAAAGTGAAGGTCGCGCAAGAAAGCGTGGACCTTTGGGACGTGTGGAAACCACGATACTGCGGATACTGCGATGCCGTGGGACACTTCCGTAATAGGTGTCCTAACATCCAGTGCCACCTGTGCGGGGAGAAGGGCCACGTTCGGCGTGTGTGTCCCAAGCGCCCCACTGCGGTTCCCCCTGCCGCCATAAAAGCGAAGGGGAAACATGCCTTGAAGGTCCCACGACCTAAGGCGCAAAGTGTCTGGCAGAAGCTGCCAGAACCGCAACTTCCGGCGCATGAGCCGGAGGATAAACCTTCCGAAGTAATGGGAGGAGAACAGGGCTGGCAGCTTGTTGCCGCCCGAGAAATTAAAAAAGGACCATCCGCGGAGAAGAAAGAGCATAAGCCGGCGGGTAAATCGAAAAAACCCGGTCCGCGCTCAAAAACTCTGCACGAGTGCACCGTGGCACTGGAACGAATCGTCGTTCCCAAGGCTGCCACCCGGAGAGACGAGTCTCCCCTCGCCGTTTTTGCCGCGCCCGAGGTTCGCGACGGCGAACCCTCTGTTTACACAGAGGGTGAGCCGCGCGACATAGCGGCGGTCGAAGCGGCGGACGCCGCGTTCGCGCAGGCGGCGGAGGAGCTCGCGGTCACGCTGGCCGAGCGTGAGAACCCCTCGCGCAAGGCCGTGCGAAGGCCGGCTCCGACGAAGAAGGCCCCCACAGGTGAGTTGGACCTGGGGGCCGCAAGTACATCCTCCTCCTCGGAGGCACCCTCCAGGAAGTCGGGACGCAAGTCCTAGAAGCCCAGGAGGCGCCTCCCCTCCACCAGCGACGAGGAGAGGATGGAAGCCGTCGCCAGTGTGGGAAGTTCGCAGGAGGAATTCCCACGCTCAGAAGCCGTCGATCCGGCCACCCCCATGATGGAGGGTGAACAGGGGGGTTAAATCCCCCCTGCAGGCGCCGACCCTAAACAGCCCGCCTCCATGGAGGAGGGCGAACAGGTAGGCGCGACCCCACCTGAGGGTGACCCGCTCGACGCGCCGTTACCTATGGAGGAGGGGGAACAGGTGCCTTCAGCACCTGACCCTAATCCTCCACCTAGCGTCCCGCCCCAGCAGGTGGGGGAAGCCGCACTGCCATCTTCTCAGGAGTAACACCTGGGCTCGCCAGTCGCCGTCGGATTCGTGCGGCCTGTTGGAATGTCAACGAGCTGCGCGACGACGGTAACAGGCGAGATACAGCCGACACCCTGCGGGAGTTCGACCTGGCCATGTTGCAGGAGATCCACGTGATCACCGCGGCAGACGTCCAGGAGATCGAGACGATCGCGGGAGGTCGGCTGTACTGGCAATGCGGCATCCGCAACACCTACGGGGTCGCGTTCTTCGTGAAGCCGGCCATCGACGCTGCCGTGAAGGGTGTGCGCTTCGATGACGACGGTCGGGTCGGTTAGCTGATTCTCGGCTGGTCCGACACGATGGATCTGATCGTCATGAATGTGTACGCCCCAACCGGTCAAAAGGGATACAGCAACCGTTCCAGATTGCTTGAATCCCTGAAGCGCGACTGGCTGGCGAACACGAGCGTGCGGAAGGCTAACCTGATAGCGGGAGATTTCAATCTAGGCGTTCGACTGCGTAAACCAGAAGCTGCTCTTGGAACTTATGGAACGCCTTGGGTTCCCGGCGAAACTCCTGCTGTATTTGCGCGCGTGCTGGCGCCACGCGCTAACCTGCATCACTTCCAGCGGCTGCCGCGTGTATGGTATTCCCGTGCGTAGGGGCATCCGATAGGACGACAGCTTAAGGCCGTTGCTCTTTAGCATCTTCTTTGAGTTGGTGCTGAGAGCGTACAGGCTGACCCTGTCTCACTTCCCGTGCTCCACCCCGAGTACGCCTGCCGTGGCATCCTACACTGATGACCTGCTTCTTCTGATCCCCATGTCCACCCCGGCGTCCAGTGTCGAGGACTTCTTCGACCTGATTCGTCGGAAAGCAAGCGTGAGCGTGAACAGAGAGAAGAGCGTGGTCGTTACTGTGGGTGCGTCGTGGGAGGGGCAGTCCGACTGGATCCGCCTCGGGATCCCCACGGGCGGGTACTTTAAGTACCTTGGCGTTCCTTTGGGCGCTGTCGGCGCAGCCGAAGCGTGGGCGGACTGTCTTCAGAAAGCAGAGTTGGCCATCATCCCGTTCATTAACGGCAAGGTTATCTTGCAGAAACGGGTGACTATCTGGAACACCTTTGTGGCCCCCCTCCTCCATCCCCTGTTTTTTGTTTTGGACCCGTCCTATGCGGCGAAACAGCGGGCTAAACGCCTGCTCAGGAACGCTCTCTGGTTCCGGCGAGTTCCAGGATCCGCCTTAAAGATTTGTTAGCTCCGCGTCGGGATGCTGGTTTGGGTATCCTGACAATGGAGCGAAACGGACTGCAGGTGCAGTTCCGACTGCTGGCACTGTGTGCCCAGCTATGGACATCCCTTCCGTGTGTGCCAGCTTGCATTCTCCTGCGCAGATGCGCCGGCAGCGGAGGATTTCTCTCGCTTTTGCCAAGCACTCAATACAGGAAGCGGGGTGTCGGGTTTCCATTGCGGCTGTTGATCGCACTTCTGGAAGCTCACTCGTGGATCTCCTGCCTCCCAATGAACTTTGGAGCTTAACAGCAGGAGTCTGTTGAATCCTGGGCGGCGTTCCAAGGAATACGCCCTGAAGATCTTCTCCCCCTGCGCCAATTTTTTCCCCTATCCTTGAAAGAAGTACTGCAGGACGAGGTGAATTGTTCTTCCCTGGCTGCCACGCCACTTGTCGCAGCGCTGTCTGCTCTCAGGGCAAGAAGCGACATTTGCAACTGGCGAGGTGGGAGGTTCCCTGCACGATAGCGGGAAAAACAAAACTCCTTGGCGCCTGGAAGACGAGTGAGTTGGCGGACGGCGCTACTCCTCGTGTTACTGCAAAGGGACTCCTCCGGTTGGCAGAAGAACTTGGTGCCACCCCCGAAGAACTTGTAGTCCCTCCACAGTGTGTCAACAGTTCGCTGCTCCCCCTTGCTTGGAAGCAAGCCGTGAGGTTTTTCGTTCTCTGGGGTTTTCAGTGCAACGAGCGTGGACATCGAGACTCCGGGGGACTTGCGTCTGCGAACTGCGTTCGGTGCGGATCGACGGAGTCGATTCCGCACCTACTTCTGCACTGCGGTGTCCTACAAGGACCGTGGCGCAGGCTGGCAACAGCACTCTCGCATCGCGTGGACACCGCAAGAGACTTGCTTTGACGATTCTTCACGCCAAGCGGGCTGTGTACAAGCGCAAGGATTGCAATCATCGGTTGCATACGCGCGATAGTTTCCGGGCGCCACGCGCTGATAATCAACAAGCAGCACCAAGAGGTGATCGGCAAAGCATCTTCCTATATGAAAGAAGCCGCCAGATGGCCCTAATTGACCGAAGATACGAAAAGGGATCTCGCTAGCATACGCCGACTGTTTACAGACGCTATCCAACAGCGCACCCGGTGAACCTTTCCTCTCGCCCCCTTCAAATATTTTCTTCTTTTTTTTTCCACTTCTGCCCTATTAGGCTCCCGAACATTTCAGGAGCTCTCTATGTGAATCCCCGTTAGAACGGAGCTTCACCATAGACCCGTTACACCTCCCTCCAGATTTACATTTTTGTTTGTTATCCCTCTACTCCCTCAGTGTTGTTGGAAGCGGTTTGTTAACCAGGCCTGTGTGCCGGTAACTTCTATTTGACACTTGTCATTTCTTTGGCTAAAAGCATCGTCTTTGACTGGTTTATTTTTAGTTAACGCCCCGGCGTGACCGGGTGAAAAATTTCAATCTCCACCTGCTAACAGGTGAGCCGGAAACACAAGTGAACGCGATGAACGAGTCGTGCGCCGCCATGCGTGCCCGCAACTTGTTCGCGGATGAGACATGAATGGACCGCAGCATCGACCACGTCTTCCACGACGCTGACCTGTGTTCACGGGTCGGCAAACCGGGGAGGGTTGCGTCGACGTTGTCGGAGCTTTCCCGGTTAATTTTCGAGATGTGGCTTCGCGACAAGGGACCGCCATCCAGGGATAGGCGTTTACCGGGGGACTCGACGCGATTCACAGGTGCGAAGGAACACCTTCGCGAATTCCTTAGAGGAGTCACACTCCAGAGACTCACGGACAAGGACCTTCTCAAGGCCTCGGTCCGGGATTTCTGCGAGCAGTTCTCCCTGGACCGCTTGCCCCCCGGATTCGTCGAGGGTCCTCGCAATTATGGGGTCTATTCACAGGTCCGTAGGTACGAGCGAACCCCTAATGTCCGTCGCCTGGCCGAGTACCGCGCCGGGGCCGAACGTCAAGCCTGGCAATCCGGGTCGGCCTGCTTGCTGGACGATCAGGGCAGGGAGTGTTCGTCCCCGGCGTCGGTACGGCATCTCGTGCGGAGTTATTATTCCTCCCTTTACGCCAGGGCGCCCCCTGATCAAGATGCTTCTCGGCTCTTGCTTCCGGATGGTGCCGCGGCAATAGCTTCGAGGAGCCTTTTACCACCGGCGAAATTCTCTTAGGTATCAAAAGGCTCAAGAGGCGGAAAGCTCCTAAGAAAGTCGGCTTGCTCGCGGAGTTCTATCAGAGCTTCGCGGAAGAGCTGGCACCCCTGCTGCTTCAGATGACAAGGATGATACGAGACGAAGGCGAGGTTCCCGCCTCGTTTCGGTCAGCGGGAGTGAGGCGTCTTCCGAAAAGGGGAGACCTCAGAGATTTGAAGAACTGGCGTCGGATCACGATCGTGAATACGAACGCCAAGTTACTAGTTGCCACTTGGTCACGCCGGGGCGTTTATTAAAAATTCCCTTTGATTCGTGATACGAGGCCCCACTACGGCCAACTCAACTGGACCTGCCGGGTCGCCGGTACGCAGACCGGCGCGACTCTCCTCGGCAGCGGAAGGGGGTGGTGGAAAAAACAAAAAGAAAAACAAAACATAAAAATAAAAAGATTTGGGAGGGTTGGGGAGGGATCACTGACCACTGGGAGGAGGGTCCATCCTTCGCAGGATGCCTTCAAGGTGCGTCCGTATAATTCCCAGGTGGGGCCATATGGTCACAATCCGCAGGTAGCGAACTGCAAGTACGACGGCATCCCTGTCGTGGCTCGGTCTTCCGACGTTGCTCCAGCACGTCACAATCCCGCGTACACAGCAAAGTGCAGCCAGGGTAGCGGCTGGACGCAGCGCATCATGCACGAACAGAAGCCGAAAAACGTCTCTGCGCTGGCTGCCCTCCTGGATCCGTAGGGAGGCACGAAGACGTTCCCACAGGGGTCGGAGGGCAGCACAATCAACAAGGAGGTGGGGGAGAGTTTTCCGTTCCCCACACCTGATGCAGGTAGGATCTACTCGACCCCGGGTCCAGTGGTGGCGGCGTGCGTTGCAGGGTAGACCCCAATGCAACAACAGAAGCGCCGACTCCTGCCACTTCAGGGGTTGGACCCTAGAACCAATTCATACCGGGGGACACTTCAGGTCATCCGGCTGGATGCCGAGTAGCTCGCCCCATCTCTGATGTCCTCTCGGCTGGACACTGGGAGAAGTGGCGTCCGCCAGTCACCCCGTGGACCAGCCGCTTATCAACTTCTCCTTGCCTGCGATATGGCAGGAGACTTGGCACCTAGGCTTGCGGCTGCTGGAGAGCGCTTTCCTCAGGAAGGGCATCGCCGTAGCTAGGGGGGTTGTCTCTGCCCACGTGCTTCTAGCGGGACACTGGAGTATCTTGCGCAGAGTGCAGCGGGAATAGCCGCCGCGTCGCAGGCACTTCCATATCTCTCCGTTCTTCTGGTTTATCTTCCTCCACGTGCCAGCGGTCTCCTCCAGCCATGCGGAGGAGTTGGCGGGGCTGCATTCCACCCAGCCGTTTTCCTTTGCCAGGGTTGCCATGCGTCCCAGGAGGAGTCCGCATCTCTTGATCTTCGAGCCGCGGCACAGAAGATGAGACGCGAGACCCTCCGTTCCGGATACACGGCTGGCAAGGAGTCGGGCCGGAACGCACCATGGGGTGCTCCATAACTTCGCTGCGATGGCCAGGGTGCGCCATCGCAGCTGGATTTCTACTCTCTCCACCGTCAAGAGGCCCAGACCGGTATCCCGTCGTGGAGCACACAAGTCCTTCAACTGGACTCGAGGCCTCCCTCTTCCCCAAAGTGCAATCCTCAGGAGGTTCTTCGTTCTTTTTTTCATGTCTCTGAGGACGGAGCAAACAAAAAATAGGGGGCGGAGGATGGAAGCCGCAAAGGAGTTCGACACCGCGGCCCGTTCCGGAATCAGGAACTTGTCTTCCAAGAACGGGCCGATTGCCGTTTCCACTTTTTGGAGGCTGCCGAACCACGCATCCGAAGGGGAGTAATCCCCCAACAGCACATCGAGGTACTTCAAGCACCTCGCCGAGGGGATTCCCAAACGGACCCAGTCCTGCTGCCCAGTCCACGTCGCACCGACTGGCACCACCGACGACTTCTTCTTGTTAACCTACAGTCCGGTTCCGCGGTTAAGCAGGTCGAAGAAATCGTCGACTGCCTTTGCCGGTGTGGACATCGGCAACAAGAGCAGAAGATCGTCGGCGTACGCTGCTACGGCGGGCGTGCAGGGGCACGAGCTCGGCAAGGGGGCCAACGTCACCCTATACGCTCTCAGCACCAACTCAAAGTAGGTGCTAAAGAGCAGGGGACTGAGGCTGTCGCCCTGCCGTATTTTCCGCCGTACCGGCACGCAGTACGCTATTTGTCCTCTGAAAGAGATATTGATCAGCGCGCTGCGCCAGCAAGAGCGCAGGTAGGTCAGTAGGGAGGTTGGGAAGCCCATGCGACCCAGGAGCTCCAACAAAGGCTCCTCGTCAACACACTCGAACGCCTTATAGAGATCGACTGCGAGCGCTAAGGCCCCCTACCCCGCCCTTGATTGTATTCCCTGTCCTGCTTACGGCCCCAAAGTATGGTTGCCGATTTTTCCTTTCCCTTCCTTTTGACACCTCTGCACGTGCATCCATGTGCTCGCAAAGAAGAGGTTGGCATCCGTACTTCGCCCGGAAACAGCGTAAGTCTGCTCCGGGCTAATTATGGATTCTGCCACCTGCCCCAGACGCGAAGCCCATAGCCCTGCTATCAACTTGGCGTGCGGACGTGTTTTTGTAGCGCTCTTCCGCGCCTGGTGTAAAGCGGTTGATTTCGATTGTGTTTGTGTGTAAAGCATCTGCGGTGTCCAATGGCAGAAATGCCTGAGGACACCGCGATGGATATAGGAGGGGGAGAGGCTTGCTCCTCTCCCCAACCCACGGAGGTGAAGGTAACCGCCCCCACGGAGGCGACGGCAGCCGCACCCCTGAAAAAGGGGGCAAGCACCGCCTCGGAAGCAAGGGCAAAGCCCCCCATGAAAAAGGGGGCAAAAGCCCCGCTGGAACAGGGCGCAACCGCCTCCTTGAAAAAGGGGGCATTTGCACCCTCGAATGCGTCTTCGGCATCGCCGAAGACCTAGAGTTCAGTGGCTGCAGCCCCATCTCCTGCAGCCCTCGCCGAGCAGAAAGCCTTCCTGGAGCAGGGATACAAGCCGTCCCTGATATACAAGGTAGGCAATCTGTTTGTGGGGAACACCGCTCGCAACTTCGAAAGGGAGTTGCAGCGGTTGAACGTAAAAGAGGAAGACCTGTAAGGTCTTTCCGTGTTGAGTGGTGGTCAGCGGGTGGAGCTGACTTGCAGAAATGCAAGCCTTGCTCAACACCTCCTGAATACGCCAATCACACTGGAAGGCCGAAAGGTTTTCTTGGTAACGGAGGATCGCTCCGTGGTGACGCTGGTCACTGGAGTCACCCTCCGCATGTCGAAAGCCGACGTGCAGGAGGAACTCGGAAAATACGGAACGGTTTACGCGCTATGGACCAAGCCCATTGTCTTCCACAGTTCCGGAAGACTGTTTAGTGGCATGGCTGGTGCGCGTGTAACCGTCCACGAAAACAGTGGGCTACCCCACAAACTAGACGTCGGCAACGAGACCGTCGACGTCTGGAACGTGGGCAAGCCCCAGTACATTTACCGCGCGCCTACTCGCCCACTAAATGCACCATTCACTCCGAAGGTGTTGGGCTTTCTCCACATCGCGAAAACGCTTGCGAATTTTTCCAGTTCAGCGCGGATGGCGTTCTCATCCATCCGCACTGTTGTCCCTGTTCGGTGGACCACAATGGAGTGGTCCACAGTGTGTGGGAGTAAATTCCTCAACTCAAATTGTACGAGCGTGCAGAGCATCTTGTGGGTAAGAGCAGCATCCTTGCAGATGAGCTCCGCCAACTGCCCTCCGCTCCATATTGAGAGGCAAATAATTTCATGGTTGGGAATTTCCATCTTTTTGATGGCATTGCAGAAATGTCGCGGGGAATATAAATTTCCTACCTTGTACAGGAGGGCCGGATTGTAGCCCTCCCCGATGTAGGATTGTATTTCGGGGGCGACATCGGGAGTTTGCACCGCAGCCACCGCGCTCCATGCCTTCGCCGTAGTGGCGGGGAAAGGTGCCGAAGTAGTGGTGGGGCGTAATCCCACCTCCTTTGGCTTGGGAGACGCGATCTTCCCGCCTCCCTCACCTGAAACTGCGGCGTTCACAGGCATTTCTGCCTGTCAACGGCCGCGAAACACACACGAAACACCAGTCAAAAAACTCCCTATCCACGGAGCGAACAACAAGTGCGTCCTCCGTTTGTCACCCGGATATGCCGGGGCATTCATTAATCTAATTTGTTACCAAAATTAGATAATAAAGTCTTTAAAAAATGTTTTCTGTAGGATAACACTGGGTTCTCCAACGTTACAATGTACTCGCTACTCGGTCTTTAGACCGGCAAGGTTCCCTATCCAGGCGCTGCGGAACTGGAAAAGGAAAACAAAAAACAAAAAAGGAAATAACAAGGAAGGAAACTGTTCTATGAAGAGATGGGGGGTAGGAGAGGTATCACTGTGCGCCTGGTTCGGTCCTTCGCATCCTGTTGAGGATGCAGTCAAGTTCGGTTTTTATTGTGAAAGGTAGACGCCACCTTTCCGCCGTCTCCAAAGAGATCGTCGTCCAGTGGATGGCGTTCCTGCATCTTAAACCTCTGCTTCTTCGTGCCACCTTTGCACAATGCCGCGCACGTAGCAGAGGACTGCTATAGACGCAGCTGGGTGCAGGCCGTCACTCAGAAAGCGGAGACGGTAAATGTCCTTAGGTTCGCTCTCGGAGCTGCTTCTGCCGGAGGATTCCCCTGCGGTCGATGAGGAGGAACGCGCCTCTCTTGACTTGCCCTTTACGGCGGAAGAAGTGTCTTCCGCCATAGCGGGCCTCAAGAAGCGCAAGGCTCCAGGTGAGAATGGTCTGACTGCGGAGTTCTTTCAGTGCTTCGCGGCGGAACTCATCCCCCTGATGCTAAGAGTTTCTGCGCTGATGCGAGAGACGAGCAATGTCCCAGCCTCGTTTCGCTCAGCAAGGGTGCGTCTCTTGCCGAAAGGCGGAGACATGCCTCGTTTAAGCAACTGCCGTCCGATCACTTTGGTGTATGCGGACGTCAAGTTGTTCTCCAGGCTCTGGGTCGCGCTCCTAGGCAGGATCGCTGGATTCTTGGTAAATCCGGAGCAGTCATACGCTCTTCCCGGGCGGACCATGAAGGCGAACTTGTTTTTGGCGCGCACGTGGGTCGAGCTGCAACATTGCGTGGCGCACGAAAGCCAGGCAACCGCAACTGCGGCTGCCAAAGCTAAATGTCGCAGCATTCAGCCTGAGAAAGCGCCAAGTGCCTTAGCGGTCGCAGTCGATCTTCGCAAGGCGTTCGATTTTCACCCGGATTTCGCCGAGGCGTTTATTGTTTAATAAACATTCACAAAGACGTGCAGTGGATAAACCATTGCTACAGCCACGCACGAACAAACACAGAGCCTGCCTGGTCACCGGTTCGCAGACCGGTACAATCCATCACGGCAGCAGGAAGAAGAAGAAAAAACAAAAAACAAAACAACAATGAAAAGAAAAGTTGGTAGGGTAAGGGAAGGGATCACAGTTGCTGGTGGGGCCGTTGCATCCTTTAAAGGATGCCGGCAAGCTCCTTTCTGTATTCCTGGAACCAAGTGGGGCAATCGGGACGCACTCCTTAGGAACTGGGAAGCTGACTGGATGGCACCCTGCTCGTGTGGTCCTTCCGTAGCCTTATTCCAGGCGGCGACGATCCAGCGATGGCATCACAGGGCTGCTAACGAGGTCGCTGGCCAAATGGCGTCGGCAACGAAGAGAGCTTTCAGTACGTCCCTGAGGTTGACACAGGGGACTCCGATGACCGCGGCAAAGCAAAACCAAAGGGGCCGAAGGGCAACAGAATCCACTAGCAGGTGGCGGAGGGACTCCCCTTCCCTACACCTGACGCAATTGGGGTCCACCGCTCCCCAGGTCCAGTGGTGTCGGCGAGCGTTGCAGGGGAGTCCCCAGTACTGCAACAGGAGAGACGACTCCTGCCATTTTAAAAGGAGGGTGGAGGTGTTAATAAGTACCGGGGCCACTTCAAACGTTCAATGGGAACGTGGAGCAGCGCAATTCAGCGTAGAAGTCCATGGAGAGTCGTACTCGGAAAGGCAGCGTCAGTCAGCTGACCCGTCTTCCACTATCCTATCTTCTTCTCTTTCCCGAAGATTGTTACTGTGACCTACCACTTCGCCGCCACATCGCTGTTAAGATCTTCCATCAGGGAGGGCAGCGCAGCAGCGAGGGGGGTTGTTCCTGCCAACGCTCTCTTCTTTGGATCACCCAGGATCTCGCGGAGCTTGCAACTTTCGTAACCCCCAAACAGGTACCTTCGTTCCTGTTAAGAGCGTTGCATGCCGAACTGTTTCCACGTTCGAACGGTTTTCTGCAACCAGGCACTACCGTTCAAAGGGCGAAAGGTGACCAATCCTGGGTTTTTCCGATACAGCGCAGGCACCCTCCGTAGCTGGAGTCCGCATCGGTTGACGCGGCGACGGAGTGCAAGAAACGACGTCAGTCCCGTCTTGCCAATGGCTTGCTGGAGAAGGAGACGTGCAGGGACGCACCAACAGGTGCACCACAACTCTGGAACGAGTGCCGACAAGCGGAACTGGAGCTGAAGCTCCAGCCGCTCCAGCGTCAGGAGGCCTAGACCACCGTCCCGACGAGGAGCGCACAAGTGCTTTTAACTGACTAGGGCCCTCCCGTTGCTCGAAAGGGAGATACGGATGAGGTCCTTTGTCCGTTTTTTAATTCTCTCTTTGGGGGGTCAAACAGAAAGCAGGGGGAGGAGGAGAGGAGCCGCGAACGTGTTTAAACCGCGGCCCGTTCAGGCAGGAAAAACCTGCCGCCTCGGAACGGGCCGACGCATCGAGCGTCCGACTGCGTCGACCAGGATCTCCCACCGAGGCTCCTGGGACGCATAGGATTCCTGCCCTTCCTATCGGCCTACCCGCTCTCTTGCTTCCTCAGCGCGCTGATCAATATCTTTTCCAGAGGTCGAATGGCGTACGGCGTGCCGGTACGGCGGGGCATACGGCAGGGCTACAGCCTCAGTCCCCTGCTCTCTAGCACCTACTTTGAGTTGGTGCTAAAAGCGTACAGGGTGACTTTAGCCCCCAAGTTAAGCTCGTGCACCGGCACGCCCACCATAGCAGCGTACGCCGACGATCTTTCGCTTCTGTTGCCGATGTAAACCCTTGCAAAGGCGGTCGGGGATTTTTTCGATCTGCTTAGCCGGACTATCGGTGAACAAGGCTAAGTCGACGGTGGTTCCCGACTGTGCTACGTGGGCTGGGCAGCAGGACTGGGTCCGCTTGGGGATCCCCACGGCAAGGTGCTTGAAGAACCTTGGTGTGCCGTTGAGGGACTACTCCCCTGCGGAAGCGTGGTCTGGCTGCCTCCAAAAAGTGGGAACGGCGATCGGCCCGTTCCTGGAAGGCAAATTTCTCTTTCCGGAACATGCCACGGTACAGAACGCGTTCGCGGCTCCTTTCCTCCGCCCCCGGCTTTTGTTCGCTCCGTCCCCAGAGAGTTGAAAAAACGGACGAAAAACCTCCTCAGAATTGCCCTTTGGGGAAGAGGGAGGCCTTGTGTCCCGTTGAAGGACATGTGTACTCCACGTCGAGATGGCGTTTCGGCCTCTTGACGATGAAGCGAGTAGAGATTCAGATGCGGTGGCAAACCCTTGCTATCGCAGCGAAGTTATGGAGCACCCCTTGTTGCGTTTCGGCCCGACTCCTTGCCAGCCGTGTATCCGGGACCGAGGGTCTTGCGTCTGATCTTCTGTGCCGTAGCAGGAAGATCAAGAGATGTGGACTTCTCGTGGGACGCATGGCAACTCTGGCTAAGGAAAACGGCTGGATGGTATGCAGTTCCGCCAACTTCTCAGCATGGCTGGAGGAGACAGCTGGCACGTGGGCGAAGATATACCAGAAAAACGGAGAGATGTGGAGCTGCCTGCGACGCGGCGCCTATTCCTGCTGCACTCTACAGAAGATACTCCAGTGTCCCGCGAGAAGCACGTGGGCAGAGACAACCCTTCTAGCTACAGCGATGCTTTTCCTGAGAAGGGCGCTCTCCTGCAGCCGCAAGCCTAGGTGTCACGTCTCCTGCCATATCGCAGGCAAGAAGAAGTTGATAAGCGGCTGGTCCACGGGGTAACTGGCGGACTCTACTACTCCCAGTGTCCAGCCGAGAGGACTTCAGAGATGGGGCGAGCTACTCGGCATCCAGCCGGATGACCTGAAGTGGCCCCCGGTATGAATTGGTTCTAGGGTCCTCCCCCTGAAGCGGCAGGAGTCGGCGCTTCTGTTGTTGCATCAAGGTCTTCCCTGCAACGCACACCGCCACCACTGAACCAACGGTCGTGTAGATCCTACCTGCATCAGGTCTGGGGAACGGGAAACCCTCTTCCACCTCCCTGTTTATTGTGCTGCCCTCCGACCCCTGTGGGAGCGTCTTCGTGCCTCCCTACGGATCCAGGAGAGCAGCCAGCCCAAAGCCATTTTTCGGCTTCTGTTCGTGCAGGATGCCCTGCGTCCAGCCGCTACCCTGGCTGCACTTTGCTGCATACGCGGGATTGTGACCAGCTGCAACAACTTCAGAAGACCGAGTCACGACAGGGATGCCGTCGTACTTGCTGTCCGCTACCTGCGGATTGCGACCGGATGGCCCCACCTTAGAAGCATACGGACGGACATCGAGGGCATCCTGCAAAGTATGGACCTTCCTCCCAGTGATCAGTGATCCCTCCCTAACCCCCCCAAATCTTTTTGTTTTTTATGTTTTATTTTTTTTTGGTTTTTTCTCCCACCTCCTTTTGCTGCCGAGGAGAGTCGCTCCGGTCTGCGTACCGGCGACCCGGCAGGTCCAGTTGAGTTGGCCGTAGTTGGACCTCGTACCACGAATCATAGAGAATTTGTAATAAACGCCCCGGCGTGACCGGGTGGCAACTAGGAACTTAGCGTCCGCATTCACTATTGTGATGGGACGTCAGTTGTTCATGCTCCTAAGGTCTCCTCCTCTAAGGAGGAGACGCACCTTTGCTGAACGAAACGTGGTGAGAACGTCATCTGTTTCGCGGATCAGCAAGGTGAGCTGATGTACCAGGCGAGTAAGCTCTGCCGCGATAGTTTGATAAAACTCCGCAGGCAGGCCGTCCTCCCCTGGAGCCTTTCCCCTCTTGAGCTTTCCGATGGCCGAGATGATCTCGCCCATCGTGAAAGTCTTGTCGAGGTTCCTTTTCTCCTCCTCCCCGATCGCTAAAGCACCTTCCGGAAGCAAAAGTCGTAAGACATCCTTCTCCGGAGGCTCCCTGGAGTACAGGGAGGAGTAAAATTTCTCCATTATTACGCGTTTTTGAGCGGGAACCAAGTGCTCCCGGCCCTGGTCGTCCAAGAAGCTTGCCGACCCTGATTACCAGGCTTGCCTCTCGGCTCTTGCTCGGTATTTCGCTAAATTGCTCATGTCGGGGATTCTCGCGTAACGTCGGGCCTGAAGATAGCACCTTTCGTTACGCGGCCTCTCTTCGAATCCCTTGACGAGCGGACGTGTTTTTCCTGAGCTTCCGAGCGAGTCCACAGGAAGCGGATTTTTCTTTGTGTGTGTTCGTGTGGAACATCGTTGGTGTCCGATGGTAGCGACGCCTGAGGACACCACGATGGAGGTAGGTGTGGGGGAGGCTTGCCCACCTTCACAGCCTGCTGAATCTGAGGCGTCCACCCCGGAATCATCCCCGGCAACGCCGAGGACGTGGAGCGCCATGATTTCCTTGCCGAGTGCGGAAACCTTGGCAGAGCAAGCGGCCTACAGGGCCTCCGGATATAAACCATCTCTGGTTTATATGGTAGGACCCCTGTTTGATGGTCGCACCACCCGGGCATTTAGTAGGGCACTGCAGGATTTCCCTGTACGAGAGGAGGATCTTGACGGCCTCTCCGTACTCAGCGGGGGCAGCGCGTGGAGGTCGTCTGCAAAGACGTAGCCTTAGCAGAGCGCCTCATTAACACCCCGCTGAATGTGGATGGCCGGAAGATCCTGCCGGTTAGCATGGACCGCTCCGTAGTGGTCCATCTAACCGGCATTACGAACCGAATGACGCGATCTGCGGTGAGTAATGAATTGAGCGAATACGGTGAGATACACGCGTTGTGGCCAAAGGCTACCATTTTCGAAGGCTTTAATAGCCATTTCAGAGGCCAGGCTGCAGCGCGTGTAACGGTAAATGAGGGCAGTAGCTTGCCCCAGAAACTGGAGATCGCAAAGGAATCCGTCGGCCTCTCGTACGTGGGGAAACCCCGCTATTGTGGCTAATGCGATGCAGTAGGGCACTTGCGCAAGCGGCGCCCGAATATAGAGTGCCACTTGTGCGGGGTTAAGGGACGCGTTCGTCGAGTGTGCCCCAAACGCCCTACCCCGGTGTTACCTGCTGCCAAAAAGGCACAGCCTGAAAAAGGAAAAAAGATCGAAAGAGCTTATCGCGAAACTAGCCGGCCCCAGCCGCCATCTCCTGTTCCTTCCACCCAGGCGTCGGAGGAAAAACCCGCTGAAGACGCGGGAGAGGAAGAAGGATGGAAGCTGGTAAAGGCCAGAAAAGAGAAAAAAGTTCCCCCCGTGGAACCCACGAGAGCGAAGAAAGAAAAGAGCGCAAGAACGAATTAACCCGGTCCGCGCTCGAAAACTCTTTGCGAGTGCACGGTGTCACTCGAACGGATTGCCGTCCCCGAGGCTGCCACCCGGGGCGACGAGCCTCCCCTCGCCGTTTCCGCCGCGCCCGAAGTTCGCGACGACGAACCCTCTGTTTGCACAGAGGGTGAGCAGCGCGAAGCGCGCGCCTAAAGCGAGGACGCCGCGTTCGCGCAGGCGACGGAGGAGCTCCCGGCCACGCTGGCCGAGCGTGAGAAACCCTCACGCAAGGCCGTGCGAAGGCCGGCTCCGCCGAAGAAGGCCCCCGCAGGTGAGTGCGATCTGAGGGCCGCAAGTGCATCCTCGTCGTCGGAGGCACCCCCCGGTAGACGGGACGCAAGTCCCGATAGCCGAGGAGGCGCCTCCGCTCCACGAGCGAAGAGGAGAAGCAGGAAGCCGACGGCAGCGTGGGAATCCCGGAGGGGGAAATCCCACGCGCGGAAGTCGTCGAGCAGGCCACCCCCATGGAGGAGGGAGAGCAGGGAGGCGAAGTCCTTCTTGCCAGCGCGGACCCTGTACAGCCCACACTTATGGAGGAGGGCCAACAGGTAGGCGCGACCCTACCGGAGGATGACCCGCCCGACGCGCCGTCACCGATGGAGCAGGGGGACCAGGTGCTCGAGGCACCTGTCCCTCCTGCTCCACCTAGCGTCCCGCCTTAACAGGTGGCGGACGCCGCAGAGCCGATTCCCCAGGAGTAACATCTGGGCTCGCCTGTCGCCGTGGAATCCGCGTGGCCAGTTAGAACGCCAACGAGCTGCGCGACGACGGTAACAGACGAGATACGGCCGACACCCTGCGTGAGTTCGACCTGGCCCTGCTGCAGGAGATCAAGTGATAGCCTCGGCAGACGTCCAGGAGATCGAGACGATCGCAGGGGGTCGACTGTATTGGCAATGCGGCGCCCGCAACACCTGTGGAGTCGCGTTTTTCGTGAAGCCGGCCATCGACGCTGCCGTTAAGGGCGTACGCTTCGATGACGACGGTCAAGTCGGTCAGCTGACTCTCAGCTGGTCCGATTCTATCGAATTGATCGTCACGAACGTGTACGCCTTATGCGGGAAAGGGGGATACAGCGACCGTACCAGGTTGCTGGAAACCCTGAAGGGCGACTGGCTGGCCGATACGAACGTGCGGAAGGCACACCTGATAGCTGGGGACTTTAATCTCCGTCTGCTGTCAGGTAAGCCCGAAGCACAAGAACGCACGGCCAACGAGTTGTGCGCTGCTATGCGCACGCGCAACTTGTTGGTGGACGCAAAGGGAATGGACCGCAGCATCTACCACTTCTCCCTGGATGTAGACCTGTGCTCGTGGGTCGGCAAACGGGGAAAAGTTGCGTCGACGCTGTCGGACCATTCCAGGTTAATCGCCGAGGTTTTCCCGCGCGATTAAGGACCTACGTCCAGGGCGTGGCGGCTGCCTATGGACTGGACGCGGTTTTCAGGTGCGAAGAAACACCTTCGCGAATTCCTGAGAGGCGTCACCCTCCGCAGTCTCAAAGATTGCGACCACTTCAAGGCCTCGGTCCGCGAGTTCTGCAAGGAGTTCCCCCTGCACCGCCTGCCCCCCGGATTTAGGGAGGAGGCTCGAAACCATAGGGCCTATTTACAGGCCCGCTGGTAGGAGAGGACCCCTAATGTCCGTCGCCTGGCCCAGTATCGAGCCTGGGCCGAGCGCCAAGCCTGGCAACAAGGGTCGGCCAGCTTGCTTGACGACCAGGGCCGGGAGCGATCGGCCCCACCCGCGATCAGGCACCTCGTGCGGCATTATTATTCCTTCCTCTACGCTAGGGCACCCCCAGAGCGGGACGCCTTGCGGCTCCTGCTTCCGGATGGAGGCCAGGCAATAGGGGAGGAGGAGAGGATCAGCCTCGACGAGCCTTTTTCTACCGGTGAAATTCTTGCCGGTATTAAGAGGCTGAAGAGGCGTAAGGCGCCAAGGGAGGACGGCCTGCCTGCAAAATTTTTACAATGCTTCGCTACAGAGCTGGCCCCCCTGGTGATCCAGTTGACCGGGCTGATCCGAGACGAAGGAGACGTTCCCGCCTCGTGTCGGTCAGCCCGAGTGAGGCTCCTCCCTAAGGGAAGAGACCTGAGATCCTTAGGAAATTGGAGTCCGATCACAATTGTGAATACGGACGCCAAGCTGGTCGCTGGACTGTGGGCTTCGCGTCTAGGACAGGTGGCAGACTCCATAATTAGCCCGGAGCAGACATACCCTGTTTCAGGGCGAAGTATGGATGCCAACCTGTTCTTCGCGAGTACATGTTTCATGTGCAGCGCTCCCTGAATGAAACTGGTGGAAAGATTGGAAACCCCACTTTGGGGCCGCCAGCTGGGCTAAGAATGGACACCCGTGCTGGGGAGGAAGCCCTAGCGATCGAGGTCGATCTCCATAAGGCGTTCGACTGCGTTGACCAGGAGCTACTGTTCAAGCTCCTGGGTCGCATGGGCTTCCCTCCCTCTCTTCTCTCCTTCCTGCGCTCCTGCTGGCGCAACGCCATCGTTAACATCTGCTTTTCCAGCAACAGGTGTACGGCGTGCCGGTGCGGCGAAGCATACGGCAGGGCGATAGCCATAGTCGCCTGCTCTTTAGCACCTACTTTGAGTTGGTGGTGAGAGCGTACAGGGTGACTTTGGCTGCCCTGCCCAGCTCGTGCCCCGGCACGCCCGCCGTAACAGCATACGCCGACGACCTCCTGCTCATGTTGTCCATGTCCGCCTTGGCAGCCGCAGTCGAGGATTTCTTCGATCTGCTAAGTCGTGGGACTGGACTTCGGGTAAGCAAGGCGAAGTCGTCGGTCGTACCGGTGGGTGCGACGTAGGCGGGACGGCCAGACTGGATCCGCTTGGGGATCCCCGCGGACAGGTACCTGAAGAACCAGGGTGTCCCGTTGGGGGAATTCTGCCTCGCAGAAGCCTGGTCAGGTCGTCTCCAAAAGGTAGAGTTGGCAATCGACCCGTTCCTGGAAGGCAAGTTCCTTCTGCCGGAACGGGCCGCGGTGTGGAACGCCTTTGCGGCTCCCATCCTCCGCCCCCTGCTTTTTGTTTGCCCCGTCTTCCATGACATTAAAAAGAGGACAAAGGACCTACTCCGCATCGCCCTCTGGGGCAGCGGGAATATATGTGTGCCTCTAGATAACTGATGCGCTTCTCGTCGGGACGGCGGTCTCGGCCTCCTGAAGCTGGAGCGCCTGGACATACAGCTGCGATGGCGCACCCTCGCCATCGCAGCAAAGTCATGGAGCACCCCTTGGGGCGTTACGGCCCGCATCCTCGCCAGCCGTTTGTCCAGGACGCAAGGACTTCCTTGCGTCCTGGACAAACTCGGGTCGTACCTACTGTGCTCTGGCAGGAAGGTCAGAAGATGCGTCCTTCTCCTTGGGAGCATGGAAGCTCTGGTGAGAGACAACGGCTGGACGGTATGCAGCCCCGCCAACTCCTCCGCCTATCTAGAGGAATCCGTGGCGACGTGGGCCAAGCTGAACCTCCATACTTCTCCGGACTGGAACCGCCTGCGATTCGGCCCCAACGCCTGCTGCACACTGCGGACTACTCTGGAGTGTCCCGCCAGGAGCATGTGGGCGGAAACTACCCCTCTAGCCTGGATCCTGCCCTTCCTACGAAGGGCTTTAACCAGTGGCCGCGAGCCAAAGTGGTAAGATGTCTCCTGCCTAATAGCAGGCAAGCAAAAGAAGATGAGCGGTTGGACCATGGGAGAACTGGCAGATGCCACAACCCCGAGTGCCCTCCCGCGTGGACTTCGTAGATAAGGCGAGCTGCTCGGCATCCCGACGGATGACCTGAAGTGGCCCCCAATATTCATCGGATCCAGGCTTCTCCCCATTAAGTGGCAAGAGTCGGCGCTGCTACTGTTGCACTGGGGTCTACCCTGGAACGCGCGCCGCTTTCACTGGACGCGGGGAAGTGTAAGGCCTGAGTGTGCCAGGTGCAGGGAGCGGGAATCGCTCCCCCACCTACTTGTTGACTGTGCTGCCTTCCGACCCCTGTGGGAACGGTTCGGGACGACCCTCGGGCTCCCAATGGGCAGCGCGCGCAGATTCGTTCTTCGGCCCCTCTTCGTGCGGGACGCCCTGCAGCCCGCCGCAGCACTCGGAGCCCTCTGCTGCATCGTGGCTGCCTGGAGCGACATTCGCGACGAAGGAGTGGATGCCAACGCGAGGGATGTCATCCCGTATGCGGTCTGTTTCATGCGGAGAGCTGCGAGATGGCCCCATCTATGGAGCATGAAGATGGACCTGGAGGGCATCCTGCTAAGGATGAACCCCTCTCCCATTGGATTGTGATCCCTTCCCCTCCCTCCAAACTTTTTTTTTGTTTTCCTTATCTTTATTTTTCTTTTTGTTTTGATCCCTATCCCCCTCCACTGCCGAGGAGCGTCACACCGGTCCGCGTCCTTGCGTCCCGGCAGGTCCAGTGCTGTGTGGCCGTTATTGGGACCTCGTACTACGTTTATGTAGAGTTTTTCAATAAGCGCTTCGGGCGTAACCGGGTGACAACCTTAAATCCCGCAGGTAGGCGATGCAGAGGGAACTGGTCGCAGAACTCCTGGACCGACCACTTCAAGCGGTCCCTGTCCTGAAGCGTCTGCATCCTGAAGCTCCGAATAAAGACGCTGAGGTGTTCCGAAGTGTCGGGAAACTTCAGCCAGTCCCAGGGCAGACGTCACGCTGACGAGGGGGGGCCCTTGTCGCGCGGACGCACTTCGAACACGATTCGGCCATGCTCCGACAGCTCGGACGGTAACTAGCCGAGCCTGCCCACTTGAGAGCATAGGTGCTGGTCAAGGTACACGTGATCGATGCTCCGTTCCATGTCCGCATCTCCGGACAGCAAGTTGCACGTTTGCATTTGCGCGCACAACTCGTTGACGCGGTCGTTCAGTGTATCCGGCGCACGTGGAAGCAGGCGCAGGGTCAAGTCAGCTGCAATTAGGTGCGCTTTGCGAACACCTGCTCCGATAAGCGAATCCCATCCGAGGGCAAGGTAGAATTCTCTTCTTGCCTTCGCCCTCAACGCATCCTTACCGAGAGGAGCGTACAGGCTGGTGACGACCACGTCGATTGAATTGGAACAGCTGAGAGTCAGCCGACCGACGCGACCTCCGTCATCGAACCGAACGTCCTTAATTGCCGTCTCGATGGCTAACTGAAGCAGGAAGGCAACACCGCTTGATTTCGCAGGGCCGCAACGCCACAACAGCCGCCCACCCGAGATCCGTTTGATCTCTTGCGCTCGTACAGTGCAGACGTGTTTCCGCGTCTATCGAGGCCAACGATCGGGCAACTTTGTGCCTGCGTTTTCGCTCGCACTTGTGTGTTCCTGTGCAATTTGCCAAGTAGCATAGTGCAACATGGCCAGTACACAGGATAGTGTGGAGAAGCAAGCCACTGGATGCACTTAAGCTGCACTTGAAGTGGCCGCATCCTCCGTAATGGTTTCCTCGCCCTTGGTGAGGAGTTACGCCGCTGTTACCTCTTAAAGACCAGGACCCTGCGATGCGGAGTTCCAGGCATATGTGTCATCAGCATACATGCCTGCACTCCGTTATAAGTTCAGGGGGCCCCTTGACGGGAGAATCGGTCTTGAGCTCAATGATGAGCTCGTCCGGATCGGCGTTCGCGAGGAGGAACACCTTGCCATAATGTCTGCTGGCAGGATGGAATATACGAAGATTCGGTGCAAGGACGCAGCACTTGTGCAGCGCCTTCTCCCTACGCCGTTGACCATCAATGGCGAGGATGTCCTAACTACCGCGATGGACGACTCTTTTGTCGTTCAGTTGTGCGACATCGAACCGGAAATCTCCGATCGCGATGTTGTTAGCGTGCTGGCGAAGTTCGCCACCGTGCACGCCCTGTGGAGGAGGCCGAAACCTTTAAAGGATTTCTCCTCTGTCCACATCGGACAAGGCTCCGCGCTGATCACCGTCAGGAACAGGCGTGTTGTGCCTTAGCAGCTGCAGGTAAGCAGCACGGTCGTCCACCTGTGGTTCATAGGCCAGACTCACGCGTGCGAGCAGTGCGGCAAGGATGGGCATCGAATTAAAGAGTGTCCCTCTCCAAGATACCGCTATTGCAGAAATTCCGGGCACGAGATCAAAAAGGACCCGGTACTTGCAAGAAAAAGAGCCGCAGCGGAAATTCGTCGGGTTCAAGAGACCACTGCACGAAAAGCCGCAGCGGCAAATAAAAAACGTCGTCCGCAAAAAATCGGAAAAAACAACGAGCGATCCGAGAATGAAAAGAAAGCATCCCCGCCCGCAACGCCCCGAAAAGGGAAAGTCACGGCGAAGAAGCCAATTAAAAAGGGGCGCGAGAGTTTGACGGGTGCTGTGCCCTCCCTCGCTGCCGAACTCGCAGGCACCTCTCCGAGCCAGGAACCAGGAAATCTCGGTGACACCCTGGAGGGAAAGGTAGGAAAACAAGAAGATCGCAACAGTGCGAAGACTTCTTGCCCCTTTCCGTTGTCCCATTCGAGTTCCGGACAGCTCTACTGCAGAGCCGGCCCCTCGACAAAGGCTACGAAAGCCGTAAAAAGCAGCGTCGCGACAAGCAAAAGCACGCTGCATGCAGTCGCCCCATCGCCGACTCGGCAGTTTTCCCCAAGCCCCACGAGGGGTGCGGTAAATTTATTTTTTTTTAAGGTTTTTCTATAAAAACGTTCACACTTAAATCTCATCCAGACCATTAGCACTTTTTTTTACCACTATGAAGTCCTTGGGTTCTCACAAGTTCTGCACTAATGGTGGGTTTCCAGATGTTTGGTCCCGGGCGTCGTCTTCTATCCTCTTCAGGATAAATCGGTACATCCAGGCTTTGATTTTCCCACAGTATCTAATGCAGATTTTCCTCTTCAGGAGCACTTGTGGGATCTCCATCGGTGGTGCGGCTCTTCTGGCTTTCCTCATTTTCCACCACTGCACAAGTATGGCGGTGATGAAGAAGGCGATGGTCGTGCTCACCATAAGATTGTATCAGGGAACATTACCATCCCCCTGAAACATCCCGTTGAGGATCTCCATTACGGATGTGTTCGTAAGTCCGATGATCCTTTTCTGGATCAGCCAGTCATGCAGCAATGTGGGACACGTCAAGACGTCAAGTCTCGTGTCGATGTCTCCACATGCTGTGCAGTCTCGATCTTCCCTTCTTCCGGTGTAGTGCTGCAATCGGGACCCACTCTAAATTCCTCCATGATAAAACATCAGGAGGTCATCCTGGGTGCCCGGCGGAAGGTCACTCCTCCAGAGCGACGTGCCAATCGCTAACAGGTTGATCCGGTCACTCCCGTAGCGATCGGCGGCTTCCTGGAGGGCACTGATGTCACGGTCTTCTTCTCGAATTAATCTTTGGAGGTTTGTTTTGAATACCCTGGACCACGCGAAGTCGTTGCGATTGATCCACACCTCACGGATCATGTGGGTAAACCTTCCTTACATCATTTCTACATACCTAAGTATACGAGTGTGATGTAGGTACCCTCCTCGTTTCCACTCTTGGATTCGTTGTTAGGAGAAGCTGTTACTCTAGGTTCTCGCGCTCGGTGACCTCCACAACCTTATTAACCTTCTTCTATGCATTGCAGAACATCTGGAAGATTTTCTCTTTCTCGGGACCGCTCTGCACCTTTATGACTTCATTAGCCAGTGATGCCAACTCTTGTGTAGATTGCAGGAGTGGCAATGTCCAGGATGTGACGCGTATCCATGATTTATAAGGAGTGTGCAAGCGACTTCATCCCAAACCGCCTTCTTCCCTGGGACGACACAGGAGTTTTAGTCGGAGTCTTGGGCGATAGTGGCCCCACAGTGTTTTTCTCCGAAGCTTGTCGAACTCCCTCGTGGTGTCCTTGTTCATCCTGGCGGAGGCCGCCCCGAAGAGCACTTTTGGAAGAAGTACTCCGTTCCATATGTTGGCCTTTCGCTGCATTCCGAGGTCCATTCAAGTGTTCTTGGCGGCTTCCTTGGCCGTTTTCCCTAGGATCTCGATCCACAATAGCTTCTACGCGGAGACGCCGCCAATTTAGACACCTAGGTACTTGGCCTTGTCCACCATTAAAAATCCTCTCTTCGCAAGAGCGGAGGGATCGTGGATTCCAACATGCAAGAGCTGGCTTTTCTGGGCGTTGATCTTTAGCACCAGGCTTTGATCCATCAGGTCTACCACATCCAGAAACGCTTGTTGATTTCTCTTTCGCTTAATAAAGAAGAGTAGATCATCAGCGTATGCCAGATGGGTAAGACACTGGCATTCGATTGTTATGCCTTGCAGTCGTCCGCTCTTCTCGATAAAGGACGACAACGTCTCCATGTAGATGACGAACCTCATCGGACATTGCGGATCGCCCTGCCGGACTCCCCGTTCCATCCGGATTTCTGCCGTCTCCTGGCCGTTGATTTTGATTCGGCAGTACTGGTTCTGAAGTACCACCCTCACGAAGTTGCTGGAGTGTTCCGGAAGGCCTAACATCTCGAGAACCTTCAGCAGCATCCCATGTTCGATGGAGTCGAAAGCATTCTCCATGTCAGTGAACCCCAACGCCGGGTTCTCTCGGACGTTTCAACTGAGTCCGACGGTGGCCTGGGCACACTTGACATTGTCCGACATGTGACGTCCAGGGACTGCACATGTCTGGACCGGAGAGATCAGCCTCGACATGACCTTGCCTAAGCGGTTGGACCAGATCTTCGCCAACCACTTGGCATCGGAGTTTAGGATCGAGATTGGCCTCCATTGGGCGATCTGGGTAGAGTCGCCTCCTTTCGGCAGCAATCTCATCCGACTCTCGTAGAAGGACTGAGGTAGTCTTCCTTCTTCCCGGATGCAGAGGGTCAACTGGTGGAACAAGCGCAGGTAGGCGTGCAGGTACCGCTGATAGTGCGTGATGGGTACACTGTCAGAGCCCGCCGCCACATCCTTGCGCAGTTGTCCAAAAGCAGTCTTCACCTCGTTTTCGGAGAACTCCTCCTTCAGTCTGTTACGGTGGAGTTCGTCGGTCCTCTTCTCGAGATAGCTCGAAAAGGCCTGTTGACTAGAGCGACAGAGTTGTTGGCGCCTGAAGGGTTTCGTGTAATGTCCGTGAAAGGCATCCTCGATTTCCTCACACCACTGTCGCTTTTGACCGTCCTACTGAATGCAGAAGTTATCTGTTGCCAGATTCCTCTCCTCCAGCACGCTGACTTCCTCTTTTACATTATGGAAGACGTACCGACTCTCCTACTCCTCGAAGTACTTTGAGAGTGAGCGATCTTGGATGTCCAGCTCCCGGTACGCTTCCTGCCTCAATCGTCTATCTCCAAATTGCATGTTTGCAAACAGGTGTATCCTGTGCTTCAGGCTGTCCCATTTGGCGACTCGTCGAATTGTTGTCGCTTTGAGAATTGCCGCCAGGACCTCATGATGTCCTGGATGTGTTTCGAGCCAGAAGGGCATGATGATGAGCGCTGCCATGGTGCCTTGCTTTCGCCGAGGATTCTCCGTCCTTAAAAAAAAACGCACTATCGGGTGATCGGACATTGTGGTCATAATGTCTCGAAAACCTTGGATGCGATTCCCAAGTTCGGTGCTGCGCAGGACGTGATCGATCGGCTTATAGCTTGCCGTTAGCCACATCAGTCCGAACTCTTCGGATAGCCGCCAATACGCCGTCCTTCGTCTGGCGTCATGTGAATGGGTGATCTCATCCAACATGTTCAGATCGCCAGCAACTATCACGACGTCCTTGGGGGCGACTTTTTCCCGGAGTGTTCCATGCAGCGCCTCCGCACAGCGATGTTTCAGCCTGTGCGGCCCGTACAGGCTCACCAGGATGAGGTGATCATTTGAGGACTAGGCCAGTCGCACGCCGATGATTCGTCCTGGTTGGGGACAGAACAGTTCCAGGATAGTAGGGGCCAAATAATTCTTGATTAAGACCCCCCACACCCTGCGTGTTCCGTTCTTCCTCCCTGACGAACATATGCCCGTTGAAACGCCGTTTTATCCGCTGACTAATCTTGAGACCCATCTTGTGGGTCTCCTGCAGGCAGACGATGTCTTGTTGTGCGATGCTCCGCACAATTCTTTTCCTCTTGGTCTGGTCGATCAAACCGTTCACGTTCCAGGAGGAGATGTTCAGCCTCCTGGCATTTGATAGGAATGAGGCCATAAAGGGGAAGATTTACTTTTTGGCCATCCTGAGTTTCTTCTGTCTGGGAGAGCGTGATCTCCCAGACGTTGAAGAAGGACCCGGTTTATCACTTGCCGCGTCACTCTCCGTTCCGGTGAGGTCGGTTACTTCCGCTTCCTTCGTAGAGTGTTCGGCACGCGCGATCATTTTTCGAGATAGAGCCTCTAATTCAACCTTGGCGCAGAAGTTGGCCTTCACTGCGAGAAGCTGTTCCTCCAGCTTCTCTCGCTCAGCTACCTCCACCATTTGGTTCACAGTTTCCTGTGCATCGCAGATCTTCTGCAGGATTTGCACCTGCTGGGGCCCGCTTTGCACCTCCATCATTTCTTCGGCAAGTTTTGTCAACTCCTCGGTTGACTGCAGGGCCTCCTGCGACACCGGAGTGACTTCTTCCGCTACTTGCTCTTCCTTCTAGACTGTCCTTATTTTTTCGCCTTCCACCGCTACTTCTGGGGTAAGAGAGGCTTCCTGCTTCTTGACGAGCGTCTTCCTCTTCCCCTTCTTTCCGACTCCTATGAAGCCGTCCGCCGATACCGGGACGACTTCCTTAATCTTCTTCGGCCTTCCTGCCATCTCTTGAGTCTGTTCCGCCTCCCTCAGATTCCTCTCTCTCACGGGAGAGAGTCCGCGGATCCTTCTGCAATTAGCGAATTCCGGACAGCTCCATTTAGCGTGCCCGTGCTTCTTGCAGAAGGAACAAACCTCCGGTTTCGGGCAGTTTCGGACTTGGTGCCCAATCTTGCCGCAGCGGTAACATCGTGATGTAGGGCAAGCGCCGGCCCTGTGGCCAAACTGCTTGCATCCAATGCAAAATACCGGTTGCTGCCTGTAGCGTACATTTACGCAGTGGGATGGTTCGTCTATGACGGCTATTTCGGGAATCTGCGCTCCTTTATTTAGCTTTATCTTGGCGATCATGTCGCCAGAAAAGATTTTTCCAGAGAAGTTCTCGCACTCGTGGTCGAGAACTTCTGAAAACTGTTCAAGGTATTTCCACACCGTTAGTTGTGGTGTGTAGATGGAAATACCGCTCATATAGACGGTCGTGTACGGCATCTCGCCGACACCACAGACCATCCTGCCTTGAATGTTGATCCCTTTCAAGATCAACGTTTCCCTGATGTTTTCACAGTCTGTAAAGACTGTGAATCCGGAGTTGTTGGGGATGATCGCCTGAATGCGATCAAAGTCCAAATCGGTCTTGTCTAGGGACAGATACACTTCCCAAATGTTGCTGAACTTAATCAGCCCTGTGCGAAACATAATGGGTTTGACCTCCGGGCCTAGCTGGACAACCGGCCGGTCCACCCTTTCAACTTTCTCCCTTAGGGGCTTCCCAAATTTCCTCGGCGGGTGGACACTAACTTGTCCCGCCGCAACCGACGCGTAAGAGAATGGCTGAGATGTCGCAGCCGAGCAAGATGGCGTCGCATCTTGCGCTCCCTTCGCCGCATGGACGCCCGCTGGTCCCGCCTGGGACGCCGCCGCGGGCGCAACCCTCGATGTTGCCGCCGCCGCCGCGGGCGGGACCCTCGGCATCGCCGCCGCAGGAGCGGCCGTTGCCGCCGCGGGCGCCATCCTCGGCGTCGCGCCGCGGGCACGACCTCCGCCGTCGTCGCCGCGGGCACGACCCTTGGCATCGCCGCCGCCGCTGCAGCAAAGCCCGCCGCGGGCGCGATCTTCGGCATGCCTACCACCGCCTCGCCGTTGCCGCACGTCACCTCCATGGCTTCCATGGAAGACGACGGTCTCTCCACTCCTCCTCCAAGTGCCTGCATCCTGGCAGCTGGTATTGCTGCACAGGACAACTGCAGGTTTTCCGCCGTGATAACCTCGGCGCTTCTTTTGTTGTTTTGTCTGGAAACTTTCCCTCTCCGGGCACACACGAGCACAATCAACTGATTAATCGTCGCCGACTCGGCAATTTTCCCCAAGCCCCACGAGGGGTGAGGTGAATTTATTTTTCTAAAATTTTTCTATAAGAACATTCACACTACAATCTCATCCATACCATTGGCACTTTTTTACCACTATGAAGTCCTAGGTTCTCACAAGTTCTGCACTCATGGTGGGTTTCCTGCTGTTTGGTTCCGGGCGTCGTCTTCTATCCTCTTCAGGATGAATCGGTACGTCCAGGCTTGAATTTTCCCACAGTTTCTAATGCCGATTTCCCTCTTCAGGAGCCCTTGTAGGATCTCCATCGGTGGTGCGGCTCTTCTGGCTTTCCTCATTTTCCACCACCGCACAAGTATGGCGGTGATGAAGAGGGCGATGGTCGTCCTCACCATGGGATTGTAACAGGGAACATTACCATCCCCCTGAAACATCCCGGCGAGGATCTCCATTACGGACCTGGTGGTGAGTCCGATGATCCTTTTCAGGATCAGCCAGTCATGCAGCGATGTGGGACACGTCAAGACGTCAAGTCTCGTGTCGATGTCTCCACATGCTGTGCAGTCTCGATCTTCCCTTCTTCCGGTGTAGTGCTGCAATAGGGACCCACTCTGAATTCCTCCATGATAAAACATCAGGAGGTCATCCTGGGTGCCCGGCGGAAGGTCACTCCTCCAGAGCGACGTGCCAATCGCTAACAGGTTGATCCGGTCACTCCCGTAGCGAACGGCGGCTTCCTGGAGGGCATTAATTTCACTGTGTTCTTCTTGAATTAGTCTTCGGAGGTTTGTTCTGGTTACCCTGGACCACGCAAAGTCGTTGTGATTGAACCACACCTCGCGGGTCATGTGGGCAAGCCTTCCAAACATTATCTCTATATACCTCAGTATACAAGTGTGATGTAGGTACCCTCCTCGTTTCCACTCCTGGATTCGTTGAAGGGTAACTCTGGACCGCTGGTGGATCCAGCTTCTCGTGTCCGGCGGGACAGGAAGCATCCAAGGGATCACCAGGATGGACTCGTCCTGCCAGAGTTCCCTACTTCTCGGCACGATCTTGATTTTGTGCTTTCGCACCGGCCGTTGCTTTTTCGTCCAGGTTGGGTCGATTTTTTTCCATTCGCCTGCCCGGCCTAGCAGCGCAGTCATCAGGCCTTTCGAGTTGTTCAACAACAACGCGTAGGCCCTGTGCGCCGCATACGGCCAGTCATCCCAGTGAGTGGCAATGTCGAGGATGTGTCGCGTATCCACGATTTCTATGGAGTGTGCAAACGACTTCATCCCGGAACCGCCTTCTTCCCTGGGACGACACAGGGGTTTTAGTCGGACTCTTGGGCGATAGTGGCCCCACAGTGTTTTTCTCTGCAGCTTGTCGAACTCCTTCGTGGTTTCCTTGTTCATCCTCGCGAAGGCCGCCCCGAAGAGCACTTTTGGAAGGAGTACTCCGTTCCATATGTTGGCGTTTCGCTTCATTCGAAGGTCCGTTCGGGTGTACTTGGCTGCTTCCTTGGCCGTTTTCCCTAGGATCTCGGTCCACAATAGCTTCGACGCGGAGACGTCGCCAATGTAGACACCCAGGTACTTGGCCTTGTCCACCGTTCGTAATCCTCTCTTCGCAAGAGTGGAGAGATCGAGGATTCCAACGGGCAAGAGCTGGCTTTTCTGGGCGTTGATCTTTAGCCCGAGTCCTTGATCCATCAGGTCTACCACATCCAGAAACTCTCGTTGATTTCTCTCTCCCTTGATAAAGAAGAGTAGATCATCAGCGTATGCCAGATGGGTAAGACCCTGGCCATCGATTGTTATGGCTTGCAGTCGTCCGCTCTTCTCGATAAAAGACGACAACGCCTCCATGTAGATGACGAACAGCATCGGACTTAGCGAATCGCCCTGCCGGACTCCCCGTATCATCCGGATTGCTGCCGTCTCCTGGCCGTTGATTTTGATTCGGCAGTACTTGTTCTGGAGTACCACCCTCACCATGTTGCTGAAGTGTTCCGGAATTCCTAGCTTCTCCAGAACCATCAGCAGCATCCCATGGTCGATGGAGTCGAAGGCCTTCTCCATGTCAGTGAACACCAGCGCCAGATTCTCGCCGACGTATCGGCTGAGTCCGACGGTGGCCTGGGCACACTTGACATTGTCCGACATGTGACGTCCAGGGACTGCACACGTTTGGACCGGAGAGATGAACGTCGACGTGACCTTGCCGAAGCGGTTGGACCAGATCTTCGCCAACCACTTGGCATCGGAGTTCAGGATCGGGATTGGCCTCCATTGAGCGACCTGCGTGAGGTCGCCTCCTTTTGGCAACAATCTCATCCGACTCTCGTAGAAGAACTGTGGAAGTCTTTCTTCTTCGCGGATGCAGAGGGTCAACTGGTGGAACAAACGCAAGTACCGCTGAAAGTGAGTGATGGGTACGCTGTTAGGGCCCGCTGCCACGTCCTTGCGTAGTTGACCAAACGCAGTCTTCACCTCGTCTTCGGAGAATTCCTCCTCCAGTCTTTTCCGCTGGAGATCGTCGGTCCTTTTCTCGAGGTAGCTCAGAAAGGCCTGTTGACTAGAGCGACAGAGATGTTGTCGCCAAAAGTGTTTCGTGTGATGCCTTTGAAAGACGTCCACGATGTCATCAGACGACTGTGGCTTTTGACCGTCGTACTGGATGCAGAAGATATCTGTTGCCAGATTTCTTTTCTCCAGCACGCCGACTTCCCCTTTTAGGTTCTTCAAGACGTACCGACTCTCGCACTGATCGAAGTACTTTGAGAGTAAGCGATCTTAAATGTTCAGCTCCCGGTACGCCTCCTGCCTCAAGCGCCTATTTTCAAACTGCATGTTTGCAAACAGGTGTATCCTGTGTTTCAGGCTGTCCCAGTCGGCTACTTTTCGGATTGTTGTTGCCTTCAGAATCGTCTCCAGGACAGCCTGATGTCCGGAATGGGTTTCAAACCAGGCGAACATGCTGATGAGCGCCGCCCTGGTGCCTTGCCTTCGCCGAGGATTTTCCCTCCTTAGGGAAAACCGCAGCAGGGGGTGATCGGACACCGTGGTCATAATGTCTCGAAAACCCTGGATGCGATTCCCAAGTTCGGTGCTGTGCAGGACGTGATCGATCGGCTTGTGACTTGTAGTTCACCACACCAGTCCGAACTCTTCAAATAACCGCCGATACGCCGTCCTTCCTCTGGCGTCTTCGGAGTGAGTGATCTCATCCAATATATTGAGATCGCCAGCAACCATCACGACGTCCTTGGAAGCAACCTTTTCACGGAGTGCTGCATGCAGCGCCTCCGCACAACGATGTTTTAGCCTGTGCGGCCCGTACACGTTCACCAGGATAAGGTAAACAGTAGAAGACCAGGCCAGTCGCACGCCGATGATTCGTCCGGGTTGGGGAGAGAACACTTCCAGAATAGTGGGGGCCAAGTTGTTCTTGATTAGGACCGCCACACCCTGCGTGTTCCGTTCTCCCTCGCTGACGAAAATCTGCCCGTTTTATCGCCGTTCCATTTGCTGACTAATCTCAAGACCCATCTTGTGGGTCTCCTGCAGGCACACTATGTCTTGTTGTGCGATGGTCCGCACAATCCTTTTTCTTTTTCCCTGGTCGACCATACCTTTTACATTTTAGGAGGCGATGTTTAGCCTCCTGGCGGTCGATATAGAAGAGGCCATAAAAGGGGAAGCCTATTTCTTGGCCTTCCTGAGCTTCTTCTGTCTGAAAGAGCGTGCTCTTCCAGACAATGAAGAAGCAGCGGGCTTCTCGCTGCCGGCGTCACTCTCTGTTCAGGTGAGGTCGGTTTCTTCCACTTCCTCCGTCGAGTGTTCTGCCCGCGCGATCAGTTTTGGAGATAGCGTCTTAATCTGGACCTTGGCGCGGAAGTTCGCATTTACGTCGAGAAGCTGTTCCTCTAGCTTTTTGCGTTCAGCGACCTCCACAACCTATGTGATGTTGTCTTGTGCAGAGCAGATCTTGTGCATGATTTTCTCTTGCTGGGGACCGCTCTGCACCTCTAGGACTTCGTTAGCCAGTGATTTCAACTCCTGCGAGGATTGCAGGGCCTCCTGCGACACCGGAGTGGCTTCGGCTATTTCTTCTTCCGGCCTGCCTGCGCTACCTCCATCTTCTCGTTTTCTTGCTCTTCACCTTGTAGGATAAGAGGGGTTTCTTGCTCCTTGACGAGTATCCTCCTCTTTCCTTTCTTCCTTACCTGTATGAAGCCGTCTTCCGATACCAAAACGGCTTCTTTCACCTTCTTTGGCCTTCCTGCCTTCTGAGGCTGTTCCGCCTTCTTGGTGTTTCTCTCTCTCTCGGGAGAGAGACCTCGAATCCTTCTGCAGTTTGCAAACTCCGGACAGCTCCATTTGGCATGTCCGTGTTTTTTGCAGAAGGAGCACACCTCCGGCTGCGGGCAGTTTCGGACTTGATGTCCTACTTTGCCGCAGCGGAAACAACGACACGTTGGGCAAGCGCCGGCCCTGTGGCCGAACTGCTTGTAACCGGTGCAGAATATCGGTTGTTGCCGGTAACGCACTTTCACTCCCTGGGATTGTTCGTCAAGAACGGCTAATCCAGGGATTACAGCTTCCTCTTTCAACTTCATTTTGGCGGTCATGTCGCCAGAAAATATATTTTCAGAGAAGTTCTGGAATTCAAGGTCCAGAACTTTCCCATACTGCTCCAAAAAGCTCCAAACCATTAGTTGCGGTGTGAGGATGGAGATGCCGTTCAGAAACACGGTTGTGTATGGCATCTCGCCAACACCACAAACCATCCTCCCTTGTATATTGATCCCCTTCTGGATCAATCGCTCTCTAATCTCTTCAAAGTCTGTGAAAACTGTGAACCCGTTGTTTGCTGGTATGATCGCCTGTATGCGATCAAAATTCATGTCCGTTTTATCGAGGGACAGATACACCTCCCTGATATTATTGAACATGATCAGCTTAGTCTTGAAAATGATGGGCTTCACATTCAGCCCTAACTCCACGATCGGCCGATCCACCTTTGGACTTTACCGCATAGCGGCTTTCCGAATTTTTTTGGTGGGTGGACACTCGCTTGTCCAGTCGCCACCGACGCATAGGAAAAGGGCTGCGCCGCCGCAGCCGAACAAGATGGCGTGTCGCCCTGAACCGCGTGGACGCCCGCGGGTCCTGCCTGGGACGCCTCCGCTCCGAGCGCAACCCTCGACGTCGCCACCGTTGCCGCCACGGGCGGCACCCTCGGCATCGCCGCCGCAGGCGCGACCTTCCCCGCCGCGGGAACGACCTCCGCCGTCGTCGCCGCGGGCACGACCTTTGGCATCGCCACCGCCGGCGCATCTAAGCTCGCCGCGGGCGCGATCCTCGGCATGCCTGCCACCGCCTCGCCGTTGCCGCACGTTACCTCCATGGCTTCCATGGGGGACGACGGTCTCTCCACTCCTCCTCCAGGTGCCTGCATCCTGGCAGCTGGTCTTGCTGCACGGGACCACTGCAGGTCTTCCGCCGCGATCACCTCGGCGCTTCTTTTGTAGTTTTGTCTGGAAAACTTCCCCTCTCCGGGCACACACGAGCACAATTAACTGATTAAGTTGTCGAGCGCACAATACTTTGAGCCGCGAAGCAAGTTCACCGACTCGGCAGGAGAGGAGCAATCTCCCGACTGCCAAGAAGGTTACTCCGTTGCGTCCTTTTAAAACGTGGCGAAAGCGACGCCCCTAGAGGCGGTAGCGAAAACTCCGGAGGTTTTCGAGACGAAAGTCGCGGAAGCGCGTAAATATCGTGACGAGGAATGGCAGGTCGTGGAGTCGAGAAAAGAACAATCTCTTGAGAACGCTTCGCAACCTCTATTCGTTTCTTCTTCAAAGGCAAAGAGCAGCTGCATGAACTGGAAAACACGCGCGTAGGGTTCTTCCTCCCAGGAAAAAGCGGCGTCAACGCTAGCAATTACACCTCTTTGAGCAACGATAAGACGATTTCGGTGTGATCGGACAGATGCAACCATGTGTTGCATTCACGCCATCTTGAAGGCCCGCTACGCCCTGGAGTTGTCAGCGCAGCGAAGGGAGGCTCACCGGTTTGCAGCAGAATCTATGAAAAACGCTGCATGGTGGTCTCATCTTCGTTACGAGGTCAAAGAGGACATTACCGGCATCTACCGCCGGTTTACAGACTTTTTGGAACGGCTCAATCCGGTGACCACTACGTCCTGAAGCTCATTCATACCCCTTTCCCGCTCGCTCTGCTAAAATACCGGTGCCATTACTATGATACCGGAGAGAACCAAAGCGATCCCAAAGACCCTTGCCCCGCGTCCCCCGTTAATTTCTTTTTATTTTGTATTTGTT
Source organism: Raillietiella orientalis (assembly GCA_036172245.1). Lineage (NCBI taxonomy): Eukaryota > Metazoa > Arthropoda > Ichthyostraca > Raillietiellida > Raillietiellidae > Raillietiella > Raillietiella orientalis. The sequence goes on along the minus strand of JAYWIR010000033.1, from coordinate 530,605 downwards.
TTTGTTTTTTCAGTTTCCACAAACCGTTTTGTGTAATTCTGGCCTGCGTACCAGCAATATTCTCCTGATACTTGTGCCGTCGTCGGTTGGGAACGTGGTCCCTAACTGTTTTTTTTTATATATTTATTTCTATTGTATTTATATGAAATAAACGCCCCGGCGTGACCGGGTGAGAAATCTCCTGTGCGTCTTTTGCAGTGATCACGTGGATCTCCTGCAAAAGCACCAGGTCGAAATCTCGCTAGGTGGCGGCTGTGTCCCTTCTGTGTCTGTCGTCGCGCAGCCCGTTGACATTACAACAGACCGCGCGGATCCGACGGCGACAGGCGAGTCCAGGTGTTATTCCTAGGAACCTGGCGGTGTTGCGCCCGCCACCTTTTGGGGCGGGTCGCTGGACGGGGCTGGCGTCTTGCCCACCAACTCCCCATCCTTCTTACGTGCCGACGTCTCCGGCTGCGCGTGCGAAGGGGGTGTTGTTCGTACCTGTTGGCCCACATCCATTGGTGCGGGTGGTTCAAGTTCGGCGGTTTCAGAGGGCATTGCTGACCCCTGGTTACCCTCCTCCTTCGGAGTCGCCTCCTCGTCGGCTTCCGCACGTGGGTGATGCCCGACTTGGGCTCCCACGCTGCCATCCACTGGTTCCTCCACCATTGCATCCCCCTCGCGCGGAGGCGGAATGCACCTTCGGGGTTTCTGGGATTTTCGCCCCGCTTACCTTGGTGATGCTTCCGCAGAGGAGGATGCACTTCCTGCCTCCCGGTCCGACTCACCTGCGGGGGCCACTTTAGCCGCTGCCGGCCTACGCAACCCCTTTCGCGAAGGGTTCTCGCGTTCGGCAAGCGTTGCCGCAAACTCTTCGGCGGCCTTCTCGAAGGCTGCCTTCTTGGTTTTGGCGATTTTGTCGTCCGGCTGACCCTCTTCGCAAGCAGGGGCTGGGTTTTCGCGCGCATTCGTCGCGGCGGGAAAATCGATCGAAGCCGTATCGCCTCCGGTGGTGTCGGCGGGAACGTCAATGCGCGCCAGCGTAACCGTGCATTCCCGGAGAGTTTTTACCCGCGACACGGATTGGGCTTTTGTTCCGGCCGCCGCCTTCTCTCCTTTCTTTGGGACATGCTTCTCCTTTTTTTCTTTTTTGGCTTTGACTAGCTGCCAGCCCTGTTCACCCTCTGCGGTTTCGGGAAGATTTTTCTCAGATGCCGCGCTTGGAGCTTGAATTATTGGCAGCTTTTCTCGGCCAGTTTCACGGTTTTCTATTTTTTCTTTCCTTGCGCGTTTCCCTTGCGCCTTTTTGGCAGCCGAGGAAATTAAGGTGGGGCGTTTAGGGCACACGGGACGGACTAGTCCCTTCTTTCCGCACAAGTAGCATACGATGTTTAGGCACCTCTTACGGATGTGTCCGACCGCATCGCAGTAGCCGCAATACCGTGGCTTGCCCGCATACCAGAGGTCTACCGGTTCTCTTGCGATCTCGAGTTTGTGGGGTAGCTTCGCTTCGTTTTTGGGGGTTACGCGTGCCGTGGCGAGGCATACGAAGTGGCGTCCGTAGCCCTCAAAGATTGTGAACTTCGGCCACAGCGCGTGTACGTCCCCGTACTTACTGAATTCTGCTTTCACGGCAGTGCGCGTCATGCGCTTGGATATTCCTGTCAAGTGGACCTCTACCGAGTGGTCCATTGACACCGGGAAGATCTCACGGCCGTCCATGATCAGCGGGGTATTAATAAGGCGATCGACTAGGCTGATGCTCTTGCACACCAGCTCAACCCGCTGAGCACGCACAGACCTTCCAGATCTTCCTCACGGTCATTAGCATTTTGAAGCGCTCTGCTGAAAGAGCGCGCCGTGTTTCCTTCAAACAAAGGGCCTGCCTTGTATACAAGCGATAACTTGTATTCAGAGACCCGATAGGCGGCTTCCTCGGCCATGGCCTCCGCACTGGTGGCGGCGACCATTTTACTCCAAGTCTTCGCCGGCTGCGAAGACGTTCCAGGGACTATTGCCCCCATAGCTGTAGGTCTTGTGGTAGGACTTGCCTCCCCCACAACTACATCCATCGCGGTGTCCTCTGGCACGGCTGTCATCGGACACCGATGATCCACACTTGACACCTAACTACACAAAAAACTCCGGTTGCTTCTTAGACAAGCACTGGCGGAGCGACCAAAAAACACGTCCACCCACACCGACTTTCGGCGAAGGCTCAACACATAACGAGGGGTTGGCGATGTCACTCTAATACGCCAAGACGTTTACTAAAAAGCATTTCTTCCGTCATTCAAGAACGTAGTACAAGGCCCCACTGACGGCCACGCAATACCGGACCTGCCGGGACACCGGAACGCAGCCCGGTGTAGCTCTCATCGGCAGAGGAAGGGGATGAGTGAGAAAAGAAAAATACAATAGAATAAGAAAGGAAAAAAATTGAAAATTCTGGGCGAAATTGTGGGCTGAACGCCTGGGGTAGTTAGTGGAAACCTTCATCCGCCCGAAGCAGACATATGCTGTTCCCGGGCGGAGCATGGATGCCAATCTGTTTTTCCCCAGCACCTTTTTCGCGCTCTAAATGGAAAGGGTCAGGATGGGCAACTGGACTTCCGGAATGTCCGCCTCTAGGAAACGGGATTTTGTTGTGGGGGAGGAAGCCCTCGCAGTCGCAGTCGATTTGCATGAAGCATTTGACTGTCTCGTCCAGAGGCTTCTCCTGGAGCTCCTGGAACGCTTGGACTTCCCGGTCTCTTTGCTGACGTACCTGCGATCCTGCTGGCGCGACGCGCTTATCCAGATCTTTTTGAGCGGGTAGACCGTGCACGGCGTATCGGTGCGACACGGCATACGGCAGGGAGACGGCCTGATTCCCTTGCTCTTGAGTACCTACTTCGAGTTGGTACTGAGAGCGTACAGGGAAACTCTAGCACACCTATCCCGGTACGCCTGCGGTGTCAGCATATGCGGACGACCTTCTGCTGCTGCTCCCTATGTCCATTTCGGCATCGGCGGTCGAGGAGTTGTTCGACCTTCCAAGTCGGGGAACCGGGCTTTAGGTGAACAGGGCGAAGTCGTCCGTCATGCCAATCGGTGCGGCGTGGGCAGGGAAGCCGGACTGGTTCCGCTTGAGGAACCCCACGGTACAGTACTTCAAGTACCTCGGTGTACCGATGGGTGATTATCTTCCTTCGGATGCGTGGTCCAGCTGCCTTCAAAAGGTAGAGACGGCGTTCGTCCCGTTCCAAGACCGCAGGTTATTCCTGCCGGAACGGGCCGCGGTGTGAAACGCGTTCGCGGTTCCCCTCCTCCGTTACCTGGTTTTTGTTTTTCCCTCCACTCCAAAGACTAAAAAGCGGACAAAGGACCTCCTAAGGATTGCCCTGTGAGGTGATCAGAGGGCCCGAGTCCGGTTTGAGGACTTGAGCGCTCCGCGTCGAAACGGCGGTCTCGGCCTCCTGACGCTAGAGCGGCTAGAGCTCCAGCTCCACTTTCGGTTGCTCGCCCTAGTGGCGAAATATTGAAAGAGCAGGTGGTGCGAGCCCGCACGTCTATTCGTCGAAAAGGCTGCAGGCAAGGTGGGACCGTCATCCATCCTTGCGCTTCGTCGTCGCCACCAAGTCGGTCAGTGCGGGTTGCAGCTGCGGAGAGTGGCTGACCTGATGAGGAAGAACGCAGGATGGCTCTGCTGTCGCCCCGTTAACATACCTGCATGGCTGCAGGAAACGACCCATTCGACAATGCAGGTGATCGTCGAAGAACGCATTGTCCGGCAAAGCACGCATACCGGGATCGTCGGCCAGCAAATTCAAGGCTTGCACGGACGCGCACACCTCGTTCACCAGCCATTTCTCCGGGCGACGGTGAGACTCCACCGATAGCGCGTGGACGTTGAAGTCCCCGGCTACGAGGTGAGCCACGTCAGGGCAGGAGTTGCTGAGCCAGCGGTCGCGCAGTCTCTCGAAAAACTCAATTTTCTCGGTGTGACGCGCGGAGTCGCGGTCGCACCGAGAAACTTGCGGCCTCCGCAACACCTACGGGTTCGCGTTCTTCGTCAAGCCACCCATCGAGACTGCCGTGAAGGTCGTACGCTTTCATGACGACGGTCGGGTCGGTTAGCTGATACTCAGGTGGTCTGATTCGATCGAGCTGATCTTCACAAACCTGCATGCCCCCAGCGGCAAACAGGGCTACAACGACCGTAACAGGTTGCTGGAAACCCTGAAGCGCGATTGGTTGGCGAACATAAATGTGCGAAAGGCTCACCTGATAGCGGATGATTTCAATGTCCGTCTGCTAACAGGTGAGCCGGCAATACAGGAGAACGCGATGAACCAGTTGTGCAGCGCCATGCGTGCGCTCAGCTTGTTCACGAGTGAGAAGGAATGGTCCGCAGCATTGATCACGTCTTCCTCGACGCAGACCTGTGTTCATGGGTCGACAAACGGGGGGAGCTCGCTTCGTCGCTGTCGGAGCATTCCCGGCTAATTTTCGAGGTGTGGCCTTGCGACAAGGGACCGCCATTCAGGTAGTGGCGTCTGCCGTGGTACTGGACGCGACTCTCAGGTGCGAAGGAGCACCTTCGCGAATTCCTCAGAAGTGTCACGCTCCAGAGTCTCCATGACTGGGACCATTTGAAGGTCTTAGTCCGAGAGTTCTGCCAGCAGTATCAGCTTCTCGTCACACGTGTATCCAGGACTGAAGGACTCTGCAACCTGCTGCAGAGGCCTACTCAGGATGTATCGTGATCCCCTCCCTTACCCCCCCTTTCTTAAAGAACATTGTCTTCCTTGGGCGTTATCCTTTTTTTCTTTTTTGTTGCTTTATTTTTGTTTTTTCCGTCCTTGCGCCGGTGTGAAGGACCTCATCTGCCTACGGTCCGGTATGGTCAAGTTCTTCAAGACAGTCGAATCATGTGTTCCGACTTTGAAAGGAATCAATTAGAAAAATAAATACTTTCCTTGACAAGCTAAGAAGACTTTTTTATGAGATTCTCATTGTAAAAATTTTCAATAATAAAAGCCACGGCTCACACGAGTGCAAAAACCCCCACGCTGCACGATGAGATCTTGAAAGTTATCCTTAACTTCAAATCTTGGTACTTCATTGGCGAACGCGCGTAAGGTGTCTCCATGAACTTGCCACCTTCCTTGTGTATAATTCTGCACATGCAGCTTGTTGCCTTATAGGCGGTGGCTTCTGCTATGGCTACCTCAAATAGCACGAAGCTCCAGAGGAGAGCATTCCATAGGAACGGTCGCTTGCACATCCTCCACACGCAGCGAAGATTCGCCTTCCCTACTCTAATTTCGATCGCGTTGTCCACAGGCATCGCTCTCATGGGACATAGGCAACACTATGAACGTACACACACCTAAACAGAAGTTCCCAGACACAATTTTTGCTCTGTAGAGCGGTGCAGACGCATTCGCTCAATATACGTTTGGAGAAGCATTAAGGAATGAAGCGTACCTAAACAATCGTTTCCATTCCAGGACACCTGACGCAGGTCGCCTTGCTAAATACAAAATCCTTGAATACAAAACCCACAAATAAAACATAAAAAACAAAGAAAACTAAGAGAGCGGTGTTCTTCGATGAGGGAAGGGAAGTGAACACTGTTCGCCACGGATGGTGTTCTGCATTAGCTGTCCTGCGTTCAAGACGCGCTCAAGTACAGGTGCTAGAGTTTAAAACCAGTGTCATCGGGAGTTTATTTCCATGGAATGGCATTCCCGTTGTTGCAGACGATCATCAATGCAAGCCACTTGTCCAGGATTCCGCGCACGAAACAGAGAACTGCCATACACGCGACTGCTGGCAAGGCGTCTTGGAGCAGGGAGCGACGCGGAATGCTCTTTCTATGGCCAACTGGAATGAACACTTTTGACAACGCCCGATTGCACATTGGAAGGAGCGTTGCACACTCGATTAGAAGGTGCGGGAAGGAATTTTTTTTTCACCAGAGTCTGCACAACTGGCATTCACACGTTCGCGAGTCCAGTAAGAAAGGTGAGCTCTGCAAAGGAGTCCCAAATGCAACACAATCAACTCATTCTTTTGCCACTCTAAGGATAGAATGCAATTGTGCCTACGCTCTGAATACCACTTCACCTTACTTTGAAGGTATTGCGCGCAGCTCCTACCCAGCAGGCCCAGTGCATGAGTCCCTCAGTTCGGATACTCGGAGTTGCAGAGTCTTCTTGTTACCGAGTTGTCCACGCCTTCAGGATTTTTTTCTGCGTTTTATGTGGCAGCAAGCCTTCCACGACAGCCCACTGTCCTCGCGGACCGTTACGCGCGCAGCTCAAAACTTGCTAAATAGCTATGCAACGAGGAAAAACGTAGGGTGTCTCTCATTCCGAATAGACCCTGTCCAATTTTGCAAGTTTACTCTGCACAGCGGGTTTCTTCATGCGGAGTATCGATGCGGTTAGGTCACCAAATATCGTTGTCCAAAGTGAACGGGAATATAAGGCGTTTATTGAACGTGATAAAAGTTCGTAGCTGCTGTTTAGTGAATTCTACACATACGCGGTTCAACTCTACAAAATGCTTTCCGCTGCGTGCGCATAAGCCGACAGCTGAATTTTCCAAGGACGTCGAGATTGTTGCTGGCGACCTCAACATATTGAATAAGATCACTCACTCCGAAGACGCCAGAGCAAGGACGGCGTATCGGCGGTTATCCGACGAGTTCGGATTGGTGTGGCGAACTGCAGGTCACAAGCCGATCGATCACGTCCTGCACAGCACCAAACTTGGGAATCGCATCCAGGGTTTTCGAGACATTATGTCCACGGTGTCCGATCACCCCCTGCTGCGGTTTTCCCTAAGAAGGGAGAATCCTCGGCGGAGGTAAGGCACCAGGGCGGCGCTCATCAGCATGCCCGCCTGGTTCGAAACCCATCCCGGACATCAGGCTGTCCTGGGGACGATTCTGAAGGCAACAACAATCCGGAGAGTCGCCGACTGGGACAGCCTGAAACACAGGATACACATGTTTGCAAACATGCAGTTTGGAAATAGGCGCTTGAGGCAGGAGGCGGACCGGGAGCTGAACATCCAAGATCGCTCACTCTCAAAGTACTTCGATCAGTGCGAGAGTCGGTACGTCTTGAAGAACCTAACACGGGAAGTCGGCGTGCTGGAGAAAAGAAATCTGGCAACAGATATCTTCTGCATCCAGTACGACGGTCAAAAGCCACAGTCGTCTGAGGATATCGTGGACGCCTTTCAAAGGCATCACACGAAACACTTTAGGCGACAACATCTCTGTCGCTCTAGTCAACAGGCCTTTCTGAGCTACCTCGAGAAAAGGACCGACGATCTCCAGCGGAAAAGACTGGAGGAGGAATTCTCCGAAGACGAGGTGAAGACTGCGTTTGGTCAACTACGCAAGGACGTGGCAGCGGGCCCTAACAGCGTACCCATCACTCACTTTCAGCGGTACTTGCGTTTGTTCCACCAGTTGACCCTCTGCATCCGCGAAGAAGAAAGACTTCCACAGTTCTTCTACGAGAGTCGGATGAGATTGTTGCCAAAAGGAGGCGACCTCACGCAGGTCGCTCAATGGAGGCCAATCCCGATCCTGAACTCCGATGCCAAGTGGTTGGCGAAGATCTGGTCCAACCGCTTCGGCAAGGTCACGTCGACGTTCATCTCTCCGGTCCAAACGTGTGCAGTCCCTGGACGTCACATGTCGGACAATGTCAAGTGTGCCCAGGCCACCGTCGGACTCAGCCGATACGTCGGCGAGAATCTGGCGCTGGTGTTCACTGACATGGAGAAGGCCTTCGACTCCATCGACCATGGGATGCTGCTGATGGTTCTGGAGAAGCTAGGAATTCCGGAACACTTCAGCAACATGGTGAGGGTGGTACTCCAGAACAAGTACTGCCGAATCAAAATCAACGGCCAGGCGACGGCAGCAATCCGGATGATACGGGGAGTCCGGCAGGGCGATTCGCTAAGTCCGATGCTGTTCGTCATCTACATGGAGGCGTTGTCGTCTTTTATCGAGAAGAGCGGACGACTGCAAGCCATAACAATCGATGGCCAGGGTCTTACCCATCTGGCATACGCTGATGATCTACTCTTCTTTATCAAGGGAGAGAGAAATCAACGAGAGTTTCTGGATGTGGTAGACCTGATGGATCAAGGACTCGGGCTAAAGATCAACGCCCAGAAAAGCCAGCTCTTGCCCGTTGGAATCCTCGATCTCTCCACTCTTGCGAAGAGAGGATTCCGAACGGTGGACAAGGCCAAGTACCTGGGTGTCTACATTGGCGACGTCTCCGCGTCGAAGCTATTGTGGACCGAGATCCTAGGGAAAACGGCCAAGGAAGCAGCCAAGTACACCCGAACGGACCTTCGAATGAAGCGAAACGCCAACATATGGAACGGAGTACTCCTTCCAAAAGTGCTCTTCGGGGCGGCCTTCGCGAGGATGAACAAGGAAACCACGAAGGAGTTCGACAAGCTGCAGAGAAAAACACTGTGGGGCCACTATCGCCCAAGAGTCCGACTAAAACCCCTGTGTCGTCCCAGGGAAGAAGGCGGTTCCGGGATGAAGTCGTTTGCACACTCCATAGAAATCGTGGATACGCGACACATCCTCGACATTGCCACTCACTGGGATGACTGGCCGTATGCGGCGCACAGGGCCTACGCGTTGTTGTTGAACAACTCGAAAGGCCTGATAACTGCGCTGCTAGGCCGGGCAGGCGAATGGAAAAAAATCGACCCAACCTGGACGAAAAAGCAACGGCCGGTGCGAAAGCACAAAATCAAGATCGTGCCGAGAAGTAGGGAACTCTGGCAGGACGAGTCCATCCTGGTGATCCCTTGGATGCTTCCTGTCCCGCCGGACACGAGAAGCTGGATCCACCAGCGGTCCAGAGTTACCCTTCAACGAATCCAGGAGTGGAAACGAGGAGGGTACCTACATCACACTTGTATACTGAGGTATAGAGAGATAATGTTTGGAAGGCTTGCCCACATGACCCGCGAGGTGTGGTTCAATCACAACGACTTTGCGTGGTCCAGGGTAACCAGAACAAACCTCCGAAGACTAATTCAAGAAGAACACAGTGATATTAGTGCCCTCCAGGAAGCCGCCGTTCGCTACGGGAGTGACCGGATCAACCTGTTAGCGATTGGCACGTCGCTCTGGAGGAGTGACCTTCCGCCGGGCACCCAGGATGACCTCCTGATGTTTTATCATGGAGGAATTCAGAGTGGGTCCCTATTGCAGCACTACACCGGAAGAAGGGAAGATCGAGACTGCACAGCATGTGGAGACATCGACACGAGACTTGACGTCTTGACGTGTCCCACATCGCTGCATGACTGGCTGATCCTGAAAAGGATCATCGGACTCACCACCAGGTCCGTAATGGAGATCCTCGCCGGGATGTTTCAGGGGGATGGTAATGTTCCCTGTTACAATCCCATGGTGAGGACGACCATCGCCCTCTTCATCACCGCCATACTTGTGCGGTGGTGGAAAATGAGGAAAGCCAGAAGAGCCGCACCACCGATGGAGATCCTACAAGGGCTCCTGAAGAGGGAAATCGGCATTAGAAACTGTGGGAAAATTCAAGCCTGGACGTACCGATTCATCCTGAAGAGGATAGAAGACGACGCCCGGAACCAAACAGCAGGAAACCCACCATGAGTGCAGAACTTGTGAGAACCTAGGACTTCATAGTGGTAAAAAAGTGCCAATGGTATGGATGAGATTGTAGTGTGAATGTTCTTATAGAAAAATTTTAGAAAAATAAATTCACCTCACCCCTCGTGGGGCTTGGGGAAAATTGCCGAGTCGGCGACGATTAATCAGTTGATTGTGCTCGTGTGTGCCCGGAGAGGGAAAGTTTCCAGACAAAACAACAAAAGAAGCGCCGAGGTTATCACGGCGGAAAACCTGCAGTTGTCCTGTGCAGCAATACCAGCTGCCAGGATGCAGGCACTTGGAGGAGGAGTGGAGAGACCGTCGTCTTCCATGGAAGCCATGGAGGTGACGTGCGGCAACGGCGAGGCGGTGGTAGGCATGCCGAAGATCGCGCCCGCGGCGGGCTTTGCTGCAGCGGCGGCGGCGATGCCAAGGGTCGTGCCCGCGGCGACGACGGCGGAGGTCGTGCCCGCGGCGCGACGCCGAGGATGGCGCCCGCGGCGGCAACGGCCGCTCCTGCGGCGGCGATGCCGAGGGTCCCGCCCGCGGCGGCGGCGGCAACATCGAGGGTTGCGCCCGCGGCGGCGTCCCAGGCGGGACCAGCGGGCGTCCATGCGGCGAAGGGAGCGCAAGATGCGACGCCATCTTGCTCGGCTGCGACATCTCAGCCATTCTCTTACGCGTCGGTTGCGGCGGGACAAGTTAGTGTCCACCCGCCGAGGAAATTTGGGAAGCCCCTAAGGGAGAAAGTTGAAAGGGTGGACCGGCCGGTTGTCCAGCTAGGCCCGGAGGTCAAACCCATTATGTTTCGCACAGGGCTGATTAAGTTCAGCAACATTTGGGAAGTGTATCTGTCCCTAGACAAGACCGATTTGGACTTTGATCGCATTCAGGCGATCATCCCCAACAACTCCGGATTCACAGTCTTTACAGACTGTGAAAACATCAGGGAAACGTTGATCTTGAAAGGGATCAACATTCAAGGCAGGATGGTCTGTGGTGTCGGCGAGATGCCGTACACGACCGTCTATATGAGCGGTATTTCCATCTACACACCACAACTAACGGTGTGGAAATACCTTGAACAGTTTTCAGAAGTTCTCGACCACGAGTGCGAGAACTTCTCTGGAAAAATCTTTTCTGGCGACATGATCGCCAAGATAAAGCTAAATAAAGGAGCGCAGATTCCCGAAATAGCCGTCATAGACGAACCATCCCACTGCGTAAATGTACGCTACAGGCAGCAACCGGTATTTTGCATTGGATGCAAGCAGTTTGGCCACAGGGCCGGCGCTTGCCCTACATCACGATGTTACCGCTGCGGCAAGATTGGGCACCAAGTCCGAAACTGCCCGAAACCGGAGGTTTGTTCCTTCTGCAAGAAGCACGGGCACGCTAAATGGAGCTGTCCGGAATTCGCTAATTGCAGAAGGATCCGCGGACTCTCTCCCGTGAGAGAGAGGAATCTGAGGGAGGCGGAACAGACTCAAGAGATGGCAGGAAGGCCGAAGAAGATTAAGGAAGTCGTCCCGGTATCGGCGGACGGCTTCATAGGAGTCGGAAAGAAGGGGAAGAGGAAGACGCTCGTCAAGAAGCAGGAAGCCTCTCTTACCCCAGAAGTAGCGGTGGAAGGCGAAAAAATAAGGACAGTCTAGAAGGAAGAGCAAGTAGCGGAAGAAGTCACTCCGGTGTCGCAGGAGGCCCTGCAGTCAACCGAGGAGTTGACAAAACTTGCCGAAGAAATGATGGAGGTGCAAAGCGGGCCCCAGCAGGTGCAAATCCTGCAGAAGATCTGCGATGCACAGGAAACTGTGAACCAAATGGTGGAGGTAGCTGAGCGAGAGAAGCTGGAGGAACAGCTTCTCGCAGTGAAGGCCAACTTCTGCGCCAAGGTTGAATTAGAGGCTCTATCTCGAAAAATGATCGCGCGTGCCGAACACTCTACGAAGGAAGCGGAAGTAACCGACCTCACCGGAACGGAGAGTGACGCGGCAAGTGATAAACCGGGTCCTTCTTCAACGTCTGGGAGATCACGCTCTCCCAGACAGAAGAAACTCAGGAAGGCCAAAAAGTAGGTCTTCCCCTTTATGGCCTCATTCCTATCGACCGCCAGGAGGCTGAACATCGCCTCCTGGAACGTGAACGGTTTGATCGACCAGACCAAGAGGAAAAGAATTGTGCGGAGCATCGCACAACAAGACATCGTCTGCCTGCAGGAGACCCACAAGATGGGTCTCAAGATTAGTCAGCGGATAAAACGGCGTTTCAACGGGCATATGTTCGTCAGGGAGGAAGAACGGAACACGCAGGGTGTGGGGGGTATTAATCAAGAACCATTTGGCCCCTACTATCCTGGAAGTGTTCTGTCCCCAACCAGGACGAATCATCGGCCTTCGACTGGCCTAGTCCTCAAATGATCACCTCATCCTGGTGAGCCTGTACGGGCCGCACAGGCTGAAACATCGCTGTGCGGAGGCGCTGCATGCAGCACTCCGGGAAAAAGTCGCCCCTAAGGACGTCGTGATTGTTGCTGGCGATCTGAACATCTTGGATGAGATCACCTATTCACAAGACGCCAGACGAAGGACGGCGTATCGTCGGCTATCCGAAGAGTTCGGACTGATGTGGCTAACGGCAAGCTATAAGCCGATCGATCACGTCCTGCGCAGTACCGAACTTGGGAATCGCATCCAAGGTTTTCGAGACATTATGACCACAATGTCCGATCACTCGATAGTGCGTTTTTCCCTGAGGACGGAGAATCCTCGGCGAAAGCAAGGCACCATGGCAGCGCTCATCATCATGCCCGTCTGGTTCGAAACACATCCAGGACATCATGAGGTCCTGGCGGCAATTCTCAAAGCGACAACAATTCGACGAGTCGCCAAATGGGACAGCCTGAAGCACAGGATACACCTGTTTGCGAACATGCAATTTGGCGATAGACGATTGAGGCAGGAAGCGTACCGGGAGCTGGACATCAAAGATCGCTCACTCTCCAAGTACTTTGAGGAGTAGGAGAGTCGGTACGTCTTCCATAATGTAAAAGAGGAAGTCGGCGTGCTGGAGGAGAGGAATCTGGCAACAGATATCTTCTGCAATCAGTAGGACGGCCAAAAGCGACAGTCGTGTGAGGAAATCGTGGATGCCTTTCACAGACATTACACGAAACACTTCAGGCGCCAACATCTCTGTCGCTCTAGTCAACAGGCCTTTTTGAGCTATCTGGAGAAGAGGACCGACGAACTCCTGCGGAACAGACTGGAGGAGGAGTTCTCCGAAGATGAGGTAAAGACTGCATTTGGTCAACTACGCAAGGACGTGGCAGCGGGTCCTGACAGCGTACCCATCACGCACTATCAGCGGTACCTGCATGCCTACCTGCTTTTGTTCCATTAGCTGACCCGGCTGTAGCAATCTTGACGATCTACGGAAGTCGACCACAAAGTGCCCAGAGGGAGGCGCAGTCCATTAGGAGATGGAAGAACACTTTCGCCGCAGTCTGCACAACGGACATTCACACTGAAGTGTTCCATGATAATGGCGTGCCTTTTATGGGGTTTCTCGATGCAACAACATGAAACCCGTCTCCTGACTCTTCATGAAAAGATACCAGTGTTCCGACGCGCTAAGGGTCATTTCGCCTAACCCTGAGGTATTGTGAGCAGCTCATCTCAGCGCAGAAGTCCTTAAGATGGGACGCTCGGGATGGCAGCGTCAGATAACTACGAAGTTCTTCACGCCAACAACAGTTTTTTCGTGCATCATATGGTACAGAACACTGCTACAATGTTCGATCGTTGCTCTGCCTAGCTTACCTAAGGGAGGCAGCATGGAGGCAAGTGAAGTAAAGGAAAGTCAAAGGATCTTTCGTGGATTCTTTGCAATCTCCTTCAAGGGCTCCCGGGCATATGTTGCTAGTGGGAGGCAGACATATTCCCCCTCACTCGAGCTGTTGATTCTTTCCCTTGCGAAAATTAATTCCTGAAATCAGGCACCGGTTCGCGGGAAGGCAGACGGTTCACGTGTTCTCCATCACTAGGGTAACCTTCTGGAGCATCTAAGGATTCCATTGGATATTGCTGCGTCCGTAAGACACCAGAATGCAAGAAAATCGTTTGCAACCGGTTGATCTGCTGGAAAAGAAATGTAGGTTTTAAACGATCGCATTGTGCATAATTTTGCCGCGAGGATGAGTACTCGATATTTAAGCCGCCGTTATTGGATGCAGGCTTCGAAGTTCGCTCCATCTTCAGGTGTCTTTTTTTTTGTCTCCGCGCTCGTTGCTCTCGTCGGAACGGCACAGAACCATTGGGTGTTAGGGCATGACCCTACTTCATAATCTAAATAAACGTCGTCCTTGCGCCTCCTTTGAGAAAAGTTGTCGCGCTCTTAGGTATTCGTGAACTCTATCGGCCGCAAAAACACTAGATACACATCCGAAACCTGAACTAGCTGGAGCAGAGAAAAATTTACTTTATCCGTGGCCCACGTTTGCCATTAGGGCTTGCTGTGGCATTGATCATATTGAAGCTTCTTTTCAGAATACGCGAAATATTGAACTGCTTAGTGCATGTATAAATTAACAGATCAAGTCTTTAGGATTATCACTCTGGAACAGGCTGATGGCATCACTTCTGGAGATAGAAAAGTAGCCTCCAGTGTTTTGCAACAGTGACATTGTTCTCTTCATCTTGCAAGAGTAAACGAAGCGAAATTTCAACTACAGCATGCGACCATTATTGTACACACGGTAGTATCCATGCGCACTTGCAAATAGCGAAGAGAACAAAACATTACGGTGCCTTCCGGTAGAGTGTTCTGCGTTTCTCTTTTTCTCGGATCGTTTCTCGAAGATCCTAGGAACTTCGAAAGGTTAATCCAGCGACTGATTCATACAGCTTCAAATGCGTCATTCTCTGAATTCAACCGCATCCTTAGCAGTTCTATGCTGCATCCGCAATTTGGTGACAGCCTAAAAGGCGAAAAGTATAAGCGCGAATAGTAGGCACGGCATCTAGTTGTCACAGATGCTTTTAAAGATGCCTGAAAAGCGTCTCTACCTAGGCAACATCGAAACACTACTTGTCAGTATCCTGGATACAATGCCAAGGAGGGATGCAAGCGTAATGTGATACCGTTCACGGCACATGGTTCAAACAAGTGCTCCACCATATGTGGGCATTTATGGCAGGAGTTTGTCATTATTTCGTTTAATAAGGAATGTCGAGGAAAAACAGGCCGATGAATGAGAGTAAATGTTCGCAAAGAAGGACTGAATTCCTTCATGATGGCGGAGATAAACGAAGGCTTACGAGTGACCTACAAAGATGTAGATCTCACAAAAATCCTACTCCGCACATCGTGAAACAATAAACAACGAAAAGAAAGTTCTTTACCATTCAGAACCCGGTTTTGTCTTCCTTGTGTATTGCTTTATTTTTCTTCCATGTGCAATCAATTGTGCGTTTTGGTTTTAGGGGACGTAGCGTGAACAGCTTGCAGCATTTGGAGAATCATAAGACTGAACAACATCAGTGTCGTAATCTGTTTAGAATAATCCTCTTCTTATTTGCGTGGGTCTCCTTCTACATGCTGATCACGCCTCTAAATATAATTTTTGCTGTCTTACGAAATATCATGTATTCTTTCCCGCTCTCTACGTGAAAATGGACTCATCTTCTTTGGAAAGTTGCTGTCTGAATTTTGTTCCAAAACCTTATATATCAGTCTGACTTAATTGAAAAACAACGAAGACGAGTAATCAAAATAGTATTGACTCCACAGAAACTCCTGCAGCTGAGAAAATCGTTCTAGCATCGTTTAACGGACAAACGAAACATTGGATTCCCATGTTAAAAAAATATTATGCTTGCTTTCTAATAAGCAAAGGACATAAGTGAAGTTCCGTCACAAGATTTGAGTACGTCATATAGTAATGAAGTTTGCAACTGGTTCTCGGTATAGCAATACGAAATTTAAGTAAATCTTCTTTTTAGTGATGCATATGTGGTTCCAGATTAGCATCAGTATGTATCTGCGAATGATGCAGGTAAGCCACGTATTCTAGACGCTATTGGAAAACCTAAGCATCAACTGAGAGTCTATGGACGCTTTCATTATCATTTCATTCCCACAAGATAGTGTCCATTTTCCGGGAAGTTTTGTACGACAATAATCACAGTCATCGTGTTGTGCTTTCGTAAGTAATTGATGATTTCATCACTAAAGCACGCAAATGCTTTCTGTTTTTAGAACAAAAATCATCCCGCATTCCCTTTCCGAATTGCCATGGTAAGAGGGTCACGCAAAAGCACTGCGGTCCGAAAAGAAAGTAAAATACACATTACAGGCGTTAGGTCACATGGAATTCAAAACTAAGACTAGAATATTCGTAATGCTTTGAAGGAATTTTTTGAAATATTTCAATTCCAAATTCCCCTGTCTTCTGTTCTGCTTACGTAGAATATTTGAGATCTTTAGTGTCTTTTCTATTCAAAGCAAGAAAAGTTTACTTGAGGTGGTTTTAAATAAAGTAAAAATACTTTTTATTGTTATCAATGAATGATGTGATCGAACCTTTGAATATCCCTCAGAGAACGCTTAGTTCACGCAGATGGACTTGCCAATATAACTACAAAATCCTTATTTGGTGGAGGTTTCCAGCTACACTTCAGTGTACTCGGAACATATCCAGTATTTTTGCCAGGGTTGAGCCTGAAGCATAATCAAAGCACAATACGTTATCAGAAGATCCAACACACACATGATGTTTACGTGGATTCAAACTTTCCAAGCATATTCCTAATGATAATCGTGAGTTCTTGTTTTCTTGTGTAACTGAAACATCATATGATGAAATAAAGAGTAAAAGAATGTCAAATATCTTTACGAAACTTTTTCCATTGTAAACAAAGTAATACATGGAAACGACTGTTCTCGAAAAATGCATCTTTACACTTCCCACATAATTCAAAGAAGACAAAGCAATCAGTTCCAAACAGTAAAAATCAAACCACGCTTTTCCACGTTTCTAGATACTTCTCATCAACAAAAATAAAAAGCGACACTGGTGTTCAAAGTGCAGCGTATCCGAACACACGCAAAGAATCGAATTGAAACATACCTCCGAGATACACCTCCTTTAGGTTGTAGGTAGCAATCCCCATTGAATGCATTCACAGTGAATTCCACAATCATACTTCCTCGGAAGTCTGGTAGCTAGAATTCTGCTAAGTTCTATCACATTGCAAATCTGCGCTTACAAAAAAAGACAGGGAACACGAGCCACGTGGCAGTGGAACCCGCGAATTAGTAAGCGACAGTTGACACTTTCCAAAATCATTTGCGAATGTAGGAGAACAAGGTCCTCTCTTGTCCTTAAGTCCAATGACATGTGCGAGAGATCTTTCCAATGGAATCGTAATGTTTTCCTTGTCGGAAGATTTTGCAGCAATCGCAGCATAGCTCAACAGCACAGTCTAAAAGAGAAATGATTCGGTGACAATTTAGCGTCCGAAAGGACACATGGAGTACAAAACTTCAGTTCTCAGTGACGTAAAATGGCTACTAAAATTACCTTACTCTTGAAAGAAAGCATGCGGGAACAAATGTACACAAGAGAATTAGGTTAAGCAGTATACATAGCTAAAAGAAAAAGGTTTCCACACGCCACTCACGGATTCCCGATCAGCAAACTCTTTGATTAGGTTGAGCACCATCTGTCCTCTTTAAGACGTGGCTTGTGTTCGACGCTGTCGTCAAACAGCCAGCTCTATTCCTATCTTTTCCCACAATAAAATAATTGAAACATTATTGCGAACATTTACGAAAATTAGAAACAGTGGCATCAGCAACAACGAAGTGCTCAAAAGTGTTACAAGAACGAAGGCAAAGTCAGAAAGAGAGTATGCAGAAAAGGAAAAGAGGAAAGAATTCATCACACTACAACTGGTATGCTCCTTTACGCTAAGGCAGTTGCTTTTGCATATAGAACAATCGAAAGAATGAGCGTGTTTCTTCAAAGAGAACAACAAGCAGCACTCGGCTCACAGTCGTTCGTTCCATTTACATTGAACTGCTTGCATAAAGCAATGAGATGTAAAGCGCACCAAACATCGCTTAGAACACGAAATTGAACAAATGAAAGACCACTCAGTGAGTGAAGTGAAAATGTCAGAACTACGTTGCAAAAATAAATAGACGAGAAACACCAACAAAAAGCAAACCATTCTAGAGAACAACCAACAAAATACATAAAGCCACTTGAGTAGAACCGTTTGTTGAGCACCAAAACAGTACATACAAAGTAAACTGCGTGAAATCACAATCGAAACACGCTGCAACAAATCTCAATCTCCAAGGAAACTTAAAAAGACAAACAGTGCAGGCACAGTGGAATGTCAAAGATTCCCTGGAAGGTCAAAACACGCTCAAAAGAGAAATTGCAAGCCAAAAAAAAAAAAACTGGTTTCTATAAGTTTAGCCATGAATATAAAAAGTACGCTAGATGAGACAGCCCTTAACAAAAAGAACCAGGATTTATGCGAAGAAACGCTGATATGCAGATGGATTTCCTTACGTAGGTGAAGAAGAATCTCCACAGCATCCTGCCTTGCAATACTGCACACGGGATGAGAAATAATAACGAATGCCGCATGCTACCAAAATTCACCATAGCTTCTACAGAAATAAGAAATTGCGCAGACTGCAAACCAATAGGAACTGCGGTCAACACTTGTAACGACAAGAGAAAAACATGTCCAACACCCACAGCTTTCAAAAACATCACACTCCAGTACACGTGATGCAAAGATACAGGTTTACCAGCTGTAGGAGAGTTTGCTTTCAGATGCAGCGGGTGCAGAACCAAGACCTAACAAGCTGCGTGCAGCGCGTCCAGAGAAAGCTGTGATTGCAGTTATTCATTTTAAGTGACCACACAGCGAAGAAATTTACGCATCTACTCCAAGCGGCTTAACCGCAGAGTTGCTTTAACAATTTCCACTCACAATACGTGCAAGAAGAGATCAGGATGCTCGGAGAATGCTATGCATGTTGAAAAGCAAAGAAATGTGCGACTGATTAATGGAAATGACTGCTTTGCCTTCCTCGGTGTTTCTTTCTTTTCATTCGACAAGCAGCACGAAAAACACCCGTGCAAGGCATTCGCTGCACAGGTCGAGTGGGCTCTACGGAGAATTCAGTCAGGCGTGAATTTTTGGCACTGAATTGCATGCAGCGGATGAGGAATAGGTGCGTACGAACGATGGCCGCGCGGCGCATTTGTCGCAGTCTTCAGAAGGGAAGAAAGGAAGGGAATAACAAATCGGAAAGTATCCCACGCGACTCAGAGATCGCTGTTATCGAAGAAAAGCAGTCAGCTCTTCCACATTTTTTCCATACGTTTTGTTCGTAGAAGCAAGCGCGGATACTTTTTCACAACAAAGCGTTGACGTCTGTTTTGGGGAAACAGCGGCAGATAGCGTTCGTGCATTTACCATTAAACAGCCGGAAGGAATCATTCAGGATCTTCTTCGCCCTTAATATAATGCCACCTGAAGCGGCAATTACGGTCCTCCCTTAATCGCCTGCTGGCAGGGAATCTCGTGGACAGGGTGAGAGGTAGTTTATGCGATTCCTTTCTTTCTTGTGAAACAGCATCCCCATAACCTCTTATCTGACGTAACCAAGAGATCGCAAACATCGTTGAGAAGATGCTAACGGAATACTCTGTGATACTTGGGCTCCAGCTCTTTCTGAAAGATTTAAAACTATCTGCTTTTGTTTCATTCATTTTTTCCATCACCTTTTTTTGTCTGTTTTTATTTTAAACTGATTCGCCAGAGAAACAAGTTGGTTTCTCTGGCGAATGGCTTCTAGCTGCGACATGATCCGTAGCACGCTCAGTCCGCAGGATTAAATACCGTATGCGGAAGAAGGCCTTTTGAATTTCCTGTTGACTCTTCTTCTCTTATCATTTAGTTTCCTTTTCAGGACGAGTACTCTGACCCGTCCAAATGAGAATACGCATTTCGGTGAAAAGTCTACACTCCCCATCATGATGAAGATATTTCCTGTGCGAAGCAATAAAGGACAATTTGACCTTTCAGTAGGAAATTCTTATGTTTCAAGTCCATGGAATATTCTGCGAAATCAATTGACTTTACGCGATGCGAAACAGGTTGCTTACAAGAGCATCTCTATCCAAATTGCAATCTGTGCGCCGAAAGTCATTTGGAAATTCCTCGGGGGATTGAGCCACTGACGCATGATAGATGCACTCCCCTCCAGCTTAGATTTACGAGTTGCGGTGGTAACGAGGAGAAAAGCAGCCAATGTTGAAATCACGAAATTGTTGCTTCGTTGCTACTTCTGGTTTCACGGCACCTGCGAAAAATTGACGGTTTTTTGGTATTTCTTCTATAACCTTTAAGTTCAAACCCACAGATGTGAATACACGTGAGGACTGCAACTTACAGAAGTTAACACATTTAGCACCACATTACCAGTTGATTTTAATACGAAAAGTGGATGAAGATCGTGCGGTATCAAACTTGTTCCAAAGTTGATTTACTTTCATGTTGTCTTGTGTGCTAGGAGTCAGCAGGGGAATCTACTTTTTATGAGGGCATGAAGATGCATTGCTATCCAATGGTTTGCTTTTCGAAGATCGACTGTGGCCGTTTTTCAAATCAAGAAATTAGGACGAAATGTTGCATCACATCATAATTAAGTCCATCACAAGCCTGGGATCGTAGAAATGTGGACGTACTGGATGATGGGGGAGTCGTAGGATATTCTTGTATATCATGACGTTCTTTATGGAAAACACGTGCATCCAAAAACACTGAAGACATTTATGTAACAGATGCTACAAAGAGTACACCGTAAGGAAATGAAGGAGATAAATTCTTGGAGCTTTGGGTAGAAAACTTTCAAGCGTTGCGGGTGGAGAAATATGAAACTACAAGAAGGAGATGGAAGCGCAACAAAACAACACTGTTCATGTCAATTATACAGTACCATCGTGGAGTAGGAGAGTTTGAGCTCGATAAGTTTTGCGACACTAAGCGTACTAGCAGTCCAAGAGAAATATTCCTCAAGGTTGCACCATTTCTCTAAACGGCTGCTCTAAGCAGCGCCGTTTCTTTTAAAGTGCCGAGAATAAGAGGGAAACTCTGAGAAGTGAAGATACTGAAAAGGTTGATTCCTACGTAACAGAAGAGACTTGACGTCCCAACTCGGCTGCCAGATGCGGATGTCAAGTCCTATGATAAACGAAGATTTCATCGGAATTATGACGGAATTGTAGGAGCTCACGGGATTTTGTAGCAGTTCAACTCGTTGTTGTTACGTGGCACGATCTAAAGTTCCTTGCTTTCAGCACCTTTGGTGGAGTCGTGAACTGAACCGCATGGATCAGTACGGCTGTACTGTATTGACTCGTTACGCTAGATAAAAATTGCCAATCTGATCCAAGTTAGATCTCCGGAAATTTCTACTTTATCCGACTAGACTCTAAGGCATCTATCGAGAGAGATTTTCTCAAAAGGTACGGCGGCAATGCAAGCTTCACGCTGCTGCACCTTCGCGCAACCACCGCTTGGATTTTACTCCTTCTGTGTAATTTAAGCGTCTGGAGTTTTATTGCAGCGGATTACTAAGGAGCCATTACACTGCGGTTTTGAGAGATGAACCGCTCATGAACACGCATTTCCGAAATGCAAGGTCTTAGCTCTTGGATCGTCATGAACGAAGCTGAAGAGTCTGTCCTCTTTCTGCATAATTTTAGTTTGCAATCAATTCCTTTTTACTTGGGTCTTTATTTTCCGTTTCTACGCAGCAACTGCCTTCCAGCTATGAGCGGCTTCAGACGACCCAGAGGAGTTCAGCTTTAGAAGAGTTAACAGCGTATCCGGAGAAGCCACTTGAATTCGAATGCGTTCTCTTTGATGAGTGTTGCCATTTTTTGTTTTTCTATGCAGAGATGGGTCGAAGTAAATGCGATAGCATCATCAGTCACTTTCGGCTCTAAGTTCAAGTGTTCTGCATCGTAGCTGTGAGCTTCTTGTTTATTTGCGTGTTGAAGAACACTTTGCCTTCCTCTAATCATTCTCGAACGATAAACCCATCCGTTATCGTGAATCTTCTCTTGCTTTTCCCTCTAGGTTGATTTTTGTACCTTGTTTTGCACCTGAACGCTTTGAGCTGACGCACGATCGTGTCGTTTATTCGGTTTTCTTCCAGTTTCCTTGCTGGGAAAAGGCGCTTCTGAATATTGGTATTATCCTGAGAACTTTCAATTTAGAAACTCAGATGACGCAGTAAGAACTGAGACTGTGATGGCTGAACTCCGAACTGGATGCAACCGTGTCACACCTTGTTAAACGATGCTCTCCTGTCGGCGCAAGGCTTCCCCCTTCCGTTTCCCAAACTATACAGGGAGTGGAGGCGAGGAGAACGCGCGCTGGGTTTATGGCGAATCCTGCTGATGCTTCAATGATCATCTTTGGGGGATAACCACTCGGCGCACGACTGCTTCACCTACACAAAGAATTTCACATAGTGGCCATGGATAGCCGGCAGGCTATGTGAACGGTATTTTGGAGAATCTATCGTGCTTAAACTATCGTCTAAATATATCGTGCTTCTCTAGGGAGATGTATATGGCGAGCGCGTACACGCAGCAGATGCTGGAAGTGGGAACAACTGCGAAGATTCTAAGAGCAAAACGGTACGCTTGTTACTTTTCTTGTAAGAAAGTGAGCATCATCGTATCCGATCCGCTGGAAAGGGGGTGAGTTGCGTTGGAAACACGGAACGATGCACGTAAAAGAGATCAGTGTCAGCAGTGTTGGATAAGTGTGTCGTGATGTTCCAGCTGAAATACATCTTGCTGCATTGGCGCCTTACTTTACAGTATATTGCAGCGAGCTGGAACTGATTCAAATAGGGAGACTGCTACGAATGCCGATTGCTTTTTATTGTATTTTCAACATCGCCTCTTGCTGTGGACGATTTATCAGGCTGCCATATTTTCCTGTTTTGACATGCATATCATTCAGCGAGTAGCCTGATCTCTCCTTGCAGGTTCGGTGAATGGGAACCGTTGCATGAATTCAGCGGTTAAGACGTTTGGAGTAGGAGCGTAAAGCTCTTTGCCGTGTGGCCTGTTGGATTGCTAAATTGCTATGACATCTTTCTCTCGACGAGCTGTACGCAGCTTGTGATCTTGGTTCTGCACTCGCTCCGCTTCTCCGTCTGGCAGCAAACGCCCCTTCAGCTGGGAATCCTGGATCTTTGCATCACGTGTACTCGAGTGGGATGATTTCGAAAGCTGTGTGTGCTGGACAAGTTTGGCTCATATCGTTGCAAGTGTTGACCACGGTTCTTATTGGTTTGCAGTCCGCGTAATTTCTGATTTCTTTAGATGCGTTGGTGCATTTCGTTAGAGTGCGGCATTGGTTATTCGGACTAATTCTGTGTGGATCTATCGGAGGGAAGATGCATTGGAGAATCTTTTTCTTTGTTGTAAGAATAGTTGCTGAAGCAGGAGATGGGCACTATTGCTCTCTTTAGCATGGTTTTCATGTTTTGTTCTCTAGTTCTTTTGCTGATGCTCAAGAAGTGGAGTCTTAAACTTTTTTTTTTTGTCTCGAAGTAAATGCTTTTTCGTAGTATGGCGACTGAACTTTAGTCTCTGAGAAACAATTTTTTTTTCTAGTATTTTCTTTAGGGTAAATTGTTCTCAGTTTTTGCATGCTTTTGTGGGTATTTGTGGCATTTAAAGTCAGAGTTTTACTATGAAAAAAATTTATTGCTCTAGTTGCGCATATCGGTGTTTTGCTTTCTGCTCTAGTGTTTTTAAGTATTTTAAAATGTCACTGAATTTAATTTTGTGTAGATGACCACTGTTAGTATGCTCTGCAGTATCCCAACTGACTGCGCTTGTGTCAGTAAAAACGTAACTTTGAATAAGGATAGGATCATAGTGGATGTACTATTCTTTACACGTTTGGATGGACCTTGCAATCTCTTTTTCGACAACACTGCTACAAAGTGTGAAATGTTATATAGTAATCGATATGTTGTTCGACGTGCAGGGGGTTGTCGGCTGGACATCGAGGTAAGTGAAGTGCACTTAGCCACTGGTTATTATAATGCCTCTAGGTGGGAGGACCTTATGCTACGGAGTATATTAATTATTTTCTTGATGGTCCAGATGATTCTTGTACTGTACACTACTCAGATAGAATTGTGACGTACGTATCCTTCCACAATCTAGTTTGGTTTTCCAGAGGCTTTGCATATACCATTTTGAGCTATGGGAATCTATTTCACGTTTCCATTCATTATAACGCGTGGTGTGTGACAGTACGTACCAAATATCGTGCTTGCACATGTTAAATTTGTGGAATCTTTGAGCAGAGAAAGCATTTTTTTCCATAAGAAAGCACTCGAATTCGGCGCAAGTTCCTTCTCAGATCACCCATAATTTCTCTTGTATTGGGTTGTGGTTATTTGAGATTGTCCCGACTTCTTTTCTTACACTGTTTCTAAATTCTATCTCAACAGTTCCTCATAGAATTGCATGTGAGCTATCTTCATTGGATGTATTTTCGGATTTCCATGAAGATTATTTGATTCCCAACAGGACACTAGGAAATTTTTCAGATTACGTACAGGCCGTAACCTTCAGCCAGTACCTGGCAGCCTAAGATGCCGTTGGCCTGCAGGAACAGTTGTGGCGGTGAAGTTGAAGGGAGAAACTGATTGAACGACGCTGCAATTTAGTTGCTGCGTAGAATAAATTCCCTGTAGCTTCCGGTTTTGTCTTTTAAGGGAATACGAACTGCAGCTACATAAGAGTCGCAGAGCTCATAATTCCTAGCTTGGCGATGAGAACTTGAGATGATGTACTGAGAAAACACCACAACATGCTCTATGTGTCAACTGAACCCTTGAAAATTGCAAATAGCATAAGAAACTGACATTTTTCAGAGTTGCGTTTACAATATTTTATGACCATTCGGTATTCTACGAAGTGCTTTATGATGCTTTCCTGTTGACTTGTATTCATTATATAACGAGCGTTGTTATTATTTATTCAAAATCACAATATTCGCAGCTCCAGGTTTTCGAGCGCGAAATATGCAGCCCATTAGCGAGATTCGCCAAGGTCCACGCACTATGGATGGTTTACAGCACCTTAAAGGACATCCTGTTTATTCACAGCGGAACCAATGCGGTGCGTCTCATCACGTCCGATCTTCGTCTTCTGCCTACGAATCAATAGGTGAAAAACACTTACGTTCATCTGTAGTTCGCACTCAAGTTTCTATCAGACTCAAAATGCAGAGAACGAGGACACCAATCCAGAAATTGCCCTTTGTGTCAATGCCGATACAACAAGTTACCCGGAAACGACATAAGAAATTGTATGAAAATTAAACGCAAAAAGGCAGATTGAAGGCACTGCCGTGCGGAAAAGGTGGCGGTAAAAAAGAACACCGCAGGAGAAAAACAAAAAGTGCGGTAGAAGACAGGTAAAAGTGTTTGTCAGCAGCAAAAGACCTCGCTCTTGAAGCAACGAGTGCCCCTCTTAGGGCAGGGTAGCCCCAAGAGGAAATTCGCGCCTATGGAAAGCGCTCTTGCCTCAGGTCGGGTAACCACACTAGCGCCATCGGGCTTCATGAAGCCCGAGTGATTGGCAGTGACAAAATATGTAAAGAATAGCAATGCCGATGAAGCAAAGCGTGTTTGTTCTCTTCTTACCCCCCCGAGTGGCTAAAAAGAAAAAGAAAATAAGGAGAGATCCAATACACCTCGGATTTTCATTCGGGTTAGCCGGAGCTTTCATCATTGAAAATTTTTACAATCACGTATTTTATAATGAAGTCCTCTCGTCTGTACTTGTTTTCCATTCAGAACACATTGTTCTTTTTGTCTTATGCACTTGTAATTCCCGAAATGTATGCTGATGAAGTCTTCTCCACTGACAAAGGAAACGGGAAGAAGAGCAAAAAAAACAAAACAAAGAAACAAATAAAAAAAAAACGCTTTGGGGACAATGTC
This sequence comes from Raillietiella orientalis, assembly GCA_036172245.1. Taxonomy (NCBI): domain Eukaryota; kingdom Metazoa; phylum Arthropoda; class Ichthyostraca; order Raillietiellida; family Raillietiellidae; genus Raillietiella; species Raillietiella orientalis. The sequence continues at coordinate 504,870 of JAYWIR010000033.1, read as the reverse complement.
TATAGGGTGGTTAGGGAAGGAAATGGATCACGGTACGCCGTAGGGAGGCATTTGCATCCGGGTTTGAATGTGAACAAGTGCCGGCAAATGTTTGTTCAGTCGACGGCAACGGCAGGCCTTCTCCAACGAGATGGCTGCCCAGTGGATGGCAGTCCGACTGATGAGGCCTCTCCTTGAGGCGGTTTACTTATCCAGAATTCCGCGTATGCAACAGAGCACTGCTACACACCCGCAAAATGTTCTTCGGGTCAGAATGTTCAGGATCGATGAGAGTCGATCCCACATCTGACGGAGGGCACCACACTCGACGAGTACGTGGGGGCAGGTCTCTCTTTCTCCGCACTCTGCGCAGTTGGCATCCACACTCCCCGTTGTCCTGTGTGACAGGCGCGCTCTGCTTAAACGTCCCCAATGGAGCAGAAGCAACGCCGTCTCCTAACATTGCAGGGGGAGAATGTCATATTCACGAGACGCTTGGAACCACTTCAGCTTCTCCGTAGACATACCGAGCAGCTAACTCTAGCGCTCAATTTCATTTGGCGACACACTCGTTGTTTAAGCTCCTGCTAGTTTCCGGGGCGTCCACGCCTTCATAAGTTTTACGTCGTTTATCGTTTTACGATCTATCGCAGTAGCTGGTTAGCGTTCATGCCTCGATGGAGGCAGGAGAAATCCACCTTGGAATGTTGGAGCTCCAAAACACTTGCCGCGCGCAGGCGCGCAGCCAAGAGGCTCTTAACACTTCCACAGTGAGAGGGCGAGCATTGGCAGTTGCCAACGAGACCCCGAAAAAGCGGTTCAAACCTGCTGCGAAGGCACTGCCGCTGTTTGTCGTGGTGGAAACGTCGGAAGTTCTCGGGTAGTAATATCCGATCGCTTCCAACGATGGTGAAGTAAGACGCATGGTTGTGAAGAAGAGCAGAAATAAAAAGGCTACAAAAGTCGCTCGAATACCTGGTTCCAAGATTCTCTGAAAAGCGCAGAGCGATGAGTATTCGTGAGAAGGTTCCTCACGCAATAGCGCGATTCGCTATACAAATCTCGCGCATCCGCAAAGCAACCGTAACCAAAAGAGACGCTGTGATCACGGAACCCAATGCCAGAACTGCCTTGGAGCTAGCAGACACTGCCAGTTTTTCGCTGAAGGCGAAGAGCCAGTGATTTCTGAATTCCATCAAGTTGTCATTCAGGGATCATCGATTGCTTTTTGTCCTACAAAAAGTCTGCACCTTCCGCAGATTTGCTGGAGTCACTCAGGATAAGGAACCAGGACAAGACCTTGAAAGCGAAAGCAGGTGGATAGCGTGGACGTGCTCCGCTTCTGAGGAAGTGAAAAAGATTCAGGAAAGCACTGCAGAGTTGCCACACGGCTGCATGCAGAGCTATAGCGGCCGTGGGCGAAATTACCGTCCAACAAGTGGTGCTGCTCACTGTCCTCCTGACTGATAAAACTAGCAAAAAGCTGACATCTTATCAGCACTAAGAAGAAGAAATGCATCTTATTGCCATCTGTATGTTGCATGCGCGAACTTAAACGAAATGCAGGACGTCGAAAAGAGGCGACTAGTAGGCAACGCCCTTCACTCCATTAAGCTCGTGCCTCCGTAGGGAATGCACCATAATCTCTTTGGAGATTTTCGCGCATTCCATAGTTATACTTCACAAACCACCGCTCTATTCCATACCCTCCTTATTCTAATATATTCCTAGAAAGAATCATAAAACCATAAGAAATACACTCCACATGAGCTTTTGGAAGTCACAAATGAACACCATAAACTGACAACTTTACAAAAAAAAAACCTACCAATACTAAACCCTGCCGAAATCGAGAAACGCGATGAGGGAATGCCACCTTTGTGGTGCGGTGTCGCACGTATGAATGCAGTGGCGTTTCTCGCAAGAGGCAAATTCGAGAAATCAATGCGTGGCGTTGATTACGACAAGACCGGACTATTGGACCAAGCTGTCGTTAAATGGTTCGAGTCAATCGATCTCCTCCCTACGAACGTCTAGGAGCCAAGTGGCATAAGCTGTCTCGCCAAATCGATCGCATTCTTTTGCACGTGCACGCGCTGTGGGAGAAGCCCACGATATCCGAAAGCTAGAACAGCCTCTTCGGGGGTCAATCCGCGTCGCGTGTTACAATAGAAGGCGGTTGTGGGCTCCCCAACAAACTGGAAGTGGCCAACGAGGCCGTCCACCTCTGGTACGTGGGAAAGCCACGTCATTGCGAGTACCGCAATGCATTAGGGCACCTCCGTGAGAGGTGCCCCAATATTGAGTGCTATTTGTGCGGGGAAAAGGGATACCTTCGAAGCGTGTGTCCGAAACACCTCACCCCGGTACCGCCTGCATACAAAAAGGCGCAGGCAAAGAGAAAAAATAAGGTTGAAAGACCTAAAAGAGAAAGCGGCCGACGGCAGCCGCCATTCCCCCTTCCTCCAACACAGGTGTCTGAGGAAACAGTTTCCGAAGACGTGGGTATTCAGAAGGGCTGCGAGTTCGAAAACGTCAAAAAGCAAAAACCAGCTGCGAAAACTGAGAAAAACGCGGATAAAGTCGCGACCGGCGCGATTTACAAAAAGAAGAAGCCTCGTCTCGAAACCCTCCGTGAGTGCTCGGTAGCACTGGAAAGCATCGCCGTTCGCGAAGCTAACAGTCCCTAGGTGTAAGCTTCGTGTTTGTTGGTAATCGATCAGGCAGCAATGCCTAACACGACCACCAGTGCGTGTCAGGGGTTGGCGGCAACGTCTCCTCCAGAAAACATGGAGTGCCAGGGGGCAGCGGCAACGTCTTCTCCAGAAAACATGGAGTGCCAGGGGGCAGCGGCAACGTCGCCTTCAGTGGCGGAGGAGGTGGGGGCATCCGCCCACGCACAACCGGTCACCGCTGCAGCGAGGGCGTGTAGCGCCGTCGTATCGACGACATCGATTGCAGCCGCGACAGAATTAAATGCCTACGTGAAAGAGGGATACAGCCCCTCGCTATTCTACAAGGTAGGCAATCTGTTTTGTTCTTAGAGTGCGTGCGCTTTTTCAAAGGGGATGCGCACTCTTGATGTTAAAGAGCAAGAGCTCTGATTTATGACCATCCGTAGCGGGAGCAGCACGTAGAGGTGATCTGCAAACACGCAGATCTTTCCCAGCCTCTCCTCAAAACCCCCATGGTGACGGGAAAACGCAGGCTCCTTCCCATTACGGCGGACCACAGTATGGTAGTCCACCTTCTAGAAGTGACCGCGCGGATGCGGAAAGAACAAGTACGCGCCGCGTTAAGAGAACAAGGCACGGTCCTTGCAGTGTGGACCAAGCTTAGTCATTTCCAGGACTGGCCTACAGTTCAGTGCGGCCTCACAGCTGCACGTGTGAGCGTACGCAAATGGGTTCTACCCTTTTCCACAAACTGGTGGTCGGCGCCGAAAGCGTCGACCTCTGGTACGTGGGGAACCCAAATACTGTGGCTTCTGCAAAACGTCGAAATACCTCAAAAGGAGGTAACCCAACGTACAGTGCTAGGTATGTGGAACAATGGACCACACGAGGAAAGTGTGCCCACAAACCGCTGAGCGCGTGGTTTCCGCGAGGAAGTTTAAAAACGCGCTTGGCCGTTCCAGGAAAGCCTGGCAGCGAAGGCTGCCGCTCAAGCTTTGCCACCCACGCCCATGGCCCAGGCCGCGGCCGACATCTCGGCAACCAATGCAGAAAAGATCGAGAGAAGCGGTCAAGTGCCTGAATGGCAGGAATTAACAGCGAAAAAGAAAATGTCACAGAGAAAACGACGACATGATAAAGAGATCGCATACCAAAATGAAAAAAAAGGAGGTTAGCGAGAATTTGAAAGAATGCAGCGTCGTCGTGATACGCATTCCTGCCGATCGCTGCAAGGCAGAACTCGCTTCTACCGCCGAGCAACCCACTGTTGAAAATGTCAACAGCGAGCGGAGCGAGCCGGCGAAAGCGTACGTCATTGAGACCGCAATGGATAACACCGCCTTTGAGCGTAATGCAGAGGAGCTGGCTGCATCGTTACAGCCACACCCCATCAAGGCTGACAAAAAGACATTTAGGCGTCCGGCTTCCACCGAGGAGTCGAGAACTTCCAAACCCGAGTCGCAGGCCGGAAACGAAGCTTCCATCTCCGCGCCACCCTGCCGTAAGGCTGGACGGAAGTCCAGCAAAGGAAGGCCCTTCTCCACGAGAGAGGCGTTGGAATGACATACAAATGCGAGGGTGCCATGAGAGTGGAAGAATCCCGGGACTCGTCACCCGAGGAACCACCATGTACGGACACGGAGGAGATAAAGAAAGTGGACACCGAAAAAGTACCGCAGGTGCCTGATGAGGCTGAAACCTTATTGGGTATCTTACCCGCCTCGGAAGAGTCGGGTTCCCTCACACCATCATCCCGGAAGTAATGCAGGGAATCTCCTCCCGCCGTCGTGTAGGCATCGCCGTATGGAACATCAACGGCATGACCGACGCCGGCAGGAGAGGAGACATGGCCGCCATTCTGAGAAAGTTCGACCTTGAGCTGCTGCAGGAGATCCATGTGATCTCTGCAGAATAAGCGCAGGAGACTTCTCACCCGGTCAATAAGGGGCGCTTATTTCATATAATGTAAACAAAATCAATTATATTAAATGAACCAGCTGGGAACCATGCTCCCAATCGACGACTGAACGACGATTACAAGAAAATTGTTGGCACGCAGGCCAGAATAACACAGAACGGTGTGGGGAAACTGGGAATACAAACAAACAAAAACAAAATAAGAGGAAATCAATTGGGGACGCCGGGACAAGGATCTTTGGGATTGCCCTGGTTCGCAACGGGATAATAGTAATGGCGCCGGCATTTTAGCAGAGCGAGCGGGAAAGGGGTATCGGTGGGCTACAGGTCACAATGGTCAAACGATTGCGCCGTTCTTAAAAGTCTGTAAACAGGCGAAGGATGCCGGCGATGTCCTCTTTGAACTCGTCACCCGCATCGCGACGGATCAACTTAAGGAAATATTCAAGCGACGCTGCCGGGGTGGACATGGGCAACAGGAGAAGCAGGTCGTCGGCATAGGCTGCCACGGCCGGCGTACCTGGACAGGAGCTCGGCAGGTTGGCTAGCATCAGCCTGTAAGCCTCTAGCACCATTTCAAAATAGATGCTAAAGAGCAACGGGCTTAAGCTATCGCCCTGCCTAATACCTCGCCTAACCGGCACGCCGTACACGGGACAGCCACTCAAAACAATGGATGCAATCGCGTGGCGCCAGCAGAAGCGCAAGTACGCTAACAGGGATGCCGGGAGCCCCAGGCGTTCCAAGAGCTCAAGAAGAAGCTTTTGGTTCACACAATCGAAACCTTTGTGCAAATCGACTGCAAGCGCTAAGGCTCTCGGGGTTTCCCTTTGCGACCCGCGCCTCCGTCGGTGAGAGATCGAAGGCGTCGCTTCCGCATGACGATCCATCGCCACGCGATGATTCAATTGTAGCCATGTGCGGATGAACAAGAGGTTCGCGTCCATGGACCGCCCAGGAACAGCGTAGGTCTGCTCCGTACTTACCAAAGACTTCGCGATCCTCCCCATCCGCGCCACCCAAAATTTCGAGAACAACTTGACCTCCGAATTCATTCATGTGATCGGACGTCAATTGTTCAGTTGGCGCAAATCTCCGTCTTAAGGCAGGAGACGCACCTTCGCTGAGCGAAACTAGGCGGAGCATCGCCCGCGTCTCGCATCAGCGACGAGAGTTGGAGCACTAGGGGGATGAGCTCCACCGCAAAGCACTGGAAGAATTCTGCGAGAGTTGATCCTTGCCTGGCGCTTTTCGTCTCTTGAGCCGCGAGATGGCCGAAGAAATTTCCTCTGCCGTGAAGGGCTCATCGAGACGCGCGCGTTCCTCCTCGTGTACGACAGGTGCATCAATCGGCAGAAGCAGCTCGAAGAGACTGCGTTCTGTCGGTGCCTCTGCATACAGAGAAGAGTAATAGCGCCAGACTATCCGCAGAACTTGACTGACTCCTAAACAGGATGCAGAGGACCGACTTAGGCGCCCAGTGATCCATTCCCTGCCCCCTCCACAGCTCCATATAACTGTTTTTCTCTCCGTTATTGCTCTTTTGGTTTCTTTTTGTTCTAGTTTCTTCTTCCAACGCGCCTCGGGAATGGACCTAACCGGTATATGCACCGGCACCCGACACGTGAGCCAAGGTGGGAAATACAAGTGTTTCCCCACAACAAACTTTTCAAATACTTTATTAACTAATTCTGTGAGGACTAGATAAACAAATGCCCCATCATATCCGGATGAGAAACGTCGGCTGTAGCCGAGCATTCCCCGTCCTGGTCGTCGAACAGAACTGTCGCTCCGGACTGGCAGGCCTTGCGCTCAGCCTTGGCCTTGTACTCGGATAATCCACCAACGTGCGCGCGCCTAAAGTAGAAGCGGGCCTGCAGAAAATCTCTGCTGTTGGCTACACCCTCCCCGAAGCCGCGCGGAAGCTGGTGCAAGGAAAACCGGCTGCAAAACTCGCGGACACATCTTTTCAGATCGTCCCAGTCCTCGAGCTCACTTATGGCAAAGCCGAGGAGGTACTGGCGAAGATGCTCAGCCGCCTCCGGGTGGCTTAGTTAGTCTGCCGGCATCCTCCAAAAACAGTTTGGAGGCCCCTTGCCTGGCGGGAGCATCTCGAACTCGAGCCTAATGTGGTCTGAAAGCACGGACGGCATGGGACCTCTCCGACCCACTCGACAGAGCAAGTGTTCATCGAGGAATACATGGTCCGGTAATGTCGCCATAACAGGGTCGTTAGCGAACAAGTTGCACGCGTGCACGGACGCGTACATCTCTCCCACTAGCAAATTTCCCCTTTTGTGTGCGCTATTCTCGGTCAGCAGGTGGATATTAAAGTCCCCCGCGATGAGATGCGCCACAGTAGGGTGAGAACGAGTGAGCCACTGGCTTCGAACGGTACCGAGAAACTCGATCCTTCTGGCCCATCATCCAGCACTGCTCGGCGCGTACACGTTCGTTACGACAAGTTCTATCGATTCGGACAACTTGAGTACAAGCTGTCCCACTCGGCCTTCCGTGTCGAAGCGAACGCCGCGCACCGCACCCGCCATAGTTCCTCGTACGAGGAAAGCGACGCTGCACGTACGTTCGACGCAGCACCTATAATGTAGCGTTCCGCCCACATGCCGTTTGATTTCGGCAGCCTGGTCTTCGGAGATGCTGTGAATCTCCTGCAGGAGCGTCAAGTCGAAGGCGCGCAGAGCGTTAGCTACTAGTCGCCTCTTCTCTCCGCGTTGGAGACCGCTGACGTTCCAGCACGTCACGACGAGAAGATGCGATCGCCCTCGCGATCGCTTTCCCAGCCGTGATCACGGCTGGGAAAGCGAGGCCGTGGTGCTCGCCTCACCTGGCGAGCGGGCAGTAAGATCAAGGCCAACCGCTTAGGCAAAGTAATGTCGAGGCTGATATTGAATGTTCAGATGTGTGCAGTACCTGGACGCTACATGCTGGACAATGTCAAGTGCGCCCAGGCTATCGTGGGACTTAGCCGATACGTCGGCGAGTACCTGGTGCTTGCGTTCACAGACATGGAAAAAGTCTTCGACACAGTCGACCACGAGATGCTGCTGAAGATTTCGGAAAAGCTGGGACTTCCAGAATACTTCAGTAACGTGCAAATGATCCTCCGGAATCAACGCTTCCGGAATGAAATCAATGGAATGGAAACGGCTGTCATTCGGATGGAACGAGGAGTTCGGCAGGGCGACTCGCTAAGTCCGATGCTGTTTGTTATTTATATGGAAGAGCTTTCTTCTTTCGTCGAGAAGAACGGACGTTTGAACGAAGTGAACGTAGACGACCAGAAGCGAGCCCATCTAGCCTACGCGGACGATCTCCTCTTCTTAATAAGAGGTGAGAGGGATCAACTGACGTTCCTGGATGTGGTCAGCCTTATGAGAGATGGACTGGGCCTGAAGATCAATGCTTGGAAGAGCCAGCTTTTGCCCGTCGGAATACTGGATCTCTTCGCTTTCACAGGGAGTGGATTCCGTACGGTAGACACAGCCAAGTACCTGGGACACTACATAGGCGACGACTCCGCATCGAAGCTACTGTGGGCGGAAATCCTGAAGAAAACGGCCACGGAGGCAGCCAAATACACTCGACTGGACTTTGGGATGGAGCGAAGGGTTAACCTGTCAAACGGAGTAATCCTTCCAAAGGTACTCTTTGAGGCCGCCTTCGCTAGAGTGAACAAAGAAACCACGAGAGAGGTAGAGAAGCTGCAACGCAAAACACTGTGGAGCCACTATCGCCCAAAAGTTCGTCTGAAACCCCTGTGTCGTCCCAGGGAAGAAGGCTGTTCCGGAATGAAGTCGCCTGCACATTCCATGGAAATCATGGATATGCGACACATCCTGGATATCGCCACCCATTGGGATGACTGGCCATATGCGGTGCACAGGACCTATGCGTTGTTGCTGAACAACTCGAAAGGCCTGATGACTGCGCTGCTTGGCCGAGCAGGAGAGTGGACATGCATCGACCCAACCTGGAGGAGGAAGCAACGGCTGGTCCGTAAGGGCAAAATCAAGATCGTGCAGAGAATTAGGGAACTCTGGCAGGACGAGTCCATCCTGGTGATCCCATGGATGCTTCCGGTTCCTTCGGATATGAGAAGCTTTATCTACCGGCGGACCAGAGTTACCCTGCATCGAATTTAGGAGTGAAGAAGAGGAGGCTACCTACATCACACTCGTATACTTCGGTATATAGAGATCATGTTAGGAAGGCTCACCAACATGACCCGCGAGATGTAGATCAACCACAACGACCTCGCGTCGTCTAGGATGATAGAAATAAACCTCCGAAGACTCATCAAAGAAGATGACCGAGACATCAGTGCCCTCCAAGAAGCCGCCGATCGCTACTGGAGTGACCGGATCAACCTGTTAGCGATCGGAACGACGGTCTGGAGGAGTGACCCTTCGCCGGACACGCAGGAGAACCTCCTGATGTTTTATCATGGAGAAATCTAAAGCGGGTCCAGACTTCAGTACTTCACCGGGAGACGGGAAGATCGAAACTGCGCAGTATGTGGCGACACCGACACAAGTCTTCACGTCTTGACGTGTCCCACATTGCTACACGACTGGCTGATCCTGAAAAGTATCATTGAACTCACCATTAACACCACAACAGAGGTCCTCGCCTGGATGTTTCAGGGAGATGGTAATGTTCCCTGTAACAATCCCATGGTGAGGACGACCATTGCCCTCTTCATCACCGCCATACTTGTGCGGTGGTGGAAGATGAGGAAAGCCAGGAGAGCCGCACCTACGATAAAGATCCTTCATGGACTCATCAAGAAGGATATCGGCATCAGGAATTGTGGACGAATCCATGCCTGGACCTGCCAATTCATCCTGAAGTGGATTGAAGACGACGCCCGGGACCAAACATCTGGAAGTCCACCCTGAAAGAAGAACTTGTGATATCCCCAAGGTCTTGGGAGTGATGTTAAGTGGGTATGTTATAAGAATGTGATTGTCTAATAAATGTGTTTTCAAAAATAGAGAATAAATCTACCCCACCCCTTGTGGGACTTCTGAAAGATTGCCAAGTCGGTGAAGATGCCGCTGCCTGCAGTGTGTTTTTGCGCGGCGCGCCGCGCCTTGCTACGGGTTTGGTATCCGCCGCAGAGACCCCTACGTTGGACTGGGAGTTTGGCGGTATCGGAAGAGACAGCGGGTTAAAGCTGGAGGTCTTCGCACTGTGGCGATCTTCTTGCTTACCTACCTTTCCTACCGAGGTTCTTCGGATATTCCACGGTTCCAGGCTTGAACAGGTGTTTCCCATTACGGCAGCGAGAACGGGCACGGCACGCGTCGAACCCTCAGACCCCTTTTTAATTGACTTCATCGCCGCGATTTCTCCCTTTTGTGACGTTGCGGGCGGGGGCGCCTTTTGTATTGCCGCGTATTGCTTGGCTCTTTTGCCAAGCTTCCGCGAACACTACTTTTTCTTGGAGGCAGCGGCCTTTCGTGCGTTGGTCTCTTGGACGCGATGAACTTCCGCTGCTGCTCTTTTCTTTGCAAGGACCGGGCACTTTTTTATAACGTGCCCGGTTTCTTCGCAATAGCGGCATTTCGGGGTGGGACATTCGTTTATTCGGTGTCCCCCCTTGCCGCAATGCTCGCACGCGCGAGTCTGTCCTAGAAACCGCAGGTGAACGATCGTGCCGTTCACCTGCAGCTGCTGGAGCACAACACGCCTGTTCGGGATGGTGATCCTCGCGGAGGCTTGTCCAATGTGCAAAGAGGAGAAACCTTCAGAGGATTTGGCCTCCTCCACAGAGCGTCCACGGTAGCGAACTTCGCCAGCACACTTACGACATCGCGGTCGGAGATTTCCGGCTCGATGTCTAACAATTGGACGACAAAGGAGTCATCCATCACTGAAGGCACAACTTCCTTGCCACCGATGGACAACAGAGTACGGAGAAGGCGCTGCACAAGTGCCGCGTTTTTGCAGCGAATCTTGGTGTATTCCATCCTGCCCGCAGGCATGATGGCAAGGAGCTCCTCCTCCCGAACGCCGATCCGGACGAGCTCATCGATGAGCTCACGTTCGTTCCTCCCGTAAAGGGACCCATTGACCTTATAACGAAGTGTGGGCATGTAGCCGGATGCCACATAAGCCTGCAACTCTGCATCGCAGGGTTCTGTTCCCTGGGAGGTGACGGCGGTGTAGCGCTTAATCGAAGGCGGGGAAACTGTCACGGAGGATGTGGCCGCTTCCATTCCAATTGAATTGGGTTCGACGGCTGTCTTCTTCAATCCATTAGCAGAAATAGCCATACTGCACAACGCGGCTCCGTCCACTTCCAAGAAACACAAAAGTGCTAGCGAAAACGCACGCACAAAGATGCTCGATTGCGGACGCGGAGAGACGCGAAAACACGTCTGCACTGTGCGAGCGCACTAGATCGAACGAATCTCTGTATGGCGGCTATTTGTAACTTGAGTGCTCCAAGGCGTTTGTTAAGAACTATCCGAGAACAGGGTACCTCACAATGGGGAAAACAAGATACAAAGGGGGTGGGATCCCCGACACGCAGGTCGTTATGGCGAAAGTCCGCTACGGGAGAAAGGGAACCACAAATACACTACTATAAAAATGTAAAATAAAAATATGGTGGGCAGAGGAGAGGGGTCTTTGGCGAGTCCGTTCCTTCCATTCAAAACCGGCGATAGATGCCGACGATCTCTCTCCTTACGTCCTGTGGCAGATGGGCCCACTCGGCAGCCGACGACATGCTTGTGCTGGCTAATCAGTTGGTCTGAGGATGAATGGTCAGCTTCTCCAACTCTCGGTGGGCCTTGTCGTTGGCACGGGTGCAACACACGGTTGCAATTACAGCACTCATAGACAGGCCGCCTGGCGTGAAGAAGCGGCGCATCAAGTCCCTCGCGGTGTCCCCCTGGTGCAGGAGAGCTGAGGCCAGCCTCCGCCAAAGTCCTTGAAGGGCATTGCAGTCCATAAGCAGGTGCGGAAGCGTTCCCATTTCCCCGCACCGCTTACAGTTTAAGTAGACAACTCCCCCGGAAACACGGTTCTTCTGCTGGTTGGAGTCAAAACCCCAATGCACCACCATGATGAAGTCCTGCTTTCACGAAAGGGGGAAGGCAGAAGTGTCAAACAAGAGGGAGGGATCACAAGTTCTTCGGCGGACACACTCAAGTGTTCGCTCTACCGGAGGAGTCCCTTCGAGATGTGAATAGGCGTGGCGGCGTCTGCCAGCTCGCAAGTCCTCCAGCCGCCAATAGGTCGTGTTGTTCCTCCAATGGTGCAGGCGACCTCTCATCTCGCCGGTTCGAAGCTGTCATCTCTTACCCTGAGGGCTTACAGTGCGTCGGCGAGAGGGGTGACGGCCAGGGGGGTCCACTTCTCCTGGCTGCTTCAGACATCATCCACCCTGCATTACGGGGAGAGGTGAACGCAACAGGGTTCCAGGAGGGAAACATCCTGGTGCTTTGCCCAGCCATGCAACGGTTCCTGCCGCCAGGCTTCAAATTTCCTGAGGCGGCAGGAGATCCTTTCCTGGGGTGCCAGGATCCGGTAGAGTGGTTTCAAAGGGAAACCGAATCTTGTCGTGGGGTGCTCCGTGTGCGGACGCAGCGACAGAAGTCCTTCGCTGCCGGTGCAGCGCCGCAGGAGCAGGCGCGCAGGAGCGCAGAAAGGAGTGGACCAAACGTTGGCGCAAAGGGCCAACATTCGAAGATGCACCTGCAGCTCGATTCTCTCCAGCGTCAGAATGCCTAAGCCAGCATCCCGTCGTGGAGCTGCCAAGGCTTTCAGGCGGGTCCTGGACCTCGCAGGATCCCAAAAAGCGTTCCTAATCAGGCTGTGCGCCTGAATCTTCACCGAGTAGGTTGGCGGGCTAACCAAAAACAGAGGGCGCAAAAGAAGGGCAACGAAAGTGTTCCATATCGCGACCCGCTTCGACAGGAGGAACCTGCCATGCTGGAACGGGCTCAGCGCACTCGTAGCCTTCCGAAGGCAGTCCGACCGCACTTCCACTGGGCTGATGCACCCCAGCGGATCGCCCAGATTTTGAGTGGACGAAGCGGTCGACATCCACAGGCGGATCCAGTCGCACTGCCCCTTAAACGCAGCACCAATAGGTACAACCACTCTCTTGCTCCTGCTTACGCTCACGTACGCTCCCCGGCGAATCAGCTCGAAGAAATCCTCGAGACTGAACGCCGGGGTGCTCATGGGTAAAAGAAGAAGCAGGTCGTCAGCATAGGCCGCCACAAAAGGCGTTCCTGGACAAAGGCTCGGCAAGTTGACCAGCGTCAGCCTGTACGCACTTAGCACCAACTCAAAGAAGATGCTGAAGGGCAATGGGCTTAAACTGTCGCCCTGGCTGATGACCCGCCGCAGCGGCACGCTGTACACGTGGCAGCCGCTATAAGGGATGAAAGTTAGTGCGTGGCGCCAACAAGCGCGAATATACGCCACGAGGTGCACCGGAAGCCCGAGGCGTTCCGGGACCTCCAGGAGGATATCCTGATATACGCAGTCGACCGCCTTTCTTACTCCAGGGCGGACGTGTATTCTTGGTGCACCTTGTGCCAGGAAGTCTCCCCCAGTGCAAGCGTAGTGTGGATCGGTGGTCGATCAGGCAGCGATGCCTGACGCGATCACCAAAGATGGCCCGGGGGCAGCGGCAACGCCGCCCCCAGAAGCGAAGGAGAGCCAGGAAGCGGCGGCAACGTCGCCCCTAGAGGCGATGGAGGTGGGGCATCCGCCCTCACAGAATCGGTCCCCGCTGCAGTGCGGGCGTGGAGCACCGTTGTGTCGGCGCCATCGCTGCAGCCGCGGCGGAATTGTCGGCCTATGTAGAGGAGGGGTACAATTCCTCATTGTTCTACAACGTAGGCAATCTCTATTCTTTAGATAGCGCGCGCCTTTTCGAAGGGCATGCGCGCTCTCGATGTGAAAGAGGAGGAGGTCCGCGCTGTGACCATCCGCAGCGAAAGTCAATACGTTAAGATCATCTGCAAACATTCAGAGCTTGCCCAACGACTGCTCAAAACCCCCTTTGTGATAGGGACGCGTAGGCTCCTTCTTACTACGGCAGACCGCAGCATGGTGGTCCACCTGTTAGGCGTAACCGCGCGAATGCGCAAAGAACAGGTTCGCGCTGCTCTGGAACAGTTCGGAACGGTCCACGCGCAGTGGACGAAAGTTAGTCCTTTCGAGGACTACACGGGGCTGCAACACGGCCTCACGGCTTCGCGCGTAACCGTTCGGGAGGGGTGCACTCTTCCACACAATCTGGTGTTCGAAGGCGAAACCGTTGACCTCTGGTATGTGGGGAAGCCGAAATACTGTGGCTTCTGCAAAACGTCGGGCCAGCTCAAAAAGACGTGTCCCAACGTGCAGTGCCAAGTATGCGGCACAATGGGTCACACGAGGGGGGTGTGCCCAGAAGCAGCAGTGCGTGTGGTTTCCAAGAGAAGCCTTAAAAAACGCGCCCGGCTTCTGCAGAAAAGGCTGGCGGAGACAGCTGTGCCACCCGCTCCCAAGGCCCAGGCCGCACCCGAGAACTCGGCGAACAACGCCGAACAAGTCAAGAAAGCTAGCCAGGAGCATGGGTGGCAGGTGGCTACGGCCAAAAAATCAAAGAACGAGAGGAGGTTGGAGAAAAAAATCGCCTACCAACAGAAGGAGAAAGAGCAGGTTAGCGCGATAATTAAAATCTGCAGCTTCGTCGTCGAATGCGTTGTCGATGTTGGCAAACGCTGCCAGAAAGAACTTGCCGCTACCGGCGACCACTCCTCTGTTGACTCTGTCAACAGCGAGAAGAGCGAGCCGGCGGCGGCGTCCGTCATCGACACCACCATCGATGACGTAGCCTTCGCGCGAGTTGAAGAGGAACTGGCGGCCTTGTTGCAGCTCAAACCATGCAAGGCTGGCAAAACGGCCGTAAGGCGTCCGGCCTCCCCTCAGGAGTCCATCACTTCCGACCCTGAGGTGGAGGCCGGAAGCGCAGCCTCCGTTTCCCCGGCACCCCGCAAGAAGGCTGGACGTAAGTCCACAAAGCCGAGGAAGCTCGTCTCCCCCGTCGAGGGGGAAGAGATGGCATCTGCGAATGAGGGTGCCATGAGCGTGGGAAACTCGCGGGACCCGTCGCTTGAGGGAATTCCAAGCGTGGACACGAAGGGGATGGAAGATGTGGAGGCCGAACAGGTGCCTCAGGTGCCTGAGAAGGCCGAAACTACCATGGACATCCCGCCCTCATCGGAAGAGGAGGGCTCCCCAACACCTTAATCTCCCCAGCAGTAATGCCGGGAATCTACTTTTGCCGTCGTCTGCGCAACGCCGTTTAGAACGTGAACGCAATGACAGACGACGGCAGGAGACGAGACATGACCGCCGTTCTGGAGTCGTACGAACTTGCGCTGCTGCAGGAGATCCACGTGATCTCCGCACAACAGGCGCAAGAGATTTCTTACGTGGTCAAGACGGGGCGTTTATTGCATATTACATCAACAAAAAAAATCATGTAAAATAAATCAGTTGGGAACCAAACTTCCAATGGACGACCGAACAAGAATAAAGAGAATATTGCTGGCACGCAGGCAAGAGTAACAGTTTTGCGGACGGTGTGGGGAGGGCGGGGAACACAAAGAAACCAAAATAAAATGAAAACATGAATAAGGAGGACGGGATAAGGGTCTTTGGGATCGCTCTGGAAGACACGGGGATAAAGGCATGGGCACCGGAAATTTTACCGAGCGAACGGAGACTTAGTATAGGTGGGCGAGAGGTCGCAGGGGTCACCAGATTACGCCGTTCTCAAAGGTATGAAAACCGGCGATGTAGGCCGGTGATGTCCTCTTTCACCTTGTAACGAAGATGAGACCACCTTTAAGCCTTCTCCATGAATTAAGCTGCAAGCAGACTAGCCCACCTTCGCTGCGCTGACAACTCCAGGGCGTAGATAGCCTTCACGATGGAGCGAACGCAACATATGGTTTCGGCAATCGCGCCAACCAAACGTCCATTTCTGCTGAAGAAGCGCCGCAGCACATCAATGGCAGTGCCTCCTTGTAGCATAATGGCCGAAGTGAGCCTTCGCGAAAGTTCCCGGAGGTCACCGCAGTCCAGCAAAAGGTGCGGAAAAGACTCGATCTCTAGGCACCTTAAACAGTTTGGCAAAGCAGCTCCCTCGGAAACGATACTTCGCTGTTTATTACAGTGTGATGCACAATGTACAAAAATTTTGTACATTGTGCACATCTTGTTTCCACTGTAGAAGAAACACGAAGCTGTCCAAATAAACGGGGGGAATTTCTATCTCCTCAAGATGCACACTTAAATGTTCGCTGCATCAAAGCAGGCCCTTCGCTTGATTCCGAGGAGTGGCTGCTTGCACCAGCTACTTTGTCGTCCAGCTGCCGAGAAGCTTACTGACTCCCTCTATTTTGCAGAAGAACTCCCATTCCGCCGATAGGCAACCGTCGTTGCTTGCCCTGCAAGCAGACAGCGCTGCGGCGAGTGGTGTGGCGGCCAGATGATCCGACATCTTCTTGTCCTTCATGACTCCGTCCATTTGATGACTGAAAAGAAGTCGCAGGCATCGAAGATCTTTCGAAGGCGTTCCTTCGGAAGCTGCCCACGATGAAGAAGATTACTGCCGCCACGCATTAATGTTCATGGGGCGGCAAAATATCCAGCGTTGGACTTCCAGCAGTGAGAACAGCTGCCTCGGCGGGAAGCCAAACCCTATTCTTGTGTGCCGAAAGTAAGGTAGCAACGAAAGCAGTCCCTCGCTTCCCGTGCAGCGCCTTAGAATGAGTCGTGCGGGTGAGCACCACGGCGTACACCAAATCTTGGCACAGAGCCGCAGCATTAGAAACTGCATATGCAGCTCGATGCTTTTCAAGTCTAGGATGCCCCAGCCTGCATCCTGAGGCGCCGCCACTAAGTCTCTAAGTCTAACACGGGATCTTGCAGCGCCCCACAATGCTTTGCGTAGAAGGCGCTGCGCCCAAACTTTGACTTCCTGGGGGAGTGCACAAACAAAAACCAGGAGGCGGAGGAGGGGGCAACGAAGGTGTTCCACAAGGAGGCACGTTCCCACAAGACTCACTCGCCTCCTGAAAACGGGCCAAGTGCACGCTCTGCCTTTCCAAGGCAGCCCGACTACGCTTCTGAGATGCAGAAGTCGCCCAACGGCACGCCAAAGTTCCTGAGGTACCTGCCCGTATGAATCTCAAAGTCGATCCAGTCGGACTGCCCCTTCCACGTCGCACCCACCGGAACAACCATACACTTACTCCTGTTAACGCTCACGCCCGCACCGCGACGAATCAACTCAAAGAAGTCTTTAAGCGATGTCGCCGGGATAGACATGGGCAACAGGAGAAGCAGGTCGTCGGCATAGTCTGCCACGGCCGGCGTACCTGGACAGGAGCTCGGCAGATTAGCTAGCGTCAGCCTGTAAGCCTCCAGTACCAATTCAATATAGATGCTGAAGAGCAGCGGGCTTTAGCTAGCACCCTGCCTAATTCCTCGTCGTACCGGCACGCTATACACGCGACAGCCACTGAAAACAATGGATGTAATCGCGTGGCGACAGCAGGAGCGCAAGTACACCAACAGGGATGCCGGAAGACCCAGACGTTCCAAAAGCTCAAGAAGAAAGTTTTGGTTCACGCAATCGAAAGCTTTGTGCAAATCGACTGCAACCGCCAAGGCTTCCGTTGTCTCCATTTGCGTCCCGCGCCTCAATCGATGGAAGATCGAAGGCGTCGCTTCCGCACGACGTTTTACCGCCAGACGATGCTGCAATTGCAGCCATGTGCGGATGAACAAGAGATTCGCGTCCATGGACCTCCCACGAACAGCGTACGTCTGCTCAGGACTTACCAAGGATTCCGCGATCCTACCCGTCCGCGCCAACAAAAGTTTCGAAAACAACTTGACGTCCGAATTCACTAATGTGATCGGGCGCTCGTTCAGCGGCGCTATGGGACTCCTTTGCGTAGTGTGATGCTCGCACGATCGAAGTGCGCTTGCATCCGTCCGATTGCACCGGAATGGTCTTCTGGGCGGTCACAGAAGCGGACTTGCACGCGTTAAAGGCGCTGGCTTTCCTGAGAAAAGGCACAAGCCGCGCGTGTTTTCGTATTCCCGCGACTGCTTTTTTCTTTGGAAGAGCTCAAGGGTGGATGTTGCGAAGCTTTTTTGGGAGATTTTTCTTTCCTCCTTTCCACATCCTTCCATTCGACTTCGCTATTTCCGGAGGCTTGAGCGACAATAGTTGCGGAAACCTCCGGGATTTTCGCTGCTCTCTCTGAGGGCGTTGCTTTCGCTACGCCTTCAACAAACGGCAACGAAGTCACCTTCTTGACAGTCGAGAGATTCCTCGTCTCCTGCCTAGTCGGTGATTGTGATCGTGTGAGCCCGGACAAGGGAAGTTTTCCAGACGAAACTACAAAAGAAGCGCCGAGAAGATCACGGCGGAAGACCTGCTGTCGTCCCGTGCAGCAAGACCAGCTGCCAGGATGCAGGCACCTGGAGGACGAGTGGAAAGACCGTCGTCCTCCATGGAAGCCATGGAAATAACGTGGGGCAACGGCGAGGCGGTGGTAGGCATGCCGAGGATCGCGCCCGCGGCGGGCATTGCTGCGCCGGCGGCGGCGATGCCAAGGGTCGTGCCCGTGGCGGCGACGCCGAGGATCGTGCCCGCGGCCGGGAAGGTCGTGCCTGAGGCGGCGATGCCGAGGGTGATGCCCGCTGCAGCAACGGTGGCGACGTGGACGGTTGCGCTCACGGCGTCGTCGTCCCAGGCTGGACCCGCGGGCGTTTACGCGGTGCAGGGCGAGACGCCATTTTGTTCGACTGCGGCGGCGCAGCCCTTTTCCTATGCGTCGGTGGCGGCTGGAAAAGCGAGTGTCCACCCGCCAAGAGAATTGGGGAAGTCGCTATGCGGAAAAGTCCAAAAGGTGGATCGGCCGATCGTGGAGTTAGGGCCGAATGTGAAGCTTATCATTTTCAAGACTGAACTGATCAAGTTCAATAATATCAGGGAGGTGTATCTGTCCCTCGGTCAAAACGGACATCAATTTTGATCCCATACAGGCGATCATACCAGCAAACAACGGGTTCACATTCTTCACAGACTGTGAAAATATTAGAAAGCGATTGATCCAGAAGGGGATCAATATACAAGGGAGGATGGTTCGTGGTATTGGCGAAATGCCATTCACAACCGTCTTTCTGAACGGCAACTCCACCCTGATACCGCAATTGACGGTGTGGAACTTTTTGGAACAGTACGGGGAAGTTCTGGCCCTTGAATTCCAGAAGTTCTCTAAAAATATAATTTTCCAGCGACATAATCGCCAAAATGAAGTTGAAAGAGGGAGCTGTGATCCCTGGATTAGCCGTTCTCGACGAACAATCCTAGGGAGTGAACGTGGATCACCGGGAACAACCGGTATTCTGCACCGGATACAAGCAGTTCGGCCACCAGACCAGCGCTTGCCCAACGTGTGGTTGTTTCAACTGCGGCAGAGTAGTACATCAAGTCCTAAACTGCCCGCAGCCGGAGGTGTGCTCCTTCTGCAAGAAACACGGACATGCCAAATGAAGCTGTCCAGAGTTTGCAGACTGCAGAAGGATTCGAGGTCTCTCTCCCGGGAGAGAGAGAAACCTTAAGGATGCGAAACAGCCTCATAATGCAGGAAGACCGAAGAAGCTGAAAGAAGCCCTCCCGGTATAGAAAGACGGATTCATACAGGTAGGGAAGAAAAAAAAAAGGAGCATGCACGTCAAGGAGCAAGAAACCTTTCTTATCCTGGAAGGTGAAGAGCAAGAAGGCGAGAAGATGGAGCTAGCGCCGGAAGGCGCGGGAGAAGAAATAGCCGAAGCCACTACGGTGTCGCAAGAGGCCCTGCAATCTACACAGAAGTTGGCATAACTGGCTAATGAAGTCTTAAAGGTGCACAGCGATTCCCAGCAAGAGAAAATCTTCCAGAAGTTCTGCAATGCACAGGAGAAGGTCAACCAGTTTGTGGAAGTCACCAAGCGCGGGAAGCTAGAGGAACAGCTTCTCGACTTAAAAACCAACTTCTGCGCCAAGGTCGAGATAGTGGCGCTATCTCGAAAATTGTTCGCGCGGGCCGAACACTTGACGGAGGAAGCGGAAATAACCGACCTCACAGGAACTGAGAGTGCCGCCAGCAGCGAGAAGCCAGCTGCTTCTTCATTGTCTGGAAGAGCACGTTCTCTCAGACAAAAGAGACTCAGGAAGGCCAAGAAATAGGTCTCCCCCTTTTATGGCCTCTTCCCTATCGACCGCCAGGAGGCTGAACATCGCCTCCTGAAATGTAAAGGGTGTGCTCGGCCAGGGAAAAAGAAAAAGGATTGTGCGGACCATTGCACAACAAGACATAGTGTGCCAGCAGGAGACCCACAAGATGGGTCGCGAGATTAGTCAGTAAATGGAACTGCGATTCAACAGGCACATGTTCGTCAGCGAGGAAAAAAGGAACACGCAGAGTGTGGGGGTCCTAATCAAGAACCACTTGGCCTCAACTATTCTGGAAGTGTTCTGTCCCCAACACGGACGAATCATCGGCGTGCGATTGGGCTGGTCCGCTACTGTTTACCTTAAGCTGGTAAACGTGTACGGGCCGCACAGGCTGAAACATCGTTGGGCGGAGACGCTGCATGCAGCACTTCGTGAAAAGGTCGCCGCAAGGACGACGTGATTGTTGCTGGCTATCTCAACATATTGGATGAGATCAGTCATTCCCAAGACGCCAGAGGAAGGACGGAGTATCGGCGGCTGTCCGACGAGCTCGGACTGGTGTGGCGAACAGCCAGTCACAAGCCGATCGATCACGTCCTGCACAGCACCGAACTAGGGAATCGCATTCAGGGTTTTCGAGACACGTTGACTACTCTGTCTGATCACCCGTTGGTGCGGTTTTCCGTAAGAACGCCGAATCCTCGGTGGAGGCAAGGCACCAGGGCGGCGCTCATCAGCATGCCCGCCTAGTTCGTGACACATCCTTTACATCAGGATGTTCTGAAGACGATTCTGAAGACCACCAAAATCAGAAAATTCGCCGACTCGGACAGCTTGAAACACAGGATACACCTGTTTGCGAATATGAAATTAGGGGATAGGCGCTTGAGGCAGGAGGCGTACCGGTAGCTGAACATCCAAAATCACTTACTCTCAAAGTACTTCGGTCAGTACGAGAGTGGGTACGTCCTCAATAACATAAAAGGGGAAGTCGGCGTGCTGGAGAAGAGAAATCTGGCAACAGATATCTTCTGCATCCAGTACGACGGCCAAAAGCGACAGTCGTCTGAGGACATCGTGGAAGCGTTTCACAGGCATTACACGAAACACTTCAAGCGAACACATCTTTGTCACTCTAGTCAACAAGCCTTTCTGAGCTATCTCGAGAAGAGGACCGACGACCTCCAGCGAAACAGACTGGAGAACGAATTCTCCGAAGACGAGGCGAAGACTGCTTTTGGACAACTGCGCAAGGATGTGGCGGCGGGCTCTGACAGTGTACCCATCACGCACTATCAGCGGTATCTGCATGCCTACTTGCGCTTGTTTCATCAGTTGACCCTATGGATCCGTGAAGAAACAGACTACCTGAATCCTTCTACAAGAGTAGGATGAGATTGTTGCCGGAAGGAGGCGACCCAACCCAGATCGCTCAATGGAGGGCAATCTCAATCCTGAACTCCAATGTCGAGTGGTTGGCGAAGATCTGGTCCAACCGCTTAGGCAGGGTCATGTCGAAGCTCATCTTTCCGGTGCAAACGTGTGCAGTCCTTGGACGTCACATGTCGGACAATGTCAAGTGTGCACAGGCCATTGTTGGACTCAGCCGATACGTCGCCGAAAACCTGGAGCTGGTGTTCACTGACATGGAGAAGGCTTTCGACTCCATCGACCATGGGATGCTGCTGAAGGTTCTGGAGAAGCTAGGCCTTCGGGAACACTTCAGCAACCTCGTGAGGGTGGTACTTCAGAACCAGTACTTCCGAATCAGAAATCAACGGCCAGGAGACGGCAGTAATCCGCATAGGACGGATAGTCCGGCAAAGCGATTCGCTAAGTCCGATGCTGTTCGTCATCTACATGGAGGCGTTGTCGTCCTTTATCGAGAAGAGCCGACCACTTAAAGGCATAACAATCGATGGCCAGCGTCTTATTCATCTGGCATACGCTGATGATCTACTCTTCTTTATCAAGGGATAGAGAAATCAACGAGCGTTTCTGGATGTGGTTGACCTGATGGATCAAGGCCTGGGTCTAAAGATCAACCCCCAGAAAAGCCAGCTCTTGCCCGTTGGAATTCTCGATCTCTTCCCTCTAGCGGGAGAGGATTCCGAACGGTGGACAAGGCCAAGTACCTGGGTGTCTACATTGGCGACGTCTCCGCGTCGGAGCTATTGTGGACCGAGATCCTCGAGTAAAACGGCCAAGGAAGCAGCCAAGTACACCCGAACGGACCTTGGAATGAAGTGAAAGGCCAACATATGGAACGGAGTACTGCTTCCAAAAGTGCTCTTCGGAGCGGCCTTGGCGAGGATGAACAAGGGCACCACGAGGGAGTTTGACAAGCTGAATAGAAAAACACTGTGGGACCACTATCGCCCAAGAGTTCGACTAAAACCCCTGTGTCGTCCCAGGGAAGAGGGCGGTTCCGGGATGAAGTCGCTTGCACACTTCATAGAAATCATGGATACGTGAGCTATCCTGGACATTGCCACTCACTGAGATGACTGGCCGCATGCGGCGCACTGGGCCTACGCGTTGTGGTTGAACAACTCGAAAGGCCTGATGACTGCGCTGCTAGGCCGAGCAGGCGAATGGAAAAAAATCGACCCAACCAGGACGAGGAAGACACGGCTGGTGCGAAAGCACAAAATCAAGATCGTGAGGAGAAGTAGGGAACTCTGGCAGGACGAGTGCATCCTGGTGATCATTTAGATGCTTGCTGTCTTGCCGGACACGAGAAGCTGGATCCACCAGCGGTCCAAAGTTACCGTGCAACGAATGCAGGAGTAGAAACGAGGAGGGTACCTACATCGCTCTCTTATACTTAGGTATATAGAGATAATGTTTGGAAGGTTTGCCCACATGACCCGCGAGGTGTGGATCAACCACAACGACTTCGCGTGGTCCAGGGTATTCAAAACAAACCTACGAAGATTAATTCGGGAAGACGACCGTGACATCTGTGCCCTCCAGGAAGCCGCCGTTCGCTACGGAGGAGACTGCATCAAGCTGCTAGCGATCTGCACGATTCTTTAAAGGAGTGACCTTCCGCCGGGCACGCAGGATGACCTCCTGATGTTTCATCATGGAAGAATCCAGAGTGGATCCCGATCGCAGTACTATACCGGAAGACGGGAAGTTCGAGACAGGACGCCATGTGGAGACAACGACACGAGACTTCACCCCTTGACGTGTCCCACATTGGTGCATGACTAGCTAATCCTGCAAAGGATCATCGGTCTCACGAACAGATCCGTGATGGAGATCCTCGCCTAGATGTTTCAGGGGGATGGTAATGTTCCCTGTTACAATTCCATGGTGAGGACGACCATCACCCTCTTCATCACCGCCATACTTGTGCGGTGGTGAAAAATGAGGAATGCCAGAAGAGCCGAATCAACGATGGAGGTCCTACAAGGGCTTCTCTAGAGCAAAATCGGGATTAGAAACTGTACGGAAATCCAAGCCTGGACGTAGGGATTCATCCTGAAGTGGATAAAAGACAACGCCCGAAACCAAACAGCAGGAAACGCGCCATGAGTGCAGAACTTGTGAACCCATGGACTTCGGAGTGGTAAAAACAGCTCAAATTGTATGAATGAGACTGTAGTATGAATGCTTTTGCACAAAAATTTCTGAAAAATAAATTTACTTCAGCCATTGTGGGACTTGAAGAAACCTGCCGAGTCGGCGATGGGGCGACTGCATCCAGCGTGCCTTTGCTCGTCGCGACGCTGCTTTTTACGGCTTTCGTAGCCTTTGCAAAGGGGCCTGCGCTGCAGCGGGGCTGTCCGGAACTCAAGGGACAACGGAACGGGGCAAGAATTCTTCGTACTGTAGCGATCTTCCTGTTTTGCTACTTTCCCCTCAAGGCTGTTACAAAGATTTCATAGTACGTGGCTCGGAGAGGTGCCTGCGAGTTCGGCAGCGAGGGAGGGCACAGCACGCGTCAAACCCTCGCGCCCCTTTTTAATTGGCTTTCCAGCCGTGACTTTTCCTTTTCGGGGCGTTGCGGGCGGGAAGCTTTCTTTTGATCCTCGGATCGCTCGTTGTTCCTTCCGAGTTTTTACGGTCGATCTTTTTTTATTTGCCGCTGCGGCTTTTCGTGCAGTGGTCTCTTGAACCCGACGTATTTCCGCTGCGGCTCCTTTTTTTGTAAGTACCGGGCCCTTTTTGATCTCGTGCCCGTAATCTTTGCAATAGCGGCATCTTGGAGAGGGGCACTCTTTAATTTGGTGCCCATCCTTGCCGCACTGCTCGCACGCGTGAGTCTGACCTATGAACCACAGGTGAACGACCATGCCGTTCACCAGCAGCTGCTAAGGCACAACACGCCTGTTCATGAGAGTGATCCGCGCGGAGGTTTCTCCGATGTGGACAAAGGAGAAATCCTACACAGGGTTCGGCCTCACCCACAGGGCGTGCACGGTGGCAAACTTCGCCAGCACGCTAACCACATCGCGATCGGAGATTTCCGGTTCGATGTCGCACAATTGAACGACAAAGAGTCGTCCATCGCGGTAGGTAGGACTTCCTTGCCGTTGATGGTCAACGGCGTACGGAGAAGGCACTGCACAAGTGCTGCGTCCTTGCACCGAATCTTCGTATATTCCATCCTGCCAGCAGGCATTATGGCAAGGTGTTCCACCTCGCAAACGCCGATCCGGACGAGCTTATCTTTGAGCTCACGACCGATTCTCCCGTTAAGGGGCCCACTGACCTTATAACGGAGTGTAGGCATGTATCCTAATGACACATATGCCTGAAACTCCGCATCGCAGGGTCCTGGCCTTTAAGAGGTAACGGCGGCGTAACTCCTCACCGGGGGCGAGGAAACCATTACGGAGTTTGCGGGCACTTCAAGTGCAGCTGAAGTGCATCCAGTGGCTTCCTCTTCTACACTATTCTGTGTTCTGGCCATGTTGCACTATGCTACTTAGAGGATTGCACAGGAACACAGAAGTGGGAGCGAAAACGCAGGCAGGAAGTTGCCCGATCGTTAGCGCGTATAGACGCAAAACCACGTCTGCATTGTACGAGCGCGGGAGATCAAACGGATCGCAAGAGTACGGCTGCTGTGGCACTGTGGCACCACGAAATCAATCGGTATCGCCTTCCTGCTCCCGCAAGCCATCGAGGCCCCAATAAAGGACGTACAGTTTGATAATGCCGGTCGCGTCGGCCACCTGACTCTCAGGTGGTACAACTCGATGTTTCTAATCGTCACGAACGTGTACGCAACGAGTTGCGCGGACCTTATGAACAGGAGGGCGAGAAAAGAATTTTTTCTCGCCCTCCGGCGCAACTGGCTGACCGGAGCAGACGTGCGGAATGCCCATCTGGTTGCAGGGGATTTCAACGTTCGCCTTAAACCAGATGGGCAGAATCCCGAGCGTGACCTGTTCAAAGAGGTGTACATGGCGGTGCACACCTGTATTTTGTTGGCCAGTGCCGCGGGGATGGAAGACAGCATTGACCACGTGTTTCTTGACGAGCACCTGTGCCCTCGCGTGGGCAGGCGCGGCAAGTTACCGTGCGAGCTGTCCGACCATCGCCCGATAGTTCTCGAGATCCATCCGCGCGACAGGGGCCCTTCGTCGTCAGCGTGGCGTCTCCCAGGGGACAGACTGAACCTCCCGGAAGCGGTGAAACCTCTCCGCACGTTCCTACAGAGCTTCAGGCTGCATACACTCCAGGATTGAGACCGCTTCAAGCGGTCGGTCCAGGAGTTCTTCGACCAGTTCCCTCTGCACCGCCTACCTACGAGTATTGGGACCGGGTTCCGTAACGAACGAGCCTATGTGCAGGCCCGTCATTACGCCAGGACCGCCGACATCCGCAGGCTAACGGAATACAAAGCGAGAGCCGAGAAACAAGCCTGTCAGTCCGGATCGGCCAGCTTGCTGGACGATCAGGGCCAAAAGCACTCGGCACTCGCCCAAATCCGCGGCCTGCTGCGAAGTTACTACTCCTCCCTGTATGCGAGGGCACCTCCTGAGAGAAATTTTTTACGACTTCTGCCTCCAAAAGGCGCTCCAGCGATCGAAGAGGAGGAGAGAAAAACCCTCGACGAGCCTTTTACGATGGACAAGATCCTCTCGGCCATCGGGAAGCTGAAGGAGCGCAAGGTTCCAGAGGAGAACGGCCTACCCGCGGACTTTTAGCAAACTTTCGCGGCTGAGCTTACCCCTTTGTTATAGCAACTCACCTTGGTGACACGCGAGACAGATGACGTTACCGCCTCGTTCCGTTCGGCAAAGCTGAGGCTCCTCCCTAAGGGAGGAGATCTGAGAAGCATGAACAGCTGGCGTCCCATCACCATAGTGAATGCGGATGCCAAGTTGCTAGCTATGGTTTAGACAGAGAGGTTCGGACGGGTTGTCAACATCTTCATCAGCTCGGAACAGATACATGCTGCTCCCTGGCAAAGCATGGAGGCGAACCTGTTCCACGCTTCCACCTGGCTAAATCTACAACATGAAAGGAGCTTGGTGCGCAGCCGGAATTCCGGTGCGTGCGCCAGCTAGGGTTTATTTGGTCGTGAGAGGGAGGGAGCCCCTGCGGTCGCAATCGACTTGCGGAAAGCATTCGATTGCGTCGACCAGAATCTCCTGCTGGAGCTTCTGGAACGCTTGGGCTTCTTGGCCTCATTAGTGGCCTATCTGCGCTCCTGCTGGCGCGACGCGCTCATCAACGTTACTTTCAGCGGGCAGACCGTGCACGGCGTGCCGGTGCGGCGTAGGATCCAAAGGGGAGACAGCCTGAGCCCCTTGCTCTTCAGTACCTACTTTGAGTTGGTACTGAGAGCGTACAGGAGAACCCTGGCGCACCTGCCGCACGACTGTGCCGGTACGTCATTTGTTTCAGCGTACGCGGACGACCTTCTGCTTTAGCTCCCTATGTGCACCGCGGCTTTGGCGGTCGAGGAGTTCTTCGACCTGCTGTATCGCGGAACAGGACTTACGGTAAACAGGGCGAAGTCGTCCGTGATGCGAGTTGGTGCGGCGTGGGCAGGGCTGCAGGACTGGGTCCGTTTGGGGATTCCCAGGATGAGGTACTTCGAGTAGCTTGCTGTGCCGTTGGGGGACTACTCCCCTGCGGAAGCGTGGTCCGGCTGCCTCCCAAATGTAGAGACAGCGATCGGCCCGTTTCGAGGAGGCAGGTTTTTCCTGCTTAAACCGGCCACGGTTTGGAACACGTTCGCGGCTCCTCTCCTCCGTCCCCAGCTTTTTCTTTGTCCCCCTACAGTGAGGATTAAAAAGCGGACAGAGGACCACCTCCGTATTGCTTTTTGGGGCAATAGGAGAGCATGAATCCGTCTAAAGGACCTGTGCGCTCCTCGTCGGGACGGTAGTCTGGGGCTCCTGACGCTGGAGCGGCTGGAGCTTCAGTTCCAGTTCCAAATTTCGGCACTTGTTTTAGAGTTGTAGTGCACCTGTTGGTGCGTCCCTGCACGTCTTCTCCTCCAGCGAGCCACCGGAAAGACAGGACTGGCGTCGTTTCTTCCACTCCGCCGCCGCGTCAGCCGATGCGGACTTTAGCTACGGAGGTTGGCTGCGCTGTATCGGAAAAACCCAGGATTGTTCACCTGTCGCCCTTTGAACGGTAGTGCCTGGTTGCCGGAAACCGTTCGCACGTGGGGACAGTTCGGCATGCAACGCTCTCAACAGGAACGAAGGTTCCTTTTTGGAAGTTACAGAAGTTGCAAGCTTTGAGAGATCATGGGGGATGCAAAGAAGAGAGCGTGGGCAGGAAGAACACTCCTCGCTGCTGCGCTGCCCTCTCTGATGGAAGATCTGGATAGCAATGTTGCGGCGAAGTGGGAGGTTACAGTAACGATCTCTGGAAAAGAGAAGAAGATAGGAGAGTGGAAGACGGGTCAGCTGACTGACGCTCGCACCCCGAGTACGACTCTCCATGGTCTTCTTCGCTGGGGCGGGCTGCTCGACGTTCCCATTGAACGTTTGAAGTGGCCCCCGGTACTAATGAACACCTCCACCCTCTCCTTAAAATGGCTGGAGTTGGCATTTCTGTTGCAGTACTGGGGACTCCCTTGCAACGCCCGCCGTCACCACTGGACCTGGGAATCGGTGGACCCCAATTGCGTCAGGTGTAGTGAACGGGAGTCCCTCCCCCACCTGCTAGTGGATTCTGTTGCCTTTCGGCCCCTTTGTCTCCGCTTTGCCGCGGTCATCGAAATCCCCTGCGGCAACTGCAGATACGTGCTGAAAGTTCTCTTCGTTGCCGACACCATTCGGTCAGCGACCTCGTTAGCATCCCTGTGCTGCCTTTGCGGGATTGTCGCCGCCTGGAGGAAGGCTACGGGAGGACCAAACGACCAGGATGCGATCCAGCAAGCTTCCCAGTTCCTGGAGGGGGCGTCCGGATTGCCCCACCTGGATCCAGGAATACGGAAGGAGCTTGCCGGCATCCTGCAAAGGATGCAACGGCCCCAACAGCAACTGTGATCCCTTCCCTTACCCTATTAACTTTTTTTTTCTTTTTTGTTTTGTTTTTTGTATTTCCCCCTTCCCCCCGCTGCCGTGGTGGACCGTACCGGTCTGCGAATCGGTGACCAGGCAGGCTATGTGTTTCTTCGTGCGTGGCTGTAGCAATAATCCAGCCACTGCACGTCTTTGTGAATGTTTATTGAACAATGAACGCCTCGGCGAAATCCGGGTGAACATCTAACGCCTTGCGAAGATCTACCGTGGAGGCCAAGGCACCTGGCAATTCCTCAGGCCAAATGAAGCGCCGCCTTGCCCTGGCAGCCGCAGATGCGGATGCCTGGTTGTCGTGCGCCACGCAAAGTTACAGCTCGAGCCACGTGCGCGCGAAGAACAGGTTCGCCTCCATGGACCGCTAGGGAACAGGGTATGACTGCTCCGGACTTACCAAGAATCCAGCGATCCTGCTTAGGCGCGCGACCCAGAGCCTGGAGAACAACTTGACGTCCGCATTCACCAAGGTGATCGGACACCAGTTGCTGAAATGGCGCATGTCTCCGCCTTAAAACAAGACTCGCACCCTTGCTAAGCGAAACGAGGCCGGGACATTGCCCGTCTCTCGCATCAGCGCAGAAATCCTTAGCACCAGGCGGATGAGTTCCGCCGCGAAGCACTGGAAGAACTCCGCAGGCAGACCATTCTCACCTGGCGCCTTGCGCTTCTTGAGGCCCGCAATGGCGAAAGACACTTCTTCCGCCGTGAAGATCAAGTCAAGAGTGGCGCGTTCCTCCTCGTCGACCGCAGGGGAATCCGCTGGCACAAGCAGCTCCGAGAGCGAACCTAAGGACATTTACCGTCTCCGCTTTCTGAGTGACGGCCTGCACCCAGCTGCGTCTCTACCAGTCTTCTGCTGCTTGCGCGGTATTGTGCAAAGGTGGCACGCAAGAAGAAGAGGCCTAAGATGCAGGGACGCCATCCACTAGACGAAGATTTCTTTGGAGACGGCGACAAGGTGGCGTTTACCTTTCACAATAAAAACCGAACTTGAGTGCACTGGAGAACTCAGTGTTCTCCCACAGAAAACATTTTTTAAAGACTTTATTATTTAATTTTTGTAACAATTCAAAATAATAAATATCTCGGTTTATCGGTTGACAAACGGCGGACGCTATTATTGTGCGCTTCGTGGATAGGGAGTTTTTTGTCTGGTGTTTCGAGTGTGTTTCGCCGACGTTGACAGGCCGAAATGCCTGTGAACGCCGCAATTTAAGGTAAGGAAGGCGGGAAGACCGCGTCTCTTAAGCCAAAGAAGGTGGGATCACGCCCCACTGCTACTTCTGAACCTTGCCCCGACACTACGGCGAGGGCCTGGAGCGCGGTGGCAGCGGCGGAAACGCCCGATGTCATCGCCGAGATACAATCCTACATCCAGGAGGGCTACAATCCGGCCCTCCTGTACAAGGTCGGAAATTTATATTCCCCGTTAAGGGCGCGAAATTTCTGCAATGCCATCAAAAAGATAGGCATTGGCGACCATGAAATTCTTTGCCTGTCAATACGCAGCGGTGGGCAGTTGGCGAACCTCATCTGCAAGCATGCAGCTCTTACCCACAAAATGCTCTGCACGCCTGTACAATTTGAGGGCAGGAATTCACTCCCACACACGGTGGACCACTCTTTTGTGGTCCACCTAACATGGACAACAGTGCGGATGGATGAGAACGGCTCCCGCGCTGTACTGGAAAAATGCGCAAGTGTTTTCGCGATGTGGAGAAAGCCAGCTGTTTTGGAGTGGCGAACTCGAAGTTTCACCACTCCAAAACAGCTTGCTGGTTACCGGCTCCATGCCGGAGAGGTCCTACCGATGCGCGGGGATGGGGAATAAAGAAAAACAAAAAGGAACCAAAAGCTCAAATGTGGGGAGGAACAAATGTTGTAGGGGTGGGAGGGCGGGGACGGGATCACGGTGCGCGTGGACAGGTCCTCTAGATCCTGTCAAGGATCCGCACAAGCTGAGTCCTTTTAGCGCCTAAGTGGCGCCACTTGCAGACACTGCGCGCGAAAAGGCGAGTCCAGTGTAAGGCTTTGCCGGTTGGCTGACGCCTTCTTCTGGTGGCGTTCCAAGCCGCCACTATTCCTCTCATGCAGCAGAGGACTGCTACACTAGCGGGCGGGGACAGGGCGTCACTACAGAAGAGGCTCCTTAAAACGTCCTTTATGCCGCATCCGCGCAAGTCCAGGATCGCCGCGAGACGATCCCACAAAGGGCGGACGGCTCTGCAATCAAGGAGAAGGTGAGGGAGTGTTTCTTTTTCCCCACACCGGTCACAATTAGGATCCACAGCCCCCCGGGTGGTGTGGTGCAGGCGTGCTTTGAATGGTTATCCCCAGAGTACCACAATCAACGCCACATCCTGCCATTTCAGGGGGAGGAATGCACTGTTCCAGGACGCTGGGGGCCACTTCATCTCCTCCGGAGATAGTCCGAGTAGCTCGCTCTAGCGTGGAATTCCGTTAAGCGGGACACTCGGCGTCGCAGGGTCCGCTAGCTGCCGAGATGTCCACGCCTTTATCGATTGTGTCCTGCCTCCTATCGTGCAGGACACGGTCCATTTCCCCTGCTTGCTACTGTCCCTGGCATTCACAAGGAGTGTCAGCAATGTGGCGAGGGGGGTTATCAAGGCCCACAGAAGCTTGTCGTGGGACTGCACGATCTCCTGCAGCGTCCAGCGGACGTACCTTTTCAGGCAAGTGTTCCTTGTGCTCGCCAGAACGTGGATCTTTTCCCAGGTGGAGACTGACTCGTGCAACCAGGCAGAGTAGTTCCCTGGAAGGCAGGAGATCCAGGCGTTCTCTTGAACCGCAACGAGGATGCGTCGCAGCATGGAGCCACAGTGTGCTCTTCAGCAGACGCGCGCAGACAGAAACGACAAAAGTCTGCCGGATCCGCAGGCTCGTTGGGCCAGGAGGCGTGCTGGAACGCATCAAGGCGTGTTCCACAATTCGGCCGCGAGGTCGAGCGTCCTGAATTGGAGTTGCAGTTCCATGCGCTCCAGCGTAAGTACGCCAAGTCCACCGTCCTTACGTGGAGCGCACAAGTCTTTGAGCCTCACACGGGACCTCCTTTTGCCTCAAAGGACTGTCCTCAGGAGGTTCGCTGCTCGTTTTGGAATGAAATAAGGGACGGGGCAAACCTAAAGTAGGGGGCCAAAGAGGGGGGCCGCAAACGCGTTCCACACCGCGGCCCGTTCTTGCAAGTAGCACTTGCTTTCTTGGAACGGACCAATCGCCAACGCTGCCTTTTGGAGACGGTCGCACAGGGCTTCTGCTGCGCAGAAGTCCCCCAACCGAACGCAAAGGTACTTGAATCACCTGCCCGTGGGGATCCTCAAGAAGATCCAGTCCGACCGTTCAGCCCACGCCGAACCGACGAAGACCATGAACGACTTCGCCCTGTTTACCTTAGGGCCCGTTTCGCGGCGCAGCATTTCAAAGAAGTCCTCGAGCGCACTCGCCGGGGTGTACCCGGGAAGCAGCAGCAGAAGATCGTCTGCATAGGCCGACACGGCAGGCGTACCGGCACACGAGCTCGGCAGAGTTGCCAGAGTTACCCTGTATGCCCTCAGCACCAACTCGAAGTAGATGCTGAAGAGCAAGGGGCTCAGGCTGTCACCCTGTTAAATGCCGCGTCGCTCAGGCACGCAGTACACGTGCCGGCCGCTGAAACCAATATTGATATACGCGTTGCGCCAGCAGGAGCGTAGGTAAGACCGGAGGACGGATGGAAAACCCATGCGTTCCAGGAGCTCCATAAGGAGATCCTGGTCGACGCAGTCGAATGCTATGTGTGCTCCAGGGTGGACGTGTTTTCTCGGTGCTCCTCGTGCCAGGAAGTTTCCCCTAGTGATAGCGTCCTGTGTTTCGGTGGTCGATCAGGAAGCGATGCCTGACGCGACCACCAGGGATGGCCAGGGGGAAGCGGAAACGCCGTCCCCAGAGGCGATGGAGGTGGGGGCATCCGCCCCCACAGTATCGATCCCCGCTGCAGCGCGGGCGTGGAGCGCCGTTGTGTCGCCGCCAACGCCTGCAGCCGCGGCGGAATTCTCGGCCTATGTAGAGGAGGGGTACAACCCCTCATTGTTCTAAAAGGTAGGCAATTTTTATTCTTTAGGGAGCGCGCGCGCCTTCTCGAAGGGCATGCGCGCTCTCGATGTGAAAGAGGAGGAGCTCAGCGCTATGACCATCCGCAGCGGGATTCAGTACCTTGAGGTCATCTGCAAACATGCAGAGCTAGCCCAACGACTGCTTAAAACCCCCGTTGTGATGAGGACGCACAGGCTCCTCCTCACTACGGCGGACCGCAGCATGGTGGTCCACCTATTAGGCGTAACCGCGCGAATGCACAAAGAACAGGTTCGCGCCGCTTTGGAACAGTTCGGAACGATCCACGCGCAGTGGACGAAAGTAAGTCCTTCCAAAGACTACACGGGGCTGCAACACGGCCTCACTGCTGCGCGCGTGACCGTTCGGGAGGGCTGCACTCTTCCCCACAAACTGGTGGTCGAAGGCGAAACCGTCGACCTCTGGTATGTGGGGAAGCCGAAACACTGTGGCTTCTGCAATACGTCGGGTCACCTCAAGAAGAGGCGTCCCAATGTGCAGTGCAAAGTTTGCGGCACAATATGTCACACGAAAAAAGTGTGCCCAAAAGCAGCAGAGCGGGTGGTTTCCAAGAGAAACCTTAAAAAACGCGCCCGGCTTCTGCAGAAAAGGCTGGCTGCGAAAGCTGCCGCGAAGCCTGTGCCACCCGCGCCCTAGACACAGGCCGCATCAAAGACCACGGCGACCAACGCCGAAAAAGTTGAGAAAGCAAGCCAGAAGACTGGGTGGCAAATGGCAAAGGCCAAAAAATCAAAGAAGGAGAGGAGGATGGGAAAGAAAATCGCCTAACAACAAAAGAAGAAAGAGCAGGGTAGCGCGATAATTAGAGAGTGCAGCGTCGTTGTCGAACGCGTTCTCGACGTTGCCGAACGCTGCCGGAAAGAAGTCGCCGCTACCGACGACCTCCCCTCTGTTGACACTGTCAACAGCGAGGGGAGCGAGCCGGCGGCGGCGTCCGTCATCGACACCACCATCGATGACGTAGCCTTCGCGCGAGCCGCGGAGGAACTGGCCGCCTCATTGCAGCCAGAACCCTTCAAGGCTGGCAAGAAGGCCGTAAGGCGTCCGGTTTTGCCTCAGGAGTTCCCCACTTCCGACCCCGAGGTTGAGGCCGGAAATGCAGCCTCCGTTTCCACGGCACCGCGCAAGAAGGCTAGACGTAAGTCCACAAAGACAAGAAAGCTCGTCTCCCCCGTCGAAGGGGAACAGATGGCTTCCGCAAGCGAGGGTGCCATGAGCGTGGGCAACTCTCGGGACCCATCGCCCGAGAGACTCCCACGCGCGGACACGGAGGGGATGGAGGGGGTGGAGGCCGAACAGGTGCCTCAGGTGCCTGAGAAGGCCGGAAGCCCCATGGACATCCCGCCTGCCTCGCAAGAGGAGGGCTCCCCCACAACTTAATCTTCTCAGCAGTAATGCCGGGAATCTCCTCCTGCCGTCGTCTGCGCATCGCCGTTAGGAACGTGACCGGCATGACAGACGCCGGCAGGAGACGAGACATCGCCGCCCTTCTGAAGTCCTACGATCTTGCGCTGCTGCAGGAGATCCACGTGATCTCTGCAGAACAAGCGCAAGAGATCGAACGGATCTCCGGAGGGCGGCTATGGTACAGGTGTGGGAGAGCGAAAACTTGTGGTGTCGCCTACCTGCTTCGGCCTGCCGTCGAGGCCGCGGCTCGCGGCGTACGGTTCGACGATAACGGTCGTGTCGGCCATCTGACACTCAGGTGGTCCGACTCGATCGATCTGATCGTCACGAACGTGTACGCACCGAGCGGCGCGGACCTGATGAACAGGAGGGCGAAGAAAGAGTTTTTCCTTGCCCTCCGGCGAGACTAGCTGACTGAAGCAGGCGTGCGGAATGCCCATCTGGTTGCAGGCGATTTCAACGTTCGTCTGAAATGAGATGGGCAGAATCCCGAGCGAGACGTGGTCAACGAGGTGTGCATGACGGTGCACACCTGTAATTTGTTGGCCAGTGCACCGGGGATGGAAGACAGCATTTACCACGTGTTTCTTGACGAGCACCTGTGCCCTCGCGTGGGCAGGCGCGGCAAGTTACCGTGCGAGCAGTCTGACCATCGCGCGCTAGTCCTCGAGATCCATGCGCGCGACAGGGGCCCCCCCTCGACAGCGTGGCGTCTCCCAGAAGACTGGCTGAAGCTCTCGGACGCGGCGGAACATCTCCGCACGTTCATATGGAGCTTGAGGCTGCGGACACTCCAGGATTGGGACCGCTTCAAGCGGTCGCTCTAGGAGTTCTGCGTCCAGTTCCCTCTGCACCGCATACCTACGGGTTTTGGGACCGAAGTCCGTAACGAACGAGCCTACCTGCAGGCTGGTCGTTACGCCAGGACCCTCGACATCCGCAGGCTGCCGGAATACAAAGCAGGAGCCGAGAGGCAAGCCTGGCAGTCCGGATCGGCAAGCTATCTGGACGATCAGGGCCAGGAGCACTCGGCACCTGTCGGAATCCGCGGCCTGCTGCGGAGTTACTACTCCTCCCTGTATGCCAGGTCACTTCCGGAGGAAAACATTACACGACTCCTGCTTCCGGAAGACGCTCCAGCGATCGGGGAGGAGCAGAGAAAGACCCTCGACGAGCCTTTCACGATGGACGAGATCCTCTCGGCCATCGGAAAGCTCAAGAGGCAAAAGGCTTTAAAGAAGGACGGCCTGCCCGCGAAGTTTAATCAAACTTTCGCTGCTGAGCTTACCCCACAGGGACAGCAACTTACGTTGCTGATACGCGAAATACGTGAAGTTCATGCCTCGTTTCGTTCGGCAAAGGTGCGGCTCCTCCCTAAGGGAGGAGATCTGAGGAGCATGAACAACTGGCGTCCCATCACAATAGTGAATCCGGACGCCAAGTTGATAGTCAAGATGTAGGCAGAGCGTTTGGGACGGGTTGCCAACATCTTCATCAGCCCAGAATAGACATATGCTGTTCCCGGGCGGAGCATGGAGGCGAACCTGTTCCACGCTTCCACCTGGCTAGAGCTCTAACAGGAAAGGAGTTTGGTGCGCAGCCGGAATTCTGGTGCGTGCTCCCGCAGGGGGTTAAATGGTCGGGTGGGTGACGGAGCCCTTGCGGTAGCAATCGACTTGCGAAAAGCATTCGATTTCGTCGACCAGAATATCCTTTTGGAGCTTCTGGAACGCTTGGGCTTCCCGGCCTCATTAGTGGCCTATCTGCGCTCCTGCTGCGCGACGCGCTTATCAACGTTACTATCAGCGGGTAGATCGTGCACGGCGTGCCGGTGCGGCGTGGGATCCGGCAGGGAGACAGCCTAAGCCCCTTGCTCTTCAGTACTTACTTTGAGTTGGTACAGAGAGCGTAAAGGGAAACTCTGGCGCACCTGCCGTACGACTGTGCCGGTACGCCGGCCGTTTCAGAGTACGCGGACGACCTTCTGCTGCTGCTCACTATGTACACCCCGGCTTCGGCGGTCGAGGAGTTCTTCGACGTGCTGCATCGGGGAACCGGACTTACGATGAACAGGGCAAATTCGTCCGTGATGCCAGTTGGTGCGGCGTGGGCAGGGCTGGGTCGGTTTGGGGATCCTCACGGTGAGGTGCATCAAGTACCTCGGTATGCCGTTGGGGGACTACTCCCCTGCGGAAGCGTGGTCAGGCTGCCTCTAAAAAGTAGAGACGGCGATTGGCCCATTCCGAGGCGGCAGGTTTTTCCTGCCTGAACGGGACGCGGTTTGGAACACGTTCGCGGCTCCTCTCCTCCGCTCCCTGCTTTTTGTTGGCCCCCTCCACAGAGAAAATTAAAAAGCGGACAAAGGACCTCTTCCGCATAGCTCTTTTGGGCAAGGGGAGGCCCCGAGTCTCTTTGATGGACTTGTGCGCTCCGCTTTGGGACGGCGGTCTCAGTATCCTGACGCTGGAGCGCGTGGAAATCCAGCTGCGATGGCGGACTCTCGCCATCGCAGCGAAGATGTGGAGCATCGCTTGGTGCATTCCGGCCCGCCTCCTGGCCAGGCGTGCTTCCCGCTGCCAAGGACTCGCATCGTTTCTTCTGTGCCCTGGCTGGAAGATTCGAAGATGCGGTCTAATGCTCGGCCGCATGGCAACCCTGGCAAAGGAGAACGACTGGATGGTTTGTGGCCCTGCCAACTCCTCCGCTTAGCTGGAAGAGACTGCTGGCACTTTGGCCAAACAGAACCAGGAGTGCGAAGACCGGATGAACTGCCTGCGAGTCGGCTTTCACGCCCGCCGAACTCTCCGTGAAATTCTTCAATTTCCACCGAGTTGCACGTGGGCGGAAGGCACACCCCTTGTTACGGCGATGCCCTTCCTCCAAAGGGCGCTTCACGAAAGCCGGAAGCCAAGGTGGCAAGTCTGCTGCCGTATCGCAGGCAGAGAGAAGATGATGAGCGGCTGAACCATGGGAGAGTTGACAGATGCAACGAGCCCTAGTCTCCAGCCGCGTGGATTTAGAAGATGGAGCGAGCTGCTCAACATTTGATTGGATGACCTGAAGTGGTCCCCGGTTTTACTTGGATCCAGGATTCTTCCCCTGAAGTGGCAAGAATCGGCGCTTCTGTGGCTGCATTGGGGTGTACCCTGCAACGCGCGCCGCTTTCACTGGACGCGGGGAAGAGTAAATCCGGCGTGTGTTAGGTGTGGGGAGCGGGAGTCGCTCCTCCACCTCTTAGTTGAATGCCATGCCTCCAGATTCTATGGGATCGTTTGAAAACGGCCCTCCGGATAGCGGATGGTGGCAATGTTGGATGTGTCTTCAGTCTTGTCTTCGTGCGGGACGCCCTCAGTCCAGCCGCAGCCCTGGC
Organism: Raillietiella orientalis; assembly: GCA_036172245.1. Classification (NCBI taxonomy): domain Eukaryota; kingdom Metazoa; phylum Arthropoda; class Ichthyostraca; order Raillietiellida; family Raillietiellidae; genus Raillietiella; species Raillietiella orientalis. Next base: position 467,616 of record JAYWIR010000033.1, on the reverse strand, counting down.
AGCACTTTGCTACATTCGTGGTATCGTGGCGGCCTGGAGGGATGCCGAAGATAAAGGCTGCATCGTGAGGGACGTCATCGAGTATGCTTCTTGCTTCCTGCAGAGAGCTACCCGATGGCCCAATCTAGGAAAACTGAAAATAGAACCAGAAGGCATCCTGCAAAGTATGGGCGCTCCCAGCAGTCTTCTGTGATCCCTTCATGGCCCTCCAAACTTTTTTTTTGTGGTTTGTTTTTCGCTTTTATTTTATTTTTGTTTTCTCCCTTATCCCCCTTCACTGCCGAGGAGAGCCACACAGGGCTGCGTCCCGGTGTCCCGGCAGTTCCAGTATAGCGTGGTCGTCAGTGGGGCCTTGTTCCACGTTGTGTATTGACCGTTGAAATGTTTTTAATGAACGTCCCGGCGAATCCGGGTGGCATCGCCGAAAGCCGGTGTGGGTGGACGTGTTTTTTGGTCGCTCCGCCAGCCTTGTCTGGGAAGCAACCAGAGTTTTTAGTGTAGTCAGGTGTAAAGTGTGGGTCGTCGGTGTCCGATGGCAGCCGTGTTAGAGGACACTGCGATGGATGTAGTTGTGGGGGAGGCAAGTTCTACCACAAGACCTACAGCTATGGGGCAATAGTCCCTGGAACGTCTTTGCAGCCGGCGAAGACTTGGAGTGAAATGGTCGCCGCTCCCAGTGCAGAGGCCATGGCCAAGGAAGCCGCCTATCGGGCCTCTGAATACAAGCCATCGCTTGTATACAAGGTAGGCCCTTTGTTTGAAATAAACACGGCGCGCTCTTTCAGCAGAGCGCTTCAAAACGCTAATGTCCGTGAGGAAGATCTGGAAGGTCTGTGCGTGCTCAGCGGGGCGCCGCGGGTTGAGCTGGTGTGCAACAGCTCAGCCTATCCGATCGCCTTATAAATACCCCGCTGATCATGGACGGCCGTAAGATCTTCCCGGTGTCAATGGACCACTCGGTAGTGGTCCACTTGACAGGAATATCCAAGCGCATGACGCGCACTGCCCTAAAAGCAAAATTAAGTAAGTACGGGGACGTACACGCGCTGTGGCCGAAGCCCACAATCTTTGAGGGCTACGGACGCCACTTCGGGGGCCTGGCCGCGGCACGCTTAATCCCCAAAAACAAAGCGAAGCTACCCTACAAACTTGAGGTCGCGGGAGAACCGGTAGACCTCTGGTATGCGGGCAAGACACGGTATTGCGGCTACTGTGAAGCGGTCGAACACATCCGTAAGAGGTGCCTAAACATCGTATGCTACTTGTGCGGGGAGAAGGGACACGTCCGTCGCGTGTGCCCTAAACGCCCCACCCTAATTTCCTCGGCCGTTAAAAAGGCGCAAGGGAAACGCGCGGGGAAAGAAAAAATAGAAAACCGTGAAACTGGCCGAGAAAAGCTGCCAATAATTCAAGCTTCAAGCGCGGCATCGGAGAAAAATCTTCCCGAAACCGCAGAGGGTGAACAGGGCTTGCATCTAGTCAAAGCCAAAAAAGAAAAAAAGGACAAGCATGTCCCAAAGAAAGAAGAGAAGGCGGCGGCCGGAACAAAAGCCCAATCCGTGTCGCGTGTAAAAACTCTCCGGGAATGCACGGTTACTCTGGAGCGCATTGACGTTCCCGCCGTCACAACCGGGGGCGATACGGCTTCGATCGATTTTCCCGCCGCGACGAATGCGCGCGAAAACCCACCCCCTGCTTGCGAAGAGGGTCAGCCGGACGACAAAATCGCCGAAACCAAGGACGCAGCCTTCGAGAAGGCCGCCGGAAAGCTTTTCGCAAAGATGCCGAACACGAGAACCCTTCGCGAAAAGGGTTGTGTAGTTCGGCAGTGGCTAAAGTGGCCCCCGCAGGTGAGTCGGACCGGGAGGCCGGAAGTGCATCCTCCTCTGCGGAAGCATTACTAAGGAAAGCGGGGCGAAAATCCCAGAAACCCCGAAGGTGCATTCCGCCTACTCGTGAGGGGGATCCAATAGTGGAGGAACCAGTGGATGGCAGCGTGGGAGCCCAAGTCGGGCATCACCCACGTGCGGAAGTCGACGAGGAGGCGATTCCAATGGAGGAGGGTAACCTGGGGTCAGTAGTGCCCCCTGAAACCGCCGAACCTGAACCACCGGCACCAATGGATGTGGGTCAACAGGTACGAACAACACCCCTTTCGCACGGGCAGCCGGAGACGTCGGCACTAAAGAAGGATGGGGAGTTGGTGGGCAAGACGCCGACCCCGTCCAGCGACCCGCCCCAAAAGGTGGCTGGAGCAACACCGCGAGGTTCCCAGGAATAATACCTGGACTCGCCTGTCGCCGTAGGATCCGCGCGGCCAGTTGGAATGTTAACGGGCTGCGCGACCACGGAAACAGACGAGATACAGCCGCCACCTTGCGAGATTTCGACCTGGTACATTTGCAGGAGATCCACGCGATCACCGCAAAAAACGCCCAGGACATCGAAACGAACGCGGGAGGGCGGTTGTACTGGAGATGCGGCGCCCGCAACACTTGTGAGGTCGCGTTCTTCCTAAAGCCAGCCATTAACGCGGCCGTGAAGGGCGTGCGCTTTAAGGACGGCGGACGGATCGGCCAACTGATTCTCAGGTGGTCCGATTCGATCGACCTCATCGTCACCAATGTGTGCGCTCCTAGCGGTAAACAGGGATACCAGCAGCGCAACGCGTTACTGGAAACCTTGAAGCGCGAATAGCTGGTGGACGCGGACGTGCGAAAGGCGCATCTGATAGCAGGGGATTTCAACGTCCGCCTGCTCTCAGATCAGCCCGGACCAAAGGGGAACGTGATCAACGAGTTGGGCTCCGCCATGCGCGCGCGCAAGTTGTTGACAGAAATAAGCGGGATGGTCAGCAGCGTGGATCACGTCTTCCTCGACGAAGACCTGTTCAGACGGGTAAGAAAACGAGGGACAGTTGGATCGACGCTGTTGGACTATTCCCGGTAATTATTCGAGATGCGCCCGCGCGACAAGGGACCGCCATCCAGGGATTGGCGTATGCAAGGGGAATGGACGCGCGTGTGAGGAGGGAAAGAACATCTTCGTGAATTCCTGCGAGGTATCACCCTCCAGAGTCTCGCGGATTGGGACCTATTTAAGGACTCAATTTGGGAGCTCTGCGAACAGTTCCCTGTGCAACATCTGCCCCGGGGATTCGGCGTTGCCACCCGGGGACGCCCAAGGCGTTTATTTATAAAAAACTTTACAATCGCGGTACCAGGCCCCGCTCACAGCCTCATGCACGGGACCTACCGGGACGCCGAGACGCAGCCCGGCGTTGCACTCCCCGGCAACGAAAGGGGATGGGAAAAAACAAAAATAAAAACAAGAACGCAAACAAACAAATGAGGTTCGGGGGCAGAAAAGGGATCACTGTTCGCTGGGAGGAGGGCCCATCCGTTGAAGGAAGCCCTCGAGCTCCATCTGTATATTCCCCAGTTGGGGCGATCCAGCAGCTCTCCGCAAGAAGCGTTGGGCATATGGGATGACATCCCTCGCGTGTTGACCCACTCCTTCCTTGTTGGTGTCGCTCCATGCCGCCACGATGCCTCGGACGCAGCACATGGCTGCAAATCTGCGGCTGCCTGCAGGGCGCCCTTCACGAAGAGAGCCGAAGAACGTCTCTAAAGGAACTGTCCGTAGGGAGACAGAGGATCCTACCAAAGCGTTCCCAAAGAACACGAAGGGCAGCACAGTCCACAATAAGGTGGAAGAGCGATTCCCGCTCTCCGCACCTGACACACGCAGGATCCACAACTCCTCTTGTCCAGTGAGAGCGGCGTGCGTTGCAGGGTAAACCCCAATGCAACAACAGCAACGCCGACTCTCTCCACTTTAGGGGCAGGATCCTGGATTCCTGAAGAAGCGGAAGTCACTTCAGCACATCCATAGGGAAGGCCAGCAGCTCGCCCCATCTTCTTAGTCCTCGCGGCTGGAAGCTCGGTGTCGTGGCGTCGGCCAGTTCTCCTGTTGTCCAGCCGCTAATCAACTTCTCGCGTCCCTCGATGCAGCACGAGACTTGCCACCTTGACGTCCGGCTGCTGTGAAGTGCCCTCCTCAGAAAGGGGAGCGCCGTAGCTAGGCAGGTCGTCTCTGCCCACGTGCATCTTGCTGGACTCTCCAGGAGATTCCGCAGCGTGCAGAGGGCGTAAAAGCTGCATCGGAGACGATTCCACGCCTCGTGGCTTCTCTGGTTAACCACTGCCAACATTCCAATATTCTCCTCCAGCCAGGCGGGAGAGTTGGCGGGGCAGCAAACCATCCAGCTGTTCTCCTTGGCCAATGTTGCCAGGCGCCCAAGCAGTAGGCCGCATTTTCGCATCTTCCGGCCACCACTCAGAAGAAAAGACACGAGTGCATCGCACCGTGACACACGGCTGGCCAGGAGGCAAGCCGGAGTGCACCAAGGGGTGCTCCACATCTTTGCTGCGATGGCGAGGGTTCGCCACCGCAGCTGCTTCTCCACACGCTCCAGCGTCAGGAGGTCAAGACCGCCGACCCAACGCGGAGCGCACAAGTCCCTCAGAGGGACTCAAGGCCTCCCCTTGCCCCAAAGGGCGATACGGAGGAGGTCCTTCGTCCTCCTCTTGGATTCCACAGTGGGGGGGCAAAAAAAAAGCAAAGGGCGCAGGATGAAGTCCGCGAAGGCGTTCCAAACCGCGGCCCGTTCCGGCAAGTGAAACTTGCCTCCCAGGAACGGGCCGATCGCCGTCTCGTCTTTTTGGAGGCAGCTGGACCACGCTTCCGCAGGGGAGTAGTTCCCCAACGACACATCAAGATACTTGAAGCACCTCGCCGTGGGGATCCCCAGACGGACCCAGTCCTGCTGCCCTGCCCACGCCGCACCTATTGGCACAAACGACGACTTCGCCCTGTTAATCTGCAGTCCGGTTCCGCGGCTGAGCAGATCGAAGAAGTCTCCGACCGCCTTTGCCGGGGTGGACATTGGCAACAAGAGCAGAAGATCGTCGGCGTACGCTGCTACGGCGGGCGTGCCGGGGCACGAGTTCGGCAAAGGGGCCAAAGTCACCTTGTACGCTCTCAGCACCAAATCAAAGTAGGTGCTGAAGAGCAGGGGGCTGAGGCTATCGCTCTGCCTTATGCTTCGCCGCACCGGCACGCCATACACATTCTGTCCACTGAAAGAGACGGTAATCATCGCATTCCGCCAGCAAGAGCGCAGGTAGGAAATCAGAGAGGGTTGGAAGCCCATGCGACCCAGGAACTCTAAGAGGAGTTCCTGGTCTACACAGTCGAACGCCTTGTGGAGATCGACTGCGAGCGCCAGGGCCCCCTTCCCCGCCCAGTTTTCCCTTCCCAGCCCGGCTGGCGGCCCCAATGTAGCGTTGCCGACTTTCCCTCTCCCTTTCTTTTCTCTTCTCTGTAGGTGCATCCATGTGCTTGCGAAGAAGATGTTGGCATCCATACTTCGCTCGCGAAGAGCATAAGTCTGCTCCGGGCTAATAACGGATTCTGCCACCTGCCCAAGACGCCAAGCCCATAGCCCTGCTATCAACTTGGCGTCCGTATTCACGATCGAGATCGGACGCCAGTTCTTTAAATTCCTGAGGTCTCTCCCTTTCGGAAGGAGCCTCACTCTGGCTGACGGAAACGAGGCGAAAACATCGCCTTCGTCTCGAATCAGCCTGATAAACTTAAGCAGGAGGGATGCCAGCTCTTCCGCGAAGCTCTGAAAGAACTCCGCGAACAAGCCGTCTTTCCCTGGAGCTTTACGCCTCTTAAGCCTTTTGCTACCGGCGAGAATTTCGCCGGTGGTAAAAGGCTCGTCGAGGCTTTCCATCTCCTCCTCCCCTATTGCCGGAGCGCCATCCGGAAGCAAGCGCCGAGAAGCGTTCCGATCCGGGGGCTCCCTGGCGTAAAGGGAGGAACAAAAACTCCGCACAAGATGCCGTACCGACGCCGGGGACGAACATTCCCGGCCCTGGTCGTCCAGCAAGCTGGCCGACCCGGATTGCCAGGCTTGGCGTTCGGCCCCGGCGCGGTACTCGTCCAGAAGACGGACATTAGGGGTTCTCTCGTACCTACGAGCCTGCAAATAGACCCGATGGTTGCGAGCACCCTTGCCGAATCCGGGGGGCAGGCGATTAGGGGGAACTGCTCACAGAACTCGCGGACCGATTCCTTAAAAAGGTCCCAGTCCTGGAGATTCCGGAGCGTCGAGCGGACCGGTCTTTTCGTTGCAGCTGAGTTTCATTTCCGTTGGTGCTTGTGCGTGGTGTGGGTGAAAGATTAGGCAGCAATGCCTGATACCACCACCGGTGAGGATCCGGGGGCGATTAACTTATTGCCCCCGGAGGAGATGGAGGTGGGGGCTCCCGCATCAGTGGAGGCTTCCGCCAGCATATGTGCGCCGCGGCCCTTCCCAGGGCTTGGAACGCCGTGGCTGCGGCACCTACGCCAGTGGCTATGGCGGAAATGCGCGCTTACCTATAGGAGGGGTACAACCGACCCCTTCTATATAAGGTAGGCGGTTTATATTCTATCGAGAACGCGCGCGCCTTTTCGCAGGCGATGCGCGTTCTCGGTGTACAAAAAGAGGAGCTTCTGGCTATGTCCGTCAAAAGCAAGGGTCAATTTCTGGAAGTTATCTGCGAGGACGCAACTCTTGCGCAGAGACTTCTGCGAACCCCCGCAATTATGGGCAGCCGGAGGCTTCTCCCCATTACTGAAGACCGGTCGGTGATCATTCACCTGCCCGGTATCACGTTTCGGATGACGGAGGAGGCCGTCCGGAACGAATTAGAAAAATTTGCAACTGTCCACGCGCTGTTGGGAAAGCCTACTCCTTTTGTCGATTACGACGGGGTGCTTGGCGGTCTGGATGCAGCGCGAGTGGCATTTCGCGGGGGATGTGAGTTTCCCCACAAACTCACCGTCAACGGTGAATCCGTTGACGTGTGGTACGTGGGGAAACCCAAGTTTTGCGGCTGCTGCAGCAGCTTTGGTCACCTCGAAATGAGGTGTCCGAGCGTGCAGTGCCAGCAATGCAAACAAGCGGGGCACACCCGTCTGGTGTGCCACCAAAACACAGTCCGTGTCGTGTGCGCGAAAAACGCGAGAAAGCGCGCGGCAAAACACAGAAAGAAGCTGGCAGCTCGTGCTGCTGCTAAGGAGGTCACCTCCGCCACCAAGGCGAAGGCCAGCCCCGAGACGTCGGCGAAAAACGCCGAAAAGGTCGAGGCGAGGGTCAAGAGCCAGGGTGGCAGAAAGTCGACCCCAAGAAAAACTCCCATAAGAAGGGAAAGAACGTGGCGAAACGGAGCGAAACCGCTCTGCGTCGAGAAAAAAATTAAAAGCTGCTGCGTCGTTGTAGAGCGGATTCCCGCCATCGACGAATGCGGCGCTAAAGAACTCGCTGCTGCCCCTGTTCAACCCTCCGTTCACAAAGTCAACAAGGAGGGGAGCTTGGCAGCGGCGTCCGTCATCGAGCCCACGCTCGATGACGTCGCCTTCGAGCGCGCCGCGGAAGAGCTGGCTGCCTCGCTGCAGCCGGTTGCCCCCAAGGCTGGCAAGAACGCCGTCAGGCGTCCGGCTTCCCCTTAGGAGTCGGCCACTTCCGACCCCGAGGTGAAGGCCGGAAACACAGCATCCATCTCCGCGGCACCCCGCAAAAAGGCAGGACGAAAGTCCAGAATGCCCCGAAAGATCGTGTCCCCCGACGAAGGGGAAGAGATGGCTTCCTGTAGCGAGGTTGCCATGAGCGTGGGAAACTCCCGGGACCCGTCGTTCGAGAGAATTCCACGCTCGGACACGGAGATAATGGTGAGGATAGAGGCCGAACAGGTACCCCAGGCGCCTGAAGAGGCCTCCATCCTCGTACCGATGGACCTTTCCTACACCTGCCCCGCGGCAGGTGTCGCGACGCCACTTTCCCAGCCATAATGCCGGGAATCGCCTCTCGCCGTCGTCTTCTGATCGCCTGTTGGAACGTGAACGGGCTAAGCGACGACGGCAAGAGGCGTGACGTGGCCGCCACCCTGGCATCCTTCGACCTGGTGCTGCTGCAGGAGATCCAAGTGATCTCCGCAGATCAAGCCCGGGTGATCGAACGGATCTCGGGTGGGCGGCTGTTGTGGCGTTGCGGCACCGCGAAATCAAGCGGTGTCGCCTTCCTGCTTCGGCCCGCCATCGAGACCGCAATAAAGGACGTTCGGTTCGATGACGCTGGTCGCGTCGGTCAGTTGACTCTCAGCTGGTCCGACTCTATCGAACTGGTCGTCACCAACCTATACGCTCCTAGCGGAAATAACGCGTTGAAGGCGAAGGCAAGAAGGGAATTCTACCTTGCCCTGAGACGCGATTGGCTGACCGATGCAGGAGTTCGCTAAGCGCACCTGATCGCAGGTGATTTCAACCTGCGCCTGCTTTCAGGTGCGCCGGATACACTGAACGACCGCGTCAACGAGTTGTGCGCAGAAATGAACACGCGCAACTTGTTGGCCGGGGACACGGCCATGGAAAGCAGCATCGATTACGTGTACCTTGATCAGCACCTATGCTCTCGGGTGGGCAGGCCCGGAAAGGTACCATCCGAGCTGTCGGACCATGGTCGGATCATGTTCGAAGTGCGTCCGCGCGACAAGGGCCCCCCCTCGTCAGCGTGGCGTCTGCCAGGGGACTGGCTGAAGTTTCCCGACGCGGCGGAGCACCTCCGCGCGTTTATTCGGAGCTTCAGGATGCAGACACTTCAGGACTGGGACCGCTTCAAGCGGTCAGTCCAGGAGTTCTGCGACCAGTTCCCCCTGCATCGCCTACCTGCGGGTTTTGGGAAGGGGCCGCATAACGAAAGGTGCTATATCCAGGCCCGACGTTACGCCAGAACCCCCGACATGCGCAGGTTAGCAGAGTACCGAGCGGGAGCCGAGAGGCAAGCCTGGCAATCCGGATCGGCCAGCTTGCTGGACGACCAGGGCCGGGAGCACTCGGTTCCCGCTCAGAAACGCAGGATAGTAAGAAAATTTTACTCCTTCCTGTACGCCAGGGCGCCTCCGGAGCGAGACGTCTCACGACTTCTGCTTCCGGAAGGTGCTCCAGCGATCGGGGAGGAGGAGAAAAGAAGCCTCGACGAGCCTTCCACGATGGACGAGATCCTCTCGGCCATCGGAAAGTTCAAGAGGCGGAAGGCTCCAGGGGAGGACGGCCTGCCCGCGGAGTTTTACCAAACTTTCGCGGCTGAGCTCACTCCCCTGATACATCAGCTCACCTTGCTGATCCGTGAAACAGGTGACGTTCCCACCTCGTTTCGTTCAGCAAAGGTGCGGCTCCTCCCTAAGGGAGGAGACCTTAGGAGCATGAACAGCTGGCGTCCCATCACAATAGTGAATGCGGACGCCAAGTTGATAGATGAGATGTGGGCAGAGCGCCTGGCACGGGTCGCCAAGATCTTCATCAGCCCGGAACAGACTTATGCTGTTCCCGGGCGGAGCATGGAGGCGAACCTGTTCCACGCTTCCACATGGTTAGAGCTCCAACAAGAAAGGGGCTTATTGAGCAGCCGGAATTCCGGTGCGTCCGTTGGCGGGAGACGGAACGGTTGGGTGGGGAAGGGAGCCCTTGCGGTCGCTGTCGACTTGCGTAAAGCATTCGAAAGCGTCGACCAGAATCTCCTGCTGAAGCTTCTAGAACGCTTGGGCTTCCCGGCCTCTTTGTTGGCCTACCTGCGCTCCAGCTGACGCGACGCGCTTATTAATGTTCTTTTCAGCGGGCAAACCGTGCACGGAGTACCGGTGCGACGCGGCATACGGCAGGGAGACAGCCTGAGCCCCCTGCAGTTTAGCGCCTTTTTCGAATTGGTGCTGAGAGCGTACAGGGAGACTCTTGCGCACCTGCCGTTCGATTGCCCCGGTACGCCTGCGGTTTCAGCGTACGCGGACGATCTTCTGCTGCTGCTGCTTATGTCCACCCCGGCTGCGGCGGTCGAGGACTTCTTCGACCTGCTGAGTCGTGGAACAGGACTGACGGTGAACAGGGCGAAGTCGTCCGTAATGCCAGTCGGAGCGGCGTGGGCAGGGCAGCAGGATTGGGTCCGTTTAAGGATCCCCACGGTGAGTTACTTCAAGTACCTTGGTGTGCTGTTGGGGGAGTACTCCCCTGCGGAAGCGTGGTCAGCCGGACCGGTCTGCCTTCAGAAGGCTCAGGCGGCGATCGGCCCGTTCCAGGACGGCAGGTTCTACCTGCAGGAACGGGCCGCGGCGTGGAACGCGTTTGCGGCCCCCGTCCTTCGCCCCTTGCTTTTTGTTTGCCCCCCCTCAGCGGAGTCAAAGAAGAGGACGAAGGACCTCCTGAGGATCGCCCTTTGGGGCAGAGGGAGGCCCCGAGTCCGTCTTTCCGACTTGTGCGCTCCTCGTCGGGATGGTTGTCTGGGCCTCCTGACGTTGGAGCGGCTGGAGCTACAGCTCCAGTTCCGAGTTGTTGCCTTTATGGCAGGAAATTGGTGCACCCCTTGGTGCCTCCCTGCACGTCTCCTCGTCGAGCGGGCCACCGGCAATGCGGGACTCTCGTCCTACTTTGCACTCCGAAGCCCCATCTGCCACTGCGGACTTCAACTTCGGAGGGCGGCCAAGCTCGTGAAGAACAACTCGGCGCGGATCCTCGTACACCCCGCGAACGGTCCTGCCTGGTTGCAGGAAACCGTCAGCACGTGGGCGATGATTCAGGAGCAGAGCCCGCAACACGAGCGAATAGCTCTGTTCGGGCCGCATGCCCGCCGCACACTCCGAGAAATCATCGAGAATCCCCGAAGGACAGCGTGGGCACAAAGAACCTCCCTTGCTGCGGTACTGCCTACCCTACGGGAACATCTGAGCAGCGACGTCGCGGCACAATGGGAGGTAACTGTGAAGATCGCCAGCAGGGCAGAGAAGATCGGAGATTGGAGAACGGGTCAGCTCACCAACGCTGCGACCCCGATGACCACCGCAAATGGACTTTTGCGCTGGGGAGAGCTACTGGATGTTCCAGAGGAACATCTCGAGTGGCCTCCGGTGCTCATGGACTCGCGCACCCTCCCCATGAAGTGGCAACAGTCGGCACTGATGGTGTTGCATTGGGGGCTTCCTTGCAACGCCCGCCGACACCACTGGACGTGGGGGGGTGTCAACCCTAATTGTGTCAGGTGCGGGGAGAGGGAATACCTCCCCCACCTGTTAGTGGATTGTGTTGCCCTCCGTCCCTTGTGGGAACGCTTTGCCGCAGCCCTGGGTATCCCCGGAGGCAACCCCAGAGACGCTTTGCGCCCCCTCTTCGTCCGTGACGCCCTGCCTCCAGCAACCTCGTTTGCAGCCCTGTGCTGCCTACGCGGGATCGTCGTGGCATGGAGCAAAGCGACGGGAGGATCCAGCGACAGGGATGCCAAAGTGTATGCTGCCCGTTTCTTCAGGATGGCGACGCGATGGCCCCATCTGGAACCACACAAGCAGAAACAGCTTGCCGGCATCCTCCAGAGGATGACGGACCCTCCCAGCAGACTGTGATCCCTTCCCGCTCCCTCCCTGATTTTTGTTTATTTTTTGTTTTCTTTTTGTTTCGTTCCTCCTCCCCTCTGCTGCCGAGGTCGACCGCGCCGGTCTGCGCACCGGTAGCCCGGCAGGCTATATCTTTCCAGGGCGTGGCTGGACTATTGGTCCAGTCACAGATTGTATAAGTTTATTTGTTAGAATAAACGTCCCGGCGCACCCGGGTTTCAATGGAGATTCCGGAGCGTCGAGCGGACGTGTCTTTTCGTTGCTGCTGAGTTCCATTTCCGTTGGTGCCTGTGCGTGGTGTGGGTGAAGGATTAGGCAGAAATGCCTGATATCACTACCGGTGAGGATCCGGGTGCGATGAACTCATTGCCCCCGGAGCAGATGGAGGTGGAAGCTCCCGAATCAGTGGAGGCTCCCGCCAGCACAACGCGGCCCCGGCCCTACCCAGGGCTTGGAACGCCGTGCCTGCGGCACCTACTCCAGCGGCTATGGCGAAAATGCGCGCTCGTCCGGAGGAGGGGTATAACCCACCCCTTCTATATAAGGTAGGCGGTCTATATTCTCCCGAGAACGCGCGCGCATTCTCACAGGCGATGCGCGTTCTCGGCGTACAGAAAGAAAAGCTTCTGGCTATGTCCGTCAGAAGCGGGGTTCAATTTGTTGAAGATATCTGCAAGGAGGCGACTCTTGCGCAGAGACTTTTGCGAACCCCCGTAATTATGGGCAGCCGGACGCTTCTCCCAATTACTGAAGACCGGTCGGTGATCATTCACCTGACCGGTATCACGTTTCGGATGACGAAAGAGGCCGTCCGGAACGAATTGAAAAAATTCCCAACCGTCAACGCGCTGTAGGGAAAGCCTACTCCTTTAGTCGATTACGACGGGTTGCTTCACGGCCTGGGTGCAGCGCGAGTGACGGTTCCCGAGGGATGTGAGGTTCCCCACAAACTCACCGTCAACGGTGAATCCGTTGACATGTGGTACGTGAGGAAACCAAAGTTTTGCGGCTGCTGCAGCAGCTTTGGTCACCTTGAAATGAGGTGTCCGAGCGTGCAGTGCCAGCAATGCAAACAAGCGGGGCACACCCGTCTGGTGTGCCCCCAAAACACAGTCCGCGTCGTGTCCGCGAAAAACGCGAGAAAGCGCGCGGCTAAAAAGAGGAAAAAGCTGGCAGCTCGTTCTGCTGCTAAGGAGGTCACTTCCGCCACCAAGGTGAAGGCCAGCCCCGAGACCCCGGCGAAAAACGCCGAAAAGGTCGAGGGCGAGGGTCAAGAGCCAGGATGCCAGAAGGTCGATCCCAAGAAAAACTCCCATAAGAAGGGAAAGAACGTGGCGAAACGGAGCGAAAACGCTCTGCGCCGCGAAAAAATTAAAAGCTACTGCGTCGTTGTAAAGCGGATTCTCGCCATCGACGAATGCGGCGCTAAAGAACTCGCTGCTGCCCCTGCTCAACCCTCCGTTGACAAAGTCAACAAGGTGGGGAACGAGGCGGCGGCGTCCGTCATCGAGCCCACGCTCGATGACGTCGCCTTCGAGCGCGCCGCGGAGGAGCTGGCTGCCTCGTTGCAGCCGGTTGCCCCCAAGGCTGGCAAGAAGGCCGTCAGGCGTCCGGATTCCCCTCAGGAGTCGGCCACTTCCGACCCCGAGGTGAAGGCCGGAAACACAGCATCCATCTCCGCGGCACTCCGCAAAAAGGCAGGACCCAAGTCCACAATGCCCCGGAAGATCGTCTTTCGCGACGTAGGGGAAGAGATGGCTTCCGGTAGCGAGGGTGCCATGAGCGTAGGAAACTCCCGGGACCCGTCGCCCGAGAGAATTCCACGCTCGGACACGGAGGGGATGGTAATGATGGAGGACGAACAGGTACCCCAGGCGCCTGAAGAAGCCTCCGTCCTCGTACCGTGGACCTGTCCTACACCTGCCCCGCAGCAGGTGCCGCGACGACACTTTCCCAGCCATAATGCCGGGAATCGCCTCTCGCTTTCGTCTTCTGATCGCCTGTTGGAACGTGAACGGGCTAAGCGACGCCGGCAGGAGACGAGACATGGCCGCCCTTCTGGAGTCCTATGACCATGCGCTGCTGCAATAGATCCAAGTGATCTGTGCAGAACAAGCGCAAGAGATTTCTCAACCGGTCACGCCGGGGCGTTTATTCCATATAACATAACGAAAAAAAGCAATTATACAAAATAAACCAGTTATGAACCAAACTCCCAACCGACGACTGAACAAGAATGAAGAGAATATTGCTGGCACGCAGGCCAGAGTAACAGTTTTGTGAACGGTGTGGGATGGCGAAGAACACAAAGAAACCAAAATAAAATAAAAACAATGAATAAGGAGGACGGGATAAGGGTCTTTGGGATCGCTCTGGAAGACACGGGGATAAAAGCATGGGCACCGGAAATTTTACCGAGCGAACGGGGACAAGGTATGGGTGGGCGAGAGGTCGCAGGGGTCACCGGATTACGAAGTTCTCAAAGGTGTGTAAACCGGCGATGTATGCCGGTGATGTGCTTATTCACCTTGTCACGAAGATGAGACCACCTTGAAGCCTTCTCCATGAATTGAACTGTAAGCAGGTGAGCCTGCCTTCGCTGCTTTGACATCTCTAGGGCGTAGCGGGCCTTCACGATGGCGGGAACGCAACACATGGTTGCGACAATCGCGCCAACCGAAAGTCCATTTCTGCTGAAGAAGCGCCGCAGCACATCAATGGCAGTGCCTCCTTGTGGCATTATGGCCGAAGTGAGCCTTCGCCACAGTTTCCGGAGGTCACCGCAGTCCAGCAAAAGGTGCGGAAAAGACTCGATCTCTCCGCACCTTAAACAGTTTGGCAAAGCAGCTCCCCCGGAAACGATGCTTCGCTGCCTATTTCAGTGAAATGCACAATGTAAAAAGAGCAGCACATCTTGTTTCCACTTAATGAAGAACACGGAGCTGTCCAAACAAACGGAAGGAACCACTATCTCTCCGGGGGGCACACTTAAATGTTCGCTCCACCGAAGCAGTCCCTTCGCCCGATTCCGAGGTGAGACGGCTTGCACCAGCTCCTTTGTCGTCCAGCTGCCGAGGAGCTTACTGACTTCCGCTATTTTGCAGGAGAACTGCCATTCCGCCGGTAGGGAACCGTCGTTGCTTGCCCTGAGGGCAGACAACACTGCGGCGAGTGGTGTGGCGGCCAGACGATCCGACAACTTCTTGTCCTGCATGACTTCGTCCATTGGATGACTGAGGAGAAGTCGCAGGCGTCGAAAATCTTCCGGGCGCGTTCCTTCGGAAGCTGCCCACGATGAAAAGGATTCCTGCCTCCATGCACTAATGTTCATGGGGCGGCAGGAGATCCAACTTTGGGCTTCCAGCAGTGAGGACAGCTGCCTCAGCGGGAAGCCAAACCCTATTCTGGTGTGCCGAAAGTGAAGTAGCAACGAAAGCAGTGCCTCGCTTCCCGTGCAGCGCCTCAGTATAAGGCGTGCGTATAAGCAACACGGCGTACACCACAGCTTGGCACAGAGAAGCAGCATGCAAAACTGCACCTGCAGTTCGATGCTGCTTAAGTCGAGGATGCCCAAGCCTGCATCCTGACGCGGCGCCACCAACTCTTTAAGTCTAACCCGGGATCTTGCAGCGCACCACAACGCTTGGCGTAGAAGGCGCTGCGCCCAGACTTTGACTTCCTGAAGTGGGGGGGACAAACAAAAAACAGGAGGCGGAGAAGGGGAGCAACGGAGGTGTTCCAGATGCAGGCCCGTTCCGGCAAGACGAACTGGTTTCCTGAAAACGGGCCAAGTACACGCTCTGCCTTCCGAAGGCAGTCCGACCACGCTTCTGAGATGCAGAAGTCGCCCAACGGCACGCCAAGGTACCTGAGGTACCTGCCCGTGGGGATCCCCAGGTCGATCCAGTCGGACTGCCCCTCCCACGTCGCACCCACCGGAACAACCATACACTTACTCCTGTTAACGCTCACGCCCGCACCGCGACGAATCAACTCAAAGAAGTCTTCAAGCGATGTCGCCGGGGTGGACATAAGCAACAGGAGAAGCACGTCGTCGGCACAGGCTGCCACGGCCGGCGTACCTGGACAGGAGCTCGGCAGATTGGCTAGCGTCAGCCTGTAAGCCTCCAGTACCAATTCAATATAGATGCTGAAGAGCAGCGGGCTTTAGCTAGCACCCTGCCTAATTCCTCGTCGTACCGGCACGCTATACACGCGACAGCCACTGAAAACAATGAATGTAATCGCGTGGCGACAGCAGGAGCGCAAGTACACCAACAGGGATGCCGGAAGACCCAGACGTTCCAAAAGCTCAAGAAGAAGCTTTTGGTTCGCGTAATCGAAAGCTTTGTGCAGATCGACTGCAACCGCCAAGGCTCCCGGTGTCTCCCTTTGCGTCTTGCGCCTCCGTCGGTGAGAGATCGAAGGCGTCGCTTCCGCACGACGATCCACCGCCACACGATGCTGCAATTGCAGCCATGTGCGGATGAACAAGAGATTCGCGTCCATGGACCGCCTAGGAAAAGCGTACGTCTGCTCCGGACTTACCAAGGATTCCGCGATCCTACCAATCCGCGCCACCCAAAGTTTCGAGAACAACTTGAAGTCCGAATTCACTAATGTGATCGGACGCCAGTTGTTCAGTTGGCGCAAATCTCCGCCTTTCGGCAGTAGACGCACCTTCGCTGAGCGAAACGAGGCGGGGACATTGCCCGAGTCTCGCATCAGCGACGAGAGTTGGAGCACCAGGGGGATGAGCTCCGCCGCAAAACACTGAAAGAATTCCGCGGGGAGCCCATCTTCGCCTGGCGCTTTACGTCTCTTGAGCCCCGAGATTGCCGAGGAAATTTCCTCTGCCGTGAAGGGCTCATCAAGACGCGCGCGTTCCTCCTCGTCTACAACAGGTGCATCAATCGGCAGAAGCAGCCGGGAGAGGCTGCGTTCCGTCGGTGCCTCTGCATACAGAGAAGAGTAATAGCGCCTGACTATCCGTCGCACGTCGGCTAAGGCCGAGCATTCCCGGTCCTGGTCGTCAAGCAGAACTATCGCCCCTGACTGCCAGACCTGGCGCTCGGCCTTGGCCTTGTACTCGGATAATCGACCAACGTCCGCGCGCCTGGAAAAGGAGCGGGCCTGCAGAAAATCTCTGCTGTTGGCTACGCCCTCTCCGAAGCCGCGCGGAAGCTGGTGCAAGGGAAACAGGCAGCAGAACTCGCGGACCGATCTTTTCAGATCGTCCCAGTCCTCGAGCTCACTTATGGCAAAGCCGAGGAGGTACTGGCGAAGATGCTCAGCCGCCTCCGGGTGGCTTAGCCAGTCTGCCGGCATCCTCCAAAATCAGTTTGGAGGCCCCTTGCCTGGCGGGAGCAACTCGAACTCGAGCCTGTTGTGGTCTGAAAGCACGGACGGCACGGGACCTCTCCGACCCACTCGACAGAGGAAGTGTTCATCAAGGTATACGTGGTCCGGCGTTGCTGCCATAACAGGGTCGCTAGAGAACAAGTTGCACGCGTGCACGTACGCGCACATCTCTTCCGCTAGCAACTTTTCCCTTATGTGGGATCTATTCTCGGAAAGCAGGTGGACGTTAAAGTCCCCGCAATGAGATGGGCCACAGTAGGGTGAGATCGAGTGAGCCACTGGCTTTGAAGGGTACCGAAGAACTCAATCCTTTCGGTCCATCGTCCAGCACCGCTCGGCGCGTACACGTTGGTTACGACAAGGTCGATCGAGTCGGACCACTTGAGTACAAGCTGTCCCACTCGGCCTTCCGTGTCGAAACGAACGCTGCGCACCGCTCCCGCCAAAGTTCCTCGCACGAGGAAAGCGACGCCGCACGTACGTGCAACGCTGCACCTATAAAGTAGCGTTCCGCCCGCGCGCCGTTCGATTTCGGCAGCCTGCTCTCCGGAGATGCTCTGAATCGCCTGCAGGAGCGTCAAGTCGAAGGCGCGCAGAGCGTCAGCCACTAGTCGCCTCTTCTCCTCGTGTTGGAGCCCGTTGACGTTCCAAGACGTTACGGCAACACGACGAGAAGACGCGATTGCCCTCAACACGGCTGGGAAAGCGAGGCCGTGGTGCTCGCCTCACCCGGCGAGCGGGCAGTAAGCAGCACGACGGGCTGGAGGGCGCGGTCGCCACCGGCCTCAACTGTGCTGCACGTAATCGGGTGCTCCTCCCCGGGTGCAGAACCTGTGGGTTCCGGGGTTAGCACTCGCCGTTCCGCGGCGAGTGTGTCACGCCTCAGGGCTTAAGCCCGGCGGGCGCTCGCTCCCGCGCGAGTAACGCGTCGTTCAGCTGCGTTATCAGACTCCATTGCGGAGTCTGACGCTCGCACGATCGACGTGCGCTTGCATCCGTCCGATTGCACCGGAATGGTCTTCTCGGCGGTCACAGAAACGGACTTGCACGCGTTGAAGGCGCTGGCTTTTTCCTTGGAAGAGTCACAAGCCGCGCGTGTTTTCGTATTCCCGCGACTGCTTCTTCCTTCGGAAGTGCTCAGGGATGGAGGTTGCGGAGCTTTTTTTGGAGATTTTTCTTCCCTCCTCTCCACAACCTTCCATTCGCGTTCGCGATTTTCGGAGGCTTTCGCGACAGTAGTTGCGGAAACCTCCGGGATTTTCGCTGCGTTCTCTGGGGGCGTTGCTTTCGCTACGCCTTTAAAAAACGGCAACGGATTCACCTTCTTGACAGTCGGCAGATCGCTCCGCTCCTGCCGAGTCGGTGAACTTGCTCCGCGGCTCGAAGTATTGTGCGCTTGACAACTTAATCAGTTCATTGTGCTCGTGTGTGCCCGGAGAGGCGAAGTTTTCCAAACGAAACTAGAAAAGAAGCTCCGAGGAGATCGCGGCGGAAGACCTGCAGTGGTCCCGTGCAGCAAGACCAGCTGCCAGGATGCAGGCACCTAGAAGAGGAGTAGAGAGACCGTCGTCCCCCATGGAAGCCATGGAGGTAACGTGCGGCAACGGCGAGGCGGTGGCAGGCATGCCGAGGATCGCGCCCGCGGCGGGCTTTGCTGCGCCGGCGGCGGCGATGCCAAGGGTCGTGCCCGCGGCGACGACGGCGGAGGTCGTGCTCGCGGCGGCGACGCCGAGGATCGTGCCCGCAGCGGGGAAGGTCGCGCCTGCGGCGGCGATGCCGAGGGTGCCGCCCGCGGCGGTAACGGCGGCAACGTCGAGGTTTGCGCCCGCGGCGGTGGCGTCCCAGGCGGGACCCGCGGGCGTCCACGCGGTGCAGGGAGCGACGCCATCTTGTTCGGCTGCGGCGTCGCAGCCCTTTTCTTTTGCGTCGGTGGCGGCTGGACAGGCGAGTGTCCACCCACCTAGGAAATTCGGTAAGCCGCTTAGCGGAAAAGTACTAAAAGTGGACCGACCAATAGTGGAAATAGCCCCCAACGTGAAGCCCATTATCTTCAAGACAAGGCTAATAAAATTTAATAACATCAGGGAGGTCTATTTGTCCCTCGACAAGACGGACATAGACTTTGATCGCATTCAGGCGATCATTCCATCAAACAACGGGTTCACAGTCTTTACAGACTGTGAAAACATTAGAGAGCGATTGATCCAGAAGGGGATCAATATACAAGGACGTATGGTTTGTGGTATTGGCGAGATGCCATACACAACCGTCTTTTTAAACGGCATCTCCATCCTCACACCGCAACTAGCGGTGTGGAATTACTTGGAGCAGTTTGGGGAAGTTCTGGACCTTGATTTCCAGAACTTCTCTGGAAACATATTTTCTGGCGACATGATCGCCAAGATGAAGTTGAGGGAGGGAGCGGTGATCCCTGGATTGGCCGTTATTGACGAACAATCCCAGGGAGTGAATGTGTGTTACCGGCAACAACCGGTATTCTGCACCGGGTGCAAGCAGTTCGGTCACAGGGCCGGCTCTTGCCCAACGTGTCGTTGTTTCCGCTGCGGCAAAGTAGGACATCAAGTCCGAAACTGCCCGCATCCGGAGGTGTGCTCCTTCTGCAAGAAACACGGACATGCGAAATGGAGCTGTCCGGAGTTTGAAAACTGCAGAAGGATTCGAGGTCTCTCTCCCGTAAGAGAGAGAAACATCAAGGAGGCCGAACAGCCTCAGAAGGCAGGAAGGCAGAAAAAAGTGAAAGAAGCTGTCCCGGTGTCGGCGGACGGCTTCATAGAAGTGGGAAAGAAGGGAAAGAGGAGGATGCTCGTCAAGGAGCAAGGAACTCCTCAAATCCTGGAAGCAGCAGAGCAGGAAGGCGAGAAGATGGAGGTAGCGCAGGAAGGCGCGAAGGAAGAGAGACAGGAAGCCACTAAAGTGTCGCAGGAGGCTCTGCAGACTACGGAGGAGTTGGCAACACTGGCGGAGGAGATCATGGAGGTGCAGAGCGGTCCTCAGCAAGAGAAAATCTTGCAGAAGATCTGCACTGCACAAGACAACATCAACCAGGTGGTGAAGGTCGCTGAACGCGAGAAGTTAGAGGAACAGCTTCTCGACGTGAAGGCGAACTTCTGCGCCAAGGTCGAGATAGAGGCGCTATCTCGAAAATTGATCGCGCAGGCGGAACACTCTACGGAGGAGGCGGAAGTAACCGACCTCACAGGTACGGAGAGTGACGCCGGCAGCGAGAAGCCCGCTGCTTCTTCATTGTCTGGAAGAGCACGCTCTCTCAGACAGAAGAAGCTCAGGAAGGCCAAAAAATAGGTCTTCCCCTTTTATGGCCTCTTCCCCATCGACCGCCAGGAGGATAAACATCGCCTCCTGGAACGTAAACGGTGTGGTCGACCAGGGAAAAAGAAGAAGGATTGTGCGGACCATCGCACAACAAGACATCGTGTGCCTGCAGGAGACCCACAGGATGGGTCTCGAGATAAGCCAGCGAATAGAACGGCGATTCACCGGGCAGATGTTCGTCAACGAAGGAGAACGGAACACGAAGGGTGTGGCGGTGCTAATAAAGAACAACTTAGCCCCCACTATTCTGGAAGTGTTCTGTCCCCAACCCGGACGAATCATCGGCGTGCGACTGGCCTGGTCCGCGACTGTTCACCTTATCCTGGTGAACGTGTACGGGCCGCACAGGCTAAAACATCGTTGTGCGGAGGCGCTGCATGCAACACTCCGGCAAAGGTCGCCCCTAAGGACGTCGTGATAGTTGCTGGCGATCTCAACATCTTGGATGAGATCATTCATTCGGAAGACGCCAGAGGAAGGACGGCGTATCGACGGCTATCCGAGGAGTTCGGACTGGTCTGGCGAACAGCAAGCCACAAGCCAATCGATCACGTCCTGCACAGCACCGAACTTGGGAACCGCATTCAGGGGTTTCGCGACACTATGACTACGGTGTCCGATCACCCCCTGGTGCGGTTTTCCTTAAGAACGGAGAATCCTCGGCGAAGGCAAGGCACCAGGGCGGCGCTCATCAGCATGCCCGCCTGGTTCGAAACCCATCCCGGACATCAGGCTGTCCTGGAGGCGATTCTGAGGGCAACAACAATCGGAAGAGTCGCCGACTGGGACAGCCTGAAACACAGGATACACCTGTTTGCGAACATGCAGTTCGGGGATAGGCGCTTGAGGCAAGAGGCGTACCGGGAGCTGAACATCCAAGATCGCTCCCTCTCAAAGTACTCCGATCAGTACGAGAGTCGGTACGTCCTCAATAACATAAAAGGGGAAGTCGGCGTGCTGGAGAAGAGAAATCTGGCAACAGATATCTTCTGCATCCAGTACGACGGCCAAAAGCGACAGTCGTCTGAGGACATCGTGGATGCCTTTCACAGGCATTACACGAAACACTTCAGGCGGCAACAGCTGTGTCGCTCTAGTCAACAGGCCTTTCTGAGCTACCTCGAGAAGAGGACCGACGATCTCCAGCGGAACAGACTGGAGGAGGAATTCTCCGAAGACGAGGTGAAGACTGCGTCTGGTCAACTACGCAAGGACGTGGCAGCGGGCCCTGACAACGTACCCATCACTCACTATCAGCGGTACTTGCATGCCTACCTGCGTTTGTTCCACCAGTTGACCCTCTGCATCCGTGAAGAAGGAAGACTTCCACAGTCCTTCTACGAGAGTCGGATGAGATTGTTGCCAAAAGGAGGCGACCTCACGCAGGTCGCGCAATAAAGGCCATTCTCGATCCTGAACTCGGATGCCAAGTGGTTGGCGAAGATCTGGTCCAACCGCTCAGGCAAGGTCATGTCGAGGCTGATCTCTCCGGTCCAAACGTGTGCAGTCCCTTGACGTTACATGTCGGACAATGTCAAGTGTGCCCAGGCCACTGTTGGACTCAGTCGATACGTCGGCGAGAACCTGGTGCTGGTGTTCACTGACATGGAGAAGGCCTTCGACTCCATCGACCATGGGATGCTGCTGAAGGTTCTGGAGAAGCTAGGGCTTCCGGAACACTTCAGCAACTTCGTGAGGGCGGTACTCCAGAACCAGTACTGCCGGATCAAGATCAACGGCCAGGACACGGCAGCAATCAGGATGGAACGAGGAGTCCGACAGGGCGACTCGCTAAGTCCGATGCTGTTCGTCATCTATATGGAGGCGTTGTCGTCCTTTATCGAGAAGAGCGAACGACTAAGCGGGATTACCATTGATAGCCAGCGTCTTACCCATCTGGCATACGCCGATGATCTACTCTTCTTCATCAAGGGAGAGAAAAATCAGCGTGCGTTTCTGGATGTGGTGGACCAGATGGAACAGGGCTTGGGCTTAAAAATCAATTCCCAGAAGAGCCAGCTTTTGCCCGTCGGAATCCTGGATCTCTCCACTCTAACGGGTAGTGGATTCCGTACGGTGGACACGGCCAAGTACCTGGGAGTCTACATCGGCGACGGCTCTGCGTCGAAGCTGCTGTGGAAAGAAATCCTGGGGAAAACGGCGAAGGAAGCAGCCAAGTACACCCGAACGGACCTTGGGATGAAGCGAAAGGCCAACATATGGAACGGAGTACTCCTTCCGAAAGTGCTCTTCGGGGCGGCCTTCGCGAGGATGAACAAGGACACTACTAGGGAGTTCGACAAGCTGCAAAGAAAAACACTCTGGGGCCACTATCGCCCAAGAGTAAGACTGAAACCCCTGTGTCGTCCCAGGGAAGAAGGCGGTTCCGGGATGAAGTCGCTTGCACATTCCATGGAAATCATGGATACGCGACACATCCTGGACATTGCCACTTACTGGGATGACTGGCCGTATGCGGCGCACAGGGCCTACGCGTTGTTGCTTAACAACTCGAAAGGCCTGATGACTGCGCTGCTAGGCCGAGCAGGCAAATGGAACAAAATCGACCCCACCTGGACGAGGAAGCAACGGCTGGTGCGGAAGCACCAAATCAAGATCGTGCCGCGAAGCAGGGAACTCTGGCAGGACGAGTCCATCCTGGTGATCCCTTGGTTGCTTCCTGTCCCGCCGGACACGAGAAACTGGATCTACCAGCGGTCCAGAGTTACCCTACTGCAAATCCAGGAGTGGAGGCGAGGAGGCTACCTACATCAAACACGTATACTTCGGTATACAGAGATGATGTTAGGAAGGTTTACCCACAGGACCCGCGAAGTGTGGTTCAACCACAACGACTTCGCATGGTCGAGGGTAACCAGAACACACCTCCAAAGGCTTATCCAACAAAACGACCGTGACACCAGTGCCCTCCAGGAAGCCACCGAACGCTACGGGAGTGAACAGTTCAATTTGTTAGCGATCGGCACGACGCTCTGGAGGAGTGACCTTCCGCCGGGCACCCAGGATGACCTCCTGATGTTTTATCACGGAGGAATCCAGAGTGGGTCCCGATTGCAGCACTTTACAGGAAGACGGGAAGACCGAGACTGCGCAGCATGTGGAGACGACGACACGAGACTTCACGTCTTGACGTGTCCCACACTCCTGCATGACTGGCTGATCCTGAAAAGGATCATAGGACTTACCAACAAGTCCGTTATGGAGATCCTCGCCGGGATGTTTCATGGGGATGGTAATGTTCCCTGTTACAATCCCATGGTGAGGACGACCATAGCCCTCTTCATCACCGCCATACTTGTGCGGTGGTGGAAAATGAGGAAAGCCAGAAGAGCCGCACCACCGATGGAGATCCTACAAGGGCTCTTGAAGAGGGAAATCGGCATCAGGAACTGCGGGAAGATCCACGCCTGGACGTACCGATTCATCCTGAAGAGGATCCAGGACGACGCCCGGGACCATCCAGCTGGAATTCCCCCTGAAAAGCAGAACTCTAGTGCAACCCAAGGACCCCCAAGTGCAAAATAATTGTATTGAGTGAATGAGAGTGCGAATGTAAATTTTGTATTTTTATAGAAAAATAAAATTACCCCACCCCTTGTGGGACTTGGGGAAACCTGCCGAGTCGGTGAACTTGCTCCGCGGCTCGAAGTATTGTGCGCTTGACAACTTAATCAGTTCATTGTGCTCGTGTGTGCCCGGAGAGGGGAAGTTTTCCAGAAGAAACAAAAAAAAAAGAAGCGGCGAGGAGATCGCGGCAAAAGACCTGCAGTGGTCCCGTGCAGCAAGACCAGCTGCCAGGATGCAGGCACCTAGAAGAGGAGTGGAGAGACCGTCGTCCCCCATGGAAGCCACGGAGGTAACGTGCGGCAACGGCGAGGCGGTGGCAGGCATGCCGAGGATCGCGCCCGCGGCGGGCTTTGCTGCGCCGGCGGCGGCGATGCCAAGGGTCGTGCCCGCGGCGACGACGGCGGAGGGCGCGCCCGCGGCGGCGACGCCGAGGATCGTGCCCGCGGCGGGGAAGGTCGCGCCTGCGGCGGCGATGCCGATGGTGCCCCCCGCGGCGGTAACCGCGGCAACGTCGAGGTTTGCGCCCGCGGCGGTGGCGTCCCAGGCGGGACCCGCGGGCGTCCACGCGGTGCAGGGAGCGACGTCATCTTGTTCGGCTGCGGCGTCGCAGCCCTTTTCTTATGCGTCGGTGGCGGCTGGACAGGCGAGTGTCCACCCAACTAGGAAATTCGGTAAGCCGCTTAGCGGAAAAGTACTAAAAGTGGACCGACCAATAGTGGAAATAGGCCCCAACGTGAAGCTCATTATCTTCAAGACGGGGCTAATAAAATTTAATAACATCAGGGAGGTCATTTTGTCCCTCGACAAGACGGACATAGACTTTGATCGCATTCAGGCGATCATTCCATCGAACAACGGGTTCACAGTCTTTACAGACTGTGAAAACATTAGAGAGCGATTGATCCAGAAGGGGATCAATATACAAGGACGGATGGTTTGTGGTATTGGCGAGATGCCATACACAACCGTCTTTTTAAACGGCATCTCCATCCTCACACCGCAAATAGCGGTGTGGAATTACTTGGAGCAGTTTGGGAAAGTTCTGGACCTTGATTTCCAGAACTTCTCTGGAAACATATTTTCTGGCGACATGATCGCCAAGATGAAGTTGAGGGAGGGAGCGGTGATCCCTGGATTGGCCGTTATTGACGAACAATCCCAGGGAGTGAATGTGCGTTACCGGCAACAACCGGTATTCTGCACCGGGTGCAAGCAGTTCGGTCACAGGGTCGGCTCTTGCCCAACGTGTCGTTGTTTCCGCTGCGGCAAAGTAGGACATCAAGTCCGAAACTGCCCGCAGCCGGAGGTGTGCTCCTTCTGCAAGAAACACGGACATGCGAAATGTAGCTGTCCGGAGTTTGAAAACTGCAGAAGGATTCGAGGTCTCTCTCCCGTGAGAGAGAGAAACATCAAGGAGGCCGAGCAGCCTCAGAAGGCAGGAAGGCAGAAAAAAGTGAAAAAAGCCGTCCCGGTGTCGGCGGACGGCTTCATAGAAGTGGGAAAGAAGGGAAAGAGGAATATGCTCGTCAAGGAGCAAGGATCTCTTCAAATCCTGGAAGCACCAGAGCAGGAAGGCGAGAAGATGGAGGTAGCGCAGGAAGCCGCGAAGGAAGAGAGACAGGAAGCCACTAAAGTGTCGCAGGAAGCTCTGCAGACTACGGAGGAGTTGGCAACACTGGCGGAGGAGATCATGGAGGTGCAGAGCGGTCCTCAGCAAGAGAAAATCTTGCAGAAGATCTGCACTGCACAAGAGAACATCAACCAGGTGGTGGAGGTCGCTGAACGCGAGAAGTTAGAGGAACAGCTTCTCGAGGTGAAAACGAACTTCTCCGCCAAGGTCGAAATAGAGGCGCTATCTCGAAAATTGATCGCGCAGGCGGAACACTCTACGGAGGAGGCGGAAATTATCGACCTCACAGGTACGGAGAGTGACGCCGGCAGCGAGAAGCCCGCTGCTTCTTCATTGTCTGGAAGAGCACGTTCTCTCAGACAAAAGAGACTCAGGAAGGCCAAGAAATAGGTCTCCCCCTTTTATGGCCTCTTCCCTATCGACCGCCAGGAGGATAAACATCGCCTCCTGGAACGTAAACGGTGTGGTCGACCAGGGAAAAAGAAGAAGGATTGTGCGGACCATCGCACAACAAGACATCGTGTGCCTGCAGGAGACCCACAGGATGGGTCTGGAGATAAGCCAGCGAATGGAACGACGATTCAACGGGCAGATGTTCGTCAACGAAGGAGAACGGAACACGAAGGGTGTGGCGGTGCTAATAAAGAACCACTTAGCCCCCACTATTCTGGAAGTGTTCTGTCCCCAACCCGGACGAATCATCGGCGTGCGACTGGCCTGGTCCGCGACTGTTCACCTTATCCTGTTGAACGTGTACGGGCCGCACAGGCTAAAACATCGTTGTGCGGAGGCTCTGCATGCAACACTCCGGCAAAAGGTCGCATCTAAGGACGTCGTGATAGTTGCTGGCGATCTCAACATCTTGGATGAGATCATTCATTCGGAAGACGCCAGAGGAAATACGGCGTATCGACGGCTATCCGAGGAGTTCGGACTGGTCTGGCGAACAGCAAGCCAGAAGCCAATCGATCACGTCCTGCACAGCACCGAACTTGGGAACCGCATCCAGGGGTTTCGCGACACTATGACTACGGTGTCCGATCACCCCCTGGTGCGGTTTTCCTTAAGAACGGAGAATCCTCGACGGAGGCAAGGCACCAGGGCGGCGCTCATCAGCATGCCCGCCTGGTTCGAAACCCATCCCGGACATCAGGCTGTCCTGGAGGCGATTCTGAGGGCAACAAGAATACGAAGAGTCGCCGACTGGGACAGCCTGAAACACAGGATACACCTGTTTGCGAACATGCAGTTCGGGGATAGGTGCTTGAGGCAAGAGGCGTACCGGGAGCTGAACATCCAAGATCGCTCCCTCTCAAAGTACTTCGATCAGTACGAGAGTCGGTACGTCCTCAATAACCTAAAAGGGGAAGTCGGCGTGCTGGAGAAGAGAAATCTGGCAACCGATATCTTCTGCATCCAGTACTACGGCCAAAAGCGACAGTCGTCTGAGGACATCGTGGATGCCTTTCACAGGCATTACACGAAACACTTCAGGCGACAACAGCTGTGTCGCTCTAGTCAACAGGCCTTCTTGAGCTATCTCGAGAAGAGGACCGACGACCTCCAGCGGAACAGACTGGAGGAGGAGTTCTCCGAAGAAGAGGTGAAGACTGCGTTTGGGCAACTTCGCAAGGACGTGGCAGCGGGCCCTGACAGTGTACCCATCACGCACTATCAGCGGTACCTGCACGCCTACCTGCGCTTGTTCCACCAGTTGACACTCTGCATCCGGGAAGAAGGCAGACTACCTCAGTCCTTCTACGAGAGTCCGATGAGATTGCTGCCGAAAGGAGGCGACTCTACCCAGATCGCCCAATGGAGGCCAATCTCGATTCTAAACTCCGTTGCCAAGTGGTTGGCGAAGATCTGGTCCAACCGCTTAGGCAAGGTCATGTCGAGGCTGATCTCTCCGGTCCAGACATGTGCAGTCCCAGGACGACACATGTCGGACAATGTCAAGTGTGCCCAGGCCACTGTTGGACTAAGTCGATACGTCGGCGAGAACCTGGTGCTGGTGTCCACTGACATGGAGAAGGCCTTCGACTCCATCGACCATGGGATGCTGC
This sequence comes from Raillietiella orientalis, assembly GCA_036172245.1. Lineage (NCBI taxonomy): Eukaryota > Metazoa > Arthropoda > Ichthyostraca > Raillietiellida > Raillietiellidae > Raillietiella > Raillietiella orientalis. The sequence goes on along the minus strand of JAYWIR010000033.1, from coordinate 440,134 downwards.
TGAAGGTTCTGGAGAAGCTAGGGCTTCCGGAACACTTCAGCAACTTCGTGAGTGCGGTACTCCAGAACCAGTACTGCCAAATCAAGATCAACGGCCAGGAGACGGCAGCAATCAGGATGGAACGAGGAGTCCGACAGGGGGACTCGCTAAGTCCGATGCTGTTCGTTATCTATATGAAGGCGTTGTCGTCCTTTATCGAGAAGAGCGGACGAATAAGCGGGATTACCATCGATAGCCAGCGTCTTACCCATCTGGCATACGCCGATGATCTACTCTTCTTCATCAAGGGAGAGAAAAATCAGCGTGCGTTTCTGGATGTGGTGGACCAGATGGAACAGGGCTTGGGCTTAAAAATCAATTCCCAGAGAGCCAGCTTTTGCCCGTCGGAATCCTGGATCTCTCCACTCTAACGGGTAGTGGATTCCGTACGGTGGACACGGCCAAGTACCTGGGAGTCTACATCGGCGACGGCTCTGCGTCGAAGCTGCTGTGGAAAGAAATCCTGGGGAAAACGGCGAAGGAAGCAGCCAAGTACACCCGAACGGACCTTGGGATGAAGCGAAAGGCAACAATATGGAACGGAGTACTCCTTCCGAGAGTGCTCTTCGGGGCGGCCTCCGCGAGGATGAACAAGGACACTACTAGGGAGTTCGACAAGCTGCAAAGAAAAACACTCTGGGGCCACTATCGTCCAAGAGTAAGACTGAAACCCCTGTGTCGTCCCAGGGAATTAGGCGGTTCCGGGATGAAGTCGCTTGCACATTCCATGGAAATCATGGATACGCGACACATCCTGGACATGGCCACTTACTGGGATGACTGGCCGTATGCGGCGCACAGGGCCTACGCGTTGTTGCTTAACAACTCGGAAGGCCTGATGACTGCGTTGCTAGGCAAAGTAGGGGAATGGATAACAATCGACCCGACCTGGAGGAGGGAGCAACGGCTGGTGCGGAAGCACCAGATCAAGATCGTGCCGCGAAGCAGGGAACTCTGGCAGGACGAGTCCATCCTGGTGATCCCTTGAGTGCTTCCTGTCCCGCCGGACACGAGAAGCTGGATCTACCAGCGGTCCAGAGTTACCCTACTGCAAATCCAGGAGTGGAGGCGAGGAGGCTACCTACATCAAACACGTATACTTCGGTATACAGAGATGATGTTAGGAAGGTTTACCCTCAGGACCCGCGAAGTGTGGTTCAACCACAACGACTTCGCATGGTCGAGGGTAACCAGAACAAACCTCCGAAGGCTTATCCAAGAAAACGACCGTGACACCAGTGCCCTCCAGGAAGCCACCGAACGCTACGGGAGTGAGCGGTTCAACCTGTTAGCGATCGGCACGACGCTCTGGAGGAGTGACCTTCCGCCGGGCACCCAGGATGACTTCCTGATGTTTTATCACGGAGGAATCCAGAGTGGGTCCCGATTGCAGCACTTCACAGGAAGACGGGAAGACCGAGACTGCGCAGCATGTGGAGACGACGACACGAGACTTCACGTCTTGACGTGTCCCACACTGCTGCATGACTGCCTGATCCTGAAAAGGATCATAGGACTTACCAACAAGTCCGTTATGGAGATCCTCGCCGGGATATTTTATGGGGATGGTAATGTTCCCTGTTACAATCCCATGGTGAGGACGACCATAGCCCTCTTCATCACCGCCATACTTGTGCGGTGGTGGAAAATGAGGAAAGCCAGAAGAGCCGCACCACCGATGGAGATCCTACAAGGGCTCTTGAAGAGGGAAATCGGCATCAGGAACTGCGGGAAGATCCACGCCTGGACGTACCGATTCATCCTGAAGAGGATCCAGGACGACGCCCGGGACCAACCAGCTGGAATTCCCTCCTGAAAAGCAGAACTCTAGTGCAACCCAAGGACCCTCAAGTGCAAAATGTTTGTATTGAGTGAATGAGAGTGCGAATGTAAATTTTGTATTTTTATAGAAAAATAAACTTACCCCACCCCTTGTGGGACTTGGGGAACCCTGCCGAGTCGGTGAACTTGCTCCGCGGCTCGAAGTATTGTGCACTTGACAACTTAATCAGTTCATTGTGCTCGTGTGTGCCCGGAGAGGCGAAGTTTTCCAAACGAAACTAGAAAAGAAGCTCCGAGGAGATCGCGGCGGAAGACCTGCAGTGGTCCCGTGCAGCAAGACCAGCTGCCAGGATGCAGGCACCTAGAAGAGGAGTGGAGAGACCGTCGTCCCCCATGGAAGCCATGGAGGTAACGTGCGGCAACGGCGAGGCGGTGGCAGGCATGCCGAGGTTCGCGCCCGCGGCGGGCTTTGCTGCGCCGGCGGCGGCGATGCCAAGGGTCGTGCCCGCGGCGACGACGGCGGAGGTCGTGCCCGCGGCGGCGACGCCGAGGATCGTGCCCGCGGCGGGGAAGGTCGCGCCTGCGGCGGCGATGCCGAGGGTGCCGCCCGCGGCGGCAAAGGTGGCGACGTCGAGGGTTGCGCTCGGAGCGGCGGCGTCCCAGGCAGGACCCGCGGGCGTCCACGCGGTTCAGGGCGAGACGCCATCTTGTTCGGCTGCGGCGGCGCAGCCCTTTTCCTATGCGTCGGTGGCGGCTGGACAAGCGAGTGTCCACCTACCAAGAAATTTCGGGAAGCCGCTATGCGGTAAAGTCCAAAAGGTGGATCGACCGATCGTGGAGTTAGGGCCGAATGTAAAGCCCATCATTTTCAAGACTGGGCTAATCAAATTCAATAATATCAGGGAGGTGTATCTGTCCCTCGATAAAACGGACATGAATTTTGATCGCATACAGGCGATCATGCCAGCAAACAACGGGTTCACAGTCTTCACAGGCTGTGAAGAGATTAGAGAGCTATTGATCCAGAAGGGGATCAATATACAAGGGAGGATGGTTTGTGGTGTTGGCGAGATGCCATACACAACCGTCATTCTGAACGGCATCTCCATCCTCACACCGCAACTAACGGTGTGGAACTTTTTGGAGCAGTATGGGGAAGTTCTGGACCTTGAATTCCAGAACTTCTCTGGAAAAATATTTTCTGGCGACATGATCGCCAAAATGAAGTTGAAAGAGGGAGCTGTGATCCCTGGATTAGCCGTTCTTGACGAACAATCTGAAGGAGTGAACGTGCGTTACCGGCAACAGCCGATATTCTGCACCGGGTGCAAGCAGTTCGGCCACAGGGACGGCGCTTGCCCAACGTGTCGTTGTTCCCGCTACGGCAAAATTAGACATCAAGTCCGAAACTGCCCGCAGCCGGAGGTGTGCTCCTTCTGCAAGAAACACGGACATGCCAAATGGAGCTGTCCGGAGTTTGCAAACTGCAGAAGGATTCGAGGTCTCTCTCCCGTGAGAGAGAGAAACACCAAGGAGGCGGAACAGCCTCAGAAGGCAGGAAGGCCGAAGAAGGTGAAAGAAGCCGTCCCGGTATCGGAAGACGGCTTCATACAGGTGGGGAAGAAAGGAAAGAAAAGGATGCTCGTCAAGGAGCAAGAAACCCCTCTTATCCTGGAAGGTAAAGAGCAAGAAGGCGAGAAGATGGAGGTAGCGCAGGAAGGCGCGGATGAAGAAAAAGCCCTAGCCTCTCCGGCGTCGCAGGAGGCCCTGCAATCTACGGAGGAGTTATTATTACTGGCTAATATAGTCCTAGAGGTGCAGAGCGGTCCCCAGCAAGAGAAAATCTTGCAGAAGATCTGCACTGCACAAGAGAACATCACATAGGTTGTGGAGGTCGCTGAACGCAAAAAGCTAGAGGAACAGCTTCTCGACGTAAAGGCGAACTTCTGCGCCAAGGTCCAGATGGAGACGCTAACTCGACAACTGATCGAGCTGGCCGAACACTCGACGGACGAGGCGGAAGTCACCGACCTCACCGGAAATGAGAGTGACGCCGGCAGCGAGAAGCCCGCTGCTTCTTCATTGTCTGGAAGAGCACGCTCTCTCAGACAGAAGAAGCTCAGGAAGGCCAAGAAATAGGTCTTCCCCTTTTATGGCCTCTTCCCTATCGACCGCCAGGAGGCTGAACATCGCCTCCTAAAATGTAAACGGTATGGTCGACCAGGGAAAAAGAAGAAGGATTGTGCGGACCATCGCACAACAAGACATAGTGTGCCTGCAGGAGACCCACAAGATGGGTCTCGAGATTAGCAAGCAAATGGAACGGCGATTCAACGGGCAGATTTTCGTCAGCGAGGGAGAACGGAACACGCAGAGAGTGGCGGTCCTAATAAAGAACAACTTGGCCCCCACTATTCTGAAAGTGTTCTGACCCCAACCCGGACGAATCATCGGCGTGCGACTCGCCTGGTCCGCTACTGTTCACCTCATCCTGGTGAACGTGTACGGACCGCACAGGCTAAAACATCGTTGTACGGAGGCGCTGCATGCAGCACTCCGTGAAAAGGTTGCTTCCAAGGACGTCGTGATTGTTGCTGGCGATCTCAACATATTGGATGAGATCACTCACTCCGAAGACGCCAGAGGAAGGACGGCGTATCGGCGGTTATCCGACGAGTTCGGACTGGTGTGTCGAACTGCAAGTCACAAGCCGATCGATCACGTCCTGCACAGCACCGAACTTAGGAATCGAATCCAGGGTTTTCGAGACATTATGACCACGGTGTCCGATCACCCCCTGGTGCGGTTTTCCCTAAGAACGGACAATCCTCGGCGAAGGCAAGGCACCAGGGCGGCGCTCATCAGCATGCCTGCCTGGTTCGAAACCCATCCCGGAAATCAGGCTGTCCTGGAGACGATTCTGAAGGCAACAACAATCCGAAGAGTCGCCGACTGAGACAGCCTGAAACAAAGGATACACCTGTTTGCGAACATGCAGTTCGGGGATAGGCGCTCGAGGCAAGAGGCGTACCGGGAGCTGAACATCCGAGATCGCTCCCTCTCAAAGTACTTCGATCAGTACGAGAGTGGGTACGTCCTCAATAACATAAAAGGGGAAGTCGGCGTGCTGGAGAAGAGAAATCTGGCAACAGATATCTTCTGCATCCAGTACGACGGCCGAAAGCGACAGTCGTCTGAGGACATCGTGGATGCCTTTCACAGGCATTACACGAAACACTTCAGGCGACAACAGCTGTGTCGCTCTAGTCAACAGGCCTTCTTGAGCTATCTCGAGAAGAGGACCGACGACCTCCAGCGGAACAGACTGGAGGAGGAGTTCTCCGAAGAAGAGGTGAAGACTGCGTTTGGGCAACTTCGCAAGGACGTGGCAGCAGGCCCTGACAGTGTACCCATCACGCACTATCAGCGGTACCTGCACGCCTACCTGCGCTTGTTCCACCAGTTGACCCTCTGCATCCGGGAAGAAGGCAGACTACCTCAGTCCTTCTACGAGAGTCGGATGAGATTGCTGCCGAAAGGAGGCGACTCTACCGAGATCGCCCAATGGAGGCCAATCTCGATTCTAAACTCCGATGCCAAGTGGTTGGGGAAGATCTGGTCCAACCGCTTAGGCAAGGTCATGTCGAGGCTGATCTCTCCGTTCCAGACATTTGCAGTCCCAGGACGACACATGTCGGACAATGTCAAGTGTGCCCAGGCCACTGTTGGACTCAGTGGATACGTCGGCGAGAACCTGGTGCTGGTGTTCACTGACATGGAGAAGGCCTTCGACTCCATCGACCACGGGATGCTGCTGAAGGTTCTGGAGAAGCTAGGGCTTCCGGAACACTTCAGCAAATTCGTGAGGGCGGTACTCCAGAACCAGTACTGCCGGATCAAGATCAACGGCCAGAAGACGGCAGCAATCAGGATGGAACGAGGAGTCCGACAGGGCGATTCGCTAAGTCCGATGCTGTTCGTTATCTATATGGAGACGTTGTCGTCCTTTATATAGAAGTGCGGACGATTGCAAGGCATGATAATCGATGGCCAGCGTCCTACTTATCTGGCAAACGCTGATGATCCACTCTTCCTTATCAAGGGAGAGAGAAACCAACGAGCGTTTCTGGATGTGGTGGACCTGATGGATCAAGGCCTGGGTCTAAATATCAACGCCTAGAAAAGTCAGCTCTTGCTCGTTGGAATCCTCGATCTCTTTGCTCTAGCGGGGAGAGGATTCCGAACGGTAAACAAGGCCAAGTACCTGGGTGTTACATTGGCGTCCTCTCTGCGTCGAAGCTACTGTTGACCGAGATCCAAGGGAAAACGGCCAAGAAAGCAACCAAGTACACCCGAAAGGACCTTTGAATGAAGCGAAAGGCCAACATGTGGAACGGAGTACCCCTTTCAAAAGTGCTCTTCGGGGCGGCCTTCGAGAGGATGAACAAGGACACCACGAGGGAGTTCGACAAGCTGCAGAGAAAAATACTGTGAGGCCACTATCGCCCAAGAGTTCGACTAAAACCCCTGTGTCGTCCCAGGGAAGAAGGCGGTTCCGGGATGAAGTCGCTTGCAAACTCCATAGAAATCATGGATACGCGACACATCCTGGACATTGCCACGCACTGGTATGACTGGCGATATGCGGCGCACAAGGCCTACGCGTTGTTGTTGAACAACACGAAAGGCCTGATGACTGCGCTGCTAGGCCAAGCAGGCGAATGGAAAAAACTCGACCCAACCTGGACGAGGAGGCAACATCTGGTGCGAAAGCACAAAATCGAGTTGGTGCCGAGAAGTAATGAACTGTGGCAGTACGAGTCCATTTTGGTGATCGTTTGGATGCTTCCTGTGCCGCCGGACACGAGGAGCTGGATCCACCAACGGTCCAGAGTTACCGTACAATGAATCCAGTAGTGGAAACAAGGAGGGTACATACATCACACTCGTATACTTAGGTATATAGATATCATGTTAGGAAGGTTTATCTACATGACCCGCGATGTGTGGATCAACCACAACGACTTCGCGTGGACCAGGGTATACAAAACAAACCTCCGAAGATTAATTCGGGAAGACGAATGTGAAATGAGTGCCCTCCAGGAAGCCGCCGTTTGCTTCGGAAGAGACCGCATCAACCTGCTAGCGATCGGCACGATGCTCTGGAGAAATGACCTTCCGCCGGGCACCCAGGATGACCTCCTGATGTTTTATCATGGAGGAATCCAGAGTGGGTCCCGATTGCAGTACTATACGGGAAGACATGAAGATCGAGACTGCACGGCATGTGGAGACAACGACACCAGACTTCACGTCTTGACGTGTGCCACATTGTTGCATTACAGGCTGATTCTGAAAAGAATCATCGGACTCAACACCAGGTCCGTAATGGAGATCCTTGCCGGGATGTTTCATGGGGATGGTAATTTGCCCTGTTACAATCCCATGGTGAGAATGACCATCACCCTCTTCATCACCGCGATACTTGTGCAATGGAAGAAAATAAGTGAAAGCCAGAAGAGCCGCACCACCGATGGAGATCCTACAAGGGCTCCTGAAGAGGGAAATCGGCATTAGAAACTGTGAGAAAATCCAAGCCTGGACGTCTCGATTCATCCTGAAGAGGATAGAAGACGACGCCCGGGACCGAACAGCAGGTAACCCACCATGAGTGCAGAACTTGTGAACTCATCGACTTTCGTGTGGTAAAGACAGTGCAAATGGTATGAATGAGACTGTAGTGTGAATGCATTTCTAGTTAAATTTTCGAAAAATAAATTTACCCCTCCCCTTTTGGGACTTGGGGAAAACTGCCGAGTCGGCGGTGAGGCGAGTGCATGCAGCGTGCTTTTGCTCGTCTCGACGATGCTTTTTACGGCATTGGTAGCCTTTGCAGAGAGGCGTGCGCTGCAGTGGGGCTGTCCGGAACTCGGAAAGGACAACGGAACGGAGCAAGAAGTCTTCGCACTGTTGCGATCTTCCTGTTTTGCTACATTCCTCTTCAGGCTCTTACGGAGATTTCCTGGTACCTGACTCGAAGAGGTGCCTGCGAGTTCGGCAGCGAGGAAGGGCACGGCACGCGTCAAACCCTTGCGCATCTTCTTAATTGGTTTCCCGCCGTGACTTTCCACTTTCGGGTCTTTTTGGGAGGGGATGCTTTCTTTTCATCCGCGGAACGCTCGTTGTTTTTTCCGAGTTTTCGCGGAGGACTTTTTTTATTTGCCGCTGCGGCTTTTCGTGCAGTGGTCTCTTGAACCCGACGAATTTCCGCTGCGGATCTTTTTCTTGCAATCACCGGGCACTTTTTGATTTCGTGCCCGGAATCTTTGCAATAGCTGCATCTTGGAGAGGGGCACCCTTTGATTCGGTGCCCATCCTTGCCGCACTGCTCGCACGCGCGAGTCTAGCCTATGAACCACAGGTGAACGACCGTGCCGTTCACCTGCAGCTGCTCAGGCACAACACGCCTGTTTGCGACGGTGATCCGCGCGGTAGCTTGTCCGATGTGGACAGAGGAGAAATCCTACAAAGCGTTCTGATTTCTCCACAGGGCGTGCACTTTGCCGAACTTCGCCAGCACGCTGACAACATCGCGGTCGGAGATTTTCGGTTCGATGTCGCACAATTGAACGACAAAAGAGTCGTCCATCGCGGTAGGTAGGACTTCCTTGCCATTGATGGTCAACGGCGTACGGAGAAGGCGCTGCACAAGTGCTGCGTTCTTGCACCGAATCTTCGTATATTCCATGCTGCCAGCAGGCATTATGGCAAGGAGTTCCTCCTCGCGAACGCCTATCCGGACGAGCTCATCATTGAGCTCACGACCGATTCTCCCGTTAAGTGGCCCACTGACCTTATAACGGAGTGCAGGCATGCATCCTGATGACACATATGCCTGGAACTCCGCATCGCAGGGTCCTGGTCTTTGGGAGGTAACGACGGCGTAACTCCTCACCGGGGGCGAGGAAACCATTACGGAGGATGCGGCCACTTCAAGTGCAGCTGAAGTGCATCCAGTGGCTTGCTACTCCACACTATCCTGTGTACTGGCCATGTTGCACTATGCTACTTGGCAGATTGCACAGGAACACACAAGTGCGAGCAAAAACGCAGGCACAAAGTTGCCCGATCGTTGGCGCGGAAAGACGCGGAAACACGTCTGCACTGTACGAGCCCGGGAGATCGAACGGATCTCGGGTGGGCGGCTGTTGTGGCGTTCCGGCACCGCGAAAGCAAGCGGTGTCGCCTTCTCGCTTCGGCCCGCCATCGAGACCGCAATAAAGGACATTCGGTTCGATGACGCAGGTCGCGTCGTTCAGCTGACTCTCAGCTGGTCCGACTCTATCGACCTGGTCGTCACCAACCTATACGCTCCTAGCGGAAATAACGCGTTGACGGCGAAGGCAAGAAGGGAATTCTACCTTGCCGTGAGACGCGATTGGCTGACCGATGCAGGAGTTCGCAAAGCGCACCTGATCGCAGGTGATTTCAACCTGCGCTTGCTTTCAGGTGCGCTTGATACACTGAACGACCGCGTCAACAAGTTGTGTGCAGAAATGAACACGCGCAACTTGTTGGCCGGGGACACGGCCATGGAAAGCAGCATCGATCACGTGTACCTTGATCAGCACCTATGTTCTCGGGTGGGCAGGCGCGGCAAGGTACCATCCGAGCTGTCGGACCATGGTCGGATCATGTTCGAAGTGCGTCCGCGCGACAAGGGCCCCCCCTCGTCAGCGTGTCGTCTGCCAGGGGACTGGCTGAAGTTTCCCGACGCGGCGGAGCACCTCCGCGCGTTTATTCGGAGCTTCAGGATGCAGACACTTCAGGACTGGGACCGCTTCAAGCGGTCGGTCCAGGAGTTCTGCGACCAGTTCCCCCTGCATCGCCTACCTGCAGGATTTGGGGTTGTCACCCGGGTACGCCCGGGGCGTACAGGCAGTGCAGGGGAAACTCCTCGCAGAACTCGCGGACCGAGGCCTTGAAGAGGTCCCAGTCTTGGAGACTGCGAAGGGTGACGCCTCTCAGGAATTTGCGAAGGTGTTCTTTCGCACCTGAGAGCCGCGTCCAGGCCCCAGGCAGCCGCCACGCCCTGGACGGGGGTCCTTTGTCGCGCGGACAAACCTCGGCGATGATCCTCGTATGGTCCGACAGCGTCGACGCAACTTTTCCCCGTTTGCCGACCCGCGAGCACAGGTCGACATTTAGGAAGAAGTGGTCGATGCTGCGGTCCATTCCCTCCGCGTCTGCCAACAAGTTGCGCGTGCGCATGGCAGCGCACAACTCGTTCGCAGTGCGTTCTTGTGCTTCGGGCTCACCTGACAGCAGACGGAGATTGAAGTCTCCAGCTATCAGGTGTGCCAGCTGAGAATCAGCTTATCGGACCAGCTGAGAATCAGCTGACCGACCCGACCATCGTCATCAAAGCGTACGCCCTTCGCGGCAGCGTCGATGGCCGGCTGGACGAAGAACGCGATCCCGCAGGTGTCGCAGGCGCCGCATCGCCAATACAGTCGACCCCCCGCGATCGCCTTGATCTCCTGGACGTCTGCCGAGATGATCACGTGGATCTCCTGCAGCAGGGCCAGGTCGAAGTCACGCAGCGTGTCGGCCATATCTCGTCTGTTGCCGTCGTCGCGCAGCCCGTTGAAGTTCCAACTGGCCACGCGGATTCGACGGCGCCAGGCGAGCCCAGGTGTTATTCCTGGGAAATCGGCTGTGCGGCGTCCGCCACCTGTTGGGGCGGGACGCTAGGTGGAGGAGGAGGGACAGGTGCCTCTAGCACCTGGTTACCCTCTTCCATCGGTGACGGCGCGTCGGGCGGTTCACACTCAGGAGGGGTCGCGCCTACCTGTTGGCCCTCCTCCATAAGTGTGGGCTGTACAGGGTCCGCGCTGGCAAGAAGGACTTCGCCTCCCTGCTCTCCCTCCTCCATGGGGGTGGCCTGCTCGACGACTTCCGCGCGTGGGATTTCCCCCTCCGGGATTCCCACGCTGCCGTCGGCTTCCTGCTTCTCCTCTTCGCTCGTGGAGCGGAGGCGCCTCCTCGGCTATCGGGACTTGCGTTCCGTCTACCGGGGGGTGCCTCCGACGAGGAGGATGCACTTGCGGCCCCGAGATCGCACTCACCTGCGGGGGCCTTCTTCGGCGGAGCCGGCCTTCGCACGGCCTTGCGTGAGGGTTTCTCACGCTCGGCCAGCGTGGCCGGGAGCTCCTCCGTCGCCTGCGCGAACGCGGCGTCCTCGCTTTAGGCGCGCGCTTCGCGCTGCTCACCCTCTGTGCAAACAGAGGGTTCGTCGTCGCGAACTTCGGGCGCGGCGGAAACGGCGAGGGGAGGCTCGTCGCCCCGGGTGGCAGCCTCGGGGACGGCAATCCGTTCGAGTGACACCGTGCACTCGCAAAGAGTTTTCGAGCGCGGACCGGGTTAATTCGTTCTTGCGCTCTTTTCTTTCTTCGCTCTCGTGGGTTCCACGGGGGGAACTTTTTTCTCTTTTCTGGCCTTTACCAGCTTCCATCCTTCTTCCTCTCCCGCGTCTTCAGCGGGTTTTTCCTCCGACGCCTGGGTGGAAGGAACAGGAGATGGCGGCTAAGGCCGGCTAGTTTCGCGATAAGCTCTTTCGATCTTTTTTCGTTTTTTAGGCTGTGCCTTTTTGGCAGCAGGTGGCACCGGGGTGGGGCGTTTTGGGCACACACGACGGACGTGTCCCTTTTCCCCGCACAAGTGGTACTCGATATTCGGGCACCGCCTGCGCACATGCCCTACTGCATCGCAGTAGCTACAATAGCGGGGTTTCCCTACGTACCAAAGGTCGACGGGCTCCTTCCCGACCTCCAGTTTGTGGGGTAACCCAGCACCCTTGTTCATAGTGACACGCGCTGCTGCCTGGCCACCAAAGAGGCTGTTATAGCCGTCAAAAAGGGTTGGCTTTGGCCACAGCGCGTGCACATCTCCGTATTTCTTCAATTTCGCGTTCACCGCATAGCGCGTCATGCGGTTCGAGATCCACGTTAGATGGACCACTACGGTGCGGTCCATGCTAACGGGTAGGATCCTTCGGCCAGCCACATTCAGCGGGGTGTTGATGAGGCGCTGCGCTAGGGCTACGTCTTTGCAGACGACCTCCACGCGTTGCCCCTTGCTGAGTACGGCGAGGCCGTTAAGATCCTCCTCACGCACGGAGAATTCCTGTAGTGCCTTGCCAAAGGCACGCGCGGTGCGACCGTCGAACAGGTTTCCTACCTTATACACCAGGGATGGTTTATATCCGGAGGCACAGTGAGCCGCCTGCTCAGCCAAGGTTTCCGCGCTCGGCGCGGCGACCATGGCGCTCCAGCTCCTCGTCTTGGGCGAACAGGGCGATTCCGGGGCGAATGCCCCTGATACTGTAGGTCGTGGGCGGAGGCTAGCCTCCCTCACGCCTACCTCCATCGTGGTGACCTCTGGCAGCGATGCCATCGGACACCAACGATGTGAAAAAGCACACACTGAACCAAAAAAAAACGCTTTCCGCTGCTCGTTCGCGGAGCGCCGGAAAAACACGTCCGCTTTCGAGGAGAGGGATTCGGGAATGGGTCGCGTAACGAGAGGTGCTATCTTAAGGCCCGACGTTACGCGAGAACCCCCGACATGCGCAGGTTAGCAGAGTATCAAGCGGGAGCCGAGAGGCAAGCCTGGCAATCCGGGTCGGCAAGCTTGCTGGACGACCAGGACCGGGAGCACTCGGTTCCCGCTCAGAAACGCGGGATAGTGAAATTTTACTCCTCCCTGTACGCCAAGGCGCCTTCGGAGCAGGCTGTCTAACGACTCCTGCTTCCGGAAGGTGCTCCAGCAATCGGGAAGGAGGAGAAAAGGAACCTTGACGAGCCGTTCACGATTTGCGAGATCATCTCGGCCATCGGAAAGCTCAAGAGGCGAAAGGCTCCAGGGGAGGACGGCCTGCCTGCGAAGTTTTATCAAACTTTCGCGGCAGAGCTTACTCCCCTGGTACATCATCTCACCTTGCTGATCCGCGAAACAGATGACGTTCTCACCACGTTTCGTTCAGCAAAGGTGCGGCTCCTCCCTAAGAAAGGAGACCTTAGGAGCATGAACAGCTGGCGTCCCATCACAATAGTGAATGCGGACGCCAAGTTGCTAGACAAGCTGTGGGCAGAGGGCCTGTTACGAGTCGCCAACATCTTCATCAGCTCGGAACAGACATATGCTGTTCCCGGGCGAAGTATGGAGGCGAACCTATTCCACGCTTCCACATGGTTAGAGCTCCAACAAGGAAGGAGCATAATAAGCAACCGGAATTCCGGTGCGTCCGTCGGTGGGGGACGGGATGGTCGGGAGGGGAGAGGAGCCCTCACGGTCGCAGTCGATTTGCTTAAAGCATTCGATTGCGTCGACCAGAATCTCCTTTTGGAGCTTCTGGAACGCTTGGGCTTCCCGGCCTCTTTGCTAGCCTACCTGCGCTCCAGCTGGCGCGACGCGCTTATTAATGTTTTTTTTGTTGATCCACCGTGTACGGCGTACCGGTGCGACGCGGCATACGGCAGGGAGACAGCCTCAGCCCCTTGCTCTTCAGCGCCTATTTCGAATTGGTGCTGAGAGCGTACAGGGAGACTCTGGCGCACCTGCCGTGCGATTGTCCCGGTACGCCTGCGGTTTCGACGTACTCGGACGACCTTCTGCTGCTGCTTATGTCCACCCCGGCTGCGGCGGTCGAGGAGTTCTTCGACCTGCTGAGTCGGGGAACAGGACTGACGGTGAACAGGGCGAAGTCGTCCGTAATGCCAGTCGGAGAGGCGTGGGCAGGGCAGCAGGACTGGATCCGTTTGGTGATCCCCACGGTGAGGTACTTCGAGTACCTTGGTGTGCCGTTGGGGGACTACTCCCCTGCGGAAGCGTGGTCCGGCGTCCTTCAGAAAACTCGGGCGGCAATCGGCCCGTTCCAGGACCGCAGGTTCTACCTCCAGGAACGGGCCGCGGCGTAAAACGCGTTTTCGGCTTCCCTCCTTCTTCCCTTGCTTTTTGTTTGTTCCCCCTCAGCGGAGTCAAAAAAGAGGACAAAGGACCTCCTGATTATCGCCCTTTGGGGCAGAGGGAGGCCCCGAGTCCGTCTTTCGGACTTGTGCGCTCCTCGTCGTGATGGTGGTCTGGGCCTCCTGACGTTGTAGCGGCTGGAGCTACAGCTCCAGTTCCGAGTTGTTGCCTTGATGGCAGAAAATTGGTGCACCCCTTGGTGCTTCCCTGCACGTCTCCTCGTCGAGCGGGCCACCAACAATGCAGGACTCTCGTCCTACTTTGCACTCCGAAGCCCCATCTGCCACTGCGGACTTCAACTTCGGAGGGCGGCTAAGCTCGTGAAGAACAACTCGGCGCGGATCCTCGTACGCCCCGCGAACGGTCCTGCCTGGTTCCAGGAAACCGTCCGCACGTGGGCGATGATTCTGGAGCAGAGCCCGCAACACGAGCGAATAGCTCTGTTCGGGCCGCATGTCCACCGCACGCTCCGAGAAATCATCGAGAATCCCTGAAGGAGTGCGTGAGCACAAAGTACCTCCCTTGCTGCGGTACTGTTTACCCTACGGCAACATCTGGGCAGCGACGTCCGGGCACAATGGGAGGTTATTGTCAAGATCGCCAGCAGGGCCAAAAAGATCGGGGATTGGAGAACGGGTCAGCTCACCAACGCTGCGACCCCGAGGACCACCCCAAATGGACTGTTGCGCTGGGGAGAGCTACTGGATGTTCCAGAGGAACATCTCGAGTGGCCTTCGGTGCTCATGGACTCGCGCACCCTCCCCATGAAGTGGCAACAGTCGGCACTGCTGGTGTTCCATTGGGGGCTTCCTTGCAGCTCCCGCCGACATCACTGGACGCGGGGGGATGTCAACCCTAATTGTGTCATGTGCGGGGAGAGGGAATACCTCATCCACCTGTTAGTGAATTGTGTTGCCCTCTGTTTCTTGTGGGAACGCTTTGCCGCAGCTCTGGGGATCCCCAAAGGCAACCCTAGAGAGGCTTTGCGCCCCCTCTTCGTTTGTGACGCCCTGCCTTCAGCGGCCTCGCTTGCAGCCCTGTGCTGCCTACGCGGGATCGTCGTGGCATGGAGCAAAGCGACGGGAGGATCCAGCGACAGGGATGCCAACGTGTATGCCGCCCGTTTCCTCAGGATGGCGACGCGATTGCCCCATCTCTAACCACACACACAGAAACAGCTTGCCGGCATCCTATAGAGGATGACGGACCCTCCCAGCAGACTGTGATCCCTTCCCGCTCCCTCCCTGATTTTTGTTTATTTTTTGTTTTCTTTTTGTTTCGTTCCCCCTCCCCTCTGCTTCCGACGTCGACCGCGCCGGTCTGCGTACCGGTAGCCCGGCAAGATATATCTTTCCAGGGCGTGGCTGGACTGCTGGTCCAGTCACAGATTGTATAGGTTTATTCGCTATAATAAACGACGCGGCGCACCCGGGTTGCAATGAAGATTCCAGAGCGTGACGCCTCTCAGGTATTCGCGAAGGTGTTCCTTCGCACCTGAGAGTCGCGTCCAGTCCTCCGGCAGACGCCAATCCCTGGATGGCGGTCCTTTTTCGCGGGGCCGCATCTCGAAAATTAGCCGGGAATGTTCCGACAACGTCGACGCAACCCTCCTCTGTTTGCCGACCCGTGAACACAGGTCAGCGTCGAGGAAGACGTGGTCGATGCTGCGGTCCATTCCCCTCTCACCCGCGAAAAAGTTGCGCGCACTCATGGCAGCGCACTACTCGTTCGCCGTGCGTTCTTGTGTTTCTGGCTCACCTGTTAGCAGACGGAGATTGAAATCCCCCGCTATCTGGTGAGCATTGCGCACATTCGTGTCCGCCAGCCAGTCGCGCTTCAGGGTTTCCAGCAACATGGTATGGTCGCTGTATCCCCCTTTTCCGCTTGGGACGTACACGTTTGTGCCGATCAATTCCATCGAGTCGGACCAGCTGAGAATCAGCTCACCGACCCGACCGTCGTCATCAAACGCACGCCCTTTACGGCTGCTTCGATCGCCGGCTTCACGAAGAGCGCGGCCCCGCAGGTGTTGCGAAGGCCGCATCGCCAATACAACCGACCCTCCGCGATCGTCTCAATGTCCTGGGCGTCTAGCGCGGTGATCACGTGGATCTCCTGCAGCAGGGCCAGGTCGAGCTCACTCATGGTGTCGGCCATATCTCGCCTGTTACCGTCGTCGCGCAACCCGTTGACGTTCCAATAGGCGGCGCGAATCTGACGGGGACTGGCGAGCCCAGGTGTTACTACTGGAAAGATAACGATGCGGTGTTCGCCACATGTTGGGGCGGGACGCTGGGTGGAGGAGGAGGGTCAGGCGCTACGTGCACCTGGTCCCCCTCCTCCATGGGTACCGCGCGTCGAGCGGGTCACCCTCAGGTTGGGTCGCTCCTACCTTTTGTCCCTTCTCCATAGGGGCGGGCTGTTCAGGCTCGGCGACTGCAGTGAGGGCTTCGCGCCCCTGCTCACTTTCCTCCATGGGGGTGGCCGGCTCGACGGCTTCCGCGCGTGGGAGTTGCACCTCCGGGATTCCCACGCTACCGCTAACTTCCTGCTTCTACTCCTCGCTGATGGAGGGGATGCGCCTCCTGGATTTCTGGGACTTGCGTCCCGACTTTCTGGGGAATGCCTGCGAGGAGAAGGATGCACTTTCGGATCCCAGGTCCAACTGAACCGTGGGGGCCTTTTTCGCGAAAGCCGGCCTTCGCACGGCCTTGCGCGAGCGGTTCTCACGCTCGGCCAGCGTGGCCGCGAGCCCCTTCGCTGCCTGCGCGAACGCGGCGTCCTCGACTTCGACCGTCGCTATATCGCGCAGCTCGTCCTTATCTGTAAACAAAGGGTTCGCCGTCGCGAACCTCCGGCGCGACCGAAACGGCGAGGGAAGGCTCGTCGTCCCGGGTGGCAGTCTAAGAAACGGCTATGCGTTCCAATGCCACCGTACATTCCCATATGGTCCTGCAGCGGGGCCCAGGTTTCTTCGCCTTGCCGGCTGTCTTTTTGACCCCTTTCGCGGGTTCCGCGGGGGACACGTTTTTCTCCTTCCTCGTCTTAACCAGCTGCCAGCCGTCATGGACTCTCGCGTCTTCGGAAGGTTTTCCTTCCGAAGCATGTGTCGGTGGAATAAGGGCTTGCGGCTGCTTCCGGCCAGTATCACTTTTTGGTCTTTCGACCAATTTTGTTCGGTTTGCATGCGCCTTCTTTGCAGCAGGCGGCACCAGAGTGAGGCGTTTAGGGCATACGCGGCGCACGTGGCCCTTTTTCCCGCATAAGTGGCACACAATGTTCGGGCACCGCTTGCGCAAGTGTCCTACTGCATTGCAGTAGCCACAAAAGTGGGGTTTCCCCACGTACCAGAGGTCTACTACTTCGTCACTGACCTCTAGTTTGTGGGAAAGCTTACTCTCCTTGTTCACCGTCACGCGCGCGGCAACCTGCACTTTAAAGAGGCTATCGTTATTATCGAAGCTTGTAGCCTGAGGCGATAGCGCGTGAACTTCGCCATATTTCCTTAGCTGATCACCAACCGGAGACCGCTTCATGCGGATGGGGATGCCTCTCAGATGGACCACTACGGAGCGGTCCATCTTTACTGGCAGGATCTTGAGTCCGTCCACGTTCAGCGGGGTAGTAATCAAGCTTTGCGCCAAGGTGATGTCCTTGCCGACAACCTCGACGCGCTGTACCTCGCTGTGCACGGATAGACCGTCAAGATCCTTCTCTAACACGTTGGCGTTCTGCAGTGCCTTCGAAAAAGCGCGTGCAGTTCGCCCGTCACAGAGATTGCCTACCTGGTAGACCAAGCTGGGCTTGTACCCAGCTGCCCGGTAGGCCGCCATCTCGGCCATGGTTTCCGCGCTCGGCGCGGCCACCATGGCGCTCCAGCTCCTCGCCTTGGGCGGCGAGGGCGATTCCGGGGCGGACGCCCCTCATTCTGTAGGCTGTGGGGGTGGGCAAGCCTCCCTCACACCTACCTTCATCGTGGTGTCCTCAGGCATCGCTGCCATCGGACACCAGCGATGTTCCACACGAACACACACAAAGAAAAAAAAAACGCTTTCTGTCGACTCACTCGATGGCAAAGAAAAAACACGTCCTTTTGTAACGAAAGAGCGTAATTGTATGCCCGTTGTTAAGCGAGGACCTCCAATGTCCGTCGCCTGGCAGAGTACCGAGCCGGGACCGAACGTCAAGCCTGGCAATCCGGGTCAGCCAGCTTGCTGGACGACCAGGGCCGGGAATGTTCTTCTTCGGCGTCGGTACGGCATCTCGTGCGGAGTTTTTATTCCTCCCTTTACGCCAGGGAGCCCCCGGATCGGAACGCCTCTCGGCGCTTGCTTCCGGATGGCGCCTTGGCATTAGGGGAGGAGGAGATGGAAAGCCTCGACGAGCCTTTTACCACCGGCGAAATTCTCGCCGGTATCAAAAGGCTCAAGAGGCGTAAAGCTCCAGGGGAAGACGGCTTGCCCGCGGAATTCTTTCAGAGCTTTGCGGAGCAGCTGGCACCCCTGCTGCTTAAGTTGATCAGGCTGATCCGAGACGAAGGCGATGTTCCCGCCTCGTATAGGTCAGCCAGTGTGAGGCTCCTTCCGAAAGGGGGAGACCTTAGGAATTTGAACAACTGGCGTCCGATCATGATTGTGAACACGGACGCCAAGTTGATTGCCGGGCTGTGGGCGTTGCGATTGGGGGAGGTGTTCAATTCCATAATTAGCCCGGAGCAGAATTACGCTGTTCCCGGGCCAAGTATGGAGGACAACCTCTTCTTCGCGAGCACATGGATGCACGCGCAGCGGAGTAAGAAAAAAGGGAAAGGGAAAATTTGCAACCCTACTTTGGGGCCGCCAGTGGGACAGGGTGGGGACCCTCATGCGGGAAAGGGGGCCTTAGCGATCGCAGTCGACCTCCATAAGGCATTCGACTGTGTTGACCAGGAACTCCTCTTAAAGCTCCTGGGTCGCATGGGCTTCCCCCCCTCCTTGGTTACCTACATGCGCTCTTGCTGGCGAAGCGCGGTAATCTCGATTACTTTCAGTGGTCAAAAGGTGTATGGAATGCCGGTGCTGCGGGGCATAAGGCAGGGCGACAGCCTTAGCCCCCTGCTCTCTATCACCTACGCTGATTCGGTGCTGAGAGCGCACAGGGTGACTTTGGACCCCTTGCCGAGCTCGTGCCCCTGCACGGCCGCCGTAACTGCGTATGTCAACGATCTTCTGCTCCTCTGACCTATGTCCACCCCGGCAAAGTCGGTAGGAGATTTCTTCGACCTTATAGGCCGTGGGGCCGGATTAAAGGTTGATAGGGCGTAGTCGTCGTTAATGCCAGCTGGAGCAAAGTGGACAGGGCAGCCGGACTGGTTCCGTCTGGATATCCACACGCTGAGGTGCATTAAGTACTTTGATGTGCCGCTGAAGGACTTCTACCCTGCGGAATCGTGGTCGAGCTGCCTCCAAACAGTCGAGACGGCGATCGGCCCGTTCCTGAAAGGCAAGTTGAACTTGCCAGAACGGGCCGCGGTCTGGAACGCCTTCGCGGCCTTGATCCTCCGCCCCTTGCTTTTTGGTTTCCCCGCCCCCGTGGAATTAAAGAAGTGGTCAGAGGACCTCCTCCGCATAGCCCTTCGGGACAAGGGGAGGCCTTGAGTCCCTCTGAGGCACTTGTGCGCTCCGCGTGAGGACAGCGGTCTCAGCGTCCTGATGCTGGAGAGCGTGGAAATCCAATAACGATGGCGAACCCTTGCCATCGCAGCGACGATGTGGAACACCGCTTGGTGCATTCCGGCCCCCCTCCTGGCCAGGCGTGTGCCCCGCTACGAAGGACTCGCATCGTTCCTTCTGTGTCCTGGCCAGAAGATTCGCAGATGCGGTCTACTGCTCGGCCGAATTGCAGCCCTGGGGAAGGAGAACGACTGGATGGTTTGTGGCCTTGCCAACTCCTCCGCTTGGCTGGAGGAGACTGCTGGCACCTGGGCCAAGCAGAATTATAGGTGCGAAGACTCAATGAACTGCCTGCGACTCGGCTTTTACGCATGCCGGACTTTGCGTGGAATTCTTGAATTTCCACCGAGTTGCACGTGGGCGGAAGGGGCACCCCTTTTTACGACGATGCCCTTACTAGAAAGGGCGCCTTACGAAAGCCGGAAGCCAAGGTGCAAGTCTGCTGCAGCATTGCAGGCAGAGAGAAGATGATTAGCGGCCGGACCATTGGAGAGTTGACAGATGAGACGACCCCTAGTGTCCAGCCGCGTGGATTAAGAAAATGGGGCGAGCAGCTCAGCATTCGATTGGTTGACCTGAAGTCACCTCTGGTTCTCCTTGGATCCAGTATTCTTTCCCTAAAGTGGCAAGAATCAACGCTTTTGTGGCTGCATTAAGGTCTACCCTGCAACGCGCTTCGCTTCCACTGGAGGCGTGAAAGAGTTAATCCTGCGTGTGCTAGGTGTGGGGAGCGGGAGCTGCTCCCCCACCTCGTAGTTGAATGCCCTGCCGTCCGGATACTTTGGGATCGTCTTAAAACGGCCCTCCGGATACCGGATGGTGGCAATGTTGGATGTGTCTACAGTCTTGTCTTCGTGCGGGACGCCCTCAGTCCAGCCGCAGCCCTGGCAGCACTTTGCTGCTTTTGTGATATCGTGGAGACCTGGAGTGATGCCGAAGATGAAGACTGCATCGTGAGGGACGTCATCGAGTATGCTGTTCGCTTCCTGCAGAGAGCCACCCGATGGCCCCATCTCGGAAAAATAAAAATGGAACTCGAAGGCATCCTGCGAAGGATGGGCCCTCCCAGTAGTTGTCTGTGATCCCTTTCCGGCCCTCCAAACTCCTTTTGTTGTTTGTTTTTCTATTTTTATTTGGTTTTTGTTTTCTCCTTCATCCCCCTCCACTGAAGAAGAGAGCCACACCGGGTTGCTTCCCGGTGTCCCGGCAGTACCGGTATAGCGTGGCCTCCTGTGGGGCCTTGTACCACGTTCTGTATTGACTGTAGAAATGTTTTTAATAATCGTACCGGCGTATCCGGGTGGCATCGCCGAAACCTGGAAGGAGACGTTACAGGGGAAACTGGTCGTAAAACTCGCGGACTGAGCACTTCATTTCGTCCTAGTCCACGAGCGTCTCAAGATGGAATCCTCGCAGGAAGGCACGCAGATGTTCCGCCGCTCCTGCGAGGCGCAACCAGTTTCCTGGCAGGCGCCATGTTTTCAGGGGAGGGTCCTTATTGCGCGAATGTAACTCGAGCACGAGCCGTGGATGGTCGGACAGCTCTGCCGGGAGCGTTCCTCGAGTTCCCACCGGCGTGCACAGGTTGTTGTCGAGGAACATGTGGTCGATGTTCCGATCTCTCCCGGTATCGCCGGCCAACAAGTTGCGCGCATGCATGGCTGCGCACAACTCGTTGACCAGCTGTGCTCGTCCGCTGGGCGCACCTGCCAGCAGGCGGAGATTGAAATCGCCCGCAATGAGGTGCGCCCTTCGCACGCCTGCTTCGGCCAACCAGTCTCGCCGCAAGGTTCCGAAGAACGCAGTGCGTTCCTCGGCCCTGTGGCTGCTCACCGGAGCGTACAGGATCGTGACTACGAGGTCGATCGAGTCGGACCACTTGCACACAAGCTGCCCAACTCGACCATCCCCGTCGAACCGTGCATTGCGCAGTGAGTTGTCGACGGTTGGCTTTAGCAGAAAGGCCACTCCGCAGGAGTTGTCCGTTCCGTTCCTCCACAGTAGCCGCCCTCCCGCGATTCTTTCGATTTCCTGGACATCTCCCGGTCGCAGAACGTGCGTCTCTTGCAGGAGCACCAGGTCGAAATCTCGCAGTATGGCGGCTACATCTCGCCACTTTCCGTCGTCGCGCAACCCGTTGACATTCGAACAGGTGATGCGCAAGCGGCGGCAGAAGGCGAGCCCACGCACTGATGCGTTTATTGTGGGGTAGAGGCGGCCTCCTCCTTTGCGGGAGGCGGCTTGCTGGCGGCCGTGACGACGGTCGGCTGCTCACACGGGAGCACGTCGTCCACAGCGACTTCCATGGGGCTGGCTTCCGAGACACGGATCAGAGAGGGGTCGCGTGGCGCGACGCACATTGCCTCCTCCTCCGTGCCCGAGGACATGGTCTCCTCCACCTGTGGAGGGGCGACATGTCTCGGGCAACCAGTCTTCTTGCCAGCCTTCCTTTTCGGCACGGCTGTGGAAGTAGAACAACCGGCTTCGGTTTCGGACTCGGAATTTTCCGGGCCCTTCACCTTTGCCGGTCGTCTCAAGGCCTTTTTCTCGGCCTTGTCAGGCTGCTGTAACATGGCTGCCAGCTCTTCCGCGGCCTGCACGGAGGTCGCGTTTGCTATACGCGCCGCCTCCTCGCTTTCCGCACCTACGCTTTGCGCAGGCGCGACAGGGACGCCTTCATCGATCAACGCGCAGACGTCCTTTGCTGGCAATGCCGGAACGGCATTGTCGTCAGCTGATGGTGAAGTCACTGCGTTTTCACCCGGATATGCCGGGGCATTTATTTGAAAAAATAAAAATACATGTTATTTTCGTATGGAGAGCCTGATGGTTCACCACAAGGCAGCCTGCTTCTTCACGGTTCTCAACCGGCAAGGTCCTTCAAGCGCGCGGGAACGGGAATAAAAAACAAAGCAAAAAAGAAAATGTAAAAATTGGGGAGGACACTAATGTTTGAGGGATAGGGGGGAAGGCGGGAGGGGAATCACATTGCGCTCCGAAAGGTCCTCTAGATCCTCTTCAGGATCTCCACAAGCTGCCTCCGTCGTTCACCCAGGTGTCGCCACCTGCAAATGTTCCTCACAAAGAGGCGGGTCCAATATGTAGCATTGCCGCTAACCTGGCGCCTTCTTCTTGTGGCGTTCCAAGCCGCCACGACCCCTCTGATGCAGCAAAGAACTGCTACTGAGGCCGGTGGGGACAAGGCGTAATGCAAGAAGAGGCGCCCAAAAATTTCTTTAGGGCCACCTCCGCGAATGTTTAGGATCGTTGCAAGCCGATACCAGAGAGGGTGGAGAGCATTGCACTCAATAAGAAGGTGGGGAAATGTCTCTTTTTCTCCGCACCGGTCGCAATTGGCAACCACAGCCCCCCGTGTGCAGTGAGAAGAGCATGCTTTGTAGGGTAGACCCCAGTGTAAAACCAGCAACGCCACCTCCTGCCATTTCAAGGGGAGGGATACACTGTTCCAGGACGCTGGGGGCCACTTCATCTCAGGGCTCGCCTGCTGCCGTCGCTTGCGAATTACTTGTTGGAACGTCAACGGGTTGAGCAGCGACGGCAAGAGGCGTGACGTAGCCGCCATACTGCGAGACTTCGACCTGGCTCTACTGCAAGAGACCCACGTGCTCACAGCAGAGGCAGGCCAGGATTTCGAGAGGATCGCAGGGGGCAGGCTACTGTGGAGGAACGGAACAGATCACTCCTGCGGAGTGGCCTTTTTGCTGAAGCCGTCCGTCGAAAACTCACTGCGTAGTGTACGGTTCGACGGGGACGGTCGAGTTGGGCAGCTTGTTCTCAAGTGGTCCGACTCGATCGACCTCGTGGTCACGAACCTGTACGCTCCGGTGGGCAGCCACAGGGCCGAGGAACGCACTGCGTTTTTCGAATCCCTGCGGCGAGACTGGTTGGCCGAAGCAGGCGTGCGAAGGGCGCACCTCATTGCGGGCGATTTCAATCTCCGCCTGCTGGCAGGTGCGCCCAACCGACGAGCACAGCTGGTCAACGAGTTGTGCGCAGCAATGAATGCGCGCAACTTGTTGGCCGGTGATGCCGGGAGAGATCGGAACATCGATCACATGTTCCTCGACAATCACCTGTCCACGCGGGTGGGAACTCGAGGAACGCTCCCGGCAGAGCTATCCGACCATCCACGGCTCGTCCTCGAGTTACATCCGCGCAATAAGGGCCCTCCCCTGAAAACATGGCGCCTGCCAGGTGATTGGTTGCGCCTCGCAGGAGCGGCGGAACATCTACGCTGTTTCCTGCGAGGATTCCAGCTTCAGACGCTCGCGGACTGGGACGAAATGAAGTGCTCAGTCCGTGAGTTTTGCGACCAATTTCCCCTGGAACGTCTTCCGCCGGGCTTCGGTGAGGGTGTCGGGAACGAGCGGGCGTACCTCCTGGCGCGCCGTTATTCCCGGCGTCCCGACGTCCGTCGCCTGGCTGAATTCAAGGCTGAGGCGGAGAGGCAGGCCTGGCAGTCAGGCTCGGCCTGCTTGCTGGACCATCAGGGCCAAGAACGCTTCTGCCCAGCCCAGGTAAGCCGCATAGTGCGGGAGTTTTATTCTTCCTTATACGCGCCACTAACACCTGAGCGCCATTTCGCGCAGCGCCTGCTGCCGGATGGTGCTCCCGCGCTCAAGGAGGAGGACCGTTCCAGATTGGCGGAACCGTTCACGATGGCGGAGATCATCTCCGCCATCAACAGGCTCAAGAAAAGGAAGGCACCAGGGGAGGACGGCCTGCCCGCGGGGTTTTACCATCGCTTCGCGCCAGAGTTGGCCCCTCTGGTGCTCAGGTTAAGTGCGCTGATTTGCGAACACGGCGAAGTTCCCGCCTCGTTCCGGTCAGCAAAAGTACGCCTCCTACCGAAGTCAGGAGACTTACGCAACATTGGCAACTGGCGTCCCATCACAGTAGTGAATGCAGACGCAAAGTTGTATGCCAAGTTGTAAGCTGAGCGTTTGGGGCGGGTGGCCGCTTCCGTGGTGATTCCTGAGCAGACCTACGCTGTTCCCGGACGAACCATGGAGGTCAACCTGCTCCTCGCCAGCTCATGGTGGCAGTTGCGACAACGCGTTGCTCAGGATGGTCAAGGAAGCTTCGCGCTCCCCTCTGACCAAGAAGATCGGATAGAGGGTGGGATGGACTCGGCGGGAGGCTTTGCCGTCGCGGTCGATTTGCACAAAGCATTCGACTGCGTCGACCAGGATCTCCTGGAGCTCCTAGAACGCATGGGTTTCCCGGCCGTGCTCCAGTCCTACCTGCGCTCCTGCTGGCGCAACGCGTCTATTAATATTTGTTTGAGCGACCGGCACGTGTACGGCTTGCCAGTGCGCCGCGGCATACGGCAGGGTGACAGCCTGAGCCCCTTGCTCTTCAGCATCTACTTCGAGTTGGTGCTGAAGGCATACAGGGTAACTCTGGCAACCCTGCCGAGCTCGTGTGCCGGCACGCCTGCCGTGTCGGCCTATGCAGACGATCTTCTGCTGCTGTTTCCCGGGTCCACCCCGGCGAGTGCGCTCGAGGAATTCTTCGAGTCGCTGCGCCGCGGGACGGGCCTGCAGGTGAACAGGGCGAAGTCGTCCATGGCTTGTGTTGGCTCGCCGTGGGCTGGACGGTCGGACTGGATACGCTTGGGGATCCCCACGGGCAGGTGCTCTAAGTACCTTGGCGTTCCGTTGGGGGACTTCTGCGCAGCAGAAGCCTGGTCCGACCGTCTCTAAAAGGAAGCGTTGGCGATCGGTCCGTTCCAAGAAAGCAAGTTCTACTTGCAGGAAGGGGCCGCGGTGTGGAACGCGTTTGCGGCCCCCCTCCTTCGCCTCTACTTTTTGTGTGCCCCGCCCCTTATTTTGTCCGAAAAAGAGCAGCGGGCCTCCTGAGGACAGTCCTTTGGGGCAAAGGGAGGTCCCGTGTGAGACTCAAAAACTTATGCTCTTTACGTAAGGACGGTGGATTTGGCCTACTTACGCTGGAGCGCATGGAAGTACAATTACAGTTCAGAACGCTCGCCCTTGCAGCGGAACTGTGGGACACGCCCTGGTGCGTTCCAGCACGCCTTGTGGCCCAACGTGCCTCTGGATATGGCGGACTCTCGTCGTTTCTCTGGGCTCGCTACCGCAGACAAGCGCATTGCGGCTTTTACCTGCGTCGCATGGCCGTTGTGGCTCGGAAGAACGCATGGATCTCCTGCCTTCCTGGGAACCACTCGGCATGGCTGCACGAGTCAGTCTCCTCTTGGGAAAAGATCCATGTACCGGCAGGAACAAAGAACACTTGCCTGAAAAGGCACGCCCGCTGGACGCTGCAGGAAATCGTGCAATTTCACGATCAGTTTCTGTGGGCCTTTATAAGCCCTTTTGCTCCAGTGCTGCTTTTTTTAGTAAACGCCAGGAACAGCAGAGAGCAGGGAAAATGGACAGTGTCCTGCACCATAGATGGTAGGACACGAAAGATCGAGGCGTGGACATCTCGGCAGCTTACGGACGCTGCGACGCCGAGTGTCCCGCCTAACGGAATTCGACGCTGGGGCGAGCTATTCGGACTATCTCCGGAGGAGATGAAGTCACTGCGGGCACGACCGGCTCAGGATCGACGGTATCGATCAGCTTTACCGTTACTTTCTTTACGGCTCTGGCGATCGAGATGCGTTCGATTTTCACCGTACAAGCGCGGACGACCGGTTTCTGCTTTTTCGGCGCCGCCTTGTTTATCTTTTTTGCCTTCTTCTTCTCGGGCTTGTTCTTTTCTACCTTTTGCCAACCTTCCGCGTTCTCGGCGTTTTCTCCATCAGGTTCTGCGCTAGAGGATGGCTGAGCATCTGGTTGGTTGTGGGGGCGGAATTCGGCCATTTCCTGGCCCTTGTCCTCTTCCCTCGGCGTCTCTTCCTTCCTTGCGCCTACGGGACCGGATTTTTTCCTGTTGGGGCACATCCGTCTGATGTGCCCCTTTTCCCCACAGCCCAAGCACACGATGTTGGGGCATTTCTTTTTTAAATGCCCCGACACCTGGAAAAAGCTGCAGTAAATGGGTTTCCCCACATACCACAGGTCGACCTCCTCCTCCCCGACCTGCAGTCTGTGGGGTAGCCCACTCTCGGCGCGGACGGTCACGCGGGCAGCGGCGTAACCACTGAATGCCCTGGTGTAACCCAGGACATTGGGTTTTGCCCACAACGCGTGGACCGTCCTGAACTTTTCCAGACTCTCGCGAACGGCGGTCTTTGACATTCGCATGGTAATACCGGTGAGGTGGACAACAATGGAGTTGTCCGCCGTGAACGGGAAGATTCTTCGACCGTTCACGGTCACCGGCAGTCGGAGCAGCTGCTGAGCCATCAATGCAGACTTGCAGTTCAGCTCAACAAGCTGCTTGCCACTTCTAACCGAAAGCCCGAGGACTTCTTCCTCCGGGTCTTTTTACTTTTTAAACTCCGCGGCGAAGGACCGCAAGACCGCGGGGGAGTATAGGCCACCTACCTTATAAAGTAGGGCCGGGTTGTAGCCGTCGGCCATATACGCCCGCTGTTCCTCTGCGTGGGGCGGCGCAGGCGCCGCCACCACCGCTCTCCAAGCCCTCGCCGGGGCGGGGGACGATTCCGTGGGGGAGATGGCCCCCACATCCATGGGCTGGGGGGACGAGGCTCGCTTGCCCTCCTTCGCCGTCTTTGCGGCGTCCTCAAGCATCTCTGCCCAGGAACAACCGCTCAAACCTAAAAACCCCGAGAACACTCGCGAGAAAAACGCGAAGCACCACAAAAGCACGTCCATCCTCTCACGCCCGCCGTCGCGATTCACCGTTCCTAACCGCCGCACGCTGCTTGCTACGCTACAGGTCAAGGGCACCGTCGTTCACCTGTGGTACGTTGACAAAACTCGCGCGTGCGAGCAATGCGGCAAAGAAGGGCATCGAAGTAAAGGATGCCCTCCTTCGAAGTGCCGCTATTGTAAGGAGTCCAGGCAGGGAATTAGGATGTGCCAAGAAATAAAAAAAAAAAAGGAGGCTGCTAGATTCCGGCGTGCTAAAGAGTAAGGTGAGGACAAAACAGCATTCTCAAAAAAACAGGTAGACTCGCAGAAGGTTGAAAGTAAAAAATGTGCATACGCGATCTCAAGGTCGGCTGCCTCAGCTTGAAAGCCCCAACAGGCAATCGCGCGGCAGGAAAGCTTATTAAAAGAGGACTAGAGGGCTCCGCGCGTACGGTCACTGACTTCGCAGATGAACGCGGAAATTCTGCCTGCGTAATTGGGTCAGTGAAACCAGTCGCACCGTGCTACATCTCGAAAGGAGGACACGCGAATAAAAATTTCGCAGTAACCGTCCCCTTGTACCCCCTGTCCATTCCGGGGGCATCCGTAGGGGACCTCACAAAGGCGGCTGGAGGTCCGGCGAGAAAAGCCGGTGAAAGCAGCGGTACGTTGCACGAAAACGCGCTGCAACCAGGTACATCCTCCCCAACGAGCCAGAAACGGAGCAATCTCCCGACTGCCGCGGAGGATGCGCCTTCGTCGCCTATTAAGTGTGCTACGAAAGCTGCGACCCACGCGGTTAGGGAGGAAAGCCCGCAGGTGTCCCTCACGCAAGTCGAGGAGCGCTTCGAGGGAACGGTCGGTGGGTGGAAGGTTGTGGAGAAAGAGAGAAAAACAAAATATCCAAAAATTCTCGGCAACCTGACTGCAAGAGCCTCTCCAATGTAAGAAACAGTAGCGCGATGAAGAAGACTCGCGCGAAGGTTCCCTATGCCGATGCGAAGCCTACCGCCGTGGTCGCGCATAGAGCGACAGCTGCGATCGCCAGAAACGATGTTCCGGTGATCTCGAAAAAATAAGTGTCCTCGATTCCATTCGCGAGCACCTTCGAATCGACACGACAGATGAGTCAAGAAGCGACCGCGCTTCAATCAGACTTAGAAACGGAGTCTGAGATCACCGCCGCACGTCGGATCACCCGCGCGGAAGGCGAAGCGCGCCGGGCTTAGGCCCTGAGGCGCGCAGCGCAGGCCGCGAAGGAGCGAAAGCTCACCCCGGACCGTCAAACGACGCTACCCGGAGACGAGCAGTTCCATTCGTGCAGCACCAGGGAGGACGGTGGCGACCGTGATCTCAAGCCAGCAGTGTTGCTAACCGTCCGCTCGCCGGTAAAAGCGGGCAAAAAGCCGCCAAGTTCCCTGCATTAATGCGGGGAATAGCTTCTTCTCGTCGCCTGTCTGTCGCGTGTTGGAACGTGAACGGACTACAGAATGACGAGAAGAGGAGATTGGCAGCCAACGCCCTGCGCTCCTTTGACCTCGAGCTCCTGCAGGAGATACACGTTATCTCCGACGAGCAGGCAGCGGAAGTCAAGGATCGCGAAGGCGGAAAGCTACTTTGGCGGTGCGGCGATGCGCGAGCGTGCGGCGTCGCGTTCTTCGTAAGAGGAAAAATGGCGGAAGCGGTGCGTGGTGTTCGCTTCGATGAGGACGGACGGGTGGGCCAGCTTGTTATCAAGTGGTCCGAGTCCATCGACCTCGTCGTGAGGAACATCTACGCGCCTAGTGGCTCGCACTACCTCAAAGATAGAATTGCGCTATTCGAGGAAGTGAAATGCCACTGTCTCAACAACTCCGGCTTCCAAGTGGCGCACCTCGTCGCAGGGGACTTCAAAGTCCACCTGCTCTCCGACGAATGGAGCTGCCCGAGGAAACGAACGTCGGTCATCGAGATGTGCGCGTCAGTACGCTCTCTTAATTTGATGGTCGGAGTACCTGAGATAAAAAGGTCACCGGATCACCTCTTCCTCGATGAAAACCTGCACCCTCGTGTGATAAGAAGAGGAAGATTGTCATCCGCACTTTCTGATCATCACAGGTTGGAGTTCGAGCTCCTTCCTCCACGCAAGGGACCTCCGTTGAAAAACTGAAGGATGCCGGCGGACTGGCTTAGCCATTCGGAGGCGGCGGATCATCTTTGTCAGTTCCTCCGGACCTTCGTCATTCGCGAACTCGCGGACTGGGATCATTTAAAAAGATCAGTCCGCGAGTTCTGCGAACGGTTTCCCTTGCACCGGCTTCCGCGGAGTTCTGGAGAAAGGGTCGCCAACAGCAGGAATTTCCTGCAGGCGCGCACCTTTTCCAGACGCACTGATGTCAGGCGACTTGCGGAATCCAAGGCGAGAGCCGAGCTCCAGGTCTGGCAGTCTGTAGCATCTTGCTTGCTCAACGAAAAAGGTCTGGAGTGCTCGACACCAGCTGGTATTCGCCGCATCGTAAGGTGTTATTACTCCTCGCTATATGCGGAAGCGTCTACGGAAAATTTTTTTTCGGAGATACTTCTGTCCCAGGATACTCCCGTTCTTAGAGAAGAGAAACGCGCATGTCTCGACAAGTTTTTCACAGCAGAGGAAATTTTCTACGCTATCGCGGGACTCAAGAGACGAAAAGCACCAGGTGAGGACGAGCTACCCGCGGAGTTCCATCAGAGCTTCTCGACGGAACTCGTCCCTCTGGTGCTTAGTCTCTCCTCGTTGATGAAGGTTTCGGGGGATATCCCCAATTCCTTCCGCTCAGCAAGGGTGCGTCTACTGCCGAAAGGTGGAGACGCACGTCATCTCAACAACTAGCGTCCGATCACCATGGTGAACTTGGACGTCAAGTTGTTCTCTAACCTGTGGGTTTCGCGGCTAGGGAAAATCGCGCAGTCCTTGGTAAGCCCGGAGCAGACTTACGCTGGTCCGGGCGGTCCATAGACGCAAACCTCCTGTTTGCCCCCACCTGGATGCAGCTGCAGGAGCGCGTAGCGCAGCAAAGCCGATCCGTGTCCAAGGCCGCTGCCAAAGGCACACGGTATCGACAGAAGCGGCAGGAGGGTACGCCTGGTGCCTTGGTGGTCGCAGTCGACCTGCACAAGGCGTTCGATTGCGTGAACCAAGGGCTCTTATTAGAGCTCTTGGAACGCATGGGTCTCCCGGCGTATCTCCTCAAGTACTTAAACGCTTGCTGACGCAACGCGCTGACCTCCATTTCTTTTAGCGGCTGCTACGTGTACGGTATTCCCGTGAGAAGGGGCACCAGGCAGGGCGACAGTTTAAGCCCGTTTCTCCTCAGCATCTTCTTTGAGTTGGTGCTGAGAACGTACAGGCTGACGCTGGCCAACCTGCCGAGCCTTTGTCCAGGAACGCCGTCTGTATCGGCCCATGCTGACGACCTGCTTCTTCTTTTACCCATGACCACCCCGGTGTCCATTCTCGAGGATTTCTTCGAGCTGATTCTCCCGGGAGCGGGCATGAGAGTAAGCAGGACCAAGAGCGTGGTTGCACTTATTGGTGCTGCGTGGGAGGGGCAGTCTGACTGGATCCGCCTGTGGATATCGACTGCTTCGTCCACCCAAAATCTGGGCGTTCCGCTGGGGAACATCAGGCCAGTGGAAGTGCGGTCGCACTGCCTTCGGAAGGCTACAAGTGCGCTGAGCTCGCTCCAGCATGGCAGGTTCCTCCTGTCGGAGCGGGCCGCGATATGGAACACTTTCGTTGCCTTCCTCTTGCTCCCCCTGTTTTTGGTTGCCGGCTCACCTACTCGGCGAAGCTCCAGCCCACAGCCTGTTGAGCAACGCTCTGTGGGGTCTTGCGAGGTCCAGGACCCGCCTGAAAGCCTTGGCGGCTCCGCGTTGGGATGCTGGATTAGGCATCCTGACGCTGGAGAGAATCGAACTGTAGGTGCAGCTTCGAATGTTGGCCCTATGCGCCAACCTTTGGTCCACTCCTTTGTGCGCTCCTGAGCGCCTGCACCTGCGGCGCTGCACCGGCAGAGACGGACTTCTTTCGCTGCCACCGCACACGGAGCACCACACGACAGGTTTCGGTTTTCCTTTGAAACTACTCTACCGGCTCCTGGCAGCACAGGAATGGATCTCCTGCCGCCCAACGAACTTTCAAGCTTGGCGGCAGGAACTGTTGCATGGCTGGGCAAAGCAATAGGATGTTTCCCTCCTGGAACCTTGTTGCGTTCACCTCTCCGAGTATTGCAGGTTGGATGAGGTCTGCAGCAGCCACGAGAAGTGGACCGGCCTAGCCCTCTCTCCCCTCGCCGACGCACTGTTAGCCCACAGGGCAAGAGATGACATCTGCGAGCCGGCGAGGTGGGAGGTAGCCTGCACCATTGCAGGAACAACACCACCTATTAGCGGCTGGAGGACTTCCGAGCTGGCAGATGCCGCCACGCCTCTCCACATCTGGAAGGGACTCCTTCGGTGGAGCGAACACTCGATTGTGTCTTCCGAAGAACTTGTGGTCCTTCCCTTCTGTTTAAACACTTTTGTCTTCCCCCTTTCGTGGAAGCAGGACGTCATCATGCTGCTGTATTGGGGTTTTGACTCCAATCAGCAGACGAACCGTGTTTCCAGAGAAGTGGTCTCCCCACACTGTAAGCGGTGCGGGGAAGTGGAAACGCTTCCGCACCTGCTTTTAGAGTGCGGTGCCCTCCAAGGACTATGGCGGAGGCTGGCCTTCGCTCTCCTGCACCAGGGTGACACCGCGAGGGACTTGATGCGCCGCTTCTTCACGACAGGCGGCCTGTATTTGGGTGCTGTCATTGCAACCGTGTGTTGCATTCTCTCCATCCACAAGGCCCACCAAGAGTTGGAGAAGCTGGGCATCCTTCGTCAGACCACCTGATTAGCCAGCACAAGCATGTCGTCGGCTCCCGAGTGGGCCCATCTGCCACAGGACGAAAGGAGAGAGATCGTCGCAATCTATCTCCTGTTTTGAATGGAAGGAACGGACTCGCCAAAGACCCCTATCCCCTGCCCACCATATTTTTTTTTAATTTTTTATAGAAGTGTATTTGTGGTCCCCTCCCTCTCGTTCCGGACTTTCGCCATAACGACCTGCGTGTCGGGGATCCCACCCCCTCCGTATCTTGTTTTCCCCTTTGTCAGGAACCCTGTTCCCGGATAGTTCTTAACAAACGCCACAGCGCATCCAAGTGATAAATAGCCGCCATACAGAGATTCGTTCGATCTAGTGCGCTCGCACAGTGCAGACGTGTTTTCGCGTCTCTCCGCGTCCGCAATCGAGCATCTTTGTGCGTGCGTTTTCGCTAGCACTTCTGTGTTTCTTGGAAGTGGACGGAGCCGCGTTGTGCAGCATGGACACTTCTACGAATGGATTGAAGGAGACAGCCGTTGAACCCAATTCAATTGGAATGGAAGCGGCCACATCCTCCGTGACAGTTTCCCCGCCTTCGGTTAAGCGCTACACCGCCGTCACCTCCCAGGGAACAGAACCCTGCGATGCAGAGTTGCAGGCTTATGTGGCATCCGGCTACATGCTTGCACTCCGTTATAAGGTCAGTGAGCCCCTTAACGGGAGGAACGAACGTGAGCTCAACGATGAGCTCGTCCGGATCGGTGTTCGGAAGGAGGAGCTTCTTGCCATCATGCCTGCGGGAGGATGGAATAATCAAAAACACGGTGCAAAAACGCTGCACTTGTGCAGCGTCTTCTCCGTGCTACGTTGTCCATCGGTGGCAAGGAAGTCCAGCCTTCCGTGATGGACGACTCGTTTGTCGTCCAACTGTGCTACATCCAGCCGTAAATCTCCGACAGCGATGTTGCAAGTGTACAGGCGAAGTTCGCCACCGTGCACGCTCTGTAAAGGAGACCAAATCCTCTAAAGCATTTCCCCTTTGCCCACATTGGACAAGCCTCCGCGCGGTTCACCGTCGCGAACAAGAGTGTTGTGCCCGAGCAACTGCTTGTGAACGGCACGGTCGTTCACCTGCGGTTTCTAGGACAAACTCGCGCTTGCGAGCATTGCGGCAAAGAGGGACACTGAATGAACGAATGTCCCATCACGAAATGCCGCTATTGCAAAGAAACCGGTCACGAAATAAAAAAGTGCCCGGTGCTTGCAAAGAAAAGGGCAGCAGCGGAAGTTCGTCGCGTTCAAGAGACCAACGCACGAACGGTTGCTGCTCCCAAGAAAAAGCAGTGTTCGCAGAGACTTCGCAAAAGAGCCAAGCAATGCGCGGCAATACAACAGGCGTCCCCGTCCGCAACGCCCTACAAGGGAGAAATCGCGTCGGGGAAGCCAATTGAAAACGGGCGCGAGGGTTCCACGCGTGCCGTGCTCGCCCTAGCTGCCGTACTGGGAAACACCTTTCCAAGCCAGGAACCGGGAAATATCCGAAGAACCTTGGTAGGAAAGGTAGGTGAGCAAGAAGATAGCTATAAGGCGAAGACTTTCAGGTCCAACCCGCTATTTCTTCCCAAACCGGCAAATCCTCAATGCAACGTAGGCATCTCTGCGGCGGCCACGAAACTCGTAGCAAGCCGCGGCGCGCTGCGCAAAAACACGCTGCATGCAGCCGCCCCTTCATTAACTAGGCAAGAGAGGAGCAATCTGCCGACTGCCAAGCAGGTGACTTCGCTGCCTCCATTTAAAGGCGTGGCGAAAACGACGCCTTTAGAGGCGGCAGCAAAAACTGCGGAGGTTTCCGAGACGAAAGTCGCGGAAGCGTCCGAAAATCGTGACGCAGAAAGGAAGGTTGTGGAGAGGAGAAAAGAAAAATCTCCCAAGAAGGCTTCGCAACCTCCATTTGCGAGCTCTTTGGAGGCAAAGAACAGACGCGTGAACAAGTTAACACAAGCGGAGGGTTCTCCTGACCAGGAAAAAGCCCGCGCCGTCAACGCTTGCAATTCCGCCTCTGTCAGCGCCCAGGAGACGATTCCGGTTCGATCGGATGGAAGCGAACGCACGTCGATGGCGCGAGCATCAGACTCCGTAAAAAAGTCCGATAGCGCCGCTGAACGACGAGTTACTCGCGCGGGAGCGAGCGCCCGCAGAGCTGAAGCCCTGAGGCGTGACACACTCGCCGAGGAACGGCGGTTGCTTACCCCGGAACCCACAGGTTCTGCACCCGGAGCGAAGCACTTGATTACGCGCAGCACGGTGGAGGCCGGTGGAAACCGCCCCCTCCAGCCCGTCGAGCTGCTTACTGCCCTCATGCCAGGTGAGGCGAGCACCACGGCCTCGCTTTCCCAGCAGTGATGAGGGCAATCGCGTCTTCTCGTCGTCTTGCTGTGACGTCTTGGAACGTCAACGGGCTCCAACACAAGGAGAAGAGGCGACTAGTGGCTCACGATCTGCGCGCCTTCGACTTGACGCTCCTGCAGAAGATTCACAGCATCACCGAAGACCAGGCTGCCGTAATCGAACGCCGTGCCGGCAGAACACTACATTACAGGTGCGGCGTCGCACGTGCGTGCGGCGTCGCTTTCCTCGTACGAGAAACTTTGGCGGGAGCAATGCGCGGCGTTTGCTTCGACACGGAAGGCCGAGTGGGACACCTTGTACTCAAGTGCTCCGTCTCGATCGACCTTGTCGTAACCGAGCTACCTCCGGGGCTTCGCCATCGGTGAACTCGAGGTCTGGTACGATCTGAACAGATCGGTCCTCGAGTTCTGCTGCCGGCTCCCCTTGCACCTGCTACCCCGCAGCTTCGGATAGAATGTTGCGAACAGCAGATCCTTTCTGCAGGCGCGTACCTCCTCCTGATGCCCGGACGTCCGGCGTCTGCGGAGTACAAGGCCAGGGCCAAGCGCCAGCTTTCGCAGTCTGGAGTGGTTTGCCTGCTCGATTACGCAGGCCAGGAATGCTTGGCTACAGCTGAAGTTTGCAATCCGGATATGCCGGGGCATTTATTATTCTAATTTTTTACAAAAAATAGATAATGAAGTCTTTCAAAAGTTAATTGTGGGAAACACTTGGTTTTCCCACCTTGGTTGACGTGTCTGTTGCCGGTGCATAGACCGGTGAGGTCCATTCCCGAGGCGCATGGGAAGGGAAAACTAGCACAAAAAACAAACAAAAAGAGAGATAACGGGGAGGGAAACAGTTATATGGGGAGAGGGGGGGGCAGGAAAGGGATCACTGGGTGCCTGGGTCGGTCCTCCGCATCCTGTTGAGGATGCAGTTAAGTTCGGTTTAAATTGTGAAAGGTAGACGCCACCTTGTCGCCGTCTCTAAACAGATCGTCGTCCAGTGGATGGAGTCCCTGCATCTTGGGCCTCTACTTCTAGCGTGCCACCTTTGCACGATGCCGCGCACGCAGCAGAGGACTGCTAGAGACGCAGCGGGGCGCAGGCCGTCACGGAGAAAGAGGCGACGGTAAATTTCCTTAGGGTCTCCTACTGGTAGATGGAGGATTGGGGCGATTCGACTCCAGAGTCCATCCAGGGCGACACACCCGAGGGTGAGATGCGGGAAGGTTTCTCTTTCTCCGCACTCGACACAGCGGGCATCCACATCTCATAGTGTCCAGTGAGACAGGCGTGCTCTGCTTAACAGTCCCCAGTGCAGAAATAGCAACGCCGTCTCCTGCCACTTCAACAGAAGTGTGCCGCAATCCCAACACGCTGGGGGCCACTTCACCTCCTCCGGAGGTATTACGAACAGCTCTCCCCAGCGCGCAAGTCCGAAAGGCGGGACGCTCGGGGTGGCAGCGTTCGTGAGCTCCCGAGTCGTCCACGCCTTTAAAGGTTTTTTCCTGCCTCGGATGAGGCAGGACACTTCCCACGATGCCCGCTCGTTGCTGCTTCTAGTGTTTTTTCGGGAGGACAGAACGAGGGCAAGGGGGCTGAAAGAAGCCCACAGAAACTTCCGGGGCGTGTTAATAATCTCCTGCAGCGGCTGTCGAGCGTACGGTCCTCGTCGTAGGCAGTTGTATTCCGCCTCGCCCGTGCCGTTCATCTTAGCCCAAGAGGAAGCTGACTCCTGAAGCCAGGCAGTGCAGTTCGCGAAGAGGCAGGAAATCCAGGTATTCTTCCTCATCAACGCGACCATCTGGCGCAAATCGGGGCCACAGTTCGAGAGGCTGAGCTGGTAGGCCACGAGGATTGAGCACAATCCTTCACAGCCGGTCGCTCTTCTGGCGAGGAGCCGTGCCGGAACGCACCATGGCGTCATCCATAAGCTAGCCGCAAGGGCTAACTTCCGAAGTGTTGTTTGCAGTTCGATGCGTTTCAACGAAAGGAGGCTTAAGCCACCATTTCTGCGTGGAGCGCACAAGTCTTTCCATGGGACACGCGACCTCGCTGTGTTCCAAAGGGAAATCCTCAAGAGGGCTTTGGTCCGTCTCTGTATGATAAGAGGGGCAGGGCAAACAAAAAGTAAGGGGCGAAGGAGGGGTGCCGCGAACGCGTTCCACACCGCGGCCCGCTCCTGCAAGTAAAACTTGCCGTTCCGGAAAGGGCCGATTGCCAACAACACCTTTTGGAGACGGTCGGACCAGGCTTCTGCAACGCAGAAGTCCCCCAACGGAACGCCAAGGTACTTGAAGCACCTGCCCGTGAGGATCCCCAAGCGGATCCAGTCCGGCCGTCCGGCGCACGCCGTATTGTTTGAAAGTAGTGGTGATGTTAAAACGATGAAAGGTTTCTGTCTGTTCACCTCGAGGCCCGTCTCGCTGCCCAGCAACCCAAACAAATCTTCGAGCGCCGACGCCGGGGTGGACCCGGGAAGCAGGAGTAGAAGGTCGTCGGCGTAGGCCGACACGGCAGGCGTGCCGGGACACGAGCTTGGCATGGTTGCCAGAGTCTCCCTGTATGCCCTAAGCACCAGCTCGAAGTAGATGCTGAAAAGCAAGGGGGTCAGACTGTCACCCTGTCTTATGCCACGCCGAACCCGCACGCCGTACACGTGCCGGCCGCTAAAAGAGATGTTTATTAGAGCGAAGCGCCAGCAGGTGCGCAGGTAAGCCCAAAAGACGGCAGGGAATCCCAAGCGTTTCAGGAGCTCCAGAAGCAGTTCCTGTTCGACGCAATCGAACGCTTTACGCAGATCGACTGCGACCGCAAGGGCACCGGGCGCGGCTCTTCCATGAAGGGCGTCCCCTCCCTGGTCAGAAAAGAATCCAGGATTCTCTTGACCTCCCTGGTCTTCGCTTTATTGCAAATGCCACCATGTACTGGCGAGGAACAGGTTGGCCTCCATGCTTCGTCCGGGAACAGCGTATGTCTGCTCCGGACTCACCACGGATTCCGTAACCCGTCCCAGTCGTTCAGCCCAAAGCTTGGCAAGCAACTTCGCATGGGCATTCACTACTGTGATGGGACGCCAGTTGCCTACGTTGCGATTGCCTCCTCCTTTCGGCAGGAGACGTACTCTAGCTGACCGGAACGATTTGGGGACGTCCCCTTGTTCTCGTATCAGCATGCAAAGCCGATGCACCAGGGGGGCCAGCTCCGCGAAGAAGCCTTGGTAGAACTCCGCGGGCAGACCGTCTTCCCCTGGTGCTTTCCTCTTTCTGAGCTTGCCGATGGCGGACACGATCTCCGCCATCGAAAACGGCTCCTCGAGTTAATGTGTCTGCCCGCGGACTGTCTTAAGTTGTCTTGAGCTGCTTTCTAGTGAGCCCGGGATGGAGAGATCGCCGGACCATGCGTTCCTCGATGAACACCTGCTCTCAAGAGTAGGTCGGAGAGGTCTCCTCCTGGCCGCGATTTCGGATCATCCGAGACTGGAGTTCGAGCTCCTCCCGCCTTGCAAAGGGCCTCCGATGAATGTCTGGAGGTTGCCGGCCGACTGGCTTAGCAATTCGAAGGCGGCGGTGCATCTTCGTGAACACCTCCGGGGCTTCGCCATCCGTGAACTCGAGGAATGGGACGATCTGAAAAGATCGGTCCTCGAGTTCTGCTGCCGGCTCCCCTTGCACCTGCTTCCCCGCGGATTCTATGAGGGTGTTGCGAACAGCAGATCCTATCTGCAGGCGCGTACCTTTCCTCGATGCCCGGACGTCCAGCGTCTGGCGGAGTACAAAGCCAGGGCCGAGCGCCTGGTTTAACAGTCTGGAGCGACTTGTCTCCTCGATGACGCTGGCCAGCAATGCTCGGCTGCAGCCGAAGTTTGCCACCCGGATATGCCGGGGCATTTATTATTCTAATTTTTTACAAAAATTAGATAATAAAGGCTTTCAAAAGTTAATTGTGGGAAACACTTGGTTTTCCCACCTTGGTTGACGTGTCTGTTGCCGGTGCATAGACCGGTTAGGTCCATTCCCGAGGCGCATGGGGAGGGAAAACTAGAACAAAAATAAAAAAAAAGAGAGATAACGAGGAGGAAAACAGTTATATGGGGAAAGGGGGGCAGAGAAGGGATCACTGGGCGCCTGGATCGGTCCTCCGCATCCTGTTGAGGATGCAGTCAAGTTCAGTTTTTATTGTGAAAGGTAGACGCCACCTTGTCGCCGTCTCTAAAAAGATCGTCGTCCAGTGGATGACGTCTCTGCATCTTAAGCCTCTTCTTCTGGCGTGCCACCTTTGCACAATGCCGCGCACGCAGCAGAGGACTGCTAGAGACGCAGCGGGGCGCAGGCCGTCACGCAGAAAGAGGCGACGGTAAATTTCCTTAGGGTCGCCTACTGGAAGATGGAGGATTGGGGCGATTCTACTCCACAGTCCATCCAGGGCGAGACACTCGAGGGTGAGATGCGGGAAGGTTTTCCTTTCTCCGCACTCGACACAGCGGGCATCCACATCTCCCAGTGTCCAGTGAGACAGGCGTGCTCTGCTTAACAGTCCCCAGTGCAGAAATAGCAACGCCGTCTCCTCCAACTTCAACGGAAGTGTGCCGCAATCCCAACACGCTGGGGGCCACTTCACTTCCTTCGGAGGTATTGCGAGCAGCTCTCCCCAGCGCGCAAGTCCGTGAGGCGGGACGCTCGGGGTGGCAGCGTCCGTGAGCTCTCGAGTCGTCCACGCCTTTAAAGGTTTTTTCCTGCCTCGGACGAGGCAGGACATTTCCCACGATG
The DNA here is from genome assembly GCA_036172245.1 of Raillietiella orientalis. Lineage (NCBI taxonomy): Eukaryota > Metazoa > Arthropoda > Ichthyostraca > Raillietiellida > Raillietiellidae > Raillietiella > Raillietiella orientalis. The sequence goes on along the minus strand of JAYWIR010000033.1, from coordinate 400,795 downwards.
CCAGCTCGTTGCTGCTCCTAGTGTTTTTCAGGGAGGACAGAACGTGGGCAAGGGGGCTGAAAGAAGTTCACAGGAACTTCCGGGGCGTGTTAATAATCTCCTGCAGCGGCTGTCGAGCGTACGGTCCTCGTCGTAGGCAGTTGTATTCCGCCTCGCTCGTGACGTTGATCTTAGCCCACGCGGAAGCTGACTCCTGAATCCAGGCAGTGCAGTTCGCGGGGATGCTGGAGATTCATGTATTCTTCCTCATCAGGGAGACCATCTGGCGCAAATCGGGGCCACAGTTGAAGAGGTTGCGCTGGTAGGCCAGGAGGATCGAGGACAATCCTTCGCAGCCGGTCGCTCTTCTGGCAAGGAGCCGTGCCGGATCGCACCATGGCGTCATCCATAAGCTAGCCGCAAGGGCTAACTTCCGAAGTGTTGTCTGTAGTTGGATGCGCTCCAACGTAAGCAGGCCCAAGCCACCATCCCTGCGTGGAGCGCACAAGTCTTTCAATCGGACTCGCGACCTCGCTGTGCCCCAAAGGGCAGTCCTCAAGAGGGCTTTGGTCCGTCTCTGTATGATGGGAGGGGCGGGGCAAACAAAAAGTAAGGGGCGAAGGAGGGGGGCCGCGAACGCGTTCCACACCGCGGCCCGCTCCTGCAAGTAAAACTTGCCGTTCCGGAACGGGCCCATCGCCAACTCCACCGTTTGGAGACGGTCGTACCAGGCTTCTGCAACGCAGAAGTCCCCCAACGGAACGCCAAGGTACTTCAAGCACCTGCCCGTAAAGATCCTTATGCGGATCCAGTCCGGCTGTCCGGCCCACGCCGTATGGTTGAATAGTTGTTTTGATGTTGGAAGGATTGTAGATTTATCTCTGTTCACCTCGAGGCCCGTCCCGCGGCGCAGCAACTCAAAGAAATCTTCGAGCGCCGACGCCGGGTTGGACCCGGGGAGCAGGAGCAGAAGGTGGTCGGCGTAGGCCGACACGGCAGGCGTGCCGGGACACGAGCTTTGCATGGTTGCCAGAGTCTCCCTGTATGCCCTCAGCACCAGCTCGAAGTAGATGCTGAAGAGCATGGTTCTCAGACTGTCACCCTGCCTTATGATACGGCGAACCGGCACGCCGTACACGTGCCGGCCGCTAAAAGAGATGTTTATTAGAGCGAAGCGCCAGCAGGAGCGCAGGTAAGCCCGGAAGACGGCCGGGAATCCCAAACGTTCCAGGAGCTCCAGAAGCAGTTCCTGGTCGACGCAATCGAACGCTTCACGCAGATCGACTGCGACCTCAAAGGCATCGGGCGCGGCTGTTCCATGAAGGGCGTCCCCTCCCTGGTCAGAGGAGAATCCAGGATTCTCTTGACCTCCGTGGTCTACGCTTTGTTGCAACTGCCACCAAGTACTGGCGAGGAACAGGTTGGCCTCCATGCTTCGTCCGGGAACAGCGTATGTCTGCTCCGGACTGACCACGTATTCCGCCACTTGTCCCAGTCGCTCAGCCCAAAGCTTGGCAAGCAACTTCGCATCCGCATTCACTACTGTGATGGGACGCCAGGTGCCTACGTTGCGATGGTCTTTTCCTTTCGGTAGGAGACGTACTCTAGCTGACCGGAACGATTTGGGGACGTCCCCTTGTTCTCGGATCAGCATGCATAGCCGATGCACCAGGGGGGCCAGCTCCGCCACGAAGCCTTGGTAGAACTTTGCGGGCAGTCCGTCTTTCCCTGGTGCTTACCTCTTTCGGAGCTTTCCGATGGCGGACACGATCTCCGCCATCGAGAAAGGCTCCGCGAGTTCATGTGCCTGCTCCTCTTGCAGCGCGAAAGCGCATTGCGGCAGCAAGCTCTGCGCCACGGCGTTCTCTGTTGTTCTACGCGCGTACAAGGAGGAGTAATAGTCCCGCAGGATGCGGTTTATTCTCGCCGGAGCTGAGCATTCTTGGCTTTGGGCGTCCAGCAGGCTGGGCGACCCGGATTGCCAAGTCTGTCGCTCAGCCCCAGCTTTATACTCCGCCAGGCGTCGAACGTCGGGAGTCCTAGAGTAAAGAGGGCGTGTTGGTATGCCCGGTCGTTCCTCTGCGCTTCGCTTAATCCCCGCTGTGGAGAGCGGACGTGCTTTTCCTGCGCTCCGCCTGCGTGGCAAAGCAAGTGTTTTTTCTTCTTGAGTGATTTGTGCGTGCACATCGTCGGTGTCCGAAGGCAGCGTTGCCAGAGGACACCGCGATGGAAGTAGGCGTGATGAAGGCTTGTTCGTCCCCACAGCCTACTGGATCAGGGGCATCCGCCCCGGAATCGTCTTCGGCGACGCCGAGGTCATGGAGCGCCATGGTGGCCGCGCCTAGCGTGGAAGCCATGGCCGAGATGGAAGCCTACAAGAAAGCGGGGTATAAACCCTCGCTAGTCTACAAGGTAGGCAACCTTTTCGATGGGCGAACTGCACGCGCCTTTACGAAGGCGCTGCAAAACGCCAATATTTTTGAAAAAGATCTCGAGGGCATCTGCGTCCTCAGCGACGGACAGCGGGTCGAGGTGGTACGCAAGGATATCACCTTGGCCCTACACCAGATCACCGACCCGGTGATCATTGATGGTCGGAAGATCTTGCCGATAACGATGGACCGCTCGGTGGTGGTCCATCTCACTGGGATCTCCAGTCGCATGACAAGGTCAGCGGTTCTAGAACAGCTACAAAAGCACGGAGAAGTGCACGCGTTGTGGCCGAAGTCCACGATTTTCGAAGGCTACAATAGCCTTTTCGGAGGTCAAGCTGCGGCGCGTATCACAGTAAAAGAGGGTGTTGCGCTTCCCCACAAGCTGTAGGTCTGCCAAGAAGCAATGGACCTCTGGTACGTGGGGAAACGCCAATTTTGTGGCTACTGCATTGCAGTAGGGCATCTACGAAAAAGGTGCTGGAACATTGTGTGCCACCTATGCGGCGAAAAGGGTCACGTTCGGCGCGTGTGCCCTAAGCGCCCCACCCCGGTGCCCCCTGCCGCCAAAAAGGCGCAGGGAAAACGTGGAAAGCTGGTGGAAAGACCAGCTCGCGAAAATGGCCGTTCCCAACTGCCAGCCTCCCTTCCTCCCGCACAGACGTCGGAGGAAATAGCTCCCGTGGACGCGGGAATGGAGGAGGGTTGGCAGCTGGTTCAGGCCAGAAAAGAGAAAAAAAAGAAAGTGATGATAGAAGAAAATTCGGAGCAGAAAACTGCCGGCAACAAGAAAAAAGCCGCGCCGCTTTCAAAAAAAAAACTCCGCGAATGCTCGGTGGCACTGGAACGCTTAGCCGTTCCTGCTGAGTCCGCCCGCGGCAATGTTCGCGGAACAGCTGATGCGGACGCGATGAATACTCGCGTGGACGAGCCCAATCTACGTTTAGAGGGTGAGACGCGAGACTCGCGCACCGACAGCCAGGACGCCGCGTTCGATAAAGTCGCGGAGGAGCCCGCGGCAACGTTCGCCGTCAACGATGACGCCGCGCTCGATAAGGTCGCGGAGCAGCCCGCGGCAACGGTCGCCGCTGGCGAAGACGCGGCCTTCGAGAAAGCGGCGGAGGAGCTCGCAGCAACGCTCGCCGAACGCGAAACCCCGTCGCGCAAGGGCGTACGCAGGTCGGCTCCGACGAAGAAGGCCCCTGCAGGTGAGTGCGACCTGGGGGCCGGAAGCGGATCCTCCTCCTCGGAGGCACCCCCAGGAATTCGGGACGCAAGTCCCAGAAACCCAAGAGGCGCCTCCCCTCCACCAGCGAGGAGGAGAAACCGGAAGGAAGCGGCAGCGTGGGAATCCCGGAGGGGGAATACCCACGCCCGGAAGCCGTTGAGTCGGCCACCCCCATGGAGGAGGGAGAGCAGGAGCGTGAAGTCCTCCCTGCAGTCGCAAAACCTGAGCAGCCCGAACCCATGGAGGAAGGCGAACAGGTAGACGCGACTCCACCTGCGGGTGATCCGGCCGACGCGCCGGCACCGATGGAGGAGGAGGCAAAGGTGCCTTCAGTACCTGTCCTTCCTCCCCCTCCACCTAGCGTCCCGCCTTAGCAGGTGGCAGTCGCCGCATCGCCGTTTTCCCTGGACTAACACCTGGGCTCGCCAGTCGCCGTCGGATTCGCGCGGCCTGTTGGAACGTCAACGGGCTGCGCGACGACGGCAACAGGCGAGATACAGCCGACACCCTGCGTGAGCTCGACCTGGCGCTGCTGCAGGAGATCCACGTGATCACCGCGGCAGACGTCCAGGAAATCGAGACGATCGCGGGGGGTCGGCTGTATTGGCGATGCGGCCTCCGCAACACCTGCGGGGTCGCGTTCTTCGTGGAGCCGGCCATCGACGCTGCCGTAAAGGCCATGCGGTTTGATGACGACGGTCGGATCGGTCAGCTGATTCTCAGCTGGTCCGACTCGATCGACCTAATCGTCACAAACGTGTATGGCCCCAGCGGCAAACAGGGTTACCGCGACCGCACCAGGCTGCTGGAAACCCTGAAGCGCGTCTGACTGGCGGATACCAATGTGCGAAAGGCTCACCTGATAGCGGGAGTTTTCAATCTCCCGCTATCAGGACCCCCCTATGCGGCAAAACAGCGGGCTAAACGCCTGCTCAGGAACGCTCTCTGGGGTCCGGCGAGATCCAGGATCCGCCTTAAAGATTTGTTAGCTCCGCGTCGGGATGCTGGTTTGGGTATCTTGACAATGGAGCGAATCGGACTGCAGGTGCAGTTCCGACTGCTGGCACTGTGTGCCCAGCTATGGACATCCCCCCTGTGTGTGCCAGCCCGCATTCTCCTGCGGAGATGCGCCGGCAACGGAGGATTTCTCTCGCTTTTGTTGGGCACTCAATACAGGAAGCGGGGTTTCGGGTTTCCATTGCGGCAGTTGACCGCACTTCTGGAAGCTCACTCGTGGATCTCCTGCCGCCCAATGAACTTTGAAGCTTGGCGGCAGGAGTCTGTTGAATCCTGGGCGGCGTTCCAAGGAATACGCTCTGAAGATCTTCGCCCCCTGCGTCAATTTTTTCCACGATCCTTGGAAGAAGTACTGCAGGACGAGGTGAAGTTTTCTACCCTGGCTGCCACGCCTCTTGCCGAAGCGCTGTCTGCCCTCAGGGCAAGAAACGACAGTTACCAACCGGCAAGGTGGGAGGTCTCCGGCACGATAGCGGGAAAAACCAAAATCCTTGGCGCCTGGAAGACGAGTGAGTTGGCGGACGCCGCCACTCCTCGTGTTACTGCAAAGGGACTCCTCCGGTGGGCAGAAGAACTTGCTGTCACCCCCGAAGAACTTGTAGTCCCTCCACAGTGTATTGACAGTTCGCTGCTCCCCCTTGCTTGGAAACAAGCCGTGCTGCTTTTCGTTCACTGGGGTTTTCAGTGCAACGAGCGTTGGCATCGTGACTCCGGGGGACTTGCGTCCGCGAACTGCGTTCGGTGCGGATCGACGGAGTCGATTCCGCACCTACTTCTGGACTGCGGTGTCCTACAAGGACTGTGGCGTAGGTTGGCAACAGCACTAATGCATCCCGTGGACACCGCAAGAGACTTGCTGCGACGATTCTTCACGCTGAGCGGGCTGTCACTAAGCGCAAGGATTGCAACCATCGGTTGCATACGCGCGATAGTTTCCGTCCGCCAGGCGTTGGTAATCAACGGACAGCACCAAGAGTTAATCAGCAAAGCATCCTTCTACAAGGGATCATCCGCTAGATGGCCTCATTTGACATAGGAGACAAAAAGGAATCTCGCCGCAATACACCGCCGGTTTACACACCCTCAGCAGCGGCCAACCCGGTGATCATTGCCCTACCCTCCATAAACTAATTTTGTATTTTCTTTTTACACCCGCGTCCCCATAGGCTCCGGAACATTTGAGGTGCTCATCGTTTAAATCCCCGTGAGTACGGAGCCTAACCAAAAACCCTTTTCCCTTCCCTCCAGTTTTTGATTTTTGTTTGTTTCCCCTCATTCCCCCCACGCTGCGAGCGGTCTGTTTACCAGGCCTGCGTGCCGGCAATTTTTCTATGTTCTCTGTCGTTCTGTTGGTTGGGGACATTGTCCCTGACCAGTTTATTATTAATTATAAACGCCCCGGCGTGACCGGGTGATAAATTTCAATCTCCGCCTGCTAACAGGTGAGCCGGAAACACAAGTGAACGCGATGAGCGAGTTGTGCGCAGTCATCCGTGTGCGCTACTTGTTATCGGGTGAAAAAGGAATGGTCCGCAGCATCGACCACGTCTTCCTGGACGCTGACCTGTGTTCACGCGTCGGCAAACGGGGGAGGGTTGTGTCGACGTTGTCGGACCATTCCCGGCTAATTTTCGAGATGCGGCCTCGCGGACCGCCATACAGGGATTGGCATCTGCTGGGGGACTGGACGCCACTCTCAGGTGCGAAGGAACACCTTCGCGAATACCTGAGAGGCGTCACGCTCCGGAATATCCAGGACTGAGACCTTTTTAAGGAATCGGTCCGGGATTTCTGCGAGCAGTTCCCCCTGGACCGCCTGCCTTCCGGATTCGGCGAGGGTCCTCGCAACCATCGGGCCTATTTACAGGCTCGTAAATACCAGAGAACCCCTAATGTCCGTCGCCTGGCCGAGTACCGCGCCGGGGCTGAACGCCAAGCCTGGCAATCCGGGTCGGCCAGCTTGCTGGATGACCAGGGCCGGGAATGTTCGTCCCCTTCGTCGGTACGGCATCTCGTGCGGAGTTTTTATTCCTCCCTTCACGCCAGGGAGCCCCCGGATCGAAACGCCTCTCGACGCTTGCTTCCGGATGGCACCCCGGCAATAGGGGAGGAGGAGATGGAAAGCCTCGACGAGCCTTTTACAACCGACGAAATTCTCGTTGGTATCAAAAGGCTCAAGAGTCGTAAAACTTCAGGGGAAGACGGCTTGCCCGCGGACTTCTTTCAGAGCTTCGCGGAAGAGCTGGCACCCCTGCTTCTTAAGTAGATCAGGCTGATCCGAGACGAAGGCGATGTTCCCGTCTCGTTTCGGTCAGCCAGAGTGAGGTGCCTTCCGATAGAAGGAGACCTCAGGAATTTAAAGAACTGGCGACCGATCACAATCGGAAATACGGACGCCAAGTTGATAGCAGGGCTATGGGCTTCGCGTCTGGGGCAGGTGGCAGAATCCGTAATTAGCCAGGAGCAGACTTATGCTGTTCCCGGTCGAAGTACGGATGGCAACCTCTTCTTCGCAAGCACATGATTGCACCTGCAGAGAAGAGAAAAGAAAGGGATAGGGAAAGTCGGGAACCCCACATTGGGGCCGCCAGCCGGGCTGGGAAGAAACCCCCGGGCAGGGTAGGGTGCCCTAGCGCTCGCAGTCGATCTCCACAAGGCGTTCGACTGTGTAGACCAGGAACTCCTCTTGGAGCTCCTGGGTCGCATGGGCTACCCACCCTCCCTGATTTCCTACCTGCGCTCTTGCTGGCGGAATGCGATGATTACCGTCTGTTCCAGTGGACAGAAGGTGTATGGCGTGCCGGTGCGGCGAGGCATAAGGTAGGGCGATAGCCTCAGCCCCCTGCTCTTTAGCACCTACTTCGAGTTGGTGCTGAGAGCGTACAGGGTGACTTTGGCCCCCTTGCCGAGCTGGTGCCCTGGCACGCCCGCCGTAGCAGCGTACGCCGACGATCTTCTGCTCTTGTTGCCAATGTCCACCCCGGCGAAGGCGGTCGGAGACTTCTTCGATCTGCTCAGCCGCGGGACCGGACTGGAGGTTAACAGGGCGAAGTCGTCGGTTGTGCCAATAGGTGCGGCGTGGGCAGGGCAGCAGGACTGGGTCCGTCTAATGATCCCCACGGCGAGGTGCTTCAAGTACCTTGGTGTGCCGTTGGGGGACTACTCCCCTGCGGAAGCGTGGTCCAGCTGCCTCCAAAAAGTCGAGACGGCGATCGGCCCGTTCCTGGGAGGCCAGTTTCACTTGCCGGAATGGGCCGCGGTTTGGAACGCCTTAGCGGCCCCCATCCTCCGTCCTTTGCTTTTTGTTTGCCCCCCCACCGTGAAATCGAAGAAGAGGACGAAGGATCTCCTCCGTATCGCCCTTTGGGGCAAGGGGAGGCCCCGAGTCCCACTGAAGGACTTGTGCGCTCCGCGTCGGGACGGCGGTCTTGGCCTCCTGACGCTGGAGCGCGTGGAGAAGCAGCTGCGGTGGCGAACCCTCGCCATCGCAGCGAAGATGTGGAGCACCCCTTGGTGCACTCCGGCCCGCCTCCTGGCCAGCCGTGTGTCCCGGTGCGATGGACTCGCGTCTTTTCTTCTCAGCCGTGGCCGGAAGATGCGAAGATGCGGCCTACTGTTCGGGCGCATGGCAACATTGGCCAAGGAGAACAGCTGGATGGTTTTCTGCTTCGCCAACTCCCCCGCCAGGCTGGAGGAGAATATTGGAACGTGGGCAGTGGTTAACCAGAGAAGCCACGAGACGTGGAATCGTCGCCGATGCAGCCCCTACGCCCGCTGCACGCTGCGGAATCTACTGGAGAGTCCAGCAAGATGCACGTGGGCAGACACGACCTTCCTAGCTACGGCGCTGCCCTTCCTCAGAAGGGCACTTCACAGCAGCTGGACGCCAAGGTGGCAAGTCTCCTGCTGCATCGAGGGACGCGAAAAATTGATCAGCGGCTGGACAGCAGAACTGGCCGACGCCACGACCCCGAGCGTCCAGCCGCGAGGACTAAGAAGATGGGGCGAGCTGCTGGCCATCCCTATGGATGTGCTGAAGTGGCCCCCGCTTCTTCAGGAATCCAGGATCCTGCCCCTTAAGTGGAAAGAGTCGGCGTTGCTGTTGTTGCATTGGGGTTTACCCTGCAACGCACGCCGCTCTCACTGGACAAGAGGAGTTGTGGATCCTGCGTGTGTCAGGTGCGGAGAGCGGGAATCGCTCTCCCATCTTATTGTGGACTGTGCTGCCCTTCGTCCCCTTTGGGAACGGTTTGGGACGAACCTCGGTGTCCCAACGGGCAGTTCCCCTAGAGACGTTCTTCGGCTCCTCTTCGTGAAGGACGCCCTGCAGCCAGCCGCTGCCTTTGCAGCCTTGTGCTGCGTCAGAGGCATCGTGGAGGCATGGAGCGACACCAACAAGGAAGGAGTGGGTCAACACGCGAGGGATGTCATCCCATATGCCCAACGCTTCCTGCGGAGAGCTGTTGGATGGCCCCAACTGGGGAATCTACGGATGGACCTCGAGGGCTTTCTTCAACGGATGGGCCTCCCTCTCAGCGAACAGTGATCCCTTCCCTGCCCCCCAACCTCACTTGTTTGTTTGCCTTTTTGTTTTTATTTCTGTTTTTGCTTATCCCTTTTCGCTGCCGGGGAGTGCCACGCCGGGCTGCGTCCCTGCGTCCCGGTAGGTCCCGTGCAAAAGGCGGTGAGCGGGGCCAGGTACCGCAATTGTAGGGTTTTTTATAAATAAACGCCCCGGGCGTACCCGGGTGATAACGCCGAAACCTGGAGGGAGACGGTTCAGGGGAAACTGGTCGCAGAACTCGCGGACTGAGCTCTTCAAGTCGTCCCAGTTCGCGAGCGACTGCAGATGGAAGCCTTGCAGGAACGAGCGAAGATGTTGCGCTGCTCCTGCGAGGCGCAACCAGTCCCCTGGCAAACGCCACGCTGTGGAGGGTGGACCTCTACCGCGCGGGTGTATTTCTAGCGCCAGCCGGGGATGGTCGGAAAGTTCGGATGGCACTGCCCCTCGATTTCCCACCCGCGAACACAGGTGGTTGTCGAGGAACATGTGGTCGATCCTCGTCTCCGTCCCGGCGTCACCGGCCAACAAGTTGCGCGCGTGCATGGCAGCGCACATCTCGTTGACCAGCTGTGCGCGAATGTCAAGCGCACCTGCCAGCAGGCGGACGTTAAAGTCCCCGGCAATGAGGTGCGCCTTTCGCATGTGTGCTTCGGCCAGCCAATCTCGCCGCAGGCCTTCGAAGAACGCAGTGCGTTCCCCGCGCCTGTGGCTCGTGCCGGGCGCGTACACGTTGGTCACGACGAGGTCGATCGCGTCGGACCACTTGGCAACAAGCTGCCCGATTTGACCTTCCCCGTCGAAGTGCACGTCGCGCAGCGCATTAACGACGGCTGGCTTCAGCATGAAAGCCACAACGCGGGTGTGGTCTCTCCCGTTTTGGTATACGAGCCGCCCGCCTGCGATCCGTTCGATTTCCTGGGCCTCCCCTGCGTGGAGAACGTGCGTCTCCTGCAGAAGCGCCAGGTCGAAGTCCCGCAGGCTGGCGGCCACTTCTCTCCTCTTGTCGTCGTCGCGCAACCCGTTGACGTTGCAACAGATTACGCGCAGTCGCCGGCAGGAGGAGAGTCCACGCGTTGGTGTGTTTATTGTGCTTGCTTACCGTCCTCCGCCTGCTGTTCAGCAGGCGGGAGTTGTGTATCCATTGCGACGGGCTGTTGCTCGCAAGGAGGCGGTCCGTCGGTGGTTGTGGTGGTGGTTGGAGGATCCTGCTTGGCCAGGTACGTCTCCGGCGAGGAGTCGCGAGACCTCGCGGACATCGTCTCCCCGTCGTCGTCGTCCGACCGCATTTCCTCCTCCGCCGGTGGAGGTGCGGAGCGCCGCGGGTTGCCTACCTTGCGGCCCGCTTTGCGCTTCGGGAGAGCGACAGCCGGAGCCTTGCCGGCTTCGGCTTCGGACTCGGAAGTCTCCGGTCCTTTCGCCTCAGCCGGACGCCTCAAGGCCTTCTTCTGGGCCTTGGGAGGCTGCTGGAGCATGGCTGCCAACTCTTTCGCCGCCTTGTTGAAGTCCCAGTCGTCGCTGCTCACGCTGGGCTCGCGACTTTGTCGCGGCGTCGGCGTTCGCGCGGCGGCGGCTTGAACAGCTGGCGTGACGTCACGTCGCATCGATCCGTCAGCGGAGCGAGTATCGATCGCCGGCACGCGTTTGATGGCCACGCTGCACGCTTTGATTGTTGGGCGTGGCGCGACCTTCCCCTTGCCCTTCACCACTTTTGCCGGTGCGGGCGCGGTTTTTTTAACAATTTTTACTTTACGGGTGACCAGCTGCCAGGCTTCCTCGTCGGCAGTCTTTTCCGGGAGCTCCTGTACCGAGTCCCTTTCCTGCTGCGCGACTTTTGTCGGAGCCGACGGCTGATCCCCTTTTGTGGGGTTTATCACTATTTTTGCCTTCCCTTCCTTCTTTTGCGGAAGTTCCGGCGTTGGAGCGACGTTCATCGGGCACACCACTTTGGTGTGGCCCTTCGCGCCGCACGTTGGGCAAACCGCGTCCGGGCACCGCTTTTTCAAATGACCGAACGACTTACAGTTTCCACAGAATTTAGGTTTCCCCACAAACCAAATGTGGACCAACTGGTCGCCAATTTGGAGCTTGTGGGGAAGCTGTACGCTCTCTCGAAGCGTCACGCGCGCGCCTACTCGCCCACTAAATGCACCGTTCACTCCGAAGGTGTTGGGCTTTCTCCAAATCGCGAAAACGCTTGCACATTTATCCAGTTCAGCGCGGATGGCGTTCTCATCCATCCGCACTGTTGTCCCTGTTAGGTGGACCACAATGGAGTGGTCCACCGTGTGTGATAGTAAATTCCTGCCCTCAAATTGTACGGGCGTGCAGAGCATCTTGTGGGTAAGAGCTGCATCCTTGCAGATGAGCTCCGCCAACTGCCCTCCGCTCCGTATAGAGAGGCAAAGAATTTCATGGTCAGCAATGCCCATCTTTTTGATGGCATTGCCGAACTTTCTCGCAATTAACGGGGAATATAAATTGCCTACCTTGTACAGAAGGGCCGGATTGTAGCCCTCCTGGATGTAGGATTGGATTCCGGCGGCGACATCGGGCGTTTCCGCCGCTGCCACCGCGCTCCAGGCCCTCGCCGTAGTGGCGGGTTCAGAAGAAGTGGTGGGGCGTGATCCCACCTCCTTTGGCTTGAGAGACGCGGTCTTCCCGCCTCCCTCACCTGAAACTGCGGCGTTAACAGGCATTTCTGCCTGTCAACGGCAGCGAAACACACACGAAACACCAGAAAATAAAAACTCCCCATTCAAGGAGCGCGCAACAATTGCGTCCGCCGTGTACCGCGCTGTCAAGCGCTACTACTCCTCGTTGTACGCGGAGGAGCCCACGGAACGCAGTCTCTCCGAGCTGCTTCTTCCGACGGGCAACCCTGCTATCGACGAGGAGGAACGCGCCAGACTGGATTGGCCCTTCACGCCGGAAAAAGTATCTTCTGCGATAGCGGGCCTGAAGAGGCGTAAGGCGCCTGGGGAGGATGGCCTGCCCGCGGAGTTCTTTCAGTGCTTCGAGGCGGAGCTCGTCCCCCTGGTGCTAAGCCTTTCCTCGCTGATGCGTGAGACGGGAGATGTTTCCGCTTCTTTCCGCTCAGCAAAGGTGCGGCTCCTGCCGAAAGGCGGTGATCTGCGCCACCTCAGCAACTGGCGTCCGATCACATTGGTGAATTCGGACGTGAAGTTGTTCTCCAGGCTATGGGTCGCGCGCCTGGGGAGAATCGCAGATTCCTTGGTAAGTCCGGAGCAGACGTATGCTGTTCCGGGGCGGTCCATGGACGCGAATCTCTTCTTCGCGCGAACATGGTTCGAGTTGCAGCAGCGCGTGGCGCAGCAGAGCCAGGCAGCCGAAATCGCCGCTGCCAAAGGAAAGCGGCGGTGTTCAAGGCACGATGGAACGCCGGGAGCCTTAGCGGTCGCCGTCGATCTCTGCAAAGCGTTCGACAGCGTAAACCAGGACCTCCTTCTGGAGCTTCTGGGACGCCTAGGCCTCCCGATGCACCTCATCGCCTACTTGCGCTCCTGCTGGCGCCACGCGTTAAGCTGTATCTCTTTCAGCGGGCGTCACGTATACGGTGTTCCCATACGGCGGGGTATCAGGCAGGGAGACAGCTTAAGCCCCCTGCTCTTCAGCATCTTCTCTGAGTTGATGCTGAGGGCGTACAGGCTGACGCTGGTTAACCTGCCGAGCTCCTGCCCGGGAACACCGGCCGTGGCCGCCTATGCTGACGACCTTCTCCTGCTGCTGCCCATGTCCACCTTGAGGACTTCTTCGAGCTCATTCGTCGGGGAGCGGGCCTGAGCGTAAACAGGACGAAATCAACCGTTGTACCGGTTGGCTCTACGTGGGAGGGGCAGTCCGACTGGATCCTCCTGAGGATCCCCACGAACAGGTGCTTGAAGTACCTCGGCGTTCCCTTGGACGCCTTATGTCCTGCATAAGCGTGGTCGGACTGCCTTCAGAAGGCCGAAACTGCTCTGGGCCCGTTCCAAGGCGGCAGGTTTCTCCTGTCGGAACGGGCCTTCGTGTGGAACATTTTCGTTGCCCCCCTCCTCGGTCCCCTCTTTTTTGTTTGTCCCCCTTCCTACTCGGCTAAGCGGCGGGCGCAACGCCTGTTGCGTAACGCCCTGTAGGGACCGGCGAGGTCCAGGATACGCCTGATGGACTTGGCGGCTCCTCGGCGGGATGCAGGATCGGGCATCCCGACGCTGGAGCGGATCGGACTGCTAGTGCAGTTCCGCATGCTGGCACTTTGTGCGCAGCTCTGGACTACTCCCTGGTGTGCTCCAGCGCGGCTGCTGCTGCGGCGCAGCACGGGTGGCGATGGACTACGTTCGTTGCATGTGCGCACGGAGCGCGCCCAAAGAGGATTCGGCTTCCCTTTGAAGCAGCTCGCCACTCTTCTGGGAAAGCATGAGTGGATCTCCTGCCGGCCGACGAACTTCAACGCATGGAGGCAGGAAGCATTATCGTCCTGGGCAGCGCAACAGGATGTGTCCCGTTTGGAACTCCGTTGCGTGAAACTTTCCCCATACTGTCCAGTGGGGGAGGTGCTGGAAGACCAGGACCAATGGACACGCCTAGCCGCTACGCCACTCGCCGAAGCACTGTGTGCACTGATGGTGCGAGATGACAGTGACCTGCCGGCGAGGTGGGAGATCACCTGCGAAATTGCAGGCGAAACCCGACTTCTGGGCGGATGGCGGACTTGCGAAGTGGCAGACGCTACCACACCTCGCATTCTTGCAAAGGGGCTTCTACGGTGGAGTGAGCTCCTCGAAGTGCTTACCGATGAACTTGTGATCCCTTCTGCTTGTTTGGACGCGACTCTCTTCCTCGTTCGGTGGAAACAAAACGCTTTTCTGCTGTTGCATTGGGGTTTGTAGTGCAACCAGCGGGCGCACCTGATTTCCGTGGGAGTTGCTTGCCCGAACTGTGCCCAATGCAAAGCGGTGGAATCGCTTCTGCATTTGCTGTTTGAGTGCGGTGCCCTCCAGGATCTGTGGCGGCGGCTGTCTTCATTACTACTGCACCCCGGACACACCGCACTCGATTGGATGCGCCGCTTCTACACGCGTGGCGGTCTTCCTCTTGGAGTGGTCGACGCAATCATCTGCTGCGTCCGCGTTATTGTCAGAGCCCGCCACGTATTGCAGATGCAAGGAGTCCCAACATCGGTCCCCAACACCGCAGCCTGCAACCTTAAAATGGCTGCCGGTTGGCCACACCTGAAAGCAGAAGTGAGGACGGTGATCGGTGGCATTCACCGCCGTTTCTGAGAACAGGAACGGTTAGACTGTATACCCCCTATACTGTATTCCTCGCCCTTCCAACCAATTTATTTATTTATTGTCCCACCCTCTCTCCTACCGAAATCTCAGTGTTCCGGGCCGGCGTTCCGGGAAATCTACTCCCATTCTCTGTTCTCCTTGCCTGAAAACACAATTCCCAGTTGTCATTATCAATAAAAGTCCCGATGCAACCGGGTAATAAACGACAACCCGGCATTATTTCATCTGTTCGCTTGCTTGCTGTTTTTTCTCGCGGTACGCAAGCTTTTTCTTTAATCTTCCGTCCTTCTTTCATTTTTCGGCCGTAGCCACCTGCCACCTAGTCTCCTGGCCGGCTCTTTCAACTTTTTCGCCTCTGGTCGCCCTCTCAAGGTGGCCTGGTCTTGTGCGAAGGGACACAACCTTCGTACAGCCACAGCCAGCCTTTTCCTGCAGCAGCCAGAGAGCGCATTAAGGTTATTTGGAACACTGACCATGCTTTTAGCACACTTTCACACATATGAAGTCAAACTTTACACTACGTTGGACACCTCTTTTAGGACCCGACTTATTGAGCCGAGCATTCCGGCTTCCCTCACATACCAGAGGTCTACGATTCCGCCTGACCAACATTCAGGGGAAGCAGCCTTCAACGGTTACTGCACACAGAGGCGCGCTCAACCCGTGTATTTAAGGACTATCTCTTGTCCACTGCACGTGGACCGCTCCGAACGGTTCCAGAGCGGCGCGAACCTGTTCTTAGCGCATTGGCGCGGTTAAGCCTAACAGGTGGACCACCATGCTGCGGTCCGCCGTAGTGGAAAGGAGCGTGCGCTTTGCCATCACAACGAAGGTTTTAAGCAGTCGTTGTGCCAGCTCTGCATGTTTGCAGATTACCTCAACGTACTGACCCCCGCTGCGGATAGTCACAGCTCTGAGCTGCTCCTCTTTCACATGAAGAGCGCGCATGCCCTTCGAAAAGGCGCGCGCGCACTCTAAAGAATATAGATTGCCTACCTTGTAGAACAATCAGGGGTTATACCCCTCCTTCAAATAGACCGACAATTCCGCCGCAGCTGCAGGCGATGGCGCCGACACAACGGCGCTCCACGCCCGCGCTGCAGCGGTGACCGATTCTGTGGAGGCGGTTGCCCCCACCTCTATCGCCTCTGGGTGCGACGTTGAAGCTGCCCCCTGGCCATCCTTGGTGGTTGCGTCAGGCATCGCTGCCTGATCGACTACCGAACCACACGACGCTTGCACTGGGGAAGACTTCCTGCCACAAGGAACAGCGAGAAAACACGTCCGCCTTCGAGTAAGCAGGGCGTTCGATTTTCACCCGGATTTCGCCGGGGCGTTTATTGTAAAATAAACTTTCACAAAGAAGTGCGGTGGCTGGACCATTGCTCCAGCCACGCACATAGAAACACAGAGCCTGCCGGGTCACCGATTCGCTGACCGGTACGATCCACCACGGCAGCAGGGGGGAGGGGAAAAAACAAAAAACAAAACAAAAAAGAAAAGAAAAGTTGGGAGGGTAAGGGAAGGGATCACAGTTGCTGGTGGGGCCGTTGCATCCTTTGCAGGATGCCGGCAAGCTCCTTCTGTATTTCTGGATCCAGGTGGGGCCATCGAAACGCCCTCTCCAGCAACTGGGAGGCTGGCTGGATGGCACCCTGGTCGCGCTGTTCTCCCGTAGCCTTGCTCAAGGCGGTGACGATCCCGCGTAAGCAGCATAAAGCTCCTAACGAGGCCGCTGGCCGAATGGTTTCGGCAACGAAGAGGGCTTTCAGTGCGTAACTGGGGTTGCAGTAGGGGATTCCGATGGACGCGGCAAAGCGAAACCAAAGGGGCCGAAGGGCAACACAATCCACTAGCAGGTGGGGGAGGGACTCCCGTTCCCCACACCTGACGCAATTGGGGTCCACCGCTTACCAGGTCCAATGGTGTTGGCGGGCGTTGCAGAGGAGTCCCCAGTGCTGCAACAGGAGAGCCGACTCCTGCTATTTTAAGGGGATGGTGAAAGTGTTCATGAGCACCGGGGGCCACTTCAGATGTTCAGTGGGAACATCGAGCAGCCCGCCCCAGCGCCGAAGTCCATTGGGAGGCGTACTCGGGGACGCAGCGTCTGTTAACTGGCCCGTCTTCCACTTTCCTATCTTCTTCTCCTTTCCGGAGATTGTAACTGAAACCTTTCACCTCACCGCAACATCGCTGTCCAGATCTTCCATCAGGGAAGGAAGCGCAGCAGCGAGGAAGGTTCTTCCTGCCCACGCTCTCTTCTTTGGATCCTCCAGGATCTCGAAGAGCGTGCAACTTCTGTAAAACCCAAACAGGAACCTTCGTTCCTGTTGGGAGCGTTGCATGCCGAACTGTCCCCACGTTCGAACGGTTTCCTGCAACCAGGCACTACCGTTCAAAGGGAGACAGGTGAGCAATCCTCTATTTTTGCGATACAGCGCAGCGACCCTCCGTAGCTAGAGTCCGCATCGGTTGACGCGGCGACGAAGTGCAAAAAACGAAGTCAGTCGCGTCTTGCTGGTTGCTTGCTGGAGAAGGAGACGTGCAGGGACGCACCAACAGGTGCACCACAACTCTGGAACGAGTGCCGACAATCGGAACTGGAGCTGAAGCTCCAGTCGCTCCAGCGTCAGGAGGCCCAGACCACCATCCCGACGAGGAGCGCACAAGTCCTTTAAGCAGACTCGGGCCCTCCCGTTGCCCCAAAGGGCGATACGGAGGAGGACCTTTGTCCGCTTTTTAATTCTCTCTGTGGGGGAGCAAACAAAAACCAGGGGGCGACGGGAAGCAGCCGCGAACGTGTTCCAAACCGCGGCCCGTTCAGGCAGGAAAAACCTGCCGCCTCGTAACGGGCCGATCGCCGTCTCTACTTTTTGGAGGCAGCCGGACCACGCTTCCGCAGGGGAGAAGGCCCCCAACTGTACACCAAGGTACTTACAGTACCTCACCGTGGGGATCCTTAAACGGACCCAGTCCTGCTGCCCTGCCCACGCCGCACCAACTGGCATCACGGACGACTTCGCCATGTTCACCGTAAGTACGGTTCCCCGATGCAGCAGGTCGAAGAAATCCTCGACCGCCGCTCCCGGGGTGGACATAGGGAGCAGCAGCAGAAGGTCATCCGCGTATGCTGAAACGGCCGGCGTACCGGAACAGTCGTGCATCAGGTGTGCCAGAGTTACCCTGTACGCTCTCAGTACCAACTCAAAGTAGGTACTGAAGAGCAAGGGGCTCAGGCTGTCTCCCTGCCGGATCTCACGCCGCACCGGCACGCTGTGCACGGTCTGCCCCCTGAAAGTAACATTGGTAAGCGCGTCGCGCCAGCAAAAGCGTAGATGGGCCACTAATGAGGCCGGGAAGCCCAAGCGTTCCAGAAGCTCCAGATGGAGATTCTGGTCGACACAATCGAATGCTTTTCGCAATTCGATTGCGACCGCAAGGGCTCCCTCCCCCACCCGAAAACCAACTTCTTTCCGGCGCACGCACCGGAATTCCGTCTGCGCTCCAAGCTCCTTTCATGATGGAGCTCTAGCCAGGTGGAAGCGAGGAACAGGTTCGCCTCCATGCTTCCCCCGGGAACTGCATATGTCTGTTCCGGGCTGATGAAGATGTTGGCAACCCGTCCCAGACGCTCTGCCCAAACCTTAGCCAGCAAATTGGCGTCCTCGTTCACTATTGTGATGGGACGCCAGTTGTTCATGCTCCTCAGATCTCCTCCCTTAGGGAGGAGCCGCACCTTTGCCGAACGAAACGAGGCGGGAACGTCGCATGTTTCGCGTATCAGCAAGGTAAGTTGCTGTACTAGGGGGGTAAGCTCAGCCGCGTAAGTTTGTTTAAACTCCGCGGGCAGGCCGTCCTCCCCTGGAGCCTTTCGCCTCTTGAGCTTTCCGATGGCCGAGAGGATCTTGTCCATCGTGAAAGGCTCGTCGATGGTCTTTCTCTGCTCCTTCTTGATCGCTAATGCGCCTTCCTGAAGCAAAAGTCGTGAGACGTTCCTCTCCGGAGGTGCCTTGGCATACAGGGAGGAGTAGTAACTTCGCAGCAGGCCGCGGATTTGGGCAGGTGCCGAGTGCTCCTGGCCCTGATCGTCCAGTAAGCTGGCCGATCCGGACTGCCAGGCTTGCCTCTCGGATCCCGCTTTGTATTCCGCCAGCCTGCGGATGTCGGGGGTCCTGGCGTAACGACGGGCCTGGAGGTAGGCTCGTTCGTTACGGATCCCAGTCCCAAAACCCTTAGGTAGGCGGTGTAGAGGGAACTGGTGGCAGAACTCCTGGACTGACCGCTTGAAGCGGTCCCAATCCTGGAGTGTCCGCAGCCTGAAGCTCCGTATGAACGTGCGGAGATGTTCCGCCGCGTCCGGGAGCTTTAGCCAGTCCTCTGGGAGACGCAAGGCTGACGAGGGGGGGCCCCTGTCGCGCAGATGGATTTCAAGGACTAGCGGGCGATGATCGAACAGCTCGCACGGTAACTTGCTGCGCCTGCCCATGCGAAGGCACAGGTGCTCGTCAAGAAACACGTGGTCAATGCTGTCTTCCATCCCCGGTGCACTGGCCAACAGATTACAGGTGTGCACCGCCATGCACACCTCGTTGACCAGGTCACGCTCGGGATTCTGCCCATCTGGTTTCAGGCGAACGTTCAAATCGCCTGCAACCAGATGGGCATTCCGCACGCTTGCTTCGGTCAGCAAGTCTCGCCGGAGGCCAAGGAAAAACTCTTTTCTCGCCCTCCTGTTCTTTAGGTCCTTGCCGCTCGGTGCGTACACGTTCGTGACGATCAGATCGATCGAGTCGGACCACCTGAGAGTCAGCTGGCCGACACGACCGTTATCGTCGAACCGCACGCCCCGAGCCGGGGTCTGGACGGCTGGCCGAAGCAGGTAGGCCACACGGCAACTTTTCGCTCTCCCACACCTGTACCATTGCTACCCTCCGGAGATCCGTTCGATCTCTGGCGCTTGTTCTGATGAGATCACGTGGATCTCCTGCAGCAGCGCAAGGTCGTAGGACTCCAGAAGGGCGGCCATGTCTCGTCTCCTGCCGGCGTCTGTCATGCCGTTCACGTTCCAAACGGCGATGCGCAGACGACGGCGGGAGGAGATTCCCGGCATTACTGCTGGGAAGATTAAGGTGTGGGGGAGCCCTCCTCTTGCGAGGCGGGCGGGATGTTCATGGGGGTTTAGGCCTTCTCAGGCACCTGAGGCACCTGTTCGGCCTCCACCCCCTTCATCCCCTGCGTGTCCGCGCGTGGGAATCTCTCGGGCGACGGGTCCCGAGAGTTGCCCACGCTCATGGCACCTTCGCTTGCGGAAGCCATCTCTTCCCCTTCGACGGGGGAGACGAGCTTTCTTGGCTTTGTGGACTTACGTCCAGACTTCTTGCGCGGTGCCGTGGAAACGGAAGCTGCGCTTCGGGCCTTCACCTCGGGCTGGGAAGTGGGGGACTCCTGAGGGGAGGCCGGACGCCTTACGGCCTTCTTGCCAGCCTTGGAGGGTTCTGGCTGCAACGAAGTTGCCAGCTCCTCCGCTGCTCCCGCGAAGGCTACGACATCGATGGTGGTGTCGATGACGGACGCCGCCGCCGGCTCGCTCCCCTCGCTGTTGACTGTGTCAACAGAGGGGATGTCGTCGGTAGCGGCGAGTTCTTTCCGGCAGCGTTCGGCAACATCGAGAACACGCTCGACCACAACGCCCGCACGGACGTGTACTGTGTTGCTCCTCGAGCGTGATTCCTTTCCGTCTATTTGTGTGTGGTGTGCCCGATTGCGCCCACTGGGATGTCCACGGAGCCCCTGCAGCAAAAGATGGATGTGGAGGCTGCAACTGGCAGTGGAGACTCTACTCCAGATGTCCGGTCCGCCTCTGATTCCTGTGTCTCGCCACCGGCGAGAAGCTTCGCCTCCGTCGTCAAGGCAGCGGCAGCTAACGGAGCACCGCCCGACGAAGCAGAGCTGCAGGCATATGCAGCTCATGGCTACAAGCCTGCGCTCTGCTATCCGGTGAGTGCTTCTATCTCCGACGGGGTCGGAGAAAATTTGTGGGGCGAGCTTTTGCGCGTCGGGGTCCGACAGGACGACCTCCAGGCCGTCATGCCGGTTAACGCGCTCGGACACTGGGAGGTGCACCGCAAAGAGGCATCTCTAGTCCAGCGCCTTCTATGCACCCCGCTAAATATCCGCGGGAAGGAGGTCGTCCCGTCGGTCATGGACCAGTCGTTCGTGGTCCGATTATCCGCCGTCCAGGTGGACCCGCCCGATCGCGTGCTCGTCGCTGCACTAAGTGCATTCGCCACGGTGCACGCGCTGTGGAGAGCAGATAATCCGATCAAAAGGATTGCATCTCTCCACAGCGGACTTGCCATGGCGCGTGTCACCATTGCGGATAGGAGGCAAATGCCTCCGCACTTGCAGGTGGGCGATGCGATCGTCCACCTTAAATTTGCCGGTCAGCGACTGGCTTGCGGCGTTTGCGGTGCCGAGGGCCACCGTCCGTGGACGTGACCTTCAAGCAACTGCCGCTATTGTAGACAGCTCGGCCACTCCATCAAAGAGTGCGTCGAGCTGAAGAGGAAGCGGCAGGCGAAAAGCCGCCAACAATCGACATCGTCCGTGCCGAAAAGATCCCCCGTTGTGCCACGGGAGAAATCGAGCGCAAAGGGCGGGGCATCTTCGAGTGGAGCTTCCGCGAAAACGGACGCGGATGCTTCAGGGAAGCCACCATCCCAGACAACCGCGCAGACGGGAAAGATGCCACGTCGCCCTGGGGGCAAATCGCCTCCTTCGAAGCAGCCTAAGAGTGCGGGCACGCACTCAATCAAGGAAGCTGAACCGTCCACGTCCGCTTGCGCGTCCAGCGGAGCACACGGGAAACCGTGCGCGGGTACCCCCGGAGCTGCCTCTCAACGGCAATCTCCTCCTACGGCGGTGGAGATCACGTCTTCCACGCCGAAGGCACGAGCAGCGAAGGCTGCAATAGCGCCTCGCAGGACGACGGCAATGACCGGCGTTTCGCCCGCATCGTCTAAGGAGCAGGTGCAGTGCGTAACGGGGACGGAGCCGTCTCCCGCCGCGAGCGCGAAACGTGAGCCGGCATCTCCGGCCAAACAATTGAGGGAGGCGTCGGCCTCCCAGGAGGGCGTCCCCGACGCGGGCTGGACTCGAGTCTCCAGGACGCCCACAAAGGGGAAGAAGAAGGTTGACCCTTCAATATTCCCCATCCTTAAGGTGCGTGGGAGGCAAAAGAGAAGCACGCCGAAGAAGGTGCGTACCCAAGTACGCACTACGGCTGCGTGCTCTGTCTCCGTCGCTTCGCGCGAGAGGGCGGCTGCGGAAGCCAAAGCTCCGGAAGCTGCGTTGGCGACTGCGACGACCCCCGCGCAGGCAGGGCAAGCCTCCACCTGCCGAAACAAAAAGAGACTGGCAAAACGCCAGTCTCGCGCCAAGCACTTGGACTCCGAGGTGGAGTCCGAGTGCAAACAAATGGAGCGCGCATCCCGGGGTAAGCCGGTAGCGCGCCGGGCTAAAGTGCGAAAGCACGAGCCTGTTGCCGGAGGCGTTTCTGGCTCCTGCACGGAGACCGAGGCGATGATCCTCGGCTCGCAGGACTCAGCTGGGCGCGATGTGGCGGCGAACGGGAGCGATTCCGCTTCCCAATCCGCTCTCCTACCAGCTGACTTCTCGCCGGACGGGGCGAGGAGCACGCCGTCATGTCCGCAGCAGTGATGCGTGGACTCGCGTCCGCTCGTCGCGTCAGCGTGGCCTGTTGGAATGTCAACGGGCTACGTGATGCTGACAAAAGGCGGACGGTAGCCAACGCTTTGCGCGCGTTCGATCTGGTGCTGCTGCAGGAGATACATGAGATCTCCGTACGGCAGGCATCGGATCTGGAAGAGCGCGCGGGCGGGACGCTACACTGGCGGCAAGGCTCCTCGCACACGTGCCAAGTCGCGTTCCTCGTACGAGGCAGGGTGGCGGAGGCGGTGAGGAACGTTTGTTTCGACGAGGAAGGTCGTGTGGGCCAACTTGTCCTCAAGTGGTCCGAATCGATCGACCTGGTCGTTACGAACATCTACGCGCCGAGCGGCGGCCGGCATTACGCCCAGCGACTTCCATTCCAAGGTGGCCTGCGCAGCCGCTGGCTCGCTGACTCCGGCCCTAACGTGGCGCACCTCCTTGCAGGAGACTTCAACGTCCACCTGCTAACAGAGGAGAGATGCCGCTTGAGGGAGAAGCAACTGGTGAGCGAGGTATGCGCGTCCGTGCGCGTGCAAAACTTGCTTGCTAGTGAGCCCGGGATGGAGAGATCGCCTACCCATGCGTTCCTCGTTGAACACCTGCTCTCACGAGGAGGTCGGAGAAGGCCGCTGCTGTCCGCGATTTCGGATCATCCTAGACTGGAGTTCGAGCTCCTCCCGCCTGACAAAGGGCCTCCGATAAATGTCTGGAGGTTGGCGGCCGACTGGCTTAGCAATTCGAAGGCGGCGGAGCATCTCCGCCAACACCCCCGGGGCTTCGCCATCTGTGAACTCGAGGACTGGGACGATCTGAAAAGATCGGTCCGCGAGTTCTGCTGCCGGTTCCTCTTGCACCTGCTTCCCCGCGGCTTCGGAAAGGGTGTCGCGAACAGCAGATCCTATCTGCAGGCGCGTACCTTTCCTCGATGCCCGGACGTACGGCGTCTGGCGGAGTATAAGGCCAGGGCCGAGCGCCAGGTTTGGCAGTCTAGAGCGGCTTGTCTGCTCGATGACGCTGGCCAATAATGCTCGGCTGCAGCCGAAGTTTGCCACCCGGATATGCCGGGGCATTTATTATTCTAATTTTTTACAAAAATTAGATAATAAAGTCTTTCAAAAGTTAATTGTAGGAACCACTTGGTTTTCCCACCTTGGTTGACGTGTCTGTTGCCGGTGCATAGACCGGTTAGGTGCATTCCCGAGGCGCATGGGAAGGGAAAACTAGAACAAAAACAAACAAAAAGAGAGATAACGGGGAGGGAAACAGTTGTATGGGGAGAAGGGGGGGGCAGGGAAGGGATCACTGAGCGCCTGGGTCGGTCCTTTGCATCCTGTTCAGAATACAGTCAAGTTCTGTTTTAACTCTGAAAGGTAGACGCCACCTTGTCGCCGTCTCTAAAGAGATCGTCGTCCAGTGGATGGCGTCCCTGCATCTTGGGCCTCTTCTTCTGGCGTGCCACCTTTGCACAATGCCGCGCACGCAGCAGAGGACTGCTAGAGACGCGGCGGGGCGCAGGCCGTCACGCAGAAAGAGGCGACGGTAAATTTCCTTAGGGTCGCCTACTGGAAGATGGAGGATTGGGGCGATTCGACTCCAGAGTATATCCAGGGCGACACACTCGAGGGTGAGATGCGGGAATGTTTCTCTTTCTCCGCACTCGACACAGCGGGCATCCACATTTCCCAGTGTCCAGTGAGACAGGCGTGCTGTGCTTAACAGTCCCCAGTGCAGAAATAGCAACGCCGTCTCCTGCCACTTCAACGGAAGTGTGGCGCAATCCCAACACGCTGGGGGCCACTTCACCTCCTCCGGAGGTATTGCGAGCAGCTCTCCCCAGCGCGCAAGTCCGTGAGGCGGGACGCTTGGAGTGGCACCGTTAGTGAGCTCCCGAGTCGTCCACGCCTTTAAAGGTTTTTTCCTGCCTCGGATGAGGCAGGACACTTCCCACGATGCCAGCTCGTTGCTGCTCCTACTGTTTTTCAGGGAGGACAGAACGGGGGCAAGGGGGCTGAAAGAAGCCCACAGAAACTTCCGGGACGTGTTGATAATATCCTGCAGCGGCTGTCGAGCGTACGGTCCTCGTCGTAGGCAGTTGTATTCCGCCTCGCTCGTGCCGTCGATCTTAGCCCACGCGGAAGCTGACTTCTGAAGCCAGGCAGTGCAGTTCGCGGGGATGCAGGAGATCCAGGTATTCTCCCTCATCAGGGCGACCATCTGGCGCAA
This sequence comes from Raillietiella orientalis, assembly GCA_036172245.1. Taxonomy (NCBI): domain Eukaryota; kingdom Metazoa; phylum Arthropoda; class Ichthyostraca; order Raillietiellida; family Raillietiellidae; genus Raillietiella; species Raillietiella orientalis. The sequence goes on along the minus strand of JAYWIR010000033.1, from coordinate 376,330 downwards.
ATCGGGACCACAGTTGGGGAGGCTGCGCTGGTAGGCCACGAGGATCGAGGACAATCCTTCGCAGCCGGTCGCTCTTCTGGCGAGGTACCGTGCCGGATCGCACAATGGCGTCATCCATAAGCTAGCCGCAAGGGCTAACTTTCGAATTCTTGTTTGAAGTTGGATGCGCTCCAACGTAAGAAGGCCCAAGCCACCATCCCTGCGTGCAGCCGAAGTACACGGCGTAGTCAAGCGCTACTACTCCTCGTTGTACGCAGAGGAGCTCGCGGAACGCAGTCTTTCCGAGCTGCTCCTCCCGACGGGCAATTCTGCTATCGACGAGGAGGAACGCGCCAAACTGGATTGGCCCTTCACGGCGAAAGAAGTATCTTCTGCCATAGCGGGCCTGAAGAGGCGTAAGTCGCCTAAGGAGGATGGCCTGCTTGCGGAGTTCTTTCAGTGCTTCGCGGCGGAGCTCGTCCCCCTGGTGCTAAGCCTTTCCTAGCTAATGCGTGAGACGGGAGATGTTCCCGCTTCTTTCCGCTCAGCAAAGGTGCGGCTCCTGCCGAAAGGCGGTGATCTGCTCCACCTCAGCAACTGGCGTCCGATCACATTGGTGAATTCGGACGTCAAGTTGTTCTCCAGGCTATGGGTCGCGCGTCTGGGCAGAATCGCAGAGTCCCTGGTAAGTCCGTAGCAGACGTATGCTGTTCCGGGGCGGTCCATGGACGCGAATCTCTTCTTCGCGCGAACATGGTTCGAGTTGCAGCAGCGCGTGGCGCAGCAGAGCCAGGCACCCGCAATCGCCGCTGCCAAATTAAAGCGGCGGTGTTCAACGCACGATAAAACGCCGGGAGCCTTAGCGGTCGCCGTCGATATCTGCAAAGCGTTCTACAGCGTAAACCAGGACCTCCTTTTGGAGCTTTTGGGACGTCTTGGCCTCCCGACGCACATCATCGCCTACTTGCGCTCCTGCTGGCGCCACGCGTTATGCTGTATCTCTTTCAGCGGGCGTCACGTGTACGGTGCTCCCATACGGCGGGGTATCAGGCAGGGAGACAGCTTAAGCCCCCTGCTCTTCAGCATCTTCTTTCAGTTGGTGCTGAGGGCGTACAGGCTGACGCTGGCCAACCTGCCGAGCTCCTGCCCGGGAACACCGGCCGTGGCCGCCTATGCTGACCACCTTCTCCTGCTGCTGTTTATGTCCACCCTGGCGTCCAGGCTCGAGGACTTCTTCGAGCTTATTCGTCGGGGAGCGGGCCTCAGCGTAAACAGGACGAAATCAACCGTTGTACCGGTTGGCTCTACGTGGGAGGGGCAGTCCGACTGGATCCGCCTGGGGATCCCCACAGAAAGGTGCTTGAAGTACCTCGGCGTTCCCTTGGGCGCCTTCTGTCCAGCAGAAGCGTGGTCGGACTGCCTTCACAAGGCCGAGACTGCTCTGGGCCCGTTCCAAGGCGGCAGGTTTCTCCTGTCGGAACGGGCCTTCGTGTGGAACATTTTCGTTGCCCCCCTCCTCGGTCCCCTCTTTTTTGTTTGTCCCCCTTCCTACTCGGCTAAGCGGCGGGCGCAACGCCTGTTGCGTAACGCCCTGTAGGGACCAGCGAGGTCCAGGATACGCCTGATGGACTTGGCGGCTCCTCGGCGGGATGCAGGATCGGGCATCCCGACGCTGGAGCGGATCGGACTGCTAGTGCAGTTCCGCATGCTGGCACTTTGTGCGCAGCTCTGGACTACTCCCTGGTGTGCTCCAGCGCGGCTGCTGCTACGGCGCAGCACGGGTGGCGATGGACTACGTTCGTTGCATGTGCGCACGGAGCGCGCCCAAAGAGGATTCGGCTTCCCTTTGAAGCAGCTCGCCACTCTTCTGGGAAAGCATGAGTGGATCTCCTGCCGGCCGACGAACTTCAACGCATGGAGGCAGGAAGCATTATCGTCCTGGGCAGCGCAAGAGGATGTGTCCCGTTTGGAACTCCGTTGCGTGAAACTTTCCCCATACTGTCCAGTGGGGGAGGTGCTGGAAGACCAGGACCAATGAACACGCCTAGCCGCTACGCCACTCGCCGAAGCACTGTGTGCACTGATGGTGCGAGATGACAGTGACCTGCCGGCGAGGTGGGAGATCACCTGCGAAATTGCAGGCGAAACCCGACTTCTGGGCGGATGGCGGACTTGCGAAGTGGCAGACGCTACCACACCTCGCATTCTTGCAAAGGGGCTTCTCCGTTGAAGTGAGCTCCTCGGGGTGCCCACCGATGAACTTGTGGTCCTTTCTGCGTGTTTGGACACGACTCTCTTCCCCCTTCGGTGGAAGCAGGACGCTTTTCTGCTGGTGCACTGGGGTTTGTACTGCAACCAGCGGGCGCACCTGATTTCCGGGGGAGTAGCGTCCCCGAACTGTGCCAAATGCGGAGCGGTGGAATCGCTTCCGCATTTGCTGTTTTGGTGCGGTGCCCTCCAGGAGCTGTGGCAGCGGCTGTCTTCAGCGCTCCTGCACCCTGGACACACCGCACTGGATTGGATGAGCCGCTTCTACACGCGTGTCGGACTTTCTCTTGGAGCGGTCGTCGCAATCATCTGCTGCGTCCGCGCCATTGTCAGGGCCCGCAACGTATTGCATATGCGAGCAGTCTTAACATCGGTCCCCGACACCGCAGCCTGCAACCTGCAAATGGCTGCCGGGTGGCCACATCTTGGAGCAGAAGTGAGGATGGAGATCGGCGGCATTCACCGCCGGTTCTGAGAATAGGAACAATTAGACGATATACCCCTGTCCCCACCCCCCCACCCAGTTTATTTATTTATTGTCCTACCCCCTCCCGTTCCGAACTCTCAGTGTGTCCGGACTGCGTTCCGGGAAATCTACTCCCCATTTTCTGTTCCCCTTGCCTGGGAACACAGTTCTCAGTTGATATTTTAATGAACGTTTCGGCGCAACCGGGTAATAAACAATGACGCCGCACTCTTTAATTATCGCGCTACCCTGCTCTTTCTTCTTCTGTTGGTAGGCGACTTTCTTTTCCATCCTCCTCTTTTTTGAGTTTTTGGCCGTTGCGACTTGGCACCCAGTCTCCTGGCCGGCTCCCTCAACTTTTTCGGCGTTGGTCGCCGGGGTCTTGAATGCGGCCTGAATCTTGGGCGCGGGTGGCACAGCCTTAGCGGCATCTTTCGCCGCCAGCCTTTTCTGCAGAAGCCGGGAGCGTTTTTTAAGGTTTCTCTTGGAAAACACCCGCACTGCTGCTTTTGGGCACACCTCCCTCGTGTGGCCCATTGTGCCGCATACTTGGCACTGCACATTAAGACACCTCTTTTTGAGGTGGCCCGACGTCTTGCAGAAGCCACAGTATTTCGGCTTCCCCACATACCAGAGGTCGACGGTTTCGCCTTCGACCACCAGTTTGTGGGGAAGAGTGCAGCCCTCCCGAACGGTCACGCGCGCAGCCGTGAGGCCGTGTTGCAGCCTTGTGTAGTCCTCGAAGGGACTAACTTTCGTCCACTGCGCGTGGACCGTTCCGAACTGTTTCAAAGCAGCGCGAACATGTTCTTTGCGCATTCGCGCGGTTACGCCTAACTGGTGGACCATTATGCTGCGGTCCGCCGTAGTGGGTAGGAGCCTGCGCGTCCCCATCACAACGGGGGTTTTAAGCAGTCGTTGGACTAGCTCTGCATGTTTGCAGATGACCTCAACGTACTGAATCCCGCTGCGGGTGGTCATAGCGCTGAGCTCCTCCTCTTTCACATCGAGAGTGCGCATGCCCTTCGAGAAGGCGCGCGCGCTCTCTAAAGAATAAAAATTGCCTACCTTGTAGAACAATGAGGGGTTGTACCCCTCCTCCTTTTAGGCCGAGAATTCCGCCGCGGCTGCAGGCGTTGGCGCCGACACAACGGCGCTTTATGCCCGCGCTGTAGCGGGGACCGATTCTGTGGGGCGGATGCCCCCCACCTTTATCGCCTCCGGGGGTGACGTTGCCGCCGCCCCATGGCTCTCCATCGCCTCTGGGGGCGCGTGTCCGCTGCCCCTTGGTTATCCCTGGTGGTCGCGTCAGGCATCGCTGCCTGATCGACCAGCGAACCACACGACGCTTGCACTGGGGGAGACTTCCTGGCACGAGGAGCACCGAGAAAACACGTCCACCCTGGAGCACACAAGGCTTTCGACTGCGTAAATCAGGATCTCCTGCTGGGGCTCCTGGGTCACATGTGCTTCCTACCCCCCCTTATCTCCTACCTGCGCTCATGTTGGCGCCGCGCTCTAATTAATATTTATTACAGTGGATTCACAGCGTACGGCGTGCCGGTGGTGTGGGGAATACGGCAGGGCGATAGCATTCGTGCCCTGCTCTTTGGCACCTACTTTGAGTTGGTGCTGAGAGCGTACAGGATGACTTTTGCTGCCTTGCCTAGCTCGTGCCCCGGCACGCCTGCTCTTGCGGCATACGCCGATGATCTTCTGCTTATGTTGCCCATGTCAACCGCGGCAGCCGCAGTCGAGGATTTCTTCGATCTGCTAAGCCAAGGGACTGGACTGCGTGTTAACAAGGCGAAGTCTTCGATGGTAGCAGTTGGTGCGACGTTTGTCGGACGGCCTTACTGGATCTGCTTTGGGATATCCACGGCCAGTTGCCTTAAGTACCTGTGTGTCCCGTCTGGGGACTTCTGCTTAGCAGAAGCCTGTTCAGATCATCTCCAAGAGGTAGAGCTGGCGATCGGCCCATTTTTGGAAGGCAAGTTCCTTCTGCCGGAACGAGCCCCGGTTTGAAACGCATTCGCGGCCTTCATCCTACGCCCCCTACTTTTTGTTTGCCCAGTCCCTACCCTGTCGAAAAAACAGACCAAGGACCTGCTCCGTATTGCCCTTTGGGGCAGCGGAAGGCTCGGAGTGAACTTGAAAGACATAAGCGCTCTTCGTCCGGACGGCGGTCTCTACCTCCTGACGCTGGAGCGATTGGAGATCCAGCTGCGATGGCGCACTTTGGCCATCGCAGCGAAGTTGTGGAACACCCCTTGATGCGTTCCGGCCCGCTTACTTGCCAGCCGTGTCACCGGTACGCAAGGGCTTGCATCCTATCTTCTGTGCCGCGGCCGGTAGTTTAGAAGATGCGGCCTCCTCCTCGGACGCATGGAAGCCCTGGTGAGAGAAAAAGGTTGGATAGTATGCAGCCCCGTCAACTTCTCCGCCTGGTTGGAGGAAACCGTTGAAACGAGGGCAGAGTTAAACAACACCAGATAGGAAAACTGGAACCGCCTACGATTTGGCAGTAACGCCTGCTGCACTCTGCGGTCCACTTTGCTGTGTCCCGCCATAAGCACGTAAGCGGAGACCACCCCTTTAGCTACGGCGCTGCCCTTTCTGTATAGGGCTCTTACCAGCGGCCGGACGCCGAAGTGGCAAGTCACCTGCCGGATCTGAGGACGAGAGAAATTGTTAAACGGTTGGACCAAGGGAGAACTGGCGGATGCCACGACCCCGAGTGCCCTCTCTCAAGGACTTGCAAGATGGAACGAGCTGCTCGGCATCCCGACGGATGACTTGAAGTGGCCCCCGGTTTTAATTGAAGCCAGGATTCTCCCCCTCAAGTGGCAAGAGTCGGCGCTGCTGACGTTGCATTGGGGCCTGCCCTGCAACGCGCGCTGCTTCCACTGGACCCGGAGGAGAGTAAATCCTGAGTGTGCCCGGTGTGGGGAAAGGCAATCGCTCCCACACCTTATTGTTGACTGTGCTGCCCTTCGACCCCTATGGAAACGGTTTGGGATGACCCTAGGTCTCCCTTCAGGCAGCGCGCCCAGAGACATTTTCCGCCTCCTCTTCGTGCGGGACGCCCTGGACCCAGCCGCAGCCGTGGCAGCATTATGCTGCATCCGTGGCATCGTGGCGGCGTGGAGTGATACACGCGACGAAGATGTGAACCAGAACGAGAGGGACGTCATTCCGTATGATGTTCGCTTCCTGACGAGAGCTTCTGGATGGCCCCAGCTGGGTACAATTCGAACGGACTTGAAGGGCTTCCTTCGAAGGATGGGCCCTTTTCCCAGTGCAGAGTGATCCCTTCCCAGCCCTCCAACTTCTTTTTGTTTTCATTACTTTTTATTTTTCTTTTTGTTTTCCCCCCCATCCCTTCCACTGCCGAGGAGAGCCACGTCGGGCTGCGTCCCGGCGTCCCGGCAGGTCCTGTGTATATGGCCGACAGAGGGGCCTTGTACCGCAGATGTAGAGTTCAATTAAAAAGCGCCCAGGGCGTACTCTGGTGACAACCCTAAATCACTCAGGTAGACCATGGATAGGGAACTGTTCGCCGAACTCCTGAACCGACCGCTTGAAACAGTCCCAGTGCTGAAGCGTCCGAATTCTGAAGCTCCGTATGGATTGCAGGAGATGTTCCGCTGCGTCAGGGAGCTTCATCCAGTCGAATCGCAGGCGCCACGCTGACGAGGGAGGGCGTTTGTCGCGCGGATGCACTTCGAACAAGATCCGGCCATGGTTTGACAGTTCGGAAGGTAACTTGCCCCGGTAAGCTAAGGTAAGCTAAGGTGCTAATCAAGGAACACATGATCAATGCTGCGTTCCATGTCAGCATCTCCAGCCAACAAGTTGCACGTGTGCATTTCTGCGCACAACTCGTTGACGCAGTCGTTCAGTGTATACGGAGCACATAGAAGCAGGCGCAGGTTCAAGTCACCTGCGATCAGGTGCGCTTTGCGAACACCTGCATTGATCAGCCAATCGCGTCCGAAAGCAAGGTAGAATTCTCTTCTTGCCTTCGCCCTCAACGTGTCGTTACGTCTAGGAGCGAACAGGTTGCTGACGGCCAGGACGATAGAGTCGGACCAGCTTCGAGTCAGCTGACCGACGCGACCGGCATCATCAAACCGTACGTCCTTTATTGCGGCCTCGATGGCTGGCCGGAGCAGAAAGGCGATACCGCTTGATTTTGCCGCAGCGCCACAGCAGCCGCCTCCCGCGATCCGTTTGATCTCCCGCGCTCGTACAGTGCAGACGTGTTTCCGCGTCTATCCGCGCCAAAGATCAAGCAACTTTGTGCCTGCGTTTTCGCTCGCACTTGTGTGTTTCTGTGCAATTTTTCAAGTAGCATAGTGCAACATGGCCAGTACACAGGATAGTGTGGAGAAGCAAGCCACTGGATGCACATAAGCTGCACTTGAAGTAGCCGCATCCTCCGTAATGGTTTCCTCGCCCCCGCTGAGGAGTTACGCCGCCGTTACCTCTTGAAGACCAGGACCCTGCGATGCGCAGTTCCAGGCAAAAGTGTCATCAGGATACATGCCTGCACTCCGTTATAAGGTCAGTGGGCCCCTTAGCGGAAGAATCGGTCGTGAGCTCAATGATGAGCTCGTCCGGATCGGCGTTCGCGAGGAGCAACACCTTGCCATAATGCCTGCTGGCAGGATGGAATATACGAAGATTTCGTACAAGGACTCAGCACTTGTGCAGCGCCTTCTCCGTACGCCGTTCACCATCAATTGCAAGGAAGTTCTACCTACCGCGATGGACGACTCTTTTGTCGTTCAATTGTGCGACATCGAACCGAAAATCTCCGACCGCGATGTTGTCAGCGTGCTGGCGAAGTTCGGCAAAGTGCACGCCCTGTGGAGAAATCAGAACGCTTTGTAGGATTTCTCCTCTGTCCACATCGGACAAGCTACCGCGCGGATCACCGTCGCAAACAGGCGTGTTGTGCCTGAGCAGCTGCAGGTGAACGGCACGGTCGTTCACCTGTGGTTCATAGGCTAGACTCGCGCGTGCGAGCAGTGCGGCAAGGATGGGCACCGAATCAAAGGGTGCCCCTCTCCAAGATGCAGCTATTGCAAAGATTCCGGGCACGAAATCAAAAAGTGCCCGGTGATTGCAAGAAAAAGATCCGCAGCGGAAATTCGTCGGGTTCAAGAGACCACTGCACGAAAAGCCGCAGCGGCAAATAAAAAAAGTCCTCCGCGAAAACTCGGAAAAAACAACGAGCGTTCCGCGGATGAAAAGAAAGCATCCCCTCCCAAAAAGACCCGAAAGTGGAAAGTCACGGCGGGAAACCAATTAAGAAGATGCGCAAGGGTTTGACGCGTGCCGTGCCCTTCCTCGCTGCCGAACTCGCAGGCACCTCTTCGAGTCAGGTACCAGGAAATCTCCGTAAGAGCCTGAAGAGGAATGTAGCAAAACAGGAAGATCGCAACAGTGCGAAGACTTCTTGCTCCGTTCCGTTGTCCTTTCCGAGTTCCGGACAGCCCCACTGCAGCGCACGCCTCTCTGCAAAGGCTACCAATGCCGTAAAAAGCATCGTCGAGACGAGCAAAAGCACGCTGCATGCACTCGCCTCACCGCCGACTCGGCAGTTTTCCCCAAGTCCCAAAAGGGGAGGGGTAAATTTATTTTTCGAAAATTTAACTAGAAATGCATTCACACTACAGTCTCATTCATACCATTTGCACTGTCTTTACCACACGAAAGTCGATGAGTTCACAAGTTCTGCACTCATGGTGGGTTACCTGCTGTTCGGTCCCGGGCGTCGTCTTCTATCCTCTTCAGGATGAATCGAGACGTCCAGGCTTGGATTTTCTCACAGTTTCTAATGCCGATTTCCCTCTTCAGGAGCCCTTGTAGGATCTCCATCGGTGGTGCGGCTCTTCTGGCTTTCACTTATTTTCTTCCATTGCACAAGTATCGCGGTGATGAAGAGGGTGATGGTCATTCTCACCATGGGATTGTAACAGGGCAAATTACCATCCCCATGAAACATCCCGGCAAGGATCTCCATTACGGACCTGGTGTTGAGTCCGATGATTCTTTTCAGAATCAGCCTGTAATGCAACAATGTGGCACACGTCAAGACGTGAAGTCTGGTGTCGTTGTCTCCACATGCCGTGCAGTCTCGATCTTCATGTCTTCCCGTATAGTACTGCAATCGGGACCCACTCTGGATTCCTCCATGATAAAACATCAGGAGGTCATCCTGGGTGCCCGGCGGAAGGTCATTTCTCCAGAGCATCGTGCCGATCGCTAGCAGGTTGATGCGGTCTCTTCCGAAGCAAACGGCGGCTTCCTGGAGGGCACTCATTTCACATTCGTCTTCCCGAATTAATCTTCGGAGGTTTGTTTTGTATACCCTGGTCCACGCGAAGTCGTTGTGGTTGATCCACACATCGCGGGTCATGTAGATAAACCTTCCTAACATGATATCTATATACCTAAGTATACGAGTGTGATGTATGTACCCTCCTTGTTTCCACTACTGGATTCATTGTACGGTAACTCTGGACCGTTGGTGGATCCAGCTCCTCGTGTCCGGCGGCACAGGAAGCATCCAAACGATCACCAAAATGGACTCGTACTGCCACAGTTCATTACTTCTCGGCACCAACTCGATTTTGTGCTTTCGCACCAGATGTTGCCTCCTCGTCCAGGTTGGGTCGAGTTTTTTCCATTCGCCTGCTTGGCCTAGCAGCGCAGTCATCAGGCCTTTCGTGTTGTTCAACAACAACGCGTAGGCCTTGTGCGCCGCATATCGCCAGTCATACCAGTGCGTGGCAATGTCCAGGATGTGTCGCGTATCCATGATTTCTATGGAGTTTGCAAGCGACTTCATCCCGGAACCGCCTTCTTCCCTGGGACGACACAGGGGTTTTAGTCGAACTCTTGGGCGATAGTGGCCTCACAGTATTTTTCTCTGCAGCTTGTCGAACTCCCTCGTGGTGTCCTTGTTCATCCTCTCGAAGGCCGCCCCGAAGAGCACTTTTGAAAGGGGTACTCCGTTCCACATGTTGGCCTTTCGCTTCATTCAAAGGTCCTTTCGGGTGTACTTGGTTGCTTTCTTGGCCGTTTTCCCTTGGATCTCGGTCAACAGTAGCTTCGACGCAGAGAGGACGCCAATGTAACACCCAGGTACTTGGCCTTGTTTACCGTTCGGAATCCTCTCCCCGCTAGAGCAAAGAGATCGAGGATTCCAACGAGCAAGAGCTGACTTTTCTAGGCGTTGATATTTAGACCCAGGCCTTGATCCATCAGGTCCACCACATCCAGAAACGCTCGTTGGTTTCTCTCTCCCTTGATAAGGAAGAGTGGATCATCAGCGTTTGCCAGATAAGTAGGACGCTGGCCATCGATTATTATGCCTTGCAATCGTCCGCACTTCTATATAAAGGACGATAATGCCTCCATGTAGATGACGAACAGCATCGGACTTAGCGAATCGCCCTGCCGAACTCCCCGTTCCATCCAGATTGCTGCCGTCTCCTGGCCGTTGATTTTGATTCGGCATTTCTGGATCTAAAGTACCACCCTCACGAAGTTGCTGAAGTGTCCCGGTACGCCTAGCTTCTTCAGAACCTTCAGCAGCATCCCATGGTCGATGGAGTCGAAAGCCTTCCCCATGTCAGTTAACACTAGCTCCAGGTACTCTCCGACGTATCAACTGAGTCCGAAGGTGGCCTGGGCACACCTGACATTGTGCGACATGTGACGTCCAGGGACTGCACACGTTTGGACCGGAGAGATGAGCTTCGACATGTCCCTGCCTAAGCGGTTGGACAAGATCTTCGGCAACCACTCGGCTTCGGAGTTGAGGATTGAGATTGGCCTCCATTGAGCGATCTGGATTGGGTCGACTCCTTTCGGCCACAATCTCATTCGACTCTCGTAGAAAAAGTGCGGAAGTCTTCCTGCTTCGCGGATGCAGAGGGTCAACTGTTGGAACAAACGCAGGTAGGCATGCAGTTAGCGGTGATAGTGAGTAATGGGTACGCTGTCAGGGCCCGCTGCCACGTGCTTACCTAGTTGACCAAACGCAGTCTCCACCTCATCTTCGGAGAACTCCTCCTCTAGTCTGTTTCGCTGGAGATCGACGGTCCTCTTCTGGAGGTAGCTCAGAAAAACCTGTTGACTAGAGCGACAGAGTTGTTGTCTCCTGAAGTGTTTCGTGTAATGCCTGTGAAAGGCATCCACGATGTCCTCCGACGACTGTCGCTTTTGACCGTCGTACTAGATGCAGAAGATATCTGTTGCCAGGTTTCTCTTCTCCAGCACGCCTACTTTCCCTTTTATGTTCTTGAAGACGTACCGACTCTCGTACTGATCGAAGTGCTTTGAGAGTGAGCGATCTTGGATGTTCAGCTCACGGTACGCCTCCTGCCTGAAGCGCCTATTCCTGAACTGCATGTTTGCAAACAGGTGTATCCTGTGTTTCAGGCTGTCCACTCGGCAACTCTTCGGAATGTTGTTGCCTTCAGAATCGTCTCCAGGACAGCCTGATGTCCGGGATGGGTTTCGAACCAGGCGGGCATGCTGATGAGCGCCGCCTTGGTGCCTTGCCTCCGCCGAGGATTCTTCGTTGTTAGGGAAAACCGCTTAAGGGATTGATCGCATACCGTGGTCATAATGTCTCGAAAACCCTGGTTGCGATTCCCAGGTTCGGTGCTGTGCAGGACGTGATCGTTCAACTTGTGACTTGCCGTTCGCCACACCAGTCCTAACTCTTCGGATAGCCGCTGATACGCCGTCCTTCCTCTGGTGTCTTCGGGGTGTATGATCTCATCCAATATGTTGAGATCGACAGCAAGAATCACGACGTCCTTGGGGTCAACCTTTTCACGGAGTGATGCATGCAGCGCCTACGCACAACGATGTTTTAGCCTGTGCGGCCCGCACACGTTCACCAGGATGAGGTGAACAGTAGCGGAAAAGGCGAGTCGCACGCCAATGATTCGTTCGGTTTAGGGACAGAACACTTCCAGAATGGTGAATGCCAAGTTGTGCTTGATTAGGACCTTCACATATTGCGAGTTCCTTTTTTTCTCGATGACGAACATCTGCCCGTTGAATCGCCGTTCCATTTGCTTACTAATCTCGAGACCCATCTTGTGGGTCTCCTGCAGGCACACTATGTCTTGGTGTGCGATGGTCTGCACAATACTTTTTCTTTTCTTCTGGTCGACCACACCGTTTACATTAAAGGAGGCGATGTTCAGCCTCCTCTCGGTCGATAGGGAAGAGTCCATAAAAGGGGAAGTCCTATTTCTTGGCCTTCCCAAGCTTCTTCTATCTGAGAGAGCGTGCTCTTCCAGATAATGAAGAAGCAGCTGGCTTCTCGCTGCTGGCGGCACTCTCGGTTCCTGTAAGGTCGGTTATTTCCGCCTCCTCCGTCGAGTGTTAAGCCTGCGCGATCAATTTTCGAGATACCGTCTCTATCTCGAACTAGGCGCAGAAGTTCGTCTTTACGTCGAGAAGCTCTTCGTCTAGCTTCTCGCGATAGGTGACTTCCACAAACTGGTTGACCTTCTCATGTGCATTGCAGATCTTCTGCAAAATTTTTTCTTGCTGGGGACCGCACTGCACCTCTAGGACTTTATTAGCCAATGATGCCAGCTCCCCCGTAGATTGCAAGGCCTTCTGCGACACCGTAGTGGCTTCGACTATTTCTTCTTCCACGCCTTCCTGCGCAACCTCCATCTTCTCGCCTTCTTTCTCTTCACCTTCCAGGATAAGAAAGGTTTCTTGCTCCTTGACGAGCATGCTCCTTTTTTTTTTCTTCCCTACCTGTATGAAGCCGTCTTTCTATACCGGGAGGGCTTCTTTCACCTTCTTCGGTCTTCCTGCATTATGAGGCTGTTTCGCCTCCTTGGTGTTTCTCTTTCTCACGGGAGAGAGACCTCGAATCCTTCTGCAGTCTGCAAACTCTGGACAGCTTTATTTGGCATGTCCGTGTTTCTTGCAGAAGGAGCACACCTCCGGCTGCGGGCAGTTTCGGACTTGATATCCTATTTTGCCGCAGGGGAAACAACCACACGTTGGGCAAGCGCCGGCCTGGTGGCCGAACTGCTTGCATCCGGTGCAGAATACCGGTTGTTTCCGGTGACGCACGTTCACTCCCTGAGATTGTTCTTCCAGAACAGCTAATCCAGGGATCACAGCTCCGTCTTTCAACTTCATTTTGGCGATCATTTCGCCAGAAAAAATATTTCCAGAGTAGTTCTGGAATACATTGTCCAGAACTTCCTCATACTGTTCCAAAATGTTCCACACCGTTAGTTGAGGTGTGATGATGGAGACGCCGTTCAGGTAGACGGTTGTGTATGGCATCTCGCCAATAATACAAATTATCCTCTTTTGTATATTGATCCCCTTCTGGATCAATCGCTCTCTAATAGTTTCACAGTCTGTGAAGACTGTGAACCCGTTGTTTGCTGGTATGATCGCCTGTATGCGATCAAAATTCATGTCCGTTTTATCGAGGGACAGATACACCTCCCTGATATTATTGAACTTGATCAGCCCAGTCTTGAAAATGATGGGCTTCACATTCGGCCCTAACTACACGATCGGCCGATCCACGCTTTGGTCTTTTCCGCATAGCGACTTCCCGAATTCTCTTGGTGGGTGGACACTCGCTTTTCCAGCCGCCACCGACGCATAGGAAAAGGGCTGCGCCGCCGCAGTCGAACAAGATGGGGTCTCGCCCTGCACCGCGTAAACGCCCGCAGGTCCAGCCTGGGACGCCAACGATGTGAGCGCAACCCTCGACGTCGCCACCGTTGCTGCAGCGGGCAGCACCCTCGGCATCGCAGCCTCAGGCACGACCTTCCCCGCCTCGGGCACGATCCTCGGCGTCGCCGCCGCGGGCACGAGCACCGCCCTCGTCGCCCCGGGCACGACCCTTGGCATCGCCGCCGCCGGCGCAGCAATGCCCTCCGCGGGCGCGATCCTCGGCATGCCTTCCACCGCCTCGCCGTTGCCCCACGTTACTTCCATGGCTTCCATGAGGGACGACGGTCTTTCTACTCGTCCTCCAGGTGCTTGCATCCTGGCAGCTGGTCTTGCTGCACGGGACGACAGCAGGTCTTCCGCCGTGATCTCCTCGGCGCTTCTTTCGTATTTTCGTCTGGAAAACTTTCCTTGTCCGGGCTCACACGATCACAATCACCGAGTCGGAAGGAGACGAGCAATCTCTCGACTGTCAAGAAGGTGACTTCGTTGCCGCCTTTTGAAGGCGTAGCGAAATCAACGACTCCAGAGAACGCAGCGAAAATCCCGGAGGTTTCCGCAACTACTTTCGAGAGAGCCTCCGAGAATCGCGAAGGCGAATGGAAGGTTGTGGAGAAAAAGATGGAAAAATCTATAAAAAAGGCTTGCCAACGTCCACCTTTTAGCTCTTTTAAAGGAAAAAGCAGTCGCGCGAATGCGAAAACACTCGCGGCAAGTGCTTCTTCCCAGGAAAAAGCCAGCGCCTTCAACGCGTGCAAGTCCGCTTCTGTGACCGCCGAGAAGACCATTCCGGTGCAATCGGACAGATGCAAGAGCACGTCAATCGTGCGAGCATCAGACTCCGCAAAGTAGTTTGATAGCACCGCTGATCCACGCATTACTTGCGCGGGAGCGAGCGCCCGCAAAGCTGAAGCCCTGAAGCGTAACACACTCGCCGCGGAACAACGAGCGCTCACCCCGCAACCCACATGTTCTGCACCCGGGGAGGAGCATCCGATTACGTTCAGCACAGTTGAGGCCGGTGGCGAGCGCGCCCTTCAGCCCGTCGTGCTGCTTACTGCTCGCTCGCCGGGTGAGGCGAGCACCACAGCCTCGCTTTTCCTGCAGTGATGAGGGCAATCGCGTCTTCTCGTCGTGTTGAAGTAACGTCTTGAAACTTCAACGGGCTCCAACACGAGAAGAGGCGACTAGTGACTGACGCTCTGCCCGCCTTCGACTTGACGCTCCTGCAGGAGATTCACAGCATCTCCGGAGAGAAGGCTGCCGAAATCGAACGGCGCGCAGACGAAACGCTACTTTATAGGTGCGGCGTTGCACGGACGTGCGGCGTCGCTTTCCTCGTGCGAGGAACTTTGGCATGAGCGGTGCGCAGCGTTCGTTTCGACACAGAAGGCCGAGTGGGACAGCTTGTACTCAAGTGGTCCTACTCGATCGACCTTGTCGTAACCAACGTGTACGCGCCGAGCGGTGCTGGACGATGGGCCGAAAGGATTGAGTTCTTCGGTACCCTTCAAAGCCAGTGGCTCACTCAATCTCACCCTTCTGTGGCCCATCTCATTGCTAGGTACTTTGACGTCCACCTGATTTCCGAGAATAGATCCCACAAAAGGGAAAAGTTGCTAGCGGAAGAGATGTGCATGTCCGTGCACGCGTGGAACTTGTTCGCTAGCCACTCTGTCATGGCAGCAACGCCGGACCACGTATACCTTGATGAACACTTGCTCTCTCGAGTTAATCGGAGAAGTCCCGTGCCGTCCGTGCTTACAGACCACAACAGGCTCGAGTTCGAGTTGCTCCCGCCACGCAAGGGGCCTCCAAACTGTTTTTGGAGGATGCCGGCAGACTGGCTGAGCCACCCGGAGGCGGCTGCGCATATTCGCCAGTACCTTCTCAGCTTTGGTATTAGTGAGTTCGAGGACTGGAAAGATCTGAAAAGATCGATCAACGAGTTCTGCTGCCGGTTTCCCTTCACCAGCATCCGCGCGGCTTCGGAGAAGGCGTAGCCAACAGCAGAGATTTTCTGCAGGAGCGCTCCTTTTCCAGGTGCACGGACGCTGGTCGATTATCTGAGTACAAGGCCAAGGCCAAGCGCCAGGTCTGGCAGACAGGGGCGGCAGTTATGCTCGACGACCAGGACCGAGAATGCTCGGCTCCAGCCAACGTGCGACGGATATTCAGGCGATATTACTCTTCTCTGTATGCCGATGCACCGCTGGAACGCAGCCTCTCCCGGCTGCTTCTGCCGATTGATGCACCTGTTGTAGACGAGGAGGAACGCGCGCGTCTTGATGAGCCCTTCACGGCAGAGGAAATTTCCTCGGCCATCTCGGGGATCAAGAAACGAAAGGCGCCAGGCGAGGATGGGCTCCCGCGAAATTCTTGCAGTGTTTTGCGTCGGAGCTCATCTCCCTGGTGCTGTAACTCTCTTCGCTGATGCGAGACTCGGGCGATGTCCCGTCTCGTTTGGCTCAGCGAAGGTGCGTCTTCTGCCAAAAGGCGGAGATGTGCGCCATCTGAACAGCTGGCGTCCGATCACATTAGTCAATTCGGACTTCAAGTTGTTGTGGAAACTTTTAGTGGCGTGGATGGGTAGGCTCGCGTAATCCTTGGTAAGTCCGAAGCAGACGTACGCTGTTCCTGGGCGTTCCATGGAAGCGAATCTCTTTTTCATCCGGACATGGCTGCAATTGCAGCATCGTGTGGCTGTGGATCGTCATGCGGAAGCGACGCCTTCGATCTCTCACCGACGGAGGCTCGGAACGCAAAGGGAGACACCGTGAGCCTTGGCGGTTGCATTCGATTTGCACAAAGCTTCCGATTGCGTGAACCAAAAGCTTCTTCTTGAGGTTTTGGAACGTCTGGGTCTTCCGGCATCCCTGTTGGCGTACTTGCGCTCCTGCTGGCGCCACGCGATTACATCCATTGTTTTCAGTGCCTGTCGCATGTAAGGCGTGCCGGTACGACGAGGAATCAGGCAGGGTGATAGCTTAAGCCCGCTGCTCTTCAGCATCTATTTTGAATTGGTGCTGGAGGATTACAGGCTGACGCTAGCCAACCTGCCGAGCTCCTGTCCAGGTACGCCGGCCGTGGCAGCCTATGCCGACGACCTGCTTCTCCTGTTGCCCATGACCACCCCGGCGACATCGCTTGAAGACTTCTTTGAGTTGATTCGTCGCGGTGGTGGCGTGAGCGTTAACAGGAGTAACAGTATGGTGGTTCCGGTGAGTGCGACGTGGGAGGGGCACTCCGAATTGATCCGCCTGGGGATGCCCACGGGCAGGTACCTCAGGTACCTTGCCGTGCCGTTGGGCGACTTTTGCATCTCAGAAGCGTGGTCGGACTGCCTTCGGTAGGCAGAGCGGGCAGTTGGCCCGTTTTCAGGAAGCGAGTCAGTCTTGTCGGAACGGGCCTGCATCTGGAACACCTTAATTGCTCCCCTCTAACATCCCCTGTTTTTTGTTTGTCCGCCCGCCCAGGAAGTCAAAGTCTGCGCGCAGAGCCTTCTACGCAAAACTTTGTTGGGCGCTGCAAGATCCCGTGTTACACTTAAAGAATTAATGGCACCGCGTCAGGATTTAGGCTTGAGCTTCCTCGACTCAAACAGCATCGAAGTGCATGTGCAGTTTCCAATGCTGCGGTTCCGTGCCAAGCTGTGCTGTACGTCGAGGTGCTTACCCGCACGCCTTATATTGAGGCGCTGCACGGGAAGCGAGGGACTGCTTTCGTTGCTACCCCACTTTCGGCACACCAGAATAGGGTTTGGCTCCCCGCCGAGGCTGCTATCCTCACTGCTGGAAGCCCAAACCTGGATCTTTTGCGATCCCATGAACATTAATGCATTGCGTCAGGAATCTTTTTCATCGTAAGCAGCTTCCGAAGGAACGCGTTTGGAAGATCTTCGATGCCTGAGACTTCTCCTCAGTCATCTAATGCACGAAGTCATGAAGGACAAGAATATGTCGGATCGTTTGGCCGCCACACCACTCGCCGCAGCGCTGTTTGCCCTCTGGGCAAGCAACGACGGTTTCCTACCGGCGGAATGGGAGTTCTCCTGCAAAATAGCGAAAGTCAGTAAGCTCCTCGGCAGCTGGACGACAAAGGAGCTGGTGCGAGCCGCCACTCCTCGGAATCGGGCGAAGAGCCTCCTCCGGTGGAGCGAACATATAAGTGTGCCCCCCGAAGAGATAGTGGTTCATTCCGTTTGTTTGGACAGCTCTGCGTGTCCCCTAAAGTAAGAACAAGATGTGCTGCTCTTTTTACATTGTGCATTGGACTGTAATAGGCAGCAAAGCATCGTTTCCGGGAAAGCTGCTTTGGTAAACTGTTTAAGGTGCGGAGAGATCGAGACTTTTCCGCACCTTTTACTGGACTGCGGTGACCTCCGGGAACTGTGGCGAAGGCTCACTTGGGCCATCTTGCCACAAGCAGGCACTGCCATTGATGTGCTGCAACGCTTCTTCAGCAGGAATGGGCTTTCGGTTAACGCGATTGTCGCAACCATGTGTTGCGTTCGCGCCATCGTGAAGGCCCGCTACGCCCTGGAGTTGTCATTGCAGCGAAGGCAGGCTCACCTGCTTGCAGCTCAATTCATGGAGAAGGCTTCAAGGTGGTCTCATCTTCGTGACAAGGTGAATGAGGACATCACCGGCATACATCGCCGGTTTACACACCTTTGAGAACGGCGTAATCCAGTGACCTCTGCGACCTCTCGCCCACTCATACCCCGTCCCCGTTTGCTTGGTGAAATTTCCGGTGCGTATGCTTTAATCCCCGTGTCTTCCAGAGCGATCCCAAAGACCCTTATCCCGTCCTCCTTATTCATTGTTTTTATTTTATTTTGGTTTCTTTGTGTTCCCCGCCCCCTCAGACCGTTCGCAAAACTGTTACTCTGGCCTCGGTGCCAGCAATATTCTCTTCATTCTATTTCAGTCGTCGGTTGGGAGTTTGGTTCTCAACTGGTTTATTTTATATAATGGTTTTTTGTTTATGTTATATGGAATAAACGCCCCGGCTTGACCGAGTGAGAAATCTCCCAAGCTTGATCTTCGGAGATCACGTGGATCTCCTGCAGCAGCATCAGGTCAAAGGATGCCAGGGTGGCGGCCACGTCACGCCTCTTGCCGTCGTCGCTTAGCCCGTTGACGTTCCAGTAGGCGATCAGCAGACGACGACGAGAGGAGATTCCCGGCATTACTGCTGGGAAGGTGGCGCTGCAGCACCTGCCGCGGGGAAGGTGTTGGGGATTTCCACGGGGACAAAGACCTCTTCAAGCACCAGGGGCACCTGTTCGTCCTTCACCCCCTAGGTCCCATCCGTGGCGAAGTGCGGGATTCTCTCGGGCGAAGGGTCCCGGGATTTTCCCACGCTCATCGCAATGTGACTAGCGGAAGCCATCTCTGCAACTTCGTCGGGATTGACGAACTTCCGGGGCTTTGTGGAGTTTTGTCCAGGCTATTTGCGAAGTGCGGTTGAGATGGAGGCTGTGCTTTGTTCCTCCACCTCGGTGTGGGAAGTGTTTGACTTCTCAGGGGAATCCGGACGCCTTACGGCCTTCTTGCAAGCCTTCGAGGGGGCCGGCTGCAATGAGGCAGCCATCTTCTTCGCAGCGTGCTCGAAGGAGACGTCATCGAGCCCACGCTCGATGACGGACGCCGCCGCCTTTCTCCTCTATTAGTTGACTTTGTCAACGGAGGGTTTAGCAAGGGCAGCAGCGAGTTCTATAGTGTCGAATTCGTCGATGGCGGGAATCCTCTCCACGATGACGCAGCAACTTCTCGTTGCATGGCAGCGCAGTGCAGTTTGGCTCCGTTTGGCGATTTTCTGTGCCTTTATGGTACTTCTCTTCTTAGAGTTGACTTCTTCCAGCTCGGCTCTTGGCTGTGTCCCTCAATCTATTCGGCGTTTCTTCCGTGGTAAAGGGGCTGACATTCGCCTTGGTGGCGGAGGTTACCTCTTTCGCTGTAGCTCGCGCTGCCAGCTTCTTTCATATCTTCGCCGCGCGCTTTCTCGCAATTTTCGCACATGTGACGTGGACTGAGTTTTTGTGGACTGCTCTTGGCACTTGTTGCTTGTTGGCACTGCTCGAACTGCACGCTAGGACACCTCATTTTGTGGTGTCTAAAGCTGCTGCAGCAGCCTCAGAACTTGGGTTTCCCTACGTGCCACACGTTCACGGATTCACCGTGGACGATAAGTTTGTGATGAAACACACTGATCGCGAAGCGTGTTGACTCACGATGCACCCAAGCCGCCAAGCACCTCGTCGTAGTTTACCAACGGAGTGGGCTTGCCCTTGGGCGCGTGCACGATTGCAGCTTATCCTAGATCGTTCCGGATGGCCTCTGTGGTCATCCGGAACTTAATGCCGGTCAGGTTAATAAGCAGCTACTGGTCTTCCGTAACTGGGAGTAGCTTTCGATTGCCCATTATTACGGGAGTTCGCAAAAGTATCTGCGCAAGAGTTGCCTCCTTTACGATGACTTCCACAAACTGACCCCCGCTTCTGATAGACATGGCTAGAAGCTCCTCTTTTTGTACGCCGAGAGTGCGCATCGCCTGCGAAGAGGCACGCGCGCTCTGTTGGAAATAAAGATTCCCTACCTTGTATAGGAGGGTTGGGTTATACACCTACTCCAGGTAGGCGCGCATCGCCGCCATAGCCGCTGCCGTACGTGCCGCAGCCACGGCGTTCCAAGCCCTGGGTAGGGCTGGGCGCGCATTAGTGTTGGTGGAAGCCCCCTCTGATGCGGGAGCCTCAACTTCCATCACTTTCGGAGGCAATGGGAACGTCGACCCCGGATCCTCACCGGTGGTGGCGTCTGCCATTGCTGCCTATTCCACCACAGAAACCATGCTCAACGCAAAGTAAACGCAAACTCAGGAGCAGCGACAATACACGTCCGTTTGACGCTTCAGAGTCTCGCTTCAAACCCGGTTCGCTGGGACGTTTATTTTGTCAACAAACTTAGCTATATTGTGACTGGAACAGTAGTCCAGCCACGTCCTAGAAAGTAGCAGATTGCCAAGCTACTGGTGCGCAGACCGACGCGGTCGACCTCGGCAGCAGAGGGAAAAGGGAACGAAACAAAAAGAGAACAAAAAGACACAGAACTGGGGAGGGAGCGGGAAGGAATCACTGTCTGCTGAAAGGATCCGTCATCCTCTGGAGGATGCCGGCAAGCTGTCGCTGAATGGTGGATGTCAGATGGGGCCATCGCGTCGCCATCCGCTAGAAGCAAGCGGCACACACGGTAACATCCCTGTCGCTGGATCCTCCGGTAGCTTTTCTCCATGCCACGACGATCCTGCGTAGGCAGCACAGTGCTGCAAGTGTGGCCTCTAAAGGCAGAGCATCTCAGACGGAGAGAGGGCACAAAGCGTCCCTACAATTACCTTCAGGGACACTCAGGGCCGTGACAAAGCGTTTCCACAGGGGACGGAAGGCAAAACAATCCACTAACAGGTGAAGGAGGTATTCCCTCTCCCCACAGCTGACACAATTGGGGTTGACACCTTGCGTTCAGCGCTGTCGGCAGGCGTAGTAGTGGAGGCCCCAAGGCAACACCAGCAATGCCGACTGTTTCCATCTCATTGGGAGGGTGTGCGAGTCCATGAGCACCGGGGGCCACTCGAGATGTTCCTGAGGAACATTTGCGGACAGTTCTTTTGAGATTGTCACAGTCCGCGAGTTATTGAAAGGCGGAGCCTCGGAGGTGTTCACGGAGATACTGGGCATCCTCCGGATGGCTAAGCCAATCCGCATGCATCCTCCAGTTTTGCAACAAAGGCCCCTTGCCTGGCGGAAGGAGCTCAAACTACAACCTGTGGTGGTCAGAAAGCCTAGTCTACCATCTTCTTCTCCTGCCCACACGTGAATGCATGTTTTCAGTGAAGAAAACGTGATCGAGCAATCTTTCTATTTCCGGTTCTCTGACCATCAACTTGGAGGCGTACTCCGACGCGCACATCTCGATGGGCAGCGCGCGCTCATAATGGAGGCTCCAATTGTCGGACAGCAGGCGGAAGTTGAAGTCACCCGCGACGAGGTGCACAACTCGGGGACCGGAGTAGTTGAGTTAGTGGCTTTGCACCTCACCAATGAAATCTACTCTTCCATCGAGGTAGTGACAACCACACGGCGCTTAGACGTTCGTAACGACGAGATGGATGGATTCGCACCTCTTCACAACAAGTTGGCTCACCCGTCCTTCGTCAACAAAACGAACAGCACGCAACCCTTAACGCGACGGACAGACGACGAGAAAACGTGACTCCCCGCAGTACGGCTAGAAACGCGGCGGCATTTTGCTCGCTTGATCCGGCGAGCGGACGGCGAGCAGCACGACCGGCTAGAGGGCACGATCGCCACCGTTCCCCTTCGTGCTGCATATATCTCGCATCTCACGCCAGGTTTAACCTCGTCGTGTTTGGTGGAGAATTGTCTTTGCTTTGCTGTGTGCGTTGCTTATTTCCCTACTTTCAAAGGGCGCGCACACGCTTTCGAACGAGTTATCCCCATCTCCGCGTTCGTGTCGGCTTCCGGTTCGGAGTCCGACTGGCTGATACTCTATCGGCATTCGGCCTTCCACTAAGAAGTCGCAGGTTCTGCTGGATTGACAGAGGTCCTTTCGTTATTTTCCGTCATCATAGAGTCGCTCTTAGTGACGGCTGCTTTCCCGGCGCGTGCGCTTTCCGCGTGGTTACGGGCATTTCCACGAGGAACCTTTGAGGAAGTCTTTTTGACTTCACGGCGGGTTTTCACTTCGCATGGCGCCGTGGATGGACATTGTCCTGCGTTTTTTGGAGCTTTGTTTATTTTTTCGCTTTTTTTTTTGTGAGCTTTTAATTTCCGTTGCCTTTGTTGGATGAGCCGGCGTCTTTAGACGTGGGCACTTCCGATGGCTCCTACACGCTCGTCATCGGCGTTGCTTTTGGAAGGACTCTTAAGCCTTTCGTCAGCATCGCATCCGCGTCAGTCCTGAGCTTACTCTCCCACTGAGACAGCGTGGTATCCCTCTCTGCTTTCTCCGGTTTTATGCGCGGCGCGGATTTTATTTTGCCGACTTTCGCTGAAAGGCGGTCGTCGGTTCCGCAGTTGAAGATCCGGATGCTGTTCCTCCAACTTCAGTAGCTTCGGGATGGGAAAGCATCGTTCCCGTAATGCACGACACCAGGATGGAGCGAACTTAAGCTTGGCTACGATAGCGAGAAAAAAACACGTCCGCACTGCTCGCGGAATCGCCGGCAATCAATTGAGCCCTGTGAACGTTTGCTTACGTTCCTGGTACCCAAGAGAACCTCTGGGGGCGCACACGTTCGTGACGATTAAATCGATCGTCTCCGACATTAAAATCAGTCGGTCGGCTCGACAGGCAACGTCGAATGGCACACCCTTCAGGGCAGCGGTGACTACTGGCTTGATGAAAAATGCGACGCCACTGGAACAATGTCTGCGATGGAGCCTCCCATCTGCGCTATCTCCCAAATTGGCCGCTTGCTGTTCTGAGAAAGCATGAGCAGGGCCAGATCAGAGTCATTCAAGACGTTAGCTATTAATCGCTTCTTCTTGTTGTCCTGCAGCCGGTTGACGTTTCAACAGGCTACACGGACGCCACGAGAAAATGCGACGCCGCGCATTACGGCTGAGGATATGGAAGCGCGTTCCTCGCTCCGTCCGACGGAGCATCAGCCGGGAGCACGGCAGGTTGAGGAGCGGAAGCGCACCTTGTCTCCGCTGCGCAGCACGCGTCTGGCTCAGTAGAGTCGAGGATCATTGCCATGGGCTCCAAGGAGCATTGGAAACTGTTCCAGGCATCAGATTCTCGTCTGGGAAGTTTCGGCTTGCGCGCAGCTCTGGGTTTACCTGGGGATTGGAGAGCACTTGCTCTGCTCTTGGACTCCACCTCGAAGTGCGCATTTCGAGCGAACGGCAGGCGTTTTGCCTGTGGTCTCCTTTGCTAGAAGCTTGTTGCTGGTCCAGCATTGGTAGAGGTTGCCTTCGGCATCTATCGCTCACTGGTGGTGGCGGCGTTGGCAGCCGTGGCTTTCTCGTACGCCTTCCTTGGCACGTGGTGCTCTTGCTTTATTATATCTATTTAAATGATGGACAAGTGCGAAGTATCCCGTGGTTTCCTTTTCTTCTTCTTCCTTCTCTCAACAAAAGTCCATTCAGCCTCGCCCATCTCTGGTATACCTTGTCTGAACGCAATTGCCTCCAGGGTTCTCTGCAACATTTCCAAGGCTCTTCGATGGGCAATGCTCGCCAGTTTTGACCTTGCCACATATGCCTTTTGTACCTTCTTGACGAAAGATGCGAGCAGAGTGGGGGAAGAGACGCGAGAGGCTTTGCAGCCTTTTCCGCAGATCGGCTCGCCGTGGCAGGCTTGCCTTTTGCGGTCGTAGGGGCTCTTATCGCCTTTTAAAGCTCCATTGGACTTTCCGAGCGGGCCACCGCTATTCCGTTCCGGAGCAGGCACAGAACGGAGGCGGCGGTTTTGCCGTTTTCACGATGTTTTTGGCGGGCTAGGTGGCTCGGGTCTTGCTTTGGGCAGCTTAGACAAGCTTTTTGCCCTTTTGCGCATTTTTTGGGGCAGCTTTGCTCCCAGACACGCCCGCGCAAACGGGCTTTGGGATACTCCGCTGCTAAATCTCGTTCGCGCCGGATTTCTTGCCCGACAATGGGATGGATAGAATCTTCGCGGACAGCGATGTCGCGGGGACGTTTCTCGCCCGCCATTTTCTTCTTAGCTCGGCGCACTTACTGATTGAGTGATCAAGCATCTTGCAGTAGTGGCAACTACGTTTGGAGAACTTCCGCGGACGGTGTCCTTCCTTTCCGCAGTTGCCGCAAGCATGGGTATGTTGGGCAAACAGCAGAAAAATGACGCCGTCACCAAGATGAATCTACAAAGGCAGCAGTCTCCGGTTGTCCATAGTTATGCGCGCCGCGGCGAGTCCGCAAGAGGGGCGTGAAACCTTCTTGATGGGGTTCACGCGCCTCCATAATACGCGCACTGTGGCGAACGCCTCAAGTGCAACAATTGAATCGCGGTCGGCGATTTCCGCCCTAATGGACGAGATTTGGACCACGAACGACTGCTCGAGGACCGAAAGGATTACCCCTGATTTTGAGGGGCGTTCTGAGCAGACTCTGGACAAGGGCTGCATCTTAGTAAAGCACCTCCCAATGCCCGAGCGGGCTTACTGGCATTAGAGCCAGGAGGTGGTAGTCGCGTACCCCGACGCCTTCTAGTTCACCGCAGATTTGGTTACCCGTCTCATGTGTATACAAAGCACTATTACGCTTCTCTCGTTGCCGACGAGACGTCAGCTGCCGAGATCGGATGTTCTCGTCGGCTATTCCAGTGGCCTTCTGTTGAATCGACTGCTTCTGCAGCTCTGAGTGGCCATTGTTGATGGCTCGGGTTCAACAGGCCGTTGCAATAGCAGCACCTAAGGCAGACCGCCTGGCGTGAAGAAGCTAGGCATCAACGAATTGATCAGCGGTCGCGTCGGCCAATTGACTCTCACATGGTCGGACGAGGTCCACCTCATCGACGCAAACGTTTACGCTCCCAGCGGCAGGCAGAGTAACCAGCATAGGAATGCGTTGCAGGAAACCTTGAAGCGCGAAAGAATGGTGGACATGTTCGTGCTGAAAACTAGTCTAATAGCTAAAGATTTCAACGTCCATGCTCAAGGATTCCTTCGGGAACGTGAATTGCGTCTTTATGGGACTATCCTGGATTTGAACAGAACGAAGTCATGCTTCCTTTCTGTCGACTCGGCGTGTGCTGGACGGCCGGACTGGATTCGCTTGTGGATCCCCAAGGGCAGGTTCTTCAAGTACCTTAGCGTTCCGTTGGTGGAGTTCTGCGCAGCAGGAGCCTAGCACGACCGTCTCCAAAAGTTATCGTTGGCGATGGGATGCGTTCCAGGAAGTCTAGTTTTAATTCAGAAACGAGTCGCGATGCAAATAGCGTTTTTGGCTTCCCTCTTTCGTCTCTTGCCTTTTGTTTGCTTTGCTCCTGCTTTCATTCGTAAAGAAGCAGCGGGCCTCCTAAGGGCATCTCTGTGAGGCAAAGGGAGATCCCGTGTGCGACTGAAAGACTTTTGCGCTCCACGAAGGGACGCAAGAATTGGCCTCTTTACTTTGGAGCTCATAGAGCTTCAGCTCCGACTCCAGACACTCGCCCTTGCGGCGGAATTCTGGGACACGCCTGAGTGCGCCCAAGCAAGGTTCTTGGCGCAACGAGCCTCAGGATTTGGCGGATTATCGTCGTTTCTGCCGAATCGCTACGTTAGGCTCACATGATGAAGACCTCAGCTGCGTTGTATGACAGTTGCGGTTCGAGAGAACGCCTACATCTCCTACCTTCCCGGACTCTACTCCGCATGACTGTAGAGGTCAGTCATCACGTGGTAACAGATCTACATCCTAAGCGATACAAGGAACAGTTGCCTGAAAAGACACGCTCGCTAGACGCTGCAGGAGATCCATACCCTGCAAACTACGCCTCACTCTCTGGACTCGTGAAAATATGGATGGCCGTTTTGCACGACGCAGAGAGGAGACCATGCGTCACCTTTTTCTGGAATGCATCGCCTTCCGCCTTTTCTAGGATCTTCTTTCTACGATTCTGAACATTGCCGAAGGCACACCCAGGGACATGTTTTGGCGATGCTCTACGTGCGCATCCGTGCCTTCTTGCAAATCCAAAACATGAAATCTGATACATGAAATTTCGCGGCTTTCCATCACACAGCGAATCTTTTAGAATTTCTGAGGAATTGATTGCCCTAATAAATCGAGTAAACTTATTCAACGGTCAATTGAGTTCAAAAGCGGATCGCATTCATACACAAGTGTCACAACGAAATACATTTTCAATTCCACTATAATACTTTTTAGTGTGTTATAAGCTCTTTTTTGAGGGAGCCGTTTGATGATTGATCATTGCGTGCGCAACGCTTATGCTTTAGAAACATCGACTTCTGTAAGAGACTTCTTTAGGCGAAACCCTTATCTTTGCTTAGGTGGCACCTAACTTTTCCAGTGACTTACTAAGATTCGATCACTTTACTGTAGGCATCCCTTGGGTAAACACTATCGTAGTCGCGTTTGGAAAGCAGTGATGTCTTTATGAAAAGAAAGGGTTGGATTTCATACTATTCCAGCAACACTTGAATTTTCATATCGCCTTTGTGTTGCGAATTCAGAAATTGGTAATTGCACTGGAAAAATTGAATTCTTTCTTTTGTAAACGAATATTCCAAAGGTTCCGATTTTTACTGTATCTTAGTGGCAGAAGGATGAGTAATCGTTAAATTGTCATCTTCCAGAGCGATTAATGACTGCTTCATTCATCAGCACAGCACAAGCAGGAAGTGAATAAGAATCCTAGCAGTATATATATTTTCACTTTAATTCTTCACTACTAGCGAATACGCAGGAAAGGCTACTTCCGCTACAGATGGTGAGAGTTCTCTTGGATCTCACTAGTTTTCAGAAATTCCAAAAGGCATACGGAATATTTTCCAAACGTGCAATTCACATTAAATGCCGTTTTTAGCACGGCGGCCAGTGTACTTTCTCCCTCAATGAAAGATTGTATTTAAGAAAAAGATCTCCTTGCGATTCAAAATTGGCTGCGCACTTCTGATGTTGATCACATTTCTAAAGACTCGTTGGATCCTTCTTGTGGGAAGATTGCCCAAACCTTCTCATAGGTGTGCACATTTTGGACGCGAAGTACTAGGGTTTTGCCCAGAAAACTGACAATTTCGAGAGACTAAGTACGGTACCGCTGGGAAATTAAAAAATCTCAAAAAGTTCGATTAATTCCGAGTTTTGATGTTAGATGATGCAACTACGACCTCACGTTGCAACCGAGAGCATAGCTTTCATGCCTAATCAATTTGCTGCAGATGGTTGTAACCCTGCTGGCGACTATGTCATCATGCAGAGCGCAGCAGGGGGAAAAGCGCAAGTGCAAAGGATAAGGGCATGTCCAAATCATAAGGAAACACGGATGCGTTATTCATGCGAAAGGGAAGCTGGTGCTTGGTAGCTTAATTAGGAAGGTGTCTTACTCGATATTCGGTGAAACTGAGCATTGACAAGGTCCTTTTACGAAGTTAGCAAACATTCACCGCAAGGTCGAAAAAAGTCTAAGAAAAACGATTTAATCTTACTGCATGTGCACTTCCTCCTTACCGTCACCACCACTGAACAAGTTTCCTTCTGAGGTGTAAAAAGCTGATTCGCAGTCCATGCTACCGAGCACGGTTCTCATGGTTCCTCAGGAGGTGGCGTCACAAGAATAGAAGAGCACTTTCCTTTGGAATTCTCAAACTTGATGTCGCCATAAGTCTGTCGGAACTGCAAAGCATTGCGCTCGGCGCTGTTCACTTCGAGGCTTACAACTGTCACGAACATCAGCAGCCACTGAAACATGAAATTTGTCGAAACGAAAACCTTCAACCATGTTGTTCATGGCGGGCTTAAAAAAGTCAATCTCCCTTCTCGCCTCGATCTAAAATGCACATGAAACCTGTCTAAAGTAAGGAGTTGTGCTCCGACATAGCAAAAGAGCCCAATTTACTACGCCTTGTTTTAATTTCTTCCGTATTTCAGATAACGCGTGTTGTATCTTCACCGTTAATGGCGTTTTGATCCTCAGTATACAAGGATGAGTTTGATTTTTCAAGCTTTGAAGATTTTGTTTTTCGTTCAAAGCAGTCTTGACAGTGAGAGATTTCATTCAAATACTTTCTTTGCTCTCATCCCATGCTCCTGAAAATCTATCACAGTACCAGTGTGTTTCCTACGATGGTGATATAAGGTAAAACCTCGGACGCGTTTAGTGTGTGCCTTACAGTTGCACCCATCGATGGGAGGTACGAAACCTCAGAATGGAGCGGCATTTTTCAAAACATCTTCGCCTTTTAACTCTAAAACACGGAACTTTCATTTCTTCGTTAACATAGATAGCTCGATTTTTCGTTAATAGCGAAAGGGAGCGTTTCGCATGAGCGTAGACCCCGGCATGCATTTCTCAAGTTGCGGTATGTTGATTTGCATTCAGTGTTTCGCAACGTTCAACATCCAAACTCCCTACCTGCCCAACAGTTTGTCTGAATAATCATCAGGCATTTCCTTTATGATAACTTCATTAAGACTTGAGAATTTCAAAGTTAGAACCATACGCACATTTGTAAGCAACATTATGCTGAAATTCTTCTTGAATTCCTCTTGTTGTTACTGAAGCATTCAAAGCAAAAAGAAGAATTCACTCAGTTATTAGAAGAATTGAAGTTCGTTTCTTAAAATGTGGTGCGGAGTTGATCAGTAAATAGTTGGTCGAGGGAGCACAACAGGCAAACCCCTTGCGTAATTTCCACAATATGGTACTTGTCAAAACACAGACACATCATCTCCATGCGTGCTAGCAGATTTCTCAGATTTTTTTTTTCTCATGATCGAAGGGAAAACTCGAGATACCTTTTTATGAGGTGCATACTTTTCTCTTGGTTGTGAGCTCTCATGCATGTGTGGTCCGCCGCATCATTCCTCCCTCATGTTCGCAGTAAGCACCAGCCAATCCGTAGCTTCCGCAAAAGTTCGAATAACAAATGGGTGAACTCTTTTCTGAAACAGAAAGAAAGGTTTGACTGCAAGAGCGGATGTTGCGAGCATCCTTCTGTGAGCTTCGTCCACTTTTCTCCCTTTAAAATTCCTAGTCTCACTTTATCCACTGAAACGAAGTTGAGAACAGAGAGAGGCATACAGGGAAAGCCGTTGATCACTACTGGTACTATTAAGATATGAAAAGTGGGATTGCGGAAATAGTGTGTACTCATGCGAAGTGAGTTCGATGCAGGGAAGAGAAAACTAAATTTAGAGGTTAAAACAAGCCTAGGCGTCATAAGTGAGAGCTTAAAGCTTTGACATTTAATCAAGAAGTTGCGCTAGGGATTATAATTGAAATGCTTCCATACCAAGGAAGTAGGAAATAGGCAAAACCAAGGTGTCATTCCCCACTTGAGCAGACAGAAACGTATGAAGGTGATACTACGTTTGAAAAGTATACTTGTTTGCTTGGAGGATAAGTGCAGGGCAAAAACGATCTTATGATTGCGTTCATACAAGCAACTGCTTTGGTCATGCTTCCTTCCGAGCTGCTTTAGCTGCTTTTGTGTAAAAATCGGGAAGGACAAAAATGATAAGAACGAAAATAATGTGAAAATCCTCTATCCTACTTAGAGCTAAGAAGAACCACAAATAAATATCTGAGAATGATATTCTGGACTTAGAGATGTCGAAAATTCTTGATAATGTAGCGAGTGTTCCATCTGGATTCGGCGGGGTTTTCGACAGTAAGTGAAATGATTTTCTCGTGATTAACTTCAGCAAGATTCTTCACCTTGTTCGCTCACTCGATCTTTTATGCAAAATCTCATTAAGCGCAGTGGATGGCAGTGTAGGAAAGGTCGCAGCCATGAAATCTTCATACTAACGTACAAATTTACTCTACAAATCCACAAATGAAGGAGAATCTTAACCTGAATAAACATGCTATTTAAAATCTTCAGAGAGCGTTTGCCCGGTAAAACAGCTAAGCAGCATTGCCTCGCATGGAAGAAAGTTCCAGAAATGAAAAACACGTGATTTTTTGGATTTCCAAGAGAACTTCCTGCGTGTCTTATCAGGCGTACTGAGGGATTTAAGCACAGATTGAAATTTGTTCTGTTTCATTTATATGCAGAGAGGAGGAATAACTGATCTTTTTGAGCACTAGCGCTTGCACATTTCTTGTTCTGCTTCCAAATTGCTAAACAGATGGGAAAAGGCTATTACAAGAAGAAGCTTTTATTTCTGCTGCCATAGATCCCATGCAGCCTCTCTAGCAGGAAGGATCATACATGGGGCAAACGACATTTGCGGAATGCGAAGTCTGAATTCTCTTGTCGCGATTCTTAAGTATGCAGCAATACTGGATGTCAAGAAAGGCAAAACATGGGTGTCTTCTCTTACAGCAGCATTAACCATTTGTCAATTCTCTATCGGAGCCTTTGCTGGACCTTTGTAGTACCTATAATCGAGAAGAACATTCACCCTCTATGGCAACCGGGACTAATGAATATGCAATCCATTGCATGCATCAATGATATCTTAATAGTCCTAAATTGTTTTCCAACTTCTTTCAAGGATTTTGGAGTTCCGCATTATGGAAAAAATTTGTTCAGCTTTCCACGACATAACACGCGACACCTCTGCATCTCCACTGACAAAAAAGCAAAATTTGCTCCAGCGAGATAAAGTTCCATGTGTGCTGCAAAAATGCAATTAATTATTTTCATGTTTATTTAGAGACTCTTAAAGAAAAAACTGCTCTACGGCAAATGCGACATCTTGGTGGTTTAAAAGAATTGGACACCTTTTTTCTTTTTATTTAAAGGATAGCAGCGACCTCCACGAGGAGATCGTTACTATTGGCCGAGGACGATGGAAATCCTTGAGTTCTTCTTTTTTCTTCTCTAGGCTCTTTTTCTCTCAGCTTTGTTTCTTTAAGAGTTTTCTGTTTTTTTTTTTTAGTTTGCTGAGTACCTGAGAGCCAGTCGCGTGCCTCGCAGCGCATGTGGTGCTTTCCAAACAATAAACACACTGTTTTGTTTTCATGACTCTCCGCCCGCGGCAACCCGCAAGGAGGCGTGTAATTCTCCAGTGTAATTGTTCAGGATAGGGGGCTGTTAGGGATGGAGGTCTGCCATATGAATCCAGGAAGGGTTCGGCATTCGTTCCTCTCACGCTTGGGAAGAAATCCCCCAGGACGGGAAGGATCGCACTTACAACCCTGGTAGTCTCCGAAGGGGAACCCCGAAGGGAATCTCCTTCCTCGTTCTCTCCAGAGGGACACCCTCTGTGAGGAAGATGGACCTCTCCATTTCAACTTCTCCTGAGGGAACCCGGATAGGATTGCTTGTAGGAATTTCTTCTCCAGAGGGAACCCGCAAGGGAACCGCTCCTATTCATTACTCTGAAGAGAACCCCGAAGGGACTCTTCGGAAACTCAGAAGGAGCGCTGCAGCTTCCCGCAGGGAATCGCTCTCGCCGGCTTCCTTGCACTCTGTGAAGAGGTGACGACTCGGAGTGTACCTCCGCAGAGAGGAGTCTCCGCTCCTTTGAACAACTGGGGAGTTGGCCGTGAGGGCTCCTGCTACATCTTATAACCGAAGAGGTCCCCGGTGGGGGTGTTTGCTCTTTGTTGTACCACTTTTTTATTTCTGGGAAGATCCGAAGGTCAATTTCCTATTGTTTCGGCCTTCATCATGGGCATTTGGCTGAATCCACCGCTGGTGCCACCCCCAAATGAATCGGCCGCCAGCCAACGCCATTGCAGGAGAAACTCGGAACCCTACGACGCAGTGGTGTCAGAAATGCTGCCGAAATATGCGAGCCCGCAACGCATGGTGCTACACGCGGAAGCCTTGACCACAAGGCCTCCGACCCGGGAGAATGAAAAAAACATGATTAAACACTCGCTAATCGGATTTTGCAAGGATTCAAGACCAGAATCTTTAATGCGTTAGAACGTCTTGCTATGTTTACTAGTGCACACAATCCTAAAGGTGCATGATGAGAACTTTGATGAAAAACGTGGACAGTGGGAGAGAACATACCAATGATACATAGAGCAACATGGGAGAAAAACATTCTGCCGTGGACATGAAAACCAAACATGAGGCTTCCATCTGTGTATCTCCTGACACGTGTGAAAATGGGGCAAGGCGTTCTCCCCAGTGTACACGGAACGTTTCTGGCGCAGAAGCAACACGTGTAGGCCACGTGAGCAGGAAAGCTGCCAAAAGCAAGTCTCACCATTGCTAAATACGACAAAATCAAACCAGGTGTGTGAGAGATTCTTGAGTAGGCTGATGATCTATGATTCTCAGCATGTGCGAAAGTTTCCGAATATGCAAACATGGATGCAATGAAATGAAAATTACAGTCGTTAGGTGAACACGCACTTAGTCTTGTGAATATTCAGGAGGATTTATCAGGAAGACATTCCATAATGTATCTATAATGCAAGGAGGAGCTTAGGATATTTTGGAAAAGGACACATGAAACAGTAAGGACGCCAATAATCCTGAGTAATCACGCAATGGTGTGAAGTTTGAGTAATGTGCTAGGGCGTCGCGCAAGCGAATCCCTTTGTTGCTCCTGCATTCAGATAATAAAATCTGACAGCTTGCTGCATATGTGGAGGCAGATGCAAATCTGGCCTAGTATGGATAATCGCAATCTCAAAGTGTAGGTTACCAAGATGGAGGAAAGCATAGCTTTTAACAAGAATTACGGCAGCAGATCATTGAGAGTTTAGCACTAAAACTGCAAAGAAATTTAGGAAATACAGCATATTCATAACAGATCTTCTACCTCCAGTAGCAAGGAGTACGTAAATTTCTTCGATTAGAGAAATCACAAGAACGTGTTTTTCTCTGGTTGCACGGCTGCAAATGTGCTACACTCTAAGTCCTCAGTTGAAGATGTGTTTGTAGAACCACGAAAACATCCAAGGTGACATTCCTAACAAGGCATGGAAGTCGCTGTTTTCCGAGGTTTCAGCGAATCTGCCCGAGAGTGCAAAAGCAGCGTCCTGTAATTGCGATTCAGATTCATACTCAGGCAGCTTGTGCTCTACTTACTACTCAGCTTCAGGTTATTCGCATGAAATAAAGGAAACTACCCACCTGGCAGGTTTAGGGCAGCACCGAAAATGCAAAAACCGACGCAAGAATGATGCAGTAGACAGGTAAAAACATTGAGGATAATAAAGTGCATGCGCTTATCGCGTTCCAGCAGCTCGCGCCTAGGCGATGACAACAAACGTTTTCTCAATGTTGCTCCCGCACTTCGGTGAGATGAAGCTTCTCTCACAGGTGAGTCAAAGGAAGCTGGAATGCGCTTTTGCTGAAGAAAGGTCCTCCTTTGGCGTAGCAATCGCCTAATGATTCCATTCGCACGATTGCATGCATGGGGATGCCGAGATTCCCGGGACTCAGCCTGCCTCTCGGAATCCACAGGTGTGTTTTTGCGGAGATCGCTGACTAACGCAGAGGTTCGTCTGCTATCACGAGAATGCGATGCGGGTAACTTTATTACTAAAGAACGGTTTGTAGGGTGTCTCGGATTTTTAACAATTCTGAAGTGTCCTTTCCGTTCAAAACTTTCAGCAAAACACTTTGAAGAGCAGTAAGGAGCCTCGCTGCTAATTATATGGACGGTATCTTGAGGAGAAATGGTAGCTGACATGAATATCTCGGAAAACTGGGTTCGAATATCATCAGCTTATTTCACTTTCCTGGACACCGTTTTCAATCCGAAGTTAATCGGGTCACATTGCTCGCCAAGATTGAGTTCAGTTCTTGAAATCGCCACCATCAATACGGCATGTTCTTCTACGAATCCTCAACAGCGAAAAATACATTTGTTTTGTACTTGGATGGAAGCATCTGTTTGTTTTCTGTCGCAGTGCACTCTTTGTGAGATAAAGTCTGCTTCCAACTTTATATCGTCCGGAATATAAGCATGAAAAAACGTATGAGCAATCACCTGAAAGATTACGACGAGCAACAGCTTTAGGAAATTCATACTATCATGCTCGAGGTCTTAGAATGTTGCTGTGTTCGCTGTTGGCTTGTAGTATTTTGTTCTAGACCCTGTAATCTGAAGAATTACAGGGTTGTTGAAGCAGAGGACTAAGGACTTACCACGCATCGCCCTCTGGTGCAGCGGGACACCAAGAGTGCCTCTAAAGGATTTAGGAGCTCCGCGTCGGGATGGCGGTCTTGGTCTCCTGACGCTGGAACGCCTCGAGATTCTGCTGCGATTGCGCACCATGGTCATTGCGGAGAAGATGAGATGCACTTCTTGCTGCATTTCGTCCCGCCTCCTTGCCAGACTTGTGTCTCGGTGCGAAGGACTCGCGTCTTTTCTTCTGTGCCGCGGACGGAGGATTCTAAGATGCGACCTACTGCTCGGAAGCATGGCAACGCTGGAGAAAAAGAACAGCTGGATGGTTTACTGCCCTGCCAACTTCGCCGCCTGGCTGGAGAAGACTATTGACACCCGGGCTGTAGTAAACCAGGGAAGCCACGAGACGTGGAATCGCCTGCGATGCGGTGCCTAAGCCCGCTG
Organism: Raillietiella orientalis; assembly: GCA_036172245.1. Lineage (NCBI taxonomy): Eukaryota > Metazoa > Arthropoda > Ichthyostraca > Raillietiellida > Raillietiellidae > Raillietiella > Raillietiella orientalis. The sequence goes on along the minus strand of JAYWIR010000033.1, from coordinate 341,666 downwards.
TACCCTGAGGATCCTATTAGAGTGTCCCGCTAAAAGCACGTGAACAGAGACCACCTGCCTAACTACGGCGCTGCCCTACCTGAGGGGGACACTTCACAGCAGCCAGACGCCAAGGTGGCAAGTTTCCTGCTGCAAAGCGGGATATAAGAACTTGATGAGAGGATGGAACATAGGAGAGCTGTAAGATTCCGCGACCCCGAGTATCCTACCGCGTGAACTTTCCAGATTGGATGAAACGCTCGCCATCCCGACGAATAAGATGAAGTGGCTCCCACTTCTTATTGGATCCAGGATTTTGCTGATGAAATGGCAAGAGTCGAGCTGCTGCTGTGGTCTACCATGCAACGCGTGCCGCTTCCACTGGAAAAGAATAGCTGTGAATCCTGATTGTGCCAGGCGCGAAAAGCGGCAATCGTTCCCTCAACTTCCTGTAGACTGTGCTGCCCTCTGACTCCTATGGAAGCGGTTTGGGACGACCCTCGGGCTTCTGTTATACAGCGAACCCAGAGACGTTTTCCGGCATCTGTTCGTGTAAGAAACCCTGCAGACAGCCTCAGCGATGGAAGCACTTTGCTGTATCCGTGGCCACGTGGCTGCCTTGAGTGATACCCACGACGAAGGAGTGGATCCAAACGAGAGGCCTGTCATCCTATATGCGCTCTGCTTCATGCGGTGAGCTACAAAATGACCGCAGCTAAGAAAAATGCAGAAAGATCTTGAAGACATCCTGCGAAGAATGATCTCTCTTCAGAGTAGAGAGTGATCCCTTTCCCTTCCTGCAAACTCTTTTTAGTTTTCTAATTTTTTATTTTACTTTCTGTTTTTCTTTCATCCCATTGCACTGCCAAGGAGAGTCATACCGGGTTGCGTCCCGGCATCCCGGGAGTTCCGGTGTTGTGTGACCGCTAATGGGGCCTTATACCACGTTTTTGGTAGAGTTCCTAAATAAACGTCTCAAGCGTTACCGGGTGGAAATCCAAAAACCCTCTGGTAGGCGGAGCACAGGGAACTGGTCCCAGAATTCCTGGATTGCCCTCTCGAAGCGGTCCCAGACCCGGAATGTCCGTATTCAGAAGCTCTGTATGAACAAGCGGAGAAGTTCCTTCGCGTCCATGATCTCTAGCCGGTCCACAGGAAGACGCCACGCTGACGAGGGATGACCCGTGTCGCGGGGATGAACCTGGAGCACGATTGGGCGATGGTCAGACAGCTCGCAAGGTAACTTGCCGCGCCTGCCCAAGCGAGATCACAGCTGCTCGTCAAGGTAAACGTGTGCGGACCTGTCCTCCATTCAAGGTTACTGGCAAACAAATTACAGGTGTGCACCGCCATGCACATCTTGTTGACCAGGTCTTGCTCATGATTCTGCCCATCTGGTTTCAGGCGAACGTTAAAGTTTTATACCCTGTCTCGCCGGTTTGTTTATTAAGCTAAACTAGCTAAAAACAGTTGTTTCTTGCCAGGGACTACAAAAAACCAGCAACGGAAATACTGCACTGGCAGGCAGACCAGAAAAACAAAAAAAACCTAAAGAATGTGTAAGAAGAGGTCTTGAAACTAAAATGAAAAACATTTATGAGAGGAATGGGCCAAAGAACTTTGGTGACGCTCCCCAGTCACCAAAAAAACAGAGTGGAGGCACAAATGCACTACGGAGCAAATGAAAGGAATAACGCGACAATAAAAGTGCAGTTTAAAAGGAATGGATTTAGGTTCGTCGTTCCAATCCGTGCCTTATAAAGGGATGGATGAAGATGAGCTCCTTTGTTATTTTTTCGCTCAATTGTCGCCACTTATCGGCCGCACTGATGAGGTCGGCTGCCATCCTCGTGACAGCATTGCTGGCCAGTGTTCTCCAGCACGTTTGGGACCATGAAGATGGCGCGAATACAACCGACTGTCGAAATCGTCATAGCCATCATATGTCCTTTTAGTTGGAAGAACTGTGGCAACACTTCTCGGTTGTATTCTTCTCAGCATCCACAAATGCACTTTCAGTCCGATTCTCTGCATCGTAAGGATGCCAAGACCGGCATACCAACGTGTTTAGCACTGAGGTCTTTAAAGCGGCTATTGGATCGCGTCTGACCCCAGAGAGCGTTCTTTAGCAGGCGTTTTGCTTGCTTTTTGCCAAGTAAGAGAAGTCCAAGACAAAGAAAAGGGGCCAGAGGAGGAGGCTTACGAAGGTGTGGTAAGTAGATGCCCGTTCCTGCGAGGTGAACCTGCCGTTAATGAACGGGATGGCGGTCAACTCTGCCTAATGAAGGCAGTCCGTCCACGCTTCGGCTGAGACGATAGTGCCCAACGGAACGCCAAGATGCTTAAAGTAGCCGCCCGTGGGGATCCCCAGGCGGATCCAGTCGGACTGCCCCTCCCGCGACGTACTTACAGGAACGACCACGCTCTTCTCCCGGTTCACATTCATGTGCGCTCACCGTCGAACCAGTTCGATGAAATCTTTGACACTGGACGCAGGGTTCGACATGGGTAAAAAAAGAAGCAGGTCGTCAGCATAGGCCTCCACGGACGGCGTTCCTGGACAAGAGCTCGGCAGGTTGGCCAGCGTCAGCCTGTACGCTCTCAGCACCAACTCAAAGAAGATCCTGGAGAGCAACGGGCTCAAACTGTCACCCTGCCTCATGCCCCTGAGCGCGGGAATAAGAAACGCGTGGAAGCCGCTAAAAGAAATGCAGGTTAGCGCGTGGCGCCCGCAAGCGCGCAAGTACTCCAGGAATTGCGCCGGGAGATCCAGAGGTTCCAAGAGCTTCAATAAGAGTCCTTGGTTTAAGCAATCGAAAGACCTGTGAAGGTCGAATGCGACCATCATGGCATCCCAAGTACCCTCCTGCCGCTTGTGTCGATACCGGGTGCCTTTGGCAGCTGCCTTTGACACGGATCGGCTTTGCTGCGCTACGCGCTCCTGCAGCTTAATCCAGGTGTAAGCAAACAAGATTTCGCGTCCATGGACCGCCCGGGAACAGCATAAGTCTCCTACGGGCTTACAAAGGACTGCGCGAAGCTCCCTAAGCGCGCAACCCAGAATATGGAGAACTTGACTTCCGATTTCACCATGGTGATAGGACGACTGTCGTTCAGATGGCGTGCGTGTCCACCTTTCGGTAGGACACGCGCCCTCGCTAAGCGGAAGGAGTTGGGGACATCCAACAAAAGCCTCATCAGCGACGAGAGGCTGAGCACCAGGGAGGCAATCTCCGTTGCAAAGCACTGATAAAACTCCGCAAGCAGCCCATCCTTTCCTGGTGCTTTTCTTCTCTTGAGTTCCGCGATAGCGGAGGTAATTTCCTGCGCCGTGAAGAACTTTCCGAGATATGAGGGCTGCCTTTCGCCAACAAAAGGAGCATCCTCCGACAATAGTATCTATGAAAGAATATTTTTAGTAGGCGCTTCCGCGTATAGCAAACAGTAATAACGTCTCATATTGAGGCGAATATCGGCTGGTGCAGAGCATTCCAGGTCTCTTTCTTCGAGCAAGCAAAATGCTCCAGACTGCCAGACATGGCGCTCGCCTCTCGCCTAGTGTTTTGCAAGCCGGATGACATCAGCGCGTCTGGAAAAGGTGCGCGCCTGCAGCCAAGTCCTGCTGTTGGCGACCTCTTCTCCAAAGCCCCGCGGAAGCCGGTGCAAGGGGAACATTTCGCAGAACTTGCGGACTGATCTTTTTAAATGATGCCATTCCACGAGTTCGCGGATGACGAAGGTGCGGAGATGCTGAGGTAGATGATCCGCCGCCTCCTGATGTGTAAGACAGTCCGCCGGCATCCTACAGTTTTTTAACGAAGGTTCCTTGCCTGGAAAAAGGAGCTCGATCTCCAACCTGTGATGGTCATAAGAAGCGAGCGGCAATTTTCCTCTAATTTCCACACGAAATTGCAGGTTGACATCGGAAAAATCTGATCCTGCGACCTTTCCATCTGAGGTACGCAACCATCAAGTTGGGAGCGCGTACTGACGCGCATATCTAGCTGACCGACGTGCGCTTCCGCGAGTAGCTTGATTCGTTAGAGAGCAGATGAACGCTAAAGTTCCCTGCTTCGAGGTGATTCACTTGAGATCTGTAGTTGTTGAGCCTGTGAGATTTCACTTCCTTGAAGAGGAAATGAGCAATTCTATCTTCGAGGAAGCGAGAGACATTGAGTGCGTAGGTTTTCGTCACGATGAGATCGATGGATCGGACCTCATGGCAACAAGTTGACCCGCCCGTACGCCGTTGTCGAAACGAAAAGCACGCACTGCTTCTGCCAGTTTTCCTCTTACAAGGAACGCGACGCCGCACGCGTGTGCGTCGGCGCAGCGTCAAAGTAGCGCTCCGCTTACGCGCTTCTCGATTTCGGCAGCCTGCTCGTCGGAGATTACATGAATCTCCTGCAGGAGCGCGAGGTGAAAGCAGCAAAGGGCGTTAGCAACCAATCGCCTCTTCTCGTCGTTGTGCAGTCCGTTCACGTTCCAACACGCGACGGACAGGCGTCGAGAAGAAGGGATTTCCGGCATTAATACGGGGAAGACGGCGGCTTTTTGCCCGCTTTTACCGATGTGCGAAAGGTATGCAGCACTGCTGGCTGGAGATCTTGGTCGTATCACGGCGTTCACCATCTGCATGACCCGGTACACAATTAGTAAAGAATTGTAAAAATTTGGAGATGTGCACGCGTTGTGGCACAAACTCACGATAGCCTTTTTGATGGCCAGGCCGCGGCGCGTGTCCCCGTGAAACAGGATTGTAGGCTTCCTCACAAACTGAAAGTGTAACGAATCTGTAGACCTCTGGTATGTAGGGAAACCCCACTTTTGTGTCTAATGCAATGCAATAGGGCCCCTTTGAAACAGTTGCTCGAAAATTGTGTGCCACTTATGCAGGGAAAAGGTTGTGTGTGCCCTAAGCGCCCCACTCCACCGCCAAAAAGGCGCAGGCTAAGCGAGGTAAATTGAACAAAATTCCAAAGAGAGAATCCGGCCAAAAGCAGCCGCCATCCTTTCTTCCTCCCACGCAAGCATCGGAGGAAAAAACTTTCGAAGACTAGAGAGTCCAGGAGGGTTGGCAGCTGGTTAAGACCACAAAGAAAAAACTTCACAAAAAGGCATCAGACAAAGCGGAGAAGGTCGCCATCGGCGCTTGAAATACGAAAATTTGGCGTCCCGAAAAATTCGGTCAGTGTTCGGGGGCACTGGAGTGCGTTGACATTCCGGAGGCAGCCACCCGAAGCGACGAGCCTCCCGTCGCCGTTTTCGCCGCGTCCGAGGTATGCGACGTCGAACCCTCTGTTTGCACAGAGGGTGTGGTGGACGATGCGCCGTCGGAAGGTGAAGACGCCGCATTCGCGAAGGCGGCGGAGGAGCTCGCGGACACGCTGGCCGAACATGAGAACTTCTCACGCAAGGACGTGAGAAGGCCAACTCCACCGAAGAAGGATCCCGCAGGTGAATGCAACCTGGGGGCCGGAAGTGCATCGTCCTTCTCTGAGGCATCCACCGGAAGTCAGAACGAAAGTCCCAAAAACCCAGGAGACATCTCCCTTCCGCTAGCGAGGAGGAGAACGCAGAAGCCTTCGCTCGCAAGGGAATTCCAGACAAAGACCTTCTACGCTTGGAAGCAGCCGAGCAGGTCACCTAGATCGAATAGGGTGAGCAGAGGGGTGAAGCGCCTCCAGATTGCGCCGATCCTGAAGAGCTCGTCCGCATCGATGTGGGCGACCAGTTAGGGGCGACTGCACCTACGGGTTACCCGCGTGACGCAGCGGCACCCATGAGGGAGAGGGACCAGGTGCACGACGCACCCTCCTCCTCCTCCTAGCGTCCCGCCTCAACAGGTGACAAACGCCGCAGCGCTGCTTTCTCAGGAATAACACCTGGGTTCGTCTATCGCCGTCGGTTCCGCTTGGTCAGTTAGAATGTCCAACGCTTGTTTCGCACCCCGTTGTCGATCCGTGGCCAGAAGGTCTTCCCGGCTGCCATGGACGACTCATTCGTGGCGGAGATTTTCGACATCCAGTCCGAAATCTCCGTAGGCAGCGCCCATGACGAGCGTGTAGGAGCCATCGGAAGTGCTCACGTCCAAAGACGCGGATGGCTTCAAAGATGGCAATGGAGCACAATCTCCATTTACGGCGATACGCGAAGTGAGGAACCGTAATGAAGTAAAGAAGACTTCAGCAAAGGTCCCTCGTGCAACTGCGCGTGAGCACGCTGAAAACGCGCGCGCCGGGAAAGCAGCCGTCACCAAAAGCGATGCTCGGGTGACGGAAAATGACAACAGGACAGCTGTCTATTCAGCAGAACCTGTCACTACTTCGCGGAAGGCCGAAACCCGATCGAACATGCGCCGGTCGGACTCTGAAATGGATGCCGTTCCGATCACCGAGACGAGGACAATTCGTTCAAAAGCGTGTGCGCGCCGATCAAAAGTAGGCAGCCAGGTAACGCTAGCCGCGAAGCCCCGCGAAGTCTCCACGAAACCCGACGGGGTTAAGCCTGGCGTGGAGGCATTACATGCATGCAGCACGACAGAGCACGGTGGCGACCGTCCCCTCCAGCCAGTGGTGCTGCTCGCCGTCTGCTCGCCGGATAAAGCGAGCAAACAGCCGCCACCTTCCCAGCAGTAATGCGGTTAATCGCGTCTTCTCGTCGTCTGTCTGTAACGTATTGGAACGTGAACGGACTACAGAACGACGAGAAGAGGCGATTAGTAGCCAACGCCCTGCGCCCCTTCGACCTCGCGCTCCTGCAGGAGATTCACCTAATCTCCGACGAGCAGGCAGTCGAAATCGAGGAGCGCGCAGGCGGAACGCTACATTGGCGGTGCGGCGGCGCACACACGTGCGGCGTCGCGTTCCTCGTAAGAGGAAAAATGGCGGAAGCGGAGCGTAGTGTTCGTTTTGATGACGACGGACGGATAGGCCAGCTTGTCATCAAGTGGTCCGAGTCCATCGATCTCGTCGTTACGAACGTCTACGCGCCGAGTGGCTCTCGCTACCTCGAAGAAAGAGTAGCTTTCTTTGGTGATGTGCAGAGCCACTGGTTCAACAACTCCGGCCCCCAAGTGGCTCATTCCGTCGCGGGGCACTTCAACGTCCAACTTCTGTCCGACGATTGGAGCCGCCCCAGAAAGCAAGTGCTGCCCATCGAAATGTGCGCGTCGGTGCACGCCTCCCACTTGATGGTCAGGGAACCTAAAATAAAAAGATCGCTTGATCACGTCTTTCTCGATGAAAACCAGCATTCGCGTGTGGGTAGGACAGGAAGATGGTTGACCGAGCTTTCTGATCACTACAGGATGGAGTTTGAGCTCCTTCCGCCAGTCAAGGGGCCTTCGTTGTAAAACTAGGAAATGAAGGTGGATTGGCTTAGCCAGTCGGAGGCTGCGGAACATCTCCGTGAACAACTCCGAGGCTTCGCCATTCAATAACTCGCGAACTTGGACGATCTCAAAAGATCTGTCCGCGATTTCTGCTGCCAATTCCCCTTGCACCGGCTTCTACGCGGTTTCGGAGAAGGCGTGGCCAACAGCAGAGACTTTCTGCAGGCACGCACGTTGTTTAGACAAAGCGAATGTCATGCGTCTCGCAGAGTACAAGGTGAAGGCTGAGCGCCAGGTCTGGCAGTCCAGACCAGCATGCCTGTTGGACGACAAGGGTCAGGAATCTTTGGCTCCAGCCGAAGGACTCCGCATTGTGAGACGCTACTACTCCTCGCTGTACGCTGAATCCTTGACGAAAAATATTCTCTTTAAGATGCTCCTATCGCAGGATGCTCCTGTCGTCGGCGAGGAGTTACGCGAATGTCTCAACGAGCCCTTCACGGCGGATGAATTCTCGTCCGCCATCGCTGGGCTCAAGAGACAAAAGGCGTCAGGCGAGGATGAGCTCCCTGCCGAGTTTTATCATTGCTCTGCAGTGGAGCTCATCCTCTTGATGCTCAGAGTCGCGATGCTGATGAGTGAATCCGGGAATATCCCGGATTCCTTCCGCCCAGCGAAGGTGCGTCTCCTGCCGAAAGGCGGAGACTTGCGCTGACTTGACAGCTGGCGTCCGATCACCTTGGTGAACTCGGACGTCTTGAGTCGCGCGGTTAGAAAGTATTGCGGAATCTGTGGTGAGCCCGGAACAGACCTACGCGGATCCCGAACGATCCATGGAGGCGAACATCCTTTTCGCGCGTACCTGGATGCAGCTGCAGAAAGATGTGGAACAGCAAAGCCTGTCTGGAAGAACAAGAAGAACAAGGCAAGAACAGGCGCCGGAGGTAGCATGGAACGTTAGGTGCCTTGACGGTCGCAGTCGACCTCCGCAAGAAGTTCGATTTTCACCCGGATTTCGCCGGGGCGTTTACTGTTGAATAAACATTTACAAAGACGTTCAGTTACTGGACCATTGCTGCAGCCACGCACGAAGAAACACAGAGCCTGCCGGGTCACCGGTTCGAAGACCGGTACGTTCCACCACGGCAGCAAGGGAAAAGGGGAAAAACAAAAAAACAAAACAAAAAGAAAAGAAAAAACTGGGAGGGTACGGGAAGGAATCACTGTAGCTGGTGGGACCGTTGCATCCTTTGCAGGATGCCGGTAAGCTCTTGCTGCATGCTTGGATCCAGGTGGGGCCATCGCGACGCTCTCCTCAGGAACTGGGAGGCTGGCTGGATGGCACCCTGGTCGTGCTGTCCTCCCATAGCCTTGCTCCAAGCGGTGAAGATCCCGCGTAGGTAGCACAAAGCTGCTAACGAGGCCGCTGGCCGAAGGGCGTCGGCAACAAATAGGGCTTTCAGTGCGTGCCTGGGGTTGCCGCAAGGGATTCCGATGGCCGCGAAAAAGCGAAGCTAGAGGGGCCGAAGGGCAACACAATCCACTAGCAGGTGGGGGAAGGACTCCCGTTCCCCTCACCTGACGCAATTGGGGTCCACCGCTCCCCAGGTCCAGTGGTGCCCGCTGGCGCTGCAGGTGACTCCCCAGTTCTGCAACAGGAGAGCCGACTCCTGCCATTTTAAGGGGAGGGTGGAGCTGTTCATTACAACCGGGGACCACTTCAAACGTCCAATGGGAACGTCGAGCAGCACGCCCCAGCGAAGAAGTCCATGGGAAGGCGTACTCGGGGTGGCAGCGTCAGTCAGCTGACCCGTCTTCCACTCTCCTATCTTCTTCTTCTTTCCGGGGATTCTTACTGTAACCTCCCACTTCGCCGCAACATCGCTGTCCAGAACTTCCATCAGGGAGGGCAGCGCAGCAGCGAGGGGGGTTCTTCCTGCCCACGCTCTCTTCTTTGGATCCTCCAGGATCTGGCATAGCGTGCAACTTCTGTAACCCCCAAACAGGAACCTTCGTTCCTGTTGGGAGCGTTCCATGCCGAACTGTCCCCACGTTCGAACGGTTTCCTGCAACCAGGCACTACAGTTCAAAGGGCGACAGGTTACCAATCGTGGGTTTTTTCGGTACAGCGCAGCCACCCTCTGTAGCTGCAGTCCGCATCGGTTGACGCGGCGACGGAGTGCAAGAAACGACGTCAGTCCCGTCTTCTCGGTGGTTTGCTGGAGAAGAAGACGTGCCGGGACGCACCAACAGGTGCACCTCGGCGTTCCCTTGGGCGCCTTTTGTCCATCAGAAGCGTGGTCGGACTGCCTTCACAAGGCCGAGACTGCTCTGGGCCCGTTCCAAGGCGGCAGGTTTCTCCTGTCGGAACGGGCCTTCGTGTGGAACATTTTCGTTGCCCCCCTCCTCCGTCCCCTCTTTTTTGTTTGTCTCCCTCCCTACTCGGCTAAGCGCCGGGCACAACGCCTGTTGCGTAACGCCCTGTGGGGAACAGCGAAGTCCAGGATACGCCTGAAGGACTTGGCGGCTCCTCGGCGGGATGCAGGATTGGGCATCCTGACGCTGGAGCGGATCGGACTGCCAGTGCAGTTCCGCATGCTGGCACTTTGTGCGCAGCTCTGGACTACTCCCTGGTGTGCTCCAGCGCGGCTGCTGCTGCGGCGCAGCACGGGTGGCGACGGACTACGTTCGTTGCATCCGAGCACGGAGCGCGCCCAGAGAGGATTCGGCTTCCCTTTGAACCAGCTCGCCACCTTTCTGGGAAAGCATGAGTGGATCTCCTGCCGGACGACGAACTTCAACGCCTGGAGGACGGAAGCCTTATCGTCCTCGGCAGCGCAACAGGATGTGTCCCGTTTGGAACTCCGTTGCGTAAAACTTTCCCCATACTGTCCAGTGGGGGAGGTACTGGAAGACCAGGACCAGTGAACACGACCAGCCGCTACGCCACTCGCCGAAGCACTGTGTGCACTGATGGTGCGAGATGTCAGTGACCTGCCGGCGAGGTGGGAGATCACTTGCGAAATCGCAGGCGAATCCCGACTGCTGGGCGGCTGGCGGACTTGCGAAGTCGCAGACGCTACCACACCTCGCATTCTTGCAATGGGGCTTCTCCGGTGGAGTGAGCTCCTCCGGGTGCCCACCGATAAACTCGTGGTCCCTTCTGCATGTTTGGACGCCACTCTCTTTTCCCTTCGGTGGAAGCAGGACGCTTTTCTGCTGGTGCATTTGGGTTTGTACTGCAACCAGCGGGCGCACCTGATTTCCGGGGAATTGCGTCCCCGAACTGTGCCAAATGCGGAGCGGTGGAATCGCTTCCGCATTTCCTGTTTGAGTGCGGTGCCCTCCAGGAGCTGTGGCAGCGGCTGTCTTCAGCGCTCCTGTACCCCGAACACACCTCACTAGATTGGATGCGCCGCTTCTATACGCGTGGCGGACTTTCTCTTGGAGCGGTCGTGGCAATCATCTGCTGCGTCCGCGCCATTGCCAGGGCCCGCCACGTATTGCAGATGCGAGGAGTCCCAACATCGGTCCCCGACACCGCAGCCTGCAACCTGCAAATGGCTGCCGGCTGGCCACATCTTGGAGCAGAAGTGAGGATGGAGATCGGCGGCATTCACCGCCGGTTCTGAGAATAGGAACGGTTAGACTGTTCACCCCTGTCCTTGCCCTCCCAACCAATTTATTTATTTATTGTTCCACCCCCTCCCGTTCCGAACTCTCAGTGTGCCCGGACTGCGTTCCGGGAAATCTACTCCCCATTTTCTGTTCCCCTTGCCTGGGAACACAGTTCCCAGTTGACATTATAATAAACGTCCCGTCGCAACCGGGTAATAAACGAGAACGCTGCATTCTTTAATTTGCTCGCTTGCCTGCTCATTTTTCTGGCGGTACGCGAGCTTTTTCTCAATCCTCCTCTCCTTCTTTGATTTTTTGGCCGTAGCCACCTGCCACCCAGGCTTCCGCCTAGTTCCCTTGACTTGTTCGGCGTTGTTCGCCGGGGTCTCGGGTGCGGCCTGGGCCTTGGGCGCGGGTGGCACAGCCTTCGCGGCAGCTTTCGCTGCCAGGTTTTTCTGCAGAAGCCGGGCATGTTTTTTAAGGTTTCTCTTGGAAACCACCCGCACTGCTGCTTTAGGGCACACCTCCCTCGTGTGTCTCATGGTTCCGCATACTTGGCACTGCACATTGGGACACCTCTTTTTGAGGTGGCCCGACGTATTGCAGAAGCCACAGGATTTCGGCTTCCCCACATACCAGAGGTCGACGGTTTCGCCTTCGACCACCAGTTTGTGGGGGAGAGTGCAGCCCTCCCGAACGGTCACGCGCGCAGCCGTGAGGCCGTGTTGCAGCCTTGTGTAGTCCTCGAAGGTACTAACTTTCGTCCACTGCATCTGGACCGTTCCGTATTCCTCCAACGCGGCGCAAACCTGTTCCTTGCGCATCCGCGCGGTTACGCCTAACAGGTGGACCACCATGCTGCGGTCTGCCGTAAGGAGTAGCCTACGCGTCTCCATCACAACGGAAGTTTTAAGCAGTCGTTGGGCAAGCTTTGCATGTTTGCAGATGACCTTAACGTACTGACTCCCGCTGCGGATGGTCATAGCGCTGAGCTCCTCCTCTTTCACATCGAGAGCGCGCATGCCCTTCGAAAAGGCGCGCGCGCTCTCTAAAGAATAGAGATTGCCTACCTTGTAGAACAATGAGGGGTTGTACCCCTTCTTTACATAGGCCGACAATTCCGCCGCGGCTGCAGGCGATGGCGCCAACACAACGGCACTCCACGCCCGCGCTGCAGCGAAGACCGATTCTGTGGGGGAGGATGCCCCTACCTCCATCGCCTCTGGAAGCGAAGTTGCCGCCGCCCCCTTGCTCTCCATCGCCTCTGAAGGCGGCGTTTCCGCTGCCCCCTGGCCATCCCTGGTGGTCGCGTCAGGCATCGCTGCCTGATCGACCACCAAACCACACGACGCTAGCACTAGGGGGGACTTCCTGGCAAAAAAAGCACCGAGAAAACACGTCCACCCTGGAGCACGCAAGACGTTTCACTGCGTAAACCAGTGGCTTCTTTTGGAGCTTTTGGAATGCCTTGGATTTCCGGCGCATCTCCTTATTTACTTGCGCGCTGGCTGGAGCCACGCGCTAACCTATATTACTTCCAGCGTCTGCCGCGTGTACGGTATCTCGTTGCGTAGGGGCATTCGGCAAGGTGATAGCCTAACACCGTTACTCTTTAGCGTCGTCTTTGAATTGGTGCTGAGAGCATACAGGCTGACGCTATCTGAATTGCCAAGCTCCTGCCCGGGAACGCTTGCCGTGGCCGCCTACGCTGATAACCTGCTTCTTCTGCTCCCCATGTCCATCCCAGCGTACAGTGTCGAAGATTTCTTCGACCTGATTCGTCGGGGAGTGGGCGTGAACGTCAACAGAGAAAAAAGCGTGGTCGTTCCTGTGGGTGTGTCGTGGGAGGGTAGTCCGATTGGATCCGACTGGGGAATCACACATGTCGGAAATTTAAGTACCTGGTTGTTCCGTTATGCGCTATCGGCGCTGTCGAAACGTCGACGGACTGTCTTCGAAAAGCAGAGTTGTCCGCTAGCCCGTTCCTTGATGGCAACTTTCCCTTGCATGAACGGGCAGCTATTTGGAATACATTTGTGGCTCCCCTCCTGCGTTCCCTGTTCATTGTTTTGAAATTCCCTTAAGCGGCGAAAGAGCGGGCTAAACTTTAGCTCAGAAACGCCCTCTAGGGACCAAAGAGATCCAGGATCCTCCTGAAAAATTTGGCAACTCCACGTCGGGATGCTAGTTTGGGCATCCTGACTTTGGAGCGAATCAAACTAAAGGTGCAGTTCCGGGTGCTGGCATTGTGTGCTCAGCTATGGACATCCCTTTTGTGTGTGCCTGCACACTTTCTTCTGGAGAGATGCGCCGGCAGCAGAGGACTGCTCTTGCTTTTGCCGAACACCTAATACAGGAAGCGAGGTTTTAAGTTTCCATTGCGGCAGTTGACCACACTTCTGGAAGCCCGTCCGTGGATCTTATGCCGCCCAATGAACTTCGAATCTTGGCGGCAGGAGTCTGTCGAATCCTGGGCGGTGTTCCAAGGAATCCGCCCTGAAGATTTTCGCTCCCTGCGCGATCCTCTTTTGCGATCTTTTGAAGATGTACTGCAGGACCAGGTGCAGTTTTCTACCCTGGCTGCCAAGTCTCTCGCCGCATTGCTGTCTGCCCTCAGGGTAAGAAACGACAGTTTTCAACCGGCGAGGTGGGAGGTAACGTGCACGATAGCAAAAATAACGAAACTCCTTGGCGCATGGAAGACGAGTGAGTTGGCGGACGCCGCCATTTCTTGTTCTACTGCAAAGGGACTCCTCCGGTGGGCAGAAGAACTTGGTGTCATCCCCGTAGAACTTGTAGTCCCTTCACAGTGTTGACAGTTCGCTGCATTCCCTTGCTTGGAAACAAGCCGTGCTGCTTTTCGTTCACTGGGGTTTTCAGTGTAACGAGCGTTGGCATCGAGACTCAGGGGGACATCCATCTGACAACTGCTTTCGGTGCGGGTCGACGGAGTCGATATTGCACCTACTTCTGGACAGCGGTGTCCTACAAGGACCGTGGCGTAGGCTGGTAACAGCACTAATGCATCCCGTGGAAACCGCAAGAGACTTGCTGCGACGATTCTTCACGCCGAGCGGGCTGTCCCTAAGCGCAAGGATTGCAACCATCGCTTGCATACGCGCGATAGTTTCAGTCCGCCAGGCGTTAGTAATCAACGGGCAACACCGAGAAGTAATCGGCAAAGCATGCTCCTATCTGGAAGTAGCTGCCTGATGGCCTTATTTGACAGAGGAGTCAACAAGGGATCTCTCCGAAATACACCGCCAGTTTGCACACGCTCAGCAGCGGCCAACCCGTGATCATTGCCCTACCCTCAATGAACTCATTTTTGTATTTTCTTTTTCCACCTGCGTCCTCATAGGCTTCGTAACATTCCAGGTGTTTCTCGTTTGAATCCCCGTGAGTACGGAGCCTCACCACAGACTCATTACCCTTCCCTCCAGTTTTTGTATTTTTGTGTTGTTATTCCTTTACTCCTCCTGTGTTGCGAGCGGTTTGTTTACCAGGCCTGCGTGCCGGTAATTTCTCTCTGTTTGCTGTCGGTTTGTTGGTTGGGTACATTGTTGCCTACCGGTTTATTAAAAATAAACGTCCAGACGTGACCGGGTGATAATCCTTAATCTCATCCTGCTCTCAAAGGAACCAAAAACCGAGGAGTACACGAAGAACGAGTTGTGCACCGCCATGCGCGCGCAACTTCTTCGAAGGCGCAGAGGGAATAGACCACAGCGTCGATCACGTCTTCCTCAACGTTGACCTCTGTTCACGGGTCGGCAAACGAGGGAAAATTGAGACAAAGCTGTCAGACCATTTCTAGCCTCTTCTCGAGATTTGCCTGCGTGACAAGGGACCGCCATCCGAAGAGTGACGTCTGCCGGGGGTCTGAAAACGACTCTCAGGTGCGAAGGAACATCGCGAATTCCTGAGACACATCACGCGCCGGAGTTTATCTTGAAACTTGGTTGCTCTGGGGCGTTTATTCTTTCGAACAAACTTCTATGATCTGTGACTGGACCTGTAGTCCAGCCACGTCATAGAAACTTGCGGCCGGTCGGGATACCGGTGTGCACACCGATGCAAACAACCTCGGCAACAGAGGGGATAGGAATCAAACAAAAAAAAAATTAAGAAAAAAAAAAACTGTTGAGGGAACGGAAATGGATCACTGCCTGCTGGGAGGGTCCGTCATCCGCTGAAGGATGCCGGCAAGCTGTTGCTGGATGGAAAATGTCAGATGGGCCCACCGCTTCGCCATCCTCAGGAACCGGGCAGCGTACACGGTGGCATCCCTTTTGCTCGATCCTCTCGTCACTTTGTTCCTTGCCACGACGATCCCGCGTAGGCAGCACAGGGCTGCAAGCGAGGCCGCTGGAGGCAGGGCGTTTCGGACGAAGAGGGGTGGCAAGGCGTTTCTAGGGTAGTCTCCGGGAATACCCAGGGCTACGGCAAAGCCTTTTCACAAAAGACGAAGGGCAACACAATCCACTAACTGGTAAAGAAGGTATTCCGTCTGCCCCCACATGACACAACTGGGGTTGACACCCCCTTGCGTTGAGTGGTTTCGGTAGGAGTTGCAAGGGAGGCTCCTATGCAACAACAGGAGTGCCGACTGTTGCCACTTCATAGGGAGGGTGCGCGAGTCCATGAGCATCGGAAGCCACTGGAGATGTTCCTCCGGAACATCCAGTAGCTCACATCAGCGCAAGAGTTCGTGTGGGGTGGTACTCGGGGTATTAGTGTTGGTCAGCTGGCCCGTTCTCCAATTCCCGATCTTCTTTTCCCTGTCGACGATTTCGAAGTTAACCTCCCATTCTGCCTCCACGTCGCTGCTCAGATGTTTATATAGGATAGGCAGTGACGCATCAAGGAAGGTTCTTTTTGCCAAAGCTCTCCTTCATTGATCCTCGACGATTTCTTGCAGCGTGCGGTGGTCGTGCGGCCGGAACAGAGCTATTCGCTCGTGTTGCAGGCTTTGCTCCTGAATCATCGCCTATGTGTGAACGGTTTCTTGTAGCCAGGTAGTACCGTTCGCAGGGCGTATGGAGATCCATTCCGTGTTCCTCTTTGGGAGTTTTACCGCCCTCCGAAACTGGAGTCTGCATGAGCAGATGGGGCGTCGGAGTGCAAGGTAGGATGCAAACACCCCGTTGCTGGCAGCCTGCTCGACAAGGAGACGTACGGGGTTACACCAGAAAGTGTTCTGATTTCTAGCCATAAAGACCGGTACTTTGAACTGGAGCTGAAGTTAAAGCAGCTTCAGCGTCAGGAAGCGAAGACCACCGTCCCGATGTAAAGCGCACAAGTCCACTAGACGGACTGGGAGCTTTCCTGTACCCCAAAGGGCGATACGGAGGAGGTCCTTCATCCTCTTCCTGAACTCCGCTGAGGAAGCACAAACAAGAGCAAGGGGCGAAGATGGTCGGTCACAAACGCAGACCACACTGCGGTCCGTTCCTTAGGAAAAATCTGCAGTCCTGGAAAGGGCCGATCGCCGTCTGCATTTTCTCAAGGCATCTCCACCACTCATCCGCAGGGAGATAATCATTCAACGGCACACGCAGGTACTTGAAGTACCTCATTGTGAAGATCCCCAAGCGGACCGAATCCTGCTTCCCTAAACACGCCGCTCCGACTGGCAGTACGGACGACTTCTCCCTGTTCGCCGTTAGTCCTGTTCCCTTAAAAGGAAGTCCAGGAACTCCTCGACCTCCGAAGCCGGGATGGACATAGGGAGCAGCAGCAGAAGAACGTTCGGGTATGCCGAAACCGCAGGCGTACCGGGACAATCGCGCGGCAGGTGCGCCAGAGTCTCCCTGTACGCTCTCAGCACCAATTCGAATTAGGCGCAGAAGAGCGAGGGGCTCAGGCTCTCCCTACCGTATGCCGCGCGCACCGGAACGCAGTGCACGGTATGCCCGCTGAAAAAGACGTTAATAAGCAAATCGCGCAAGCTGGAGCGCAGGCAGACCAACAAGGAGTCGGGGAAGCGAAAACGTTCTAGAAGCTCCAACAGTAGATTCTGGTCTACGCTGTCGAATGCTTTACGGAAGTCGACAGCCACCTCAAGGGCTTCCTACCTTACCCGACCATCCGTCGCATGACTGACGGACTCACCGGAATTCCCGGTGCGCATCAAGCCCCTTTCGTGTTGGAGCTCTAGCCAGGTGGAAGCGTGGAACAGGTTCGCCTCCATGCTTCGCCCCGGAACAGCATACGTCTGTTTCGGGCTGATGAAGGCGTTTGCAACCCGTCCCAAGCGCTCAGCCCAAACCTTAGCTATCAACTTGGCATCCGCATTCACTATTGTGATGAGACTCCAGTTGTTCATCCTCCTAAGGTCTCCTCTCGAAGGTAGGATCCACACCTATTCCTAGCAAAGCGAGGCGGGAACGTTATCGGTTTCGCGGAGCAGCAAGGCAAGTTGATGTACCAATGAAGTTAGCTATGAAGCGAAAGTTTATTAGAAACCCACGCGCAGGCAGTCCTGCCATGGAGCCTTGCGCCTTTTGAGCTTTTCGATGGCCGAGGTGATCTCGCCCATCGTGAAAGGCTCGTCGAGGTACTTTCTCTCCTCCTCCCACATCGCTTTAGCACCTTCCGGTAGTTGGAGTTGTCGGACGTCCCGTTCCGGTGGTGCTCTTGCGAGCGGGAGACGTGCGGACGTGTTTTCTCTGCGCTCTTGCCGGGATGATTAAGTTTTCGGATAAACGATTGAATTAGCGAACAAGGAAGAGACTCTTTCTAAGGTTGCTCTCGAAAAAACCATTCCATTCACTGTCCACAACACCGCGCCATCTGATGCGATACATTATCATTCATTTTGATCATCAATAAATTCACAATATCATTCTCGAAGATTTATTTGTGGTTTTGCTTAGCTCTGAAGAAAAAATTTTTTTATGCAGCTAAATCAGCTCGGAGGAAAGCATAACCACAGTAGTTGTATAAACGCAATCATAGGAATGTTCCTAATCCTCGAAGCAACGAAGCATATTTTTCGAACGCAGTGTCACCTTTATGCTTCCCTCGCTGCTCAAGTGCCAGAATGATACCAAGGTTTTACCTGGTTTACTTCTTCGTTTAGCATGGAAGCATCCCTATGATAATCTTCAGGGAAAGACCTTGAGCAAATATCTAAGCAGCGTACCATATCTTTACGCTTTTATTTATCACACCTAGGCTTGTTTTCATCTTTGAACCCTTTTTCCTTCTCCCTGCATCGAACTCACTTTTCATTAGCACGCAGTATTTCCGCAATCAAACTTTTCATATCCTAATAGTACCAGTAGTAATCAACGGCTTACCCGATGTGCCTCTCTCCGTTCACAACTTCGTTTCAGCGAAAAAAGTGAGCCCAAAAAATTTAGAGGGAGAAAAGTGGACGAAGCGCACAGAAGGATGCTTGCAACATCCGTTCTTGCAGTCAAACCTTTCTTTCTGTTCCAGAAAAGAGTTTGCCCATTTGTTATTCCACTTTTCGCGACAGCCTTGCATTTGCTACTGCTCTCCGCGAAAATGAGGGAGAAATGATGCAGCGGACCACACATGCATATGCGCTCACAAGCATGAAAAGAGTACGCAGTTCATAAAGAGAATTTGCAAATTTTCTCTTCGATCCTGAAGAAAAAAAGATTCTGAGAAATCTGCTGGCATGCATGTAAATGCTGTGTTTACGTTTTGACGAAAACCATAATGTGGTAATTATGCAAGGGGTTCGCCTGTTGTGCTGCCTCGAGCAACTATAAATTGACTGACTCCGCACCACATTCTAAGAAAGGAACTTCAATTCTACTAGTACCTGAGTGCGTTCTCCTTTTTGCTACGAAGGCTGCAGTACATAACAAGAGGAAGTGCCGAGGAATTTCCGCATAATGATGCTTCCAAATGTGCGTATGGGGTTAACTTCTTTCAAATTCTCAAGTGTTAATAAAGTTATCATGGAGGAAATGTCAGATGATTATGCAGACAAACTGTTAAGCGGGAAGGGAGTTTCGATGGTGAACGTTCGCGAAGCACCGAATGTAAACCAACAAATGCACGCCAGGACCTACTCTCATGCGAAACGCTCCCTTCTGCGATCTACGAAAATTCGCCTTCCCTATGCTAACGTAGAAATGGCAGTTTCGTATTTCTGAATTTAAAGGCGAAGATGTATTGCAAAATGCCGCCCCATTCTGCGGTTTCGTACCTCTCATCATTTTGCGCAACTGTTAGGCACGCGCTGACCGCGCGCGGAGTTTTACCTTATATCACCATCGTCGGACACACATTCGTACTGTGATAGATATTCAGGAGCATGGGATGCGAGCAAAGATAGTATTTGAATGAAATCTATTACTGTCAAGGCTGCTTCGAACGAAAAACAAAATCTTCGAAGCTTAAAAAATCAAACTCATCCTTGCATACTGAGGATCAAAACGCTATAAACGGTGAAGATACAACGCGCGTTATTTGAAATACGGGAAGTATCGAAGCAAACACGTTGTGCAGTGGGCTTTCTGCTCCTTTCTTTCGAGAGTTTCCACGTGCATTTGAGATCGAGGCGAGAATAGTGATTGACTTTCCCAGCCTCCAATCTGGATCACTGCTCGCCTTTCGCAACATAGTAAAAGGTTTTCATTTTGACAAATTTCACGATTCAGTGGCTGCTGATGGTAATGGCAGTTCTCTGCCTTGAAATAAACAACGCTGAGAGGAATCTATTGATGTCACGACATGTTATTAACGAAATCAAGTTTGTGAATCCCAGAGGACCGTGTTCATTCACCCTTGTGACGGCATCTTCATTGGCACAGTGCGATGTATCATGGAGTTCGGATAAGTTGCCTACACCTGAAGAGCAGTCTTGTTCAGTGGCGGTGACGGTAAGAAAGCAGCGCACATGCAGTAAGATTACATCGTTTCTCTCAGTCTTCATACGGATCTCCTCTGAATGTAACAATCTATGCTACCTTGCTGAAAGGACCATGTAATTGCACAGTGTCACCTCAAATCAAGTAAGACACCTACGTAATTAAGCATTCCAGCACCAGCTTCTTTCTTGCATGAATCACGCATCCGTGTTTCCTTATGATTTGAATATCCACTTACTCTTTAAACTTCCGCTTTTTCTGCTGCTTCCATGACGACATAGTCGCCAGCCTGGATACAAGCATCTGCCGCAAATTGATAAGGCATGAAAGCAACACGCTCGGTTCCGACGTTAGGGCGCAGTTGCATCATCTAACATCAAAACTCGGAAACCAATCGAACTTTTTGAGATTTTTTAATTTCCCGGCGGTACCTTACTTAGTCTCTCGAAATTGTCAGTTTTCTGGTCATAACCTTAGTACTTCGCGTCCAAAATGCGCACACCTATGAGCAGGTTTGGGCAACCTTCCCACAAGAGTGATCCAATGAGTCTTCAGAAATGTGAGCAACATTGAAAGCGCGCAACCACTTTGCAATCGCAAGAAAACCTTTTTTCTTAAACACAATCTTTCAGTTACTCGAAAGAAAAACTGATCCTCGTGGTTCCAACGCCATTGCAAGTGGATTGCACGTTTGGAAAAGATTCCATTTGCATTTTGGATTTTTTGAAAACTGGTGAGCACCGCTAAAATTCTCGTCATGAGTAGCGAAAACAGCCTTCCATGTTTTTTGGCTTGTAGTGAAGAAATGGACTGAAAATAAATATACTGCTAAGATTCATGTCTACTTGCTTTTTGTAGCGTGCTAATGAATGAAAGTCATTATTCGTCGTGCAAGGTGACGGTTTAATGACCTCATCATTTTACCAGGAAAACACAGACAAAATCACATCCTTTAAAATATTCGTTTGCAAGAAAAATGCTTCAATTTTTCTAGTGCAATTAGCAATTTTTGAAATTGGCTTCCTCAAGGCGTCATAAGAATTCTAGTGATGATAGAATAATAAGAAATCGAACCCTTACTTTTTGTAGAGATACCATTGTTCTGCCCACGCGTCTACAGTAGTCATGAACAAAAGGATGCCTACTGTAAAGTGACCGAATCTTGGTCGGAACCGAAGACATTAGGAGCCAATTACTCAGAGATAAGGGTTCCGCCTGAAAAAGTCTCATTAGAGAAGTCGATGTTTCTGAAGCATAACTCCACGCAGACGTAATGATCAATCATTAAGCTGCTTCCTCAAAGAAGAGCTCATCACACACTAGAGAGCATTATAGTGGAATTGAAAATGTATTTCGTTTTTACTCTGATGTATAAAAGTGGTGCTCTCTTTAACTCAATTGATCGGTAAAGAAGTTTACTCTAATCATAGGGGCAATCAAGTCATCTGAAATTCTGAAATATTCGCCATGTAATTGAAAGCCGCGAAATTCCATGTATCAGGTTTTAATGATGATTTGCAACGGGGCACGAAGCCACATCAGGAACGTCGCCATAAAATGTCCCTGGGTGTTCCTCCGCCTATGTTCAGGATAGTAGCAAAGCCATCCCAGAGGGAAAAGAAAGCGATGCAGTTCACAAGAAAGTGGGGAAAGGTCCCTCGTATCCTAACCGTGCAGGAAGGGCATCCTCATTTCCATGAATCCAGTGGGTGAGGCGCACTTTGCAAGGTAGTCTCCAGTGCAAAACGAGTAACATCATCTCCTGTGACTTCACTTCATCTCCTCCGGAGGTCATGCGAGTAGCTCGTTCCAACGTAAAAGTCCATAGAGCGGGACACACGGGGTCGCAGTTTCCGCTAACTGCCGAGATGCTCGCGCCAGTATCGGTGGCGTCCTTGAAGCTGGACACTTTCCAAGTTCACTGCTTGTTACTGTATTTAAAGTACACCAAATATGGCAGCACTGGAACATGAAGGATAACCTGCTTCCACAGAAGCTTGTTTCGGGATTGCACGAATTACTGCAGCGTCTAGCGAGCGTGCCTCCTCAGGCAACTGTTTCTTGTATCGCTCGAGACGTGGATCTTTTCTCACGTGAAGACTGACTACTATAGCCATGCGGAGTAGTTTCCGGTAAGATCGAAGATTCATGCGTTCTCTTGAGACGCAACTTCCATTCGATGCAGCTGCGGTCCCCATTGGGTAAGCCTGCCGCAGCGCTTCTCCAGAAACGCGAAAGTCTTACGGATCCTGAGGCTCGTTGCGATAAGTGCCTTGCTTTGGCGCACCAAGGCGTGTCCAATAACTCCGAACAAGAGCGAGAGTCCGAAATCGGAGCTGAAGCTTCTAGGGCTCGAAATTGAGAAGGCCAATTCTTACGTTTCCTCGTGGAGCACGCAAGTCTTTTAACTGCACGCGGGAACTCCCTTTGCCTCACGGGACTGTCCACAGAAATATAGCTGCTCTCCTTATCATGAAGTAAGGGGTGGGCAAACAAAAGCAGGGAGCAAAAGTAGATAGCCGGAAACGCGATTAAACCCACCACCCGTTCCTGCAATTGAAACCTGCCTCCGTGCAACGAATCGATTGACAGCGATGACTTTTGAAGACGGTCGGATCAGGCTCCTGGTGTACACAACTCCATTAACGAAATCTCAACATAATTGAAGCTTTCTTCGTAAGGATCCCCAATCGGATTCAGTCCGGCCACCCAGCCCACGTGCAGTCAACAAAAAGGATGAACAACTTCGTTCCGTTCAGCTGCAGGCTAGTCTCACATCGTCTCAATTCACGATCCCAAAGGAATCCTCGAGAGCGGACATTGAAATCCCCTATTATCAGATGGGTCTTCTGCACGTCTGTGTCCACCGGCCAGTCTGAGGTTTTCTGCAACACATTCGGATCACTGCAACTCCGCCTGACTCTGGGAGCGTTTGTGACGATGTGGTCGATCCAGTCGGACCATGAGTGAGTCAGTTGGCCGACCTGACTGTCGTCATCAAAGCGCACGCCCTTTACGGCAGCGTCGACGGCTGGCTCGACGAAGAACACCATCTCACAGTTGTTCCGGGAGTCGCATCGGTAGTACAAACGATCCTTCGCGATAGCTTCGAACTCCTGGGAGTCTGCTACGGTGATCTCGTGGATCTCCTGCAGGTGGAGCGCCAGGGCAAAGTCACGCACTGTGACGGCTGTGTGCAGTCTCTTGCCATCGTTGCGCAGCCCGTTGACTTTCCAACAAGCCACGCGGATCCGACGGGGACAGGCGAGTCAAGAATTTATGCCTAGGAACCTGGCGATGTAGCTCCCGTCACCTGATGGGGCGGGACTCTAGAAAAGGGTGGCTTTTCGCCATCTGCTTACCCTCCTCCATACGTGCGGACGTCTCCGGCTCCTAGCACGGAGGTGGTGTTTCGCCAACCTGTACGCCCACCTCCATGGCTTCAAGCTGTTCAACTCGACTCATGCAGGGGTACTTCTCTCCCTTGCACGTTTGCCCTCATGGAAATCGCCTGCTCGCCGGCTTTCGCGGGCAAGAGATTAATGTCTTGGGATCCCACGCTGGCGTACATGTCCACGGCTTCCATTTCATTTCCGTCGCTCGGAGCTTGAATGCGCCTCCTCGGCTTCTCGAACTCCCATAGTGATTTCCGCGAAGGTGCCTTTGCGAAGAAGAACGAACTTCCGGCCTTTCAGATCAGACTTACCTGCGGGTGCCACTTTTGCCGATGCCGGCCTACGCACCTCGTTCCGCGAGGCGTTCTGACGCTCGCCAAGCGATGCTGCAAGCTCCTTCGCCGCCTCCTCGAAGAATGTGTCCTCGCTGTCGACGAGGGTTGCCGCGAGCTCCTCTACAGCCTACTCGGAGGCCGCATCCTCGCTGCCGGCGAGCTTGTCGCGGCACTAAGCCTCTCCGTTTACACCCGCATATGCCGGACCATTTATATTTTCAAATAAATATACAGTTAATTTTCGCGTGGTGAGCCCTTGAGTTCATCACGCCAAAATTGCTGCTTGCTGGTGTTCGACCGGCGAGTTCCTTCCGTCGCGAGGGGCTAGGAAGAAGGAAACAAAAAGAAACAAATAGTTCAAACGTGGAGAGGGCAGATACGTTTTGGGTATCGGAGGGCGGGAAAGAAATCACAGTGCGCGTCGAGGGGTCCCCTTGTTTCTTTTTAGGATCCTAGCAAGCTGCGTTCTGCTAGCACCGAAGTTGGGTTACCTGGAAATGTTCTGCACAAAGATGCGTGACCGATGGATAGCAACCTTGCCATTTCGGCCTCTTCCCCTGGATGCGTGCCAGGTCGACACGATTCAGCAAATACAGCATAGCACTGCCACAAACGCGGCTGGAGGAATGTCGGCACTCGTGAACAGGCGCGTAAAGATGTCCATGGGCTGCCTCCGGCAATGTTCAGGATCGTCGAATGACAAACTCAAAGCAAACGGAAGGCGATGCAGTCCACAAGGAGGTGGGAAAATATTCCTTTTTCACCACACAGGTCGTAAGATGGATCCACAGCCCCACGTGTGCAGTGCGAGAGGCGAGCTTTGAAGTGTAAATCTCAATATAAACCAAGCAACGCCACCTCCTACCATTTCAAGAAGAGGGAACCACTGTTCCAGTATGCCAAGGGACACTTCATCTCCACCGGAGATAGTCCGAGTAGCTCGTTCTAGCATAAAATTCCGTTGGGCGTTACACTCGCTGTCTCATCTGCCGAGATGTCCACGCCTTTCTCACTTGTGTCTTGACGTCCATGGAGCAAAACACTTCTTATTTCCCCTTCTCGCTGCTGTTCCTGGAGTTCTCAAGGAAGGGCAGCACTGGGGCAAAGAGGGTAATGAGAACCCTAAAAAGCTTATTGTGGCACTACACGATCTCATGCAGCGTTCAGCGGGCGTGTCTATTCAAGCAAGTGTTTATTATGCCTGCCAAAACGTCGATCTTTTCCCACGTGGAGACCAACTCGTGTAGACATCCAGAGTCGTTACTGGGTAGTCACGAGATCCAAGCGTTCTCCCGAACTACAAATGCAATGCTAGGCTGTCAAAGAGGCAACGCGTTTGTAAGCGGTCGCGCATTGACAGAAACGCTGAGAGTAAGCCGAATACAGAGGCTCTGGGTCAGAAGGCATGATGAAAAGCACCACGAAGTGTCTCACAGTTCTGCCGAAAAGGTGAGAGTCCTGAAGAGAACTGGCAGTTCCATGCGCTTCAGCGCAAGTAGGCCAAGTCCACCGTCCTTGCTTGGAACGCACAAGTCTTTAAGTCGCCCACGGGACCCTCCATTGCCCCAAAGAATGTACGGAGGAAGCCTCCTGATCATCTTCCTAAAAAGCGAGGACCCATGCAATGAAAAAACTGGGATGGAAGGAGGTGGGCCGCTAATACAAGAAACTCGAATACCAGTACAAGAAAGAGCACGGTAGCGCGATCATCAAAGATTGCAGCGTCGTCGTTTATTACCCGGTTGCGCCGGGACTTCTATCAATAAAATAATCAGGGAACTTTGTTCCTAGGCAAGGGGAACGAAAGATGGAGAGCAGGGTTCCCGGCACGCAGACCGGGTAAACTGAAACTTAGGAACGGAAGGGAGAGGACAATAAATAAATAAATAAAATGGAAAGATGGGATAGGGGTCTTCAGTCTAGCCGTTTCTATTCTCAGAACCGGCAGTGAATGCCAGCAATCTCCGCCCTCACTTCTGCTCCAAGGTCTGACCACCTGGCAACCATTTGCAGGATGGAGGCTGCAGTGTCGGGGACCGATGCTTATACCGCTCGCACCTACAATATGTGGCGGGTTCTGACATTCGCGCGGACGCAGCAGATGATTGCGACGATTGCTCCCGGAGAAAGACCGCTACGAGTGAAGAAGAGGCGCATCCAATCCATTGCAGTGTGTCCAAGGTGCAAAAGCGCTGAAGGCAGCCTTCGCCACAGTTTCTAGAAAGCACCGCATTTAATAGCAAATGCGGAAACGATTCCACCACTTCGCATGTAGCACAGGTCGGGGACACAATTCCCCAGGAAACCAGGTGCGCGCGTTAGTTGCAGTACAAACCCCAATGCACCAGCAGAGAAGCGTCCTGTTTCCACCGAAAGGGGAGGACACTCGCTTCTAAGCACGCAGAAGGGACCACAAGTTCATTGGTGGGCACCCCGAGGAGCTTACTTAACCGGAGAAGTCCATTGGCAAGGAGGCGAAATGTGGCAGCGTCTACCATCTTGCAAGTGCTCCAGCCGCCCAACAGTCGGATTTCGCCTGCGATTTTGCAGGCAAACACCCACCTTACCGGAAGGTCACTGTCGTCTCGCACCATCAATGCAGACAGTGCTTCGGCGAGGAGCATAGAGGCTAGGCGTGTCCACTGGTCCTGGTCTTCCAACACCTCACCCACTGGACAGTATGGGGCAAGGTTCATGCAACGGAGTTCCAAACGGGACACATCCTGTTCCGCAGCCCAGGACGATAAGGCTCCCTGCCTCCAGGCGTTGAATATCGTCGGCCGGCAGGATATCCATGCATGCTTTTCCAGAAGCGAGGAGAGCACCTTCAGAGGCAAGCCGAATCCTCTCTGGATGCGCTCCGTGCGCAGTTGCAACGAACGCAGTCCTTCGCCGCCTGTGGAGCGCCGCAGCAGAAGACGCGCTGGAGCACACCAGGGAGAGTCCATAGCTGGCTGCAAAGTGCCAGCATGCTCAACTGCTCCAGCAGTCCCATCCGCTCCAGCGTCGGAATGCCCAATCCTGCATCCCGCCGAGAAGCCGCCAAGTCGTTGAGGCGAATCCTGGACTTTGACAGTCCCAACAAGGCTTTTCGCTACAGGCGTAACCTTCGACGCCTAGCCGAGAAGGAAGGCGGATAAACAAAAAAGAATGGACAGAGTAGGAGGACCACGAAAATGTTCCACACGAAGGCCCGTTTCGACAGGAGGAACCTGCCACCTTGGAACGGGACCTGAGCAGTATCGGCCTTGTGAAGGCAGTGCTACCACGCTTCTTCTGGACAGGAGGCGTCCAAGGGAACCCGAAGGTACTTAAAGCACCTTTCCGTGCGGATTCCCAGGCGCATCCAGTCGGACTGCCGCTCCCACGTATAGCCAACCGGTACAACGGTTGATTTCATCCTGTTGACGCTCATGCCCGCTCCCCGGAGAATCAGCTCAAAAAAATCCTTCAGACTGGACGCCAGGGTGGTCATATGTAAAAAGAGAAGCAGATCGTCAGCATAGGCCGCCAGGGACAGCGTTCCTGGACAAGAGCTATGCAGTTTGGCCAGCGTCAGCGTGTACGCCCTTATTAACAACTCAAAGAAGATGCTGAAGAGCAGGAGTCTTAAGTTGTCTCCCTGCCTGATACCCCGCCGTATGGGAACGCCGTACACGTAGCGCCCTCTGAAAAAGATACAGCATAACGCGTGGTGTCGGCAGGAGCGAAATAGGCGATGAGGGGTGTCAAGAGGCCTAGGCGTCACAGAAGCTCCAGAAGGAGGTCCAGGTTCACGCTGTCGAACGCTTTGAAGAGATCGACGGCGACCACTAAGGCACCTCGCATTCCATCGTGCCTCGAGCACCGCCGCTTGCCCTTGGCAGCGGCGCCTTCGGCTGCCTGGCTCTGCTGCGCCACGCGCTGCTGCAACTCGAAACATCTTCGCGCGAAGAAGAGATTTGCGTCCATGGACCGCCCCGGAACAACATACGTCTGCTTCCGTCTTACCAAGAACTCCGCGATTCTCCCCAGCCACGCGAACCTTAGCTTCAAGAACAACTTGAGTCCGAATTCACCAAGGTGATCGGACGCCAGTTGCTGAGATGGCGCAAATCCACTCCTTTTGGCAGGAACCGCACCTTTACTGAGCGGAAAGAAGCGGGAACATCTCCCGTCTCACGCATCAGCGACGATATCCCTATGTGGGAAATTGTGGTCTAGTCACTGGTGTGCTCCGGCTCGCCATATTTTCCAGCGATGTGTCGGCAGTTCACGATTGCTTTCGTTGCTGCCGCGCAACCTTCGCCGGAGAACTGGATTTGGCTACCCACTGAGGCACTTGTCCTCGTTGCTGTTAGCCCATTCCTGGATTTCCTGCCGCCCCTCCGATTGGAATGCTTGGCAGCAGGAAGCTTTGGAGCACTGGACGTCCACTTTGGATGTACGCCCAGAGCAACTGCGACCCTCACAGGGCCTCTTACGCCAACCGCTAGGAGTGATCCTACAGGACTGGTCGCTTTGGTCCCGGATAGTCGTCTCACCCATCGCCGCAGCGCTGTCTGCTCTCAGGGAAAACAACGACAGTAGCCAACCGGCAAGGTGGGAGTTCTTCTGTAGCATTGCAGGAGTGAGAAGACTGCTGAGCGGCTGCAGAACGAGCGTGTTGGTAGACGCTGCCACTCCACGTTACCTGGCAAAGGGACTTCTTTGTTGGAGTGAGGTTCTTGGATTACTCCCCGAAGATCTCGTGGTCCCTTCCTTGTGTGTGGACAGCTCCCTGTTCCCACTTCGATGGAAACAGGATGTTCTTCTTTTTCTGCACTGGGGATTCCAGTGCAATAAGCGCAGAAACTTGGTTACAGGGGGAGTCGTCTCCCCGTACTGCCTCAGGTGCAGGGCGATAGAATCGCTTACGCACCTCCTCATTGAGTGTAGTGACTTGCGGGAGTTATGGTGAGGACTTGCTTCGGCACTTCGTCGTCCTCAGGACACTGCCACAGACCTGCTTCGACGCTGCTTCAGCAAAGACGGACTGGATAAAGGCTCTGTTATCGCAACAATCTCTTGCATCCGCGCCATCGTGATCGCCCGCCGTAGACTAGAAGGAAGCTCGCAGCGAACGGACGTTGCCAGAATCGCTGCGAACCTCATGAAAGCAGCTGTCAGGTGGCCTCATCTGCCCAGAAAAGTCTCCAGGGATGTCGCCATTGTCAAACAGCGCTTCTAGAAAGATTAGGAACGTTTACTACAAAAGATCCCTGACCCCACCCTCCACTGTTTTTTTTTGTTTGTTCCCTTATGTTTTGTTTATTCTGCACAACTCTCCCTCCGTTCCTCTCTTCTGGAAGGCACCTTGCGTGCCGGTGATCTTTCTGAGCTGAACTTACTGTATGGGCGTTTCTTGTGTCTCGAAAGGATGAATTTGCCTTGAAGATTGTTTTTCGTTTTTACAAATAAACGTCCCGGCGCAACCGGATTCAAAACGCATCAGCGCAGATCGCGTACGGACGTGCTTTTGCGTCGCTCCGCGGTAGGCTGACTCTTGTGTGTTTTTGTTCTGCTGTGCTTCTGGGCTGCAATGGGAACAAGTAGGAACATCAGCCGCAAGAAGGAAAAGGTACCTGCTCCTGAGATGGCGGTTTCGGCTGCTAGCAAGGAGCCACTGTCCTCGCCGACGGCGAGCACGTTCGCCCAGGTTGCTGCCCTCGCGGCTACGATGGGACCTTCGTTCGATAGCCCTGAGCTTCCGGCGTATGTTGCTAATGGTTACACGCCTGCACTCAGGTTAAAGGTAAGTGTCCTTATGCCTGAGCGAGTTGGGCGCGAGTTTGGCGAGGAACTCCAACGGATTGGAGTTCAAAAAGGTTAGCTGGAGTCCATCATGCCCATGAGTGGTTGCGGCTACTGGGAGGTGTCCAGTAAGTCAGCTCTCCTTACGCAACGTTTGCTAAACACGACGCTGCTCATTCATGGGCAGGATGTACTCCCTGTCACAACGGACCAGTCGTTCGTTGTCCGGCTGAGTGGAGTGAATAAGGGCCTTTAGGACCGCCAGCTCGTAAAGGCCTCTAAAAATTCCACCACCGTTCACGCGCTTTGAAGGTTCCCAAAGCCTGCTAAGGGTTCCCAAGCCCACCACAGCGGGCTGGCACAAGTGCGAGTGACGATAGCGGATCTCCGGGCAATGCTCACGCGACTGCAGGTGCATGGAATGACCGTACGTTTCTGGTTTGTGAGGCAAACGCTTGTGTGCGCGGAATGCGAGCAGGAGGGTCACCAACCTTACGAAGTGTCCCTCGGCCGCTTCCTGAAACCGCCACTAGCCCGGGCACAAAATGAAACGTGCCCGGATCTCCTTCTAAAAATCCAAAAGCGCAGGAACAAAGCGCGTATCGCATCGCGAAATAAACGCCGCGAATAGAGGGAAAAAAACATCAAAACTTCAAAAAGCGTTGTGAAAACCGCGAGCGCGCATGCGCAGAAAACTCTTCCTCTTCTCTACAAAAAAAAGAAGCAAAAAATAGAACTACGCGTCGGGGCGAAGCCTTATACGAGCCGACAAATGCCCGCGCAGGATGCGTGTTTTTAACAGACGTGTTTTTCCTTCGCTCGCGAGTGAGTCGACAGGAAGGCGTTTTTTTCGTAGTGTTTTCATTTGTGGAACATCGCTAGTGTCCGATAGCATCACTGGCAGAGGACACCACGATAGAGGTAGGCGTGGGGGAGGTTTGTCCACCTTCACAGCCTAGAGAATATTGGGCATCCGACCCGGAATACCTCTCGCCGCCCAAACCGAGGACGATTGAGCACCATAATAGCCTCGCCTAGCACTAAAGCCATGTCTGAGATATCCGCCTACAAGGCACTGGGGTATAAAGCCCGTTGCTTTTCAGCATCTTCTTTGAGTTGGTGCTGAGGGCGTACAGGCTGACGCTGTCCAACCTGCCGAGCTCTTGTCCAGGAACGCCGTACGTGGCGGCCTATGCTGACGACCTGCTTCTCCTCTTTCCCATGACCACCCCGGCATCCAGTCCCGAGGATTTCTTCGAGCTGATTCGCCGGGGAGCGGGCATGAGCGTAAACCGGAGCAAGAGCGTGCTCGTACCTATTGGTGCAGCGTGGGAGGGGCTGTCCGACTGGATCCGCCTAAGGATCCCGAACGTTTCCTCCATGCAATATCTGGGCGTTCCGCTGGGGAACATCAGCCCAGTGGAAGTGTGGTCGGACTGCCTTCGGAAGGCTTCGAATGCCCTGAGCCCGTTTTACCATGGCAGGTTCGTCCTGCCGGAGCGGGCCAGGATATGGAACACCTTCGTTGCCCCCCTCTTGTGCCCCTGCTTTTTGTTTGCCCGCTTCCCTACTCGACCAAGCTCTAGGCGCACAGCCTGTTGAGGAACGCTCTGTGGGGACCTGCGAGGACCAGGATCCGCCTCAAAAACTTGGCGGCCCCGCGTTGGGATGCTGGCTTAGGCATCCTCACGCTGGAGACAATCGAGCTGCATGTGCAGCTTCGGATGTTGGTCCTGTGCGCAGACCTTTGGTCCACTCCGTGGTGCGCTCCCGCGCGCCAGCTTCTGCGGCGCTGCACAGGCAGCGATGGACTTCTGTCGCTGCGACCGCACACGGAGCGCGCGACGAGAAGCATCGGTTTCCCCTTGAAACCGCTCTACCGGCATCTAGGAAGCCCAAAAATGGATTTCCTGCCTCCCAACGAACTTTAAAGCCTGATGGCAGGAACCATTGCATGGCTGGGCAAAGCAACAGGATGTTTTTCTCCTGGAACTTCGTTGCGCTCACCTGTCCCCGTATTGCACGGTGGACAAGGTGTGCAACAGCCAGAAGAAGTGGACCCGCCTGGTTGTCATCCTGCTCGCCGACGCCCTCTCAGCCCTTAGGGCAAGAGATGACAGCTGCGAACCGGCAAGATCGGAGGTCGGCTACACCATTGCAGGAACAACACGACCTATTGGCGGCTGGAGGACTAGCAAGCTGGCAGACGCCGCCACGCCTCGCCACGTTCCGAAGGGACTCCTTCGGTGGAGTGAACACTTGAGTGTAAACACAACCCCCGGAAGAGCTTGTGGTCCCTCCCTCCTGTTTGAACACTTCTGTGTTCCCTCTTCCGTGAAAGCAGGACGTGATCATGCTGGTGCATTGGGGTTTTCACTCCCACCAGCGGACGAACCGTGTTTCCGGGGGAGTTGTCTCCCCAAACTGTAAGAGGTGCGGGGAAGTGGTAACGATCCCGCACCTGCTCCTGGACAGCGGTTTCCTTCTAGGACTTTCACAGAGGCTGGCCTCAGCTCTTCTGCACCAGGAAGACACCGCGAGGGAATTGATGCGCCGCTTTTTTACGCCAGGCGGCCTGTCATTGGATGCTGTCCTTGCAACCGTGTGTTGCACCCGCGCCATCGACAAGTCCCACCGAGAGTTGGAGAAGCTAACCATCCTTTGTCAGCCCACCGGATGAACCAGCACAAACATGTCGTTGGCTATCCAGTGGGCCCATCTGCCACAGGGCGTAAGGAGAGAGATCGCAGGCATCCATCGCCGGTTTTGAAAGAAAGGAACGGACTCACCAAAGACCCATGTCCCCTGCCCATCACACTTTTAATTTTATTTTTTATAGTAGTGTATTTGTTGTCCCCTTCCTCCCGTTCCGGACTTTCGCCATAACGACCTGCGTGTCGGGGATCCCACACCTTTCGTATCTTGTTTTCCCCTTTGTCCAGGAACTCTGATCCCAGATAATTTCTAATAAACGCTTCGGCGCACCCGAGTGGTAAAAAGCCGACTTCCCGCGATCGTCTCGATCTTCTGAACGTCTGCCACTGTGAACAAGTGGTTCTCTTGCAGCAGGGCCAGGTCGAACTCACGCAGGGTGTCAGCCGTATCTCGTCTGTTGCCGTCCTCGCGCAGCTCGTTGACGTTCCAACAGGCCACTCGGATCTGACGGAGATAGGCGAGCCCAGGTGTTATTCCTAGGAAATTGGCGATGCGGCGTCCGCCACCTGTTAAGGCGGGACGCTAGGAGGAAGAGGGACAGGTGCGTCGAGCAACTGTTCCCCTTCCTGCATGGATAACCGCGCGTCGGCCGGTTCACCCTCTGGTGAGGTCGCGCCTACCTGTTCGCTATGCTCCATGGAAGCGGGCTGTTCAGGTGCGACGACTGCAGGGAAGACTTCCCTCCTCTGTTCACTCTATTCCATGGGGATGGCCGCATTGACGGTTTCCGCGCGTGGGAATTCCCACTCCGGGGTTCCCACGCTTGCGTCGGCTTCCGGATTCTCCTTCTCGCTGGTTCAGGGGAGGCCCCTCCTGGGGTTCTGAGTCTTGCGTTTTAACTTCCTGGGGGAGCATTCGAGGAGGAGAATGCACTTCCGGCTTCCAGGTCGGACGCACCTTCGGGGGCCTTTTTCTGCGGAGCCGGCCTTCGCACGGCCTTGCGTGAGGGGTTCTCACGCTCAGCCAGCGTGAACGCGAGCTCCTATGCCGCCTTCGCGAAGGCGGCATCCTTGCCGAAGGCGAGCGCGTCTCGCGGCTAACCCTCTGTTTGCACAGAGGGTTCGCAGTAGCTAACCTCGGGCACGGTGGATACGGCGAGGGGAGGCTCGTCGCCCTGGGTGGCAGCCTGAGGAACGCTGACGCGATCCAGTGCTACCGAGCACTCGGGGAGTTTTTTTGAAAGTGGCGCGCCTTTATTCTTTTTGCCGGCCTTGTTCTTTTTGTGCGTTTTCTACTCCAGTCCTTTGACCCCTTTTCTTTCTTTTTTGGCCTTTACCAGTTGCCATCCCTCATCCATTTCTGCGTCCTCCGCGGTTTTATTCTCCGAAGCCTGGGTGGAAGGAAGAGGAGATGGCAGTTGAGGCCGGCCAGTTTCTCGCTTATGTCTTTCGATCGTGTCCATATTTTTTGGCCTGCGCCTTTTTGGCAGCAGGTGGCACCGAGGTGGGGCGATTAGGGCACACACGACGCACGTGTCTCTTAAACCCGCACAAGTGGCACCCAGGGTTCAAGCACCGCTTGCGCAAGTGCCCTACTGCATTGCAGTAACCCCAATAGCCGGGTTTCCCCACGTACCAGATGTCGACGGATTCTTTCATGACCTCCAGTTTGTGGGGCAACCCAGCACCCTCATTGACAGTGACCCGCGCTGCGGCCTGGCCTCCAAAATGGCTATTAAAGCCTTTGAAGATGGTGGGCTTTGGCTACAGCGCGTGTACCTCGCCGTATTTCGTCAACTGGGAATTGACCGCAGAGCGCGTCATTCGATTTGTGTATGCGGTTAGATTGACTACTACGGAGCGGTCCATGCTAACCGATAGGATCTTCCAGCCATCCACATTTAGCGGGGGTTTATCAGGCGCTGTGCTATGGCTACGTCTTTGCAGACGACCTCCACGCGCTCCCCCCGCTGAGTACGGAGAGGACATCAAGATCCTCTTCTCTTACAAGAAAGTCCTGTAGTACCTAACTGAAGGCCCGAGCGGTGCGAACATCAAACAGAGGTCCTACCTTATACACCAGAGATGCTTTATATCCTTAGGCCCTGTAAGCCGCTTGCTCCGTCAAGGTGTCCACGCTCGGCGCGTACACCATGGAGCTCCAGGTCCTCGGCGTCGCCGGGGATGATTCCAGAGTGACTGCCCCTGATTCTATAGGCCGTAAGGGGAGGCTAGCCTTCCTTAGGCCTATTTACATCGTGGTGTCCTCTGGTAAGATGCCATGAGACACCAACGATGTGAAAAAATGCACACTTCACAAACGAATCCGCTTTCCGGGTCTCGTCGACGAAGCGCCTGAAAAACACGTCCTTCCGTAACGAAAGGGCGTCCTTGTATGCCTGTCGTTACGCGAGGCCCCCCAATATCCGTGGTCTGGCAGAGTACCGAGCCGGGGCTGAACGTCAAGCCTGGCAATCCGGGTCGGCCAGCTTGCTGGACGATCAGAGACGGGGGCACTCGGCCCCGGCCACAATACGGCACATCGTGCGGTGTCACTATTCCACCCATTACGTCAGGGCGCCTTCGGACTAAGATTCTTCTTGGCGCTGGCTCCCGGACGGTGCCCCGGCAATAGGGGGGGAAGAAAGGGAAAGCCTTGACGAGCCTTTTACCACCGGCGAAATTCTCGTTGGTATCAAAGGGCTCAAGAGGCGTAAAGCACCAGAGGAGGTCGGCCTGCTCGCGGAGTTTTTTTATAGCTTTGCGGCAGGGTTGGTACCCCTGGTGCTTCAGTTGACAAGGCTTATCTAAGACTAAAGCGATGTTCCCGCCTCGTTTCGATCAGCCAGAGTGAGGCTCCTAACGAAAGTAGGAGCTCTCAGGAAACTCAGCAACTGCCGTCCGATCACAATTGTGAATTCGGACGCCAAGTTCCTCGCGGGACTGTGGTCTTTGCGTCTCGGGCAGGTTGCCATTTCCATAATTAGCCCGAAGCAGACTTACGCTGTTCCTGGGCGAAGTATGGAGGCCAACCGCTTTTTCGGGAGCACATGGTTAAATGCGCAGAGAGGTTATAAGGAAGAGGGAATGATTTGTAGCCCTGCTTCGGGGGCGTCAGTCGGGCAAGGATGAGAAACACAGGAAAAGAAGGGGGCTCTAGCGATCGCAGTCGATCTGCATAAAACGTTCGACTGCGTGGACCAGGATCTAGTGCTGGAGCTCCTCTGGGCTTCGCTCTCTCCCTACTGACCTCCTCGCGCTCTTGATGGCGCAGCGCTCTAATTAATATCTCTTTCAGAGGTCAAATGGCGTACAGCGTGCCGGTACGGCGGGGCATACGGCAGGGAGACAGCTTCAGCCCCCTGCTCTTTAGCACCTACTTCGAGTTGGTGCTCAGAACGTATAGGGAGACTTTAACCTTTTTGCCGAACATGTGCTTAGGCACTTCCGCAGTAGCAGTCTATGCCGACGATCTTCTGCTCCTCTTACCTATTTATACCCCGGCGAAAGCGCTTGAAGATTTTTTTGATCTGCTCAACCGTGGAACAGGACTGCGGGTTAACAAGGCGGAGTCGTCGGTGGTGACAGTTGGTGTGGCGTTGACTGGGCAACAGGACTGGTTCTGTTTGGCGATTCCCACGGCCAGGTGCTTGAAGTATCAGGGTGTGCCGTTGGGAAACTATTCCCCTTGAAATGCGTGGTCCGGCTGCCTCCAAAAAGTGAAAACGGCGATCCGCCCGTTCCTGGAAGACAGTTTTTTCTTCCGGAAGGGGCCACGGTGTGGAACGCGTTTGCGGCTCCCATCCTCTGCTCCTTGCTTTTTGTTTGGCCTGTACCCAGAGAGTTGAAGAAACGAACGAACGACCTCCTGAGAATTGCCCTTTGGGGAAAAGCGAGGCCTCGATTTCCATTGAAGGACTTGTTAGTTCCACGTCGAGATGGCGGTCTCGGCCTCTTGACGATGGAGCGAGTAGAGATCCAGCTGCGATGACGCACCCTTGCCTTCGCAGCGAAGTTATGGAGCACCCTTAGGTGCGTTACGGCCCGACTCCTTGCCAGCCGTGTATCCGGGACGGAGGGTCTCGCGTCTTATCTTCTGTGCCATGGCTCGAAGTTCAAGAGATGCGCACTCCTCCTGGGACTCATACCAACTTTGGCTTAGAAAAACTGCTGGATGGTATGCAGCCCCACCAACTCCTCCGCATGGCTGGAGGAAACAGCTGGAACGTGAACGAAGATAAACGAGAGAAATAAAGAGATCTGGAAATGCCTGCGACACGTATCCTACGCATGCTGCAATCTGCAAGAGATCATCGAGTGTCCAGCAAGGAGAACGTGGGCAGAGACAACTTCCCTAGCTACGGCTATGCCCTTCTTGAGGAGGACGCTTTTCCAGCAGCCGCCAGCTTAGGTGGCAAGTCTCCTGCCGCATCGCAGGCAAGCAGAAGTAGATGAGCGGCTGGTCCATGGAACAACTGGCACAAGCCACTACCGCTAAAGTCCAGCCGAGAAGACTTTTGAGATAGGACGACCTGTTCGGCATCCAGCCGGATGATCTGAAGTGGCCCCCGGTATTGATTGGTTCGAGGATCCTTCCCCTGAAGTGGCAGGAGTCGGTGCTTCTGTTGTTGCATTGGGGCCTACCCTGCAACGTACGCCGCCACCACTGGCCTAGGGGTCGAGTAGATCCAGCCTGCATCAGGTGTGGGGAGCGGCAAACTCTCCCTTACCTCCTAGTTGATTGTGCTGCCCGTCGACCCCTGTGGGAAATTCTTTGTCCCTCCCTAGGGATCCAGAAGGGCAGACAGCCCAGATACGTTTTCCGGCTTCTGTTCGTGCAGGATGCCCTTTTACCAGCCGCTGCCCTGGCTGCACTTTGCTGCGACCGTGGGATTGTAACATGCTGGATCGACGTCAGAAGACCGAGCCACGACAGCGATGCCGTCGTACTCCCAGTCCGCTACCTGAGAATTGTGGCTAGTTGGCCCCACCTAAGAATTATACGGACGGACCTCGAGGGCATCCTGGAAAAAATGGACCCTCCTCCCAGTGTTCACTGATCCCTCCTTAACCCTCCAAAAACTTTTTGTCCTTTATGTTGCATATTTTTTTTGTTTTTCCCGCCACGCCCTTCCGCTGCCAAGGAGAGTCACGCCGGCCTGCGTACCGACAACCCGGCAGGTCCTTTTGAGTTGGCCGTAGTGGGGCCTCGTACCAAGAATTAGAGAGAATTTCTAATAAACGCCACGGCGTGACCGGGTGGCAACTAGCAACTTGGCGTCCGTATTCACAATCGTGATCGCACGCCAGTTCTTTAAATCACTGAAGTCTTCTCCTTTCGGAAGGAGCCTCACTCTGGCTGACCGAAACGAGTCGGGAACATCGCATTCGTCTCGGATCAGCTTCATCAACTGAAGCAGCAGAGTTGCCATGCCGGGCTGCGTCTTGCTTTCCCGAAAGGTCCCGTGTCTAAGGCCGCACTGGGGCCTTATACCACGCTTTATAGAGAGTTTTTTTCAATAAACGTCCAGGGCGTACCCGGGTGGCAACACCAAATCCTTTCGAAAGACGGTCCCTGGGGAACAGCTGGCAAAACTCTCGCACCGAGACTTTCACATCGTCCCAGTCGTCGAGCATCTGCAGGCTGAAACCTCGCAAGAACGCGCGGTGGTGTTCCGCTACGCCTGGCTTCGTCAGTCAGTCCCCCTGTAGACGCCACGCCTCCGAGGGCGGCCCTGTGCCTTGCGGGCGAATGACAAATTCCACACGGGAGTGATCGGAGAAAGCGGAATGTATCTTACCTCTCCTGCTCACGCGACAGCGCAGGTGAACGTCGAGGAAGACGTGGTCCAAGCTCCGATCCATCCCGGCTTCCCAGGCCAACAAGCTGGATGCGTGCAGCGTGGCGCACATCCCGTTAACAGGGGTGACCTCTGTCCTCGCCGCACCCGATAGCAGGCCAATAATAAAATCCCCGGCTATCAGGTACGCCGAGAGCGTGCCTACCTCCGACAGCCAGTCGCGCTGGAACGCACGAAAGAATGCCGTCCGTTCTACGCTCACGTGACCGCCGCTCGGCGCGTACACGTTCGTGACGACGAGATCGTTTGCGCCGGACCACCTGAAGGTTATTTGCCCAACCCTACCGGTCTCATCGAAACGAACTTTCCTTACCGAACGTTGTAAGGCAGGCTTCAGAAGGAAAACGACATCTCGCGTACGGCGGTGGCCGCATCGTCACATATGCTGACCACGTGCTATCCTCTCGATCTTCCGCGCATGTTCTGCGGAGATCTCGTGGATCTCCAGCAGTAGCACAATGTCGAAGGCTTGTAAGGTGGCAGCTATCTCTCGTCTCCTACCGTCATCGCAAAGCCCGTTGACGTTCCAACTGGCGATGCGGATTTGACGGCATGTGGCGTATCCCGGCATTACTGCTAGGAACGTGATGCAGCCTCTCCCGCTTCCCCATTGGGCGGGATGCTTTCTCACCCGTCTGCAGTTGAAGGCGCCTCGAGTTCCCTCTCCGCTTGCAGCGACTGTGTCTCGACCGGGCGTGGGAGTTCAGGACTCGAGTCCATTCCTCCCACGCTCGACGCACCCTCGTTTTCGGAAGATTCCTTCTCCTCGGAGGAAACGATGCTCCTCGGTTTACAGATTTTCCCTCCGATCTTCCATGGCGTTGCAGACACAGATGGTGCGTGCCCGGCCTCCGGGTCCGAGTCCGAGATCCGGATACCTCCTTTCAGCCGGACTCCGAGCGGCCTTCTCGCCCTTTGCGGATGATTGCGGAACGGCGGCGGCGAGCTCGACGGCAGCTTTTGCAAAGTCCGCGTCAACGCAACTCACACCCTCGATGCAGCCGTGAGCTGCTGTTCCCTTAACGACATGGCTGTAGCCATTGTTGCACACAGCAGCGGCCTGTTCGCATGCCAGTTCGGCGTCTGTAAGGCGCTCCAGTGGGATCGTGCGTTATTTCAGTCCCTGCTTCTTTTCGGGTTTCGCTAGTTTTCATTGTACTTTATTCTTCTTTTTCAAGTTCCCTTTCTTGTAGGCCACCTTTTGTCAGTCCGGCTCTTCTCCTTCCGCGACGGTTGCATGCGTTTCCGCAGACGGAATGCTCGACACGGCCTTCTCGGCAGGCTCCGAGTCATCCTATTTTTCGGACATAGACCAGGGCTTGCCAGGCTTCTTTTTATAGGTGTTCGTGCCACTTGTAGCAGCAGCCAGCGCTCAAAGAGTCTTTTACGAGCACATTTCTTCCGTGCGCCCGGTTGCCTCGCACTTGCGCCAGGTGATGTTTAGACAACGTTTCTACACACGTCCCATAGCATCACAGAACGCGCAGTATTTGGGTTTGCCCAGATACCAGATGTCGATAGTATCTCCGTCGACAACCATTTCGTGGGGAATCTCAACGTCCTTGGCAACCGTGATGCGCGCAGCAGCGACCACGCATAGAAGTCTGTCATAAATACGGAGTCTGTTGGGCTTCGCTCACAGTGCCTGCACGGTGCCCAATTCCCTCAAATCAGCCCTGACGGCACTCAGTGGCATCCGTAAGGTGATTTCGCGGAGGTAAACAGCTATTGAGTTGTCCACCGGGACAGGAAAGATCTGGCAACTTTCGATCCTAACGGAAGTTCGCAGGAGTCTTTGTGCCAAACCTGCTTCTTTCCTGGAACCGCTGTAGCTCTCTTTCCAAATTCCTAGCGGTGTTTCCAACAAAAAGGTTGCCTACTTTATAAATCAAGAATGGTTTATACTCTTGATCCCAGTGGGCACACTGTTCGCCTATGGCTTCAGGGAATGGTGCTGCAGCCATGGCGCTCCAGGTATTCGTCGTTTCCGAAAAAGAATCCAAGGATGCGATTGCCCCCTTTTTCAAGGGCGCGGTTGCACCCTTTTGCACGGGAGGAGTTGCTTTCTTTTTCAGAAAAGCGGCAGCCCTCGCTTCCGACTGGACAGTTGCCAACTTTTTCAAGAGCACGGTTGCCCTTGTCTCCGTGGGAGCGGTCGCACCCTCCTCCATGGGTTGGGGAGTATAAAAAGCCTCTCCCCCCCCGGATCTGCATTACGTTGTCCTTAGGAATTTCTGCTATTTGACACCGCAGATGCACCACACACACAAACACTAACACAACGAAAGCCTTTACAACAGGCGCAGAGGAGCGCGGAAAAAACACGTTTGCCCGCCAAGTTGCCAGCAAGGCTATGGGATTCGCGTCTGAAGCAGGTGGCAGAATCCATAATTAGCCAAAAGATGACTTAACCCTGTAACCAAGTTTCTGCGCTTATTGCACTGGAATCCCCAGTGCAGAAAAAGAAGAACATCCTGTTTCCATCGAAGTGGGAACAGGGAGCTGTCCACACTCAAGGAAGGGACCACGAGATCTTCGGAGAGTAATCCAAGAACCTCACTCCAACAAAGAAGTCCCTTTGCCAGGTAACGTGGAGTGGCAGCGTCTACCAACACGCTCGTTCTGCAGCCGCTCAGCAGTCTTCTCACTCCTGCAATGCTGCAGAAGAACTCCCACCTTGCCGGTTGGCTACTGTCGTTGTTTTCCCTGAGAGCAGACAGCGCTGCGGCGATGGGTGAGACGACTATCCGGGACCAAAGCGACCAGTCCTGTAGGATCACTCCTAGCGGTTGGCGTAAGAGGCCCTGTGAGGGTCGCAGTTGCTCTGGGCGTACATCCAAAGTGGACGTCCAGTGCTCCAAAGCTTCCTGCTGCCAAGCATTCCAATCGGAGGGGCGGCAGGAAATCCAGGAATGGGCTAACAGCAACGAGGACAAGTGCCTCAGTGGGTAGCCAAATCCAGTTCTCCGGCGAAGGTTGCGCGGCAGCAGCGAAAGCAATCCTGCACTGCCGACACATCGCTGGAGAATATGGCGAGCCAAAGCACACCAGTGACTAGGCCACAATTTCCCACATAGGGATAGAAGCCGTAAGTGCACTTGCAGTCCAATCTTGTGGATGGTCAGGATGCCCAGGCCTGCGTCCTGGCATGGCGCCACCAAATCTTTGAGGCCAACCCTGGATTGCGCAGCGCCTTACAAGGACTCACGTAAGAGACTCTGCGCCCGGAGTTTAACCACATAGGGAGGCGGTCAAACAAAAAATAAGGGGCGGAGGAGGGAAGCAAGGAAAGTGTTCCATATGCACACCCTTTCCTGCAAGACGAACTTGCCTTCCAGGAACGGGCCTATAGCCATCTCTGCCTTTTGAAGACAGGCCGACCACGATTCAGACGAGCAGAAGTCGCCCAACGGTACGCCAAGGTACTTGGAGTACCTGACCATGGGGATCCCCAGGCGGATCCAGTCGGCCTGTCGCTCCCACGACGCACCCACCGGCACGACGAAGCACTTCGCCCTGTTAACGCTCATGTTCGCTCCACGACGGATTAGCTCGAAGAAGTCTGGGACCGAGTCTGGCAGAGTAGACATGGGCAACAGAAGCAGAACGTCGTCGACGTATGCTGCCGCGGACGGAGTGCACGAACAGGCGCAGCGCAGGACGGCCAGCGTCAGCCTGTACGCTTTTAGCACCAACTCAAACTAGATGCTAAAGAGCAACGGGTTTAAGCTGTCGCTCTGTCTGATGCCTCTGCGCACGGCCACTCCGTACACGCGAGAGCCACTGAAATACAAGTTGATAATCGCGTGGCGCCAGCAGGAGCGCAAGTACAGGAGAAGATGATTCGGAAGCCCAAGAAGCTCCAGGAGCTCCAAGGGGAGTTCCTGGTTTACGCAGTCGAATGCTTTCTGCAAATCTACTGCTAGTGCCAAGGCTCACGGCCTTTCTCCCGTCCGTCCGCACTGACGCACTCAGTCGGCAGAAGGTCTTGCCGCTGTTCGGCTATCCGCCGCAACGCGCTCTTGAAGCTTCCACCAAATGCGCGCGGAAAGAAGGTTCGCATCCATGGATCTACCCGGTACAGCGTGAGACTGCTCCGGACTTACCACGGACTCCGCGACTTTCCCTAAACGCGTGACCCACAACTTCGAAAACAAATTGACGGCCGCATTGACTAATGTGATCGGTCGCCAGTAGTTGAGTTGGCGCAGATCCCCTTCTTCTGGAAGGAGACGCACCCTTGCTGAGCGGAAGGAAGAAGGGACATCGCCCGTCACCCTCATCAGCTTCGAGATTCTAGGAACCAGTGGGGCGAGTTCCGCCGCGAAGCTCTGATAGAACTCCGCGGGCAGTCCGTCCTCACCTGGCGTCTTCCGTCTCTTGAGTCCTGCGATGGCGCAAGAAACTTCCTCCAACGTGAAGGGCTCGTCGAGACGATCGCGTTCCTCCTCGCCGATGCCATGTGCAGCCCGCGGCAAAAGTAGTTCGGAGAGGACTTTTTCCGTCGGAAAATTAGCGTAGAGCAAGGAGAAGTGACGCTTCAGTGCTCGCCGCACTTCGGCAGTAGCCGTGCATTCCCGGCCTTGGTCGTCGAGCAGAATAGCCGCTCCAGACTGCCAGACCTAACGCTCGGCCCAAGCCTTGTACTCGGCGAGTTGTCGGACTTCCGCACGTCTCGAGAAGGTGCGCGCCTGCAGAAATGCTCTGCTATTGGCCACGCCTTCCCCGAAGCCGCGTGGAAGCAGGTGCAGGAACAACCGGTCGGAAAACTCGCGAAC
Source organism: Raillietiella orientalis (assembly GCA_036172245.1). NCBI lineage: Eukaryota > Metazoa > Arthropoda > Ichthyostraca > Raillietiellida > Raillietiellidae > Raillietiella > Raillietiella orientalis. Next base: position 299,089 of record JAYWIR010000033.1, on the reverse strand, counting down.
CGATCTTTTAAGATGGTCCCAGTCTGCGAGTTCACAAATGGCAAAGCCGCGAAGGAACTGGCGAAGATGCTCCGCCGCTTCCAGATGACTCAGCCAATCCGCCGGCATCCTCCAAACATTGTTTGGAGGTCCCTTGCCCGGCGGGAGTATCTCGAACTCCAGCCTAGCATGGTCCGATAACGTGGACGGCACCCTGCCTCTCCTTCCCACTCGCGAGAGTAGGTGTTCATCGAGGTAAGGTGTTCCACGCACATTTTCAGTCTAGGCTCGCCGGCTTCCAAGTTACGCGCGTGCACCGACGCGCATGCCTCTTCCACCCGCGACCGTTCCGCCTGGGACCGCGTCTCGTTGGAAAGCAGGTGGACGTTGAAGTCCCCTGCGACGAGATGCGCCACTCTGGCTACGGAGTTTCTGAGCCATTGGCTCTCCAGCACGTTAAAGAACTCCATTCTTTCGACACGCCGATGAAAGCCGCTCGGCGCGTAGACGTTCCTTACGACGAGGTCGATTGAATCTGACCACTTGAGTACAAGTTGGCCCATTCGCCCTTCCTGGTCGAATCGAACGCTACGCACCGCTCCCGCCATCCTATTATTGACGAGAAAACCGACTCCGCACGATTGTGCGGAACCTTCTTGCCAGTACAGGGTGCCACCCGCGCGCTGTTCGATTTCCGCAACCTCCGCATCGGAGATGTAATGCATCTCCTGAAGGATCGCCAAATCGACATGTCGCAGGGTGTCTGACACGTCGCGCCTCTCTCCGTCCCTGCGCAGCCCATTAAGGTTCCAACAGGCTACGCTGATTCGACAAAAAGAGGCGACTTCCTGCATTAAGGCTGGGAAGGTGAGCACAGATTTCTCGCCTTGTCCGGCGAGTGGTCACGAGACAGAGCGGTCGATCTCGGAGACTGGATATCTCCATTCGAAGCCGCACTGCTTGTTGCCGGTAGCTCAAAGGTGAGGTCCTTTTTCTCCTCTTTGCTCCCCAGCAACAGTTCCTCCTCGGCAACCACGCGCTTGCGGGTCTTCGGAAGGCAATTGCGCGGTTTCGGGCAGTTGTCGCGCTGTGTGCTCTTTCTGTCGGACTCTGGATCAGAATCCAACAGTCGAGGGCTTGCCAGGCGCTACGGCTGTTTATCGGAATTAGGGAAATCGTTCGCTGCCTGTTTCCTAGCGCTTCCTGCAACTGCAACTGGAACTTTCGTACTTATAGCCGCAGCAGCAGCATCCCGCTCCAACTGCGAGAGGACGACTGCGCAGGAGGAAAGAATCGCAATCTCTTTCTGGGAAGGTTTAGCGGGTTTCTTTCGCCCACTCACCTTCACACAGAGCTGCGAAGACCTTGACGGTTTCTTTCTAATGATCTTTCTCACCTGCATCCAGCCGTCTTCCTTCGCGTCACAGTTATTTTTGCCCTCCTGAGATGACTCTGCTTCCACGAATGTAAGAAGCGTTGCAATGGCTGCCTCTTGGAGTGCTGCCTCCGCGCAGGCGTAAGCAACTCCTCTAGAGATCGTGAGAGCCTTGCGCACGGGCGGTATCGCCGCCGCTGAACGAAAGGGAGGCGTGATTATTGCTAGTTTAAAACTATACCCAATATCCCGCCAAGGCAGTGTTTAAAACCACTGCCAAGGCAATTTTTGAGTGCCCTGAGAGGACAAGTGTTTGAGTGAACGCCAGTGTGGGAAGAGTGCAACCGGGGAAAATCATCGTCAGCAGCAGGAGCGCCGAGAAGTCCACGGTGGAAGTCCTGAAGTCGTCACGAGCAGCCGGAACAGCTGCCAAAATGCAGGCATCTGGAGTTGGAGGAGTGGTGAGGCCATCGTCCCCCATGGAAGCCATGGAGGTAACGTGCGGCAACGGCGAGGTGGCGGCAGGCATGCCGAGGATCGCGCCCGCGGCGGGCTTTGCTGCGCCGGCGACGACGATGCCAAGGGTCGTGCCCGCGGCGACGACGGCGGAGGTCGTGCCCGCGGCGGCGACGCCGAGGATCGTGCCCGCGGCGGGGAAGGTCGCGCCTGCGGCGGCAATGCCGAGGTTTGCGCCCGCGGCGGCGGCGTCCCAGGCGGGACCCGCGGGCGTTTACGCGGTGCAGGGAGCGGCGCCATCTTGTTCGGCTGCGGCGTCGCAGCCCTTTTCTTATGCGTCGGTGGCGGCTGGACAGGCGAGTGTCCACCCACCTAGGAAATTAGGTGAGCCGCTTAGCGGAAAAGTTCTAAAAGTGGACCGACCAATAGTCGAAACAGGCCCCAACGTGAAGCCCATTATCTTCAAGACCGGGCTAATAAAATTTAATAACTTCAGGGAGGTCTATTTGTCCCTCGACAAGACGGACATAGACTTCGATCGCATTCAGGCGATCATTCCATCGAACAACGGGTTCACAGTCTTTACAGACTGTGAAAACATTAGAGAGCGATTCATCCAGAAAGGGATCAATATACAAGGACGGATGGTTTGTGGTATTGGCGAGATACCATACACAACCGTCTTTTTAAACGGCATCTCCATCGTCACACCGCAACTAGCGGTGTGGAATTACTTGGAGCAGTTTGGGGAAGTTCTGGACCTTGATTTCCAGAACTTCTCTGGAAACATATTTTCTGGCGACATGATCGCCAAGATGAAGTTGAGGAAGGGAGCGGTGATCCCTGGATTAACCGTTATTGACGAACAATCCCAGGGAGTGAATGTGCGTTACCGGCAACAACAAATATTCTGCACCGGGTGCAAGCAGTTCAGCCACAGCGCCTGCGCTTGCCCAACTTGCCGCTGCTTTCGCTGCGGCAAAGTAGGACATCAAGTCCGAAACTGCCCGCAGCCGGAGGTGTGCTCCTTCTGCAAGAAACACGGACATGCGAAATGGAGCTGTCCGGAGTTTGAAAACTGCAGAAGGATTCGAGGTCTCTCTCCCGTGAGAGAGAGAAACATCAAGGAGGCCGAACAGTCTCAGAAAGAAGGAAGGCCGAAGAAGGTGAAAGCAGCCGTCTTAGTGTCGGCGGACGGCTTAGTAGAAGTATGAAAGAAGGGAGAGAGGAGGATGCTCGTCAAGGAGCAAGAAACTCCTCAAATTCTGGAAGAAGCAGAGCAGGAAGGTGAGAAGATGGAGGTAGCGCAGGAAGGCGCGAAGGAAGAGAGACAGGAAACCACTAAAGTGTCGCAGGAGGCTCTGCAGACCACCGAGGAGTTAACAACACTGGCGGAGGAGATTATGGAGGTGCAGAGCGGTCCTCAGCAAGAGGAAATCTTGCAGAAGATCTGCACTGCACAAGAGAACATCAACCAGGTTGTGGAGGTCGCTGAACGCGAGAAGCTAGAGGAAGAGCTTCTCGACGTGAAGGCAAACTTCTGCGCCAAGGTCGAGATAGAGGCGCTATCTCGAAAATTGATCGCGCGGGAGGAACATTCTACGGAGGAGGCGGAAATAACCGACCTCACAGGAACTGAGAGTGCCGCCAGCAGCGAGAAGCCAGGTGATTCTTCATTGTCTGGAAGAGCACGCTCTCTCAGACAGAAGAAGCTTAGGAAGGCCAAGAAATAGGTCTTCCCCTTTTATGGCCTCTTTTCTATCGACCGAGAGGAGGCTGAACATCGACTCCTGAAACGTGAACGCTGTGGTCGACCAGGGAAAAAGAAGAAGGATTGTGCGGACCATCGCACAACAAGACATCGTGTGCCTGCAGGAGACCCACAGGGTGGGTCTCGAGATCAGCCAGCGAATGGAACGGCGATTCAACGGGCAGATGTTCGTCAGCGAAGGAGAACAAAACACGAAGGGTGTGGCAGTGCTAATAAAGAACCACTTAGCCTTCACTATTCTGAAAGTGTTCTGTCCTCAGCCCGGACGAACAATCGACGTGCGACTGGCCTGGTCCGCAACTGTTCACCTTATCGTGGTAAACGTGTACGGGCCGCACAGGCTAAAACATCGTTGTGCGGAGGCGCTGCATGCAGCACTCCTGCAAAAGGACGCCCCTAAGGACGTCGTAATTGTCGCTGGCGATCTCAACATATTGGATGAGATCATACACTCCCAAGACGACAGAGGAAGGACGGCGTATAGACGGCTATCCGACGAGTTCGGACTGGTCTGGCGAACAGCGAGCCACAAGCCGATCGATCACGTCGTGCTCAGCACCGAACTTGGGAACCGCATCCAGGGGTTTCACGACACTATGACTACGGTGTCCTATCACACCCTGGTGCGGTTTTCCCTAAGAACTGAGAATCCTTGGCGGAGGCAAGGCAACAGGGCGGCGCTCATCAGCATGCCCGCCTGGTTCGAAACCCATCCTGGACATCAGGCTGTACTGGAGGCAATTCTGATGGCAATAACAATCCGAGGAGTCGCCGACTGGGACAGGCTGAAACACAGGATACACCTGTTTGCGAACATGTAGTTCGGGGATAGGCGCTCGAGGCAAGAGGCGTAACGGGAGCTGAACATCCAAGATCGCTCCCTCTCAAAGTACTTCGATCAGTACGAGAGTCGGTACGTCCTCAATAACATAAAAGGGGAAGTCGGCGTGCTGGAGAAGAGAAATCTGGCAACAGATATCTTCTGCATCCAGTACGACGGCCAAAAGCGACATTCGTGTGAGGACATTGTGGATGCCTTTCACAGGCAGTACACGAAACACTTCAGGCGACAACAGCTGTGTCGCTCTAGTCAACAGGCCTTCTTGGGCTATCTCGAAAAGAGGACCGACGACCTCCAGCAGAACAGACTGGAGGAGGAGTTCTCCGAAGAAGAGGTGAAGACTGCGTTTGGGCAACTTCGCAAGGACGTGGCAGCGGGCCCTGACAGTGTACCCATCACGCACTATCAGCGGTACCTGCACGCCTACCTGCGCTTGTTCCACCATTTGACCCTCTGCATCCGGGAAGAAGGCAGACTACCTCAGTCCTTCTACGAGAGTCGGATGAGATTGCTGCCGAAAGGAGGCGACTCTACCCAGATCGCCCAATGCAGTCCAATCTCGATCCTAAACTCCGATACAAAGTGGTTGGCGAAGATCTGGTCCAACCGCTTAGGCAAGGTCACGTCGAGGATGATTTCTCCGGTTCAGACATGTGCAGTTCCAGGACAACACATGTCGGACAATGTCAAGTGTGCCCAGGCCACGGTCGGACTCAGACGATACGTCGGCGAGAACCTGGTGCTGGTGTTCACTGACATGGAGAAGGTTTTCGACTCTATCGAACACGGGATGCTGCTGAAGGTTCTTAAGATGCTAAGGCTTACGGAACACATCAGCAACTTCGTTTGGGCGGTACTCCAGAACCAGTACTGCCGGATCGAGATCAACGGCCAGGAGACGGCAGCAATTAGGATGGAACGAGGAGTCCGACAGGGCGAGTCGCTAATTCGGATGCTCTTCGTTATCTATATGGAGGCTTGTCGTTCTTTATCGAGAAGAGCGGACGACTGAGCGGGATTACCATCGATGACCTGCGTCTTACCCATCTGGCATACGCCGATGATCTACTCTTTTTCATCAAAGGAGTGAAAAATCAGCGTGTGTTTCTGGATGTGCTGGACCTGAAGGAACAGGGCTTGGGCTTAAAAATCAATTATCAGAAGAGCCAGCTTTTGCCCGTCGGAATTCTGAACCTCTCTACTCTAACGAATAGTGGATTCCATGCGGTGGACACGGCCAAGTGACTGGGAGTCTACATCGGCGACGTCTCCGCGTCGAAGCTATTGTGGACCGAGATCCTAGGGAAAACGGCGAAGGAAGCAGCCAAGTACACCCGAACGGACCTTGGAATGAAGCGAAAGGCCAAAATATGGAACGGAGTACTCCTTCTGAAAGTGCTCTTCGGGACGGAATTCGCGAGGATGAACGAGGACACTACTAGGGAGTTCGACAAGCTGCAAAGAAAAACACTCTGGGGCCACTATCGCCCAAGAGTAAGACTGAAACCCTTGTGTCGTCCCAGGGAAGAAGGCGGTTCCGGGATGAAGTCGCTTGCACATTCCATGGAAATCATGGAAACGCGACACATCCTGGACATTGCCACTCACTGGGATGACTGGCCGTATGCGGCGCACAGGGCCTACGCGTTGTTACTTAACAACTCGAAAGGCCTGATGACTGCGCTGCTAGGCAAAGTAGGGGAATGGATAACAATCGACCCGACCTGGAGGAGGAAGCAACGGCTGGTGCGGAAGTACCAAATCAAGATCGTGCCGCTAAGCAGGAAACTCTGGCAGGACGAGTACATCCTGGTGATCCCTTGGATGCTTCCTGTCCCGCCGGACACGAGAAGCTGGATCTACTAGCGGGCCAGAGTTACCCTACTGCAAATCCAGGAGTGGAGGCGAGGAGGCTACCTACATCAAACTCGTATACTTCGGTATACAGAGATGATGTTAGGAAGGTTTACCCACAGAACCCGCGAAGTATGGTTCTACCACAACGACTTCGCATGGTCGACGGTAACCAGAACAAACCTCCGAAGGCTTATCCAAGGAAACGACCGTGACACCAGTGCCCTCCAGGAAGCCACCGAACGCTACGGGAGTAAACGGTTCAACCTGTTAGCGATCGGCACGGCGCTCTGGAGGAGTGACCTTCCGCCGGGCACCCAGGATGACCTCCTGATGTTCTATCATGGAGGAATCCAGAGTGGGTCCCGATTGCAGCACTTCACAGGAAGACGGGAAGACCGCGACTGCGCAGCACGTGGAGACGACGACACGAGACTTCACGTCTTTACGTGTCCCACACTGCTGCATGACTGGCTGATCCTGAAAAGGATCATAGGACTTAGCAACAAGTCCGTTATAGAGATCCTCTCCGGGATGTTTCATGGGGATGGTAATGTTCCCTGTTACAATCCCATGGTTAGGACGACCATAGCCCTCTTCATCACCGCCATACTTGTGCGGTGGTGGAAAATGAGGAAAGCCAGGAGAGCCGCACCACCGATGGAGATCCTACAAGGGCTCTTGAAGAGGGAAATCGGCATCAGTAACTGCGGGAAGATCCACGCCTATGCGTACCGATTCATCCTGAAGAGGATCCAGGACGACGCCCGGGACCATCCAGCTGGAATTCCCCCCTGAAAAGCAGAACTCTAGTGCAACCCAAGGACCCCCAAGTGCAAAATGTTTGTATTGAGTGAATGAGAGTGCGAATGTAAATATTGTATTTTTATTGAAAAATAAACTTACCCCACCCCTTGTGGGACTTGGGGAAACCTAGCGATCGCGAGAGGCGCTGCCTCTTCCAGATCGGAGGGTTCGCGCGTTGCCTTTGCGACCGTTGGGGGCACTGCTGTAGCGGTTGTGCTCTCCCTAGCAGTTTCTTCCTTGGCCGCAGTAGGCGCTGCGTCCGCGCGCGAGGACTGCGGGTTTGCCGGCTGTTTCTTCGCGGCACTCGGTGCCTGGGGCACCTTGGCCGCGGTAGCTTCAGACGGCGCGGTGTTCCTTGCCCGCGGGCGCGTTTTTCCCGTATCGGGCGAACGACCGCATTCCGCGCCGCTCGTCGAGGCCTTGGTACGAGGCTTCGCGGTCGTGATGCTGACAGTACGAGGCTCTTTGACCTTCGGCACAATGTCTCCTGCATTCAACAATTGGCTGCGAGGTCTCGTAGAAAGTTCGCATTCTTCGCGAGCTTCCTTCGGGTCGATAGCCGGAGGCTTTGCCGTGACGAGTTTTTTGTGTTTTTCACACCTTCTTTGTGGAAGCGTGAAACAGTTTTTTGCACGTGCGTGGTCGCGGTTTTCGCAACGCTTTTCGGAGCTTTGATGTTTCTTTCTCTCGATTCGCGGCGATTATTCCGCAATGCGGAACGCGATTCGTTCCTGCGCTGTTCGTTTTTTCAAAGGAGCTCCAAGCACGTTCCTTTAGTCTGCCCGTTCTCGTGGCAGTAACGGCAAGCGTCCGAGGGACACTTCGTAATGCGGTGACCCTCCTGCCCACATTCCGCGCATACACGCGTTTGCCCGGCAAACCACAGGCGGACGGTCATTCCATTCACCTGCAGTCGCGTGGGCATTGCACGGCGATCCTTCATCGTCACTCGCACTTGCGCGAGCGCGCTGTGGTGGTCTTCGAACCCTTCAGCAGGGTTTGGCAGTCTCGAAAGCGCTTAAACGGTAGCGAATTTTTAAAGGGCCTCCACGACCTGACGGTCCGAAAGGCCCTTACACACTCCACTGAGCCGGACAACGAACGACTGGTCCGTTGTGACAGGGAGTATTTCCTGCCCACGAATGAGCAGCGGCGTGTGCAGCAAACGCTGCTTAAGGAGAGCGTCCTTACTGGACACCTCCCAGTAGCCGCACCCACTCATGGGCATGATGGACTCCAGTTGGCCTTTTTGAACTCCAATCCGTTGCAGTTCCTGTCTAAACTCGCGCCCAACCCGCTCAGGCATAAGGACACTTACCTTATACCTGAGTGCAGGCGTGTAGCCATTTGCTTCATACGCCTGAAGCTCAGGGCTGTCGGGGGAAGGACCCATCGTAGCCGCGACGGCAGCAACCTAAGCGAATGTCCTCGCCGTCGGCGAACACAGAGGCTTCTTGCTAGCAGCCGAAGCAGCCATCTCAGGAGCAGGTGGCGTTCCCTTGCGGCTGATGTTCTTCTTTGCTCCCATTGCAGCACAGAAGCACAGCAGAGCAAAAACACACAAGAGCCAATCTACCGCGGAGCGACGCAAAATAACGTCCGTACGCGATCGTCGCAGATGCGTGAGACTGGAGATGTTCTCGCTTCTTTCCGCTCAGAAAAGGTGCGGCTCCTGCCCAAAGGCGGTGAATTGCGCCACCTTAGCAACTGGCGTCCGATCACCTTGGTGAATTCGGACGTCAAGTTTTTCTCCAGGCTATAATTAGCGCGCTTGGGGAGAATCGCGGAGTCCTTGCTAAGTCCGGAGCAGTCGCATGCTGTTCCGGGGCGGTTCATGGACGCGAATCTCTTCTTCGCGCGAACATGGTTCGAGTTGCAGCAGCGCGTGGCGCAGCAGAGCCAGGCAGCCGAAATCGCTGCTGCCTAAGGTAAGCGGCTGTGTTCAAGGCACGATGGAACGTTGGGAGCCTTAGCGGTCGCCGTCGATTTCTGCAAAGCGTTCGACAGCGTAAACCATGACCTCCATCTGAAGCTTGTGGGACGCCTAGGCCTCCCGACGCACCTCATCGCCTACTTGAGCTCCTGCTGGCGTCACGCGTTATTCTGTATCTCTTTCAGCGAGCGCCACGTGTACGACATACCCATACGGCGGGGTATCAGGCAGGGAGACAGCTTAAGCCCCCTGCTCTTCAGCAACTTCTTTCAGTTGGTGCTGAGGGCGTACAGGCTCACGCTTGCCAACCTGCCGAGCTCCTGCCCGGGAACATTGGCCGTGGCCGCCTATGCTGACGACGTTCTCCTGCTGCTGTTCATGTTCACCCTGGCGTCCAGGCTCGAGGACTTCTTCGAGCTTATTCGTCGGGGAGCGGGCCTGAGCGTCAACAAAACGAAATCAACCGTTGTACCGGTTGGCTCTACGTGGGAGGAGCAGTCCGACTGGATCCGCCTGAAGATCCCCACGATCAGGTGCTTGACGTACCTCGGCATTCCCTTGGGCGCCTTCTGTCCAGCAGAAGCGTGGGCGGACTGCCTTCACAAAACCGAGACTGCTCTGGGCCCGTTCCAAGGCGGCAGGTTTCTCCTGTCGGAACGGGCCTTCGTGTGGAACATTTTCGTGGTCCTCCTACTCTGTCCATTCTTTTTTGTTTTTCCGCCTTCCTTCTCGGCTAGGCGTCGAAGGTTACGCCTGTAGCGAAAAGCCTTGTTGGGACTGTCAAAGTCCAGGATTCGCCTCAACGATCTGGCGGCTTCTCGGCGGGATGCAGGATTGGGCATTTTGACGCTGGAGCGGATGGGACTGCTGGAGCAGTTGCGCATGCTGGCACTTTGCAGCCAGCTATCGACTCTCCCTGGTGTGCTCCAGCGCGTCTTCTGCTGCGGCGCTCCACGGGCGGCGAACGACTGCGTTCGTTGCAACGGCGCACGGAGCGCGCCCAGAGAGGATTCGGCTTCCCTTTGAAGCAGCTCGCCACGCTTCTGGGAAAGCATGAGTGGATCTCCTGCCGGCCGACGAACTTCAACGCCTGGAGGCAGGGAGCCTTATCGTTCTGGGCTGCGAAACAGGAGGTGTCCCGTTTGGAACTCCGTTGCATGAACCTTGCCCCATACTGTCCAGTGGGGGAGGTGCTGGAAGACCAGGACTAGTGGACACGCCCAGCCGCTGCGCCACTCGCCGAAGCACTGTGTGCACTTATGGTGCGAGATGACAGTGACCTGCCGGCGAGGTGGGAGATCACTTGCGAAATCGCAGGCGAAAGCCGACTGCTGGGCGGCTGGCTGACTTGCGAAGTGGCACACGTTGCCACACCTCGCATTCTTGCAAAGGGGCTTCTCCGGTGGAGTAAGCTCCTCGTGGTGCCCACCGATGAACTTGTGGTCCCTTCTGCGTGTTTGGACGCAACTCTGTTCCCCTTTCGGTGGAAGCAGGACGCTTTTCTGCTGGTGCATTGGGGTTTGTACTGAAACTAGCGGGCGCACCTGATTTCCGGGGGAGTTGCGTCCCCGGACTGCGCCAAATGCGAAGCGGTGGAGTCGCTTCCGCATTTGCTCTTTTAGTGCGGTGCCCTCCAGGAGCTGTGGCAGCGGCTGTCTTCAGCGCTCCTGCACCCATGACACACCGCACTGGATTGGATGCGCCGTTTCTACACGCGTGGCGGACTTTCTCTTGAAGCAGTCGTCGCAATCATCTGCTTGGTCCGCGCCATTGTCACGGTTCGCCACGTATTGCAGATGCGAGGTGTCCCAACATCGGTCCCCGACACCGCAGCCTGCAACCTGCAAATGGCTGCCGGGTGGCCACATCTTGGAGCAGAAGTGAGGACGGAGATCGGCGGCATTCACCGCCGGTACTGAGGATAGGAACGGTTAGAATGTATACCCCTGTCCCCTCCCTCCCAACCAATTTATTTTTTCATTGTCCCACCCCCTTCCGTTCCGAACTCTCAGTATGCCCGGACTGCGTTCCGGAAAATCTACTCCCCATTTTCTGTTCTCCTTGCCTGGGAACACAGTTCCCAGTTGATATTATAATAAACGTCCCGGCGCAACCGGGTAATAAACGACGGGCACCACCGCAAGTTCGATATCCTCCGGCATTAATTTTCCGTAAGGTTGAGAGTCGGCAGCGAAGAGTTCAATTTCGCCGCTGTGTTCGACCGCAGGAATGCGCTTGATGACGACAGAGCAAAGTTTGATCTTTACGCAACGCGGCAGATTCTCGCTGCGTTTAGCAAAATTTTTTTTTTGGTTCCTTGAGGTTTTTCTGCCACTTGGATCTTACTACCTGCCATCCATGTTCCTAACCATTCTCCTCGACCTTGTCCGAGTATTCCGGGATCTCGGAGCGGACATTCATTTGGGGCACGATTGCTTGTTCTTTAGCGGCGGCTCGCTCTCGCGCTGCCAGAACTCTTTTTTTTTTGGCCGCGCGCTTCTTAGCATTCCGTGCGGACGCGACGCGGACTTCATTTGGAGGGCACACCGGAAAAGAGTACCTGGGTTTTTGGCATTGCTTGCACTGCAAGTGGGGACACCTTTTTTTCAGGTGACCTGAAGTGCTGCAATGCCTGCAAAAATGCGGCTTACCAACATACTAGAAGTCAACGGGCTCTCCGTTGACCTCCAACTTGTTTGGTAAGGAGCAAACCTCGCGGACCGTGATACGCGCAAAAGCCTGACCGCAATTGGGAAGATTATACTCCCAGAACGGAGTCGGCTTTTTCCACAGTGCGTTCACGGTGCCAAATTTTAATAATTCCTTTCGGACAGCCTCTTTGGCCATCCGGAAGGTGATTCCGAGGAGGTGGGTTACGATGGATCTATCCTCCGTGAAGGGGTGGAGCCGGCCATTCCCCAAAAAAACAGGTGTACGTAGCAGACGTTGGGCACCTGTTGGCCCTCCTCCATAAGGGCGGGCTTTCCATACTTGGCGACTGCAGGGAGGACATAACCCGCCAACTCACCCTCCTCCATGGAGGTGGACGTCTCGACGGCTTCCGAGCGTGGGACTTTTCTCTCCGGGATTCCCACTCTTCCGCTACCTTCTTGCTTCTCCTCATCGCTGGTGGAGGGGAGGCACTTCCTGGGCTTCTTCGGACTTGCGTCCCGACTTTCTGGGGGGAGACTCCGAGGAGGAGGATATGCTTCTTGACCTCAGGTCTAACTCACCTGTGAAGGCCTTCTTTGCCGGATCCAGCCTTCGCAAGGCCTAGAGAGAGAGGTTCTCACGTTCAACCAGTGTGGTCGCGGGCTCCGCCACCTGCGCAAATGCAACGTCCTCGCTTTCGGCTAGCGCCTCCCTCGGCTCACGCTCTGTTTGCACAGAGAATTCCCCGTCGTAAGCTTCAAACGCGGCGGCAACGGCGAGAAGAGGCTTGTCGCCCCGGGTGGCAACCTCGGGAACACCAATGCATTCGAGTGCCATCGTGCACTCATGCTAAGTTTTTGAGCGCAACCCAGGTTTTGTCTCCTTACCGGCCGGCTTTTTCTCCGCTCTCGCGGCTTCCTGGTTGAGAACCTTTTTTCCTTACGGGCTTTTACATCCTTGCAAGCGTCTGCCTCTCCCACCACTTAAGAAGATTGTTCCTCCGATTTTTGCTTCCAAGGTTGAGGTGCTGGCACTTTCTGCGGGCCACTTTCAAATATAGGTCTTGCAATCTTCTTCGTCTTTTTCACTTGCGCCTGTTTGACGGTAGGTTGCACCGCGGTAGGGCGCTTGGAACACACTCGCCGAACGTGGCCCCGCTTCCCGCGCAGGTGACACTGTATATTTAGGCACCTTTTGCGGATGTTCCCTACTATGTTACAGTACCCACAGTAGCGGCGTTTCCTTACGTACCAGATGTCTACCGCTTCCTGGCAGACCTCCAACTTGTAAGGTGGCGCTCCACCCTCGTTCACAGTTATCAGCGCGGCGGGCTGCCCTACGAAAAGGCTATGGTAGCCCTCGAAGATAGTGGCATTTGGTCACTTCGCGTCTACCTCACCAAACTTCTGCAGTTCCTTACCAACCGCAGACCTTGTCATGCGGATTGTGATACCGGTCAGATGGACCACTCCAGAGCGGTCCATGGTCACTGGCAGGATCATGCGCTCATTCATTTTTAGCGGGGTGGTGATCAGATTTTGCGCGAAGGTGATGTCCTTACAGACAAACTAGACGCGCTTACCCCCGCTAAGCATAGATAGACCATTAAGATCCTTTTCTAGTACGTTGGTGTTCTGGAGCGCCTTCGTAAATGCGCGTGCAGTTCGCCTCTCAAAAAGAATGCCTGCCCGGTATACTAAGCTGGGCTTGTACCCAGCTGCCCGGTAGTCGGCCATCTCCGCCATGGTTGTTGCGCTAAACGCATCCACCATGGCGCTTCACGTACTCGGAGTTGCCGGGGATGACTTTGGGGCGGATGCCCCTGATCCAGTAGGCTGTGAAGATGGACAAGCCTCTTCCACAACTACCTCCATCGTGGAGTTCTCAGGAAAGGTTGCTTTCCGACACCAACGACGTTCCACACAAAAACAACACGAAAGAAACCGCTTCCTGTCGACTCACTCGGGAACAAAGGAAACACACGTCGGCCCACCGATGGAAGGGGGAAGCAATCACTTACCTGCTCCCCCTCCTCCATAGGGTTGGCCAGCTGCTCGGTAGCGGATGGTGGGAAAATTCCTTCCTCCGTTCCCAAGGTGTCGGCTTCCCCCTCGGCTGCCAGTGCGTCCCCCTCCTTTCTCGTCGCGATGCGCCTCTTCGAATTCTTGAACTTCCGCCCAGTCGTCTTTGGAGGCGCCTTTGCCGAGGAGGACGCACTTTCGGAATCCGGGTCGTGGTGACCAGTCGGAGGTGCTCTTGTCGCGGCTGGCCTTCGCAAGGCCTTTCTCGCGCCGTTCTCACGGTTCGCGAGTTCGGCCGCGAGCTGTTCCGCTGCCTGCTGGAAGCCGGCCTCTTCGATTGCGCCGAGCGCGTCGCGCAGTTCTTCCTCTGTTTGCACAGAGGGTTTGCCTTCCGTGGTCGCGACTTCGTCGTCAACGAGGCGGCGGATATCTCCCCCGGTTTCGGTCTCGGGGACCTCCACGCGCTCCAAGGAAACCGAACATTCGCGGAGCAATGCGCGGCGTTGCCTCCTATTTAAAGGAGATATCGCGTGTTCCGCTGTCGTACCTTCGGTTTTCTTGATTTTTTTACTTTTCCGCTTCGCCTTATGCCAGACTTCGCTCTCTCCAGCCTCGTCCTGATTATCCTCGACCGGCATTTGCTGCACGGGTTCAAGCTCTGGCAGTGGGTTCCGCCCCTTTTGTGCCTTCTTAGGCTTTTCCATTTGCCCCGCGAGTTTCCCCTTGGCTTTTTTCAAAGCAGGGGGAACCGGGGTTTCGCGTTCCAGAAACATCTTCAACAGGTGTTTTTTTTCGCCGCAGTGAAAACAATGGATGTGGGGGCATCGTTTATTGAGGTGCCCTGTGGCATCGCAGTGTCCACAGTACTTGGGTTAACCAACGTACCAGAAGTCGACGATCTTGTTGACGACGTCGAGTTAGTGGGGTTGCCCACCGTTCTCGTGAAAGGCCACACGCGCTGGAGCCGTACTACTGAACAATCTTCCGTAGCCTTTGGAGACGTTTGACTTGGGCCATACCGCTTTTACAGTTCTGAATTGACTCAATTTCTCCTTCACGCCAGTTTTTGACATGCGAAGGGTTACCCATGTGAGATGCCCTAATACAGAGCGATCCTCGGTTACTGGGAAGAACTTCCCGCCTTTCAACATGAGGGGAGTATTCAGCAGGCGTTGAGACATGCTTGCATCTCTGCAATTAAGCTCCACCCGCAGGCCCCCACTGAGAACTGACAGACCTTCCAGGTCCTTTTCTTTAACTTGTAGCCGTTGCAGTTCCTTCTCGGAATTGCAAGTGTCATTTCCAACGAACAGATTTTCTACCTTGTAGATCAAGGATGGCATGTATCTTTCTTCCAGGTAGGCGTGCTGTTCTGCGAAGTCTGCCGGAAATGGCGCTAAAGCCACGGAGCTTTACGTTTTCGTGTTTGGAGAACACGGAACCGCGGACGCAGTTGTCCCCTTTTCCAAAAAGGAGGTTTCACCCTTTTCCAGGAGGGCGTTTGCCTTCTTTTCTTAGGCGGCGGTTGCACCGTTTTCCAGAACAAAGTTGCCTCCTTTTTCCAGGCGACCGTTGCCCTCTCCTCCGTGGGGGTGTTTTCCCCCATGTGCGTGGGTTGCGGAGAGGAACAAGCCTTTGCCCCTGCAATCTCCATCGCAGGGCCCTCAGGCGTTACTGCCATGGGACACCAGCGATGCACCACTCACAAACATACAAAAAAAAGCTTCGTAAACTTCTGCTGCAGGAGCGCAGCAAAAACACGTCCGCACGCCTCCCTGTACGCCAGGGCGCCTTCCGAGTGCAATTTCTCACGCCTTTTGCTTCCAAAAGGCGCTCATGCGATCGGAGAGGAGGAGAAAAACTCCCTCGACGAGTTTTTTATGATGGACGAGATCATCACGGTCATCGGAAAGCTCTAGAAACACAATGCTCTAAGGGAGGACGGCCTGTCCGGGGAGTTTAATCAAACTTTCGCGGTTGAGCTAACCCCTTCGTACATCAACTCTCCTTGCTCATACGCAAGACAGATGACGTTCCCGCCTCGTTCCGTTCGGCCGAAATGCAACTTCTCCGTAAGGGAAAAGATCTGAGGAGCATGAACAACTGGCGTCCTATCACAATTGTGAATGCGGATGCAAAGTTGATAGCTAAGGTTTGGGTTGAGGGCTTGGGAGGGGTTGCAAACGCCTTCATTAGCGCGGAACAGACGTATGCTGTTCCCGTGCGAAGTAGGGAGGCGAACCTGTTCCACGCTTCCACCTCGATGGAGCTCCAACAGGTAAGGGATTTGATGCGCAACGGAAATTCGGCAAAGTTCGTCAGCCATTAGACGCATGGTTGGGTGATGAAGGGAGCTCTTACGGTCACTTTCGACTTGCGTAAAGCATTCGAAAGCGTCGACGAGAATCTCCTGCTGGAGCTTTTGGAACGCTTAAGCTTTCCGGCCTCATTATTAGTCTATCAGAGCCCCAGTTGGAGCTACGCGCTAATGAGTCTTACTTGCAGCGGGCAGACCGTGCGCGGCGTGCCACTGCAACGTGGCAAACAAAAGGGAGAGAGCCAGAGGAGGTTGCTCTTCAGTACCTACATTGAGTTGGAACTGAGAGCGTACAGGGAAACTCTGGCGCACCTGCCGTTCGACTGCGACGCTTCGATCGCGGTTTCAGCTTGCGAGGACGACCTTCTGCTGCTGTTCCCTATGTCCAAACGGGCTTTGTATTCATGGAGATCCTCGACCTGCTGGATCGGGGAACCGGACTTACGGTGAACTAGGCGAAGTCGTCCGTGATTCCAGTTGGTTCGGCGTAGGCAGGGTGCCAGGACTGGGTCCGTTTGGGGATTTCCACCGTGAGTTACTTCAAGTAACTTGGTGTGCCGTTAAGGTACTACTCCCCTGCGGAAGCGTGGTTCGGCTGCCTCCAGAATGTAGAGACGGCGATCGGAACTCTCCGAGGCGGCAGATTTCTTCTGCCTGAACGGACCGCGGTTTGGAACCCGTTCGCGGCCCCTTTCCTCCGGAACCTGCTTCTTGTTTGCCCCCCCACAAAGAGGATCAAAAAGCGAACGAAGGACCTCCTCCGTATCGCCCTTTGGGGCAACAAGTGGGCCCGAGTCGGCATAAAGGACTTGTGTGCTCCGCGTCGGCACGGTGCTCTCGGCCTCTTGACATTATAGCGCCTAAAGCTTCTGCTCTAATTCCGAATGTTGGCACTTGTTCCGGAGTTGTGGTGCACCTGCTGGTGCATCCCTGCACGTCTCCAACTTCAGCAAGCCACCAGGAAGACGGAACTCACGTCCTTTCTTGCACTTTGTCGCCGCGATTACGGATGCGGACTTTAGCTACGGAGGGTAGCTGCGCTAACAAGTATAGAGATGGTTCACCTGTCTCCAGGCGTACGGTAGTGCCTGATTGCGAGATACCGTTCGAACGTGGTAACAGTTCGGCATGCAACGCTCTCAACAGGAACGACGGTTCCTGTTTGGGGGTTACAGGAGTTGCACGCTCCGTGAGATCTTTTAGGATTTTAAGTGGAGACCGTGGGAAGGTAGAGCCCCTCTCGCTGCTGCACTGGACTTTCTACTTGAAGATTTGGACAGCGATGTTTCTTCAAAGTGGGAGGTTACACTAAAAATCTCCGGGAAGGAGATGCCACAGAGAGAGTGGAAGGCGGGAAAGTTAACGAATGCTGCGACCGAGAGTACACCTCTCTATGTACTTCTGCGCTGGGAAGCGCTGCTCCATGTCCCGAATGAAAATCTGAAGTGGCCCTTGTTTCTTATGCACACTTTTAACCTCCTTTTAAAATGGCAGGAATCGGCGCTCCTGTTGCAGCATTGGAGACTCCCCAGCAACCCCGCCGACAACACTGGAACTGGGAAGCAATGGACCCCAAATGTGTGAGGTGCGGGAACGGGACTCCCTCCCTTACCTCTTAGTGGATCGTGTTGCTCTTGGGTTCCTCTGTTTCCGCTTTGCCGCGGCCGTGATTATCTTATGCGGCAACCAAGATGACTCTCTAAAAGCCTTCTTCGTTGCTGACGCCCCTCGGCCAGCGTCCTCGATAGTAGCCTTGAGCTGCCTTCGTGGGAACGTCGCCGCCTTGAGCACGGCGGCGGGAGTACCAAGCGATCAGGATGCCATCCAGTGCGCCTACCAATTCCTGAGGAAAGTGTCGCGATGGCCAAACCTATATCTTAAATGCAACCAGAGCTTGCCAGCTTCCTGAGAGGAACGATGCAGCCCCAGCAGCAAAAGTGATCCCTTTCCGTTCCCTCCCACTCTTTGATTCTTCTGTTTAGTTTTTTGTTTTATCCTCCTTCCACTTCTCCCTTGGTGGACCGTTCCGGTCGGCGAACCGGTGAACCGGAAGGCTCTGTGTTTTTTCGCGCGTGCCTGGAGCATTAACCCTGCCACTGAACTTCTTTGTAAACGTTAATTTAGCTATAAACGCACCGGCGAAATCCTGTTGAAATTCGAATGCTTTCCATAAGTCGACGGCTCTTGCAAGGGCGCCATACTTGACCCGGACATCTGAGCATTTGCCGGCGCACGCACTGGAATCCTGGTTGCGCATCAAGTTTATTTCTTGTAGGAGGTCTAGCCAGATGGAAGCTTGGAACAGGTTCGCCTCCATACCCCGCGCGGAAATAGCATAGTCTGTTCCGTGCTGATGAAGGCGTTTGCATTTCATCCCAGGAGCTCGGCACACACCTTCGCTAGCAAACTCGCGTTCGCTTTTTTTCGACGGCATCGACCAGCAGTTTCTTATGCATCTTGCGGTACGGGAGCGCTTCGCGAAATCTGAAACCACTTACTGCACACCTGCCGTGGCGGCGTGATAACCAACAATTTGTTCAGAGGACCAAAGGAGTACACAGTGGAGGTGCGCGACGGCATACGGCTGGCCGCCACCCTGAACCGCCTGCTCTTCAGCACCTTCCACGATTTGTTGCTGACTCCGTACGGGAAGGTCTGACTCGCCTGAAGTGCAATGCTTAAGCGCACCGGCCGTGTCAGCGTCCGCCGACAATTCTCTTTTGGTACTGTCCATCTGAACACCGTAGTCAGGTTGCGAAGATTTCTTCGAGCTATCAAGCTACGGCTCTGGACTGGAGGTGGACAGGACGCACCAAGCGAACCCTTCCGCGGTAGCATTCCGTTCAGCGTCGACATCTGAAATGGATTCACTTTTTAATGCATGCTATTCAGTACTTAAAGTAGCTCGGTGCACTGCCGAGGGACTATTCCCAGGAGGAAGCGAAGACAGGTTGCTCCCAGAAGACAGCGTCGGCGATCGGCGCATTCCAACATGGCACATTCATGTTGCCTAAAGTAGCAGAGGTGTGGATGAAGTATACGCGCACCTCTTCCGCCTTCCGCTTGTTGTTCGCACCCCAGAAAGTGGAAATGAAAGGCGGGCTTAGGAATGCCTTAGAATGCATTTAATGGACTCATCAGCCTGAAGGACTATTGCGCTCCGTGTCGAGAGGAAAATTTCGTCCTGCTGACGCTGTAGCGCCTGGAACGGTAGCTTTCGTAGAAGGCGCCGACCTCAGTGACGAATCTCTAGAGCACAAACCGGTGCCAGTCCGCACAATACCCGTTGCTTTGGTCTAAGGCGACAGTCTTCGTTCCTGGCGGAATACACGCAAAATGCTTTACTGCGCTCTGGAACCACGGAAGTTGGCCATAGCTTATCACGACCAGCAACTAAATTTTCCACTAGCCGGCAAACAGTAGTGCTTTGTTGAAGAAAACCGTGCGCACGTGGTTAAAAAACAAAGGAGCGAGTATGGAGATGCTGTAGCGACTGCCGCACTTTTCCTACCACAACCTCTCGCTGCCAGTCGTTCCGTGCTTTTCTGAAGAGTATCTGAAGAGTGGCTACAAAATATTAAGGAAATGGTGGTCCCAGAAAAAAGCAAAACTCTTCTTTGCATTCTGCAGTGTTGAACATCCATCCGGCAGCTCCATGGTTGGAGACACGATGAGTTCAACAGAAGAATGGGGGAGCTACACGCTTGCACAACCAGAAAAGACGTTCGAGGCGAACCGTCGTTATCGATTCTGTTTTCCCGTCGAACGTGCACCGAGGGTGGACTCCCGATCCTTCCAGTTCTATTCGCTGTTCGATTCGAAACTCTACTGGCCACTGTACCGAATCCACCAGCGACATTATGCGGAGGAAGATCGAAGACTGCACGCATCACCATCTCTTAGAATGGATTTCACCCGAGTGTTGCCTTTTGCCAGTGTTGCTGTTGCGCCCGTAGCGCGCAGCAACCCGGCCGGCGACCCAGGCTGTCGAAAGAATTGAGGCACCCTGTAGTGCGAGCTGGGACACGAAGAGTTCTACTGGCACTATTCGCCTGACAGCCAGTGAATCGGAACTCCTTCCTGCGGAAGGAGGTAGGCCACAGGTGTGGCAGCCAACAGTTGCGTGTCAAAATGCATCGTCTCCTGCAAACCCTCCAAATCACGTGCTCAAATACTGAAGCTTCAGTTTCCGTACAGGTGTAAGCAAGTTCGCCGCTCACCGCACAAGCGCACGCCGCTTCGGCGGAGGTACAATCGTCAGTTTGCAACCGTAAGCGATGCAAAATGCCCTGCACCACGGCAGCGCTAGAGAGCAGCACTTGGTATCGGCTGGCAAATACTAGAGATGCTGAACGTCGCCACGTTAATGACGAACGAGGAAGAAACCACCCGAAAACTGCAGGAAAACGCATCCACTCGTCGCAGTAGTGGTTCGCTTTCCAAACTGTGTGCTGTAAGAGTCCGCTCCTCCTCCGGATGGCTCATGCCATCCCCTTCGTTTACGTCAGCGGACGCCGCGCTCCTTTCGATGCAGAGGTTGCGTGTGTCGAATTGCCACAGGCGTCGGCAGCACGCTGGAAGCAGGTGGCGCCAGCCGGCTAGAGGAATGCCGCACGTGCAGGGACTTGCGCACGGGCCCAAGCAAACCAATCCGAACCCGTGTACCCCACCAACAGGAGATTCAAACTGAACCATTTGAAACAGGAATTTATTAATTCATCTTTTACGGCGACGCCGTGGAGCAACGCAAACGAGCAATCTACGGAAAAATTTTCCGATCATAGACATGACGTTCTGGTAAACCGGGGAGCAGTCAACAGGGTGCGAGCGTTCCGCGCTGGCATCCGCTCTGGCACTCGAATATAAGCTGCTCACGGCCCCCGTTCCGGAGCAGCTTGGTTGCTGGCCAGCACTGCCGTGTGCGGCGCGCACGTCCTTCGCCAAGGACGGCGAGCCTCTGGCGTGCGATGCTCCTGCCTGCACGTACTTGTGCTCAGATGTGTGAACACGTTCTCTCACCAGGAGACAGATGGGTCCGTCATGAACGACAAAGGCGCCCGGCATTTTAATTTTTTCCCGGTCCTGCCACGTTTCTCCACAGTGAGGGCAGACGGGATTAAGAAAATATACCTTTTCACCTTGCCCAGAAGTGGAATGCAGGGTCGCGGACTCGGGTGCAGACTCACGCGGATCGGTTTCGATCTTATGGACCTCTTGCGTTACCGAAGGCATTTTCATGGCCAACGTGCAGGAAGACGGCCCGGCCGAGAATAACGTGACGCAGGCCTCTCCAGACACGCCGGTGCACGGATCGTTCTGCACATAGCCATCGTCCTCGTCGATCCAAGTGATCTCCCCTAGATCCAGTATCAAATGCGCGCATGCCCCCTCCAACCCCGGAGACGATGCGCTCCAAGCAATCTCCTAGTAGGACGGTCTTAACATCTTGCAGTGGTCGCTTGTTGCAGCTGAGACGCGGTCCTTGGAAGTCATCATCTCTCTTTTGCAACAAGAAACTGCTAGCTGCCTTGCAATTGGAAAGCAAAATTTCCTTACCAAAGGAAACCATGGAAACGAGATCGGGTGGAGAGTGGAGGCCACATGATGGGTGAAGAGACATCCGTGATCGAAGGCTGCTGAGAGATCGACGTCGAAGTTCGTTGTTGTGTTTAGGAGACGTTCGATTTGCTGATTGTCAGGCGATGGGTAGGGTGGTCCGAGGAGGAGACTTTTGAAGAAAAAGTGGCATCCTTTGGAGCGGTTGTGAATAGCTCTGGGAAGCAGTTGTAAGTGCAGCGATATTGCTAAAAGATTGAGCTGCTCGCCGTGGGATGGGAAGTCAAGGTTGCAAGTGGGAAGGTCGGCGTGTTGGCCGCGAGGAGTGTGACTTCGGGAATAGTGAGCTGGAACTGACGGAGTGCAGGAAAAGACCAGCGCAAGAGCTGTAGGGCACACCTGACGAATGGCATGAGGAAGGGAGCGGATTGCATCCGCAAGGACGGTCTCTGAAGAGGAAGTCGGAAAGTGCGCTTCGGGGATGAAGCTGCACAGGAAAAAGGCGATTGATTATTTTCGCAATCTGCGTGCCGCAGAGGCAATTCTTGCGAGCAAATTGGGATCTGGGCACGTGCCTTCCTTTCTTCATCCCTTCCGCGATGCTGTTTCAGGAGTGGCAGTAGTATTCCGCTTTTCGGATCTGCGACTTGGGTCCAAGGAGGTGTGAGCACTGCCACATGCAGGCGAGGTGACTGCACTGCGCATGTACCGAAACACTTCCCCCTGAGATTTCTGCTAGTTGACCTTGCCGGGAAAACAAAGGTCGTGCAAGAAAGAACACGTTTGCGCGGACACTGTTTGGCAGTGTAGCGTGGACTGCGTTGCGCGAGACGTGTAGGGAAGTGTTCTGGTTCAGAGCACGAGGCAGAACTTATTTAGGATGCGGTGGACGGGTGAGGGTAGGGATGAATCCCATCCTAGCCTGCGAACATGACGGAAATTTTCTTCTCAGGAGCCCGAGGGTCACTTCCAGATGCGGTGAAAGCGGAGAAGTGCATACCCAATTCCCTTCTGAGTAGATACGCAGCGAGGTGCATCGCTTGCCGTCGTTGTCAGTGCTGAATCTCCAGGGCATGTTGGTAGCGCCTGACTTCCGCGACTACACCGTGGCTGAATCACAGTCAGCTGGTCAATGTTTTTGAACGGAGGTGCGATGCTTTCCTCTGCCAATCTTTTCCAGTATCGCATTTGTGTTCTCCCGGATGGTCATTGCGATGCTGCAATGCGGTCATTGCGGTTGATTATGGGAGCTGCTAGAAATGTGATGGTGGGAATGGGAGGATGGTATGGTGAGGTGGTTAGAATTATTTAAAAAGAATAAATTTTGGGTACGAAGGATTAGTTCTTGACGGTATATTATTGCCATTAATTTATTTATTTAATTTACAAAATCAATGTTTTAATGAAACTAATAATGCCGGATTAGAGAGGGAACATGATGAAGAATAGGAAGTAGATGGGTGATTCTATTTGTCTAAGAGGTGACAAGTGGATAAAGTAATGGCTTGGATTCCTACTCATGTCAGGATGAAGAATGAGGATAGCACAAATGATAAGAGAATTTTTTATCTGAAGTAATAGTGAGAAGATGGTAAGGTTGGGATTTTGTGTATTGGTAGGGTAGTAAGAATAAGGATATTAGAGATTAGTGCGATACACTAGAAGAAGTACTCTTTATTTCTTAACAATTGGAAGTTTGTTCTACTGTATATACTAAAAGAATATGTTCATAAGTATATAAATAAAAATAGGAAGAGTCACACGATATCTACGAAATGTCAATACCAAATGGGGAATTCAAATGATAGGTGATGGAGGTGAGTAATGGAAAGCGAAAAGATTTGGCTTATAGATAAGGCGAGGAAAATGAGGCCAGCAAATACGTGTAAGCCGTGGAATCCTGGTGCAATAAAAAATGCAGAGCCAATAATGGAATCTGCAATAGAGAACTTGTGTGAAATATTCTATGGCTTGAGTTCTGAGGAATGCTGATCCGATTGCAATAGTAATAAGTAGAGAGAAAAGTGAGATGGAGTAATTTTTATTTAGGAGGGAGTGATGTGTTGATGTTATTGAAATGCAGGATCTTAATAAAAGAATAGGATTGAATAGTGGTACTTCTATAACGGAGGGTAGTGTAAGATTAGTTGGAGGTCAGGAAAATCAAAATTGTGGATTGTATATTAATCCAGAATGGAAGAATGACCAAAAGAATGATATGAATGAAAAAATTTCTGAGATAATAAATATGATTATGGCAAATTTCAGTGTTTTTATTATTTTTCTTGGGAGAATACCCATGAATGAGGATTCTCGCTTCATGTCTTTTCCGCAGAGGAATCGGTTTAAGATTGTGGTTGTAATGCATAGGGTAATGGGTGAGTATATTTTGTGCATAAGCCATGTGAGGGAGAGGGTTATTGATGGGAGTGATAGGGAGATGAGAAAGGGTAAGGGGCTGTATTGGTGGATGAAGAAGGGTTGGTGATTTGTTATTGTAGATATTTGTTTGTGTATAGTGATGTTAGTGTAATAAAGATGTAAGCTTGCATGAAAGCTCTAGTAATTTCTACTATTATAATAGGTCTGGATGGGACGAGGTTTGTGAGTTTGTTGGATAGTATAGTAATAAGGATGTGTCCGGGGGTAATGTTGGCTGTTAGTCGTAGCGATAAGGATATGGGTTGTATTATCAGTCTTATGGTTTCTGATAATGGAATGAATGGGGAGAGTGAAAGGGGAGTTCCTTTGTGGATAAGATGGGTTAGGAAGTTCGAGTGATTGTTGAAAATGGAAAATAGTTGTCTGGCGGTTCATAGTGGGATGGCAAGGAATGTTGATAGCAATAAGTTGGCGAATGAGGAACTTGTATAAGGGGTAAGTCTTTATAGTTTTATGAGAGTAATGGTGATTAAGAAGGTAATGAATATTTTAATTGATGTAGTGGTTTGGTAGTGTGGGTTATTGTTGATGGTTTTTGCCAGTAGCGTTATTGGACCAGCGATGGAGAGTCTCGAAATTGTTGGTATTATTCATATGGGGTAAGAAAGGATTAGGATGATAGTGATTGAGGTAGTGATGAAATATGGTGGGGTTATGGTGCAGGGGTGTAAAGGGGTGAAGATAGAATGTATCATGATCCTTTGGTATTTATTTTATGGTTTTTGTGTGATGGTGATGGTGCGATGTGGAGGGGGATAAATAGAGTTATGCTTGCGGTTAGGGTTGTGAAGAAGATGCATAGAGGGAGTCAGTATATTGGTGTTAAGTGTGGTGTTGAAATAAAGTTCTAAAATTTGTTTTACCAATTATAAGCTGCCAGGTTATTGTTTTTTTTTTATCTAAAATTCTAATTTTCTGTTATTGTATGAATGAAATCTTTTAGTCTCACTGAGTTGAGTTGGATTGGTATAAATCTGTGATTGATGCCGCAAATTTCGGAGCATTGTCCAAATGATACGCCAGGTTTATCTAGGAAGATGGCTTGTTGATTAAGTCGTCCGGGGATGGCGTCGATTTTAATTCCTCAGGATGGGATGGGTCACGAGTGAAGAACGTCTGATCATGTGATGATTATGTGAATTATGGTGTTATAAGGTAGAAGTTTGTCGTTGTCTAAGAATCCTGTCTGGTACTATGAAGGAATCGAATTTGGTTTTCTTGAAAGTTGAATATCCGTATGTTCAGAATCGTTGGATAGCAATTGATTTAATAGCTATGGAGGGTAAGTAGCTAGTATCTAGGAGGTAGAGGATGTGTAAGGAGGGAAGTATGATCAGTTGGAGGATGAGTGAGGGCAGGGAGGTGCAGACAAGTTCTATAAGGTGGTTTTTGAGCAGTATGAAGTTTGTGTAGGAGTTATAGAGGTAGATGAAGGTATTATATAGGATTATTAAACAGTTGATGATTCGAGTGATTATGATGTAATGGTGTAGTAGGATGAAATGTTCTGTGAGGGGGGAGTACGAGTTTTGAAATATGAGAGGTGCTAACGCTAAATGTTGTTGATGTATTTGAAATCCAGTGCATTGTATTTGCTATTTTAATATGTTTATTTGGAACGAATTGTGTATTAGTGATGTGCCGTTTGCGCTAGTTTCCCATACTGTATTATTGGAGCATTTTAATGGTGTTTGAGGGTGTTTTTGTATGTTATGTATTGTAGTATGGGTTATTATGTAATTTGTCGCATGGAAGGAGATATTGGTGGGTCAATCGATTGAGTTAATTTTATTTACTGATGGATTGGAAAGTGGGGTCATTTCCAGTTGAGCATGGTTGTATGGGGTGATGGTAATTGTAAATAGTCATAGGGTTCTTTAATGGGTATGGTGGACTTGGACTTGGATTTCAGTTTGAAAGTTTTGTAGATTGTATGTTTTCATGATTTTAGTCATTGGTTAATGGTCGATTTAATAACTGGATAAGTTAGGTAGTTGGTGTTTATTACAAAAAGGATGGATAGGGATGGAAATGTGTGTATTAGGGGTGTTAAGGAAGGTAGCGAGTTTGAGAGTCTTTTGATGGTGGAGTACAATTTTTGGAATTTGGTTTTACTCCTAAGTAGGATTGATGGATTTTAAGTCCATTGCATTAATTCTGCCATATCAGAATATGGATGGTAGTTATAGGAATGAATGAATTGTGGATGGGTTTTTCACCGGTATTCATACACTGATATACTGAAGGAGCAACATTCCATGGACTGAAGTGAGCACTTTCGATATTTATCAGGATTTTCATGCTTATCTCTGAGCAATTTTGCCATCCGACTAGTATATGGAAAGAGGCGAACCGGACAGAAACGTTGCTTTACCATTACACTCGCAAAGATATAAATAAGAAAGAAAGCTGACCCTTCCTTGTTAACATATTCCCGAAAGGGAAAAAACGGAAACCTAGTAATGTCAACACTATACATCAATCAAGAAGGTGGAGTTCTTCTTATAAATTTCTGAAACAAGGAGCAATTTTTCTAATAAATGCTTTTTCTTCACAAATTCATTTTATATCTGAGTCAATATATTTTCAATCAGTTGAGGGCTTCAAGTAAGAGCTTGTGCACGCACTATCACAGATACATACAAGCATAGTGAGAAATGGCAAAAGACATTTGATACACTTGCAGTGTCACTGAGAAGCCTGATCTGAATAGAAGATTGGTATCAAATAGTGGTACTTCTATGGCAGATGGTAAGGGGAGGTCAGAGGGGGTCAGAAAAATTTGAATTGTGGATTGACTCTTAATCTAGCATGGAGGAATGATCTCAAGAAAGCAACGAATCAAAAACATTTCCGAGATAACAAATGGGATTATTGAAAATTTGAATGTTCCTATTATTTTTGTTTGAAACGGTCATTTCTACATATGAGGTTAGGTTGATTCGTGAATAGCTACTTTTGAAATTTTTTCAAATTTTCTTCTGAAGTTTTTTGAACATCTTGGTAGCAGATACGTTAGTCAAAGAAAGGTCAGGTGGATGCAGACAGTTGCTTTCAGAAGATCCACTTCCATGACTTCATTGATTTGGGAAGGATTCGGAAATGTGTTATGAATTTCCATGTGATTATGCATGTGTCGAACAGCTGCCTTCAGGGAATTGCCTTTGCCGAGCATGTCTGCAGCAATCGAGCAGAGACAGTGACACACTCCGAGAAGAATTGTGGATCAAACGAGAGGCTGTTCGTATCGTAGAATTGCATTGACTGTACGGACGAGCAATTCACCTGAAATGCCATAAATTTGGAAGAAACAAGAATATTGAAAACGCCGAATTGATGAGCTAACTCACGTGATGATTCAGAAGCAATGCACTATGCATTTCTATGAGCATCGGATTCTCGTAATTGTACTCTTAACTTTGCCGACCTCAGTCCTTGCTCCCGTTCGTGGTCCATTTAAGGGATCAGTCAGTTGATTCCTGGAATAATTCTTCCAAAAATGACTAGGTTGGCTTTGTTAATAATCAGAGGCGAACACGCGGTAATTGTTAGGGAAGCGAGAAAACAATGATGCGTACAGATTTTGGTAATAGATTCCAATCCAGACCGGACGCCAATTGCTAACTGATCTCAGATTTCCTCCCTTTGCGAGGAGACTCACTCGGACTGACCGAAACGAGGCGTAAACGTCGCTTTCGTTGCTTATCAGCTTGGTCACTGAAGCAGCAGGGGGGCCAGCTCTGCCGCGAAGCATTGGAAAAACTCCTCGGGCAGGCCGTCCTCCCCTGGCGCATTAAGCCTCTTGAGCCTTTTATTATCGGGGAGAATTGCGTCGGTAGTAAAAGGCTCGTCGACGCTTATCCTTTCGTCTTCCCCTATTGCCAAGGCTTCGTCCAAAAGGAGGAGCCGCGAGGCATCCCGCTCTGGGGGTGCCCTGGCGTAGAGGGAGCGTGCGGACGTGTTTTTTCCGACTTCTTGCCAGCTGTGTATCCGGGACGGAGGGTCTCGCGAATTATCTTCTCTGCCGTGGCTCGAAGATCAAGAGATGCGAACTTCTCCGGGGACACATGGCAACTCTGTCTAAAAAAAACTGCTGGATTGTACAAAGCCCCGCGAACTCCTCCGCATGACTGAAGCAATCTGTGGGAAAGTGGGCGTGGTTAAATGCCCAAGGTGAAAAAAGCTTCAACAGCCTGCGTTTCTACAATCGCGCCCGCTGCAGCCTGCGGACCTTCGTGCAGTGTCCCGACAGGTGCACGTGGACCGAGACTACGCCCCTAGCTTCGGCGATGCCCCTCCTCAGGAAGGCGTTTTCCTGCAGCTGCATGCCTAGGTGGGAACTTTACTGCCGTATCGGAGGCAGAGAGAAGTTAAGCGGCTGGATCACGGCGCAGCTGGCCGATGCCACTACTCGAAGTGTCCTCCCGCGTGGTTTAAGGAGATGGGGCGAACTGCTCGGCATCCCGATGGATGACCTGATGTGACTCCTCCCTCTTCACGGGGAGGATCCCCGATGATCCTCCCCCTGAAGTGGGAAAAGTCGGCGCTTCTGCTGTTGCATTGGGGTCCACCCTGCAACACACGGTGCCACCACTGGACCAGGGATCGAGGAGATCCTTCCTGCATCAGGTGTGGGGAGCGGGAAACCCTCCCCCGCCTCCATGTTGATTGTGCTGCCCTCCGACCCCTGTGGGAGCGTCTTGGTACCTCCCTACGGCTACAGGAGGGCAGCCAGTCCAGAGACGATTTTCGGCTTGTTTTCTTGCGGGATGCCCTGCGACCAGCCGCCGTTCTGGCAGTACTCTGCTGCATCCGAGGGATCGTGACGACCTGGAGCGATTTCAGAAGACCTAGCCACGAGAGCGCTGCCGTCGAACTCGCAGTCTGCTACCTGAGGCTTGCAACCAGATGGCCCCAACTGGGAATCATTCGGACGGACCTCGAGGGCATCCTGGAAAAGATGGACCCTCCTTTCAGTGAACCGTGATCCCTTCCCCGCCCTTCAACTTCTTTTTGTTTTTCCCAACCCCTACCGCTTTCGAGGAGAGACGCGGCGGTCTGCGTGCTGGCAACCCGGCAGGTCCTGTTGAGTTGGCCGTAGTGGGGCCTACTAGCACAAATTGTAAAGAGAGTTTACAATAAACGCCCCGCCGTGACAGGGTGGCGACGTAGAGGAAGCGTGCGAACTTCTTTTCCTGCGCTCCAGCGGCGCGAGTTTTTAAAACCTTTTTTTAGTGCGTTACTGAGTGGTGCATCGCTGGTGTCCCATGGCAAAAATCCCTGAGGACCACGCGATGGAAGTTGGCGGAAGAGAGGATGGTTCCTCTCCCCAAACCACAGAGGTGGGGGCAACCACTACCACGGAGGACAGGGCAACCGCCCCCTTGAAAAAGGGGGCAACCGCCCCTCCGGAAACGAGAACTAGCGCCCCCTTAAGAAAGGGAGCAGTAGCCCTTGTGCAAGAGGCCGCAACCGTTCATTTGAAAAAGACGACAACCTCCCCTTCGGAAAAGAGCGCAACCGCTACCTTGAAAAAGGGGGCAACCGCGCCTACCTGGAACAAGCATACAAGTTTTCCTTGATGTACAAGGTAGGAAATTTGTTTGTGGGAAATACCGCCTGCAACTTCGAGAGGTAGTTGCAGCGGCTAGAAGAAAAAAAGGAGAACCTGGAAAGCCTTTCAGTGCTTTGGGGGGGGCCAGCTGGTATAGCTCACTTGCAGAGATGCAAGCCTGGCTCAACGCCTGCTGAATACCCCTTTCATGCTGGAAGGCAGAAAGGTCTTCCCTGTAACCGAGGATCGCTCTGCGGTAGCGCTTCTTACGCGAGTATCCCTCCGCATGTCAAAAACCGGCGTGAAGAAGGAATTAAGCAAATACGGTACGGTACACGCTGTATGCAGCAAGTCGAACCTTTTCCAAAGTTACGGAAGACTGTTCCGGGGCATGTCCGCATCGCGTGTGACCTTCAAGGAAAACGGTGGGCTGCCCCACAAACTAGGCGTCGTTCTGGATGTCCTCAGGATGAAGAATGAGGACTTTGGGAATGGTAAGGGAACGAAGGCTGATGCACTTTGTTTGTGGGTACTTTGGCTGCTGGGTTGTTTTGAGTTCTGGATGTTTTCAGGATGAAGAATGAGGACTTTGGCGAGGTGGTCGACGTCTAGTACGTTGGTAAGCCTAAGTACTGTGGACATAGATGCCACAGGGCACCTTAAAAAATGATGCCCCCACATCCAGTGTTTCCTCTGCGGAGAAGAGGGCCACCTGCGAAATATGTGTCCTAAACGCGAAACCCCGGCTCCCCCTGCCTCGAAAGAAGCCAAAGCGAATCGCGCGGGGTGAACGAAAAAGCCTAAGGAGGCACCCGAGATGCGGAACTTACAGCCATATCCCGAACCCGTGCAGCAAGCGCTGTTCGAGGATACTCCCGACGACGCTGGAGAGAGCGAGTGCTTGCATAAGGCGAAGCCGAAAAGTAAAAAGAGCAAGAATACCGAAGGCCCGAAAGCAGAACCCTCGACACCTCCTTTAAATAAGAGACAACGCCGCGCGTTTCTCCGCGAATGTTCGGTCGCTTTGGAGCGTATGGAGTTCCCCGAGACCGCCACCGAAAGAGATATCCCACGCCTCGTTGATGACAAAGTCGCCTCCACGAAAGGCAAACCCCCTGTACAAACAGAGGGGGAGCCGAGCGACGCGCTCGCCGCAATCGAGGACGCCGCCTTCCAGCAGGCAGCGGAAGAGCTCGCGGCCGAACTCGCGGACCGTGAGAACGGCGCGAGAAAGGCTTTGCGAAGGCCGGCCGCGACCAGATCACCTCCGACAGGTGACCATGACCCGGATGCCGGAAGTGCGTCCTCCTCCGCAAAGGCGCCTCCGAAGAAGACTGGACGGAAGTCGAAGAATCTGAAGAGGCGCATCCCGACGAAGAAGGAGGGGGACGCACTGGCAGCCGAGGGGGAAGCCGGCAGCATGGGAACGGAGGGAGGGGTTTCCTACCCTTGGCTACCGAGCAGCTGGCCTCCCCCATGGAGGAGGAGGAGAAGGTAAGTGATTGCCGCCCCCTTGCAACGGTGGGACCTGCTGAGGAGATGACCGTATAGGACGAAGAGCCGACAGTTGACAACCGCTCCTCCTTGCCGTCCAGGGCAGCCCACGAATCGACCCCCAAGGAACTGGGGGAGCAGGTGCGTGAAATCTGACCCCTTCCACCGTTGCAATGCGCCAAGGAATCGGCCCCCATGAAGGAGGGAAAACCGGTGAACAA
The DNA here is from genome assembly GCA_036172245.1 of Raillietiella orientalis. Taxonomy (NCBI): domain Eukaryota; kingdom Metazoa; phylum Arthropoda; class Ichthyostraca; order Raillietiellida; family Raillietiellidae; genus Raillietiella; species Raillietiella orientalis. The sequence goes on along the minus strand of JAYWIR010000033.1, from coordinate 267,816 downwards.
TGATCCTATTCCTACATCCGTCACGCCGCAACAGGTGGCGAACGCCGCACTGCCACTTTCCCAGGATTAACACCTGGGCTCGACTGTCGCCGTCGATTTCGAGTGGTGTGCTGGAACGTGAACGGGCTGCGTGACGACGGCAACAGACGTGACACGGCCACCACCCTGCGTGACTTCGAACTTGCGGTCCTGCAGGAGATTTACGTGTTTACCACAGAGAACGCGCAGTAGATCGAGAGGATCGCAGTGAGTCGGTTAGTGTGGCAATGCGGCGTGCCAAAAATCTGTGGGTCGCGTTCTTCATGAAGCCGGCGGTCGAGACAGCCCTGAAGGGCGTGCGCTTCAACGAAGCCGTTCGTGTTGACCAGCTCATTCAGGTGGACCGAAACCTTCAACAGGACCCAGTCGGCGAGATTCCGGAAGCTGAAGTCTTTAAAAAGATGTTTTCTGTGGGGAAATACTGGGTTCTCCCACCTTCTTCGACGTGTCGGTTGCCGATGCATAGACCGGTTAGGTCCATTCCCGAGGCGCATGGGGAGGGAAAACTATAACAAAAACAAACAAAAAGAGAGACAACGGGGAGGGAAACAGTTGTATGGAGAGAGGGTGGGGCAGGGAAGGGAACACTGGGCGCCTGGGTCGCTCCTCCGCATCCTGTTAAGGATGCAGTCAAGTTCAGTTTTTATTGTGAAAGGTAGACGCCACCTTGTCGCCGTCTCTAAAGAGATCGTCGTCCAGTGGATGCCGTCCCTGCATCTTGGGCCTCTTCTACTGGCGTGCCACCTTTGCACAATGCCGCGCACGAAGCAGAGGACTGCTAGAGATGCAGCAAGGCGCAGGCCGTTACGCAGAAAGAGGCGACGGTAAATTTCCTTAGGGTCGCCTACTGGAAGATGGAGGATTCGGGCGATTCGACTCCAGAGTCCATCCAGGGCGACACACTCGAGGGTGAGATGCGGGAAGGTTTCTCTTTCTCCGCACTCGACACAGCGGGCATCCACATTTCCCAGTGTCCAGTGAGACAGGCGTGCTCTGCTTAACAGTCCCCAGTGCAGAAATAGCAACGCCGTCTCCTGCCACTTCAACGGAAGTGTGCCGCAATCCCAACACGCTGGGGGCCACTTCACCTCCTCAGGAGGTATTGCGAGCAGCTCTCCCCAGCGCGCAAGTCCGTGAGGCGGGACGCTCGCGGTGGCAGCGTCCGTGAGCTCCCGAGTCGTCCACACCTTTAAAGGTTTTTTCCTGCCTCGGATGAGGCAGCACATTTCCCACGATGCCAGCTCGTTGCTGCTCCTACTGTTTTTCAGAGAGGACAGAACGGGGGCAAGGGGACTGAAAGAAGCCCACAGAAACTTTCGGGGCGTGTTGATAATCTCCTGCAGCAGCTGTCGAGCGTACGGTCCTCGTCGTAGGCAGTTGTATTCCGCCTCGCTCGTGCCGTTGATCTTAGCCCACGCGGAAGCTGAATCCTGAAGCCAGGCAGTGCAGTTCGCGGGAAGGCAAAAGATCCAGGTATTCTGCCTCATCAGGGCGACCATCTGGCGCAAATCAAGGCCACAGTTGGAGAGGCTACGCTGGTAGGCCACAAGGATCGAGGACAATCCTTCGCAGCCGGTCGCTCTTCTGGCGAGGAGCCGTGCAGGATGGCACCATGGCGTCATCCATAAGCTAGCCGCAAGGGCTAATTTCCGAAGTGTTGTCTGTAGTTGGAAGCGCTCCAACGTAAGGACGCCGAAACCACCATCCCTGCGTGGAGCGCACAAGTCGTTCAATCGGACTCGCGACCTCGCTGTGCCCCAAAGGGCAGTCCTCAAGAGGGCTTTGGTCCATCTCTATATGATGGGAGGGGCGGGGCAAACAAAAAGTAAGGGGCGCAGGAGGGGCACCGCGAACGCGTTCCACACTGCGGCCCGCTCCTGCAAGTAAAACTTGCCTTCCAGGAACGGGGCAATCGCCGTCTCGACTTTTTGGAGGCAGCTGGACCACGCTTCCGCAGGGGAGTAGTCACCCAACGGCACAACAAGGTACTTGAAGCACCTCGCAGTGGGGATCCCCAGACGGACCCAGTCCTGCTGCCCTGCCCACGCCGCACCTATTGGCACAACCGACGACTTCGCCCTGTTAACTTGCAGTCCGGTCCCGCGGCTGAGCAGATCGAAGAAGTCTCCGACCTCCTTTGGCGGGGTGGACATTGGCAACAAGAGCAGAAGATCGTCGGCGTACGCTGCTATGGAGGGCGTGCCGGGACACGAGCTCGGCAAGGGGGCCAAAGTCACTCTGTACGCTCTGAGCACCAAATGAAAGTAGGTGCTGAAGTGCACAAGGTTGAGACTATCTCCCTGCCATATGCCGCGCCGCAAGGGCACACCATACAATTTCTGACTGCTAAAATGGATTGAGATTATCGCATTGCGCCAGCAAGAGCACAGGTAGGAAATCAGGGAGGGTGGGAAGCCCATGCGACTCAGGAGCTCCAAGAGGAGTTCCTGGTGTACACAGTCGAACGCCTTGTGGAAATCGACTGCGAGCGCTAGGGCCCCCTTCCCCGTTCGGGGGTCCCTTTCCAGCCCGGCTGGCGGCCCCAATGTGGGGTTGCCGACTTTCCCTATCCCTTTCTTTTCTCTTCTCTGCAGGTGCACCCATGTGCTTGCGAAGAAGAGGTTGGCAACCATACGTAGCCGGGGAACAGCATAAGTGTGCTCCGGGCTAATTACGGATTCTGCCACCTGCCACAGACACGAAGCTTATAGCCCTGCTATCAACTTGGAGTCCGTATTCACGATCGCGAATGGATGCCAGTTCTTTAAATCCCTGAGGTCTCCCCCTTTTGGAAGGAGCCTCACTCTGGCTGACCGAAACGAGGCGGGAACATCGCCTTCGTCTAGGATCAGCTTGATCAACTTAAGCAGCAGGGGTGTCAGCTCTTCCGCGAAGCTCTGAAAGAACTGCGCGGGCAAGCCGTCTTCCCTTGGAGCTTCACGCCTCTTGAGCCTTTTGATACCGGCGAGAATTTCGCCGGTGGTAAAAGGCTCGTCTAGGCTTTCCATCTCCTCCTCATCTGATGCCAAGGCGCCATCCGGAAGCAAGCGCCGAGAAGCGTTTCGATCCGGGGGCGCCTTGGCGTAAAGGTAGGAATAAAAACTCCGCAGGAGATGCTGTACCGACGCCGGGAACGAACATTCCCGGTCCTGGTCGTCCACCAAGCTGGCCGACCCGGGTTGCCAGGCTTGGCGTTCGGTCCCGGCGCGGTACTCGGCCAGGCGACGGACATTAGGGGTTCTCTGGTATTTACGAGCCTGTAAATCGGCCCGCTGGTTGCGAGCACCCTCGCCGAATACGGGGGGCAGGCGATCCAGGGGTAACTGCTCACAGAACTAGCGGACCGATTCCTTAAAAAGCACCCAGTCCTGGAGATGCCGGAGCGTCGAGCGGACGTGTCTTTTCGTTGCTCCTGAGTTCCATTTCCGTTGGTGCTTGTGCGTGGTGCGGGTGGAGGATTAGGCAGAAATGCCTGATACCACCACCGGTGAGGATCCGGGGGCGATGACCTCATTGCCACCGGAGCAGATGGAGGTGGGAGCTCCCGCATCAGTGGAGGCTCCCGCCAGCACGGATGCGCCCCCGGCCCTAACCAGGACTTGGAACGCCGTGGCTGCGGCACCTACGCCAGCGGCTATGGCGGAAATGCGCGCTTACCTGGAGGAGGGGTATAACCCACCCCTTCTATATAAGGTAGACAGTCTATATTCTCCCGAGAACGCGCGCGCCTTCTCACAGGCGATGCGCGTTCTCGGCGTACAGAAAGAGGAGCTTCTGGCTATGTCCGTCAGAAGCGGGGTTCAATTTGTTGAAGTTATCTGCAAGGAGGCAACTCTTGCGCAGAGACTTCTGCGAACTCCCGTAAGTATGGGCAGCCGGAGGCTTCTCCCAATAACAGAAGACCGGTCGGTGATCATTCACCTGACCGGTATCACGTTCCGGATGACGAAGGAGGCCGTCCGGAACAAATTGGAAAAACTCGCAACTGTCCACGCGCAGTGGGGCAAGCCTACTCCTCTTGTCGATTACGACGGGTTGCTTGACGGCCTGGGTGCAGCGGGAGTGACGGTTCGCGAGAGATGTGAGATTCCCCACAAACTCACCGTCAACGGTGAATCCGTTGACGTGTGGTACGTGGGGAAACCCAAGTTTTGCGGCTGCTGCAGCAGTTTTGGTCACCTTAAAATGAGGTGTCCGAGCGTGCAGTGCCAGCAATGCAAACAAGCGGGGCACACCGGTCAGGTGTGCCCCCAAAACACAGTCTGCGTCGTGTCCGCGAAAAACGCGAGAAAGCGCGCGGCAAAAAAGAGAAAGAAGCTGGCAGCTCGTGCTGCTGCTAAGGAGGTCACCTCCGCCACCAAGGCGAAGGCCAGCCCCGAGACTCCGGCGAAAGACGCCGAAAAGGTCGAGGGCGAGGGTCAAGAGCCAGGGTGGCATAAGGTCGACCCCAAGAAAAACTCCTATTAGAAGGGAAAGAACGTGGCGAAACGGAGCGAAACCGCTCTGCGCCGCGATAAAATTAAAAGCTGCTGCGTCGTTGTATAGCGGATTCCCGCCATCGACGAATGCGGCGCTAAAGAACTCGCTGCTGCCCCTGCTCAACCCTCCGTTGACAAAGTCAACAAGGAGGGGAGCGAGGCGGCGGCGTCCGTCATCGAGCCCACGCTCGATGACGTCGCCTTCGAGCGCGCCGCGGAGGAGCTGGCTGCCTCGTTGCAGCCGGTTGCCCCCAAGGCTGGCAAGAAGGCCGTCAGGCGTCCGGCTTCCCCTCAGGAGTCGGCCACTTCCGACCCCGAGGTGAAGGCCGGAAACACAGCATCCATCTCCGCGGCACCCCGCAAAAAGGCAGGACGAAAGTTCACAATGCCCCGGAAGATCGTCTCCCCCGACGAAGGGGAAGAGATGGCTTCCGGTAGCGAGGGTGCCATGAGCGTGGGAAACTCCCGGGACCCGTCGCCCGAGAGAATTCCACGCTCGGACACGGAGGGGATGGTGAGGATGGAGGCCGAACAGGTACCCCAGGCGCCTGAAGAGGCCTCCGTCCTCGTTCCGATGGTCCTCGTACCGATGGACCTTTCGTACACCTGCCCCGCGGCAGGTGCCGCAACGCCACTTTCCCAGCCATAATGCCGGGAATCGCCTCTCGCCGTCGTCTTCTGATCGCCTGTTGGAACGTGAACGGGCTAAGCGACGACGGCAAGAGGCGTGACGTGGCCGCCACCCTGGCATCCTTCGACCTGGTGCTGCTGCAGGAGATCCACGTGATCTCGGCAGATCAAGCCCGGGTGATCGAACGGATCTCGGGTGGGCGGCTGTTGTGGCGTTGCGGCACCGCGAAATCAAGCGGTGTCGCCTTCCTGCTTCGGCCAGCCATCGAGTCCGCAATAAAGGACGTTCGGTTCGATGACGCTGGTCGCGTCGGTCAGTTGACTCTCAGCTGGTCCGACTCTATCGACCTGGTCGTCACCAACCTATACGCTCCTAGCGAAAATAACGCGTTAAAGGCGAAGGCAAGAAGGGAATTCTACCTTGCCCTGAGACGCGATTGGCTGACCGATGCAGGAGTTCGCTAAGCGCACCTGATCGCAGGTGATTTCAACCTGCGCCTGCTTTCAGGTGCGCCGGATACACTGAACGACCGCGTCAACGAGTTGTGCGCAGAAATGAACACGCGCAACTTGTTGGCCGGGGACACGGCCATGGAAAGCAGCATCGATTACGTGTACCTTGATCAGCACCTATGCTCTCGGGTGGGCAGGCCCGGAAAGGTACCATCCGAGCTGTCGGACCATGGTCGGATCATGTTCGAAGTGCGTCCGCGCGACAAGGGCCCCCCCTCGTCAGCGTGGCGTCTGCCAGGGGACTGGCTGAAGTTTCCCGACGCGGCGGATCACCTCCGCGCGTTTATTCGGAGCTTCAGGATGCAGACACTTCAGGACTGGGACCGCTTCAAGCGGTCGGTCCAGGAGTTCTGCGACCAGTTCCCCCTGCATCGCCTACCTGCGGGTTTTGGGGAGGGGCCGCGTAACGAAAGGTGCTATCTTCAGGCCCGACGTTACGCCAGAACCCCCGACATGCGCAGGTTAGCAGAGTACCGAGCGGGAGCCGAGAGGCAAGCCTCGTAATCCGGATCGGCCAGCTTGCTGGACGACCAGGGCCGGGAGCACTCGGTTCCCGCTCAGAAACGCGGGATAGTAAGAAAATTTTACTCCTCGCTGTACGCCAGGGCGCCTCCGGAGCGAGACGTCTCACGACTGCTGCTTCCGGAAGGTGCTCCAGCGATCGGGGAGGAGGAGAAAAGAAGCCTCGACGGGCCTTTTACGATGGACGAGATCCTCTCGGCCATCGGAAAGTTCAAGAGGCGGAAGGCTCCAGGGGAGGACGGCCTGCCCGCGGAGTTTTACCAAACTTTCGCGGCTGAGCTTACTCCCCTGGTACATCAGCTCACCTTGCTGATCCGTGAAGCAGGTGACGTTCCCACCTCGTTTCGTTCAGCAAAGGTGCGGCTCCTCCCAAAGGGAGGAGACCTAAGGAGCATGAACAACTGGCGTCCCATCACAATAGTGAATGCGGACGCCAAGTTGATAGCCGAGATGTGGGCAGAGCGCCTAGCACGGGTCGCCAACATCTTCATCAGCCCGGAACAGACTTATGCTGTTCCCGGGCGGAGCATGGAGGCGAACCTGTTCAACGTTTCCACATGGTTAGAGCTCCAACAAGAAAGAAGCTTATTGAGCAGCCGGAATTCCGGTGCGTCCGTTGGCGGGAGACGGAACGGTTGGGTGGGGAAGGGAGCCCTTGCGGTCGCTGTCGACTTGCGTAAAGCATTCGACAGCGTCGACCAGAATCTCCTGCTGGAGCTTCTAGAACGCTTGGGCTTCCCGGCCTCTTTGTTGGCCTACCTGCGCTCCAGCTGGCGCGACGCGCTCATTAATGTTCTTTTCAGCGGGCAAACCGTGCACGGAGTACCGTTGCGACGCGGCATACGGCAGGGAGACAGCCTGAGCCCCCTGCACTTTAGCGCCTTTTTCGAATTGGTGCTGAGAGCGTACAGGGAGACTCTTGCGCACCTGCCGTTCGATTGCCCCGGTACGCCTGCGGTTTCGGCGTACGCGGACGATCTTCTGCTGCTGCTGCTTATGTCCACCCCGGCTGCGGCGGTCGAGGACTTCTTCGACCTGCTGAGTCGTGGAACAGGACTGACGGTGAACAGGGCGAAGTCGTCCGTAATGCCAGTCGGAGCGGCGTGGGCAGGGCAGCAGGACTGGGTCCGTTTGGGGATCCCCACGGTGAGTTACTTCAAGTACCTTGGTGTGCTGTTGGGGGAGTACTCCCCTGCGGAAGCGTGGTCAGCCGGACCGGTCTGCCTTCAGAAGGCTCAGGCGGCGATCGGCCTGTTCCAGGACGGCAGGTTCTACCTGCAGGAACGGGCCGCGGCGTGGAACGCGTTTGCGGCCCCCCTCCTTCGCCCCTTGCTTTTTGTTTGCGCCCCCTCAGCGGAGTCAAAGAAGTGGACGAAGGACCTCCTGAGGATCGCCCTTTGGGGCAGAGGGAGGCCCCGAGTCCGTCTTTCCGACTTGTGCGCTCCTCGTCGGGATGGTGGTCTGGGCCTCCTGACGTTGGAGCGGCTGGAGCTACAGCTCCAGTTCCGAGTTGTTGCCTTTATGGCAGGAAATTGGTGCACCCCTTGGTGCCTCCCTGCACGTCTCCTCGTCGAGAGGGCCACCGGCAATGCGGGACTCTCGTCCTACTTTGCACTCCGAAGCCCCATCTGCCACTGCGGACTTCGACTTCGGAGGGCGGCCAAGCTCGTGAAGAACAACTCGGCGCGGATCCTCGTACACCCCGCGAACGGTCCTGCCTGGTTGCAGGAAACCGTCAGCACGTGGGCGATGATTCAGGAGCAGAGCCCGCAACACGAGCGAATAGCTCTGTTCGGGCCGCATGCCCGCCGCACACTCCGAGAAATCATCGAGAATCCCCGAAGGACAGCGTGGGCACAAAGAACCTCCCTTGCTGCGGTACTGCCTACCCTACGGGAACATCTGAGCAGCGACGTCGCGGCACAATGGGAGGTAACTGTGAAGATCGCCAGCAGGGCAGAGAAGATCGGAGATTGGAGAACGGGTCAGCTCACCAACGCTGCGACCCCGATGACCACCGCAAATGGACTTTTGCGCTGGGGAGAGCTACTGGATGTTCCAGAGGAACATCTCGAGTGGCCTCCGGTGCTCATGGACTCGCGCACCCTGCCCATGAAGTGGCAACAGTCGGCACTGATGGTGTTGCATTGGGAGCTTCCTTGCAACGCCCGCCGACACCACTGGACGTGGGGGGGTGTCAACCCTAATTGTGTCAGGTGCGGGGAGAGGGAATACCTCCCCCACCTGTTAGTGGATTGTGTTGCCCTCCGTTTCTTGTGGGAACGCTTTTTTGCAGCCCTGGGGATCCCCGGAGGCAACCCCAGAGACGCTTTGCGCCCCCTCTTCGTCCGTGACGCCCTGCCTCCAGCAACCTCGCTTGCAGCCCTGTGCTGCCTACGCGGGATCGTCGTGGCATGGAGCAAAGCGACAAGAGGATCCAGCGACAGGGATGCCAACGTGTATGCTGCCCGTTTCCTCAGGATGGCGACGCGATGGCCCCATCTGGAACCACACAAGCAGAAACAGCTTGCCGGCATCCTCCAGAGGATGACGGACCCTCCCAGCAGACTGTGATCCCTTCCCGCTCCCTCCCTGATTTTTGTTTATTTTTTGTTTTCTTTTTGTTTCGTTCCCCCTCCCCTCTGCTGCCGAGGTCGACCGCGCCGGTCTGCGCACCGGTAGCCCGGCAGGCTATATCTTTCCAGGGCGTGGCTGGACTACTGGTCCAGTCACAGATTGTATAAGTTTATTCGTTAGAATAAACGTCCCGGCGCACCCGGGTTTCAATGAAGATTCCGGAGCGTCGAGCGGACGTGTCTTTTCGTTGCTCCTGAGTTCCATTTCCGTTGGCGCCTGTGCGTGGTGTGGGTGGAGGATTAGGCAGAAATGCCTGATATCACCACCGGTGAGGATCCGGGTGCGATGACCTCATTGCCCCCGGAGCAGATGGAGGTGGGGGCTCCCGAATCAGTGGAGGCTCCCGCCAGCACGGACGCGGCCCCGTCTCTACCCAGGGCTTGGAACGCCGTGCCTGCGGCACCTACTCCAGCGGCTATGGCGAAAATGCGCGCTTACCTGGAGGAGGGGTATAACCCACCCCTTCTATATAAGGTAGGCTGTCTATATTCTCCCGAGAACGCGCGCGCATTCTCACAGGCGATGCGCGTTCTCGGCGTACAGAAAGAGGAGCTTCTGGCTATGTCCGTCAGAAGCGGGGTTCAATTTGTTGAAGATATCTGCAAGGAGGCGACTCTTGCGCAGAGACTTTTGCGAACCCCCGTAATTATGGGCAGCCGGACGCTTCTCCCAATTACTGAAGACCGGTCGGTGATCATTCACCTGACCGGTATCACGTTTCGGATGACGAAGGAGGCCGTCCGGAACGAATTGAAAAAATTCCCAAACGTCAACGCGCTGTAGGGAAAGCCTACTCCTTTTGTCGATTACGACGGGTTGCTTCACGGCCTGGGTGCAGCGCGAGTGACGGTTTCCGAGGGATGTGAGGTTCCCCACAAACTCACCGTCAACGGTGAATCCGTTGACGTGTGGTACGTGGGGAAACCAAAGTTTTGCGGCTGCTGCAGCAGCTTTGGTCACCTTGAAATGAGGTGTCCGAGCGTGCAGTGCCAGCAATGCAAACAAGCGGAGCACACCCGTCTGGTGTGCCCCCAAAACACAGTCCGCGTCGTGTCCGCGAAAAACGCGAGAAAGCGCGAGGCTAAAAAGAGGAAATAGCCGGCAGCTCGTTCTGCTGCTAAGGAGGTCACTTCCGCCACCAAGGTGAAGGCCAGCCCCGAGACCCCGGCGAAAAACGCCGTAAAGGTCGAGGGCGAGGGTCAAGAGCCAGGGTGCCAGAAGGTCGATCCCAAGAAAAACTCCCATAAGAAGGGAAAGAACGTGGCGAAACGGAGCGAAACCGCTCTGCGCCGCGAAAAAATTAAAAGCTACTGCGTCGTTGTAAAGCGGATTCTCGCCATCGACGAATGCGGCGCTAAAGAACTCGCTGCTGCCCCTGCTCAACCCTCCGTTGACAAAGTCAACAAGGAGGGAAACGAGGCGGCGGCGTCCGTCATCGAGCCCACGCTCGATGACGTCGCCTTCGAGCGCGCCGCGGAGGAGCTGGCTGCCTCGTTGCAGCCGGTTGCCCCCAAGGCTGGCAAGAAGGCCGTCAGGCGTCCGGCTTCCCCTCAGGAGTCGGCCACTTCCGACCCCGAGGTGAAGGCCGGAAACACAGCATCCATCTCCGCGGCACTCCGCAAAAAGGCAGGACCAAAGTCCACAATGCCCCGGAAGATCGTCTTTCCCGACGTAGGGGAAGAGATGGCTTCCGGTAGCGAGGGTGCCATGAGCGTAGGAAACTCCCGGGACTTGTCGCCCGAGAGAATTCCACGCTCGGACACGGAGGGGACGGTGAGGATGGAGGACGAACAGGTACCCCAGGCGCCTGAAAAGGCCTCCGTCCTCGTACCGTGGACCTGTCCTACACCTGCCCCGCAGCAGGTGCCGCGACGCCACTTTCCCTGCCATAATGCCGGGAATCGCCTCTCGCTTTCGTCTTCTGATCGCCTGTTGGAACGTGAAAGGGCTAAGCGACGACGGCAAGAGGCGTGACGTGGCCGCCACCCTGGCATTCTTCGACCTGGTGCTGCTGCAGGAGATCCACGTGATCTCCGCAGATCAAGACCGGGAGATTTCTCACCCGGTCACGCCGGGGCGTTTATTCCATATAACATAACCAAAAAAAGCAATTATACAAAATAAACCAGTTGAAAACCAAACTTTCAACCGAGGACTGAACAAAAATGAAGAGAATATTGCTGGCACGCAGGCCAGAGTAATAGTTTCTTGAACGGTGTGGGGGGGCGGGAAACACAAAGAAACCAGAATAAAATAAAAACAATGAATAAGGAGGACGGGATAAGGTTCTTTGAGATCGCTCTGGAAGACACGGGGGTAAAAGCATGAGCACCGAAAATTTTATCGAGCGAACGGGGACGGGGTATGAGTGGGCGAGAGGTCGCAGAGGTCACCGGATTACGCCGTTCTCAAAGGTGTGTAAACTGGCGATGTATGCCGGTGATGTCCTCATTCACCTTGTCACGAAGATGAGACCACCTTGAAGCCTTCTCCATGAATTGAGCTGCAAGCAGGTGAGCCTCCCTTCGCTGCGATGACAACTCCAGGGCGTAGCGGGCCTTCACTATGGCGCGAACGCAACACATGGTTGCGACAATCGCGCCAACCGAAAGTCCATTTCTGCTGAAGAAGCGCCGCAGCACATCAATGGCAGTGCCTCCTTGTGGCATGATGGCCGAAGTAAGCCTTCGCCACAGTTCCCGGAGCTCACCGCAGTCCAGCAAAAGGTGCGGAAAAGACTCGATCTCTCCGCACCTTAAACAGTTTGGCAAAGCAGCTCTTCCGAAAACGATGCTTTGCTGCCTATTACAGTCCAATGCACAATGTAAAAAGAGCAGCACATCTTGTTCCCACTTTAGGGGACACGCAGAGCTGTCCAAACAAACGGAAACAACCACTATCTCTTCGAAGGGCACACTTATATGTTCGCTCCACCGAAGCAGTCCCTTTGCCTGATTCCGAGGTGTGGCGGCTTGCACCAGCTCCTTTGTCGTCCAGCTGCCGAGGAGCTTACTGACTCTTGCTATTTTGCAGGAGAACTCTTATTCCGCCGGTAGGCAACCGTCGTTGCTTGCCCTGAGGGAAGACAGCGCTACGGCGAGTGGTGTGGCGGCCAGACGATCCGACAACTTCTTGTGCTGCATGACTTCGTCCATTTGATGACTGAGGAGAAGTCGCAGGCGTCGAAGATCTTCCGGGCGCGTTCATTCGGAAGCTGCCCACGATGAAAAAGATTCCTGCCGCCATGAATTATTGTTCATGGGGCGGCAGGAGATCCAGCTTTGGACTTCCAGCAGTGAGGACAGCTGCCTCAGCGGGAAGCCAAACCCTATTCTGCTGTGCCGAATGTGGGGTAGCAACGAAAGCAGTCCCTCGCTTCCCGTGTAACGCCTCAGTATAAGGCGTGCGGGTAAGCACCACGGCGTAAACCACAGCTTGGCACAGAGCCGCAGCATGCGAAACTGCACCTGCAGTTCGATGCTGTTTAAGTCGAGGATGCCCAAGCCTGCATCCTGACGCGGCGCCACCAAGTCTTTAAGTCTAACACGGGATCTTGCAGCGCCCCACGACGCTTTGCGTAGAAGGCGCTGCGCCCAGACTTTGACTTCCTAGGGGGGTGGACAAACAAAAAACAGGAAGCGGAGGAGGGGGGCAACGAAGGTGTTCCAGATGCAGGCCCGTTCCGGCAAGACGAAGTCGCCTCCTGAAAACGGGCCAAGTGCACGCTCTGCCTTCCGAAGGCAGTCCGACCACGCTTCTGAGATGCACAAGTCGCCCAACGGCACGCCAAGGTAACTGAGGTACCTAACCGTGGGTATCTCCAGGTCGATCCAGTCGGACTGCTTCTCCCACGTCGCACCCACCGGAACAACCATACACTTACTCCTGTTAACGCTCACGCCCGCACCGCGACGAATCAACTCAAAGAAGTCTTCAAGCGATGTCGCCGGGGTGGACATGGGCAACAGGAGAAGCAGGTCGTCGGCACAGGCTGCCACGGCCGGCGTACCTGGACAGGAGCTCGGCAGGTTGGCTAGCGTCAGCCTGTAAGCCTCCAGCACCAATTCAAAATAGATGCTGAAGAGCAGCGGGCTTAAGCTGTCACCCTGCCTAATTCCTCGTCGTACCGGCACGCCGCACACACGACAGCCACTGAAAACAATGGATGTAATCGAGTGACGCCAGCAGGAGCGCAAGTACGCCAACAGGGATGCCGGAAGACCCAGACGTTCCAAAAGCTCAAGAAGAAGCTTTTGGTTCACGCAATCGAAAGCTTTGTGTAGATCGACTGCAGCCGCGAAGGCTCCCGGTGTCTCCCTTTGCGTCCCGCGCCTCCATCGGTGAGAGATCAAAGGCGTCGCTTCCGCACGACGATCCACCGCCACACGATGCTGCAATTGCAGCCATGTGCGGATGAACAAGAGATTCGCGTCCATGGACCACCCAGGAACAGCGTACGTCTGCTCCGGACTTACCAAGAATTCCGCGATCCTACCCATCCGCGCCACCCAAAGTTTCGAGAACAACTTGACGTCCCAATTCACTAATGTGATCGGATGCCAGTTGTTCAGTTGGCGCAAATCTCCGCCTTTCGGCAGTAGACGCACCTTCGCTGAGCGAAACGAGGCGGGGACATCGCCCGAGTCTCGCATCAGCGACGAGAGTTGGAGCACCAGGGGGATGAGCTCCGCCGCAAAACACTGAAAGAATTCCGCGGGGAGCCCATCTTCGCCTGGCGCTATCGTCTCTTGAGCCCCGAGATGGCCGAGGAAATTTCCTCTCCCGTGAAGGGCTCATCAAGACGCGCGCGTTCTTTCTCGTCTACAACAGGTGCATCAATCGGCAGAAGCAGCCGAGAGAGGCTGCGTTCTTACTCTTCTCTGCTTACAGAGAAGAGTAATAGCGCCTGACTATCCGTCGCACGTCGGCTGGAGCCGAGCATTCCCGGTTCTGGTCGTCGAGCAGAACTGTCGCCCCTGACTGCCAGACCTGGCGCTTGCCCTTGGCCTTGTACTCGGATAATCGACCGACGTCCGCGCGCCTGGAAAAGGAGCGGGCCTGCAGAAAATCTCTGCTTTGGCTATGCCCTCTCCGAAGCGGCGCGGAAGTTAGTGCAAGGGAAACCGGCAGCAGAACTCGCGGACCGATCTTTTCAGATCGTCCCAGTCCTCGAGCTCACTTATGGCAAAGCCGAGGATGTACTGGCGAAGATGCTCAGCCGCCTCCGGGTGGCTTAGCCAGTCTGCCGGCATCCTCCAAAAACAGTTTGGAGGCCCCTTGCCTGGCGGGAGCAACTCGAACTCGAGCCTGTTGTGGTGTGAAAGCACGGACGGCACGGGACCTCTCCGACCCACTCGACAGAGCAAGTGTTCATCAAGGTATACGTGGTCCGGCGTTGCTGCCATAACAGGGTCGCTAGCGAACAAGGTGCACGCGTGCACGGACGCGCACATCTCTTCCGCTAGCAACTTTTCCCTTTTGTGGGATCTATTCTCGGAAAGCAGGTGGACGTTAAAGTCCCCCGCAATGAGATGGGCAACAATAGGGTGAGATCGAGTGAGCCAATGGCTTTGAAGGGTACCGAAGAACTCAATCCTTTCGGCTTTTCGTCCAGCACCGCTCGGCGCGTACACGTTGGTTACGACAAGGTCGATCGACTCGGACCACTTAAGTACAAGCTGTCCCACTCGACCTTCCGTGTCGAAACGAACGCTGCGCAGCGCTTCCGCCAAAGTTCCTTGCACGAGGAAAGCGACGTTCTACGTAGGTGCAACGCTGCACCTATAAAGTAGCGTTCCGCCCGCGCGCCGTTCGATTTGGGCAGCCTGCTCACCGGAGATGCTGTGAATCTCCTGCAGGAGCGTCAAGTCGAAAGCGCGCAGAGCGTCAGCCACTAGTCGCCTCTTCTCCTCGTGTTGGAGCCCGTTGACGTTCCAAGACGTCACGGCAACACGACGAGAAGACGCGATTGCCCTCATCACGGTTGGGAAAGCGAGGCCGTGGTGCTCGCCTCAGCCGACAAGCGGGCAGTAAGCACCACGACGGGCTGGAGGGCGCGGTCGCCACCGGCCTCAACTGTGCTGCACGTAATCGAGTGCTTCTCCCTGGGTGCAGAACCTATTGGTTCCAGGGTGAGCACTCGCCGTTCCTCGGCGAGTGTGTCACGCCTACGGTCTTCATCCCTGCGGGCGCTCGCTCCCACGCGAGTTACGCGTCGTTCGTCGGCGCAATCGGACTCCTTTGCGAAGTCTGATGCTCGCACGATCGACGTGCGCTTGCATCCGTCCGATTGCACCGGAATGGTCTTCTCGGAGGTCACAGAAGTGGACTTGCACGCGTTGAAGGCGCTGGCTTTTTCCTGAGAAGAGGCACAAGCCGCACGTGTTTCCGTATTCGCTCGACTGCTCTTTCCTTTAGAAGAGCTCAGGGATGGATGTTGCGAAGCCTTTTTTAATAATTTTTCTTTCCTCCTCTCCACAACTTTCCATTCGCCTTCGCGATTTTCGGAGGCTTCCGCGACAGTAGTTGCGGAAACCTCCGGGATTTTCGCTGCGTTCTCTGGGGGCGTTGCTTTCGCTACGCCTTTGAAATGCAGCAACGGAGTCACCTTCTTGACAGTCGGGAGATTGCTCCTCTCCTTCCAAGTCGCTGAACTTGCTCCGCGGCTCACAGTATTGTGCGCTTGACAAAGTAATCAGTTAATTGTGCTCGTGTGTGCTTGAGAGGGGAAGTTTTCCAAACGAAACTAAAAAAAAGAAGCGGCGAGGAGATCGCGGCAAAAGACCTGCAGTGATCCCGTGCAGCAAGACCAGCTGCCAGGATGCAGGCACCTAGAGGAGGAGTGGAGAGACCGTCGTCCCCCATGGAAGCCATGGAGGCAACGTGCGACAACGGCGAGGCGGTGGCAGGCATGCCGAGGATCGCGCCCGCGGCGGGCTTTGCTGCGCCGGCGGCGGCAATGCCAAGGGTGGTGCCCGCGGCGACGACGGCGGAGGTCGTGCCCACGGCGGCGACGCCGAGGATCGTGCCCGCGGCGGGGAAGGTCGCGTCTGCGGCGGCGATGCCGAGGGTGCCGCTCGCGGCGGCAAAGGTGGCGACGTCGAGGGTTGCGCTCGGAGCGGCGGCGTCCCAGGGAGGACCTGCGGGCATCCACGCGGTTCAGGGCGAGACGCCATCTGGTTTGGCTGCGGAGGCGCAGCCCTTTTCCTATGCGTCGGTGGCGGCTGGACAAGCGAGTGTCCACCCACCAAGAAAATTCGGGAAGCCGCTATGCGGTAAAGTCCAAAAGGTGGATCGGCCGATCGTTGAGTTAGGGCCGAATGTAGAGCCCATCATTTTCAAAACTGGGCTGATCAAGTTCAGTAATATCAGGGAGCTCTATCTGTCCCTCGATAAAACGTACATGAATTTTGATCGCATACAGGCGATCATACCAGCAAACAACGGGTTCACAGTCTTCACAGACTGTGAAAAGATTAGAGAGCGATTGATCCAGAAGAGGATCAATATACAAGGGAGGATGGTTTGTGGTGTTGGCGAGATGCCATACACAACCGTCTTTCTGAACGGCATTACCATCCTCACACCGCAACTAACGGTGTGGAACTTTTTGGAGCAGTATGGGGAAGTTCTGGACCTTGAATTCCAGAACTTCTCTGGAAATATATTTTCTGGCGACATGATCGCAATAATGAAGTTGAAAGAGGGAGCTGTGATCCCTGGATTAGCCGTTCTTGACGAACAATCCCAGGGAGTGAACGTGCGTTACCGGCAACCGCCGATATTCTGCACAGGGTGCAAGCAGTTCGGCCACAGGGCCGGCTCTTGCCCAACGTGTCGTTGTTTCCGCTGGGGCAAAGTAGGACATAAAGTCTGAAACTGCCCGCAGCCGGAGGTGTGCTTCTTCTGCAAGAAACACGGACATGCCAAATGGAGCTGTGGAGTTTGCAAACTGCAGAATGATTAGAGGCCTCTAGCCCGTGAGAGAGAGAAACACCAAGGAGGCGGAACAGCCTCAGAAGGCAGGAAGGCCGAAGAAGGTGGAAGAAGCCGTCCCGGAATCGGAAGACGGCTTCATACAGGTAGGGAAGAAAGGAAAGAGGAGGATGCTCGTCAAGGAGCAAGAAACCCCTCTCATTCTACAAGGTGAAGAGCAAGAAGGCGAGAAGATGGAGGTAGCGCAGGAAGGCGCGAAGGAAGAGAGACAGGAAGCCACTAAAGTGTCGCAGCAGGCTCTGGAGACTACAAAGGTGTTGGCAACACAGGCGGAGGAGATCATGGAGGTGCAGAGCGGTCCTCAGCAAGAGAAAATCTTGCAGAAGATCTGCACTGCACAAGAGAACATCAACCAGGTGGTGGAGGTCGCTGAACGCGAGAAGTTAGATAAACAGCTTCTCGACGTGAAGGCGAACTTCTGCGCCAAGATCCAGCTAGAGACGCTATCTCAAAAACCTATCGCGCGGGCCGAACACTCGACGGAGGAGGCGGAAGTAACGGACCTCACTGGAACAGAGAGTGACGCCGGCAGCAAGAAGGTCGCTGCTTCTTCATTGTCTGGAAGAGCACGCTCTCTCAGACAGAAGAAGCTCAGCAAGGCAAAAAAATACGTCTTCCCCTTTTATAGCTTCTTCCCTATCGACCGCCAGGAGGATGAACATCGCCTCCTGGAATGTAAACGGTATGGTCGACCAGGGAAAAAGAAAAAGGATTGTGCGGACCATCGCACAACAAGACATAGTGTGCCTACAGGAGACCCACAAGATAGGTCTCGAGATTAGTCAGCAAATGGAACGGCGATTCAACAGGAAGATTTTCGTCAGCGACGGAGAACGGAACACGCAGGGTGTCGCGGTCCTAATAAAGAACAAATTGGCCCCCACTATTCTGGAAGTGTTCTGTCCCCAACCCGGACGAATCATCGGCGTGCGACTGGCCTGGTCCGCTACTGTTCACCTCATCCTGGTGAACGTGTACGGGCCGCACAGGCTAAAACGTCGTTGAGCGGAGGCGCTGAATGCAGCACTCCGTGAAAAGGTTGCTTCAAAGGACGTCGTGATTGTTGCTGGCGATCTCAACATATTGGATGAGATCACTCACTGCGAAGACGCCAGAGGAAGGACGGCGTATCGGCAGTTATCCGACGAGTTCGGACTGGTGTAACGATCTGCAAGTCACAAGCCGATCGATCACGTCCTGCACAGCACCGAACTTGGGAATCGCATCCAGGGTTTTCGACACATTATGACCAGGGTGTCCGATCACCCCCTGGTGCGGTTTTCCCTAAGAACGGAGAATCCTCGGGGGAGGCAAGGCACCAGGGCAGCACTCATCAGCATGCCCGCCTGGTTCGAAACCCATCCCGGACATCAGGCTGTCCTGGAGACGATTCTGAAGGCAACAACAATCCGAAGAGTCGCCGACTGGGACAGCCTGAAACACAGGATACACCTGTTTGCAAACATGCAGTTCGGAGATAGGCGCTTGAGGCAGGAGGCGTAACGGGAGCTGAACATCCAAGATCGCTCACTCTCAAAGTACTTCGATCAGTACGAGAGACGGTACGTCCTCAATAACATAATAGAGGAAGTCGGCGTGCTGGAGAAGAGAAATCTGGCAACAGATATCTTCTGCATCCAGTACGACGGTCAAGAGCGACAGTCGTCTGGGGACATCGTGGATGCCTTTCAAAGGCATTACACGAAACACTTCAGGCGACAACAGCTGTGTCGCTCTAGTCAACAGGCCTTCTTGAGCTATCTCGAGAAGAGGATCGACGACCTCCAGCGGAACAGACTGGAGGAGGAATTCTCCGAAGACGAGGTGAAGACTGCGTTTGGTCAACTACGCAAGGACGTGGCAGCGGGCTCTGACAGCGTACTCATCACTCACTATCAGCGGTACTTGCATGCCTACCTGCGTTTGTTCCACCAGTTGACCCTCTGCATCCGTGAAGAAGGAAGACTTCCACAGTCCTTCTACGAGAGTCGGATGAGATTGTTGCCTAAAGGAGGCGACCTCACGCAGGTCGCTCAATGGAGGCCAATCTCGATCCTGAACTCGGATGCCAAGTGGTTGGCGAAGATCTGGTCCAACCGCTTTGGCAAGGTCATGTCGAGGCTCATCTCTCCGGTCCAAACGTGTGCAGTCCCTGGACGTTACATGTCGGACAATGTCATGTGTGCCAAGGCCACCGTCGGACTCAGCCGATACGTCGGCGAGAATCTGGCGCTGGTGTTCACTGACAAGGAGAAGGCTTCCGACTCCATCGACCATGGGATGCTGCTGAAGGTTCTGGAGAAGCTAGGCCTTCCGGAACACTTCAGCAACTTCGTGAGGGTGGTACTCCAGAACCAGTACTGCCGAATCAAAATCAACGGCCAGGAGACGGCAGCAATCAGGATGGAACGAGGAGTCCGACAGGGCGACTCGCTAAGTTCGATGCTGTTCGTCATCTACATGGAGGCGTTATCGTCCTTTATCGAGAAGAGCGGACGACTGCAAGGCATAACAATCGATGGCCAGCGTCTTACCCATCTTGCATACGCTGATGATCTACTCTTCTTTATCAAGGGAGAGAGAAATCAACGAGCGTTTCTGGATGTGGTAGACCTGATGGATCAAGGCCTGGGTCTAAAGATCAACGCCCAGAAAAGCCAGCTCTCGCCCGTTGGAATCTTCGATCTCTCCACTCTAGCGGGGAAAGGATTATCAACGGTGGACAAGGCCAAGTACCTGGGTGTCTACATTGGCGACGTCTCCGCGTCGAAGCTATTGTGGACCGAGATCCTAGGGAAAACGGCGAAGGAAGCAGCCAAGTACACCCAAACGGACCTTGGAATGAAGCGAAAGGCCAACATTTGGAACGGAGTACTCCTTCCATAAGTGCTCTTCGGGGCGGCCTTTGCGAGGATAAACAAGGAAACCACGAGGGAGTTCGACAAGCTGCAGAGAAAAACACTGTGGGGCCACTATCGCCCAAGATTCCGACTAAAACCCCTGTGTCGTCCCAGGGAAGAAGGCGGTTCCGGGATGAAGTCGCTTGCACACTCCATAGAAATCATGGATACGCGACACATCCTGGAAATTGCCACTCACTGGGATCACTGGCCGTATGCCGCGCACAGGGCCTACGCGTTGTTGTTGAACAACTCGAAAGGCCTGATGACTGCGCTGCTAGGCCGAACAGGCGTATGGAAAAAAATCGACCCAACCTGGACGAGGAAGCAACGGCTGTTGCGAAAGCACAAAATCAAGATCGTGCCGAGAACTAGGGAACTCTGGCAGGACGAGTCCATCCTGGTGATCCCTCGGATGCTTCCTGTCCCGCCGGACACGAGAAGCTGGATCCACCAGCGGTCCAGAGTTACCCTTCAACGAATCCAGGAGTGGAAACGAGGAGGGTACCTACATCACACTTGTATACTTAGGCATATAGAGATGATGTTAGGAAGGTTTACCCACATGACTCGCGAAGTGTGGTTCAACCACAACGACTTTGCGTGCTCCAGGGTAACCAAAACAAAGCTCCGAAGACTAATTCAAGAAGAACACAGTGATATCAGTGCCCTCCAGGAAGCCGCCGATCGCTACAGGAGTGAACGGATCAATCTGTTAGCGATTGGCACGACGCTCTGGAGAAGTGACCTTCCGCCGGACACCCAGGATGACCTCCTGATGTTTTATCATGGGGGAATCCAGAGTGGGTCCCGATTGCAGCACTACACCGGAAGAAGGGAAGATCGAGACTGCACAGCATGTGGAGACATCGACACGAGACTTCACGTCTTGACGTGTCCCACATTGCTGCATGACTGGCTGATCCTGAAAAGGATCATCGGACTTACGAACAGATCCGTAATGTAGATCCTCGCCGGGATGTTTCAGGGGAATGGTAATGTTCCCTGTTACAATCCCATGGTGGGGACGACCATCGCCCTCTTCATCACCGCCATACTTGTGCGGTGGTGGAAAATGAGGAAAGCCAGAAGAGCCGCACCACCGATGGAGATCCTACAAGGGCTCCTGAAGAGGGAAATCGGCATTAGAAACTGTGGGAAAATCCAAGCCTGGACGTACCGATTCATCCTGAAGAGGATAGAAGACGACGCCCGGGACCAAACAGTAGGAAACCCACCATGAGTGCAGAAATTGTGAGAACCCAAGGACTTCATAGTGGTAAAAAAAAAAAGTGCTAATGGTATGGATGAGACTGTAGTGTGAATGTTTTTATAGAAAAATTTAAGAAAAATAAATTTACCCCACCCCTCGTGGGACTTGGGGAAAACTGCCGAGTCGGCGATGGGGCGACTGCATGCAGCGTGCTTTTGCTCGTCGCGACGCTGCTTTTTACGGCTTTCGTAGCCTTTGCAGTGGGGCCTGCGCTGCAGTGGGGCTGTCCGGAACTCGGAAGGGACAACGGAACGGGGCAAGAAGTCTTCGCACTGTTGCGATCTTCCTGTTTTCCTACCTTTCCCTCCAGGGTGTTACGGAGATTTCCTGGTTCCAGGCTCGGAAAGGTGCCTGCGAGTTCGGCAGAGAGGGAAGGCACGGCACGCGTCAAACCCTCGCGCCCCTTTTTAATTGGCTTCCCTGCCGTGACTTTCCCCTTTCGGGACGTTGCGGGCGGGGATGCTTTCTTTTTATCCGCGGATCGCTCGTGGTTTTTTTCGAGTTTTTGCCGACGAATTTTTTTTATTTGCCGCTGCGGCTTTTCGTGCAGTGGGCTCTTGAACCCGACGAATTTCCGCTGCGGCTCTTTTTCTTGCAAGTACCGGGCACTTTTCGATTTCCTGCCCGGAATCTTGGCAATAGCGGCATCTTGGAGAGGGGCACTCTTTAATTCGGTGCCCCTCCTTGTGGCACTGGTCGCACGCGCGATTCTTGCCTATGAACCACAGGTGAACGACCGTGCCGTTCACCTGCAGCTGCTCAGGCACAACACGCCTGTTCGCGACGGTGATCCGCGCGGAGGCTTGTCCAATGTGGACAGAGGAGAAATCCTTTAGAGGATTTGGCCTCCTCCACAGAGCGTGCACGGTGGCGAACTCCGGCAGCACACTTACGACGTCGCGGTCGGAGATTTCCGGTTCGATGTCGCACAATTCAACGACAAAAGAGTCGTCCATCGCGGTAGGTAGGACTTCTTTGCCATTGATGGTCAACGGCGTACGGAGAAGGCGCTGCAAAAGTGCTGCGTTCTTGCACCGAATCTTCGTATATTCCATCCCGCCAGCAGGCATTATGGCAAGGAGTTCCTCCTCGCGAACGCCTATCCGGACGAGCTCATCATTGAGCTCACGACCGATTCTCCCGTTAAGTGGCCCACTGACCTTATAACGGAGTGTAGGCATGTATCCTGATGACACATATGCCTGGAACTCCGCATCGCAGGGTCCTGGTCTTTGGGAGGTAACGGCAGCGTAACTCCGCACCGGGGGCGAGGAAACCATTACGGAGGATGCGGCCACTTCAAGTGCAGCTGAAGTGCATCCAGTGGCTTGCTCCTCCACACTATCCTGTGTACTGGCCATGTTGCACTATGCTACTTGGCAGATTGCACAGGAACACACAAGTGCGAGCAAAAACGCAGGCACAAAGTTGCCCGATCGTTGGCGCGGAAAGACGCGGAAACACGTCTGCACTGTACGAGCGCGGGAGATCGAACGGATCTCGGATGGGCGGCTGTTGTGGCGTTGCGGCACCGCGAAATCAAGCGGTGTCGCCTTCCTGCTTCGGCCAGCCATCGAGACCGCGATAAAGGACGTTCGGTTCGATGACGCAGGTCGCGTCGGTCAGCTGACTCTCAGCTGGTCCGACTCTATCGACCTGGTCGTCACCAACCTATACGCTCCTAGCGGAAACAACGCGTTGAGGGCGAAGGCAAGAAGAGAATTCTACCTTGCCCTGAGACGCCATTGGCTGACCGATGCAGGAGTTCGCAAAGCGCACATGATCGCAGGTGATTTTAACCTGCGCCTGCTTCCAGGTGCACCGGATACACTGAACGACCGCGTCAACGAGTTGTGCGCAGAAATGAACACGCGCAACTTGTTGGCCGGGGACACGGCCATGAAAAGCAGCATCGATCACATGTACCTTGATCAGCACCTATGCTCTCGGGTGGGCAGGCGCGGCAAGGTACCATACGAGCTGTCGGACCATTGTCGGATCATCTTCGAAGTGCGTCCGCGCGACAAGGGCCCCCCTCGTCAGCGTGGCGTCTGCCAGGGGACTGGCTGAAGTTTCCCGACGCGGCGGAGCACCTCCGCGCGTTTATTCGGAGCTTCAGGATCCAGACACTTGAGGACTGGGACCGCTTCAAGCGGTCGGACCAGGAGTTCTGCGATCAGTTCCCCCTGCATCGCCTACCTGAGGGATTTGGGGAGGGGCCGCGTAACGAAAGGTGCTAACTTCAGGCCCGACGTTTCGCGAGAACCCCCGACATGCGCAGGTTAGCAGAGTATCGAGCGGGAGCCGAGAGGCAAGCCAGGCAATCCGGATCGGCCAGCTTGCTGGACGTCCAGGGCCGGGAGCACTCGGTTCCAGCTCAGAAACGCAGGATAGTGAGGAAATTTTACTCTTCCCTGTACGCCACGGCGCCTCTGGAGCGAGACGTCTCACGACTTCTGCTTCCGGAAGGTGCTGCAGCGATCGGGGAAGAGGAGAAAAGAAGCTTCGACGAGCCTTTCACGATGGACGAGATCCTCTCGGCCATCCTAAAGCTCAAGAGGCGGAAGGCTCCAGGGGACGACGGCCTGCCCGCGGAGTTTTATTAAACTTTCGTGGCAGGGCTTACTCCCCCGGTACATCAGCTCACCTTGCTGATCCGTGAAACATGTGACGTTCCAACCTCGTTTCGTTCAGCAAAGGTGCGGCTCCTCCCGAAGGGAGGAGACCTAAGGAGCATGACCAACTTGCGTCCCATCACAATAGTGAATGCGGACGCCACGTTGATAGCCAAGATGTGGGCAGAGCGTCTGGGAAGGGTTGCCAACATCTTCATCAGCCCGGAACAGACTTATGCTGTTCCCGGGCGGAGCATGGAGGCGAACCTGTTCCACGCTTCCACATGGTTAGAGCTCCAACAAGGAAGGGGCTTATTGAGCAGCCGGAATTCCGGTGCGTCCGTTGGCGGGAGACGGAACGGTCGGGTGGGGAAGGAAGCCCTTGCGGTCGCTGTCGACTTGCGTAAAGCATTCGACAGCGTCGACCAGAATCTCCTGCTGGAGCTTCTGGAACGTTTGGGCTTCCCGGCCTCTTTGTTGGCCTACCTGCGCTCCAGGTAGCGCGACGCGCTCATTAATGTTCTTTTCAGCGGGCAAACCTTGCACGGAATAGCGATGCGACGCGGCATACGGCAGGGAGACAGCCTGAGCCCCCTGCTCTTTAGTGCCTTTTTCGAATTGGTGCTGAGAGCGTACAGGGAGACTCTGACGCACCTGCCGTGCGATTGCCCCGGTACGCCTGCGGTTTCGGCGTACGCGGACGATCTTCTGCTGCTGCTGCCTATGTCCACCCCGGCCTCGGCGGTCGACGACTTCTTCGACCTGCTGAGTCGTGGAACAGGACTGACGGTGAACAGGGCGAAGTCGTCCGTAATGGCAGTCGGATCGGCGTGGGCAGGGCAGCAGGACTGGGTCCGTTTGGGGATCCCCACGGTGAGGTACTTCAAGTACCTTGGTGTGCCGTTGGGGGATTACTCCCCTGCGGGAGCGTGGTCAGGCTGCCTTCAGAAGGCTCAGGCGGCGATCGGCCCGTTCCAGGACGGCAGGTTCTCCCTGCATGAACGGGCCACGGCGTGGAACGCGTTTGCGGCGTCCCTCCTTCGCCCCTTGCATTTTGTTTGCCCCCACCCCAACGGAGTCAAGGAAGAGCACGAAGCACCTCCTCAGGATCGCCCTTTGGGGCAGAGGGAGGCCCCGAGTCCGTCTTTCGGACTTGTGCGCTCCTCGTCGGGATGGTGGTCTGGACCTCTTGACGTTGGAGTGGCTGGAGCTACAGCTCCAGTTCCGAGTTGTTGCCTTTATGGCAGAAAATTGTTGCATCCCTTGGTGCCTCCCTGCACGTCTCCTTGTCAAGCGGGCCACCGGCAATGCGGGAATCTCGTCCTACTTTGCTCTCCTAAGCCCCATCTGTCACTGCGGACTTCAACTTCGGAGGGCGACCAAGCTCGTGAAGAAGAACTCGGCGCGGATCCTCGTATGCCCCGCGAACGGTCCTGCCTGGTTGCAGGAAACCGTCCGCACGTGGGCGATGATTCAGGAGCAGAGCCCGAAACACGAGCGAATAGCTCTGTTCATGCCGCATGCCCGCCGCACGCTCCGAGAAATCATCGATAATCCCCGAAGGAGAGCGTGGGCACAAAGAACCTCCCTTGCTGCGGTACTGCCTACCCTACGGGAACATCTGGACAGCGACGTCGCGGCACAATGGGAGGTTACAGTCAAGATCGCCAGAAAGGCAAAGAATCTCGTGGATTAGAGAACGGGTCAGCTCACGAACGCTGCGACCCCGAGGACCACCCCAAATGGACTGTTGCGCTGGATAGAGCTACTGGATGTTCCTGAGGAACATCTCGAGTGGCCACAGGTGCTCATGGACTCGCGCACCCTGCCCATGAAGTGGCAACAGTCGGCACTGCTGGTGTTGCATTGAAAGCTTCCCTGCAACGCCCGCCGACACCACTTGACGCGGGGGGGTGTCAACCCTAATTGTGTCAGGTGCGGGAAGAGAAAATACCTCCTTCACCTGTTAGTGGATTGTGTTGCCCTCCGTCCCTTGTGGGAACGCTTTGCCGCTGCCCTGGAGATCCCCGGAGGCAACCCCAGAGACGCTTCGCGCCCCCTCTTCGTCCGTGTTGCCCTGCTTCCAGCGGCCTCGCTTGCAGCCCTGTGCTGCCTACGCGGGATCGTCGTGGCATGGAGCAAAGCGACGGGAGGATCCAGCGACAGGGATGCCAACGTGTATGCCGCCCGTTTCCTCTGGATGGCGACGCGATGGAACTATCTGGAACCACACACGCAGCAACAGCTTGCCGGCATCCTCCAGAGGATGACGGACCCTCCCAGCAGACTGTGATCCCTTTCCGCTCCCTCCCTGATTTTTGTTTATTTTTTTTGTTTTCTTTTTGTTTCGTTCCCCCTCCCCTCTGCTGCCGAGATCGACCGCGCCGGTCTGCGCACCGGTCGCCCGGCAAGCTATATCTTTCCAGGGCGTGGCTGGACTACTGGTCCAGTCACAGATTGTATAGGTTTATTCGTGAAAATAAACGTCCCGGCGCACCCGGGTTTCAATGGAGATTCCGGAGCGTGACGCCTCTCAGGTATTCGCGAAGGTGTTCCTTCGCACCTGAGAGTCGCGTCCAGTCCCCCGGCAGACGCCAATCCCTGGATGGCGGTCCTTTGTCGCGAGGCCGCATCTGGAAAATTAGCCGGGAATGGTCCGACAACGTCGACACAACCCTCCCCCGTTTGCCGACGCGTGAACACAGGTCAGCGTCCAGGAAGACGTGGTCGATGCTGCGGACCATTCCTTTCTCACCCGCGAACAAGTTGCGCGTACGCATGGCAGCGCACAACTCGTTCATCGCGTTCACTTGTGTTTCCGGCTCACCTGTTAGCAGGCGGAGATTGAAATCTCCCGCTATCAGGTGCGCCTTTTGCACATTGGTATCCGCCAGCCAGTCGCGCTTCAGGGTTTCCAGCAGCCTGGTGCGGTCGCGGTAACCCTGTTTGCCGCTGGGGCCATACACGTTTGTGACGATTAGGTCGATCGAGTCGGACCAGCTGAGAATCAGCTGACCGATCCGACCGTCGTCATCAAACCGCATGGCCTTTACGGCAGCGTCGATGGCCGGCTCCACGAAGAACGCGACCCCGCAGGTGTTGCGGAGGCCGCATCGCCAATACAGCCGACGCCACGCGATCGTTTCGATTTCCTGGGCGTCTGCCGCGGTGATCACGTGGATCTCCTGCAGCAGCGCCAGGTCGAGCTCACGCAGGGTGTCGGCTGTATCTCGCCTGTTGCCGTCGTCGCGCAGCCCGTTGACGTTCCAACAGGCCGCGCGAATCCGACGGCGACTGGCGAGCCCAGGTGTTAGTCCAGGGAAAAAGGCGATGCGGCGTCCGCTACCTGCTGGGGCAAGACGCTAGGTGGAGGGGGAGGGGGGACAGGTACTGAAGGCACCTTTTCCTTCTCCTCCATCGGTGCCGGCGCGTCGGCCGGATCACCCGCAGGTGGAGTCGCGCCTACCTGTTCGCCTTCCTCCATGGGTTTATGCTGCTCAGGTTTCGCGACTGCAGGGAGGACTTCACCCCCCTGCTCTACCTCCTCCATGGGGGTGGCCGACTCGACGGCTTCCGGGCGTGAATATTCCCCCTCCGGGATTCCCACGCTGCCGCTTCCTTCCGGTTTCTCCTCCTCGCTGGCAGAGGGGAGGCGCCTTCTGGCTTTCTGGGACTTGCGTCCCGACTTCCTGGGGGGTGCCTCCGAGGAGGAGGATCCGCTTGCGGCCCCCAGCTCGCACTCACCTGCGGGGGCCTTCTCCGTCGGAGTCGACCTGCGTACGCCCTTGCGCGACGGGGTTTCGCGCTCGGCGAGCGTTGCTGCGAGCTCCTCCGCCGCTTTCTCGAAGGCCGCGTCTTCGCTAGCGGCGACCGTTGCCACGGGCTGCTCCGCGACCTTATCGAGCGCGGCGTCATCGTTGACGGCGCGGGAGTCTCGCGTTTCACCCTGTAAACGTAGATTGGGCTCGTCAACGCGAGTGTTCATCGCGTCCGCATCAGCTGTTCCGCGAACATTGCCGCGGGCGGACTCGGCAGGAACGGCTAAGCGTTCCAGTGCCACCGAGCATTCGCGGAGTTTTTTTTTTGGAAGCGGCGCGGCTTTTTTCTTGTTGCCGGCAGTTTTCTTCTCTGAATTTTCTTCCAACGTCACTTTCTTTTTTTTCTCTTTTCTAACCTGAACCAGCTGCCAACCCTCCTCCATTTCCGCGTTCACGGGAGCTCTTTCCTCCGACGTCTGTACGGGAGGAAGGGAGGCTGGCAGTTGGGAACGGCTATTTTCGCGAGCTGGTCATTCTACCAGCTTTCCACAGTTTCACTGCGCCTTTTTGGCAGCAGGGGGCACCGGGGTGGGGCGCTTGGGGCACACGCGCAAACATGACCCTTTTCGCCGCATAGGTGGCACACAATGTTCAAGCACCTTTTGCGTAGATGCCCTACTGCAATGCAGTAGCCACAAAATTGGCGTTTCCCCACGTACCAGAGGTCCATTGCTTCTTGGCAGACCTACAGCTTGTGGGGAAGCGCAACACCCTCTTTTACTGTGATACGCGCCGCAGCTTGACCTCCGAAAAGGCTATTGTAGCCTTCGAAAATCGTAGACTTCGGCCACAACGCGTGCACTTCTCCGTGCTTTTGTAGCTGTTCTAGAACCGCTGACCTTGTCATGCGACTGGAGATCCCAGTGAGATGGACCACCACCGAGCCGTCCATCGTTATCGGCAAGATCTTCCGACCATCAATGATCAGCGGGTCGGTGATCTGGTGTCGGGCCAAGGTGATATCCTTGCATACCACCTCGACCCGCTGTCCGTCGCTGAGGACGCAGAGGCCCTCGAGATCTTTTTCAAAAATATTGGCGTTCTGCAGCGCCTTCGTAAAGGCGCGTGCAGTTCGCCCATCGAAAAGGTTGCCTACCTTGTAGACTAGCGAGGGTTTATACCCCGCTTTCTTGTAGGCTTCCATCTCGGCCATGGCTTCCACGCTAAGAGCGGCCACCATGGCGCTCCATGACCTCGGCGTCGCCGGGGACGATTCCGGGGCGGATGCCCCTGATCCAGTAGGCTGTGGGGACGAACAAGCCTTCATCACGCCTACTTCCATCGCGGTGTGCTCTGGCAACGCTGCCATCGGACACCGACGATGTGCACGCACAAATCACTCAAGAAGAAAAAACACTCGCTTTGCCACGCAGGCGAAGCGCAGGAAAAGCACGTCCGCTCTCCACAGCGGGGATTCGGAGTTATCACCCGGGTACGCTCGGGGCGTTCATTTATAAAAAACTCTACAATTGCGGTACCTGGCCCCGCTCACGTCCTTATGCACGGTACCTACCGGGACGCCGGGACGCAGCCCGGCGTGGCACTCCCCGGCAGCGAAAGGGGATGGGGAAAAACAAAAATAAAAACAAATAGGCAAACAAACAAGTGAGGTTGGGGGGCAATGAAGGGATCACTGTTCGCTGAGAGGACGGCCCATCCGTTGAAGGAAGCCCTCGAGGTCCATCCGTAGATTCCCCAGTTGGGGCCATTTAGCAGCTCTCCGCAAAAAGCGTTGGGCATATGGGATGACATCCCTCGCGTGTTGACCCACTCTTTCCTTGTTGGTGTCGCTCCATGCCGCAACGATGCCTCGGACGCAGCACGAGGCTGCAAGGGCTGCGGCTTGTCTGCTCGATGAGGTTGGCCAGCAATGCTCGGCTGCAGCCGAAGTTTGCCACCCGGATATGCCGGGGCATATATTATTCTAATTTTCAACAACAATTAGATAATAAAGTCTTTCAAAAGTTCATTGTGGGAAACACTTGGTTTTCCCACCTTGGTTGACGTGTCTGTTGCCGGTGCATAGACCGGTTAGGTCCATTCTCGAGGCGCATGGGAAGGGAAAAAGAGAACAAAAATAAACAAAAAGAGAGATAACGGGGAGGGAAACAGTTGTATGGGGAGAGGGGGGGGGCAGGGAAGGGATCACTGGGCGCCTGGGTCGATCCTCCGCATCCTGTTGAGGATGCAGTCAAGTTCAGTTTTTATTGTGAAAGGTAGACGTCACCTTGTCGCCGTCTCTAAAGAGATCGTCGTCCAGTGGATGGCGTCCCTGCATCTTATGCCTCTTCTTCTGGTGTGCCACCTTTGCACAATGCCGCGCACGCAGCAAAGGACTGCTAGAGACGCAGCGGGGCGCAAGCCGTCACGCAGAAAGAGGCGACGGGAAATTTCCTTAGGGTCGCCTACTGGAAGATGGAGGATTGTGGAGATTCGACTCCAGAGTCCATCCAGGGCGACTCACTCGAGGGTGAGATGCGGGAAGGTTTCTCATTTTCCGCACTCGAAACAGCGGGCATCCACATTCCCCAGTGTCCAGTGAGACAGGCGTGCTCTGCTTAACAGTCCCCAGTGCAAAAATAGCAACGCCGTCTCCTGCCACTTCAACGGAAGTGTGCCGCAATCCCAACACGCTGGGGACCACTTCACCACCTCCGGAGGTATTGCGAGCAGCTCTCCCCAGCGCGCAAGTCCGTGAGGCGGGACGCTCGCGGTGGCAGCGTCCGTGAGCTCTTGAGTCGTTCACGCCATTAAAGGTTTTTTCCTGCCTCGGATGAGAAGGGACATTTCCCACGATGCCAGCTCGTTGCTGCTCCTACTGTTTTTCAGAGAGGACAGAACGGGGCCAAAGGGACTGGAATAAGCCCACAGAAACTTCCGGGGCGTGTTGATAATCTCCTACAGCGGCTCTCGAGCGTACGGTCCTCGTCGTAGGCAGTTGTATTCCGCCTCGCTCGTGCCGTTGATCTTAGCCCACGCAGAAGCTGACTCCTGAAGCCAGCCAGAGCAGTTCCCGGGGATGCAGCAGATCCAGGTATTCCTTCTCATCAGGGCGACCATCTGGCGCAAATCGGGGCAACATTTGGAGAGGCTGCGCTGGTAGGCCACGAGGATCGAGGACAATCCTTCGCAGCCGGTTGCTCTTCTGGAGAGGAGCCGTGCCGGATCGCACAATGGCGTCATCCATAAGCTAGCCGCAAGGGCTAACTTTCGAATTCTTGTTTGAAGTTGGATGCGCTCCAACGTAAGGATGCCCAAGCCACCATCCCTGCGTGGAGCGCACAAGTCTTTCAATCGGACTCGCGACCTCGCTGTGCCCCAAAGGGCAGTCCTCAAGAGGGCTTTGGTCCGTCTCTGTATGATGGGAGGGGCGGGGCAAACAAAAAGTAAGGGGCGAAGGACTGGGGCCGCGAACGCGTTCCACACCGCGGCCCGCTCCTGCAAGTAAAACTTGCCGTTCCGGAACGGGCCGATCGCCAACTCCACCTTTTGGAGACGGTCGGACCAGGCTTCTGCAACGCAGAAGTCCCCCAACGGAACGCCAAGGTACTTGAAGCACCTGCACGTGGGGATCCCCAAGCGGATCCAGTCCGGCCGTCCGGCCTACGCCGTATTGTTGAAAAGTTGTGGTGATGTTGGTACGATGGAAGATTTATGTCTGTTCACCTCTAGGCCCGTCTTGCGGCGCAGCAACTCAAAGAAATCTTCGAGCGCCGACGGCGGGGTGGATCCGAAGAGCAGGAGCAGAAGGTCGTCGGCGTAGGCTGACACGGCAGGCGTGCCAGGACACGAGCTTGGCAGGGTTGCCAGAGTCTCCCTGTATGCCCTCAGCACCAGCTCGGAGTAGATGCTGAAGAGCAAGGGGCTCAGACTTTCACCCTGCCTTATGCCACGCCGAACCGGCACTCCGTACACGTGCCGGCCCCTAAAAGAGATGTTTATTAGAGCAAAGCGCCAGCAGGAGCGCAGGTAAGCCCGGAAGACGGTCGGGAATCCCAAGCGTTCCAGGAGCTCCAGAAGCAGTTCCTGGTCGACGCAATCGAACGCTTTACGCAGATCGACTGCGACCTCAAGGGCATCGGGAGCGGCTGTTCCATGAAGGGCGTCCCCTTCCTGGTCAGAGGAGAATCCAGGATTCTCTTGACCTCCTTGGTCTTCGCTTTGTTGCAACTGCCACCATGTACTGGCGAGGAACAGGTTAGCCTCCATGCTTCGTCCGGGAACACCGTATGTCTGCTCCGGACTCACCGCGGATTCCACCACCCGTCCCAGTCGCTCAGCACAAAGCTTGGCAAGCAACTTCGCATCCGCATTCACTACTGTGATGAGACGCCAGTTGCCAACGTTGCGATTGTCTACTCCTTTCGGCAGGAGACGTACTCTAGCTGACCGGAACGATTTAAAGACGTCCCCTTGTTCTCGGATCAGCATGTATAGCCGATGCACCAGGGGGGCCAGCTCCGCCACGAAGCCTTGGTAGAACTTTGCGGGCACACCGTCTTTTCCTGGTGCTTTCCTCTTTCGGAGCTTTCCGATGGCGGAGACGATCTCCATCATCGAGAAAGGCTCCTCGAGATGATATGCCTGCTCCTCCGGCAGCGCGGGGGCGCCTTGCGGCAGCAAGCGCTGCGCCACGGCGTTTTCTGTTGTTCTACGCGCGTACAAGGAGGAGTGATAGTCCCGCAGGATGCGGTTTCTACTCGCCGGAGCTGAGCATTCTTGGCCTTGAGCGTCCAGCAAGCTGGGCGACCCGGATTGCCAGGTCTGTCGCTCAGCCCCAGCTATATACTCCGCCAGGCGTCGAACGTCGGGAGTCCTAGATTAAAGACGGGCGTGGTGGTATGCCCGGTCGTTCCTCAGCCCTTCGCTGGAACCTGGAGGGAGACGGTTCAGATGAAAATGGTCGCAGAACTCGCGGACCGAGCTCTTCAAGTCGTCCCAGTCCGCGAGCGACTGCAGATGGAAGCCTTGCAGGAACGAGCGAAGATGTTGCGCTGCTCCTGCGAGGCGCAACCAGTCCCCTGGCAAACGCCACGCTGTGGAGGGTGGACCTCTACCGCGCGGGTGTATTTCTAGCACGAGCCGGGGATGGTCGGAAAGTTCGGATGGCACTGCCCCTCGATTTCCCACCCGCGAACACAGGTGGTTGTCGAGGAACATGTGGTCGATCCTCGTCTCCGTCCCGGCGTCACCGGCCAACAAGTTGCGCGCGTGCATGGCAGCGCACATCTCGTTGACCAGCTGTGCGCGAATGTCGAGCGCACCTGCCTGCAGGCGGACGTTAAAGTCCCCGGCAATGAGGTGCGCCTTTCGCATGTCTGCTTCGGCCAGCCAATCTCGCCGCAGGCCTTCGAAGAACGCAGTGCGTTCCCCGCGCCTGTGGCTCGTGCCGGGCGCGTACACGTTGGTCACGACGAGGACGATCGCGTCGGACCACTTGGCAACAAGCTGCCCGATTTGACCTTCCCCGTCGAAGTGCACGTCGCGCAGCGCATTAACGACGGCTGGCTTCAGCATGAAAGCCACACCGCGGGTGTGGTCTCTCCCGTTTTGGTATACGAGCCGCCCGCCTGCGATCCGTTCGATTTCTTGGGCCTCCCCTGCGTGGAGCACGTGCGTCTCCTGCAGAAGCGACAGGTCGAAGTCCCGCAGGCTGGCGGCCACTTCTCTCCTCTTGCCGTCGTCGCGCAACCCGTTGACGTTCCAACAGATTACGCGCAGTCGCCGGCAGGAGGAGAGTCCACGCGTTGGTGTGTTTATTGTGCTTGCTTACCGTCCTCCGCCTGCTGTTCAGCAGGCGGGAGTTGTGTATCCATTGCGACGGGCTGTTCCTCGCAAGAAGGCGGTCCGTCGGTGGTTGTGGTGGTG
This sequence comes from Raillietiella orientalis, assembly GCA_036172245.1. NCBI lineage: Eukaryota > Metazoa > Arthropoda > Ichthyostraca > Raillietiellida > Raillietiellidae > Raillietiella > Raillietiella orientalis. Next base: position 234,528 of record JAYWIR010000033.1, on the reverse strand, counting down.
GTTGGAGGATCCTGCTTGGCCAAGGCCGCCTCCGGCGAGCAGTCGCGAGACCTCGCGGACATCGCCTCCCCGTCGTCGTGGTCACCGCATTTCCTCCTCCGCCGGTGGAGGTGCGGAGCGCCGCGGGTTGCCTACCTTGCGGCCCGCTTTGCGCTTTGGGAGAGCGACAGCCGGAGCGTTGCCGGCTTCGGCTTCGGACTCGGAAGTTTCCGGACCTTTCGCCTCAGTCGGACGTTACAAGGTCCTCTTGTCGGCCTTGGGAGGTTACTTGAGCATGGCTGCGAACTCTTCCGCCGCCTTGTTGAAGTCCCGGTCGTCGCTGCTCACGCTGGGCTCGCGACTTTGTCGCGGCGTCGGCTTTCGCGCGGCGGCGGGTTGTTCACACCCGGATGTGCCGGGGCATTTATTTCATAGAAATAAAATTACAGAAAAATGTCACGTGGTGAACCCGAAGGTTCACCACTCCAAAACAGCTTGCTGGTTACCGGCTCCGTGCCGGAGAGGTTCTTCCGATGCGCGGGGATGGGAAATAAAGAAAAACAAAAAGAAACAAAAAGTTCAAATGTGGGGGGGGAACAAATGTTGTAGGGGTGGGAGGGCGGTGAAGGGATCACGGTGCGCGTGGAGAGGTCCTCTAGATCCTATTCAGGATCCGCACAAGCTGAGTCCTTTCAGCGCCCAAGTGTCGCCACTTGCAGACACTGCGCGCGAAAAGGCGAGTCCAGTGTAAGGCGTTGCCGGTTGGCTGACGCCTTCCTCTGGTGGCGTTCCAAGCCGCCACTATTCCTCTGATGCAGCAGAGGACTGCTACACTAGCGGGCGGGGACAAGGCGTCACTACAGAAGAGGCGCCTAAAAACGTCCTTTGGGCCGCATCCGCGCAAGTCCAGGATCGCCGCGAGACGATCCCACAAAGGGCGGAGGGCGCTACACTCAAGGAGAAGGAGGGAAAATGTTTCTTTTTCCTCACACCGGTCACAATTCGAATCCACAGCTTCCCGGGTGGTGTGGTGCAGGCGTGATTTAAATGGTTATCCCCAGAGTACAACAAGCAACGCCACATCCTGCCATTTCAGAAGGAGGGATGCACTGTTCCAGAACGCTGGGGGCCACTTCATCTCCTCCGGAGATAGTCAGAGTAGCTCGCCCCAGCGTCGAATTCCGTTGGGCGGGACACTCGGCGTCGAAGCGTCAACTAGCTGCCGAGATGTCCACGACTTAATCGATTGTGTCCTGCCGCCTATAGTGCAGGACACGGTCCATTTCCCCTGCTCGCTACTGTCCCTGGCATTCACAAGGAAGGGCAGCACTGGGGCGAGGGAAGTTATCAAGGCCCACAGAAGCTTGTCGTGGGACTGCACGATCTCCTGCAGTTTCCAGCAGGCGTGCCTTTTCATACAAGTGTTTCTTGTGCCCGCCGGAACGTGGAACTTTACCCAGGTGGAGACTGACTCGTGCAACCAGGTGGAGTAGTTCCCTGGGAGGCAGGAGATCCAGGCGTTCTCCCGAACCGCAACAAAGATGCGTCGCAGCATAGAGCCACAGTATGGTCTTCTGCAGACGCGCGCAGACAGAAACGACAAAAGTCCGCCGATTCCACAGGCTCGTTGGGCCAGGAGGCGTGCTGGAACGCACCAAGGCGTGTCCCACAATTCTGCCGCAAGAACGAGAATCCTGAATCGAAGTTGTAGTTCCATGCGCTCCAGCGTAAGTACGCCAAGTCCACCGTCCTTACATGGAGCGCACAAGTCTTTGAGCCTCACACGGGACCTCCCTTTGCCCCAAAGGACTGTCCTCAGGAGGCCCGCTGCTCGTTTCCGAATAAAATAAGGGGCAAGGCAAACAAAAAGTAGGGGGCAAAGGAGGGGAGCCGCAAACGCGTTTTACACCGCGGCCCGTTCCTGCAAGTAGAACTTGCCTTCTTGGAACGGACCGATCGCCAACGCTGCCTTTTGGAGACGGTCGGACCAGGCTTCTGCTGCGCAGAAGTCCCCCAACGGTACGCCGAGGTACTTGAAGCACCTGCCCGTGGGGATCCTTAAGCGGATCCAGTCCGACCGTCCAGCCCACGCCGAACCGACGAAGACCATGGACGACTTCGCCCTGTTCACCTCCAGGCCCGTCCCGCGGCGCAGCATCTCGAAGAAGTCCTCGAGTGCACTCGCCGGGGTGGACCCGGGAAGCAGCAGCAGAAGATCGTCTGCATAGGCCGACACGGCAGGCGTGCCGGCACACGAGCTCGGCAGGGTTGCCAGAGTTACCCTGTATGCCCTCAGCACCAACTCGAAGTAGATGCTGAAGAGCAAGGGGCTCAGGCTGTCACCCGGCCGGATGCCGCGGCGTACGGGCACGCCGTACACGTGCCGGCCGCTGAAACCGATATTGATTGACGCGTTGCGCCAGCAGGAGCGCAGGTAAGATTGAAGCACGGCAGGGAAACCCATGCGTTCCAGGAGCTCCAGAAGGAGATCCTGGTCGACGCAGTCGAATGCTTTGTGCAAATCGACCGCGACGGCAAAGGCTCACGCCGAGTCCATCCCACCCTCTGCCCGATCTTCTTGGTCAGAGGGGGGCGCGAGGCTCCCTTGACCGTCCTGTGCAACGCGTTGTCGCAACTGCCACCATGAGCTGGCGAGGAGCAGGTTGCCCTCCATGGTTCGTCCGGGAACAGCATAGGTCTGCTCGGGACTCACCACGGAAGCGGCCACCCGCGCCAAACGCTCAGCCCACAACTTGGCATACAACTTTGCGTCCGCATTCACTACTGTGATGGGACGCCAGTTGCCAATGTTGCGTAAGTCTCCTGACTTCGGCAGGAGACGTACTTTAGCTGACCGGAACGAGGCGGGAACTTCGCCGTGTTCGCGGATCAGCGCACTTAACCTGAGCACCAGGGGGGCCAGCTCTGGCGCGAAGCGATGGCAAAACTCCGCGGGCAGGCCGTCCTCCCCTGGTGCCTTCCTTCTCTTGAGCCTGTTGATGGCGGAGATGATCTCCGCCATCGTGAACGGTTCCGCCAATCTGGAACGGTCCTCCTCCTTGAGCGCGGGAGCGCCATCCGGCAGCAGGCGCTGCGCGAAATGGCGCTCAGGTGTTAGTGGCGCGTACAAGGAGGAATAAAACTCATGCACGATGCGGCTTACCTGGGCTGGGCTGGAGCGTTCTTGGCCCTGATGATCCAGCAGGCAGGCCGAGCCTGACTGCCAGGCCTGCCTCTCCGCCTCAGCCTTGAATTCAGCCAGGCGACGGACGTCGGGACGCCGGGAATGACGGCGCGCCTGGAGGTACGCCCGCTCGTTCCTGACACCCTCACCGAAGCCCGGCGAAAGACGTTCCAGGGGAAACTGGTCGCAAAACTAACGGACTGAGCACTTCATTTCGTCCCAGTCCGCGAGCGTCTGAAGCTGGAATCCTCGCAGAAAACAGCGTAGATGTTCCGCCGCTCCTGCGAGGCGCAACCAATCCCCTGGCAGGCGCCATGTTTTCAGGGGAGGGCCCTTATTGCGCGGATGTAACTCGAGGACGAGCCGTGGATGGTCGGACAGCTCTGCCGGGAGCGTTCCTCGAGTTCCCACCCGCGTGCACAGGTGGTTGTCGAGGAACATGTGGTCGATGTTCCGATCTCTCCCGGCATCGCCGGCCAACAAGTTGCGCGCATGCATGGCTGCGCACAACTCGTTGACCAGCTGTGCTCGTCCGATGGGCGCACCTGCCAGCAGGCGGAGATTGAAATCGCCCGCAATGAGGTGCGCCCTTCGCACGCCTGCTTCGGCCAACCAGTCTCGCCGCAAGGTTTCGAAGAACGCAGTGCGTTCCTCGGCCCTGTGGCTGCTCACCGGAGCGTACAGGTTCGTGATTACGATGTCGATCGAGTCGGACCACTTGAACACAAGCTGCCCAACTCGACCATCCCCGTCGAACCGTGCACTGCGCAGTGAGTTGTCGACGGTTGGCTTTAGCAGATAGGCCACTCCGCAGGAGTTGTCCGTTCCGTTCCTCCACAGTAGCCGCCCTCCCGCGATTCTTTCGATTTCCTGGACATCTCCCGGTCGGAGAACGTGCGTCTCTTGCAGGAGCACCAGGTCGAAATCTCGCAGTATGGCGGCTACATTTCGCCTCTTTCCGTCGTCGCGCAACCCGTTGACATTCCAACAGGTGATGCGCAAGCGGCGGCAGAAGGCGAGCCCACGCACTGATGCGTTTATTGTGGGGTGGAGGCGGCCTCCTCCCTTGCGGGAGGCGGCTTGTTGGCGGCCGTGACGACGGTCGGCTGCTCACACGGGAGCACGTCGTCCACAGCGACTTCCATGGGGCTGGCTTCCGAGACACGGATCGGAGAGGGGTCGCCTGGCGCGACGCACATTGCCTCCTCCTCCGTGCCCGAGGACATGGCCTCCTCCACCTGCGGAGGGGCGACCCGTCTCGGGCAACCGGTCTTCTTGCCAGCCTTCCTCTTCGGCACGGCTGCGGAAGTAGAACAACCGGCTTCGGTTTCGGACTCGGAATTTTCCGGGCCCTTCACCGTTGCCGGTCATCTCAAGGCCTTCTTCTCGGCCTTGGCAGGCTGCCGTAACATGGCTGCCAGCTCTTCCGCGGCCTGCGCGAAGGTCGCGTCCGTTATGCGCGCCGCCTCCTCGCGTTCCGCACCGACGCTTTGCGCAGGCGCGACAGGGGCGGCTTCATCGATCGGCGCGCAGACGTCCTTCGCTGGCAATGCCGGAACGGCATTGTCGTCAGCTGATGGTGACGTCACTGCGGGCACGACCGGCTCTGGATCGACGGTATCGATCGCCTTTACCGTTACTTTCTTTACGGCTCTGGCGATCGAGACGCGTTCGATCTTCACCGTACAAGCGCGGACGACCGGTTTCTGCTTTTTCGGCGCCGACTTGTTTATCTTTTTTGCCTGCTTCTTCTGGGGCTTCTTCGTTTCTACCTTTTGCCAACCTTCCTCGTTCTCGGCGCTTTCTCCAGCTGGTTGTTCGCTGGTGGATGCCTGAGTAGCGGGTTGGTCGGCAGGGCGGGGTTCTGCCAGTTGTTGGCTTCGGTCCTTTTCCTTCGGCGTCTCATCCTTTCTCGCGCCTGACGTAACGGACCTTTTTCGGTTCGGGCACATCCGCCTGATGTGCCCCTTGTCCCCACAGCCCAAGCACACGATGTTGGGGCATTTCTTCTTCAGGTGCCCCGACACCTGGCAAAAGCCGCAGTATACGGGTTTCCCCACATACCACAGGTCGATCTCCTCCTCCCCGACCTGCAGTCTGTGGGGTAGCCCACCCTCGGCACGTACCGTCACGCGCGCAGCGGCGTCACCACTAAATGCCCTGGTGTAACCCAGGACATTGGGTTTTGCCCACAACGCGTGAACGGTCCCGAACTTCTCTAACGATTCTCGCACGGCGCTCTTTGCCATGCGCATCGTTATGCCGGTCAAATGCACCACGATGGAGTTGTCCGCCGTGAACGGGAAGATCCTACTCCCGTTCACGGTCAATGGCAGGCGAAGCAGCTGCTGAGCCATCCCTGCAGACTTGCAGTTCAGCTCAACCAGCTGCCCGCCACTCCTAACCGAAAGTCCGAGGACTTCGTCCTCCGGGACTTTCAATTTCTTGAACTCGGCCGCGAACGACCGCAAAACCGCGGGGGAGTACAGGCCACCTACCTTGTATAACAAGGCCGGGTTATACCCGTCGGCCATGTAAGCCCGCTGTTCCTCTGCGGGGGGCGGCGCAGGCGCCGCCACCACCGCGCTCCAAGCCCTCGCCGGGGCGGGGGACGATTCCGTGGGGGAGATGGCCCCCACATCCATGGGCTGGGGGGACGAGGCTCGCTCGCCCCCCTCCGCCGTCTTTGCGGCGTCCTCGGGCATCTCTGCCCAGGAACAACCGCTCACAGCGGAAAACCCCGAAAACACTCGCGAGAAAAACGCGGAGCACCACAAAAGCACGTGCACCCTCTCAGGCGGCGGGTTGAACAGCTGGCGTGACGTCACTTCGCATGGATCCGTCACCGGAGCGAGTATCGATCGCCGGCACGCGTTTGATGGCCACGCTGCACGCTTTGATTGTTGGGCGTGGCGCGACCTTCCCCTTGCCCTTCACCACTTTCGCCGGTGCGGGCGCGGTTTTTTTGCCGATTTTTATTTTACGGGTGACCAGCTGCCAGCCTTCCTCGTCGGCAGTCTTTTCTGGGAGCTCCTGTACCGAGTCCCTTTCCTGCTGCGCGACTTTTGTTGGAGCCGACGGCTGATCCCTTTTTTTGGGGTTGATTACTAGTTTTGCCTTCCCTTCCTTCTTTTGCGGAAGTTCCGGCGTTGGAGCGACGTTCATCGGGCACACCACTTTGGTGTGGCCCTTCGCGCCGCAAGTTGGGCAAACTGCGTCCGGGCACCGCTTTTTCAAATGTGGGAACGACTTACAGTTTCAACAAAATGTAGGTTTCCCCACAGACCAAATGTCGACTAAGTCGTCGCCAATTTGGAGCTTGTGGGGAAGCTGTACGCTTTCTCGAAGCGTCACGCGCGCGCCTACTCGCCCACTAAATGCACCGTTCACTCCGAAGGTGTTGGGCTTTCTCCACATCGCGAAAACGCTTGCACATTTTTCCAGTTTAGCGCGGATGCCGTTCTCATCCATCCGCACTGTTGTCCCTGTTAGGTGGACCACAATGGAGTGGTCCACCGTGTGTGGGAGTAAATTCCTGCCCTCAAATTGTACGGGCGTGCAGAGCATCTTGTGGGTAAGAGCTGCATCCTTGCAGATGAGCTCCGCCAACTGCCCTCCGCTCCGTATAGAGAGGCAAAGAATTTCATGGTCGGCAAGGCCCATCTTTTTGATGGCATTGCCGAACTTTCGCGCCCTTAACGGGGAATATAAATTGCCTACCTTGTACAGGAGGGCCGGATTGTAGCCCTCCTGGATGTAGGATTGGATTTCGGCGGCGACATCGGGCGTCTCCGCCGCTGCCACCGCGCTCCAGGCCCTCGCCGTAGTGGCGGGTTCAGAAGAAGTAATGGGGCGTGATCTAACCTCCTTTGGCTTGGGAGACGCGGTCTTCCCGCCTCCCTCACCTGAAACTGCGGCGTTCACAGGCATTTCTGCCTGTCAACGGCCGAGAAACACACACGAAACACCAGAAAAGAAAAACTTCCTATCCACGGAGCGCACAACAATGGCGTCCGCCGTGTACCGCGCATTCAAGCGCTTCGGACTTACCTGACAGCAGACGGAGAATAAAGTCCCCAGCTATCAGGTGTGCCTTTTACACGTTCGTATCGGCCAGCCAGTCGTGCTTTAAAGATTCCAGCAACCTGGTGCGGTCGCTGTATTTCTGTTTTCCGCTACGGGCGTAAACATTCGTGAACATAAGTTCTATCGAGTCGGACCAGCTGAGAATCAGCTGACCCTCCCGACCGTCGTCATCGAATCGCACGCCCTTTTCGGCAGCGTCGATGGACGACTTTACGAAAAACGCGACTTATTAGGTGTTGCGGGCCCCGCATCGTCAATACAGCCGACCCCACGCGATCGTCTCGATTTGCTGAACGTCTGCCGTGGTGATCTAGTGGTTCTCCTGCAGCAGGTCCAGGTCGAACTCAGGCTGGTTGTCGGCCGTATCTCGTCTGTTGCCGTCGTCGTGCAGCCCGCTGACCTTCCAACTGCCCACGCGGATCCGACGGCGACAGGCGAGCCCAGGTGTTATTCCTGGGAAATTGGCGATGCCGCGTCCGCCACCTGTTAAGGCAGGACGCTAGGAGGAAGAGGGACAGGTGCGTCGAGCACCTGTTCCCCCTCCTGCATGGGTAACGGCGCGTCGGCCGGTTCACCCTCAGGCAGGGTCGCGCCTACCTGTTCGCCCTGCTCCATGGAAGCGGGCTGTTTAGGTGCGACGACTGCAGGGAGGACTTCGCCCCTCTGTTCTCCCTTTTCCATGGGGATGGCCTCCTCGACGGTTTTCGAGCGTGGGAATTCCCCCTCCGTGGTTGCCGCGCTGGCGTCGGCTTCCGGATTCTCCTCCTCGCTGGTTCAGGGGTGACCCCTTCTGGGCTTCTGGGACTGGCGTCCTTACTTCCTGGTGGGTGCCTCCGAGGAAAAGGATGCACTTCCAGCCCTTAGGTCGGAATCACCTTCTGGGCCTTCTTCGGCGGAGCCGGCCTTCGCACGGCCTTGCGTGAGGGGTTCTCACGCTCGGCTAGCGTGGTCGCGAGCTCCTCCGCCGCCTTATCGAACGCGGCATCCTTGCCAGCGGCGAGGGCGTCGCGCAGCTCACCCTCTGATTGCACAGAGGGTTCGCCCTCGTGTACCTCGGGCAGGGCGGAAACGGTGACTGGAGGCTCTTCGCCCAGGGTGACTGCCTCGCCAGTTCCACTGGACACTCGCGGTGTTTTTTTGAAAGCGGCGCGGCTTCATTCTTTCTGGCGGCCGTGTTCTTGGTCTCCGTTATCTTCCCTGGTTCTTTGACCCCTTTTTTCTTTTTCCTGGCCTTTTACAGTTGCCATTCCTCCTCCACTCCCGCGTCTTCCGCGGTTTTATCATCCGACGCCTGGGTGGGAGGAAGAGGAGATGGCGGCTGTGGCCGGCCAGTTTCTCGCTTAGGACTTTCGACCTTGTTCATTTGTTTGGCCTGCGTCTCTTTGGCAGCAGGTGGCACCGGGGTGGGGCGATTAGGGCACACACGACGCACGTGTCCCTTAACCCCGCACAAGTGGCACTGAATGTGCGGGCACCACTTCCGCAATTGCTTTACTGAATTGCAGTAGCCACAATAGCTTGGTTTCCCCACGTCCCAGAGGTAGACGGATTCCTTCGCTACTTCCAGTGTGTGGGGCAAACCCAGCACCCTAATTGACAGTGACACGCGCTGTGGCCTGGCCTCCGAAATAGCTATTAAATCCTCCGAAGATGGTGGGTATTGGCCACGACGCGTGTACCGCGTTATATTTCGTCAACTGGGAATTTACCGCCGAGCGCGTTTTACAATTTGTGATTCCGGTTAGATAGACCACTACGGAGCGGTCCATGCTAACCGATAGGATCTTCCAGCCATCCACATTTAGCGGGGGTTTATCAGGCGCTGTGCTATGGCTACGTCTTTGCAGACGACCTCCATGCGCTCCCCTTGCTGAGTACGGAGAGGCCGTCAAGATCCTCATCTCTTACAGGAAAGTCCTGTAGTGCCTTACTGAAGGCCCGGGCGGTGCGAATATTAAACAGGGGTCCTACCTCATAAACCAGAGATGGTTTATATTTTGAGGCCCTTTCAGCCGCTTGCTCCGCCAAGGTTTCTGCGCTCGGTGCGGCCACTATAGTGCTCCAGGTCCACGGCATCGCCGGGGATGATTCCGAAACGTATGCTTCTGATTCTGTAGGCCGTTGGGGGGCTAGCCTCCCTCACGCCTATTTTTATCGTGGTGTCCTCTGGAGGCGATGCCATCGGACACCAACAATGTTAAAAAACGCACAATCAATCCGCTTTCCGGGACTCGTCGATGGAGCGCCGGAACAGCACGTCTTTCTGTAACGAAAGGGCATCCCTGTATGCCTGTCGTTACGCAAGGACCCTCAATGTATATCACCTGGCGGAGTACCGAGCCGGGGCCGAACGTCAAGCCTGGCAATCCGGGTCGGCCAGCATGCTGGACGATCAGGGCCGGGAGAACTCGGCCTCGGCCAGAATACGGTACCTCGTGCGGTGTTACTATACCACCCTTTACGCCAGGGCGTCCCCGGACCAAGATGCTTCTTGGCGCTTGCTCCCGGGTGGTGCCCAGGCAATAGGGGAGGTGGAGAAGAAAATCGTCGACGAGCCTTTTATAACCGGCGAAATTCTCGCCGGTATCAAAACGATCAAGAGCCATAAATCACCAGGGGAGGACTGCCTTCCCACGGTGTTTTTTCAATGCTTTGCGGCAGGGTTGGCACACGTGGTGCATCAGTTGACAAGGCTTATCCAAGACGAACACAATGTTCCCTCCTCGTTTCGGTCAGCCAGAGTGAGGCTTTTACCGAAAGGGGGAGCTCTCAGGAAATTTAGCAACTGGCGTCCGATCACAATTGTGAATACGGACGCCAAGTTCCTCGCGGGACTGTTGGCTTCCCGTCTCGGGCAGGTGGCCAATTCCATAATTAGCTCGGAGCAGACTTACGCTGTTCCCGGGCGAAGTATGGAGGCCAACCTATTTTTCGGGAGCACATGGTCAAATGCGCAGAGAAGTTATAAGGAAGAGGTAATGATTTGTAGCCCTGCTTCGGGGACGTCAGCCGGGCAGGGATGGGACTCCCAGGTAGGGAAGGGGGTCCTAGCGATCGCAGTCGATCTGCATAAAGCGTTCGACTGCGTGGACCAGCATCTTCTGCTGGAGCTCCTGGGACGCATGGGCTTCCTTTCCTCCCTACTGACGTACCTGTGCTATTGCTGGCGCAGCGCGCTAATTAATATCTCCTTCAGAGATCAAATGGTCTTGCGGCATAATGGCACGGCAGGGCATACGGCAGGGCGATAACATGAGTCACCTGCTCTTTCGCACCTACTTCGAGTTTGTGCTGAGAGAATACAGGGTGACTTTGGCCTACTTGCCGAGCTCGAACCCCGGCATACCCGCCGTAGAAGCTTATGCCGACGATCACCTGCTCTTGTTGCCGATGTCTATTCGGGCGAAAGCGGTCGGGATTTTTTCGATCTGTTTAGCCGCGGGTCCGGATCTACGGCGAACAGGGCGAAGTCGACGGTGTTGTTAGTCGGTGAGGGGTAAGTTAAGCTGCAGGACTGGGACCGCTTAGGGAACCCCACGGCAAGGTGCTTGAAGTACCTGGGTGTGCCGTTGAAGGTCTATTCCCTTTCGAATGCGTGGCCCGGCTGCCTCCAAAAAGTGGAAACGGCAATCGGCCCGTTCCTGGAAGACAGTTTTTTCTTCCGGAACGGGCCACGGTGTGGAACGCGTTCGGGGCTTCCATCCTCTGCCCCCTGCTTTTTGTTTTTACCGTCTCCAGAGAGTTGAAGAAACGAACGAACGACCTCCTGAGAATTGCCTTTTGGAGGAAATGGGAGACCTAAGTCCCTCTGAAGGATTTGTGTGCTCCACGTCGGGATGGCGGTCTCGGCCTATTGACGATAGAACGAGTAGAGATTCCGCTGCGATTGCGACTCTCGCCATCGCAGCGAATTTCTGGAGCACCCCTTGGTGCGTTCCGACCCGACTCCTTTCCAGCTGTGTATCCTGGACGAAGGGTCCCGCGACTTATCTTCTCTGCCGTGACTCAAAGATCAGAAGATGCGGACTTCTCCTAGGACCCATGGCAACTCTGGCTATGGAAAACGGCTGGATGGCACGAAGCCCCGCCAACTCCTCCGCATGCCTGGAGGAATCTGTTGGAACGTGGGCGAGGTTAAATGCCCAAGGTGAAGAAAGCTACAACAGCCTGCGATTCTACAACCGCGCTTGCTGCAGCCTGCGGACCTTTGTGCAGTGTCCCTCCCGGTGCACGTGGGCCGAGACTACGCCCCTAGCTTCGGCGATGCCCCTCCTGAGGAGGGCGCTCTCTTGCAGCCGCATGCATAGGTGGCAACTCTACTGCCGTATCGCAGGAAGAGAGAAGTTAAGCGGCTGGATCACAGCGCAGCTGGCCGATGCCACTTCTTGAAGTGTCCTCCCGCGTGGATTAAAGAGATGTGGCGAACTGCTCGGCATCATGATGAATGACCTCAAGTGAGCCCCAGTATTCATTGGTACGATGATCCTCCCAGTGAAGTGGCAGGAGTCGGCGCTTCTGCTGTTGCATTGGGGTCTACCCTGCAACTCACTCCGCCACCACTGAAATAGGTGTCGAGTAAATCCTTCCTGCCTCAGGTGTGGAGAGCGGGAAACCCTCCCCCACCTCCGAGTTGATTGTGCTGCCCTTCGACCCCTGTGGGAACGTCTTCGTCACTCCTTACAGATCCAGGAGGGCAGTTAGCACAGAGACGTTTTTTGGCTTCCGTTCGTGCAGGATGAACTGCGACCAGCCACTGCCCTGGCTGCACTTTGCTGAGTCCGCGGGATTGTGACATGCTGGATCGACGTCAGAAGACGGAACCACGACAGGGATGCCGTCGTACTTGCAGTCCGCTACCTGCGGATTGCGACCAGATGGCCCCACCTGAGAATTATACGGACGGACCTCGAGGGCATCCTCGAAAGAATGGACCCCTCTCCCAATGGAACGTAATTCCTTCCGATCCCTCCAAAATCTTTTTGTTTTTATTTTTCAATTTTTAATCTTGTTTTTTTCCCCATCTTGTATCGCTGCCGAGGAGAGTTAGCACCGGTCTGCGTACCGCAACCCGGCAGGTCCTTTTGCGTTGGCCGAAGTGGGGACTCGTACCAACAATTATAGAAAATTTTTAATAAACACCACGGCGTGACCGCGTGAAAACTAGCAACTTGACGTCCGCATTCAATATTGTGATGGGACGCCAGTTGTTCATTCTCCTCAGGTCTCCTCTCTTAGGAAGGAGCCGCACCTTCGCCGAAGAAAACGAGGAGGGAACGTCACCTGTCTCGCGTATCAGCATGGTGTGATAGCACCAGGGGGATGAGCTCAGTGACGAAAGTTTGATAAAAATCCGCGAACAGGCCGTCCTCCCCTGGAGCCTTGCGCTTCCTGAGCTTTGCGATGTCCAAGAAAATCTCGTCCAGGGGCTTTGTCTCCTCCTACTCGATCATCGGAGCGCCTTCCGGAAGCAAGAGTCGGGATACATTTCTCTCCGGAGGCACCCTGGCATGCAGGGAGGAGTAGTATCTCCGCAGGATGCCGCGGATTTGGGCGGGTGCCGAGTGCTTCTCGCCCTGATCGTCCAGCAAGCTAACCGATTCGGACTACCAGGCCTGCCTCTCGGCTCCTTCTTTGTATTTCGCGATCCTGCGGATCTCGGGGATCTTCGCGTAACGACGGGCCTGCAGGTAAGCTCGTTCGTTACGGACCCTATTCCCAAAACACGTAGGTAGGCGGTGCAGAGAGAATTGGCCTCAGAACTTCTGGACCGACCGCTTGAAGCGGTCCCAATCCTACTGTGTCCGCAGCAGGAAGCTCAGTATGAACGTGTGGAGATGTTGCGCCGCGTCCGGGAGCTACAGCCAGTCCCCTGGTATACGCTACGCTGACGAGGGGCGGCCCCTGTCGCGCGGTTGGATCTCGAGAACTATCGGGCGATGGTCGGACAGGTCGTACCGTAAATTGCCACGCCTGCCCACGCGAGGGCACAGGTGCTGATCAAGGAACACGTGGTCGATTCTGTCCTCCTTCCTCAGTGCACTGACCAACTAATTACAGGTGTGCACCGCCATGCACACCTCGTTGACCAGGGCACGCTCGTGATTCTAACTATCTGGTTCAAACGAACGTTGAAATTTATCACCCGGTCACGCAGGGACGTTTATTGATGTAAACGAGCTAGAAACAGTCATTTCCAGGCCACGACTATAAAGACATGCAGCGGAGATTCACCACTGGCACGCAGGCCAGGAAAACGGAAGAACACGGACGACTGAGGGGAGTCTGAAAACAAAAACAAAACCAAAAAAAACAAAAAAAAACAAAAACACAAAACAAAAAACAAACAAAAAAAAAGCAAAAAAAAGAAAATTCTAAACTGTAGTAGTGGGGCAGGGAACTTTAGGGACGCTCCGCAGTCACCGGGAAACTCGGAAGTTTCAGCAACAAAACCACTGCGGACGGTATAGGGAAAAGGATGCGAGAACAAAAAAATCAATTAAAAATAAAATGAGGGCGGATCACCGGGTTCGTCGTTCTAAGCCGTTTCTCATCCGGCGATGGATACCGGTTAGCTGCTCCGTTGTGTCTTCCCATAAGTGTCGCCACCCAGCTGCCCACCTGATGAAGTAGGCTGCCTTCCTGGTGGCACAACATTGCTGTCCCGGGTTCTCCATCACGTCTCGGATCGTGACGATGCCGCGGATGCACCCAACAGTGGAAATCGTCGCAACCATCGAAAGTCCTTGTGGCTGGAAGAACCGTCGCAGCACTTCTCAAGCGGTGTCACTTGGAAGCGGGAGAGCTGATGCTAGCCTCCTCCAGAGTTCATGGAGGGCACCGCAGCCCATAACAAGGTGCGGGAACGACTCCGTCGCCCCGCAACGAACACAGTAGGGAGAAGCTACCCCACCGGAAACTCGGTGTCGCCGCTCGTAATAGCGCAAGCCGCAGTGTAAGAAGAGCAAGACGTCTTGCTTCCATGCAAGGGAAATCACCGAACCGTCCAAACACCAAGGAGGGATTGTAAGTTCCCTGTGGGCAACACTTAGTGCTTCTCCCCACCGAAGTAATCTTTTTGGTGTTGCACCAGGATTGGCGGCATCTGCGAACTCGCTCGTGGCCCATTCGCCAACTGGCTTTGTTCTTCCTGCAATGGTGCGGAAGAACTACCACTTCCATGGCTGGCTACTGTCATCTCGATCCTCGAGTGCAGAAAGTGCTTCGGCAAGGGACGTGGCGGCCAGGGAGGAAAACTTCACCTCGTCCCGCATGACATCTTCGAGCGACGAAGGTTGGAATCGACGCAGGGGGCGGTGATCTTTACGGCTCATACCTAAGGATACAGCCCAAGAATCAATGGTTTCCTGCCGCCAAGCATTGTAGTTCATCGAGCAGCAGGAAATCCACGCATTGGCTTCCAATAGGGAGGCGATTTTCTTCAGAGGGTAGCCAAATCCCTGTTTCCTGTGACGCATGCCGGGCACCAAGGAAAGAGGTCCTTCACTGCCTGCACACCTTCTTAGGAGGATGCGCGGAGGCGCACACAGGGGGAAAGTCCATAGCTCGGCACAAAGTGCGAGCATCCTCAACTGCACTTGCAGTCCGATTCTCTACATTCTAAGGATGCCAAGACCAGCATCCCGACTGGAGCCGCGAAGTTTTTTAGGCGGATCCTGAATCGCGCATTACCCCCGAGTGGGTTCCTTAGCAGGCGATTTGCCCGCTCTTTGGCCGCGTAGGGGGGGTCCGAGACAAAAAACAGGGGTCGAAGGAAGGTGCTACAAAGGTGTTCCAAATTGTTGCCTGTTCCGGTAAGGTGAACTTGACGTAAGTGAACGGGCTGGCTGCCAACTCTAACTCTTGATGGCAGTCCGACCACGCCTCGACAGAACAGAGATTGCCCAGCGGAACTCCAAGGTACTTGAAATACGCCGCCGTTGGGATCCCCAGGCGGATCCAGTGTTTATGACCCTCCCACGACGCTCCTACAGGTACAATCACGCTCTTTTTCCGGTTCGCACTCACGTCCGAGTTGGTTGCAGTGGGGCCTCGTACCACGAATTGTAGAGAATTTATAATAAACTACCCGGCGTGACCGGATGGCAACTAGCAACTCGGCGTCCGTATTCACAATCGTGATCGGACGCCTGTTCCTTGATCCCTGTGGTCTCACCCTTTCTTAAGGACCCTCACCCTGGCTGACCGAAAGGAGGCGGGAACATCGCTCTCGTCTCCGATCAGCCTCATCAACTGAAGCAGCAGAGGTGCCCTGCCGGGCTCCGCTCCGCTGTGCCGACAGGTTCCGTGTTTAAGGCCGCAGTTGGGCCTTATACCACGATTTATTGAGAATTGTGATCAATAAACGTACCAGGCGTACCCGGGTGGCAACACCAAATCCTTTTGGGAGACGGTCCATGCGGAACTGCTGGCAGAACTCTCGTACTGAGACTTTCAAATCGTCAAAGACGTCGAGCATCTGCAGGCGGAAACCTCGCAAGAACGCGCGGTGGTGTTCCGCTGCGCCTGGCTTCAACAGTAATTCCCCCTTTAGACCCCACGCCTCCGAAAGCGGCCCTGTTCCGCGAGGGCGAATCACAAATTCCACTCGCCAGTGATCGGAGAAAGCGGAATGTATCTTACCTCTCTTGCCCAAGCGACAGAACAGGTGAATGTCGAGGAAGACTTCGTCCACGCTCCTATCCATCCCGGCTTCCGGGGCAAACAATTTGAATGCGTGCACCGTGGCGCACATCTTGTTAACCGGGGTGGCCTGAGTCCTCGCCGCACCTGATAGCAAGAGAATAATAAAATCGCAGGCTATCAAGTGCGCCGATAGCGTGCGTGCCTCCGACAGTCAGTCGCGCTGGAACGCACGGAAGAATGCCGTCCGTTCTACGCGCAGGTGACCGCCCTTTGGCGCGTGACGACGAGATCGTTCGAGCCGTACCACCTGAAGGTGATTTGCCTGACCCGACCTGGCTTATCGAAACGAACTTTCCTTACCGAACGTTGTAAGGCAGGCTTCAGAAGGAAAACGACCCCTTCCGTACCGCAGTGTTCGCGTCGCCACATTAGCTGACCACCTGCTATTCTGTCGATCTTCCGCGCATGTTCTGCGGAGATCTGATGGATCTTCGGCAGCAGCACAAGGTCGAAGGCTTGTAAGGTGGCAGCTATGTCTGGTCTCCTGCCGTCTTCGCAAAGCCCGTTAACGTTCCAACTGGCGATGCGGATTTGACTGCAGGTGGCGTATCCCGGCATTAATGCTAAGAACGTGATGCAGCCTCTCCCGCCTCTCCATTGGGCGGGATGCTTTCTTACTCGTCTGCAGTGAGAAGCGCCTCGAGTACTTCCTCCGCTTGCAGCGGCTGTCTCGACCGGGCGTGGGAGTTTAGGACTCGAGTCCATTGATCCCACGCTCGACGGACCCTCGTTTACGTAAGATTCCTTCTCCTCGGAGGAAACGATTCTCCTCGGGCTACGGATTTTCCGTCCGGTCTTCCATGCTGTTGCAGACGCGGATGGTGCGTGCCCGGACTCCGGGATTGAGTCCTAGGTTCCGGTCCCCCTACTTTCGGCAGGACTCCTAGCGGCCTTCTCGCCCTTTGCAAGTGATTGCGGAACGGCGGCGGCGAACTCGCCGGCAGCCTTCGAAAAGATCGCGTCAACGCGGCTTTCCCCCTCACTACTGCCCTGGGATGCTCTTCGCACAGCGACGTGACTGTCGGCGTTGTTGCACACGGCAAAGGCCTGTTAGTATGCCACTTCTGCATCTGGAAGACTCTCCAGTCCGATCGTGCGTTTCTTCAGCACCTGATTTTTTGTGGGTTCCGCAGGTTTTCAAGGGACTTTATTCTTCTCTTTCAAGTTCCCTTCTTTGTAGCTTGAATTTTTCTAGTCCGACTCTTCTCCTTCCGCCCCGGTTGCATGCGTTTCCGCAAACGGGGTGTTCAACACGGCCTTCTTCCGTGTGCCGGGTCACCTCGCACTTGCGGCAGGTGATGTTTAGACAACGTTTCTTAACGTATCCCATAGCATCACAGAACGCGCAGAATCTGGGTTTACCCACATACCAGATGACGACAGTACTGCCGTTGACAACAATTTTGTGGGTAATTCCAACGTCATTGGCAACCGTGATGCGTGCAGCAGCCAGAACGCCTAGAAGTCCGTCATAAGTACGGAGTCTGTTGGGCTTCGCTCCCAGTGCGTGCACGGTGCCGAATTCGCTTAATTCAGCCCTCTCGGCACTCGGTGGCATCCGTGAGGTGATTTCGCGGAGGTAAACAACTATTAAGTTGTCCACCGGGACAAGAAAGGTCTGGCAACTTTCGATCCTGACAAAAGTTCGCAGCAGTTTTTGTGCCAACCATGCTTCTTTCCTGCAAACGCTGTAGCTCTCATTCGAAATTCCGAACGGTGTTTCAACAAAAAGGTTCTCTGCCTTATAAATCAAGGATGGTTTATACCCTTGATCCCTGTGGGCACACTGTTCGCCGATGACTTCAGGGAATTGTGCTGCTTCTTGGCGTTCCAGGTATTCGTCGTTGCCGAGGAAGTATCCAATTATGCGGTTGCCCCGTTTTTCAAGGGGGCGGTTGCATACTTTTCAACGGGGATAGTTGCTTCGTTTTCAAGGAAGCGGCAGCCCTCGCTTACGACGGGACGGTTAATCCCTTTTTCAAGAAGGTAATTGTCCTTGTCTCCGTGGGGGCCGTCGCCCCCACCTCTTTGGGTTAGGGAGAATAAAAAGCCTCTCCTTCCCCTGATCTCCATGGCGGTGTTCTCAAGAATTTCTGCCATTGCACACCGCAGATGCACCACACACAAACACTAACAAAACGAAAGCCTTTTCAACAGGCACAGAGGTGCGCGGAAAAAACACGTTTGCATGCCAAGTTGCCAGCATGTCTATGGGCTTCGGGTCTGAAGCAGGTGGCAAAATCCATAATTAGCCGGGAGCAGACTTATGCTGTTCCCGGGCGGAGTGTGGATGCCAACCTTTTCTTCGCGTGCACATGGATGCACCTGCAGAGGAGAAAAAAGAAAGGGAAAGGGAAAATCGGCAACCCCACATTGGGGCCGTCAACCGGGCTGGAAAGGAATACTCGGGCAGACAAGGGGTCCTTGCGCTCCCAGTAGATCTCTACGAGGCGTTCGACTGTGTGGACCAGGAACTCCTCTTGGAGCTCCTGGGTCGCATGGGCTTCCTGCCCTCCCTGATTTCCTACTTGCGCTTTTGCTGGCGGAGCGCGACAATTACCATCTCTTCTAGCAGTCAGAATGTGTATCGTGTGCCGGTGCGGCGGGGTATAAGGCAGGGAGATAGCCTCAGCCCAATGCTCTTCAGCACCTACTTTGAGTTGGTGCTGAGAGCGTACAGGGTGACTTTGGCCCCATTGCCGAGCTCGTGCCCCGGCACGCCCGCCGTAGCAGCGTACGCCGACGATCTTCTGCTTATGTTACCCATGTCCACCCCGGCAACGGCAGTCGAGGACTTTCTCGATCTGCTCTCCCGCGGAACCGGACTGCAGGTTAACAGGGCGAAGTCTTCGGTGGTTCCAATAGGTGCGGTGTGGGTTGGGCAGCAGGACTGGTTGTCTTTGGGGATCCCCACGGCCAGGTTGTTGAAGTACCTTGGTGTGCCGTTCAATGACTATTCCCCGGCAGAAGCGTGATTGAGCTGCCTTCGAAAAGTCGAGACGGCGTTTGGCCGGTTTCTGGAAGGCAAGTTTCACTTGCCGGAACGGTCAGCGGTTCGGAACGCATTTGCGGCTCCCATCCTGCGCCGCTTGCTTTTTGTTTGCCCCGCTCCATTAAAGATTAAGAAGAGGACGGATGACCTCCTTCGCATAGTTCATAGGGGCAACGGAAGTGCCCGAGTCCCTCTGCAGGGCTTCTGCGATCCGCGTCGGGACGGCGGTGTTGGCCTCCTGACTCTGGAACGCGTGGAGAAACAGCTGCCATGGCGGAACCTCGCCATCGCAGCGAAAATGTGCATCGCTTCTTGGTGCATTCCGGCCCGCCTTCTAGAGAGCCGTGTGTCATGTTGCGAAGGACTCGCGTGCTTTCTTCTGTGCCCAGGTCGGAAAATAAGAAGATCCAGCCTACTGCACAGGCGCGTGGCAACCCTGGCCATTGAGAACCGCTGTATGATTTGCAGCCATGCCAACTCCTTCTCCTCGTTGGAGGAGAACATCAGCACCTGGGCTGTGTTAAACCGGAGAACCGACGAAACATGGAAATGTCTCCGATGCGGTCCCTACGCCGGCTCCATGCTGCGGGATCTCTTGGAGAATACCGCGGCAAGCAAGTGAGCCGAGACAACCTGCCTGGCTACGGCGATGCCCTTCCCTAGGAGCGCTCTTCACAGCAGGCGCATCCCAAGGTGGCAAGTCTCCTGCTGCGTCGAGGGGCAGAGAAGAAGATGAGCGGATGCACCATGGGTCAACTAGCGGAAGCCACGACCCCGAGCGTCCAGGCGAGTGGAATATTGAGAAGGGGCGAGCTGCTCTTCATCCCCAGGGATGAGCTTAAGTGGCCCCCAGTAATGAAGGAATCCAGGATTCTGCCTCTCAAGTGGCAAGAGTCGGCGTTGCTTCTGTTGGATTGGAGTCCACCCGGCAATTCGCGCCGCTTCCACTGAACGAGGAAGGCTGTGGATTCTGCGTGTGACAGGTGCGGGGTGCGGGAATCGCTCCCTCACCGTACATTGAATTGTGATGCCCTCCGACCACTTTGGGAACGGTTCGGGACGACACTCTGGCTGCCTATGGGCATTGCACTTACAGACGTTTTCCGCCTCCTCTTCGTGCGTGACGCTCTGCAGCCAGCAGCAGCCCTCGCAAGTATTTGCTGCGTTCGAGGCATCGTGGCAGCTTGGAGCGACGCCAGCAGCGAAAATTAAGATTGGAACGAGAGGGAAGTCATCCAGCATGCAGAACGCTTCTTGCGAAGAGCTGCTCGATGGTTCCATCTGTGAAGTATGCGCGCAGTCTTCGAGGGCCTCCTTCGACGAATGGGCTCTCTTTACAGCGCTTGGAGATCCCTTCCCTGTTATCCGAACTCTTTTTGTTTGTTTATCTCTTTTATTCTTTCTTTTGTATTTCCCCCATCCCCTTTCGCTGTCGGGCAGTGCCACGACTGGCTGCTTCCCGGTGTCCCGACAGGTCCCGTCTCTCAGGATGAAATGAGGCCTTGTACCACGTTTTATAGAGAGTTTTGTTCAATAGACGCCCCAAGCGTACCCGGGTGGCAACGCCTGACCAGGCAGGTAGGAGGTTCATAGAGATCTCGTCGCAAAACTTCCAGACCGAGCGCTCGAAGTGGTCCCAGTCCTGAAGCGTCAGCAAGCTGAAACCTGGTATGAACCCTCGGAGATGTTCCGCGGCTACCGGAATTCTCAGCCAGTCTCTCGGTAATCTCCACGCAAATGACGGGGGACCCCTATCGCGTAGGCGCAAGTCCAGTAGGATCCGGTCATGGTCCGACAGTTCCGACGGTAACTTGCCGCGCATGCCCACGCGTGAGCATAGGAGGTAGTAAAAAAACACGTGATCTATGCTGTCGGTGATTTCCGGATCTCCTGCGAACAAGTTGCGCGTGTCCATCTCTGCGCATAGCTCGTTCACACGCTTCTGAAGTGTGTCGGACGCACCTGACAGCAGGTGAAGGTTAGATTCACCTGCGATTAGGTGCGCTTTGCGCTCTCCCACTTTGTCCAGATACTCGAGCCTCAGAGTAAGGAATAAATCTCTCCTTACCTTTGCCCTTGGCACGTCTCTCCCGCTTGTGGCGAACACGTTGGTAATGACCAGATCGATGGAGTCGGACCACCTGATGGTCAACTGCCCGACTCGACCGGCACTATCAAACATTACGCCCTTTGCCGCAGCCTTGACAGCTGGCCGAAGCGGGAACGCGACATCGCAAGATTTAACGGTGCTGCATTGCCACAGCAGCCGTCCACCCGAGATACGCTCGATCTCTGCTGCTTGGTCTGAGGAGAGCACGTGGATCTCCTGCAGTAGCACCAGGTCAAACGATGCCAGGGTGGCGGCCACCTCTCGTCTCTTTCCGATGTCGCTTATCCTGCCGACGTTCCAACAGGTAATTCGCAGATGGCAACAAGAGGCGATTCGCGGCATTCAGGCTGGGAACGTGGCATTGCAGCACCTGTCATGGAACAGGTGGGAGAGACGAGTAAGGATACCGCAGCCATCTCAGGCACTTGAATCACCTGGGCCACAGACTCTACCTTTTCCCTTCCTCTGGCGTCGAAGCGTTGAGTTAGCTCTGGAGGAGAGTCCCCGGAGTTCACCACTCTGTTCGCACGCTCGCTTTTCTCGATTGTCTCTACCATTTCAACATACGGGATAATTTTGCAAGTAGCCTTCTTCGTGCCACTGACCCTTGGACGCGAGGCCGCGAGGCCGCAGTCCGTATTTTCCGCCTCTGCGTCAAAGCTCAGAATCTCCGACTTCTTGATCGAGATCGGACGCCTTAAGGCCTTTATCGCGGATTTGGCGAGACGCTGCAAGGACGCAACGAGCTCCTCCGCCGCTCGCTCAAAGGCGACGTCGTCGAGCAGGAGTTGGACGACGGCCAGTACCGCCAGTTCGGTATCCACCGGCATTAATTTGCCGGAGGGCTGAAAGTCGGCAGCGAACGGTTCAATTTCGCCACTCTGTTCGACTACAGCAATGCGCTTGATGAGGACAGAGCAGCGTTTGATCTTTTCGTGACGCGGCAGATTCTCGCTGCGTTTTGCGAAGTTTTTTTTTCGTTCCTTGAGGTTTTTCTGCGGCTTGGATTTTACTACCTGCCCTCCATGTTCCTGGCCGTTCTCCTCGACCTTGTCCGAGTATTCCGGGATCTCGGAGCGGATTTTTACCTGAGGCACGATAGCTTTTTCTTTAGCGGCGGCTCGCTCTCGCGCTGCCAGAACTCTTTTTTTTTGGCCGCGGTGGTTAGCATTCCGTGCGGACGCGACGCCGACTTGATTTGCAGGGCACACCGGAAAAGTGTGCCTGGGTTGCTGGCATTGCTTGCACTGCAAGTAGGGGTACCTTTTTTTCAGGTGACCTCAAGTGCTGCAATGCCCGCAAAAATGCGGCTTACCAACATACTAAACGTCAACGGGCTCGTCGTTGACCTCCAGCTAGTTTGGTAAGGAGCAAGTTTCGCGCACCGTGATTCGCGCGGAAGCCTGACAGCAATTGGGAAGATTATACTTCCAAAACGGAGTAGACTTTTTCCAGAGCGCGTTCACGGTGCCAAGTTTCAATAATTCCTTTCGGACAGCCTCTTTGGCCATCCGGAAGGTGATTTCGAGGAGGTAGATCACGATGGATGATGGGATGGAGGCGGCGATTCCCCCTAAGAACAGGTGTACGTAGCAGACGTAGGGCACCTGTTGGCCCTCCTCCATGAGGACGGGCTGTTCATGTTTGGCTATTGCAGGGAGGACGTTCCCCCCAACTCACCGTCCTTCATGGAGGTGGCCGGTTCGACGGCTTCCGAGCGTGGGACTTCCCTCCCCGGGATTTCCACGCTTCCGCTACCTTCAGGCTCCCTCGTTGAGGGAGGAAGAGATAAGCTTCTTCCTCCGAGAATTCACGATGGCGGAGATAATCTCCGCTATCACTAAATTGAAAAAAAACAAAGCATCAGGGTAAGACGGCCTGCCAGCTGAATTCTACCAATACTTCGCGGCAGAGCTGGCCCCCCTGGTGCTAAAACTGTGTATGCTGATCCGTAAACGTGGGGATGTCCCCAACTCGTTCCGGTCAGCTAGAGTACGTCTCCTTCCTAAGGGAGGAGACTTGCGCAACGTTGGAAACTGGCGTCCCATCACTGTAGTGAATGCGGACGCAAAGTTGCTCGCCAAACTGTGAGCTGAGTGCTTGGCACGGGTAGCGGACTCCGTTATCAGTCCGGAACAGACATACGCTGTTCTTGGACGAACCATGGAGGCCAACCTGTTCCTCGCCAGCACATTCTGGCAGTTGCAACAACGCGAGGCGAAGCTACGTCGGGAAAGTCCTGGACTCTCCACTGATAGGGGGGAGGGAAGCCGGGAAGAAGATGCATCGCCTGGAGCCCTTGCGGTCGCAGTCGATTTGCGTGAAGCTTTCGATTTTCACCCGGATTTCTCCGGGTCTTTTATTAAAAAATAAACTTTATAAAGTAATTATTAATGGCTGTGGCAATGCTCCAGCCAGAAGCTAAGAACCACGGAGCCTGCTAATTCACCGGTTTCTAGACCGGTACGGTCCACCAAGGCAGCAGGGGAAAGGGGAAAAACAAAAAAACTAAACAAAAAAAAACAAAGGGTGGGAGGGAACGGGAAGGGATCACTGATGCTTCTGGGGCCGCATCATCCTTCTCAGGATGCTGACAAGCTCTTGTTTGTTATAAACATCCAGGTGGGGCCATCGCGACGCCCTCCTCAGGAATTGGAAGGCGCACTGGATGGCGTCCATATCGCTAGGTCCTCCCGTCGCCGTGCACCAGGCGGCGACGATCCCACGAAGGCAGCACAAGGCTGCTATCGAGGACGCTGGCCGCAGGGCGTCGGCAACAAAGAAGGCTTTTAGTGCGTCCCTGAGATTGCCGCAAGGGATACCGATGGCCGCGGCAAAGCGGAAACAAAGGGGCCGAAGGGCAACACAATCCACTAGGAGGTGGGGGAGGGACTCCCGTTCCCCGCACCTCACACAATTGGGATCCACCGCTCCCCAGGTCCAGTGGTGTCGACGTGCGTTGCAGGGGAGTCCTCAGTGCTGCAACAGGAATGCCGACTCTTGCCATTTAAGAGGGATAATGGAAGTGTTGATAAGATTTGGAGGCCACTTCAGATGTTCAATGGAAACATCCAGCAGCGCTCCCCAGCGCACAAGTCCATTAGGAGGCGTACTTGGGGACGCAGCATCAGTTAGCTGGCCCGTCTTCCACTCTCTCTGCTTCTTCTCCTTCCCGGAGATTTTTATCCTAACCTCCCACTTCGCCGCAACATCGCTGTCCCAATGTTCTACTAGGGAGTCCAGCGCAGCAGCGGAGGGGGGTTCTTCCTGACCACGCTCTCTTCTTAGGATCCTACAGGATCTCACGGAGCGTGCAACTTCTGTAACACCCGAACAGGAAGCTTCGTTCCTGATATGAGCTTTGCATGCCGAACTGTCCCCACGTGCGAACGGTTTCCTGCAACCAGGCACTACCGTTCGCAGATAGACAGGTGATCCATCCTTGATTTTTCCTTGCCAGCGCAGCCACCCTCCGTAGCTGAAGCTCACATCGGTTGATGCGGTTTCGATGGAGCGCAAGAAACGACGTAAGTCCCGTCTTGCCGGTGGCTTGCTGAAGGAGGAGACGTGCAGAAACGCACCAACAGGTGCACCACAACTCCGGCACAAGTGCCAAAATCCAGAACTGGAGCTGCAGCTCCAGCCGCTCCAATGTAAGGAGGCCCAGACCACCATTCCAACGAGGAACGCACAAGTCCTTTAAGCGGACTCGGGCCCTCCCGTTGGCTTAAAGGGCGATACGGAGAAGGTCCTTCGTCCGCTTTTTGATCCTTTCTGTGGGGGGGCAAACAAAAAGCGGGGAACGGAGGAGAGAAGCCGCAAACATGTTCCAAACCGCGGCCCGTTCAGGAAGGAAAAACCTGCCGCCTCCAAACGGGCCGATAGCCGTCTCTACTTTTTGAAGGCAGCCGGACCACGCTTCCGCAGGGGAGTAGTCCCCCAACGGCACACCAAGGAACTTGAAGTACCTTACCGTGGGGATCCCCAAACGGACCCAGTCCTGCTGCATTGCCCGCGCCGCACCAACTGGCATCACGGACGACTTCGCCCTGTTCACCGTAAGCCCGGTTCCTCGATTCAGCAGGTCGAAGAACTTCTCGACCGCCGAAGGCGGGGTGGACATAGGGAGCAGTAGCAGGAGGTCGTCCGCATATGATGAAACCGCAAACGTTTCGGCGCATTCATGCGGCAAGTGCGCCAGAGTTTCCGTGTACGCTCTCAGTACCAACTCAAAGTAGGTACTCAAGAGCAAGGGTCTCAGGCTGTCTCCTTGCAGGATCCCACGTCGCATCGGCACGCCGTGAAATGTATGCCCGCTGAAAGTTACATTGATTTGCGAATCGCGCCAGCTAGAGCGCAGATAGGCCAATAATGAGGCCGGGATGCCCGAGCGTTCCAAAAGCTTCAGCAGGAGATTCTCGTCGACGCTGTCGAATGCTTTACGCAAGTCGACAGCGACCGCAAGTGCTCCCTCCCCCATCCGACCATCCGTCGCATGACTGACGGACTCACCGGAATTCCCGGTGCGCATCAAGCCCCTTTCGTGTTGGAGCTCTTGCCAGGTGGAAGCGTGGAACAGGTTCGCCTCCATGCTTCGCCCCGAACAGCATACGTCTGTTCCGGATGATGAAGGCGTTTGCAACCCGTCCCAGACGCTCTGCCCAAACCTTAGTCACCAACTTGGCGTCCGCATTCACTTTTGTGATGGGACGCCAGTTGTTTATGCTCCTCAGATCTCCTCCCTTAGAAAGAAGCTGCACCTTTGTCGAACGAAAAAAGGCGGGAACGTCACCGGTCTTGCGTATCAGCAAGGTGAGTTGATGTACCAGAGGGGTTAGCTCAGCCGCGAAGGTTTGATAGAACTCCGCGGACAGGCCGTCCTCCCCTGGAACCTTTTGTTTCTTGAGCTTTCCGATGGCCGAGATGATCTTGCACATCGTAAAAGACTCGTCAAGGGACTTTTTCTCCTCTTTCTTGATCGCAGTAGCGCCTTCCGGAAGCTGGATTTGTGGCAAATCCCGCTCGAAAGGCGTTCTTGCGTACAGGGAGGAGTAAAAACGCCGCAGCAGACCGCGGATCTGAGCGGGTGCCGAATGCTCCTGGCCCTGATCGTCCAGCAAGCTGGCCGATCCTGACTGCCAGGCTTGCCTCTCAGCTCCTGCTTTGTATTCCGGCAGCCTGCGGATGTCGGGGGTCCTGGCGTAACGGCGAGCCTGCAGATAGGCTCGTTGGTTACGTAACCCGTCTCCAAATCCCTTGGCGAGTGGACGTATTTTTCCTTCGCTCCCGAGTGAGTCGACAGGAAGCGGTTTTTTTCTTTCTGTGTGTTCGTGTGGAACATCGTTGGTGTCCGATGGCAGCAATGCCTGAGGACACCACGATGGAGGTAGGTATGAGGAAGGCTTGCCCACCCCCACAGCCTACAGAATCAGGGGCATCCGCCCCGTAATCGCCCTCGCCGCCCAAGGCGAGGAGCTGGAGCGAAATGGTGGCCGCGCCGAGCGCGGAAACCGTGGCCGAGATGGCGGCCTACCGGGCAGCTGGGTACAAGCCCAGCTTGGTGTAACAGGTAGGCCCCTATTTGATGGAAAAACGGCACGCGCGTTTCCGAAAGCGCTGCAAAACGCTGGAGTAAGAGAACAAGATCTTGACGGTTTGTCCGTTCTCAGCGGAGGTCAGCGAGTCGAGGTGGTGTGCAAGGAGATCACTTTGGCTCAAACTCTGATCACGAACCCGCTGAACGTCGACGGCCGCAAGATCTTGCCGGTGACGATGCACCGCTCCGTGGTGGTCCATCTCACTGGAATAACGAGCCGTATGACACGCTCTGCGGTAGCACAAGAACTACAGAAGCTCGGTGAGGTGCACGCGCTGTGGCCTAAGCCAACAATCTTTAAAGGCTTCAATAGCCATTTCGGAGGCCAGGCTGCAGCGCGGGTAACCGTGAGTAAGGACTGTGGGCTTCTTCACAAGCTGGAGGTTGCGCAAGAGAGCGTGGACCTCTGGTACGTGGGAAAGCCCTGGGATTGCGGCTACTGCGATACCGTAGGACACCATCCCAAGAGGTATCCTAGCATCCAATACCACATGTGCGGGGAGAAGAGCCACGTTCGACGTGTGTGCCCAAAACGCCCCACCCCGGTTCCTCCTGCCGCGAAAAAGGCGCAGGGGAAACGCGCACTAAAGGTCACAAGACCTAAGGCGGACGCTGGCCGGCTGAAGCTGCCAGATCCTCAACCTCCAAAAGAAAAGACTTGCAAACAAAAGCAAGCGGAGGATAAACCTTGCCAAGAGGCGAAAGGTGAAGAAGGCTGGCAACTTGTAGCAGCTAGAAAAGAGAGAAAAGCTCCTTTAAGGGAGAAGAAAGAGAAGCCGGCCGGTAAGGCAAAAAAACCCGGGCCGCGTTCGAAAACCGTACGCAAGTGCACGGGGGCACTGGAACGTATCGGCGTTCCGGAAGATGCCACCCGGGGCGACGAGCCTCCCCTCGCCGTTTCCGTCGCACCCGAAGTTCGCGACGGCGAACCCTCAGTGCAAACAGAGGGTGAGCCGCGCGACGCGCCGGTCGACACCGAGGACGCCGCGTTCGCAAAGGCGGCGGAGGAGCTCGCGGCCACGCTGGCGGAGCGTGAGAACCCCTCACGCAAGGCCGTGCGAAGGCCGGCTCCCGCGAAAAAGGCCCCCATAGGTGAGTCGGATTTAAGGGCCGGAAGTGCATCTTCCTCCTCGGAGGCACCCCCTAGGAAGTCGGGACGCAAGTCCCAGAAACCAAGGAGGCGCCTCCCCTCCACCAGCGAGGAGGAGAAACAGGAAGTTAGCGGTAGCGTGGGAATCCCGGAGGGGGAACTCCCACGCTCGGAAGCCGTCGAGCCGGCCACCCCCATAAAGGAGGGTGAGCAGGGGGGCGAAGTGCTACCTGCAGTCGCCGAGCCTGAACAGCCCGCCCCCATGGAGGAGGGCCAACAGGTAGGCGCGACCCCACCTTAGGGTGACCCGCTCGACGCGCCGATACCCATGGAGGAGGGGGACCAGGTGCACGCAGCGCCTGACCCTCCTCCTCCACCTAGCGTCCCGCCCCAGCAGGTGGCGGACGCCGCATCGTCGTTTTCCCAGGACTGACACCTGGGCTCGCCAGTCGCCGTCGGATTCGCGCCGCCCCTTGGAACGTGAACAAGCTGCGCGACGACGGTAACAGGCGAGATACGGCCGACACCCTGCGTGAGCTCGACCTGGCCCTGCTGCAGGAGATCCACGTGATCACCACGACAGACGCCCAGGAAATCGAGACGATCGCAAGGGGTCGGTTGTATTGGCGGTGCGGCCTCCGCAACACCTGCGGGGTCGCGTTCTTCGTGAAGCCGGCCATCGACGCGGCCGTGAAGGGCGTGCGCTTCGCTGACGACGGTCGGGACGGTTAGCTGATTCTCAGCTGGTCCGACTCGATCGAACTGATCGTCACGAATGTGTACGCCCCCAGCGGTAAACAGGGATACAGCGACCGCACCAGGCTGCTGGAATCCCTGAAGCGCGACTGGCTGGCGGACACGAACGTGCGGAAGGCTCACCTGATAGCGGGAGATTTCAATCTCCGGCTATCAGAACCCCTATGCGGCAAAACAGCGGGCTGGCGCTGCTCAAAAACGCTCTCTGCTCGATTCCGGCGAGATCCAGGATCCGCCTTAAAGATTTGTCAGCTCCGCGTCGGGATGCTGGTTTGGGTATCCTGACAATGGAGCGAATCGGACTGCAGGTGCAGGTCCGACTGCTGGCACTGTGTGCCCAGCTATGGACATCCCCCCTGTGTGTGCCAGCTCGCATTCTCCTGCGGAGATGCGCCGGCAGCGGAGGATTTCTCTCGCTTTTGCCGGGCACTCAATATAGGAAGCGGGGTTTCGGTTTTCCATTACGGCAGTTGACCGCACTTCTGGAAGCACACTCTTGGATCTCCTGCCGCATAATGAACTTTGAAGCTTGGCGGCAGGAGTCTGTTGAATCCTGGGCGGCGTTGCAAGGAATACGTCCTGAAGATCTTCGCCCCCTGCGCCAATTTTTTCCACGATCCTTGGAAGAAGTACTGCAGGACGAGGTGAAGTTTTCTACCCTGGCTGCCACGCCTCTCGCCGCAGCGCTGTCTGCTTTCAGGGCAAGACACGACAGCTGCCAACCGGCAAGGTGGGAGGTTTCCTGCACGATAGCGGGGAAAACAAAACTCCTTGGCGCCTGGAAGACAAGTGATTTGGCGGACGCCGCAAATCCTCGTTGTACTTCAAAGGGAGTCCTCCGGTGGGCAGAAGAATTTGCTGTCACCTCCGAAGAACTTGTAGTCCCTCCACAGTGTGTTGACAGTGCGCTGCTCCCCCTTGCTTGGAAACAAGCCGTGCTGCTCTTCGTTCACTGGGGTTTTCAGTGCAACGAGCGTTGGCATCGTGACTCTGGGGGACTTGCGTCTGCGAACTGCGTTCGGTGCGGATCGACGGAGTCGATTACGCACCTACTTCTGGACTGCGGTGTCCTACAAGGACTGTGGCGTAGGCTGGCAACAGCACTATTGCATCCCGTGGACACCGCAAGAGACTTGCTGCGACGATTCTTCACGCCGAGCGGGCTTTCACTAAGCGCAAGGATTGCAACCATCGGTTGCATGCGCGCGATAGTTTCCGTCCGCCAGGCGTTGGTACTCAACGGACAGCACGAAGAGGTAATCAGCAAAGCATCCTTCTACATGGGAGCATCCGCTAGATGGCCTCAATTGACAGAGGAGACAAAGAGGAATCTCGCCGCAATACACCGCCGGTTTACACACCCTCATCAGCGGCCAACCCGGTGATCATTGCCCTACCCTCCATAAACTAAATTTGTATTTTCTTTTTACACCCGCGTCCCCATAGGCTCCGGAACATTTGAGGTGCTCATCGTTTAAATCCCCGTGAGTACGGAGCCTAACCAAAAACCCTGTTCCCTTCCCTCCAGTTTTTGATTTTTGTTTGTTTCCCCTCATTCCCCCCACGCTGCGAGCGGTTTGTTTACCAGGCCTGCGTGGCGGTAATTTTTCTATGTTCTCTGTCGTTCTGTTGGTTGGGGACATTGTCCCTGACCAGTTTATTATTATTAAAAAACGCCCCGGCGTGACCGGGTGATAAATTTCAATCGAGTGCGGACGTGTTTTCTTCGCTCTCGTCTCCGTGCTTTCATCCGCTTCATCTTGGCGTCGTACATTTTGACGACGATGTCGACCCAACTTGAAGCTACTGAAGTTAAAGGAACAGCATCCGGATCTGCAATCGCGGAACCGACGGCCGCCTCCACTTCGTCTTTCTCGCCGATGGAGAGGAGTTTTGCTGACGTTGCTGCCACAGCAGCCGTCAAAGGGAAACCACTCGACGGGTCGGAGTTGCGGGCATACGTAGCCCAAGGCTATAGACCTGCTCTCCGATATAAGGTGAGTGGCTTTCTTTCTGCGCGCGACGGGAATCAGTTCAACGATGAACTGACCCGTGTTGGCGTGCGGGAGGAGGACCTTCTCGCCATTATGCCCGTAAAAGACATGGGCTATTTGAAGGTGCGTTGCAAAGACGCTGCACTTGTGCAACGCTTGCTGCGCACCCCGTTGTCGATCCGTGGCCAGAAGGTCTTCCCGGCCGCCATGGACGACTCATTTGTGGTGGAGATTTTCGACATCGAGTCGGAAATCTCCGATACTGATATTCGGAACGCGTTGGCGAAATTCGCCACGGTCCATGCGCTGTGGAGGGTGAGTAGCAACCTCAAGGACTTCCCGTCCATACACAGCGGAGTCGCTGGAGTCCGGCTTACAATGCCGGACCGCCGTCTGCTGCCCACCAAACTACAGGTGAAAGACACGGTCGTTCACCTGTGGTTGGTGGGCAAAGTAAAAACGTGCGAGCAATGCGGGAAGGAGGGGCATTGTTTGGATAAATGCCCCTCTGGAAAATGCCGTTATTGCAAACTATCCGGGCACCAATTAAAAAATTGCCCGGATCTTTTGCGAAAAAAGGCAGCCGCGGAGCTCCATTTTAAAAAACAAAGCGCGGATAAAAAGAAAAAATCTGCGAAAAACCTGGAGAACCCACGGCAGAAATTCGGTAAAAACGCGAGGCGGAATGTCGCCCCAAAGCAGCAGGAAACCTCGCACGCGAAGCCCTGCGCACCCCCTCTCGCGGCAGGGGAGCCGCAAAAGAAACGGTGCGGGGAATCCGGGGCAATGGTAAGTCCCCCTAGGCGCAATAGCTGTCCTTCCCAAGCACGCCCGGCTTTTTCGGAGTTCGAGCAACCGGCGGGGACGCCAATGGACAACGGCGGTAAGGACACTTCCAGTACCGTCAGATCCATCCCTTCACCTCCTGCACTGGCTGAGAAGCCCAAATCGGGTAAGAAGGGTTGTGCCGTGTCGACTTCGAAAGTCGGAAAAAAAAAATCCGCGTCGCGATCCAACACCGCGAAAGCGGAGAAAAATCTCACGCCGTCGCAGTCGGAGAGCAAGCTCTCGACTGGCGCGGATGACATGCCAACGAAGGGATTAAAAGCCCTTCCGAAAGCAGCGTCCATGACGAGCGTGTCGGAGCCATCGAAAGTGCTCCCGTCCAAAGACGCGGATGGCTTCAAAGATGGCCATGGAGCACAATCTCCATTTACGGCGCCACGCGAAGTGAGGAACCGTAATGACGTAAAGAAGACTTCAGCAAAGGTCCCTCGTGCAACTGCGCGTGAGCACGCTGAAAACGCGCGCGCCGGGAAAGCAGCCGTCACCAAAAGCGATGCTCTGGTGACGGAAAACGAAAACAGGACAGCTGTCAATCCAGCAGAACCTGTCACTGCTTCGCGGATTGCCGAAACCCGATCGAACATGCGCCGGTCGGACTCCGAAAAGGATGCCGTTCCGATCACCGAGACGAGGACAACTCGATCGAAAGCGTGTGCGCGCCGATCAAAAGTAGGCAGCCAGGCAACGCTCGCCACGAAGCAACGCGAAGTCTCCACGAAACCCGACGGGGTTCCGCCTGGCGTGGAGGCATTACATGCATGCAGCACGACAGAGGACGGTGGCGACCGTCCCCTCCAGCCAGTCGTGCTGCTCGCCGTCTGCTCGCCGGATAAAGCGAGCAAAAAGCTGCCACCTTCCCAGCAGTAATGCAAGGAATCGCGTCTTCTCGTCGTCTGTCCGTAACGTGTTGGAACGTGAACGGACTGCAGAACGACGAAAAGAGGCGATTAGTAGCCAACGCCCTGCGCCCCTTCGACCTCGCGCTGCTGCAGGAGATTCACGTAATCTCCGACGAGCAGGCAGCCGTAATCGAGGAGCGCGCAGGCGGAACGCTACATTGGCGGTGCGGCGGCGCACACACGTGCGGCGTCGCCTTCCACGTAAGAGGAAAAATGGCGGAAGCGGTGCGTAGTGTTCGTTTCGATGACAACGGACGGATAGGCCAGCTTGTCATCAAGTGGTCCGAGTCCATCGATCTCGTCGTTACGAACGTCTACGCGCCGAGTGGCTCTCGCTACCTCGAAGAAACAGAAGCTTTCTTTGGTGAGGTGCAGAGCCAGTGGTTCGACAACTCCGGCTTCCAAGTGGCGCACCTCGTCGCTGGGGACTTCAACGTCCGCCTGCTCTCCGACGATTGGAGCCGCCCGAGAGAGCGCGCGCTGCCCATCGAGATGTGCGGGTCCGTGCACGCCGCCAACTTGATGGTCAGCGAACCTGGAATGGAAAGATCGCTCGATCACGTTTTACTCGATGAAAACCTGCATTCGCGTGTGGGTAGGAGAGGAAGATTGTTGACTGAGCTTTCTGACCACCACAGGTTGGAGTTTGAGATCCTTCCGCCAGGCAGGGGGCCTCCGTTGCAAAGCTGGAGGATGCAGGCGGATTGGCTTAGCCAACCGGAGGCTGCGGAGCATCTACGTGGATACCTCCGGGGCTTTGCCATTCAAGAACTTGCGGACTGGGACGATCTCAAAAGATCTGTCCGCGAGTTCTGTTGCCAATTCCCCTTTCACCGGCTTCCACGCGGTTTCGGAGATGGCGTGGCCAACAGTAGAGACTTTCTGCAGGCCCGCACGTTTTCGAGACGCGCAAATGTCGGGCGTCTCGCAGAGTACAAGGCGAGGGCCGAGCGCCAGGTCTGGCAGACCGGAGCAGCATGCCTGTTGGACGACAAGGGCCAGGAATGTTCGGCCCCAGCCGAAGTACGCCGCATTGTGAGACGCTACTACTCCTCGCTCTACGAGGAATCCCCGACGGAGGATATTCTTTCTGAGATACTCCTGTCTCAGGATGCTCGTGTTGTCGGCGAGGAGGAACGCGAACGTCTCGACGAGCCCTTCACGGCGGATGAATTTTCGTCCGCCATTGCTGGGCTGAAGAGACGAAAGGCGCCAGGCGAGGATGGGCTCCCTGCAGACTTTTATCAGTGCTTTGCAGTGGAGCTCATTCCCTTGATGCTTAAACTCGCGACGCTGATGAGTGAATCCGGGAATGTCCCTGATTCCTTCCGCTCAGCGAAGGTGCCTCTCCTGCCGAAAGGCGGAGACTTGCGCCAACTTAACAACTGGTGTCCGATCACCTTGGTGAACTCGGACGTCAAGTTGTTTTCCAAGCTGTGGGTCGCGCGGCTAGGAAGAATCGCGGAATCTGTGGTGAGCCCGGAACAAACCTACGCGGTTCCGGGACGATCCATGGAGGCGAACATCCTTTTCGCGCGTACATGGATGCAGCTGCAGGAAGTTGTGGCGCAGCAAAGCCAGGCTGCTGCGAAAGTCACTGCCGCAGGCAAAAAGAACAGGCGCCGACGGCAGGAGCGAACGCCAGGTGCCTTGGAGGTCGCGGTCGATCTCCACAAGGCGTTCGACTGCGTAAACCAGAAGCTGCTTTTGGAGCTTATGGAACGCCTTGGGTTCCCGGCGCAACTCCTGCTGTATTTGCGCGCGTGCTGGCGCCACGCGCTAACCTGCATCACTTTTAGCGGCTGCCGCGTGTATGGTATTTCCGTTCGTAGGGGCATGCGACAGGGCGACAGCTTAAGCCCGTTGCTCTTCAGCATCTTCTTTGAGTTGGTGCTAAGAGCATACAGGCTGATGCTGTCTCACTTGCCAAGCTCCTGCCCGGGAACGCCTGCCGTGGCCGCCTACGCTGATGACCTGCTTCTTCTGCTCCTTATGTCCACCCCGGCGTCTAGTGTCGAGGATTTCTTCGACCTGATTCGTCGGGGAGCGGGCGTGAGCGTGAACAGAGAGAAGAGCGTGGTCGTTCCTGTGGGTACGTCGTGGGAGGGGCAGTCCGACTGGATCCGCCTGGGGATCCCCACGGGCGGGTACTTTAAGTACCTTGGCGTTCCGTTGGGCGCTTTCGGCGCAGCCGAAGCGTGAGCGGACTGTCTTCAGAAAGCAGAGTTGGCCATCAGCCCGTTCTTTAACGGCAAGTTTACCTTGCAGGAACGGGCGACTATTTGGAACACCTTTGTGGCCCCCCTCCTCCGTCCCCTGTTTTTTGTTTTGGACCCCCCCTATGCGGCAAAACAGCGGGCTAAGCGCCTGCTGAGGAACGCTCTCTGGGGTCCGGCGAGATCCAGGATCCGCCTTAAAGATTTGTCAGCTCCGCGTCGGGATGCTGGTTTGGGTATCCTGACAATGGAGCGAATCGGACTGCAGGTGCAGTTCCGACTGCTGGCACTTTGTGCCCAGCTATGGACATCCCCCCTGTGTGTGCCAGCTCGCATTCTCCTGCGGAGATGCGCCGGCAGCGGAGGATTTCTCTCGCTTTTGCCGGGCCCTCAATACAGGAAGCGGGGTTTCGGGTTTCCATTGCGGCAGTTGACCGCACTTCTGGAAGCACACTCTTGGATCTCCTGCCGCCCAATGAACTTTGAAGCTTGGCGGCAGGAGTCTGTTGAATCCTGGGCGGCGTTCCAAGGAATACGCCCTGAAGATCTTCGCCCCCTGCGCCAATTTTTTCCACGATCCTTGGAAGAAGTACTGCAGGACGAGGTGAAGTTTTCTATCCTGGCTGCCACGCCCCTTGCCGCAGCGCTGTCTGCCCTCAGGGCAAGAAACGACAGTTACCAACCGGCGAGGTGGGAGGTTTCCTGCACGATAGCGGGAAGAACCAAACTCCTTGGCACCTGGAAGACAAGTGAGTTGGCGGACGCCGCCACTCCTCGTGTTACTGCAAAGGGACTCCTCCGGTGGGCAGAAGAACTTGCTGTCACCCCCGAAGAACTTGTAGTCTCTCCACAGTGTATGGACAGTTCGCTGCTCCCCCTTGCTTGGAAACAAGCCGTGCTGCTTTTCGTTCACTGGGGTTTTCAGTGCAACGAGCGTTGTCATCGTGACTCCGGGGGACTTGCGTCTGCGAACTGCGTTCGGTGCGGATCGACGGAGTCGATTCCGCACCTACTTCTGGACTGCGGTGTCCTACAAGGACTGTGGCGTAGGCTGGTAACAGCACTATTGCATCTTGTGGACACCACAAGAGACTTGCTGCGACGATTCTTCACGCCGAGCTGGCTTTCACTAAGCGCAAGGATTGCAACCATCGGTTGCATACGCGCGATAGTTTCCGTCCGCCAGGCGTTGGTAATCAACGGACAGCACCAAGAGGTAATCAGCAAAGCATCCTTCTACATGGGAGCATCCGCTAGATGGCCTCATTTGACAGAGGAGACAAAGAGGAATCTCGCCGCAATACACCGCCGGTTTACACACCCTCATCAGCGGCCAACCCGGTGATCATTGCCCTACACTCCATAAACTAAATTTGTATTTTCTTTTTACACCCGCGTCCCCATAGGCTCCGGAACATTTTAGGTGCTCATCGTATAAATCCCCGTGAGTACGGAGCCTAACCAAAAACCCGTTACCCTTCCCTCCAGTTTTTGATTTTTGTTTGTTTCCCCTCATTCCCCTTACGCTGCGAGCGGTTTGTTTACCTGGCCTGCGTGCCGGTAATTTTTCTATGTTCTCTGTCGTTCTCTTGGTTGGGGACATTGTCCCTGACCAGTTTATTATTATTAATAAACGCCCCGGCGTGACCGGGTGATAAATTTCAATCGAGTGCGGACGTGTTTTTCTTCGCTCTTGTCTCCGTGCTTTCATCCGCTTGATCTTGGCGTCGTACATTTTGACGACGTTATCGACCCAACTTGAAGCTACTGAAGTTGGAGGAACAGCATCCGGATCTGCAATCGCGGAACCGACGGCCGCCTTTACTTCGTCTTTGTCGCCAATGGAGAGGAGTTTTGCTGACGTTGCTGCCACAGCAGCCGTCAAAGGGAAACCACTCGACGAGTCGGAGTTGCGGGCATACGTAGCCCAAGGCAATAGACCTGCTCTCCGATATAAGGTGAGTGGTTTTCTTTCTGCGCGCGACGGGAATCAGTTCAACGATGAACTGACCCGTGTTGGCGTGCGGGAGGAGGACCTTCTCGCCATTATGCCCGTAAAAGACATGAGGTACTTGAAGGTGCGTTGCAAAGACGCTGCACTTGTGCAACGCTTGCTGCGCACCCCGTTGTCGATCCGTGGCCAGAAGGTCTTCCCGGCCGCCATGGACGACTCATTTGTGGCGGAGATTTTCGACATCGAGTCGGAAATCTCCGATATTGACATTCGGAACGCGTTCGCGAAATTCGCCACGGTCCATGCGCTGTGGAGGATGCGTAGCAACCTCAAGGACTTCCCGTCCATACATAGCGGAGTCGCTGGAGTCCGGCTTACAATGCCGGACCGCCTTCTGCTGCCCACGAAACTACAGGTGAAAGACACGGTCGTTCACCTGTGGTTCGTGGGCAAAGTAAGAACGTGCGAGCAATGCGGGAAGAAGGGGCATTATTTGGATAAATGCTCCTCTGGAAATTGCCGTTATTGCAAACTATCCGGGCACCAATTGAAAAAATGCTCGGATCTTTTGCGAAAAAAGGCAGCCGCGGAGCTTCATCTTAAGAAACAAAGCGCGGATAAAAAGAAAAAATCTGCGGAAAATCTGGAGACCCCACGGCAGAAATTCCGAAATACGCGAGGCGGAATGTCGCCCCAAAGCAGCAGGAAACCTCGCAAGCGAAGCCCTGCGCGCCCCCTCTCGCGGCAGGGGAGCCGCAAAAGAAAGGGTGCGGGGAATCCGGGGCAATGGTAAGTCCCCATAGGCGCAATAGCTGTCCTAACCAAGCACGCCCGGCTCTTTCGGAGTTCGAGCAGCCGGCGGGGACGTCAATGGACAACGGCGGTAAGGACACTTCCAGTACCGTCAGATCCATTCCTTCACCTCCTGCAGTGTCTGATAAGCCCAAATCGGGTAAGAAGGGTTGTGTCGTGTCGACTTCGAAAGTCGGCAAAAAAAAATCCGCGTCGCGATCGAACACTGCGAAAGCGGAGGAAAATCTCACGCCGTCGCAGTCGGAGAGCAAGCTCTCGACTGGCGCGGATGCCATGCCAACGAAGGGATTGAAAGCCCTTCCGGAGGCAGCGTCCATGACGAGCGTGTCGAAGCCATCCAAAGTGCTCCCGTCCAAAGACGCGGATGGCTTCAAAGATGGCAATGGAGCAGAATCTCCATTTACGGCGCCACGCGAAGTGAGGAACCGTAATGAAGTAAAGAAGACTTCAGCAAAGGTCCCTCGTGCAACTGCGCGTGAGCACGCTGAGAACGCGCGCGCCGGGAAAGCAGCCGTCACCAAAAGCGATGCCCTTGTGACGGAAAATGACAACAGGACAGCTGTCAATCCAGCAGAACCTGTCACTACTTCGCGGAAGGCCGAAACCCGATCGAACATGCGCCGGTCGGACTCCGAAATGGATGCCGTTCCGATCACCGAGACGAGGACAACTCGCTCGAAAGCGTGTGCGCGCCGATCAAAAGTAGGCAGCCAGGCAACGCTCGCCACGAAGCAACGCGAAGTCTCCACGAAACCCGACGGGGTCCAGCCAGTCGTGCTGCTCGCCGTCTGCTCGCCGGATAAAGCGAGCAAAAAGCCGCCACCTTCCCAGCAGTAATGCGGGAATCGCGTCTTCTTGTCGTCTGTCCGTAACGTGTTGAAACGTGAACGGAATACAGAATGACGAGAAGAGCCGATTGGTAGCCAACGCCCTGCGCCCCTTCGACCTCGCGCTCCTGCAGGAGATTCACGTAATCTCCGACGAGCAGGCAGCCGAAATCGAGGAGCGCGCAGGCGGAACGCTACATTGGCGGTGCGGCGGCGCACACACGTGCGGCGTCGCGTTCCTCGTAAGAGGAAAAATGGCGGAAGCGGTGCGTTGTGTTCGTTTCGATGACAACGGACGGATAGGCCAGCTTGTCATCAAGTGGTCCGAGTCCATCGATCTCGTCGTTACGAACGTCTACGCGCCGAGTGGCTCTCGCTACCTCGAAGAAAGAGTAGCTTTCTTTGGTGAGGTGCAGAGCCACTGGCTCAACAACTCCGGTTTCCAAGTGGCGCACCTCGTCGCTGGGGACTTCAACGTCCGCCTGCTCTCCGACGATTGGAGCCCCCCGAGGGAACGCGCGCTGCTTATCGAGATGTGCGCGTCCGCGCACGCCGCCAACTTGATGGTCAGCGAACCTGGAATGGAAAGATCGCTCGATCACGTTTTCCTCGATATAAACCTGCATTCGCGTGTGGGTTGGAGAGGAAGATTGTTGACTAGGCTTTCTGACCACCACAGGTTGGAGTTTGAGATCCTTCCGCCAGGCAGGGGCCTCCGTTCCAAAACTGGAGGATGCAGGCGGATTGGCTTAGCCAACCGGATGCTGCGAAGCATCTACGTATATACCTCCGAGGCTTTCCCATTCAAGAACTTGCGGACTGGGACGATCTCAAAAGATCTGTCCGCGAGTTCTGCTGCCAATTCCCCTTTCACCGGCTTCCACGCGGTTTCGGAGAGGGCGTGGCCAACAGTAGAGACTTTCTGCAGGCCCGCACGTTTTCGAGACGCGCAGATGTCGGGCGTCTCGCAGAGTACAAGGCGAGGTCCGAGCGCCAGGTCTGGCAGTCCAAGCAGCATGGCTGTTGCACGACAAGGGCCAGAAATGTTCGGCCCCAGCCGAAGTACGCCGCATTGTGAGACCCTACTTATCCTCGCTGTACGCGGAATCCCCGACGGAGGATATTCTTTCTGAGATACTTCTGTCTCAGGATGCTCGTGTTGTCGGCGAATAGGGAAGGCGAACGTCTCGACGAGCCCTTCACGGTGGATGAATTTTCGTCCGCAATCGCTGGGCTGAAGAGACGAGAGGCGCCAGGCGAGGATGGGCCCCCTGCAGAGTTTTATCAGTGCTTTGCAGTGGAGCTCATTCCCTTGATGCTGAAACTCGCGACGCTGATGAGTGAATCCGGGATGAGGGAATCCGGGAATGTCCCGGATTCCTTCCGCTCAGCGAAGGTGCGTCTCCTGCCGAAGGGCGGAGACTTGCGCCAACTTAACAACTGGCGTCCGATCACCTTGGAGAACTCGGACGTCAAGTTGTTTTCCAAGCTGTGGGTCCCGCGGCTAGGAAGTATCGCGGAATCTGTGGTGAGCCCGGAACAAACCTACGCGGTTCCGGGACGATCCATGGAGGCGAACATCCTTTTCGCGCGTACATGGATGCAGCTGCAGGAAGTTGTGGCGCAGCAAAGCCAGGCTGCTGCGAAAGTCACTGCCGCAGGCAAGAAGAACAGGCGCCGACGGCAGGAGGGAACGCCAGGTGCCCTGGCGGTCGCGGTCGATCTCCACAAGGCGTTCGACTGCGTAAACCAGAAGCTGCTTTTGGAGCTTATGGAACGCCTTGGGTTCCCGGCGCAACTCCTGCTGTATTTGCGCGCGTGCTGGCGCCACGCGCTAACCTGCATGACTTTCAGCGGCTGCCGCGTGTATGGTATTCCCGTTCGTAGGGGCATCCGACAGGGCGACAGCTTAAGCCCGTTGCTCTTCAGCATCTTCTTTGAGTTGGTGCTAAGAGCATACAGGCTGACGCTGTCTCACTTGCCAAGCTCCTGCCCGGGAACGCCTGCCGTGGCCGCCTACGCTGATGACCTGCTTCTTCTGCCCCCCATGTCCACCCCGGCGTCCAGTGTCGAGGATTTCTTCGACCTGATTCGTCGGGGAGCGGGCATGAACGTGAATATAGAGAAGAGCGTGGTCGTTCCTGTGGGTACGTCGTGGGAGGGGCAGTCCGACTGGATCCGCCTGGGGATCGCCACGGGCGGGTACTTTAAGTAACTTGGTGTTCCGTTGGACGCTTTCGGCACAGCCGAAGCGTGGGCGGACTGCCTTCAGAAAGCAGAGTTGGCCATCAACCCGTTCTTTAACGGCAAGTTTACCTTGCAGGAACGGGCGACTATTTGGAACACCTTTGTGGCCCCCCTCCTCCGTCCCCTGTTTTTTGTTTTGGACCCCCCCTATGCGGCAAAACAGCGGGCTAAACGCCTGCTCAGGAACGCTCTCTGGGGTCCGGCGAGATCCAGGATCCGCCTTAAAGATTTGTTAGCTCCGCGTCGGGATGCTGGTTTGGGTATCTTGACAATGGAGCGAATCGGACTGCAGGTGCAGTTCCGACTGCTGGCACTGTGTGCCCAGCTATGGACATCCCCCCTGTGTGTGCCAGCCCGCATTCTCCTGCGGAGATGCGCCGGCAGCGGAGAATTTCTCTCGCTTTTGCCGGGCACTCAATACAGGAAGCGGGGTTTCGGGTTTCCATTGCGGCAGTTGACCGCACTTCTGGAAGCTCACTCGTGGATCTCCTGCCTCCCAATGAACTTTGAAGCTTGGCGGCAGGAGTCTGTTGAATCCTGGGCGGCGTTCCAAGGAATACGCCCTGAAGATCTTCGCCCCCTGCGTCAATTTTTTCCACGATCCTTGAAAGAGGTACTGCAGGACGAGGTGAAGTTTTCTACCCTGGCTGCCACGCCTCTTGCCGCAGCGCTGTCTGCCCTCAGGGCAAGAAACGACAGTTACCAACCGCCGAGGTGGGAGGTTTCCTGCACGATAGCGGGAAAAACCAAAATCCTTGGCGCCTGGAAGACGAGTGAGTTGGCGGACGTTGCCACTCCTCGTGTTACTGCAAAGGGACTCCTCCGGTGGGCAGAAGAACTTGCTGTCACCCCCGAAGAACTTGTAGTCCCTTCACAGTGTATGGACAGTTCGCTGCTTTTCCTTGCTTGGAAACAAGTGTGCTGCTTTTCGTTCACTGGGGTTTTCAGTGCAACGTGCGTTGGCATCGTGACTCCGGGGGACTTGCGTCTGCGAACTGCGTTCGGTGCAGATCGACGGAGTCGATTCCGCACCTACTTCTGGACTGCGGTGTCCTACGAGGACTGTGGCGTAGGCTGGCAACAGCACTAATGCATCCCGTGGACACCGCAAGAGACTTGCTGCGACGATTCTTCACGCCGAGCGGGCTGTCACTAAGCGCAAGGATTGCAACCATCGGTTGCATACGCGCGATAGTTTCCGTACGCCAGGCGTTGGTAATCAACGGACAGCACCAAGAGGTAATCAGCAAAGCATCCTTCTACATGGGAGCATCCGCTAGATGGCCTCATTTGACAGAGGAGACAAAGAGGAATCTCGCCGCAATACACCGCCGGTTTACACACCCTCATCAGCGGCCAACCCGGTGATCATTGCCCTACCCTCCATAAACTAATTTTGTATTTTCTTTTTACACCCGCGTCCCGATAGGCTCCAAGACATTCGAGGTGCTCATCGTTTAAATCCCCGTGAGTACGGAGCCTTACCAAAAACCCTTTTCCCTTCCCTCCAGTTTTTGATTTTTGTTTGTTTCCCCTCATTCCCCCACGCTGCGAGCGGTTTGTTTACCAGGCCTGCGTGCCGGTAATTTTTCTATGTTTTCTGTCGTCCTGTTGGTTGAGGACATTGTCCCTGACCAGTTTATTATTATTAATAAACGCCCCGGCGTGACCGGGTGATAAATTTCAATCTCCGTCTGCTATCAGGTGAGCCAGAAACACAAGAGAACGCGAAGAACGAGTTGTGCGCCGCCATGCGTGCTCGCATCTTGTTCGCGGGTGAGAGGGGAAGGGTCCGCAGCATCTACCACGTCTTTCTCGACGCTGACCTGTGTTCACGGGTCGGCAAACGGGGGAGGGTTGCGTCGACGTTGTCGGGATATTCCCAGTTAATTTTCGAGTTGCTGCCTCGAGACAAAGGACCGCCATCCTAGGATTGGCGTCTGCCGGAGGACTGGACGCGACTCCCAGGTGCGAAGAAACACCTTCGCGAATACCTGAGAGGCGTCACGCTCCGGAATCTCCAGGACTGGGACCTTTTTAAAGAATCCGTCCGCGAGTTCTGTGAGCAGTTCCCCCTGGACCGCCTGCCTTCCGGATTCAACGAGGGTCCTTGCAACCATCGGGCCTATTTACAGGCTCGTAGGTACGAAAGAACCCCTAATGTTCGTCGCCTGGGCGAGTACAGCGCCGGGGCCGAACGCCAAGCCTGGCAATCCGGGTCGGCCAGCTTGCTGCACGCCCAGGGCAGGGAATGTTCGTTCCCGGCGTCGGTACGGCATCTCGTGCGAAGTTTTTATTCCTCTCTTTACGTTAGG
This sequence comes from Raillietiella orientalis, assembly GCA_036172245.1. NCBI lineage: Eukaryota > Metazoa > Arthropoda > Ichthyostraca > Raillietiellida > Raillietiellidae > Raillietiella > Raillietiella orientalis. The sequence goes on along the minus strand of JAYWIR010000033.1, from coordinate 191,921 downwards.
GAGCCCCCGGATCGGAACGTTTCTCGACGCTTGCTTCCGGATGGCGCCCCGGCAATAGGGGAGGAGGAGATGGAAAGCCTCTACAAGCCTTTTACCACCGGCGAAGTTCTCGCCAGTATCAAAAAACTCAAGAGGCGTAAGGCTCCAGGGGAAGACGGCTTGCCCGTAGAGTTCTTTCAGAGCTTCGCGGAAGAGCTGGCACCCCTGCTGCATAAGTTGATCAGGCTGATCCGAGGCGAAGGCGATGTTCCCGCCTAGTTTCGGTCAGCCAGAGTGAGGCTCCTTCCGAAAGAAGGAGACGTCAGGAATTTAAAGAACTGGCCTCCGATCACGATTGTGAATTCGGACGCCAAGTTAATAGCACGGCTATGGACTTCGCGTCTGGGGCAGGTGGCAGAATCCCTAATTAGCCCGGAGCAGACTTATGCTGTTCCCGGGCGAAGTATGGATGGCAACCGCTTCTTCGCAAGCACATGGGTGCACCTGCAGAGAAGAGAAAAGAAAGGGATAGGGAAAGTCGGCAACCCCACATTGGGGCCGCCAGCCGGACTGAGAAGTGACCCCCGGGCGGGGAAGGGGGCCCTAGCGCTCGCAGTCGATTTCCACAGGGCGTTCGGTTTTCACCCGGATTTCGCCGGGCGTTTATTGGAAAATAAACTTTTACAAAAACGTGCGGTGGCTGGACCATTGCTCCAGTCACGCACGAAGAAACACAGAGCCTGCCGAATCACCGGTTCGCAGACCGGTACGGTCCACCACAGCAGCAGGGGGAAGGGGGGAATACAAAAAACAAAACAAAAAAGAAAAGAAAAGTTGGGAGGGTAAGGGAAGGGATCACAGTTGCTGGTGGGGCCGTTGCATCCTTTGCAGGATGCCGGCATGCTCCTTCTGTATTCCTGGATCCAAGTGGGGCCATCGGGACGCCCTCCTCAGGAACTGGGAGGCTGGCTGGATGGCACCCTGGTCGCGTTGTCCTCCCGTAGCCTTGCTCCAAGCGGTGACGATCCCGCGTAGGCAGCACAAAGCTGCTAACGAGGCCGCTAGCCGAAGGGCGTCGGCAACGAAGAGGGCTTTCAGTGCCTTCCTGGGGTTGCCGCAGGGGATACCGATGGCCGCGGCAAAGCGAAACCAAAGGGGCCGAAGGGCAACACAATCCACTAGCAGGTGGGGGAGGGACTCCCGTTCCCCACACCTGACGCAATTAGGGTACACCGCTCCCCAGGTCCAGTGGTGTCGGCGGGCGTTGCAGGAAAGTCCCAGAGCTGCAACAGGAGAATTGACTTCTGCCATTTTGAAAGGAGGGCGGAAGTGTTCATGAGCACCGGGGGCCACTTCAAATGTTCAATGGGAACATCGAGCAGCGCACCCCAGCGCAGAAGTCCATTATGAGGCGTACTCGGGGTCGCAGCGTCTGTTAACTGGCCCGTCTTCCACTCTCCTATCTTCTTCTCCTTTCCGGAGATTGTTACTGTAACCACCCACTTCGCCGCAACATCGCTGTCCAGATCTTTCATCAGGAAAGGCAGCGCAGCATCGAGGGGGTTCTTCCTGCCCACGCTCTCTTCTTTGGATCCTTCAGGGTCTCGCGGAGCGTGCAACTTCTGTAACCCCCAAACAGGAACCTTCGTTCCTGTTGGGAGCGTTGCATGCCGAACTGTCCCCACGTTCGAACGGTTTCCTGCAACCAGGCACTACCGTTCGCGGATAGACAGGTGATCCATCCTTGATTTTTCCTTGCCAGCGCAGCCACTTTCCGTAGCTGAAGTCCGCATCGGTTGACGCGGCGACGGAGTGCTAGAAACGACGTCAGTCCCGTCTTGCCGGTTGCTTCCTGGAGAAGGAGACGTGCAGGGACGCACCAACAGGTGCACCACAACTCTGGAACGAGTGCCGACAAGCGGAACTGGAGCTGAAGCTCCAGCCGCTCCAGCGTCAGGAGGCCCAGACCACCATCCCGACGAGGAGCGCACAAGACATTTAAGCGGACTCGGGCCCTCCCGTTGCCCCAAAGGGCGATACGGAGGAGGTCCTTTTTCCGCTTTTTAATCCTCTCTGTGGGGGAGCAAGCAAAAAGCAGGGGGCGGAGGAGAGGAGCCGCGAACGTGTTCCAAACCGCGGCCCGTTCAGGCAGGAAAAACCTGCCGCCTCGGAAAGGGCCGATCGCCGTTTCTACTTTTTCAAGGCAGCCGGACCACGCTTCCTCTGGGGAGTAGTCCCCCAACGGCACATCAAGGTACTTGAAGAACCTTACCGTGGGGATCCCTAAACGGACCCAGTCCTGCTGCCCTGCCCACGCCGCACCAACTGGCATCACGGACGACTTCGCCCTGTTCACCGTAAGTCCGATTCCCCGATGCAGCAGGTCGAAGAACTCATCGACCGCCGTAGCCGTGGTGGACATAGGGAGCAGCAGCAGAAGGTCGTCCACGTATGCTGGAACGGCCGGCGTACCGGCACAGTCGTGCGGCAGGTGCGCCAGAGTTCCCCTGTACGCTCTCAGTACCAACTCAATGTAGGTACTGAAGAGCAAGGGGCTCAGGCTGTCTCCCTGCCGGATCTTACGCCGCACCGGCACGCCATGCACGGTCTGTTCGCTGAAAGTAACATTGATGAGCGCGTCGCGCCAGCAGGAGCGCAGATAGGCCACTAATGAGGCCGGGAAGCCCAAGCGTTCCAGAAGCTCCAGAAGGAGATTCTGGTCGACGCAATCGAATGCTTTCCGCAAGTCGATTGCTACCGCAAGGGCTCCGTCCTACACTCGACTATCCAACCCCTTGCCGGCGCACGCCCTGGAATTCCGGCTGCGCACCAAGCTCCTTTCATGTTGGAGCTCTAGCCAGGTGGAAGCGTGGAACAGGTTCGCCTATATGCTTCGCCCGGGAACAGCATATGTCTATTCCGGGCTGATGAAGATGTTGGCAACCCGTCCCAGACGCTCTGCCCAAACCTTATTCACCAACTTGGCGTCCGCATTCACTATTGTGATGAGGCGACAGTTGTTCATGCTCCTTAGATCTCCTATCTTAGGGAGGAGTCGCACCTTTGCCGAACGAAACGAGGCGGGAACGTCACCTGTTTCGCGTATCAGCAAGGTGAGTTGCTGTATCAGGGGGGTAAGCTCAGCCGCGAAAGTTTGATAAAACTACGCGGGCACGCCGTTCTCCTCTGGAACCTTGCGCTTCTTCAGCTTCCCGATGGCAGAGAGGATCTCGTCCATCGTGAAAGGCTCGTCGAGGGTCTTTCTCTGCTCCTCCCCGATCGCTGGAGCGCATTCCGGAAGCAGGAGTCGTGCGACGTTCCTCTCCGGAGGTGCCCTGGCATACAGGGAGGAGTAGTAACTCCGCAGCAGGCCGCGGATTCGGGCAGGTGCCGAGTGCTCCTGGCCCTGATCGTCCAGTAAGCTCGCCGATCCGGACTGCCAGGCTTGCCTCTCGGCTTCCGCTTTGTATTCCGCCAGCCTGCGGATGTCGGGGGTCCTGGCGTAACGACGGGCCTGCAGGTAGGCTCGTTCGTTACGGACCCCGGTCTTAAAACCCGTAGGTGGGCGTTGCAGAGGGAACTCGTCGCAGAACTCCTGGACCGACCGCTTGAAGCGGTCCCAATCCTGGAGTGTCCGCAGCCTGAAGCTCCGTATGAACGTGCGGAGATGTTCCGCCGCGTCCGGGAGCTTCAGCCAGTCCCATGGGAGACGCCACGCTGAAGATGGGAGGCCCCTGTCGCGCGGATGGATCTCGAGGACTAGCGGGCGATGGTCGGACAGCTCGCACAATAACTTGCCGCGCCTGCCCACGCGAGGGCACAGGTGCTCGTCAAGAAACACGTGGTCAATGCTGTCTTCCATCCCCGGTGCACTGGCCAACAAATTACAGGTGTGCACCGCCATGCACACCTCGTTGACTAGGTCACGCTCGGGATTCTGCCCATCTGGCTTGAGGCGAACGTTGAAATCGCCTGCAACCAGATGGGCATTCCGCACGCCTGCTTCGGTCAGCCAGTCTCGCCGGAGGGCAAGGAAAAACTTTTTCCTAGCCCTGCTGTTCATCAGGTCCTTGCCGCTCGGTGCGTACACGTTCGTGACGATCAGATCGATCGAGTCGGACCACCTGAGAGTCAGCTGGCCGACACGAGCGTGATCGTCGAACCGCACGTCCCGAGCCGCTTCCTCGACGGCTGGCCGAAGTAGGTAGGCAACACCGCAACTTTTCGCTCTCCCACACCTGTACCATAGCCGCCCTCCGGAGATCCGTTCGAACTCTTGCGCTTGTTCTGCAGAGATCACGTGGATCTCCTGCAGCAGCGCAAGGTCGTAGGACTCCAAAAGGGCGGCCATGTCTCGTCTCCTGCCGGCGTCTGTCATGCCGTTCATGTTCCAAACGGCGATGCGCAGACGACGGCGGGAGGAGATTCCCGGCATTACTGCTGGGAAGATTAAGGTGTGGGGAAGCCCTCCTCTTGCGAGGCGGGCGGGATGTCCATGGGGGTTTCGGCCTTCTCAGGCACCTGAGGTACCTGTTCGGCCTCCACCCTCTCCATCCCTTCCGTGTCCGCGCGTGGGAGTCTCTCGGGCGACGGGTCCCGAGAGTTTCCAACGCTGATGGCACCCTCGCTTGCGGAAGCCATCTCTTCCCCTTTGACGGGGGAGACGAGCTTCCTTGGCTTTGTGGACTTACGTCCATCCTTCTTGCGCGGTGCCGTGGAAACGGAGGCTGCGCTTCCGGCCTCCACCTCGGGGTCGGAAGTGGGGGAATCCTGAGAAGAGGCCGGACGCCTTACGGCCTTCTTACCAGCCCTGGAGGGTTCTGGCTGCAACGAGGCTGCCAGCTCCTCCGCGGCTCGCGCGAAGGCTACGTCATCGATGGTGGTGTCTATGACGGACGCCGCCGCCGGCTTGCTCCCCTCGCTGTTGACTGTGTCAACAGAGGGGAGGTCGTCGGTAGCGGCGAGTTCTTTCCGGCAGCGTTCGGCAACATCAAGAACGCGTTCGATATCGACGCTGCACTCTTTAATTATCGCGCTACCCTGCTCTTTCTTCTTCTGTTGTTAGGCGATTTTCTTTTCCATGATCCTCTCCTTCTTTGATTTTTTGGCCGTATCCACCTGCCACCCAGGCTTCCACCTAGTTCCCTTGACTGTTTCGGCGTTGGTCGTCGGGGTCTCGGGTGCGGCCTGGGTCTTGGGAGCGGGTGGCACAGCCTTCGCGGCAGCTTTCGCCGCCAGTCTTTTCTGCAGAGGCCGGGCGCGTTTTTTAAGGTTTCTCTTGGAAACCACCCGCACTGCTGCTTTTGGGCACACCTCCCTCGTGTGGCCCATTGTGCCGCATACTTGGCACTGCACATTGGGACACCTCTTTTTGAGGTGGCCCGACGTCTTGCAGAAGCCACAGTATTTCGGCTTCCCCACATACCAGAGGTCGACGGTTTCGCCTTCGACCACCAGTTTGTGGGGAAGAGTGCAGCCCTCCCGAACGGTCACGCGCGCATCCGTGAGGCCGTGTTGCAGCCTTGCGTAGTCCTCGAAGGGACAAACTTAAGTCCACTGCGCGTGGACCGTTCCGAACTGTTTCAAAGCAGCGCGAACATGTTCATTGCGCATTCGCGCGGTGACGCCTAACAGGTGGACCACCATGCTGCGGTCCGCCGTAGTGAAGAGAAGCCTGCGCGTCCCCATCACTACGGGGGTTTTAAGCAGTCGTTGGGCCAGCTCTGCATGTCTGCAGATGACCTCAACGTACTGACTTCCTCTGCGGATGGTCATAGCGCTAAGCTCCTCCTCTTTCACATCGAGAGCGCGCATGCCCTTCGAGGAGGCGCGCGCGCTCTCTTAAGAATATAAATTGCCTACCTTGTAGAACAATGAGGGGTTGTACCCCTCCTCCACATAGGCCAACAATTCCGCCGCGGCTGCAGGCGATGGCGCCGATACAACAGCGCTCCACGCATGCGCTGCAGCGGGGACTGATTCTGTGGAGGCGGATGCCCCCATCTCCATCGCCTCTGGGGGCGACGTTGCCGCCTCCCCCTGGCCATTCCTCGTGGTCGCGTCAGGCATCGCTGCCTGATCGACCACCGAACCACACGACGCTTGCACTGGGGGAGACTTTCTGGCACGAGGAGCACCGAGAAAACACGTCCACCTTAGAGCGCACAAGGCGTTCGACTGTGTAGACCAGGAACTCCTCTTGGCGCTCCTGGGTCGCATGGGCTTTCCACCCTCCCTGATTTCCTACCTGCGCTCTTGCTGGCGGAATGCGATGATTACCGTCTCTTTCAGCGGTCACAAGGTGTATGGCGTGCCGGTGCAACGGGGCATAAGGCAGGGAGATATCCTCAGCCCCCTGCTCTTCAGCACCCACTTTGAGTTGGTGCTGAGAGCGTACAGGGTGACTTTGGCCCCATTGCCGATCTCGTGCCCCGGCACGCCCGCCGTAGCAGCGTACGCCGAAGATCTTCTGCTCTTGTTGTCAATGTCCACCCCGGCAAAGGCGGTCGGAGACTTCTTCGATCTGCTCAGCCGCGGGACCGGACTGCAGGTTAACAGGGCGAAGTCGTCGGTTGTGCCAATAGGTGCGGCGTGGGCAGAATAGCAGGACTGGGTCCGTCTAGGGATCCTTACGGCGATGTGCTTCAAGTACCTTGGTGTGCCGTTGGGGGACTACTCCCCTGCGGAAGCGTGGTCCAGCTGCCTCCAAAAAGTCGAGACGGCGATCGGCCCGTTCCTGGAAGGCAAGTTTCACTTTCCGGAACAAGCCGCGGTTTGGAACGCCTCCGCGGCCCCCATCCTTGCCCTCCTGACGCTGGAGCGCGTGAAAAAGCACTTGCAATGGCGAACCCTCGCCATCGAAGCGAAGATGCAGAGCACCCCTTGGTGCATTCCGGCCCACCTCCTGGCCAGCCGTGTGCCCCGGTGCGATGGACTCGCGTCTTCTCTTCTGAGCCCTGGCCGGAAGATGCGAAGATGCGGCCTACTGCTCGGGCGCATGGCAACATTGGCCAAGGTGAACAGCTGGATGGTTTGCTGCCCCGTCAACTCCTTCGCCTGGCTGGAGGAGAATATTGGAACGTGGGCAGTGGTTAACCAGAGGAGCCACAAAACGTGGAGTCGTCTCCGATGCAGCCCGTACGCCAGCTGCACGCTGCGGAATCTCCTGGAGAGTCCAGCAAGATGCACGTGGGCAGAAATGAACTGCCTAGCTACGGCGTTGCCCTTCTTGAAGAGGGCACTTCAGGGCAGCCGAATGCCAAGGTGGCAAGTCTCCTGCTGCATCGAGGGACGCGAGAAGTTAATTAGCGGCTAGAAAACAGGAGAACTAACCGACGCTTCGCCCCGAGCGTCCAGCCGCGAGGATTAGTAAGATGGGGCGAGCTGCTCGTCATCCCCAGGGATGAGCTGAAGTGGCCCCCGGTGATGAAAGAATGCAGGATCCTGCTTCTCAAGTGGCAAGAGTCGGCGTTGCTCCTGTTGCACTGAGGTCTATTCTGCAACGCGCGCCGCTTTCACTGGACGAGGGGAGCTGTGGATCCTCCGTGTGCCAGATGTGGGGAGCGGGAGTCGCTTCCCCACCTTATTGCGGATTGTGCTGCCCTCCGACCCCTTTGGGAACGGTCCGGGACGAACCTCGGGCTCCCTACGGGCAGAACCCTCATAGACGTTCTTCGGCTTCTCTTCGTGAAGGACGCACTGCAGCCAGTCGCAGCCATCGCAGCCTTGTGCTGCGTCCGTGGCATCGTGGCGGCATGGAGCGACGCCAACAACGAAGGAGTGGGTCCACAGGCGAGGGATGTCATCCCGTATGCCCAACGCTTCTTGCGGATAGCTGCCGGATGGCCTCAGCTGGGAGATATGCGGAGAGACCTCAAGGGCATTTTCGAAGGATGGGCCCTCCTCACAGCGACCAGTGATCCTTACCCTGCCCTCCAAACTCTTCTTGTTTTTTATTTCTTTATTTTTCTTTTTGTTTTTCCCCTCATCCCCTTTCGCTGTCGGGGAGTGCCACGCCGGGCTACGTCCCGGTGTCGCGACAGGTCCTGTGTTTACAGCCGTGGTAGGGCCTTGTACCACGCATGTAAATTTTATTAATAAACGCCCCGGGCGTACCCGGGTGATATCCCCAAATCCCGAAGGTAGGCGGTGCCGAGGGAACTGGTCGCAGAACTCCTGGACCGACCGTTTGAAGCGGTCCAAATCCTGAAGTGTCTGCATCCTAAAGCTCCGTATAAACGTGCGGAGATGTTCCGTCGCGTCCGGGATCTTCAGCCAGTCCCCTGGCAAACGCCACGCTGACGAGGGGGGGCCCCTTTCGCGTGGATGGATTTCAATCACGATTGGTCGATGGTCGGACAACTCGCACGGCAACTTGCAGCGCTTGCCCACACGAGTGCACAAGTGCTCGTCAAGGAACACATGATCGATGTTGTCCTCCATCCCTGGTACACTGGCCAACAAATTACAAGTGTGCACCGCCGCGCACACCTCGTTGACCAGGTCACGCTCGTGATTCTGCACATCCGGTTTCAGACGAACGTGAAAATCGTCTGCAACCAGATGGGCATTCTGCACGCCTGCCTCGGTCAACCAGTCGCGATGGAGGGCAAGGAAAAATTCTTTCCTGGCCCTCCTGTTCGTCAGATCCGCTCCCCTCGGGGCCTAAACGTTCGTAAGGATCAGGTCGATCGAGTCGGACCAGCTGAGAGTCAGCTGGCCGATACGACCGTGATCGTCGAACCGAACTCCACGGGCGGCGGCCTCGATGGCGGGCCGAAGCAGGTAGGCGACACCACAACTTCTCGATGTTCCACACCGATACCACAGCCGCCCTCCGTAGATGCGTTCGATCTCCTGCGCTTGTTCTGCAGAGATCACATGGATCTCCTGCAGCAGCACAAGGTCGAACGATCCTAGAATGGCGGCCATGTCCCGTCTCCTGCCGGCGTCTGTCATCCCGTTTACGTTCCAAACGGCGATGCGCAAACGACGGCGGGAGGAGATTCCCGGCAGTAATGCCGGGAAGATGACGGTGTATGGGAACTTGCCTCTTGCGAGGCGGGTGAGATGACCATTTGGGTTTTAGCCTCGTCAGGCACCTTGGGTACCTTTTCGGCTTCAGCCCCCTCGATCTCCTCCGTGTCTGTGCGTGGTGGTCTCTCGGGTGACGATTCCCGGGATTCTCCCACGCTCATTGCACCCTCGCAGTCGGAAGTCATCTCCACGCCTTCGACCTGGAGAGGTGCTTTACAGGGTTTGCTATACTTCCTTCCAGCCTTCCGGCGGGGTGCCGCGGAGATGGAAACTTGGTTTCCGGCCTGCGCTTCAAGGTCGGAAGTTACCGACTTCTCGGTGGAGGCCGGACGCCTCACTGCCTTTTTGCCAGCCTTGGAGGGGTCTGGCTGCAACGATGGAGCCAGCTCCTCCGCCGCACGCTCGAAGGCGGCGTCCTCGATCACGGTCTCGATGACGGACGCTTCCGCCGGTTCGCTCCTCACGCTGTTCACATTTTCAACAGTGGGTTGCTCGTCGGTAGCAGCGATTTCTACCTTCCGGCGTTCGGCAAGGACGCGTTTCACGACGACGCGGCATTCTTTTCAATTCTCGCTAACCTGCTGTTTTTTATTTTGGTAGGCGAGCTTTTTTTCAATTCGTCGTTCTTTCTTCGACTTTTTTTTTTTTTTCGCTGTGGCTTCTTGCCATTCCGACACCTCACCGCTTTTGTCGATCTTTTCGGCATTCGCTGCCGGGGTGTCGAATGAGGCTTGGACCACGAAAGTGGGTGGCACAGCTTGAGCGGCAGCCATCGCTGCCAGTTTTTTATGTAGCAGCCCCGCGCGTTTTTTTAGGTTGCTCGCGGAAACCACGCGCACAGCAGATTGTGGACACACTTCCCTCGTGTGGCTCATTGTCCCGCATACCAGGCACTGTACGTTGGGGCACCTTCTTTTGAGGTGTCCCGACGTGTTGCAGAAGCCACAGTATTTGGGCTTCCCCACGTACCAGAGGTCGACGCTTTCTCCGCCGACCACCAGTTTGTGAGGAAGGGTAGATCCCTCCCGAACGGTTACACGGGCAGCCGTGAGGCTGCACTGAAGTGTGGTATAGTCCTCGAAAGGACTAGGCTTGGTCCATACTGCATGCACCGTGCCTTCTTTTCCCAACGCGGCGCGTAACTGTTCTTTCCGCATCCGCGCGGTAACTCCTAAAAGGTGGACCACCATACTGTGGTGCGCCCTAACGGGAATAGGCCTGCGTGTTTCCATTACCACGGGGGTTTTAAGCAGACGTTGGGCCAGATCTGCATGTTTACAGATCACCTCTACGTACTGCCCCCCGCTACGAATGGTCATAGCGCAGAGCTCCTCCTATTTAACATCGAGAGCGCGCATCCCCTTCGAAAAGGCGCGCGCACTCTCAGAAGTATACAAATTTCCTACCTTGTAGAATAGTGATGGGTTATACCCCTCTTCCACATAGGCAGATAATTCCGCCGCAGCTGCCGGCGATGGCGCCGACACGACGGCGCTCCACGCCCGCGCTGCAGCGGGGACCGGTTTTGTGGGGGCGGACGCCCCCACCTCCTTCGCCATTGAAGGCGACGTTGCCGCCGCCTCCTGGCACTCCACCTTCTCTAGAAGCGACGTTGCTGCCGCCACCTGGCACTCCATTTCTTCAGGAGGTGACGTTGCCACCGCCCTCTGACACGCACTGGTGGTCGTGTCAGGCACTGCTGCCTGATCGACCACCACCACACACGAATCCTACACCTAGGGACGGTTCCTGGCATGAGGAGCATCGAGGAAACACGTCCGCTCTAGCCGACGTAAAGCTTTCGACTTCGTCGACCAGGAGCTCCATCTGGAGCTCCTGGAACGCTTGGGATTTCCGGCCGTCTTCCTGGCCTACCTGCGCTCCTGCTGGCGCTTCGCGCTCATCAATATCATTTTCAGCCGCCGGCACGTGTTCGGCGTGCTGGTTCGTCGTGGCATCCAGCAGGGTGACAGCCTCAGCCCCCTGCTCTTCAGCATCTACTTTGAGTTGGTGCTGAGAGCATACAGGGAGACTTTGGCAACTCTGCCGAGCTCGTGTCTTGGCACGTCTGCCGTGTCGGCCTATGCCGACGATCTTCTGCTCCTGCTTCCCGGGTCCACCCCGGCATCGGCGCTCGAGGATTTCCACGAGTTGCTATACCGTGGGACAGGCCTCCAGGTAAACAGGACGAAGTCGTCGTTGCTTCTCACCGACTCGACGAGGGCCGGACGGTCGGACTGGATCCGGTTAAGGATCCCCAAGGGCAGGTATATCAAGTACCTTGGCGTTCGTTGGGGGACTTCTGCTCTGCAGAAGCCTGGTCCGACCGTCTACAAAAAGTGGAGCTGGCGATCAACCCGTTCCGGGACGGTTAGTTTCACTTGCAGGAACGGGCCACGGTATGGAACGCTTTCGCGGCCCCCCTTCTTCGCCCCCTACATTTTGTGTGCCCTACCCCTTACTAAATTAGGACACGGACTAGGGCCCTTATACGGAAAGCCCTCTGGGGCTACCGGAGGTCCCGCCTCCGGCTCAAAGACTTGTCCGCTTTATTCAGGGACGGTGGATTTGGTCTCCTGACGTTGGAGCGCATGGAGCAACAGCTCCAATTTAGAAAACTTGCCCTTGTGGCAAAGTTTTGGACAGCACCCTGGTGTGCACCGGCAAGACTCCTTGCTCACAGGGCAACCGGCTGCTTCGGATTGACTTCAATCCTGGTAGTTAACAAACGCAGCCTGAACTATTGTGGTTATCAGCTGCGGGACTTGGTTTTCCTGATGAGAGACAACCCTTGGATCTCCTGCATCTTAGCGGACTGGACTACCTGGCTTCAGGAGTCCGTTTCCGCATGGGCTAAAATCAACGGCTCCAGTGATGAGCACTTCTCCTGGCTCCGTAGAGGCAGGTACGCTGGTCAGCCACTGCAGGAGATCGTTTCCAACCCAGGGAAACTTCTGTGGGCTTCCTTCACCCCCCTTGCTCCAGTGCTGCAATCCCTCAGGGAACTTCGGGACAGTCACCAACAGGCATCGTGAGAAGTGTCCTGCCTCATCGGAGGCAGGAAAAAATCACTGAAGGCGTGAACGCCGAGGGAACTAGCGGACGCTAGTACCCCGAGTGTCCCGCCGAACAGACTTTTACGCTTGGGCGCGCTGCTCGGTATACCTCCGGAGGAGGTGAAGTGGCCCTCAGCGTCATGGGACAGCGGCACCCTTCCCCTGCAGTGGCAGGAGACGGCGTTGCTTCTGCTCCACTGGGGACTTTTAAGCAGAGCACGCCTGTTTCCCTGGACAACGGGAAATGTGGATGCTAGTTGTGCAGAGTGCGGGGAAAGGGAGACCTTCCCTCACTTGATTCTGGAGTGTGTTGCCTTCCGCGAAATGTAGGACAGACTCTCGACGATCCTTAACATTCCGGAGGGTGACCTGAAAAATTTATTCAGACGCCTCCTGACGCGAGACGGCTTGCCAGCCTCCGGGAGCGTAGCAGTGCTCTGCTGCATACGCGGTAACCTGGAGAAGTGGACCGCGTCTAGAAGAGGAAGGACCAGTCGGAATGCCATCCACTGGGCAGCGATCTCCATGGAGAAAGCGTGCCGTTGGCGCCGACTTCAAAAACATTTGCCGGCACTTGTTCCCATCCGAAACCGGATGCAAAGGCCTGCTCACGGCGCACCGTTATTCCCTCCCTCCCTCCCCCTCTCCCAAAACATTGCCCTGCAGACGTTTCTCTTTTTTTGTTTTTGTTTCCTTTATTTTTCCCGTCCCGGCGCCAGTGAAGGACCTTATCGGCCTTTGGGTCGGTAAGGACAAGTGCCACTAAACGTTTATGAACTTCTAGACATCCTGAACAGGAAATGAAATTTTTGGTGAAAAAATTCAGACTTTGTTATGGAATTTTTTGTCATCTCAAAAAATTTTCATAATAAAAGACCCGGCTCACCCGAATGAAAAACCAACATACCAAATGTCAACGGGCTCGCCGTTGACTTCCAGCTTGTTTGGTAAGGAGCAAATCTCGCGCACCGTGATTCCCGCGGAAGCCTGACCGCGATTGGGAAGATCATACTCCCAAAACGGAGTCGGCTTTTTTCACCGCGCTTTCACGGTGCCAAATTTTAATAATTTCTTTCGGACAGCCTTTTTGTCCATCCGGAAAGTGATTCCGCGGTGGTGCATCACGATGGATGTATCCTCCGTGATGGGGTGGAGCCGGCGATTCCCCAAAAAACCAGGTGACCTAGCAGACGTTGGGCACCTGTTGGCCCTCCTCCAAGAGGGCGTGCTGTTCATGCATGGCGACTGCAGGGAGGACCTTACCCCCTAACTCACTCTCCTTCATGGAAGTGGCCAGCACGACGACTTCCGTGCGTGGGAATCCCCTCTCCGGGATTCCCACTCTTCCGCTACCTTCCTGCTTCTCCTCCTTGCTGGAGGAAAGTAGGAACCTCCTCAGCTTCTGGGACTTCCGTCGCGCATTTCTGAAGAGTGATTTCGAAGAGGAGGATGTGCATCTTGCCCCCAGCTCTGACTCATTTGTAAAGGCCTTCTTTGACGAAGCCGGCCTTCGCAAGGTTTTGCGAGAGATGTTCTCACGCTCAACCAGCGTGGCCGCGAGCTTCGCGGCCAGCGCCAATACATCGTCCTCGCTTCCGGCTTGCGGGTTCCTTGGCTCACCCTCTGTTTGCACAGAGACTTCACCGTCGCAAGCCTTGAGCACGGCGGGAACGGCGAGGAGAGGCTCGTCGTCCCGGGTAGCAACCTCGGGAAAAGCAATGCATTCGAGTGCCATCGTGCACTCCCGCTAAGCCTTGGAGCGCGGCCCAGGTTTTGTCTCCTTACCGGCCGGCTTTTTATCCGCTCTTGCGTCTTCCTGGTTGAGAACCTTTTTTCCGAACGGGCTTCTATATCCTGCCAAACGTCTGCCCCTCCCACTACTTAGGAAGGTTGTTCCTCCGAGTTTTGCTTCGGAGGTTGAGGTGCTAACAGCTTCTGCCGGCCACTTTCAACTATAGGTCTTGCGACCTCTTTCGTTTTTTCTCCTGCGCCTTTTTGCGTCAGCTTGCACCGGGCTGGGGCGCTTGGGGCACACTAGCCGATCGTGGCTTTGATTCCCACGCAGGTGGCACTGTTTATTTAGGCACCTTTTGCGGAGGTGACCTACTGTGCTACAGTTCCCACGGTAGCGGCGTTTCCCCACGTACCAGATGTTTACCGCTTCCTGGCAGACCCCCAACTTGTAAGGTGGCGCTCCACCCTCGTTTACAGACACCTGCGCGGCAGGCTGCCCCACGGAAAGGCTATTCTAGCCCTCGAAGATAGTGGCCTTTGGTCACAGCGCGTCTACCTCACCGAACTTCTGCATTTCTTCACCAACCGCGGACCGCGTCATGAGGCTGGTGATAACAGTCAGATGGACCGCTACGGAGCGGTCCATCGTCACTGGCAGGATCATGCGCTCATCGATGTTCTGCGGGGTGGTCATCAGATTTTGCGCGAAAATAATGTCCTTACAGACAACCTCGACGAGCTGACCCCCGCTAAGCATAGATAAACCATTAAGTTCCTTATCTAGTACGTTGGTGTTCTGGAGGGCCTTCGTAAAGCTGCGTGCAGTTCGCCCATCAAAAAGATTGCCAACACGGTATACTAAGCTAGGCTTGTACCCAGCTGCCCGGTAGGCACCCATCTCCGCAATGGCTGTTGCGCTAAACGAATCCACCATAACGCTTCACGTGCTCGGAGTTGCCAGGGATCACTCCGGGTCGGATTCCCCTGATCCAGTAGGCTGTGGGGATTGACAAGCCTCTTCTACACCTACCTCCATCGTGGAGTTCTCAGGGAAGGTTGCTATCCGACACCAACGACGTTCCACACAAACACAACACGAAAGAAACCGTTTCCTGTCGACTCACTCGGGAACGAAGGAAACACACGTCGGCCCACCGATGGAAGGGGGAACCAATCACTTACCTGCTCCCCCTCCTCCATAGGGTTGGCCAGCTGCTCGGTAGCGGATGGTGGGAAAATTCCTTCCTCCGTTCCCACGGTGTCGGCTTCCCTCTCGGTTGCCGGTGTGTCCCCTCCTTCTTCGTCGCGATGCGCCTCTTCGGTTTGTTGGACTTGCGTCAAGTATTCTTCGAAGGCGCCTCCGCGGAGAATTACGCACTTCCCCATCCGGGTCGTGGTCACCTATCGGAGGTGCGTAACTCGCTGCCGGCCTTTGTAAGGCCATACTCGCTCGGTTCTAACGGTCGGCGAGTTCGGCCGCGAGCTCTTCCTCCGCCTTTTGAAAGGCGGCCTCCTCGATTGCGGCGAGCGCGTCGCTCTGTTCTTCCCCTGTTTGCGTAGAAGGTTTGCCTTCCGCGGTCGCGACTGCGTCGTCAACTAGGCGGGAAATATCTACCCCGGCTTCGGTCTAAGGGACCTCCACGCACTCCAAGGAAACCGAACATTCGCAGAGCAATGCGCGGCGTTGTCTCCTATTTAATGGAGATATCGTGTGTTCCGCTTTCGTGCTTCAGGTTTCTTGATATTTTTACTTATGCGGTCCGCCTTATGCTAGCCTTCGCTCTCTCCAGCCTAGTCGGGATTATCCTCAGCCGGCATTTGCTGCACGAATTCGGGCTCTGGCTGTATGTTCCGCATCTCGGGCGCCTCCTTAGGATTTTCCATTCGCCCGGCGTGATTCCCATTGGCTTTTTAAAAAGTAGGGGGCAACGGGGATTCGCCTTTTGGACACATCTTCCGCAGCCGTGCTTTTTCGCCGCAGTGGAAACAATTGTTGTGGGGCATCGTTTATTAAGGTGCCCTGTGGCATCGTAGTGTCCACTGTACTTGGGCTAACCCACGTACCAGACGTCGACGGTATCGTTGCCGACGCCGAGTTTGTAGGGTAGCACACCGTTCTCGTGAACGGCCACACGCGCTGAAGCCGTGCTACTGAAGAAACTTCTGTAACTTTGGAGACTTCGGCTTGGTCCATACCTCGTGTTCCGTTCTGAATCTACTCAATTCCTCCTTCAAGCCGGTTTTTGACATGCGAAGGGTTATCCATGTGAGATGCCCTAATACAGAGCGATCCTCGGTTACTGGAAAGAACTTCTTGCCTTCCAACATGAGAGGAGTATTCAGCAGGCGTTGAGACAGGCTTGCATCTCTGCAAGTAAGGGTCACCCGCAGGCCCCCACTGAGAACTGACAAACTTTCCAGGTCCTCCTCTTTAACTTCTAGCCGCTTCAGTCTCCTCTCGGAATGGCAGACATCATTTCCAACGAACAGATTTCTTACGTTGTACATCAAGTTCGGAACCTATCTTGTTCTCAGGTAGGCGTGTTGTTTTGCTAATGCTGCAGGAGATGGCGCTGCAGCCACGGAGGTCTAGATTTCCGTGTTTGGAGAACACGGATCCGAAAACGCAGTTGTCACCATTTCCAAGAAGGCGGTTTAACTCTATTCCTGTAGGGTGTTTGCCTTCTAATCCAAGGGGGCGCTTGCACCGTTTTCCAGAAGCGCGGTTGCCCCCTTTTTCAGGAAGACGGCTGCCCTCTCTTCCGTGAGGGTGGTTTATTCCACCTGCGTGGGTTGGGGAGAGGAACAAGTTTCTCCCTCTCCAATCTCCATCGCAGTGCCCATAGGCATTCCTGCCATGGGACACCGGCGATGTACCACTCACAAACATACTAAAAAAAACCTTCGGAATGTTATGCGGCAGGAGCGCAGAAGAATCACGTCCGAACGCCTCCCTGTACGCCAGGGCGCCTCCCGAGCACAATGTCTCACGACTCTTGCATCCGAAAGGCGCTCAAGAGATCGGGGAGGAGGACAAAAAGTCCCTCGACGAGTTTTTTACGATGAACGAGATCATCACGGTCATCAGGAAGCTCTAGAAACACAAGGGTGCAGGAAAGGACGGCCTGTCCGCGGAGTTTAATCAAACTTGCCAGGTTAACACCTTGGTACATCAACTCCCCTTGCTGATACGCAATTCAGGCTGCGCCTCGTTTCGTTCGGACTTTGCGCCTCGTTTCGTTCGTCAAGGGAGCGGCTTCTCCCAATGGGAGGAGATCTGGGGAGCATGAACTACTGGCGTCCTATCATAATTGTGAATGCGGATGCGAAGTTGATAGCTAAGGTTTGGGTTGAGGGCTTGGGACGAGATGCAAACGCCTTTATTAGCCCAGAACAGACGTATGCTGTTCTCGTGCGAAGTAGGAAGGCGGACCTGTTCCACGCTTTCACCTCGATAGATCTCCAACAGGAAAGGGGTTTGACTCGCAACGGAAATTCCGCAAAGTCGGTCAGCCATTAGACGCATGGTTGGCTGATAAAGGGAGCTCTTACGGTCGCTGTCGACTCGCGTAAAGCATTCGAAAGCGTCGACCAGAATCTCCTGCTGAAGCTTTTGGAACGCTCTAGCTTCCCGGCGTCAATAGTAGTCTATCAGCGCGCCTGGTGGGGTTACGCGCTAATGAGTCTTACTTCCAGCGGCCAGACAGTGCGCGGCGTGGAACTACAACGTGACAAACGGAAGGGAGAGAGCCAGGGCAAGTTGCTATTTAGTACATACATTGAGGTGGTACTTAGAGCGTACAGGGAAACTCTGGCGCACCTGCCGCACGACTGCGGCGCTACGATAGCGGTGTCAGCTTGCAAGGACGACCTTCTGCTGCTGCTCCCTATGTCCAAACGGGCTTTGTTTTCAAGGAGATAGTCGACCTCCTGGATCGGGGAACCAGACTTACGGTGAACAGGGCGAAGTCGTTCGTGATTCCAGTTGGTGCGGCGTAGGCAGGGCGCCAGGACTGGGTCCGTTTTGGGATCTTCACGGTGAAGTGCTTCCAGTACCTTGGTACGCCGTTAAGGTACTACTCCCCTGCGGAAGCGTGGTCCGGCTGACTGCAGAATGTAGAGACGGCGATCGGAACGCTCCGGTGCTGCAGATTTATCCTGCCTGAACGGAACGCGGTTTGGAACACGTTCGCGGCTTCTTTACACCGGACACTGCTTCTTGTTTACCCCCCCACACAGAGGATACAAAAGCGAACGAAGTTCCTCCTCCGAATGGCTTATCGCTTTTTGGGGCACCAAGTGGGCCCGAGTCGGCATAAAGGACTTGTGTGCTCCGCGTCGGCAAGGTGCTCTCAACCTCTTCACATAATAGCGCCTAAAGCTTCTGCTCTAATTCCGAATGTTGGCACTTGTTTCGGAGTTGAGGTGCACCTCCTGGTGCGCCCCTGAACGTCTCCAACTTCAGCAAGCTACCGGAAAGACGGAACTCACGTCCTTTCTTGCGTTGCGACGCCGCGTCTACCGTCGCGGACTCCAGCTCTGGAGGGAGGCTGCGCCGACAAGTAAAGAGATGGTTCACCTGTCGCCACTTAGACGGTAGTGCCTGGTTGCGGAAAACCGTTCAAACATAGGGACAGTTTGGCATGCAACTCTCGCAAAAGGAACGAAGGTTCCTGTTTGGAGGTTACAGAAGTTCCACGCTCCGTGAGATCTTATAGCATCCGAAGAGGAGAGCGTGGGAAGGAAGAGCCCTTCTTGCTGCTGCGCTGGAGTTTCTACTTAAAGATCAGGGCAGCGATGTTGCGGAAAAGTAGGAGGTTAGAATAAAAACCTCCGGGAACGAGAAGCAGCAAAGAGAGTGCAAGACTGGAAAGTTAACTTATGCTGCGACCGAGAGTACACTTTCCTATGTACTTCTGCGCTGGGGAGCGCTGCTCGATGTCCCGAATGAACATCTGAAGTGGCTGTTGCTACTTATGAACACT
This sequence comes from Raillietiella orientalis, assembly GCA_036172245.1. Lineage (NCBI taxonomy): Eukaryota > Metazoa > Arthropoda > Ichthyostraca > Raillietiellida > Raillietiellidae > Raillietiella > Raillietiella orientalis. The sequence goes on along the minus strand of JAYWIR010000033.1, from coordinate 173,131 downwards.
TCCACCCTCCCCTTCTAATGGCTGGATTTGGCGCTCCTGTTGCAGCATTGAAGACACTTCTGCAACACATGCATACAACACTGGAACTGGGGCGCAATGGACCCCAATCGTGTAAGGAGCGGCAACGGGAATCCATCCCCTTCCTCATAGTGGATCGTGTTTCTCTTCGGTCCCTTTGGTTCCGCTTTGCCGCGGTCGTCGGTATCCCCTGCGGCAACCAGAGGGACTCTCTGAAAGCCTTTTTCGTTGCCGACGCCCCTTGGCCAGAGTCCTTGATTGCAGCCTTGTGCTGCATCCGTGGGAACGTCCCCGCATGGAGCACGGCGGCGGGAGTACCAAGCGATCAGGATGCAATTCAGTGCGCCTACCAATTCCTGAGGAAAGCGTCGCGAAGGCCAAACCTATATCTTCAAATGCAACAAGAGCTTGCCAGCTTCCTGAGAGGAACGATGCAGCCCCTGCAGCAAAAGTGATCCTTTCCCGTTCCCTCCCACTCTTTGATTCTTTTTGCTTGGTATTTTGTTTTTTCACCCTTCCACTTCGGCCTCGGTGGACCGTTCCGTCCTGCAAACCTGTGACTTGAAAGGCTCTGTGTTTTTTTGTGCGTGGCTGGAGCATTTGTCCAGCCACTGCACGTCTTGGTAAAAGTTCATTTAGCAATAAACCCACCATCGGAATCCGGTTGAATTTCGAATGCTTTCCGTAAGTCGACGGTGCTTTCATGGGCGCCCTCCTTGATTTGGACATCTGAGCATTTGTTCGCGCACGCACTGGAATTCTGGTTGAGCACCAATTTTATATCTCGTAGAAGGTCTAGCCAGATGGAAGCTTGGAACAGGTTCGCCTCCATACCTCGCCCGGAAATAGCATATGTCTGTATCGTGCTGATGAAGGCGTTTTAATCTCGTCCCAAGCGCTCTGCACAAACCTTGGCTACCAACCTTGCATCCGAATTTATTCGACTGAATCGACCAGCAGTTTCTTCTGCATCTTGCGGTACACGAGCGCTCTCCGAAATCTTAAGCCACTTTCTGCACATCTGCCGGGACAGCGCAATAACCAACATTTCGTTCAGAGGACCAAAGGTAAACACTGTGGAGGTGCGCGACGGCATACGGCTGGTCGCCAGCCTGAACCACTTGCTCTTCAGCACCTTCCACGATTTGTTGCTGAGCCGCTGAAGGGCCCTAGCTCGCCTGAGATATGATGCTCACACTCACCAGCCGTCTAGGCAACCGCGAAGTACTTTCCTTTGGTACTCTTCTTGTCAACACAGTTGTCGGGGAGCAAAGATTACTTCGAGACATCAAGCTGAGCGACTGGAATGGAGGTGAACAGGTCGAACAAAGCGAACCCGTCCGTGGTTGCATTCGGTATCGCGTGGGCAGGATTTCTGAAATGGATTCACTTTTCGATGCTTGCGTCTCAGTTTCATAAGTAGCTCGGAGCACTGTCGAGGAACTATTCCCCTGAAGAGAAGTTGTCCAGCTGCCACCAGAAGATAGCTTCGGCGATCATCAGAATCCTGCATGGCACGTTTCTGTTGCCAAAACAAGCCGCGGTGTGGATGAAGTATGTGCGCAAGTCTTCCGCTTTCCGCTTGTTGTAAGCACCTCAGATAGTGGAAATAAAAGGCGGGCTTAGAAATGCCTGAGAATGCATTTCATGGACTCATCAGCCTGAAGGAGTTGTGCGTTCCGCGTCGAGAAGGAAATCTCGTCCTGCTGATGGGAAAACGCGACCACTACTTCGCAGTAGTGGTTTGCTTTCCAAACTGTATGCTGTAAGAGTCGGCTGCTTCTCCGGATGGTCCATGCCAACCACTTCGTATACGTCAGTGGACGCCGCGCTGCCTTCGATGCAGAGGTTGCATGTGTCCAATTGCCACAGGCGTCGGCAGCACGCTGGAAGCAGGTTGCGCCAGCCTGCTAGCGAGATGTTGCACGTTCAGGAACCCTCGTGCGCGCACCAGAAAATTAATGCAAACCCGTATACCCCACCAACAGGAGATTCGAACTGAACCATTTGAAACAGGAATTTATGAATTCATCTTTTACGGCGACGCCGTGGAGCAACGCAAACAAGCAATGTACGGAAAAATTTTCCGATCATAGACATGGCGTTCCGGTAAGGATGGGCGCTGTCAACAGGGTGCGAGCAATCCGCGCTGGCATCCTCCCTGGCACTTGACTTGAAGCTGCTCACGTGCCCCTTTCCGGAGCAGCTTGGATGCTGGCCAGCACTAACGCGTGCGGCGCGCACGTCCTCCGCCAAGGACGGCGAGCCGTCGGCTTGCGATACTCCTGCCTGCACGTGCTTGTGCTCAGATGTGTGATCACGTTCTCTCACCAGGAGACAGATAGGTCCGTAATGGACCACAAAGGCGCCCGGCTTCCTAATTGTTTCCCGGTTCCGCCACGCTCCTCCACAGTGAGGGCAGATGGGATTCAGGAAATATACCTTCTCACCTTGCCCAGAAGTGTAATGCAAGGTCGCGGACTCGGGTGCATACTCAGGAAAATCGGTTTCGATCTTGTGGACCTCTTCCGTTACCGAAGGCATCTTCATGGCCAACGTGCAGGAAGACGGACCGGCCGAGCATAACGTGACGCAGGCCTCTTCCGATACGTCGCTGCACGGATCGTTCTGCACGTGGCCCTCGTCCTCGTCGATACAAGTGATCTCCCCGGAGGAGACTTTTGAAGAAAAAGTGGAATCCTTTGGAGAGGTTGTCAATAGCTCTGGGAAGCAGTTGCAAGAGCAGAGATATTGATAAAACATTGAGCTGCTCCTCATAAGATGAAAAGTCAAGGTTGCAAGTGGGAAGTTCGGCGTGTTGGCCGCGAGGAGTGTGACTTCGGGAATAGTTAGCTGGAACTGACGGAGTGCAGAAACAAACCAGTGCAAGAGCTGTAAAGCACACCAAACGAATGGCGTGATAAACGGAGCGGATTGCACAAGCAAGAACGGTCTCTGGATAGGAAGGCGGAACGTGCGCTTTGGGGATAAAGCTGCAGAGGAAACAGACTTTTGACCATTTTCGGAATCGGCGTGCCGCAAAGGCGATTCTTGCGGGCAAATTAGGATTAGCGATCGTGCCACCCTTTTTTCACCCCTTCCGCGACGTAGTTTTAAGAGTGGCAGTAGTGTTCCGCTTTTCGGATCTGCGACTCGGGTCCAAGGAGGTGTGAGCACTGCCACATGCAGGCGAGGTGACTGCACTGTGCATGTACCGAAACACTTTCCCCTGAGATTTCTTCTAGTTGACTTTGCCGGGGAAAGCAAGGTCGTGCAAAAAAAACACGTTGGCGTGGGCACTGTTTGGCAGTGTAGCGTGGTCTAAGTTGCGCAAACCGTGTAGGGAAGTGTTCTCGTTCAGAGGAAGAAACAGAACTTACCTAGGATGCGGTGGACGGGTCAGGGTAGCGATGAATCCCATCCTAGCCTTCGAACATGACGGAAATTTTCTCCTCAGGAGCCCGAGGGTCACTTCCAGATGCGGTGAAAGCGGAGAAGTGCAATCCCAATTCCCTTCTGAGTAGATACGCAGCGAGGTGCATCGCTTGCCGTCGTTGTCAGTGCTGAAGCTCCAGGGCATGTTGGTAGCGCCTGACTTCCGCGACTACACCGTGGCTGAATCACGGTCAGCTGATCAATGTTTTTGAACGGAGTTGCGATAGTTCCTCTGCCAATCTTTTCCAGTTTCGCAGTTTTGTTCTTCCGGATGGTCATTGCGATGCTTGTTTGGCGAGAGATCGATGACAGGACGAGTGCTCGTTGCAACTCGCTTTCATTTCGATTCAGACGATGCGGTAGTGGACGAATTGAGAACTAACATGAAACTCTAATTGAGTTGGAATGTGGCTACCTGTCCGTTCGTTCTTCTTTTTGAAGACGATGTTTTTCCTTTGCTCCAGAAGCACGCCAGTGCTGGCCCGGCTAGTAATGCCTCTGAGCTCAGAAACGCAGTCTATAATTGAAACTCGGCCTCGGCGCCAGCAGGACCACCGCCGCTTCGCGAAAATCTTCGAAACCGTTGAGATAAGCACGTGGCTTCTCTCAGCGGCCCCATCCGCCTGCAGCCGCTCTAGTTGAGTATGGAGAGGGCGCCATCGTCACTTCTTGCCTCCAGCCCGTGGCGAAACGGTTCGCCATCAGGGAATTGGGGAACTTCAATAATTCATATTTTTATTTAGTAGGAGTTAAAATCTAGGATAATTTTGGCTTATTTTTAAATGTAATGGGTAAAATAATGAGGTTTGAGGTAAAATCTTATATTAGGTTAGTGTTGATTACAAAAATATTATACAAATGGAATATAGTTCTTATTGTGGGAAGTGACGTTTGAATTGGTAAGATGGGTAAAATGAAATTGTAGAGTAGGAATGTGATAGGGAATTTAGTCAAAATTTGTTTCTTGCAATGTTTTCTTATGGGTGATATAGGGTATAATTTGTCTGGGGTGTAATGAAGAGTTGTGGTTTATTGGTTTTACCAAGGTAGCATAGTAATAATTTAATTTATAGGTTGAAATTGCATCGAAGATTGTTTTATTGTCTGTATTCAAATTAAATTTTATAGTGGAAATCTATAATAAATTTAAAGGGCGATAATACTTTTGGAATCAAGTGTTGTTACGAATAGATTGAAAATGTAGCGGTGGAATCAAATTTCGATTGGATGTTATCTAGGGTGGATAATGAGGAATTTATTTTATGATCATTTCATATGAAGTAATAGCGGAAATGTGTAATGGATTTCCATGACATTATGAATGTGTCAAACAGCTGTCTTTAAGGAATTGCCTTTACCGAGCATATCTCCAGCAATCGACTTGAGACATTGATACACTTAGAGAAGAATATTCGATCAAACAAATGCTGAATTTACCGTAGAGGTTCATTGGCTGTAGGGACGATCAAATCTCCTAAGATTCCATAAATTTCGGAAGAAACAGGAATGCGAAAAACATCCACTTGATGTGCTACCTGACATGATGATTCAGAGGCAACTCATCATCCATTTCTATGAGCATCCGATTCTTTTCATTGTACTCTTTACTTTGCCCACCTCAGTTTATGCTCCCGTTCGTGGTCCATTTAAGGGTCCAATCAGTTGTTTCCTAAGATAATTCTTCCAATAATGACCAGGTTGGCTGTATTGGTAGCCAGAGGCGAACACGCAGTATTTGTCAGGGAAGCGAGGGAACAATGATGCGTACAGATTCTGGTAAATGATTTCAATCCATACCGGACGCCAATTGCTCAGTGATCTCAGGTCTTTTCCCTTTACGAGGAAACTCACTCGGACTGACCGATACGAGTCGCTAACGTCGCCTTCGTTGCGGATCAACCCGGTCACTGAAGCAGCAGGGGGGCCAGCTCTGCCGCGAAGCATTGGAAGAACTCCGCGGGCAGGCCGTCCTCCCCTGGCGCCTTACGCCTCTTGAGTCTTTTAATACCTGCGAGAATTACGCAAGTAGTAAAAGGCTCGTCGACGCTCATCCTCTCGTCCTCCCCTATTGCCGGGGCTCCGTCCAAAAGCAGGAGCCGCGAGACATCCCTCTCTGAGGGTGCCTTGGCGTAGAGGGAGCGTGCGGACGTGTTTTTTCCTACACTTTGCCAGCCGTGTATCTGAGACGGAGGGTCTCGCGACTTTTGTTTTCTGCCGTGACTCGAAGAGCAAGAGATGCGGACTTCTTCTGGGATGCATGGCAACTCTGGCTAATGAGAACGTCTGCATGGCATGCAGCCGCGCCAACTCCTCCGCATGGCTGAAAACATCTGTTGGAACGTGGGCGAGGTGAAATGCCTAAGGAGAAGAAAACTACAACTGCCTGCGATTCTACAACCGTGTCCGCTACAGCCTGTGTACCTTCTTGCAATGTCCCGCCCGGTGCACGTGGGCCGATACCACGCCTCTAGCTACGGCGATGACCTTCCTGAGGAGGGCGCCCTCCAGCAGCCTCACTCCTGGGTGGATGGTCTACTGCGAATCCCAGGAAGAGGGAAGACTTTATGCGGCTGGACGACGGCTCAGCTAACCGATGCCACTACCCGCAGTTTCCTCCCGAGTGGTTCAAAGAGATATGGCGATCTGCTCTTCATCCCTGATGTGGCCCCCGGATTATATTGGATCGAGGATCCTCCCCCTGAAGTGGCAGGAGTCGGCGTTTCTGCTGTTGCATTGGGGTCCACCCTGCAACGCACGCTGCCACCACTGGACCAGGAATCGAGGAGAACCTTCCTGCATCAAATGCGGGGAGCGGGAAACCCTTCTTCACCTCCATGTTGATTGTGCTGTCCTCCGACCCCTGTGGGAGCGTCTTGGTACCTCCCTACGGCTACAGGAGGGCAGCCAGCCCAAACACGATTTTCGGCTTGTTTTCTTGCGGGATGCCCTGCGACCAGCCGCCGTACTGGCAGTACGCTGCTGCATCCGAGGGATCGTGACGACCTGGAGCGATTACAGAAGACCTAGCCACGAGAGGGCTGCCGTCGAACTCGCAGTTCGATACCTGAGGCTTGCAACCAGATATCCCCCACTGGGAATCATTCGGACGGACCTCGAGGGCATCCTGGAAAGGATGGACCTTTCTCCCAGTGGACCGTGATCCCTTCCCCGCCCTTCAACTTCTTTGTGTTTTTCCCAATCCCTACCGCTGCCGAGGAGAGACGTGCCGGTCTTCGTACTGGCAACCCGGCAGGTCCTGTTGAGTTGGCCATAGTGGGGCCTACTACCACAAATTGTAAAGAGAGTTTACAATAAACGCCCCGCCGTGACAGAATGGCGACGTAGTGGAAGCGTGAGGACTTCTTTTTCTGCGCTTCTGCGGCGCGAGTTTTTGAAACCTTTTTTTAGTGCATTACTGAGTGGTGCATCGCCGGTGTCCCATTACAAAAATCCCTGAGGACACCGAGATCGAAGTTGGCGGAAGAGAGGATTGTTCCTCTCAACAACCCACAGACGTGGGGGCAACTGCTTCCACGGAGGAGAGGGCAACCGCTGCCTTGAAAAAGTGGGCAACCTCCCCTCCGGTAACGAGAGCTAGCGCCGTCTTCAGAAAGAAAGCAATCGCCCACGTGCAAAAGGCCGCAACCGCCCATTTGAAAAAGAGGACAACCTCCGCCTCGGAAAAGGGCGCAACCGCCCCCTTGAACCAAGGGGCAACCGCGTCTTTGAATCCGTCTGCTCCATCCACGAAGAATGGGAGCTCCGTGGCTGCAGCGCCATCTCCTGCAGCCTTAGCAGAACAGCACGCCTACCTGGAACAAAGATACAAGCCTTCCTTGATGTACAAGGTAGGAAATTTGTTTGTGGGAAATACCTCCCGCAACTTAGAGATTGAGTTGCAGCGTCGATAAGAAAAAAAGGAGAACCTGGAAGGCCTTTCAGTGCTTTGGAGGGGGCCAGCGGGTGGAGCTCACTTGCAGAGATGCAAGCCTGGCTCAACGCCTGCTGAACACCCATCCCATGCTGGAAGGCAGAAAGGTCTTTCCTGTAATCGAGGATCGCTCTGTGGTAGCGCATCTTAAGGCAGAATCCCTCTGCATTTAAAAAACCGGCGTGAAGGAGGAATTATGTAAATACGGTACGGTACACGTGGTATGGACCAAGCCGAACCTCTTCCAAAGTTACGGAAGACTGTTCATTGGCATGACCGCAGCGCATGTGACCGTCAAGGAAAACGGTGGGCTGCCCCACAAACTAGTCGTCGGCAACGAGGTCGTCGACGTCTGGTACGTGGGTAAGCCCAAGTACTGTGGAAACTGCGATGCCACAGGAAACCTTAAAAAATAATGCTCCTACATTCAGTGCTTCCACTGCGGAGAGGAGGGCCACCTTCGGAAGATGTGTCCTAAACGCGAAAGCACGGCTTCCCCTGATTCGAAAAAAGCCAGAGCGAAACGCGCGGGGTGAACGAAAAAGCCTAAGGAGGCACCCGAGAGGCGGAACTTACGGCCAGAGCCCGAACCCGTGCAGCAAGCGCTGGTCGAGGATACTCCCGACGACGCTGGAGAGAGCCAGTGCTGGTATAAGGCGGAGCCTACATGTGAAAAGAGCAAGAATACCGAAGGCTTGACAGCAGAACCCTCGACACCTCCTTTAAAAAGGAGACAACTCCGCGCGTTGCTCCGCGAGTGTTCGGTCGCTTCGGAGCGTATGTAGGTCCCCGAGACCGCTACCGGGGGAGATATCCCCCGCCTCCTTTACGACGAAGTCGCCTTCGCGGAAGGCGAAGCCTCTTTGCAAACAGAGGGGGAGCCGAGGGACGCGCTCGCCGCAGTCGAGGACGCAGCCTTCCAGCGAGCAGCGGAAGAGCTCGCGGCCGAACTCGCGGACCGTGAGAACGGAGCGAGAAAGGCCTTGCGAAGGCCAGCCGCGACCAGGGCACCTCCGACAGGTGACCATGACCCGGATGCCGGAAGTGCGTCCTCCTCCGCAAAGGCGCCTCCGAAGAAGACTGGACGGAAGTCGAAGAATCTGAAGAGGCGCATCCCGACGAAGAAATAGGGGGACGCACTGGCAGCCGGGGGGGAAGCCGGCAGCGTGGGAACGGAGGGAGGGGTTTTCCTACCCTTTGCTACCGAGCAGCTGGCCTCCCTCATGGAGTAGGGGGAGATGGTAAGTGATTGCCACCCCCTTGCAACTGTGGGACCTGCTGAGGAGATAACCGTATAGGACGAAGAGCAGACAGTTGACAACCGCTCCCTCTTGCCGTCCAGCGCAGCCGACGAATCGACCCCCATGGAACTGGAGGAGCAGGTGCGTGAAATCCGACCCCTTCCACCGTTGCGGTCCGCCGAGGAATCGGCCCCCATATAGGAGGGAGAACCGGTGAACGGTGATTCTATTCCTACATCCGTCCCGCCGCAACGGGTGGCGGACGCCGCACTGCCACTTTCTCAGTTTAAAAACCGATGGATGACCTCAAGTGACTTCCATTAATTATTGGTTCTAGGATCCTCTCACTGAAGTGGCAGGAGTCGGCGCTTCTGCTGTTGCATTAGGGTTTATTCTGCAACACACGCCGCCAACACTGGACTAGCAATCAAGTAGATCCTTCCTGCGTCAGGTCTGGTGAGGGGGAAACCCTTCTCCACCTCCGAGTTGATTGTGCTGCCCTCCGACTCCTGTGGGAACGTCTTCGTCGCTCCGTACGGATCCAGGAAAGCAGCCAGCCCAGAGAATTTATTCGGCTTCTGTTCGTGCAAGATGCCCTGTGACCAGCCGCTGCCCCGGGTGCACTTTGCTGCGTCCGCGGGATTGTGACGTGCTGGATCGACGTCAGAAGACCGAGCCACGACAGGGATGCCGTCGTACTTGCAGTCCGCTACCTGCGGATTGCGACCAGATGGTCCGACATGGGAATTATATGGAAGGACCTCGAGGGCATCCTGGAAAGAATGGACCCGTCTCCCAGTGGAACGTAATTCCTTTCTATCCCTCCAAAATCTTTTTGTTTCTATTTTTCAATTTTTCTTTTTGTTTTTTCCCCATCCCCTATCGCTGCCGAGGAGAGTCGCACCGCTCTGCGAACCGCAACCCGATCGGTCCTTCTGCGTTTACCGTAGTGGTGGCTCGTACCACGAATTATAGGGAATTTCTAATAAACGCCATGGCGTGACCGGGTGGCAACTAGCAACTTGGCATCCGCATTGAATATTGTGATGCCACGCCAGTTGTTTATTCTCCTTAGGTCTCTTCCCTTAGGGAGGAGCCGCACCTTTGCCGAAAGATACGAGGCGGTAACGTCACCTGTCTTGCGTATCACCATGGTGTTGTTGCACCAGGGGGATGAGCTCAGTGACGAAAGTTTGAAACAAATCCGCGAACAGGCCGCCCTCTCCTGGTGCCTTGCACCTCTTGAGCTTTCCAATGTCCGAGAGAATCTCGTCCTGGGGCTTTGTCTCCTCCCCGATCATCGGAGCGCCTTTCGGAAGCAGGAGTCGTAAGACATTTCTATCCGGAGGCGCCCTGGCATGCAGAGAGGAGTAGTATCTCCGAAGCACGCCGTGGATTTTGGCAAGTGCCGAGTGCTTTTCGCCATGATCTTCCAGCAAGCTGGCCGATCCGGACTGTTAGGCACGCCTCTCGGCTCCTTCTTTGTATTTCGCGATCCTGCGGATCTCGGGGATCTTCGCGTAACGACGGGCCTGCAGGTAAGCTCGGGCATTACGGACCCTGTTCCCAAAACTTGTAGGTAGGCGGTGCAGAGGCAACTGGTCGCAGAACTCCTGGAACGGCCGCTTGAAGCGGTCCCAATCCTGGAGTGTCCGCTGCCTGAAGCTCAGTATGAACGTGTGGAGACGTTCTGCCGCGCCAGAGAGCTACAGCCAGTTTCCTGGGAGACAAAATGCTGACGAGGGAGGGCCCCTGTCGCTCGGATGGATCTCGAGAACTATCGGGCGATGGTTGGACAGGTCGCATGGTAACTTGCCGCGCCTGCCCACGCGAGGACACAGGTGCTGATCAAGAAACACTTGGTCGATACTGTTTTCCATCCCCGGTGCACTGACCAACTAATTACAGGTGTGCACCGCTATGCACACGTCGTTGACCAGGTCACGCTCGTGATTGTACCCATCTGGTTAAGGCGAACGTTGGAATTTTTTATCCGATCACGTCGACTCGTTTATTAATATAAACGAGCTAGAAACAGTTGTTTCCAGGACACGACCATAAAGACATGCAGCGGAGATTCAACACTGCCACGCAGGTCAGAAAAACGGAAAAACACGGACGACTGAGGGGAGTCCAAAAACAAAAACAAAACAAAACAAAACAAAAAACAAAAACAAAAAAGAAACAACAAAATTCTCAAGTGTAGGAGTGGACCAGGGAACTTTAGGGACGCTCCGCAGTTACCGGAAAACTCAAAAGTTTCAGCACAAACACCACTGCGGAGACTATAGGGAAAAGGATGCGAGAATAAAAAAATCAATTAAGAAAATAATTATGGCGGATCACCGTGTTCGTCGTTCTAAGCCGTTTCTCATCCGGCGATGGATACCGGTTAGCTGCTCCGTTGTGTCTTCCCATAAGTGTCGCCACCCAGCTGCCGACCTGATGAAGTAGGCTGCCTTCCTGGTGGCACAACATTGCTGTCCAGGGTTCTCCATCACGTTTCGGATCGTGACGATGCCGCAGATGCACCCAACAGTGGAAATCGTCGCAACCATCGAAAGTCCTTGTGGCTGGAAGAACCGTCGCAGCACTTCTCAAGCGGTGTCACTTGGAAGCGGGAGAGCTGATGCTAGCCTCCTCCAGAGTTCATGGAGGGCACCGCAGCCCATAACAAGGTGCGGGAACGACTCCGTCGCCCCGCAACGAACACAGTAGGGAGAAGCTACCCCACCGGAAACTCGGTGTCGCCGCTCGTAATAGCGCAAGCCGCAGTGTAAGAAGAGCAAGACGTCTTGCTTCCATGCAAGGGGAATCACCGAACCGTCCAAACACCTAGGAGGGATTGTAAGTTCCTCGGGGGCTGCACTTGGTGCTTCTCCTCACCGAAGTAATCCCTTTGGTGTTGCACCAGGAGTGGCGGCATCCGCGAACTCGCTCGTGGCCCATTCGCCAACTGGTTTTGTTCTCCCTGCAATGGTGCGGGAGAACTCCCACTTCCATGGCTGGCTGCTGTCATCTCGATCCACGAGTGCAGACAGTGCTTTGGCGAGTGGCGTGACAGCCAGGGAGGAAAACTTCACCTCGTCCTGCGTGACATGTTGGAGGTACCAAGGCTGAAATCGACGCAGGGGGCGGAATTCTTCACGGCTCATATCTAAGGATACAGCCCAAGAATCAATGGTTTCCTGCCGCCAAGCATTGTAGTTCATCGGGCAGCAGGAAATCCACGCATTGGTTTCCAATAAGGAGGCGATTTTCTTGAGAGGGTAGCCAAATTCCTGTTTCGTGTGACGCATGCCAGGCACCAAGTAAAGAAGTCCTTCACTGCCTGCACACCTCCTTAGGTGGATGCGCGGAGGCGCACACAGAAGGAAAGTCCATAGCTCGGCACAAAGTGCGAGCATCCTGAACTGCACTTGCAGTCCGATTCTCTCCATCGTCACGATGGCAACACCAGCATCACGACTGGAGCCGCGAAGTTTTTCAGGCGGAGCCTGGATCGCGCAGTACCCCAGAGTGCGTTCCTTAGCAGGCGTTTTCCCCGCTCTTTGCCCGCGTAGGGGGGATCCGAGACAAAAATCCGGAGTCGAAGGAAGGTGCTACAAAGGTGTTCCAGATAGTTGCCCGTTCCGGCAAGGTGAACTTGTCGTTAGTAAACAGCCTGGCTCCTAACTCTGCCTTTTGAAGGCAGTCCGACCACGCCTCGGCAGAACCGTGGTCTCCCAGCGGAACTCCAAGGAACTTGATATGAACTGCTTTGGGAATTTCCAGGCGGATCCAGTTGGACTGCCTTTCCCACGACGCTCCTACAGGTACGACCACGCTGTTCTTCCGGTGCACACTCACGGCCGCAACCCGGCAGGTCTTTTTGAGTTGACCATAGTGGGGCCTCGTACCAAGAATTATAGAGAATTTCTAATAAACGCTACAGCGTGACCGGGTTGCAACTAGCAACTTGGCGTCCGTATTCACAATCGTGATCCCACGCCAGTTCTTTAAATCACTAAAGTCTTCCTTTTTCGGAAGGAGCCTCACTCTGGCTGACCGAAACGAGGCGGGAACATCGCATTCGTCTCGGATCAGCTTCATCAACTGAAGCAGCAGAGTTGCCACGCCGGGCTGCGTCCCGCTTTCCCGACAGCTCCCGTGTCTAAGGCCGCACTGGGGCCTTATACCACGCTTTAATGAGAGTATTTTTCAATAAACGTCCAGGGCGTACCCGGGTGGCAACACCAAATCCTTTCGAAAGACGGTCCCTGGGGAACTGCTGGAAGAACTCTCGCACCGAGACTTTCAAAACGTTACAGTCGTCGAGCATCTGCAGGCTGAAACCTCGCAAGAACGCGCGGTGGTGTTCCGCTACGCCTGGCTTCGTCAGTCAGTCCCCCGGTAGACGCAACGCCTGCTAGGGTGGCCCCGGTTCGCGCGGGCGAAAGACAAATTCTACACGGAAGTGATCGGAGAGAGTGGAATGTATCTTGACTCTCCTGCCCACGTGACAGCGCAAGTGAACGTTGAGGAAGACGTGGTCCACGCTGCGATCCATCCCGGCATCCCCGGCCAAAAAGTTGGATGCGTGCACCGTGGCGCACATCTCGTTAAGACGGGTGGCCTCTGTCCTCGCCGCACCTTATAGCAGGCGAATATTAAAATCGCCGGCCATCAGGTGCGCCGTGAGCGTGCCTGCCTCCGACAGCCAGTCGCGCTGGAACGCACGGAAGAATGCCGTCCGTGCCACGCGCACGTGACCGCCGCTCGGCGCGTACACGGGCGTGACGACGAGATCGATCGAGCCTGACCACTTGAAGGTGATGTGCCCAACCCGACCTGTGTCATCGAAACGAACTTTCCTCACCGAACGGTGTAACGCATGCTTCAGAAGCAAGACGACCCCTCGTGTACGGCGGTGGGCGCATCGCCACATTAGCTGACCACCTGCTATCCTCTCGATCTCCCGCGCATGTTCAGCGGGGATCTGGTGGATCTTCGGCAGCAGCACAAGGTCGAAGGCTTGTAAGGTGGCAGCTATGTCTGGTCTCCTGCCGACTTCGCAAAGCCCGTTGACGTTCCAACTATCAATGCGGATTTTACGTCAGGTGGCGAGTCCCGGCATTACCGCTGGGAACGTGATGCAGCGTCTCCCGCCTTCCCATCGGGAGGGATGCTTTCTTGCTCGTCTGCAGTGGGAGACGCCTCCAGTACCCCCTCGGATTGGATCAGCTGTGTCTCGACCGGCCGTGGGAGTTCAGAGCTCGTGTCTATTCCTCCCACGCTCGACGCACCCTCGTTTTCGGAAGATTCCTTCTCCTCGGAGGAAACGATCCTTCTCGGGTTACGGATTTTTCCTGCGGTCTTGCATGGTGTTGCAGACACGGATAATGCGTGCCCGGCCTCCGGGTCCGAGTCCGAGGATCCGGTCTCCCTCCTTCCGGCCGGACTCCGAGCGGCCTTCTCGCCTTTTGCAAGTGATTGCGGAACGGCGGCGGCGAACTCGCCGGCAGCCTTCGAAAAGATCGCGTCAACGCGGCTTTCCCCCTCACTACTGCCCTGGGATGCTCTTCGCACAGCGACGTGACTGTCGGCGTTGTTGCACACGGCAAAGGCCTGTTAGCATGCCACTTCTGCATCTGTAAGACTCTCCAGTCCGATCGTGCGTTTCTTCAGCACCTGATTTTTTGTGGGTTTCGCAGGTTTTCAAGGGACTTTATTCTTCTCTTTCAAGTTCCCTTCTTTGTAGCTTGAATTTTTCCAGTCCGACTCTTCTCCTTCCACCCCGGTTGCATGCGTTTCCGCAGACGGGGAGTTCGGCAAGGCCTTCTTCCGTGTGCCGGGTCACCTCGCACTTGCGGCAGGTGATGTTTAGACAACGTTTCTTAACGTGTCCCATAGCATCACAGAACGCGCAGTATCTGGGTTTACCCAGATACCAGATGTCGACAGTACCGCCGTTGACAACAATTTTGTGGTTAATTCCAACGTCATTGGCAACCGTGATGCGCGCAGCAGCCAGCACGCCTAGAAGTCCGTCATAAGTACGGAGTCTGTTGGGCTTCGCTCACAGTGCGTGCACGGTGCCGAAGTCGCTTAATTCAGCCCTCTCGGCACTCGGTGGCATCCGTGAGGTGATTCCGCGGAGGTAAACAACTATTAAGTTGTCCACCGGGACAAGAAAGGTCTGGCAACTTTCGATCCTGACAAAAGTTCGCAGCAGTTTTTGTGCCAACCATGCTTCTTTCCTGCAAACGCTGTAGCTCTCATTCGAAATTCCGAACGGTGTTTCAACAAAAAGGTTCTCTGCCTTATAAATCAAGGATGGTTTATACCCTTGATCCCTGTGGGCACACTGTTCGCCAATGACTTCAGGGAATTGTGCTGCTTCATGGCGTTCCAGGTATTCGTCGTTGCCGAGGAAGTATCCAATTATGCCTTTGCCCCGTTTTTCAAGGGGGCGGTTGCATACTTTTGCACGGGGACAGTTGCTTCGTTTTCCCAGGAAGCGGCAGCCCTCGCTTACGACAGGACGGTTAATCCCTTTTTCAAGAAGGTAATTGTCCTTGTCTCCGTGGGGGCCGTCGCCCCCACCTCTTTGGGTTGGGGAGTATAAAAAGCCTCTCCCCCTCCGATCTCCATGGCGGTGTTCTCTGGAATTTCTGCCATTGCACACCGCAGATGCACCACACACAAACACTAACGCAACGAAAGCCTTTACAACAGGCGCAGAGGAGCACGAAAACAACACGTTTGCCCGCCAAGTTGCCAGCAAGGCTATGGGCTTCGCGTCTGAAGCAGGTGGCAGAATCCATAAATAGCCGGGAAGAGACTTATTCTGTTCCCGGGAGAAGTATGGATGCCCACCTTTTCTTGGCGTGCACATGGATGCACCTGCAGAGTAGAAAAAAGGAAGGGAAAGGGAAAACCGGCAACCCCACATTAGGACAGTCAGCCGGGCTGGGAAGGAATGCTCGGGCGGACAAGCGGCCTTGCGCTCGCAGTAGATCTCCACACGGCATTCGACTGTGTGGACCAGCAACTCTTCTTGGAGCTCCTGGGTCGCGTGGGCTTCCCACCCTCCCTGATTTCCTACCTGTGCTCTTGCTGGCGCAATGAGATAATCTCAATCCATTTGAGCAGTCAGAAATTGTATGGTGTGCCCTTGCGACGTGGCATATGGCAGGGAGATAGTCTCATCCCCGTGCACTTCAGCACCTACTTTTATTTAGTGCCGAGAGCGTACAGGGTGTCCTTGGCTCCCTTCCCTTGCTCGTGCCCCGACACGCCCGCCATAGCAGCGTACGCTGACGATCTTCTGCTCATGTTACCCATGTCCACTCCGGCAACGGCAGTCGAGGACTTCTTCGATCTGCTTTGCCGCGGGACCGGACTGCAGGTTAACAGGGCGAAGTCGTCGGTGGTTCCATTAGGTGCAGCGTGGGCAGTGCAGCAGGACTGGTTGTCTTTGGGGATCCCCACGGCCAGGTGGTCGAAGTACTTTGGTGTGCCGTTTAATGACTATTCCCCGGCGGAAGCGTGGTTTAGCTGCCTCCGAAAAGTAGAGACAGCGTTCGGCCCGTTTCTGGAAGGCAAGTTTCACTTGCCGGAACGGGCAGCGGTTCGGAACGCAATTGAGGCTCCCATCCTGCGCCGCTTGCTTTTTGTTTGCCTCGCTCCATTAGAGATTAAGAAGAGGACGGATGACCTCCTCCGCATAGCCCATATGGGCAAGGGAAGTTCCCGAGTCCCTCTAAAGGGCTTCTGCGATCCGCGTCGGGACGGCGGTCTTGGCCTCCCGACGCTGGAACGCGTGGAGAAACAGCTGCCATGGCGGAACCTCGCCATCGCAGCGAAAATGTGCATCGCTTCTTGGTGCATTCCAGCCCGCCTTCTAGAGAGCCGTGTGTCATGTTGCGAAGGACTCGCGTGCTTTCTTCTGTGCCCAGGTCGAAAAATAAGAAGATCCAGCCTACTGCACAGGCGCGTGGCAACCCTGGCCATTGAGAACCGCTGTATGATTTGCAGCCGTGCCAACTCCTCCTCCTCGTTGGAGGAGAACATCGGCACCTGGACTGTGTTAAACCGGAGAACCCACGAAGGCTGGAAGCGTTTTCGATGCAGCCCCTACGTCCGCTGCACGCTGCGGGATCTCTTGGAGAATCGCGCTGCAAGCACGTGGAACGATACAACCTGCCTTGCTACGGCGATGCGCTTACTAAGGAGGGCTCTTCACAGCGGCCGCACGCCAATGTGGCAAGTCTGCTGCTGCTTCTAGGGAGGAGAGAAGAAGTTGTGCGGCTGGACCATGGGTAAACTATCGGACGCCACGACCCCGAGCGTCCAGGTGCGTGGAATATTGAGAAGGGGCGTGCTGCTCGCATCCCCAGGGATAAGCTCAAGTGGCTTATAGGGAGGAGCTCAAGTGGCCCTCAGTTATGAAGGAATCCAGGATCCTGCCTCTCAAGTGGCAACAGTCGGCGTAGCTCCTGTTGGATTGGGGTCTACCCTGCAACGCGCGCCGCTTTCACTAGACGAAAAAGGCTGTGGATCCTGCGTGTGCCAGGTGCGAAGAGCGGGAATTGCTCTTCCAACTTACATTCAATTCTTATGCTCTCCGACCACTTTAGCAACGGTTCAAGACGAGCCTCGGGCTCCCAATGTGCATTGCACCAGAGACGTTTTCCGCCTTCTCTTTGTACGGTACGCTCTGCAGCCATCAACAGCCCTCGCGGCTATTTGCTGCGTTCGAGGCATCGTGGCGGCTTGGAGCGACGCCAGCAGCAAAAATGAAGATTGGAACGAGAGGGAAGTCATCCAGCATGCAGTACGCCTCTTGCGAAGAGCTGCTTGATAATTCCATCTGGGAACTATGCATACAGACTTCGAGGGCTTCCTTCGACCAAAGGACCCTTTTCACAGCGTCCGGTGATCCCTTCCCTGCTCTCCAAACGCTTTTTGTTTGTTTATCTCTTCAATTTCTTTTTTGGTATTCCCCCCATCTCATTTCGCTGTCGGGGAGTGCCACGACGGGCTTATTCCCGGTGTCCCGACACGTCCCGTGTCTGAGGACGCAATGAGGCCTTATTCCACGTTTCATAGAGAGTTTTGTTCAATAAACGCCCCGGTCGTACCCGGGTGGCCACGCCTGACCCGGCAGATAGGAGGATCATAGAGATCTCGTCCAAAAACTTCCGGACCGAGCGCTTGAATTGGTCCCAGTCCTGAAGGGTCTGCAAGCTGTAACCTCGTAGAAACCCGCGGAGATGTTCCGCGGCTACCGGAATTTTCAGGCAGTCCCCCTCGCAGATGGTAATCGCCACGCAGATGACGGGGTTCCCTATCGCGTAGGCGCAAATCCAGTACGATCCGGTCATGGTCCGACAGTTCCGAACGTAACTTGCCCCGCCTGCTTAGGCGTGAGCATGGGTGCTGGTAAAGAAACACGAGATGTATGCTGTCGGTTATTTCCGGATCTACCGTGGACAAGTTGCACGTGTGCATCTCTGCGCACAGCTCGTTCACACGGTTCCGAAGAGTGTCGGACACACCGGACAGCAGGTGAAGGTTGGAGTCACCTGCGATTCGGTGCGCTTTGCGCTCTCCCGCTTCGTTCAGATATTCGTTCCTCAGGGTAAGGAAGAAGTCTCTCCTTGCCTTTGCCCTTAACGCGTCGCTGTCGCTTAGGGCGTACACTTGGTAATGACCAGATCGATGGAGTCGGACCGCCTTATGGTCAACTGCCCGACTCGACCGGCACTATCGAACCGTACGCCCTTTGACGTGGCCTCGACAGCTGGCAGAAGCGCGAACGCGACACCGGAATATTTAACGGCGCCGCAGCGATACTGCAGCCGTGCACCCGAGATACTCTAGATCTTCGCTGCTTGGTCTGCGGAGATCGCGTGGATCTCCTGCAGTAGCACCAGGTCAAACGAAGCCAGGGTGGCGGCCACCTCTCGTCTCTTTCCGTTGTCGCTTAGCCCGTTGACGTTGCAACAGGCAATTCGCAGAAGGCGGCAAGAGGCGATTTCAGCCATTAAGGCTGCAAACGTCGCGTTGCAGCTCCTGTCAAGGAACAGGTATGAGAGACGAGTAAGGATTCCGCGGCCATCTCAGGCAGTTGAATCACCTGGGGCACAGACTCTACCTTTTCCCTTCTTTTGGCGTCCCAGCGTGGGATTACCTCTGGAGGAGAGTCCCCGGAGTTCACCACTCTCTTCGCACGCTCGCTTCCCTTGATTGTCACCATTTTCAATGGACGGGATCATTTTGCGGGAAGCCTTCTTCGTGCCACTAGCCCTCGGGCGCGAGGCCGCGAGGCCGCAGTCTGTGTTTTCCGCCTCTGCGTCAGAGTTGAGAATCTCCGACTTCTTGATCGAGGTCGGACGCCTTAAGGCCTTTTTCGCGGATTTGGGAAGACGCTGCAAGGACGCAAAGAGCTCCACCGCCGCTCGCTCAAAGGCGACGTCGTCGAGCAGGAGCTAGACGACAAACAATACCGCCAGTTCGGTATCCACCGGCATTAATTTGCCGAAGGGCTGAGAGTGGGCAGCGAAGAGTTCAATTTCGCCACTCTGCTCGACCGCAGGAATGCGCTTGATGACCACAGAGCAGCGTTTGCTCTTTTCGTGACTCGGCAGATTCTCGCTGCGTTTTGCGAAATTTTTTCTTGGTTCCTTGAGGTTTTTCTGCGGCTTGGATTCTACTACCTGCCCTCCATGTTCCTGGCCGTTCTCCTTGACCTTGTCCAAGTTTTCCGGGATCTCGGAGCGGACTTCTACCTGGGGCACGATAGCTGGTTCTTTAGCGACGGCTCGCTCTCACGCTGCCAGAACTCTTTTTTTTGGCCGCGGTGGTTAGCATTCCGTGTGGACGTGACGCCGACTTGATTTGCAGGGCACACCGGAAAAGTGTGCCTGGGTTGCTGGCATTGCTTGCACTGCAAGTAGGGGTATCTTTTTTTCAGGTGACCTCAAGTGCTGCAATGCCCGCAAAAATGCGGCTTTCCAACACACTAAATGTCAACGGGCTCGTCGTTGACCTCCAGCTAGTTTGGTAAGGAGCAAGTTTCGCGCACCGTGATTCGCGCGCAAGCCAGACAGCAATTGGGAAGATCATACTCCCAAAACGGAGTAGGCTTTTTCCAGAGCGCGTTCACGGTGCCAAATTTTAATAATTCCTTTCGGACAGCCTCTTTGGCCATCCGGAAGGTGATCCCGAGGAGGTGGATCAGGATGGATCTATCCTCCGTGAAGGGGTGGAGGCGGCGATTCCCCCAAAAAACAGGTGTACGTAGCAGACGTACGACACCTGTTGGCCTTCCTCCATGAGGGCGGGCTGTTTATGCTTGGCTACTGCAGACAGGACTTAACCCCCCAACTCACCGCCGTCCATGGGGAGGGCCGGTTCGACGGATTCAGAGCGCGGGACTTCCCTCCAAGGGATTCTCACGCTTCCGCTACATTCCTGCTTCTCCTCCTCGCTGGAGGAGGGGAGGCACCTCCTGGGATTCTGTAACTTGCGTCCCGACTTTCTAAAGGGTGACTCCGAGGTGAAGGATGTGTACTTGCCCCAAGGTCTAACTAACCTGTGAAGGTTTTCTTTGCCGTAGTTGGCCTACGCAACACCTTGCAAGAGAGGTCCTCACGCTCAACCAGTGTGGCCGCGAGCTCCGCCGCCTGCGCGAATGCAACGTCCTCGCTTTC
This sequence comes from Raillietiella orientalis, assembly GCA_036172245.1. Lineage (NCBI taxonomy): Eukaryota > Metazoa > Arthropoda > Ichthyostraca > Raillietiellida > Raillietiellidae > Raillietiella > Raillietiella orientalis. The sequence goes on along the minus strand of JAYWIR010000033.1, from coordinate 152,807 downwards.
GGCTCGCGCGTCATTCGGCTCACCCTCTGTTTGTACAGAGGGTTCGCCGTCGCAAGCTTCGGGCGCTGCGGAAACGGCGAGGAGAAGCTCGTCGCCCAGTGTGGCAACCTCGGGAAAAGCAATGCATTCGAGTGCCATCGTGCACTCCCGCTAAGCCTCGGAGCGCGGCCCAGGTTTTGTCTCCTTACCGGCCGGCTTTTTATCCGCTCTTGCGGCTTCCTGGTTGAGAACCTTTTTTCCGAACGGGCTTCTATATCCTGCCAAACGTCTGCCCCTCCCACTACTTAGGAAGGTTGTTCCTCCGAGTTTTGCTTCGGAGGTTGAGGTGCTAACAGCTTCTGCCGGCCACTTTCAACTATAGGCCTTGCGACCTCTTTCGTTTTTTCTCCTGCGCCTTTTTGCGGCAGCTTGCACCGGGCTGGGGCGCTTGGGGCACACTCGCCGATCGAGGCTTTGATTCCCACGCAGGTGGCACTGTTTATTTAGGCACCTTTTGCGGAGGTGACCTACTGTGCTACAGTTCCCACGGTAGCGGCGTTTCCCCACGTACCAGATGTTTACCGCTTCCTGGCAGACCCCCAACTTGTAAGGTGGCGCTCCACCCTCGGTCACAGACACCTGCGCGGCAGGCTGCCCCACGAAAAGGCTATTGTAGCCCTCGAAGATAGTGGCCTTTGGTCACAGCGCGTCTACCTCACCGAACTTCTGCAGTTCTTCACCAACCGCAGACCACGTCATGCGGCTGGTGATAACATTCAGATGGACCACTACGGAGCGGTCCATCGTCACTGGCAGGATCATGCGCTCATCCATGTTCTGCGGGGTGGTGATCAGATTTTGCGCGAAAATAATGTCCTTACAAACAACCTCGACGAGCTGACCCCCGTGAAGCATAGATAGACCATTAAGATCCTTTTCTAGTACGTTGGTGTTCTGGAGCGCCTTCGTAAAGCTGCGTGCAGTTCGCCCATCAAAAAGATTGCCTACACGGTATACTAAGCTAGGCTTGTACCCAGCTGCCCGGTAGTCGGCCATCTCCGCCATGGCTGTTGCGCTAAACGCATCCACCATAACGCTTCACGTGCTCGGAGTCGCCGGGGATCACTCCGGGGCGGATTTCCCTGATCCAGTAGGCTGTGGGGATGGACAAGCCCCTTCCACACCTACTTCCATCGTGGAGTTCTCAGGGAAGGTTGCTATCCGACACCAACTACGTTCCACACAAAAACAACACGGAAGAAACCGCTTCCGGTCGACTCACTCGGGAACGAAGGAAACACACGTCGGCCCACCGATGGAAGGGAGAAGCAATCACTTACCTGCTCCCCCTCCTCCATAGGGTTGGCAAGCTGCTCGGTAGCGGATAGTGGGGAAATTCCTTCCTCCGTTCCCACGGTGTCGGCTTCCCTCTCGGTTACCGGTGTGTCCCCTCCTTCTTCGTCGTAATGCGCCTCTTCGGTTTGTTGGACTTCCGTCAAATCTTCTTCGAAGGCGCCTCCGCGGAGGATTACGCACTTCCCCATACGGGTCGTGGTCACCTATCGAAGGTGCGTTACTCGCTGCTGGCCTTTGTAAGGCCATACTCGCTCGGTTCTAACGGTCGGCGATTTCGGCTGCGAGCTCTTCCGCCGCCTTTTGGAACGCGGCCTCCTCGATTGCGGCGAGCGCGTCGCGCTGTTCTTCCTCTGTTTGCGCAGAGGGTTTGCCTTCCGCGGTCGCGACTTCGCCGTCAACGAGGCGAAGTATATCTCCTCCGGTTTCGGTCTCGGGGACCTCCACGCACTCCAAGGAAACCGAACATTCGCGAAGCAATGCGCGGCGTTGTCTCCTATTTAATGGAGATATCGTGTGTTCCGCTGTCGTGCCTAAGGTTTTCTTGATATTCTTACTTATGCGGTCCGCCTTACGCTAGCCTTCGCTCTCTCCAGCCTCGTCGGGATTATCCTCGACCGGCATTTGCTGAACGGGTTCGGGCTCTGGCTGTGGGTTCCGCCTTTCGGGCGCCTCCTTAGGATTTTCCATTCGCCCCGCGTGATTCCCCTTGGCTTTTTTCAATGCAGGGGGAAACGGGGATTCGCCTTTTGGACACATCTTCCGCAGGTTGCCTTTTTCGCCGCAGTGGAAACCATTGATGTGGGACATCGTTTATTAAGGTGTCTTGTGGCATCGCAGTGTCCACAGTTCTTGGACTAACCCACGTAGCAGACGTCGACGGTATCGTTGCCGACGCCGAGTTTATAAGGTAGCACACCGTTCTCGTGAACGGCCACACCCGCAGAAGCCGTGCTACTGAACAAACTTCCGTAACTTTTGAAGACTTCGGCTTGGTCCATACCCCGTGTTCCGTTCTGAATTTACTCAATTCCTCCTTCACACCGGTTTTTGACGTGCAAAGGGTTACTCATGAGTGATGCGCTAATACAGAGCGATCCTCGGTTACTGGAAAGAACTTCTTGCCTTCCAACATGAGGAGAGTATTCAGCAGGCCTTAAGACAGGCTTGCATCTCTGCAAGTAAGGGCCACCCGTAGGCCCCCACTGAGAACTGACAGACCTTCCAGGTCCTACTCTTTAACTTGTAGCCGCTTTAGTCTCCTCTGGGAATGGCAAGCGTCATTTCCAACGAACAGATTTCCTACCTTGTACATCAAGTTCGGAACCTATCTTGTTCCCAAGTAAGCGTGTTGTTTTGCTAAGGCTGCAGGAGATGGTGCTGCAGCCACGGAGCTCTAGGTTTTCGTGTTTGGAGAACACGGATCCGCAAACGCAGTTGTCCCCTTTTCCAAGAAGGCGGTTTCACTCTATTCCAGGAGGGTGTTTGCGTTCTAATCCAAGGGGGCGGTTGCACCGTTTTTCAGAAGGGCGGTTGCCCCCTTTTTCAAGGGGACGGTTGCCCTCTCTTCCGTGAGGGTGGTTTATTCCACCTGCGTGGGTTGGGGAGAGGAACAAGTTTCTCCCTCTCCAATCTCCATCGCAGTGCCCATAGGCATTCCTGCCATGGGACACCGGCGATGTACCACTCACAAACATGCTAAAAAAAGGCTTCGGAATCTTATGCGGCAAAAGCGCAGAAAAAACACGTCTGAACGCCCCCCTGTAAGCCAGGGCGCCTCCCGAGCACAATGTCTCACGACTCTTGCATCCGAAAGGCGCTCATGAGATAGGGGAGGAGGACAAAAAGTCCCTCGACGAGTTTTTTACGATGAACGAGATCATCACGGTCATCGGAAATCTCTAGAAACACAAGGGTGCAGGAGAGGACGGCCTGTCCGCGGAGTTTCATCAAACTTTCGCGGTTGAGCTAACTACCTGGTACATCAACTCACCTTGCTGATACGCAAGTCAGGCTGCGCCTCGTTTCGTTCGGCAAAGGTGCGGCTTTTCCCTAAGGTAGGAGATCTGAGGAGCATGAACAACTTGCGTCCTATCACAATTGTGAATGCGGATGCGAAGTTGATAGCTAAGGTTTGGGTTCAGGGCTTGTTACGAGCTGCAAACCCCTTCATTAGCCCAGAACAGACGTATGCTGTTCTCGTGCGAAGTAGGGAGGCGAACCTGTTCCACGCTTTCACCTCGATAGAGCTCAAACAGGTAAGGGATTTGATGCGCAACGGAAATTCCGCAAAGTCCCTCAGCCATTAGACGCATGGTTGGGTGATGAAGGGAGCTCTTACGGTCACTTTCGACTTGCGTAAAGCATCCGAAAGCGTCGACCAGAATCTCCTGCTGGAGCTTTTGGAACCCTTTAGCTTCACGGCCTCATTACTAGTCTATCAGCGCTCCAGCTGGAGCTACGCGCTAATCACTCTTACTTCCAGCGGGCAGACCGTGCGCGGCGTGCCACTACAACGTGGCAAACGAAAGGGAGAGAGCCAGAGCAAGTTGCTCTTCAGTACCTACATTGAGGTGGTACTTAGAGCGTACAGGGAAACTCTGGCGCACCTGCCGCACGACTGCGGCGCTACGATCGCGGTGTAAGCTTGCGAGGACGACCTTCTGCTGCTGTTCCCTATGTCCAAACGGGCTTTGTATTCAAGAAGATCCTCGACCTGCTGGATCGGAAACCGGACTTACGGTGAACAGGGCGAAGTCGTCCGTGATTCCAGTTGGTGGGGCGTAGGCAGGGCTCCAGGACTGGGTCCGTTTAGGGATCCCCACGGTGAGGTACTTCAAGTACCTTGGTGTGACGTTAAGGTACTACTCCCCTGCGGAAGCGTGCTCCGGCTGCCTCCAGAATGTAGAGACGGCGATCGGAACGCGCCGAGGCGGCAGATTTCTCCTGCCTGAACGTACCGCGGTTTGGAACACGTTCGCGGCTTCTTTACTCCGAACCCTGCTTCTTGTTTACCCCCCCACAAAGTGGATAAAAAAGCGAACGAAGTTCTTCCTCCGTAACGCCCTTTGGGGCAACAAGTGGGCCCTACTCGGCATAAAGGACTTGTGTGCTACGCGTCGGCAAGGTGCTCTCAACCTCTTCACATAATAGCGCCTAAAGCTTCTGCTCTAATTTCGAATGTTGGCACTTGTTCCGGAGTTGTGGTGCACCTGCTGGTGCGTCCCTGCACGTCTCCAACTTCAGCAAGCTACCGGAAAGACGGAACTCGCGTCCTTTCTTGCGTCCCGTCGCCGCGTCTACCGATGCGGACTCGAGCTCTGGAGGGAGGCTGCGCTGACAAGTAAAGAGTTGGTTCACCTGTCGCCACATGTACGGTAGTGCCTGGTTGCGGAAAACCGTTCGAACATAGGGACAGTTCGGCATGCAACTCTCTCAACAGGAACGAAAGTTCCTGTTTATGGGATACAGAAGTTGCACGCTCCTTGAGATCTTATTGCATCCTAAGAGGAGTGCGTGGGATGGAAGAGCCCCCCTCACTGCTGCGCTGGACTTTCTACTTGAAGATCAGGACAGCGATGTTGCGGAAAAGTGGGAGGTTAGAATAAAAATCACCGGGAAGGACAAGCAGCAGAAAGAGTGGAAGACGGGAAAGTTAACTTATGCTGCGACCGAGAGTACACTTCCCTATCTACTTCTGCGCTGGGGAGCGCTGCTCGATGTACCGAATGAACATCTGAAGTGGCTCTTGTTTCTTATGAACAGTTCCACCCATTCCTTCTAAAGGCTGCATTCGGCGCTCCTGTTGAAGCATTTTAGACCCCCCTGCAACACACGCAGACAACACTGGAACTGGGGTGCAATGGACCCCAATTGTGTAAGGAGCGGGTACGGGACTCCATCCCAGACCTCCTAGTGGATCGTGTTTCTCTTGGGTCCCTTTGGTTCCGCTTTGCCGCGACCGTCGGTATCCCCTGCGGCAACCACAGGGACTCTCTGAAAGCCTTTTTCGTTGCCGACGCTCCTCGGCCAGAGTCCTCGATTGCAGCCTCGTTCTGCCTCCGTGGGAACGTCGCCGCATGGAGCACGGCGGCGGGAGTGCCAAGCGATCAGGATGCCAACCAGTGCGCCTACCAATTCTTGAGAGAAGCGTCACGATGGCAAAATCTATATCTTCAAATGCAAAAAGAGCTTGCCAGCTTCCTGAGAGGAACGATGCAGCCCCTGCAGCAAAAGTGATCCTTTCCCGTTCCCTCCCACTCTTTGATTCTTTTTGCTTGGTATTTTGTTTTTTCACCCTTCCACTTCGGCCTCGGTGGACCGTTCCGTCCTGCAAACCTGTGACTTGAAAAGCTCTGTGTTTTTTTGTGCGTGGCGGGAGCATTTGTCCAGCCACTGCACGTCTTGGTAAAAGTTCATTTAGCAATAAACGCACCATCGGAATCCGGTTGAATTTCGATTGCTTTCCGCAAGTCGACGGTGCTTTCATGGGCGCCCTCCTTGATTTGGACATCTGAGCATTTGCCGGCGCACGCACTAGAATTCTGCCTGAGCACCAATTTTATTTCTTCTAAGAGGTCTAGCCAGATGGAAGCTTGGAACAGGTTCGCCTCCATACCTCGCCCGGAAATAGCATATGTCTGTATCGTACTGATGAAGGCGGTTCAATCTCGTCCCAGGCGCTCTACACAAACCTAGGCTACCAACCTTGCATCCGCATTTATTCGACTGCATCCACCAGCAGTCTCTTCTGCATCTTGCGGTACGCAAGCGCTTTACGAAATCGTAAGCCACTTTCTGCACATCTGCCGGGACAGCGCAATAACCAACATTTCGTTCAGAGGACCAAAGGTAAACACTGTGGAGGTGCGCGACGGCATACGGCTGGTCGCCAGCCTGAACCACTTGCTCTTCAGCACCTTCCACGAATTGTAGCTCAGCCGCTGAAGAAACCTAGCTCGCTTGAGATATGATGCTGAATCGCACCGTCCGTGTCAGCATCCGCGGACAATTTTCCTTTGGTGCTCTCCATGTCAACACCGTTGTCAGGGAACGAAGATTTCTTCGAGCCATTGAGCTGAGGGACTGCAATGGAGGTGAACAGGACGAACAAAGCGAACCCGTCCATGGTTGCATTCGGTATCGCGTGGGCGGGATATCTGAAATGGATCCACTTTTCCATGCTTGCGTCTCAGTATCTTAAGTAGCTCGGTGCACCGTAGAGGGACTATTCCCCGGAAGAGAAGTTGTCCAGCTGCCACCAGAAGACAGCGTCGGCGATCGTCAGAATCGAGCATGGCACGCTTCTGTCGCCGAAACAAGCCGCGGTGTGGATGAAGTATGTGCGCAAGTCTTCCGCTTTCCGCTTGTTGTCCGCACGCCAGATAGTGGAAATAAAAGGCCGGCTTAGGAATGCCTGAGAATGGATTTTATGGACTCATCAGCCTGAAGGACTTGTGCGCTCCGTGTCGAGAAGGAAATCTCGTCCTGCTGACGGGAAAACGCGTCCACTACGTCGCAGTAGTGGTTCGCTTTCCAAACTGTGTGCTGTAAGAGTCGGCTCCTTCTCCGGATGGTTCATGCCAACCACACCGTATACGTCAACGGATGCCGCGCTGCTTTCGCTGCAGAGGTTGCATGTGTCGAATTGCCACAGGCGTCGACAGCACGCTGGAAGCAGGTTGCGCCAGCCGGCTAGCGAGATGTTGCACGTTCAGGGACTTGCGCGCGCACCCCAGCAAACCAATCCAAACCCGTATAGCCCACCAACAGGAGATTCGAACTGAGCCACTTGAAACAGGAATTTATTAATTCATCTTTCACGGCGACGCCGTGGAGCAACGCAAACGAGCAATCTACGGAAAAATTTTCCGATCATAGACATGGCGTTCCGGTAAGGATGGGCGCTGTCAACAGGGTGCGAGCATTCCGCGCTGGCATCCGCTCTGGCACGTGACTTGAAGCTGCTCACGGCCCCCGTTCCGGAGCAGCTTGGTTGCTGGCCAGCACTGACGCGTGTGGCGCGCACGTCCTCCGCCAAGGACGGCGAGCCGTCGGCGTGCGATGCTCCTGCCTGCACGTGCTTGTGCTCAGATGTGTGAACACGTTCTCTCACCAGGAGACAGATGGGTCCGTAATGGACCACAAAGGCGCCCGGCTTCCTAATTCTGTCCCGGTCCTGCCACGTTTCTCCACAGTGAGGGCAGATGGGATTCAGGAAATATACCTTCTCACCTTGCCCAGAAGTGGAATGCAAGGTCGCGGACTCGGGTGCATACTCAGGAAAATCGGTTTCGATCTTGTGGACCTCTTCCGTTACCGAAGGCATCTTCATGGCCAACGTGCAGGAAGACGGCCCGGCCGAGCACAACGTGACGCAGGCCTCTCCAGATACGTCGGTGCACGGATCGTTCTGCACGTGGCCCTCTTCCTCGTCGATCCAAGTGATCTCCCCGAGATCCAGTCCCCGATGCGCGCTCGTCCCCTCCGCCCCAGGGGACGATGCGCGCCAAGGAATCTCCTCGTCGGACGGTCTTTCCATCTTGCAGTCGTCGCTTCTTGCAACTAAGCCGCAGTCCTTCGAAGTCATCTTCTCTCTTTTGCACTAAGAAACTGCTAGCTGCCTTGCAATTGGAAAGCAAAATTTCCTTACCAAAGGAAACCATGGAAACGAGATCGGGTGGAAAGTGGAGGCCGCATGCTGGGTGAAGAGACATCCGTGATCGAAGGTTGCTGAGACAGCGACGTCGAAGTTCGTTGTTGTGTTTAGGAGACTTTCGATTTAATGATTGTCCGGCGATGCGTAGCGTGGTCCGAGGAGGAGACTTTTGAAGAAAAAGTGGCATCCTTTGGAGCGGTTGTGAATAGCTCTGGGAAGCAGTTGTAAGAGCAGGGATATTGCTAAAAGATTGAGCTGCTCGCCGTGGGATGGGAAGTCAAGGTTGCAAGTGGGAAGGTGGGCGTGTTGGCCGCGAGGAGTGTGACTTCGGGAATAGTGAGCTGGAACTGACGGAGTGCAGGAAAAGACCAGCGCAAGAGAGGTAGGGCACACCTGACGAATGGCGTGATAAGGGGAGCGGATTGCATAAGCAAGGACGGTCTCTGAAGAGGAAGGCGGAAAGTGCGATTTGGGGATGGAGCTGCAGAAGAAACAGGCTTTTGACCATTTTCGCAATCGGCGTGCCGCAAAGGCAATTCTTGCAGGCAAATTGGGATCGGCGGTCGTGCCTCCCTTTCTTCACCCCTTCCGCGATGCTGTTACAGGAGTGGCAGTAGTGTTCCGCTTTTCGGATCTGCGACTTGGGTCCAAGGAGGTGTGAGCACTGCCACATGCAGGCGAGCTGACTGCACTGCGCATGTACCGAAACACTTCCCCCTGAGATTTCTGCTAGTTGACCTTGCCGGGGAAAGCAAGGTCGTGCAAAAAAGGACAGGTTTGCGCGGGCACTGTTTGGCAGTGTAGCGTGGTCTGCGTTGCGCGAGACGTGTAGGGAAGTGTTCTGGTTCAGAGCACGAGGCAGAACTTATTTAGGATGCGGTGGACGGGTGAGGGTAGGGATGAATCCCATCCTAGCCTGCGAACATGACGGAAATTTTCTTCTCAGGAGCCCGAGGGTCACTTCCAGATGCGGTGAAAGCGGAGAAGTGCATACCCAATTCCCTTCTGAGTAGATACGCAGCGAGGTGCATCGCTTGCCGTCGTTGTCAGTGCTGAAGCTCCAGGGCATGTTGGTAGCGCCTGACTTCCGCGACTACACCGTGGCTGAATAAACGTCAGCTGGTCAATGTTTTTGAACAGAGTTGCGATGCTTTCCTCTGCCAATCTTTTCCAGTATCGCATTTGTGTTCTCCCGGATGGTCATTGCGATGCTTGTTTGGCGAGAGACGGTTGACAGGACGAGTGCTCGTTGCACCTCGCTTCCATTTCGATTCAGACGATGCGGTAGTGGACGAATTGAGAGTAAACATGAAACTCTGATTGACGTTGGAATGTGGCTACCTGTCCGTTCGTTCTTCTTCTTGAAGACGATGTTTTTCCGTTGCTCCAGAAGCCCGCCAGTGCCCGCCCGGCTAGTAATGCCCCTGAGCTCAAAAACGCAGTCTGGAATTGAAGCTCGGCTTGGGCGCCAGCAGAACCACCGCCGCCTCGCGGGAATCTTCGAAACCCTTGAGCTAAGCACGTGGCTCCTCTCAGCGGCCCCATCCGCCTGCAGCCGCTCGAGTTGAGTATGGAGAGGGCGCCATCGTCACTTCTTGCCTCCAGCCCGTGGCGAAACGGTTCGCCATCAGGGAATTAGGGAACTTCAATATGGTTGGTTTGGATATACATATGTAATTTTGTATTGAAATAGGAATTAATTGTAAATTTGTTTAATAAGGGTAAATTGAATGTGATAATCATTAAATACAAATCGACCGTCGCTCTGATGAATATTTGATAAGTCGCAACATAGTAGATGTACCGGAAGGTGTATCTTGGCAAGGGAGTAATTTTTTCTAATTGAGGTCAAAATTAATTTCATATTGGTAATTCATTGGAATTTTGTGAAATTTGGGTATGGAGTTCAAAATTTTTATTCTATGGTCATAGATGAAAATATTGAAAAGAATTGTTGCTTAATGATAAATGCAAATTATTTTTGTATTTGGAATTGAAATTTCTATTTAATGTTCGAATGTTGACGAATTGAATAGAGTGATTTTTGTATGTAATAAAATGCGGTAAAGTTTTATTTGGAGGTGATATATTGACAAATTCATATTTTGAATTGGTAGGAGCTAAAATCTAGGATAATTTTGGCTTATTTTTAAATGTAATCGGTACAATTATGAGGTTTGAGGTAAAGTTTTATATTGGGTTAGTGTGGATCGTAAAAATATTATAAAAATGGAATATAGTTCTCATTGTGGGAAGTGACGTCTGAATTGGTAAGATGGGTAAAATGAAATTGTGGAGTAGGAATGTGATAAGGAAATTAGTAAAAATTTGTTTCTTACAATGTTTTCTTATGGGTGAGATAGGGTATAATTTGTCTGGGGTGTAATGAAGAGTTGTGGTATATCGGTTGTACTAAGGTAGTATAGTAATAATTTAATTGATAGGTTGAAATTGCATCGAAGATTGTTTTATTGTTTGTATTTGAATTTAATTTTATACTGAAAAATCTATGATAAATTTAAGGGGCGATAATACTTTTGGAATCAAGTGTTGTCACGAATAGATTGAAAATGTAGCGGTGGAATCAAATTTCGATAGGATGTTATCTAGGGTGGATAATGAGGAATTTATTTTATGATCATTTAATATGAAGTAATAGCGTTCTAAAAATAAAGAAAAATTTATTTAAGGGATAATTAATTATAACGGGGAGTTTAATTGATATGAAATTTTTTATTTCGATCTCGAATTCAATGTTGATAGGGTGAATAAGGCTACAGTAAGTTTGTTTGATTGAAGAGGTCTATGATTTGAGTTTAGCCTGTTGTGAGTTAAATTGGCTTTTATTTTCAAATTGTAATATGTTTTAAGTACGAATATTGAAAAATTAAAACATTTTTAAGAATAGATTTCATATATGTAGATGATTCTGTGGAAATATTGATTTTAGTGAGTAGGGTTGAATAGTAGTTGATGACTACGAATTTGAAAGTGTTTAGAAGATTGACTGTGTTAATGGTTGTTCAATGGATATTTTTAATGATAAGATATTGATTACTGTGTTTGTAAGTTCAGTTAGATGTAAAATTTTAAGATTAAAATCGTACGGGAGATTGGTGAAAGGTAGAGGTGTGTGCAGTTGTTATATGTGTGAACGGTTGATTATGGGAGCTGCTAGAAATGTGATGGTGGGAATGGGAGGATGGTATGGTGAGGTGGTTAGAATTATTTAAAAAGAATAAATTTTGGGTACGAAGGATTAGTTCTTGACGGTATATTATTGCCATTAATTTATTTATTTAATTTACAAAATCAATGTTTTAATTAAACTAATAATGCCGGATTAGAGAGGGAACATGATGAAGAATAGGAAGTAGATGGGTGATTCTATTTGTCTAAGAGGTGACAAGTGGATAAAGTAATGGCTTGGATTCCTACTCATGTCAGGATGAAGAATGAGGATAGCACAAATGACAAGAGAATTTTTTATCTGAAGTAATAGTGAGAAGATGGTAAGGTTGGGATTTTGTGTATTGGTAGGGTAGTAAGAATAAGGATATTAGAGATTAGTGCGATACACTAGAAGAAGTACTCTTTATTTCTTAACAATTGGAAGTTTGTTCTACTGTATATACTAAAAGAATATGTTCATAAGTATATAAATAAAAATAGGAAGAGTCACACGATATCTACGAAATGTCAATACCAAATGGGGAATTCAAATGATAGGTGATGGAGGTGAGTAATGGAAAGCGAAAAGATTTGGCTTATAGATAAGGCGAGGAAAATGAGGCCAGCAAATACGTGTAAGCCGTGGAATCCTGGTGCAATAAAAAATGCAGAGCCAATAATGGAATCTGCAATAGAGAACTTGTGTGAAATATTCTATGGCTTGAGTTCTGAGGAATGCTGATCCGATTGCAATAGTAATAAGTAGAGAGAAAAGTGAGATGGAGTAATTTTTATTTAGGAGGGAGTGATGTGTTGATGTTATTGAAATGCAGGATCTTAATAAAAGAATAGGATTAAATAGTGGTACTTCTATAACGGAGGTAGTGTAAGATTAGTTGGAGGTCAGGAAAATCAAAATTGTGGATTGTATATTAATCCAGAATGGAAGAATGACCAAAAGAATGATATGAATGAAAAAATTTCTGAGATAATAAATATGATTATGGCAAATTTCAGTGTTTTTATTATTTTTCTTGGGAGAATACCCATGAATGAGGATTCTCGCTTCATGTCTTTTCCGCAGAGGAATCTGTTTAAGATTGTGGTTGTAATGCATAGGGTAATGGGTGAGTATATTTTGTGCATAAGCCATGTGAGGGAGAGGGTTATTGATGGGAGTGATAGGGAGATGAGAAAGGGTAAGGGGCTGTATTGGTGGATGAAGAAGGGTTGGTGATTTGTTATTGTAGTTATTTGTTTGTGTATAGTGATGTTAGTGTAATAAAGATGTAAGCTTGCATGAAAGCTCTAGTAATTTCTAGTATTATAATAGGTCTGGATGGGACGAGGTTTAGAGTTTGTTGGATAGTATAATAATAAGGATGTGTCCGGGGGTAATGTTGGCTGTTAGTCGTAGCGATAAGGATATGGGTTGTATTATCAGTCTTATGGTTTCTAATAATGGAATGAATGGGGAGAGTGAAAGGGGAGTTCATTTGTGGATAAGATGGGTTAGGAAGTTCGAGTGATTGTTGAAAATGGAAAATAGTTGTCTGGCGGTTCATAGTGGGATGGCAAGGAATGTTGATAGCAATAAGTTAAGGAATGAGGGCTTGTATAAGGGGTGTGTGCCCTTATAGTTTTATGAGAGTAATGGTATTGCTATGTAATGAATCTTTTAATTGATGTAGTGGTTTGGTAGTGTGGGTTATTGTTGATGGTTTTTGCCAGTAGCGTTATTGGACCAGCGATGGAGAGTCTCGAAATTGTTGGTATTATTCATATGGGGTAAGAAAGGATTAGGATGATAGTGATTGAGGTAGTGATGAAATATGGTGGGGTTATGGTGCAGGGGTGTAAGGGGGTGAAGATAGAATGTATCATGATCCTTTGGTATTTATTTTATGGTTTTTGTGTGATGGTGATGGTGCGATGTGGAGGGGGATAAATAGAGTTATGCTTGCGGTTAGGGTTGTGAAGAAGATGCATAGAGGGAGTCAGTATATTGGTGTTAAGTGTGGTGTTGAAATAAAGTTCTAAAATTTGTTTTACCAATTATAAGCTGCCAGGTTATTGTTTTTTTTTTATCTAAAATTCTAATTTTCTGTTATTGTATGAATGAAATCTTTTAGTCTCACTGAGTTGAGTTGGATTGGTATAAATCTGTGATTGATGCCGCAAATTTCGGAGCATTGTCCAAATGATACGCCAGGTTTATCTAGGAAGATGGCTTGTTGATTAAGTCGTCCGGGGATGGCGTCGATTTTAATTCCTCAGGATGGGATGGGTCACGAGTGAAGAACGTCTGATCATGTGATGATTATGTGAATTATGGTGTTATAAGGTAGAAGTTTGTCGTTGTCTAAGAATCCTGTCTGGTACTATGAAGGAATCGAATTTGGTTTTCTTGAAAGTTGAATATCCGTATGTTCAGAATCGTTGGATAGCAATTGATTTAATAGCTATGGAGGGTAAGTAGCTAGTATCTAGGAGGTAGAGGATGTGTAAGGAGGGAAGTATGATCAGTTGGAGGATGAGTGAGGGCAGGGAGGTGCAGACAAGTTCTATAAGGTGGTTTTTGAGCAGTATGAAGTTTGTGTAGGAGTTATAGAGGTAGATGAAGGTATTATATAGGATTATTAAACAGTTGATGATTCGAGTGATTATGATGTAATGGTGTAGTAGGATGAAATGTTCTGTGAGGGGGGAGTACGAGTTTTGAAATATGAGAGGTGCTAACGCTAAATGTTGTTGATGTATTTGAAATCCAGTGCATTGTATTTGCTATTTTAATATGTTTATTTGGAACGAATTGTGTATTAGTGATGTGCCGTTTGCGTTAGTTTCCCATAGTGTATTATTGGAGCATTTTAATGGTGTTTGAGGGTGTTTTTGTATGTTATGTGTTGTAGTATGGGTTATTATGTAATTTGTCGCATGGAAGGAGATATTGGTGGGTCAATCGATTGAGTTAATTTTATTTACTGATGGATTGGAAAGTGGGGTCATTTTCAGTTGAGCATGGTTGTATGGGGTGATGGTAATTGTAAATGGTCATAGGGTTCTTTAATGGGTATGGTGGACTTGGACTTGGATTTCAGTTTGAAAGTTTTGTAGATTGTATGTTTTCATGATTTTAGTCATTGGTTAATGGTCGATTTAATAACTGGATAAGTTAGGTAGTTGGTGTTTATTACAAAAAGGATGGATAGGGATGGAAATGTGTGTATTAGGGGTGTTAAGGAAGGTAGCGAGTTTGAGAGTCTTTTGATGGTGGAGTACAATTTTTGGAATTTGGTTTTACTCCTAAGTAGGATTGATGGATTTTAAGTCCATTGCATTAATTCTGCCATATCAGAATATGGATGGTAGTTATAGGAATGAATGAATTGTGGATGGGTTACTGTGAGATCATTCTAGCGAGTGAGATGATGAAAGGGGTGTAATTGTTGGTTGTTTGTTAATAAATCTTTCGACGATGATGAATATTAATAATGGGGTAGACATGAAAGAGATGAGTGAGCCGATTGAGGATATTAGGTTTCATGAGCTAAAAATGTCTGGATAATCAGAATAGCGTCTTGGTATGCCTGATAGTCCCAGGAAGTCATGTGGATAGAATGTTATATTTACTCCGATGAATATTAGGATGAATTGCATGTTTAGTAGGGGGTAATTTAGTGATAGTCCTGTTATTATTGGATATGAGCGGATGAATGCCGCGATAATTGTGAATACGGCTCCTGTGGAGAGAACGTAGTGGAAGTGAGCTACGACGTAGTATGTGTCGTGTAGGGAGGTATCGATGGAGCAGTTGGCTTGGGTTATTCCGGTTAGTCCTCCGATGGTGAATAAGAAGATGAATGCTAAGATCCAGAATAGAGGGATATTGTGTGATAGAGTTGACCCTGATTGGGTTCCTAGTCATCTGAAAATTTCAATTGCTGTTGATAGCGACGATTATGGTGGCTGAGGTGAAGTAAGCTCGTATGGATGTTTAATCCTACTGTGAATATGTGGTGGGCTCATACTATGAATCCTAGAAGGGCGATGGCGGCTATGGCATAAATTACTCTTAATGTACCAAAGATTTCTTCTTTTCCTCTGTTGAAGAGGATGATGTGGAATGTAATCCCGAATCCTGGTAGAATTAGGATGTAAACTACTGTGTGGCCGAAGAATCAAAATAGATGTTGAAAAAGGATGGGGTCTCCGCCTCCTACTGGATCAAAGAAAGATGAGTTAAAGTTTCGGTCGAACAGAGGTATGGTGATGGCTCCTGCTAGAACAGGAAGTGCTAGGATTAGTACAGTAATAAGGATTGATCATGGGAGAGGGGGTATTTGTGTAAGATATATGCTTGAATGTCATTTTGATAATGGTGGTAGTAAAGTTAATGGCTCTTAGGATGGATGAGATTCCAGCTAAATGGAGAGAGAAGATGGTTAGATCAATTCTTATGGATGGTGTAAAAGGGGTTCTGGTAAGGGGGGGATATAGGGTTCATCCTGCTCTTGGTCCTTTTGAATATAAGATTCTAAGGAGTAGTATACAGAAGGCTGGCGGTAATAGTCAAAACTGGAAATTATTGAGTCGTGGGAATGCTATGTCTGGGGCTCCAAGTGTTAGAGGATTGTGTCAATTTCCAAATCCTCCTATTATGGCAGGTATAACTAAGAAGAAGATTATAGTTAGGGCGTGTGTGGTAATGATGCTGTTGTAAAGTTCGTTGTTGTGGATTGTGGGGCCTGGTTGTCAGAGTTCAATTCGGATGATGAGTCTGTGAGAGGTACCTAGGATGCCAGCTCAGGCTCTAAAAATGAAGTATGAGGTTAGGATGTCTTTGTGGTTGGTAGATATGAGTCATTGTTGAATTATGTTCATAAGATTTTATATTTTTAACTTTGAAGGTTAGTAGTTTTATTTAACTTGTAATGTTAAATGAGTGGTGGTGGTAAAATGGCTGAGTAAAGCGGTAAATTTTAAATTTATCAATGATGGATACTTTTACTAGTAATATGGTATTAATGTTCATGGGTTTGTAGAATTGCAAGTTCCATGTTGTATAAGAATTGGTTATTATTGGTGCAATGTAGTGTGGGATGCACAGTAAAATTTGAGTTTAGGAAATATGTCGAACGTAACTTGTATGTTTGTGGTAAAGGTTAGGATAGTAGGGATGGTTGCAAGAGTTTAAAGAGATATGAGATGGAGTATGGGACAAGGGATGTTTTGTGGTGGATTTGTGGTTTGTTTATTGGTAGGGTGGTGAATGATGGTAGTCTAATGTTGAGGTAAATTTGGAGGGAGATTGAAGAGGAGATGATCAGGGTGATTGCTAGTGGAGTAGGGATTAATTCTAGGGTTATTGAATTTGGGAAGAAGCCTGGGAGGGGGAGTATGGCATAGAGATTTAGTAATGCTAGAAATACTATAGGTGAGGTAAGGAAGGAGTAGAGGATTGGGATGTGAGCCAATGATTGTGTATTTCTTTTTTGTAAGATTATGATGGGTGCGAGTGTGTTGATGGAGTATATAATTAGGTATGAAGTTCCTATTCTGGAGGATGTGTTTATTGAAGCGGTTATTTATGATAGGTGGGAGATGGAAGAGTAGGTTATGAGTTGTCGAATAGATGGGGAGATTAGTCCTATGACAGTGGCTGTTGTGGCTCTGAGAATCTAATTGATTAAGATGATTGATAATGGTGATAGGGAAATGCAGAGTATAGGGTTTAAATTTTGTCAGGATAGTAATATTTTGGTTGTTGTGCATGAGGAGTTATTGATGATGGGTAGTAATCAGTAGTGGAATGGTAGTATGCAGGGTGTAACTAGTGTAATTATTGCCATGATGTTCGATATGATGGAAGGAAAAGAGTTGGATATGACGGAAATGATTAGGAAGAGTGAGGATGAAACTGCTTGGATTAGGAAGTATTTTATTGTTTGAGTGTGTTGAGAAGTTGGTGTTGTCGGTTGCGATAATGGGACATATGGAGATTGTATTAATTTCTACGCTTGGTCACATTATTAGTCAATTGTTAGTTGATAATGTGATTAGTGTTCTGAAGAAGACTAGAGGTAAAAAGATTAGTGAAGGGAGAGAGAGGATGAGGGGATCAAAGAGACGAATCATAAATGGAGTATGAGCCCATCAGCATATACTTAGCTTATCTTTGATTTATTTAGGTTGAGTTTGAATGGTAATGGTGTATAACGTGCTATCTTTATCGAAGAAATCCTGTTTTTAAGGTACATTACTTTCCAGTTGTATAGGTTGAGTAGAATTTTTATTTTCAAGATAAATGTTTTTATTAAACTAGTGAACCTGAACTTGGTTGGCGAACGTGTAAGAGTGAGTAAATACTTGTGATGTTTGGGGTTGAGTGAGGTTATGTGTTGTTGATATGGTCATGAATTGAAGTTTATCGTTCATGGTAGAGGCGGGATTAATAAAGTTGTAATGGCATATTGATAGGGTTATTAGTTAGGTGGTGAGATCAGGTATTTATAGGTTGTTGTTGAAATGTTGAGTATTGATTGTTTGCTTGATGTAGTAAATTGGAGATGATGGTTTAAGTATTTAGTAATGAGAGATTTTAGTTAGTATATTTTAATGGGGTGATTAGTAGTAATTTTGTAGTAATAGTTGTTGTTGGGTTCCTAAAGTGAGGGGTTTTTTTATCGGGCTTGTTACTGCCATCTTAACTGCTTCGCCTAGGGAGAGCTACACAAGAACTCTGTGGGGGCTCGTGTGCCCATGCAAGGGCCTCCTTGCTGCGAAGGGCCGATCGGTTGACGGCACTGACGAGTGGTGTTCATCCCCGCGCCACGGGACCGCATTTGGAAGTCGGGCAGCCCTGCTGACGGGCCGGCCGCGCAGCAGAGGAATCTTGGAAGGTGGCTGATGCCCGTCGTGCTCGCGCGCTCCCCTGCCGCCGACGGAAGATTTGCTTGGCGAAAGAAAAGAAGAGCGCTCGACTCAGCAGGGCCCACTCTCGGAATCGTGCGTGTGGGGGTGCTGCGAGAGTGTAGAGCAACTGCGAAACGCAACTGCCACTTCTTTCGAAACGATATTGGGGTTTAGCACTTTCTAATTGTACAAAACCAGTTCCTTTAATTGCCAAACATCGAATAGGAAGACACCGTAGGAGTGCATTCAATTGGATCGTACCCAAGGATGATACTTGGTGCTTTGGTACCTGCTGGTTGAAAACGGAACATAGGAGGCCCAAGAGAACAAGAATGGGAAGAAGTCATTTCTTTTCACGCACGCTTCTCATCATTGGGAAAGCGTTGCCCCGAGAAGCATGAGGTTTCTAGGTTTGGACGCCACGAATTCGAGTGATTTTTCACCGGTATTCATACACTGATATACTGAAGGAGCAACATTCCTATGGACTGAAGTGAGCACTTTCGATATTTATCAGGATTTTCATGCTTATCTCTGAGCAATTTTGCCATCCGACTAGTATATGGAAAGAGGCGAACCGGACAGAAACGTTGCTTTACCATTACACTCGCAAAGATATAAATAAGAAAGAAAGCTGACCCTTCCTTGTTAACATATTCCCGAAAGGGAAAAAACGGAAACCTACTAATGTCAACACTATACATCAATCAAGAAGGTGGAGTTCTTCTTATAAATTTCTGAAACAAGGAGCAATTTTTCTAATAAATGCTTTTTCTTCACAAATTCATTTTATATCTGAGTCAATATATTTTCAATCAGTTGAGGGCTTCAAGTAAGAGCTTGTGCACGCACTATCACAGATACATACAAGCATAGTGAGAAATGGCAAAAGACATTTGATACACTTGCAGTGTCACTGAGAAGCCTGATCTGAATAGAAGATTGGTATCAAATAGTGGTACTTCTATGGCAGATGGTAAGGGGAGGTCAGAGGGGGTCAGAAAAATTTGAATTGTGGATTGACTCTTAATCTAGCATGGAGGAATGATCTCAAGAAAGCAACGAATCAAAAACATTTCCGAGATAACAAATGGGATTATTGAAAATTTGAATGTTCCTATTATTTTTGTTTGAAACGGTCATTTCTACATATGAGGTTAGGTTGATTCGTGAATAGCTACTTTTGAAATTTTTTCAAATTTTCTTCTGAAGTTTTTTGAACATCTTGGTAGCAGATACGTTAGTCAATGAAAGGTCAGGTGGATGCAGACAGATGCGTTCAGAATATCGACTTCCATGACTTCATTGATTTGGGAAGCATTCGGAAATGTGTTATGGATTTCCATGTGCTCATGCATGTGTCGAAAAGCTGCCTTCAGGAAATTGCCTTTGCCGAGCATGTCTGCAGCAATCGAGCAGAGACAGTGACACATTCCGAGAAGAATAGTCGATCAAACGAGAGGCTGTTCGTATCGTAGAATTGCATTGACTGTACGGACGAGCAATTCACCTGAAATGCCATAAATTTGGAAGAAACAAGAATATTGAAATGAGCCGAATTGATGAGCTAACTCACGTGATGATTCAGAAGCAATTCACCATGCATTTCTATGAGCATCGGATTCTCATAATTGTACTCTTAACTTTGCCGACCTCAGTCCTTGCTCCCGTTCGTGGTCCATTCAGTTGATTCCTGGGATAATTCTTCCAAAAATGACCAGGTTGGCTTTATTGGTAGTCAGAGGCGAACACGCGGTAATTGGCACGGAATCGAGGGAACAGTGATGCGTACAGATTCTGGGGATAGATTTCAATGCACGCATGGTATCCACTGTACTGTGAAATGCTGATTCTGCAGCTCGTGCACACTTCATCATTTGCGGAATCTGGAATGATCCATTTCGTTGTCGATTTGGCCAACAATATCTTTCGCTGCGTTTCGCGTGAATTCCCTATTTTCTACTGATCTCCTACTTTGCAGAGCAGCGGGGACGTGGTGGAAATACATAGGTGCTCTTATACAGAAAGCTCACTCAAATGATGTATGATAAGCGAGGTCATGTAACTCCAGCAAAGTATCACTTCTGGAATGTAAATTTCTAGCTCTGTGAATCTGCTTCATTCTAAAAGCTTCTTCCACTTTGACATCGTGGATGCTCTTACCACAGAACGTTGTTGGACGGCTTCGGAAAACCGAATTTTGTGAGGATCATTTTAGCAAATTCCTGGAATTCCCTGGATAGCAATTCATGAAAATCCTTCTTATGTTTTTTTTTTTTTTTTCATACAACGAAATTGGTTACTGCGAAAATACCGCAATATCTGCAGTTAACGAACTTCGGACGTTCATAATTGCTATTACGTGTGTGAGTAAAGTATCAGACCCTCCCCCGGGCGGCGCGCCATATTTGAACACATCTCGAATAGGGAGCTCCGTGCGCCGAGAGACCATGTTCATCCCAACATCATCATGATTTTCGTTGAGTAACAGTAATTTCATTTCGAAAAAGCGTTTGAATCTCAACTAGTTAGTATGAAGGCACACATAAGAGCAATCGCCCTAGCAACCACACGGGCTCGTAGTTGTCCATGCACTGAGGAATGTGCGCGTCGCAATTCTGAAGGACTGTGACGCAGGTTCAAAAATTAGCACGCATACAAGACGGAAAAGTATTGGATTCCAATTGAACACAGCCATTTGCTCCACCGTCATTCTATATTCTAATTTCCAAAATTCCCAGATTACAGACTGGAAATACAGGTCTGGATTGCACTCTGAAATGAAGATTTTCCTATTCATGTTGGTTTCCACGGAACCCCAAATGAACTTGCAGCTTCCCAAAAAAATGCACACCTTGGTAAGTCCTTGGAAGACACTTTCCTGCAGGACAAAAGCCCAATCGTACAACCTGACCAAAAATCGGTCAGATTGAACGATTCTCGCTGAATTTTAATTTGCATCGAGTTTGTATCTCTTGGAATGATTCCCAAGGAAATCCAGGCACTTCTTCACATGCGGTGAATTGAGCCGAATCACTCCTCGCTAGAAGAGATGGCAATATTCGACTCCATCGATTTTCAACTTCGCTACATTTTCCTCACCAAGTAACCACTGTCCCGTAGATACATAGGGGTGTTAAGTGTTGTTCTCACGTGGTTGTGAAATTTCATAAAGATTTCCGGGACTGGAAGGGAAAACAACATATGCATCAGATGCAGTAAATTGAGAATACGGACCTTACATACCTGTTCTTTTTTCTTTTCGTAGTGGCTTCTGCATAGAAGCATGGGAACGAAATGCTGTAGACACTGGATGTTGGAGGATCGCTATGATTTTTGAAGAAATTGAAATCATTTCTTCAGGGATATTCGTTGTGAATGAAAACATCAATGCAGCGCATATTTGTATTCTGCATGGCGTAAGGCCACCCCGCACCCGTCCTCGCCAGGATGCTGCTGTCAAGACGGCCGTCCGTCGTTGAGAGAGAGAGACGCCATCGCGGAGCGGGCTGTGCCGACGATACCGCGGATGCAGCTTCCCGTCGCGATCGTGGGTTTTGCTGTGGGCCCGCCTTGCACGGAAACTGTCTGCAGCATGTCCCACGCAAGGGAGGAATAAGAGATGCTTCTGATGAAGTGACGGGGACGAGGTTGCCTGCTTAATGTCCGCGAGGCCGCTGCAGATCAACACGAGCTTCGGGGTGCATCCTCTATGCAAAGCAGCTGTGCGCACTGATTGCAGCCGAATTCCGCGTGAAGCGAACGTCTCGTTTGCACATGGAGGTGTCCGAGAAACTCGAGTTCTTCGACAGGAACTTGGAGTCGGCTGTAGACAAAGAACACGGTCGCCACCGGAATTTCAGAGCGGCCTTAATTGATGGAGGACGCGATGTGAAAGAGAAGCCTTCAGTCACCGGTGATGCGGTCGTTGTCGACATGCGAGAATCATTGGATTTCTACGCGGATTTGGCCGGTGCGTTTATTTAAAAATAAACTTAAAGAAAGACGTCAGTGGTTGGAGCTATGCTCCAGCTTCGGACGAGGAAGCACGAATCCTGCCGGCTCGCTGGTCGTGAGACCTCAGACCGGTTCGGTGCACGAAGGCAGCAGCGGTAAAAGGGAAAAACAGAAAAAAAAAAAAGAAAGAAAACCAAGAGTGGGAGAAGGGATCACTGTTGCTGCTGGGGCCGTTGCATCGTTCTCAGGATGCCGAAAAGGTGTTCTTGTTCTCGCGGATCCAGGTGGGGCTATCGCGACGCCCTCCTCAGGAAATGGGCGCCACCCTGGATGGGATCCTGATGGCGTGGTCCTCCCCGTAGCGACGCTCCATCTGAAGACGATACCGCGAAGGCGACCATTGGCTGCCATCGAGGCCGCTGGCCGAAGGGCTTTTTTGACAAAGAGGGCTTTCAATGCGTACCTAGAAATGCCACAGGAATAGCGAAGGGAGCGAAGAGCGAAACGAAAGGGGCAGAAGAGCAACAGAATCCACATTGAGGTAGAAGAGGGACTCCCGTTCACTGCATTTAACACAATTGGGATCGAGCACTGCCCAGGTCCACTGGTGTCGGAGGGCGTTGCAAGGAGTCACTAATGCTTGAACAGTAGAGCCAACTGCTGCCATTTGCAGGGGAGGGTGGAAGAGTTCAAGAGAATAGCATGTTACTTCAGATGATCGAAGGGACCATCGAGAAGCGCGCCAAAGAGCAGAAGCCTATTGGGAGGCGCACATGGAATCGCAGTGTCTGTTAACTGACACGTCTTCCACTTTCCCTGCTTGTTCTCCTTTACGGAAATGTTTACTTTAAAGCACCATTTCTCCGCAACATCACTGTCGAGATATTCCATTAAGGAGTCCAGCGAAGCAGCGAGGGTGGTTCCTTCTGACCACGCTTGCTTCTTCGGATCCTACGGGATCTCTTGGAGCGTGCAACCTCTGCAGCTCTTAAAAGGGAACCGTGTTCCTGTTAGGCGCGCTGCATGGCTCACTGTGCACACGAGCGGATCGATTTTCGGCAACCAGACACTAGTGTTCGCAGAAGAGACAAATGATCTATTGGTGGTTTTTCCGAACCTACTCAGGCACCTCCGAAGCTGGAGCCCACATCGGTTGATGCGGTAGCGATGGAGTAAAAGACAGGACGTTAGTCCCGTCTTCTTGGTGGCTTTCTTCACAAGGGGAAGTGCAGGTACGTACCAGCAGCTGCACCACAACTGCGGCACAACGGGCAACATGCCGAACTGGAGCTGATGTTCCATAGATGCAACGTCAGGATGCCTGGACCGCTATCGCGACGTGCAAGGGCGCACAAGCGTTCTCAAGCTGACTCGCGAACTCCCGTTGTCCCGAAGGGCGATTCGAAGGGGGGCATTCGTACGCTTTTTGCTTCTGTTTGTGGAAAGGGGCAATCAAAAAGTAAACGTCGAAGGAGTGGAGCCGCGAACGTCTTAGAAACCGTGGCCGGTCCGGCAGGAAACAATTGTCTCCTCGGAACGGGACGATCGCATTCTCTACCTTTCGTAGGCTGCCGGACCACAATTGCGCAGGAAGATTGACCGCGAACGGTACACCAACGTACTTGAAGTACCTAATTGTGCGGATCCCCAAACGCACCCAGTGCTGCTGCCCTGCTCAAGTCGCACCAACATGCAATACGTACGAATTTTTCCTGTTCACCGTAAGACCGGATCCCCCATTCAACTGGTCGAAGAACTCCTAGACCGCCGAAGCCGGGGTGGACGGAGGGAGCAGTAACAGGTGGTTCTCCGCGTACGATGAAACCGCCGGCGTACTGGAGCAGTCGTGCGGCAGGAGCGCCAGATCTTCCATGCACGCCCTCACTACCATCTCGAAGTAGGTACTGAAGAGCAGTATGCTCTGACTGTCTGCCTGGAGTATCCCACGCCGCACCGGCACGCCGTGCACGTTCTGCCAGATGATGGAAAAGTCGATGAGCGCGACGCGCCAGTTGGAGCGCTGATAGGCCAATAATGAGACCGGGAAGCTTAAGCGTTCTTGAAGCTACAGCAGAAGATTCTGGTCGAGGTACTGGAATTCTCTGCGTAAGTCGACAACGCCCGCAAAAGCGACCTCCCCAACTTGACCATCTGAGCATTTGCCGGCGCAAGCAATGGAATTCTGGCTACGCACCAATTCGATTTCTTGTAAGAGCTCTAGCCAGATGGACGCTTCGAACAGGTTAGCTTCCATAACTCGCTCGCAAATAGCTTATGTCTGTTCCGTGCTGATGAAAGCGTATGCAATCCCGCGAAGGTTTGTCCTGTGCACAAACCTTCGCCAGCAACCTTGCGTCTTCATATATTGGACTGCATCGACCAGCAGTTTCTTCTGCATCGTGCGGTACGCCAGCGCTTCCCGGAATCTCAAACTACTCTATGCACACCTGCCGGGAAGCGCAATAATAAACAATTCGTTCAGAGGGCAAAAGGTGTACACTGTGGAGGTGCGTTACGGCATACGGCTGGTCGCCAGTCTGAACCACTTGCTCTTCAGCACCTTCCACGATTTGTTGCTGAGCCGCTGAAGAGCCCTAGCTCGCTTGACATATGATGCTGAATCGCACCGTCCGTGTCAGCATCCGCGGACAATTTTCCTTTGGTACTCTCCATGTCAACACCGTTGTCGGGGAGCGAAGATTTCTTCGAGCCATTGAGCTGAGGGACTGGAATGGAGGTGAACAGGACGAACAAAGCGAACCCGTCCATGGTTGCATTCGGTATCGCGTGGGCAGGATATCTGAAATGGATCCACTTTTCCATGCTTGCGTCTAAGTATCTTAAGTAGCTCGGTGCACCGTAGAGGGACTATTCCCCGGAAGAGAAGTTGTCCAGCTGCCACCAGAAGACAGCGTCGGCGATCGTCAGAATCGAGCATGGCACGCTTCTGTCGCCGAAACAAGCCGCGGTGTGGATGAAGTATGTGCGCAAGTCTTCCGCTTTCCGCTTGTTGTCCGCACGCCAGATAGTGGAAATGAAAGGCGAGCTTAGGAATGCCTGGGACTGCATTTAATGGTCTATTCAGCCTAAAGGATTTGTGCGCTCGTGTCGGGATGGAAATCTCGTCCTGCTGACGGAAACGCGTCCACTACGAAGGTGTAGGCTCTGCCTCAAACTGTGCTGTAAGAGTCGGCTCCTTCTCCGGATGGTTCATGCCAACCACACCGTATACGTCAACGGATGCCGCGCTGCTTTCGCTGCAGAGGTTGGCGGTGTCGAATTGCCACAGGCGTCGACAGCACGCTGGAAGCAGGTTGCGCTACAGCCGGCTAGCGAGATGTTGCACGTTCAGGGACTTGCGCGCGCACCCCAGCAAACCAATCCAAACCCGTATAGCCCACCAACAGGAGATTCGAACTGAGCCACTTGAAACAGGAATTTACATTCATCTTTCACGGCGACGCCGTGGAGCAACGCAACGAGTGACCCACGGAAAAATTTTCCGATCATAGACATGGCGTTCCGGTGGGGCGATGGCCGTCAACAGGGTGCGAGCATTCCGCGCTGGCATCCGCTCTGGCATTCTGACTCCGGTGTCGTTGCTCACGGCCCCCGTTCCGGAGCAGCTTGGTTGCTGGCCAGCACTGACGCGTGTGGCGCGCACGTCCTCCGCCAAGGACGGCGAGCCGTCGGCGTGCGATGCTCCTGCCTGCACGTGCTTGTGCTCAGATGTGTGAACACGTTCTCTCACCAGGAGACAGATGGGTCCGTAATGGACCACAAAGGCGCCCGGCTTCCTAATTCTTTCCCGGTCCTGCCACGTTTCTCCACAGTGAGGGCAGATGGGATTCAGGAAATATACCTTCTCACCTTGCCCAGAAGTGGAATGCAAGGTCGCGGACTCGGGTGCATACTCAGGAAAATCGGTTTCGATCTTGTGGACCTCTTCCGTTACCGAAGGCATCTTCATGGCCAACGTGCAGGAAGACGGCCCGGCCGAGCACAACGTGACGCAGGCCTCTCCAGATACGTCGGTGCACGGATCGTTCTGCACGTGGCCCTCTTCCTCGTCGATCCAAGTGATCTCCCCGAGATCCAGTCCCCGATGCGCGCTCGTCCCCTCCGCCCCAGGGGACGATGCGCGCCAAGGAATCTCCTCGTCGGACGGTCTTTCCATCTTGCAGTCGTCGCTTCTTGCAACTAAGCCGCAGTCCTTCGAAGTCATCTTCTCTCTTTTGCACTAAGAAACTGCTAGCTGCCTTGCAATTGGAAAGCAAAATTTCCTTACCAAAGGAAACCATGGAAACGAGATCGGGTGGAAAGTGGAGGCCGCATGCTGGGTGAAGAGACATCCGTGATCGAAGGTTGCTGAGACAGCGACGTCGAAGTTCGTTGTTGTGTTTAGGAGACTTTCGATTTAATGATTGTCCGGCGAGTGTAGCGTGGTCCGAGGAGGAGACTTTTGAAGAAAAAGTGGAATCCTTTGGAGAGGTTGTCAATAGCTCTGGGAAGCAGTTGCAAGAGCAGAGATATTGATAAAACATTGAGCTGCTCCTCATAAGATGAAAAGTCAAGGTTGCAAGTGGGAAGTTCGGCGTGTTGGCCGCGAGGAGTGTGACTTCGGGAATAGATAGCTGGAACTGACGGAGTGCAGAAACAAACCAGTGCAAGAGCTGTAAAGCACACCAAACGAATGGCGTGATAAACGGAGCGGATTGCACAAGCAAGGACGGTCTCTGGATAGGAAGGCGGAACGTGCGCTTTGGGGATAAAGCTGCAGAGGAAACAGACTTTTGACCATTTTCGGAATCGGCGTGCCGCAAAGGCGATTCTTGCGGGCAAATTAGGATTAGCGATCGTGCCACCCTTTTTTCACCCCTTCCGCGACGTAGTTTTAAGAGTGGCAGTAGTGTTCCGCTTTTCGGATCTGCGACTCGGGTCCAAGGAGGTGTGAGCACTGCCACATGCAGGCGAGGTGACTGCACTGTGCATGTACCGAAACACTTACCCCTGAGATTTCTGCTAGTTGACTTTGCCGGGGAAAGCAAGGTCGTGCAAAAAAAACACGTTGGCGTGGGCACTGTTTGGCAGTGTAGCGTGGTCTAAGTTGCGCAAACCGTGTAGGGAAGTGTTCTCGTTCAGAGGAAGAAACAGAACTTACCTAGGATGCGGTGGACGGGTCAGGGTAGCGATGAATCCCATCCTAGCCTTCGAACATGACGGAAATTTTCTCCTCAGGAGCCCGAGGGTCACTTCCAGATGCGGTGAAAGCGGAGAAGTGCATACCCAAGTCCCTTCTGAGTAGATACGCAGCGAGGTGCATCGCTTGCCGTCGTTGTCAGTGCTGAAGCTCCAGGGCATGTTGGTAGCGCCTGACTTCCGCGACTACACCGTGGCTGAATCACAGTCAGCTGGTCAATGTTTTTGAACGGAGGTGCGATGCTTTCCTCTGCCAATCTTTTCCAGTATCGCAGTTGTGTTCTCCCGGATGGTCATTGCGATGCTTGTTTGGCGAGAGACGGTTGACAGGACGAGTGCTCGTTGCACCTCGCTTCCATTTCGATTCAGACGATGCGGTAGTGGACGAATTGAGAGTAAACATGAAACTCTGATTGACGTTGGAATGTGGCTACCTGTCCGTTCGTTCTTCTTCTTGAAGACGATGTTTTTCCGTTGCTCCAGAAGCCCGCCAGTGCCCGCCCGGCTAGTAATGCCCCTGAGCTCAAAAACGCAGTCTGGAATTGAAGCTCGGCTTGGGCGCCAGCAGAACCACCGCCGCCTCGCGGGAATCTTCGAAACCCTTGAGCTAAGCACGTGGCTCCTCTCAGCGGCCCCATCCGCCTGCAGCCGCTCGAGTTGAGTATGGAGAGGGCGCCATCGTCACTTCTTGCCTCCAGCCCGTGGCGAAACGGTTCGCCATCAGGGAATTGGGGAACTTCAATATGGTTGGTTTGGATATACATATGTAATTTTGTATTGAAATAGGAATTAATTGCAAATTTGTTTAAGAAGGGTAAATTGAATGTGATAATCATTAAATACAAATCGACCGTCGCTCTGATGAATATTTGATAAGTCGCAACATAGTAGATGTACCGGAAGGTGTATCTTGGCAAGGGAGTAATTTTACTAATTGAGGTCAAAATTAATTTCATATTGGTAATTCATTGGAATTTTGTGAAATTTGGGTATGGAGTTCAAAATTTTTATTCTATGGTCATAGATGAAAATATTGAAAAGAATTGTTGCTTAATGATAAATTCAAATTATTTTTGTATTT
Organism: Raillietiella orientalis; assembly: GCA_036172245.1. NCBI lineage: Eukaryota > Metazoa > Arthropoda > Ichthyostraca > Raillietiellida > Raillietiellidae > Raillietiella > Raillietiella orientalis. The sequence continues at coordinate 124,494 of JAYWIR010000033.1, read as the reverse complement.
GGAATTGAAATTTCTATTTAATGTTCGAATGTTGACGAATTGAATAGAGTGATTTTTGTATGTAATAAAATGCGGTAAAGTTTTATTTGGAGGTGATATATTGACAAATTCATATTTTGAATTGGTAGAGCTAAAAATGAGGATAATTTTGCTTATTTTTAAATGTAATCGGTACAATTATGAGGTTTGAGGTAAAGTTTTATATTGGGTTAGTGTGGATCGTAAAAATATTATAAAAATGGAATATAGTTCTCATTGTGGGAAGTACGTCTGAATTGGTAAGATGGGTAAATGAAATTGTAGAGTAGGAATGTGATAAGGAAATTAGTAAAAATTTGTTTTAAGTACGTTTTCTTATGGGTGAGATAGGGTATAATTTGTCTGGGGTGTAATGAAGAGTTGTGGTTTATTGGTTTTACCAAGGTAGCATAGTAATAATTTAATTTATAGGTTGAAATTGCATCGAAGATTGTTTTATTGTCTGTATTCAAATTAAATTTTATAGTGGAAATCTATAATAAATTTAAAGGGCGATAATACTTTTGGAATCAAGTGTTGTTACGAATAGATTGAAAATGTACCGGTGGAATCAAATTTCGATTGGATGTTATCTAGGGTGGATAATGAGGAATTTATTTTATGATCATTTCATATGAAGTAATAGCGTTCTAAAAATAAAGAAAAATTTATTTAAGGGAATAATTAATTATAACGGGGAGCGAATTGATATGAAATTTTTTATTTTGATCTCGAATTCAATGTTGATAGGGTGAATAAGGCTACAGTAAGTTTGTTTGATTGAAGAGGTCTATGATTTGAGTTTAGCCTGTTGTGAGTTAAATTGGCTTTTATTTTCAAATTGTAATATGTTTTAAGTACGAATATTGAAAAATTAAAACATTTTTAAGAATAGATTTCATATATGTAGATGATTCTGTGGAAATATTGATTTTAGTGAGTAGGGTTGAATAGTAGTTGATGACTACGAATTTGAAAGTGTTTAGAAGATTGACTGTGTTAATGGTTGTTCAATGGATATTTTTAATGATAAGATATTGATTACTGTGTTTGTAAGTTCAGTTAGATGTAAAATTTTAAGATTAAAATCGTACGGGAGATTGGTGAAAGGTAGAGGTGTGTGCAGTTGTTATATGTGTGAACGGTTGATTATGGGAGCTGCTAGAAATGTGATGGTGGGAATGGGAGGATGGTATGGTGAGGTGGTTAGAATTATTTAAAAAGAATAAATTTTGGGTACGAAGGATTAGTTCTTGACGGTATATTATTGCCATTAATTTATTTATTTAATTTTACAAAATCAATGTTTTAATTAAACTAATAATGCCGGATTAGAGAGGGAAACATGATGAAGAATAGGAAGTAGATGGGTGATTCTATTTGTCTAAGAGGTGACAAGTGGATAAAGTAATGGCTTGGATTCCTACTCATGTCAGGATGAAGAATGAGGATAGCACAAATGACAAGAGAATTTTATCTGAAGTAATAGTGAGAAGATGGTAAGGTTGGGATTTTGTGTATTGGTAGGGTAGTAAGAATAAGGATATTAGAGATTAGTGCGATACACTAGAAGAAGTACTCTTATTTCTTAACTCATATTTCTTTGTTCTACTGTATATACTAAAAGAATATGTTCATAAGTATATAAAAATAAAAATAGGAAGAGTCACACGATATCTACGAAATGTCAATACCAAATGGGGAATTCAAATGATAGGTGATGGAGGTGAGTAATGGAAAGCGAAAAGATTTGGCTTATAGATAAGGCGAGGAAAATGAGGCCAGCAAATACTTGTAAGCCGTGGAATCCTGGTGCAATAAAAAATGCAGAGCCAATAATGGAATCTGCAATAGAGAACTTGTGTGAAATATTCTATGGCTTGAGTTCTGAGGAATGCTGATCCGATTGCAATAGTAATAAGTAGAGAGAAAAGTGAGATGGAGTAATTTTTTTATTTAGAGGGAGTGATGTGTTGATGTTATTGAAATGCAGGATCTTTATAAAAGAATATGATTAAATAGTGGTACTTCTATAACGGAGGTAGTGTAAGATTAGTTGGAGGTCAGGAAAATCAAAATTGTGGATTGTATATTAATCCAGAATGGAAGAATGACCAAAGAATGATATGAATGAAAAATTTCTGAGATAATAAATATGATTATGGCAAATTTCAGTGTTTTTATTATTTTTCTTGGGAGAATACCCATGAATGAGGATTCTCGCTTCATGTCTTTTCCGCAGAGGAATCTGTTTAAGATTGTGGTTGTAATGCATAGGGTAATGGGTGAGTATATTTTGTGCATAAGCCATGTGAGGGAGAGGGTTATTGATGGGAGTGATAGGGAGATGAGAAAGGGTAAGGGGCTGTATTGGTGGATGAAGAAGGGTTGGTGATTTGTTATTGTAGTTATTTGTTTGTGTATAGTGATGTTAGTGTAATAAAGATGTAAGCTTGCATGAAAGCTCTAGTAATTTCTAGTATTATAATAGGTCTGGATGGGACGAGGTTTGTGAGTTTGTTGGATAGTATAGTAATAAGGATGTGTCCGGGGGGTAATGTTGGGCTGTTAGTCGTAGCGATATGATATGGGTTGTATTATCAGTCTTATGGTTTCTAATAATGGAATGAATGGGGAGAGTGAAAGGGGAGTTCCTTTGTGGATAAGATGGGTTAGGAAGTTCGAGTGATTGTTGAAAATGGAAAATAGTTGTCTGGCGGTTCATAGTGGGATGGCAAGGAATGTTGATAGCAATAAGTTGGCGAATGAGGGGCTTGTATAAGGGGTAAGTCTTTATAGTTTTATGAGAGTAATGGTGATTAAGAAGGTAATGAATATTTTAATTGATGTAGTGGTTTGGTAGTGTGGGTTATTGTTGATGGTTTTTGCCAGTAGCGTTATTGGACCAGCGATGGAGAGTCTCGAAATGGTTGGTATTATTCATATGGGGTAAGAAAGGATTAGGATGATAGTGATTGAGGTAGTGATGAAATATGGTGGGGTTATGGTGCAAGGGTGTAAGGGGGTGAAGATAGAATGTATCATGATCCTTTAATATTTATTTTATGGTTTTTGTGTGATGGTGATGGTGCGATGTGGAGGGGGATAAATAGATTTATGCTTGCGGTTAGGGTTGTGAAGAAGATGCATAGAGGGAGTCAGTATATTGGTGTTAAGTGTGTTGTTGAAATAAAGTTCTAAAATTTGTTTTACCAATTATAAGCTGCCAGGTTATTGTTTTTTTTTTATCTAAAATTCTAATTTTCTGTTATTGTATGAATGAAATCTTTTAGTCTCACTGAGTTGAGTTGGATTGGTATAAATCTGTGATTGATGCCGCAAATTTCGGAGCATTGTCCAAATGATACGCCAGGTTTATCTAGGAAGATGGCTTGTTGATTAAGTCGTCCAGGGATGGCGTCGATTTTAATTCCTCAGGATGGGATGGGTCACGAGTGAAGAACGTCTGATCATGGGATGATTATGTGAATTATGGTGTTATAAGGTAGAAGTTTGTCGTTGTCTAAGAATCCTGTCTGGTACTATGAAGGAATCGAATTTGGTTTTCTTGAAAGTTGAATATCCGTATGTTCAGAATCGTTGGATAGCAATTGATTTAATAGCTATGGAGGGTAAGTAGCTAGTATCTAGGAGGTAGAGGATGTGTAAGGAGGGAAGTATGATCAGTTGGAGGATGAGTGAGGGCAGGGAGGTGCAGACAAGTTCTATAAGGTGGTTTTTGAGTAGTATGAAGTTTGTGTAGGAGTTATAGAGGTAGATGAAGGTATTATATAGGATTATTAAACAGTTGATGATTCGAGTGATTATGATGTAATGGTGTAGTAGGATGAAATGTTCTGTGAGGGGGGAGTACGAGTTTTGAAATATGAGAGGTGCTAACGCTAAATGTTGTTGATGTATTTGAAATCCAGTGCATTGTATTTGCTATTTTAATATGTTTATTTGGAACGAATTGTGTATTAGTGATGTGCCGTTTGCGTTAGTTTCCCATAGTGTATTATTGGAGCATTTTAATGGTGTTTGTGGGTGTTTTTGTATGTTATGTATTGTAGTATGGGTTATTATGTAATTTGTCGCATGGAAGGAGATATTGGTGGGTCAATCGATTGAGTTAATTTTATTTACTGATGGATTGGAAAGTGGGGTCATTTTCAGTTGAGCATGGTTGTATGGGGTGATGGTAATTGTAAATAGTCATAGGGTTCTTTAATGGGTATGGTGGACTTGGACTTGGATTTCAGTTTGAAAGTTTTGTAGATTGTATGTTTTCATGATTTTAGTCATTGGTTAATGGTCGATTTAATAACTGGATAAGTTAGGTAGTTGGTGTTTATTACAAAAAGGATGGATAGGGATGGAAATGTGTGTATTAGGGGTGTTAAGGAAGGTAGCGAGTTTGAGAGTCTTTTGATGGTGGAGTACAATTTTTGGAATTTGGTTTTACTCCTAAGTAGGATTGATGGATTTTAAGTCCATTGCATTAATTCTGCCATATCAGAATATGGATGGTAGTTATAGGAATGAATGAATTGTGGATGGGTTACTGTGAGATCATTCTAGCGAGTGAGATGATGAAAGGGGTGTAATTGTTGGTTGTTTGTTAATAAATCTTTCGACGATGATGAATATTAATAATGGGGTAGACATGAAAGAGATGAGTGAGCCGATTGAGGATATTAGGTTTCATGAGCTAAAAATGTCTGGATAATCAGAATAGCGTCTTGGTATGCCTGATGTCCCAGGAAGCTCGTGGATAGAATGTTATATTTACTCCGATGAATATTAGGATGAATTGCATGTTTAGTAGGGGGTAATTTAGTGATAGTCCTGTTAGTATGATATGAGCGGATGAATGCCGCGATAATTGTGAATACGGCTCCTGTGGAGAGAACGTAGTGGAAGTGAGCTACGACGTAGTATGTGTCGTGTAGGGAGGTATCGATGGAGCAGTTGGCTTGGGTTATTCCGGTTAGTCCTCCGATGGTGAATAAGAAGATGAATGCTAAGATCCAGAATAGAGGGATATTGTGTGATAGAGTTGACCCTGATTGGGTTCCTAGTCATCTGAAAATTTCAATTGCTGTTGGGATAGCGACGATTATGGTGGCTGAGGTGAAGTAAGCTCGGGTATGGATGTTTAATCCTACTGTGAATATGTGGTGGGTTCATACTATGAATCCTAGAAGGGCGATGGCGGCTATGGCATAAATTACTCTTAATGTACCAAAGATTTCTTCTTTTCCTCTGTTGAAGAGGATGATGTGGAATGTAATCCCGAATCCTGGTAGAATTAGGATGTAAACTACTGTGTGGCCGAAGAATCAAAATAGATGTTGAAAAAGGATGGGGTCTCCGCCTCCTACTGGATCAAAGAAAGATGAGTTAAAGTTTCGGTCGAACAGAAGTATGGTGATGGCTCCTGCTAGAACAGGAAGTGCTAGGATTAGTACAGTAATAAGGATTGATCATGGGAGAGGGGGTATTTGTGTAAGAGATATGCTTGAAGGTCATTTTGATAATGGTGGTAGTAAAGTTAATGGCTCTTAGGATGGATGAGATTCCAGCTAAATGGAGAGAGAAGATGGTTAGATCAATTCTTATGGATGGTGTAAAAGGGGTTCTGGTAAGGGGGGGATATAGGGTTCATCCTGCTCTTGGTCCTTTTGAATATAAGATTCTAAGGAGTAGTATACAGAAGGCTGGCGGTAATAGTCAAAACTGGAAATTATTGAGTCGTGGGAATGCCATGTCTGGGGCTCCAAGTGTTAGAGGATTGTGTCAATTTCCAAATCCTCCTATTATGGCAGGTATAACTAAGAAGAAGATTATAGTTAGGGCGTGTGTGGTAATGATGCTGTTGTAAAGTTCGTTGTTGTGGATTGTGGTGCCTGGTTGTGAGAGTTCAATTCGGATGATGAGTCTGTGAGAGGTACCTAGGATGCCAGCTCAGGCTCTAAAAATGAAGTGTGAGGTTAGGATGTCTTTGTGGTTGGTAGATATGAGTCATTGTTGAATTATGTTCATAAGATTTTATATTTTTAACTTTGGCATAGTAGTTTAATAATTCCAATGTTAAATGAGTGGTGGTGGTAAAACGGCTGAGTAAAGCGGTAAATTTTAAATTTATCAATGATGGATACTTTTACTAGTAATATGGTATTAATGTTCATGGGTTTGTAGAATTGCAAGTTCCATGTTGTATAAGAATTGGTTATTATTGGTGCAATGTAATGTGGGATGCACAGTAAAATTTGAGTTTAGGAAATATGTCGAACGTAACTTGTATGTTTGTAGTAAAGGTTAGGATAGTAGGGATGGTGGCAAGAGTTTAAAGAGATATGAGATGGAGTATGGGACAAGGGATGTTTTGTGGTGGATTTGTGGTTTGTTTATTGGTAGGGTGGTGAATGATGGTAGTCTAATGTTGAGGTAAATTTGGAGGGAGATTGAAGAGGAGATGATCAGGGTGATTGCTAGTGGAGTAGGGATTAATTCTAGGGTTATTGAATTTGGGAAGAAGCCTGGGAGGGGGAGTATGGCATAGAGATTTAGTAATGCTAGAAATACTATAGGTGAGGTAAGGAAGGAGTAGAGGATTGGGATGTGAGCCAATGATTGTGTATTTCTTTTTTGTAAGATTATGATGGGTGCGAGTGTGTTGATGGAGTATATAATTAGGTATGAAGTTCCTATTCTGGAGGATGTGTTTATTGAAGCGGTTATTTATGATAGGTGGGAGATGGAAGAGTAGGTTATGAGTTGTCGAATAGATGGGGAGATTAGTCCTATGACAGTGGCTGTTGTGGCTCTGAGAATCTAATTGATTAAGATGATTGATAATGGTGATAGGGAAATGCAGAGTATAGGGTTTAAATTTTGTCAGGATAGTAGTATTTTGGTTGTTGTGCATGAGGAGTTATTGATGATGGGTAGTAATCAGTAGTGGAATGGTAGTATGCCGGGTGTAACTAGTGTAATTATTGCCATGATGTTCGATATGATGGAAGGAAAAGAGTTGGATATGACGGAAATGATTAGGAAGAGTGAGGATGAAACTGCTTGGATTAGGAAGTATTTTATTGTTGAGTGTGTTGAGAAGGTGGTGTTGTCGGTTGCGATAATGGGACATATGGAGATTGTATTAATTTCTACGCTTGGTCACATTATTAGTCAATTGTTAGTTGATAATGTGATTAGTGTTCTGAAGAAGACTAGAGGTAAAAAGATTAGTGAAGGGAGAGAGAGGATGAGGCGACCAAAGAGACGAATCATAAATGGAGTATGAGCCCATCAGCATATACTTAGCTTATCTTTGATTTATTTAGGTTGAGTTTGAATGGTAATGGTGTATAACGTGCTATCTTTATCGAAGAAATCCTGTTTTTAAGGTACATTACTTTCCAGTTGTATAGGTTGAGTAGAATTTTTATTTTCAAGATAAATGTTTTTATTAAACTAGTGAACCTGAACTTGGTTGGCGAACGTGTAAGAGTGAGTAAATACTTGTGATGTTTGGGGTTGAGTGAGGTTATGTGTTGTTGATATGGTCATGAATTGAAGTTTATCGTTCATGGTAGAGGCGGGATTAATAAAGTTGTAATGGCATATTGATAGGGTTATTAGTTAGGTGGTGAGATCAGGTATTTATAGGTTGTTGTTGAAATGTTGAGTATTGATTGTTTGCTTGATGTAGGAAATTGGAGATGATGGTTTAAGTATTTAGTAATGAGAGATTTTAGTTAGCATATTAATGGGGTGATTAGTAGTAATTTTGTAGTAATAGTTGTTGTTGGGTTCCTAAAGTGAGGGCTTTTTTTATCGGGCTTGTTACTGCCATCTTAACTGCTTCGCCTAGGGAGAGCTACACAAGAACTCTGTGGGGGCTCGTGTGCCCATGCAAGGGCCTCCTTGCTGCGAAGGGCCGATCGGTTGACGGCACTGACGAGTGGTGTTCATCCCCGCGCCACGGGACCGCATTTGGAAGTCGGGCAGCCCTGCTGACGGGCCGGCCGCGCAGCAGAGGAATCTTGGAAGGTGGCTGATGCCCGTCGTGCTCGCGCGCTCCCCTGCCGCCGACGGAAGATTTGCTTGGCGAAAGAAAAGAAGAGCGCTCTACTCAGCAGGGCCCACTCTCGGAATCGTGCGTGTGGGGGTGCTGCGAGAGTGTAGAGCAACTGCGAAACGCAACTGCCACTTCTTTCGAAACGATATTGGGGTGTTTTGTACAATCCAGTTGTACAAAAAACCAGTTCCTTTGAGCGAAACACATCGAATAGGAAGACACCGTAGGAGTGCATTCAATTGGATCGTACCCAAGGATGATACTTGGTGCTTTGGTACCTGCTGGTTGAAAACGGAACATAGGAGGCCCAAGAGAACAAGAATGGGAAGAAGTCATTTCTTTTCACGCACGCTTCTCATCATTGGGAAAGCGTTGCCCCGAGAAGCATGAGGTTTCTAGGTTTGGACGCCACGAATTCGAGTGATTTTTCACCGGTATTCATACACTGATATACTGAAGGAGCAACATTCCTATGGACTGAAGTGAGCACTTTCGATATTTATCAGGATTTTCATGCTTATCTCTGAGCAATTTTGCCATCCGACTAGTATATGGAAAGAGGCGAACCGGACAGAAACGTTGCTTTACCATTACACTCGCAAAGATATAAATAAGAAAGAAAGCTGACCCTTCCTTGTTAACATATTCCCGAAAGGGAAAAAACGGAAACCTACTAATGTCAACACTATACATCAATCAAGAAGGTGGAGTTCTTCTTATAAATTTCTGAAACAAGGAGCAATTTTTCTAATAAATGCTTTTTCTTCACAAATTCATTTTATATCTGAGTCAATATATTTTCAATCAGTTGAGGGCTTCAAGTAAGAGCTTGTGCACGCACTATCACAGATACATACAAGCATAGTGAGAAATGGCAAAAGACATTTGATACACTTGCAGTGTCACTGAGAAGCCTGATCTGAATAGAAGATTGGTATCAAATAGTGGTACTTCTATGGCAGATGGTAAGGGGAGGTCAGAGGGGGTCAGAAAAATTTGAATTGTGGATTGACTCTTAATCTAGCATGGAGGAATGATCTCAAGAAAGCAACGAATCAAAAACATTTCCGAGATAACAAATGGGATTATTGAAAATTTGAATGTTCCTATTATTTTTGTTTGAAACGGTCATTTCTACATAGGAGGTTAGGTTGATTCGTGAATAGCTACTTTTGAAATTTTTTCAAATTTTCTTCTGAAGTTTTTTGAACATCTTGGTAGCAGATACGTTAGTCAATGAAAGGTCAGGTGGATGCAGACAGATGCGATCAGAATATCGACTTCCATGACTTCATTGATTTGGGCTACTCCGAAATGTGTTATGGATTTCCATGTGCTCATGCATGTCGAAAAAGCTGCCTTCAGGAAATTGCCTTGCCGAGCATGTCTGCAGCAATCGAGCAGAGACAGTGACACATTCCGAGAAGAATAGTCGATCAAACGAGAGGCTGTTCGCATCGTAGAATTGCATTGACTGTACGGACGAGCAATTCACCTGAAATGCCATAAATTTGGAAGAAACAAGAATATTGAAATGAGCCGAATTGATGAGCTAACTCACGTGATGATTCAGAAGCAATTCACTCATGCATTTCTATGAGCATCGGATTCTCATAATTGTACTCTTAACTTTGCCGACCTCAGTCCTTGCTCCCGTTCGTGGTCCATTCAGTTGATTCCTGGGATAATTCTTCCAAAAATGACCAGGTTGGCTTTATTGGTAGTCAGAGGCGAACACGCGGTAATTGGCACGGAATCGAGGGAACAGTGATGCTTACAGATTCTGGGGATAGATTTCAATGCACGCATGGTATCCACTGTACTGTGAAATGCTGATTCTGCAGCTCGTGCACACTTCATCATTTGCGGAATCTGGAATGATCCATTTCGTTGTCGATTTTGCCAACAATATCTTTCGCTGCGTTTCGCGTGAATTCCCTATTTTCTACTGATCTCCTATCTTGCAGAGCAGCGGGACGTGGTGGAAATACATAGGTGCTCTTATACAGAAAGCTCACTCAAATGATGTATGATAAGCGAGGTCATGTAACTCCAGCAAAGTATCACTTCTGGAATGTAAATTTCTAGCTCTGTGAATCTGCTTCATTCTAAAAGCTTCTTCCACTTTGACATCGTGGATGCTCTTACCACAGAACGTTGTTGGACGGCCTCGGAAACCGAATTTTGTGAGATCATTTTAGTGAAATTCCTGGAATTCCCGGGATTGCAATTCATGAAAAATCCTTCTTATGTTTTTTTTTTCATACAACGAAATTGTTTATTGGTTACTGCGAAAATACCGCAATATCTGCAGTTAACGAACTTCGGACGTTCATAAGTGCTATTACGTGTGTGAGTAAAGTATCAGACCCTCCCCCGGGCGGCGCGCCATATTTGAACACATCTCGAATAGGGAGCTCCGTGCGCCGAGAGACCATGTTCATCCCAACATCATCCTGATTTTCGTTGAGTAACAGTAATTTCATTTCGAAAAAGCGTTTGAATCTCAACTAGTTAGTATGAAGGCACACATAAGAGCAATCGCCCTATAACCACACGGGCTCGTAGTTGTCCATGCACTGAGGAATGTGCGCGTTGCAATTTGAAGGACTGTGACGCAGGTTCAAAAATTAGCACGCATACAAGACGGAAAAGTATTGGATTCCAATTGAACACAGCCATTTGCTCCACCGTCATTCTATATTCTAATTTCCAAAATTCCCAGATTACAGACTGGAAATACAGGTCTGGATTGCACTCTGAAATGAAGATTTTCCTATTCATGTTGGTTTCCACGGAACCCCAAATGAACTTGCAGCTTCCTAAAAAAATGCACACCTTGGTAAGTCCTTGGAAGACACTTTCCTGCAGGACAAAAGCCCAATCGTACAACCTGACCAAAAATCGGTCAGATTGAACGATTCTCGCTGAATTTTAATTTGCATCGAGTTTGTATCTCTTGGAATGATTCCCAAGGAAATCCAGGCACTTCTTCACATGCGGTGAATTGAGCCGAATCACTCCTCGCTAGAAGAGATGGCAATATTCGACTCCATCGATTTTCAACTTCGCTACATTTTCCTCACCAAGTAACCACTGTCCCGTAGATACATAGGGGTGTTAAGTGTTGTTCTCACGTGGTTGTGAAATTTCATAAAGATTTCCGGGACTGGAAGGGAAAACAACATATGCATCAGATGCAGTAAATTGAGAATACGGACCTTACATACCTGTTCTTTTTTCTTTTCGTAGTGGCTTCTGCATAGAAGCATGGGAACGAAATGCTGTAGACACTGGATGTTGGAGGATCGCTATGATTTTTGAAGAAAATGAAATCATTTCTTCAGGGATATTCGTTGTGATAGAAAACATCAATGCAGCGCATATTTTTATTCTGCATGGCGTAAGGCCACCCCGCACCCGTCCTCGCCAGGATGCTGCTGTCAAGACGGCCGTCCGTCGTTGAGAGAGAGAGACGCCATCGCGGAGCGGGCTGTGCCGACGATACCGCGGATGCAGCTTCCCGTCGCGATCGTGGGTTTTGCTGTGGGCCCGCCTTGCACGGAAACTGTCTGCAGCATGTCCCACGCAAGGGAGGAATAAGAGATGCTTCTGATGAAGTGACAGGGACGAGGTTGCCTGCTTAATCTCCGCGAGGCCGCTGCAGATCAACACGAGCTTCGGGATGCATCCTCTATGCAAAGCAGCTGTGCGCACTGATTGCAGCCGAATTCCGCGTGAAGCGAACGTCTCGTTTGCACATGGAGGTGTCCGAGAAACTCGAGTTCTTCGACAGGAACTTGGAGTCGGCTGTAGACAAAGAACACGGTCGCCACCGGAATTTCAGAGCGGCCTTAATTGATGGAGGACGCGATGTGGAAAGAGGGTTTGGGGTCACCGGTGATGCGGTCGCTGTCGACATGCGAGAATCATTGGATTTCTACGCGGATTTGGCCGGTGCGTTTATTTAAAAATAAACTTAAAGAAAGACGTCAGTGGTTGGAGCTATGCTCCAGCTTCGGACGAGGAAGCACGAATCCTGCCGGCTCGCTGGTCGTGAGACCTCAGACCGGTTCGGTGCACGAAGGCAGCAGCGGTAAAAGGGAAAAACAGAAAAAAAAAGAAAGAAAGAAAACCAAGAGTGGGAGAAGGGATCACTGTTGCTGCTGGGGCCGTTGCATCGTTCTCAGGATGCCGAAAAGGTGTTCTTGTTCTCGCGGATCCAGGTGGGGCTATCGCGACGCCCTCCTCAGGAAATGGGCGCCACCCTGGATGGGATCCTGATGGCGTGGTCCTCCCGTAGCGACGCTCCATCTGAAGACGATACCGCGAAGGCGACCATTGGTTGCTATCGAGGCCGCTGGCCAAAGGGCTTTTTTGACAAAGAGGGCTTTCAATGCGTACCTAGAAATGCCACAGGGAATAGCGAAGGGAGCGGAAGAGCGAAACGAAAGGGGCAGAAGAGCAACAGAATCCACATTGAGGTAGAAGAGGGACTCCCGTTCACTGCATTTAACACAATTGGGATCGAGCACTGCCCAGGTCCACTGGTGTCGGAGGGCGTTGCAAGGGAGTCACTAATGCTTGAACAGTAGAGCCAACTGCTGCCATTTGCAGGGGAGGGTGGAAGAGTTCAAGAGAATAGCATGTTACTTCAGATGATCGAAGGGACCATCGAGAAGCGCGCCAAAGAGCAGAAGCCTATTGGGAGGCGCACATGGAATCGCAGTGTCTGTTAACTGACCCGTCTTCCACTTTCCCTGCTTGTTCTCCTTTACGGAAATGTTTACTTTAAAGCACCATTTCTCCGCAACATCACTGTCGAGATATTCCATTAAGGAGGCCAGCGAAGCAGCGAGGGTGGTTCCTTCTGACCACGCTTGCTTCTTCGGATCCTACGGGATCTCTTGGAGCGTGCAACCTCTGCATCTCTTAAAAGGGAACCGTGGTTCCTGTTAGGCGCGCTGCATGGCTCACTGTGCACACGAGCGGACGATTTTCGGCAACCAGACACTAGTGTTCGCAGAAGAGACAAATGATCTATTGGTGGTTTTTCCGAACCTACTCAGGCACCCTCCGAAGCTGGAGCCCACATCGGTTGATGCGGTAGCGATGGAGTAAAAGACAGGACGTTAGTCCCGTCTTCTTGGTGGCTTTCTTCACAAGGGGAAGTGCAGGTACGTACCAGCAGCTGCACCACAACTGCGGCACAACGGGCAACATGCCGAACTGGAGCTGATGTTCCATAGGATGCAACGTCAGGATGCCTGGACCGCCATCGCGACGTGCAAGGGCGCACAAGGTTCTCAAGCTGACTCGCGAACTCCCGTTGTCCCGAAGGGCGATTCGAAGGGGGGCATTCGTACGCTTTTTGCTTCTGTTTGTGGAAAGGGGCAATCAAAAAGTAAACGTCGAAGGAGTGGAGCCGCGAACGTCTTAGAAACCGTGGCCGGTCCGGCAGGAAACAATTGTCTCCTCGGAACGGGACGATCGCATTCTCTACCTTTCGTAGGCTGCCGGACCACAATTGCGCAGGAAGATTGACCGCGAACGGTACACCAACGTACTTGACGTACCTAATTGTGCGGATCCCCAAACGCACCCAGTGCTGCTGCCCTGCTCAAGTCGCACCAACATGCAATACGTACGAATTTTTCCTGTTCTCCGTAAGACCGGATCGCCCATTCAACTGGTCGATGAACTCCTAGACCGCCGAAGCCGGGGTGGACGGAGGGAGCAGTAACAGGTGGTTCTCCCCGCACGATGAAACCGCCGGCGTACTGGAGCAGTCGTGCGGCAGGAGCGCCAGATCTTCCATGCACGCCCTCACTACCATCTCGAAGTAGGTACTGAAGAGCAGTATGCTCTGACTGTCTGCCTGGAGTATCCCACGCCGCACCGGCACGCCGTGCACGTTCTGCCAGATGATGGAAAAGTCGATGAGCGCGACGCGCCAGTTGGAGCGCTGATAGGCCAATAATGAGACCGGGAAGCTTAAGCGTTCTTGAAGCTACAGCAGAAGATTCTGGTCGAGGTACTGGAATTCTCTGCGTAAGTCGACAACGCCCGCAAAAGCGACCTCCCCATCTTGACCATCTGAGCATTTGCCGGCGCAAGCAATGGAATTCTGGCTACGCACCAATTCGATTTCTTGTAAGAGCTCTAGCCAGATGGACGCTTCGAACAGGTTAGCTTCCATAACTCGCTCGCAAATAGCTTATGTCTGTTCCGTGCTGATGAAAGCGTATGCAATCCCGCGAAGGCTTGTCCCAGCACAAACCTTCGCCAGCAACCTTTGCGTCTTCATATATTGGACTGCATCGACCAGCAGTTTCTTCTGCATCGTGCGGTACGCCAGCGCTTCCGAATCTCAAACTACTCTATGCACACCTGCCGGGAAGCGCAATAATAAACAATTCGTTCAGAGGGCAAAAGGTGCGTACACTGTGGAGGTGCGTTACGCATACGGCTGGTCGCCAGTCTGAACCACTTGCTCTTCAGCATCTTCCACGATTTGTTGCTGAGCCGCTGAAGAGCCCTAGCTCGATTGACATATGATGCTGAATCGCACCGTCCGTGTCAGCATCCGCGGACAATTTTCCTTTGGTACTCTCCATGTCAACACCGTTGTCGGTGAGCGAAGATTTCTTCGAGCCATTGAGCTGAGGGACTGGAATGGAGGTGAACAGGACGAACAAAGCGAACCCGTCCATGGTTGCATTCGGTATCGCGTGGGCAGGATATCTGAATGGATCCACTTTTCCATGCTTGCGTCTAAGTATCTTGGGCAGCTCGGTGCACCGGAGTGACTATTCCCCGGAAGAGAAGCTGTCCAGCTGCCACCAGAAGATTAGCAAGTCGGCGATCGTCAGAATCGAGCATGGCACGCTTCTGTCGCCGAAACAAGCCGCGGTGTGATGAAGTATGTGCGCAAGTCTTCTCCGCTTTCCGTTTGTTGTCTCACGCCAGATAGTGAAATAAAGGCCGGTTTAGGAATGCCTGAGAATGGATTTTATGGACTCATCAGCCTGAAGGACTTGGTGTGCGCTCCGTGTCGAGAAGGAAATCTCGTCCTGCTGACGGAAAACGCGTCCACTACGTCGCAGTAGTGGTTCGCTTTCCAAAACTGTGTGCTGTAAGAGTCGGCTCCTTCTCCGGATGGTTCATGCCAACCACACCGTATACGTCAACGGATGCCGCGCTGCTTTCGCTGCAGAGGTTGCATGTGTCGAATTGCCACAGGCGTCGACAGCACGCTGGAAGCAGGTTGCGCCAGCCGGCTAGCGAGATGTTGCACGTTCAGGGACTTGCGCGCGCACCCCAGCAAACCAATCCAAACCCGTATAGCCCACCAACAGGAGATTCGAACTGAGCCACTTGAAACAGGAATTTATTAATTCATCTTTCACGGCGACGCCGTGGAGCAACGCAAACGAGCAATCTACGGAAAAATTTTCCGATCATAGACATGGCGTTCCGGTAAGGATGGGCGCTGTCAACAGGGTGCGAGCATTCCGCGCTGGCATCCGCTCTGGCACTTGACTTGAAGCTGCTCACGGCCCCCGTTCCGGAGCAGCTTGGTTGCTGGCCAGCACTGACGCGTGTGGCGCGCACGTCCTCCGCCAAGGACGGCGAGCCGTCGGCGTGCGATGCTCCTGCCTGCACGTGCTTGTGCTCAGATGTGTGAACACGTTCTCTCACCAGGAGACAGATGGGTCCGTAATGGACCACAAAGGCGCCCGGCTTCCTAATTCTTTCCCGGTCCTGCCACGTTTCTCCACAGTGAGGGCAGATGGGATTCAGGAAATATACCTTCTCACCTTGCCCAGAAGTGGAATGCAAGGTCGCGGACTCGGGTGCATACTCAGGAAAATCGGTTTCGATCTTGTGGACCCCTTCCGTTACCGAAGGCATCTTCATGGCCAACGTGCAGAAGACGGCCTCGCCGAGCACAACGTGACGCAGGCCTCAGATACGTCGGTGCACGGATCGTTCTGCACGTGGCCTCTTTCCTCGTCGATCCAAGTATCTCCCCGAGATCCAACTTCCCGAGGCAAGCTGTCCCCTCCGCCCTGGAACATGCTGGCATCTCCTCGACGGAGCTGCAATTTTCCGGAGGTCTTGCATGCCACGCTTTCTGGGAACAGTTGCAGCCTCAGCCGCCTTTTAAAGGAAGAAACGGCATGGCTGCCTTGTAATTAGTGCCGCAAATTTCTTGAGTCAGCAGTCCATGGAAACGAGATCGGTGGAGGTGGCGGGCCGCATGCTGGGTGAAGAGACATCCGCATTCGAGGTTGCTGAGACAGCGACGTCGAAGTTCGTTGTTGTGTTTAGGAGACTTTCTATTTAATGATTGTCCGGCGATGCGTAGCGTGGTCCGAGGAGGAGACTTTTGAAGAAAAAGTGGCATCCTTTGGAGCGGTTGTGAATAGCTCTGGGAAGCAGTTGTAAGAGCAGGGATATTGCTAAAAGATTGAGCTGCTCGCCGTGGGATGGGACGTCAAGGTTGCAAGTGGGAAGGTGGGCGTGTTGGCCGCGAGGAGTGTGACTTCGGGAATAGTGAGCTGGAACTGACGGAGTGCAGGAAAAGACCAGCGGAAGAGAGGTAGGGCACACCTGACGAATGGCGTGATAAGGGGAGCGGATTGCATAAGCAAGGACGGTCTCTGAAGAGGAAGGCGGAAAGTGCGATTTGGGGATGGAGCTGCAGAAGAAACAGGCTTTTGACCATTTTCGCAATCGGCGTGCCGCAAAGGCAATTCTTGCGGGCAAATTGGGATCGGCGGTCGTGCCTCCCTTTCTTCACCCCTTCCGCGATGCTGTTACAGGAGTGGCAGTAGTGTTCCGCTTTTCGGATCTGCGACTTGGGTCCAAGGAGGTGTGAGCACTGCCACATGCAGGCGAGCTGACTGCACTGCGCATGTACCGAAACACTTCCCCCTGAGATTTCTGCTAGTTGACCTTGCCGGGGAAAGCAAGGTCGTGCAAAAAAGGACAGGTTTGCGCGGGCACTGTTTGGCAGTGTAGCGTGGTCTGCGTTGCGCGAGACGTGTAGGGAAGTGTTCTGGTTCAGAGCACGAGGCAGAACTTATTTAGGATGCGGTGGACGGGTGAGGGTAGGGAAGAATCCCATCCTAGCCTGCGAACATGACGGAAATTTTCTCCTCAGGAGCCCGAGGGTCACTTCCAGATGCGGTGAAAGCGGAGAAGTGCATACCCAATTCCCTTCTGAGTAGATACGCAGCGAGGTGCATCGCTTGCCGTCGTTGTCAGTGCTGAAGCTCCAGGGCATGTTGGTAGCGCCTGACTTCCGCGACTACACCGTGGCTGAATCACAGTCAGCTGGTCAATGTTTTTGAACGGAGGTGCGATGCTTTCCTCTGCCAATCTTTTCCAGTATCGCAGTTGTGTTCTCCCGGATGGTCATTGCGATGCTTGTTTGGCGAGAGACGGTTGACAGGACGAGTGCTCGTTGCACCTCGCTTCCATTTCGATTCAGACGATGCGGTAGTGGACGAATTGAGAGTAAACATGAAACTCTGATTGACGTTGAACAGGGTTACCTGTCCGTTCGTTTTTCTGAAGACGATGTTTTTCCGTTGCTCCAGAAGCCCGCCAGTGCCCGCCCGGCTAGTAATGCCCCTGAGCTCAAAAACGCAGTCTGGAATTGAAGCTCGGCTTGGGCGCCAGCAGAACCACCGCCGCCTCGCGGGACTCTTCGAAACCCTTGAGCTAAGCACGTGGCTCCTCTCAGCGGCCCCATCCGCCTGCAGCCGCTCGAGTTGAGTATGGAGAGGGCGCCATCGTCACTTCTTGCCTCCAGCCCGTGGCGAAACGGTTCGCCATCAGGGACTTGGGGAACTTCAATATGGTTGGTTTGGATATACATATGTAATTTTGTATTGAAATAGGAATTAATTGCAAATTTGTTTAAGAAGGGTAAATTGAATGTGATAATCATTAAATACAAATCGACCGTCGCTCTGATGAATATTTGATAAGTCGCAACATAGTAGATGTACCGGAAGGTGTATCTTGGCAAGGGAGTAATTTTACTAATTGAGGTCAAAATTAATTTCATATTGGTAATTCATTGGAATTTTGTGAAATTTGGGTATGGAGTTCAAAATTTTTATTCTATGGTCATAGATGAAAATATTGAAAAGAATTGTTGCTTAATGATAAATGCAAATTATTTTTGTATTGAATTGAAATTTCTATTTAATGTTCGAATGTTGACGAATTGAATAGAGTGATTTTTGTATGTAATAAAATGCGGTAAAGTTTTATTTGGAGGTGATATATTGACAAATTCATATTTTGAATTGGTAGGAGCTAAAATCTAGGATAATTTTGGCTTATTTTTAAATGTAATCGGTACAATTATGAGGTTTGAGGTAAAGTTTTATATTGGGTTAGTGTGGATCGTAAAAATATTATAAAAATGGAATATAGTTCTCATTGTGGGAAGTGACGTCTGAATTGGTAAGATGGGTAAAATGAAATTGTAGAGTAGGAATGTGATAAGGAAATTAGTAAAAATTTGTTTCTTACAATGTTTTCTTATGGGTGAGATAGGGTATAATTTGTCTGGGGTGTAATGAAGAGTTGTGGTATATCGGTTGTACTAAGGTAGTATAGTAATAATTTAATTGATAGGTTGAAATTGCATCGAAGATTGTTTTATTGTTTGTATTTGAATTTAATTTTATACTGAAAAATCTATGATAAATTTAAGGGGCGATAATACTTTTGGAATCAAGTGTTGTCACGAATAGATTGAAAATGTAGCGGTGGAATCAAATTTCGATAGGATGTTATCTAGGGTGGATAATGAGGAATTTATTTTATGATCATTTAATATGAAGTAATAGCGTTCTAAAAATAAAGAAAAATTTATTTAAGGGATAATTAATTATAACGGGGAGTTTAATTGATATGAAATTTTTTATTTTGATCTCGAATTCAATGTTGATAGGGTGAATAAGGCTACAGTAAGTTTGTTTGATTGAAGAGGTCTATGATTTGAGTTTAGCCTGTTGTGAGTTAAATTGGCTTTTATTAAATTGTAATATGTTTTAAGTAATGAATATTGAAAATTAAAACATTTTTAAGAATAGATTTCATATATGTAGATGATTCTGTGGAAATATTGATTTTAGTGAGTAGGGTTGAATAGTAGTTGATGACTACGAATTTGAAAGTGTTTAGAAGATTGACTGTGTTAATGGTTGTTCAATGGATATTTTTAATGATAAGATACTGATTACTGTGTTTGTAAGTTCAGTTAGATGTAAAATTTTAAGATTAAAATCCGCACGGGAGATTGGTGAAAGGTAGAGGTGTGTGCAGTTGTTATATGTGTGAACGGTTGATTATGGGAGCTGCTAGAAATGTGATGGTGGGAATGGGAGGATGGTATGGTGAGGTGGTTAGAATTATTTAAAAAGAATAAATTTTGGGTACGAAGGATTAGTTCTTGACGGTATATTATTGCCATTAATTTATTTATTTAATTTACAAAATCAATGTTTTAATTAAACTAATAATGCCGGATCAGAGAGGGAACATGATGAAGAATAGGAAGTAGATGGGTGATTCTATTTGTCTAAGAGGTGACAAGTGGATAAAGTAATGGCTTGGATTCCTACTCATGTCAGGATGAAGAATGAGGATAGCACAAATGACAAGAGAATTTTTTATCTGAAGTAATAGTGAGAAGATGGTAAGGTTGATTTTGTGTATTGGTAGGGTAGTAAGAATAAGGATATTAGAGATTAGTGCGATACACTAGAAGAAGTACTATTTATTTCTTAACAATTGGAAGTTTGTTCTACTGTATATACTAAAAGAATATGTTCATAAGTATATAAATAAAAATAGGAAGAGTCACACGATATCTACGAAATGTCAATACCAAATGGGGAATTCAAATGATAGGTGATGGAGGTGAGTAATGGAAAGCGAAAAGATTTGGCTTATAGATAAGGCGAGGAAAATGAGGCCAGCAAATACGTGTAAGCCGTGGAATCCTGGTGCAATAAAAAATGCAGAGCCAATAATGGAATCTGCAATAGAGAACTTGTGTGAAATATTCTATGGCTTGAGTTCTGAGGAATGCTGATCCGATTGCAATAGTAATAAGTAGAGAGAAAAGTGAGATGGAGTAATTTTTATTTAGGAGGGAGTGATGTGTTGATGTTATTGAAATGCAGGATCTTAATAAAAGAATAGGATTAAATAGTGGTATTTCTATAACGGAGGGTAGTGTAAGATTAGTTGGAGGTCAGGAAAATCGAAATTGTGGATTGTATATTAATCCAGAATGGAAGAATGACCAAAAGAATGATATGAATGAAAAAATTTCTGAGATAATAAATATGATTATGGCAAATTTCAGTGTTTTTATTATTTTTCTTGGGAGAATACCCATGAATGAGGATTCTCGCTTCATGTCTTTTCCGCAGAGGATTCTGTTTAAGATTGTGGTTGTAATGCATAGGGTAATGGGTGAGTATATTTTGTGCATAAGCCATGTGAGGGAGAGGGTTATTGATGGGAGTGATAGGGAGATGAGAAAGGGTAAGGGGCTGTATTGGTGGATGAAGAAGGGTTGGTGATTTGTTATTGTAGTTATTTGTTTGTGTATAGTGATGTTAGTGTAATAAAGATGTAAGCTTGCATGAAAGCTCTAGTAATTTCTAGTATTATAATAGGTCTGGATGGGACGAGGTTTGTGAGTTTGTTGGATAGTATAGTAATAAGGATGTGTCCGGGGGTAATGTTGGCTGTTAGTCGTAGCGATAAGGATATGGGTTGTATTATCAGTCTTATGGTTTCTAATAATGGAATGAATGGGGAGAGTGAAAGGGGAGTTCCTTTGTGGATAAGATGGGTTAGGAAGTTCGAGTGATTGTTGAAAATGGAAAATAGTTGTCTGGCGGTTCATAGTGGGATGGCAAGGAATGTTGATAGCAATAAGTTGGCGAATGAGGGGCTTGTATAAGGGGTTAGTCTTTATAGTTTTATGAGAGTAATGGTGATTAAGAAGGTAATGAATCTTTTAATTGATGTAGTGGTTTGGTAGTGTGGGTTATTGTTGATGGTTTTTGCCAGTATCGTTATTGGACCAGCGATGGAGAGTCTCGAAATTGTTGGTATTATTCATATGGGGTAAGAAAGGATTAGGATGATAGTGATTGAGGTAGTGATGAAATATGGTGGGGTTATGGTGCAGGGGTGTAAGGGGGTGAAGATAGAATGTATCATGATCCTTTGGTATTTATTTTATGGTTTTTGTGTGATGGTGATGGTGCGATGTGGAGGGGGATAAATAGAGTTATGCTTGCGGTTAGGGTTGTGAAGAAGATGCATAGAGGGAGTCAGTATATTGGTGTTAAGTGTGGTGTTGAAATAAAGTTCTAAAATTTGTTTTACCAATTATAAGCTGCCAGGTTATTGTTTTTTTTTTATCTAAAATTCTAATTTTCTGTTATTGTATGAATGAAATCTTTTAGTCTCACTGAGTTGAGTTGGAGTGGTATAAATCTGTGATTGATGCCGCAAATTTCGGAGCATTGTCCAAATGATACGCCAGGTTTATCTAGGAAGATGGCTTGTTGATTAAGTCGTCCAGGGATGGCGTCGATTTTAATTCCTCAGGATGGGATGGGTCACGAGTGAAGAACGTCTGATCATGTGATGATTATGTGAATTATGGTGTTATAAGGTAGAAGTTTGTCGTTGTCTAAGAATCCTGTCTGGTACTATGAAGGAATCGAATTTGGTTTTCTTGAAAGTTGAATATCCGTATGTTCAGAATCGTTGGATAGCAATTGATTTAATAGCTATGGAGGGTAAGTAGCTAGTATCTAGGAGGTAGAGGATGTGTAAGGAGGGAAGTATGATCAGTTGGAGGATGAGTGAGGGCAGGGAGGTGCAGACAAGTTCTATAAGGTGGTTTTTGAGTAGTATGAAGTTTTTGTAGGAGTCATAGAGGTAGATGAAGGTATTATATAGGATTATTAAACAGTTGATGATTCGAGTGATCATGATGTAATGGTGTAGTAGGATGAAATGTTCTGTGAGGGGGGAGTACGAGTTTTGAAATATGAGAGGTGCTAACGCTAAATGTTGTTGATGTATTTGAAATCCAGTGCATTGTATTTGCTATTTTAATATGTTTATTTGGAACGAATTGTGTATTAGTGATGTGCCGTTTGCGTTAGTTTCCCATAGTGTATTATTGGAGAATTTTAATGGTGTTTGTGGGTGTTTTTGTATGTTATGTATTGTAGTATGGGTTATTATGTAATTTGTCGCATGGAAGGAGATATTGGTGGGTCAATCGATTGAGTTAATTTTATTTACTGATGGATTGGAAAGTGGGGTCATTTTCAGTTGAGCATGGTTGTATGGGGTGATGGTAATTGTAAATAGTCATAGGGTTCTTTAATGGGTATGGTGGACTTGGACTTGGATTTCAGTTTGAAAGTTTTGTAGATTGTATGTTTTCATGATTTTAGTCATTGGTTAATGGTCGATTTAATAACTGGATAAGTTAGGTAGTTGGTGTTTATTACAAAAAGGATGGATAGGGATGGAAATGTGTGTATTAGGGGTGTTAAGGAAGGTAGCGAGTTTGAGAGTCTTTTGATGGTGGAGTACAATTTTTGGAATTTGGTTTTACTCCTAAGTAGGATTGATGGATTTTAAGTCCATTGCATTAATTCTTCCATATCAGAATATGTATGGTAGTCATGGGAATGAATGAATTGTGGATGAGTTACTGTGAGATCATTCTAGCGAGTGAGATGATGAAAGGGGTGTATCTGTTGGTTGTTTGTTAATAAATCTTTCGAGGATGATGAATATTAATAATGGGGTAGACATGAAAGAGATGAGTGAGCCGATTGAGGATATTAGGTTTCATGAGCTAAAAATGTCTGGATAATCAGAATAGCGTCTTGGTATGCCTGATAGTCCCAGGAAGTCATGTGTATAGAATGTTATATTTACTCCGATGAATATTAGGATGAATTGCATGTTTAGTAGGGGGTAATTTAGTGATAGTCCTGTTATTATTGGATATGAGCGGATGAATGCCGCGATAATTGTGAATACGGCTCCTGTGGAGAGAACGTAGTGGAAGTGAGCTACGACGTAGTATGTGTCGTGTAGGGAGGTATCGATGGAGCAGTTGGCTTGGGTTATTCCGGTTAGTCCTCCGATGGTGAATAAGAAGATGAATGCTAAGATCCAGAATAGAGGGATATTGTGTGATAGAGTTGACCCTGATTGGGTTCCTAGTCATCTGAAAATTTCAATTGCTGTTGGGATAGCGACGATTATGGTGGCTGAGGTGAAGTAAGCTCGGGTATGGATGTTTAATCCTACTGTGAATATGTGGTGGGCTCATACTATGAATCCTAGAAGGGCGATGGCGGCTATGGCATAAATTACTCTTAATGTACCAAAGATTTCTTCTTTTCCTCTGTTGAAGAGGATGATGTGGAATGTAATCCCGAATCCTGGTAGAATTAGGATGTAAACTACTGTGTGGCCGAAGAATCAAAATAGATGTTGAAAAAGGATGGGGTCTCCGCCTCCTACTGGATCAAAGAAAGATGAGTTAAAGTTTCGGTCGAACAGAAGTATGGTGATGGCTCCTGCTAGAACAGGAAGTGCTATGATTAGTACAGTAATAAGGATTGATCATGGGAGAGGGGGTATTTGTGTAAGAGATATGCTTGAAGGTCATTTTGATAATGTTGGTAGTAAAGTTAATGGCTCTTAGGATGGATGAGATTCCAGCTAAATGGAGAGAAGATGGTTAGACTGGGACTCCTTACATGGATGGTGTAAAAGGGTTTCTGGTAAGGGGGGGATATAGGGTTCATCCTGCTCTTGGTCCTTTTGAATATAAGATTCTAAGGAGTAGTATACAGAAGGCTGGCGGTAATAGTCAAAACTGGAAATTATTGAGTCGTGGGAATGCTATGTCTGGGGCTCCAAGTGTTAGAGGATTGTGTCAATTTCCAAATCCTCCTATTATGGCAGGTATAACTAAGAAGAAGATTATAGTTAGGGCGTGTGTGGTAATGATGCTGTTGTAAAGTTCGTTGTTGTGGATTGTGGGGCCTGGTTGTCAGAGTTCAATTCGGATGATGAGTCTGTGAGAGGTACCTAGGATGCCAGCTCAGGCTCTAAAAATGAAGTATGAGGTTCGGATGTCTTTGTGGTTGGTAGATATGAGTCATTGTTGAATTATGTTCATAAGATTTTATATTTTTAACTTTGAAGGTTAGTAGTTTTATTTAACTTGTAATGTTAAATGAGTGGTGGTGGTAAAATGGCTGAGTAAAGCGGTAAATTTTAAATTTATCAATGATGGATACTTTTACTAGTAATATGGTATTAATGTTCATGGGTTTGTAGAATTGCAAGTTCCATGTTGTATAAGAATTGGTTATTATTGGTGCAATGTAGTGTGGGATGCACAGTAAAATTTGAGTTTAGGAAATATGTCGAACGTAACTTGTATGTTTGTAGTAAAGGTTAGGATAGTAGGGATGGTTGCAAGAGTTTAAAGAGATATGAGATGGAGTATTGGACAAGGGATGTTTTGTGGTGGATTTGTGGTTTGTTTATTGGTAGGGTGGTGAATGATGGTAGTCTAATGTTGAGGTAAATTTGGAGGGAGATTGAAGAGGAGATGATCAGGGTGATTGCTAGTGGAGTAGGGATTAATTCTAGGGTTATTGAATTTGGGAAGAAGCCTGGGAGGGGGAGTATGGCATAGAGATTTAGTAATGCTAGATATACTATAGGTGAGGTAAGGAAGGAGTAGAGGATTGGGATGTGAGCCAGTGATTGTGTATTTCTTTTTTGTAAGATTATGATGGGTGCGAGTGTGTTGATGGAGTATATAATTAGGTATGAAGTTCTTATTCTGGGGGATGTGTTTATTGAAGCGGTTATTTATGATAGGTGGGAGATGGAAGAGTAGGTTATGAGTTGTCGAATAGATGGGGAGATTAGTCCTATGACAGGGGCTGTTGTGGCTCTGAGAATCTAATTGATTAAGATGATTGATAATGGTGATAGGGAAATGCAGAGTATAGGGTTTAAATTTTGTCAGGATAGTAATATTTTGGTTGTTGTGCATGAGGAGTTATTGATGATGGGTAGTAATCAGTAGTGGAATGGTAGTATGCCGGGTGTAACTAGTGTAATTATTGCCATGATGTTCGA